>CM060932.1:756800199-758080199 GCA_030765085.1 Allium cepa | reverse complement strand
TTGATTTTCCCCAATTCTTAAAATTATCCATATTTTTTTAATAATTCAAATATAAATCAATTTGGGGTCTAATTCAGGGTTATATGGTTTCAACGGTAATTTGAAATCAAATTGATCGTAACTCCAATTTGCTAATATCAGGTCTAAACTAACAGTTTAATATTTAGGATTAACAGTTGTTTTATTAAAATAATTAGATTTAACATCAAATTCCATTAAAATCGCAAATCTATAATTTAAAATTTTAATTCAGTTGTTTAACAAACTAATCAACTTGAAATAAATTTGATGTTAATTAATTTAACAACTTAAATCTATTATGTGCCCACTCAGCTCCGTCCTAAAGTTTGAGATGACCTCTAACCTGTGTACTCTTACTTAGATCTTGAATAGCTTCCCCTCCAATTGTTTAATTTTCTCTTCGATATAGTTTTGGGTGGGAATTGGGTATTTGAGAAATAGGATTTAATTTGGGAACTAGGGTTTGAGGAGATAGAAAATATTGGTAGACTTCGTTATTGACTTTGAAATTAGTGAGTGTGGTTTAGGCTTTGTGTTAATTTATAGAGGTAACAAGCTAACCCTGGCCACCAGATCAACCCTTGATCAAATCCTGACTCTCCATCATTTACTTGGTCTGTATGTAAGAATTAACGCCATTCAAATGAAGCTTGCACGAACGAAAAGTCGTTCATTAATTGGGCTTTCGGGTCGATCGCCCTAGGCCACGGTCGACCGCCCATGGTCGACTTAGGGTCGTAACGGTCAACCTGACCCCTTCATTATTTTAAATATTAAACCTTTCAAATTTTAAAATATCGTTTAATTTTTTAATATTTGTAACTTTTGATACCAATTCGAATTACGACAAGTTATATATGAAAATCATTCAAAAAATTGCTATGAACACAATGGTTCAAGGCTTGTAGCCTAATACGGACGTTTGTGAAAATCTTATTTTTAAGTTCAATCTTAACTTTAATTATATTTCTCATTTGTTTCTGGAAAAAATTTAGGATGTTACACATGATTTGTATAAGTAATTGTTTTTGACTAGATAATCGATTAATCAATTATCAAACTTGACCTTTTGACTGAAGAAGTTATAGAAAGGGTTCACAATTTTATATCAATGAGAACCCTCGGGGAGGAGCATTTGTATGTAATGTCTCTAGCTTTGCTTACTTTCGAAAGAACCAGAATTGAGTAAGCTGGAAATTCATCGATTTAGTTTGAAGAGACCAAGATCGGTGAGTGTTTTACTTATCGAATACTAATTCAAAACTAGTATACAAGTTCTATTTTTTTGGAAACGGCTATGAAGTGAAATGTAATAGAGTTGAACTGTTAATCCTAAGGTTAAGTCCAAGGAAGAGGTTGGTGTTAACAAACGATGTTATCTTATGGGACTGTCTGTCTTGAGGGCTATTCCAAGAGAAAGGACAACACTTAGCATTCGTTAAAGGATTTATGTAGGGAACCTATACAGCGTTCAAGATATTTTCAAGATTCTCGAATCAGTAGAGTGATTCATGATCTGTTTGAGATGTGGGAATTCATTTGGGGATTCGTGTTCTAATCGAGTGATGAAGACTCATATAAAAGATGCCGAACGTAACCTCAACATCGGAAATGACTAAAAACAAAGTAGGCCTCACAACGAGAGGTTAGCGACCCATGTCAGGGTATTATCAGTTGCATATCTGGAGATACTTATCAACTGTTGGTTAGTAAGAGTTAATGATATTTGGTTCATGTTGTTCATGTCTATGTTCAAACGTTGGGCCACTTGTCTTTACTTAATTGGTATATTTTATCTAAAGATATACAACGCTTGAAGGGTACTTTCTGACCCTTCCGTAGGAGATTGGATTCAGCTTCCCCAAAGAGATCTCCATGGAAAAATCCATTGTATGTACTCTAGGGGTTTTAAATGTAACCTAAATATGTTATGGTGTGGCCAATGTAAACGTATCATCTATTTGATATTATTTATATTCTACACTCTAAATATTATCAATCATATCACTATATTAAACTTAATGAATGGTTAATTTCTTTGAGGGAAAATTCCTTACGAGAATTTGTACGGTCTCAATAGTCACTGTTACCCATTTCATATATCATAAATTTTCTTATGCTGGTTTACCAAACTGATTCTGGTGTTATTTTGTTATAATGCTCAGGTCAGCCCCGTGTATATTTCCAAATTTACCTACAGATGCTTTGGAGCTTATGGATAAGAGCTGGATGATTACCTACCATAGTATTATTATTTCCACTACACAACTGTATTGAATATATCATCGTGAGGACAGGCAGTTATAACTATCCAGGCTAATGAGTTACTTAGGTTTTAGTAACTCTGATATTTTTGCATTCAGAGTAACCCTTTGTATTGTTTCTTTGATATTATATATTATCATCCCGTTGTGAGATTCTTATATTGTGTTCTCTTTTTCTTGTTCTATTCTATTTTTTTTATTTTTCCCTAACTTTCTGTCTTTTTAGTACTTAGGTGATCGGCATATGAATACCGTTGATATATTTAGTGTCAACATTCGAGGGTCGAAAAGTCAGGTTGTTACACGAGTGTCCACAATGAATTCCACGAATTTATCAAGTCAAAGGAATTATGTAACATTGTCACTTTGATATTCTCTGCTTTAACCTTAGTTAAATTAACCAGTAGAAAACTCTTGATCGAGTCATTCCATAGTTATCCAATAACTATCAGTACGCTACACCTTGGTGGCTCCAACAGCTATGACAATACACTTTCGAACATTTAGAGAGCATTACGCATTCTAGTTTCGACGGATATATTCGTATCCTATTTTGCAATGTCTTGACTAGGAATATTTAAAATAATGTTATTACAATATGATAGATTTCTCATGATTATAACACATTGTGATTACTATCACGCAACACATCTCTAAAGGATTTTCTATTTAGTATACTTTTAATTACTTTTTTAATTATATCATAATAAAACAAGCATATAATAGAATTACACACATTTTATTTTAAATAAGATTGGTTATCGAGTTAGATATATGTAAACAATTACATATTTTCCCCTTTGGCATACTCCTAACTCTATATGATTCCCTCCATAAAGCAAATATTCTAATTAAATACAAGAAGGAAAAAATGTAGATAAAACGAAGGAAGATTGACTCGATAAATGGAATATCTAGGCTAGAGGAAAATTGGAAGAAACGTAATAAAATATTGAATTTTACTGATTGACATCGATCCACATATGAATGTGTACTAATCCACAAAAAATTTGAGGATTGCCTATTTTTACTCATATCTATTTGGATTTATATGGTTAACGAGTTCTATTGCAGTCCAGCAACTAAGAAGCCCAGTTACAGCCTACATCAGTTATAATTAGAGGGCTATTTGCAATAGAAAAAGGATCTTGGCACTTTGCTTACTCATAATTAGTGAGATTATGTCAATACCAACTTTGAGATTGAATTTGGAGTTGTACTTGTAATTTCAGCGGACCTAGAGTGACATAAGCAATAAAACACAATTAATGTAGATATAAGCATTATCGAACCATTATAAATCTATGTGTCGCTTGCTTTCCTTACTTTTATTCCTCGAACTTTCCATTTGATATATTGTTCATAGGAACAATTCTATAGTTGATATTTCTTCAAGATCATCAATTTTGGGGTGATATCAATTTTTTTGCAAATATTATTTTACATTTTAACTTAGAACAAAAGAAGTCTAGTCTAGAAACTCTATTGCTACTAAGACTTGGATAAAATATCCAATGGGATCTGATAGGATAGGACCGGTGGACCACCAAAGAAGGCAAGTTGTCAAAGAATTTAATGGAGGAGTTGCTAGAGAGAAGTTGCAAGGGATGATGATGTCATCGTTCAAAATATAAAAGTAATGAACGATCAATAATGGAGGAATTGGCTAGTCAATTTGTAGCAATCGGGCACACTCCATAAAGAGATGAATCTTATGCAAGAGATTATGGAGTTAGAGGGAGACTCAGCTAGATCTGATGAAGGAAGTTCTTGTGGAGGTATAGAGTAAAACAAGAAATTGATGTAGATGGAAATATTGATGCCAATAAATAAGAAAACACAATTGGAAGATCTAGAGAACAGATCTGTAACGATCAACCATGGATCAGTACTGGTCCATCAAGGAGAGGTGATGATAATCATCGTGATGTTGATGGAAGAGAAGGTCATGATGTGACTTCCAGAGTGGAGTATCTTAAAGAAATGTTAATAGAAATTGACAAAAATAGATGGATCAAATGGATGTGGTAATGATTGACATCGCGAAAGGTCAAGACGAGTGGACTATTTAGAACCAGGGAGACATAGGTGTCAGTCTGCTAGCTGTGAACGCTTAGGCAATGACCATTATGGTCATTCATAGAGCTAAGCACGTAGTGATGCATTTGATGACCTCTATAGAGGATGAAATGAAGGAGTCGATGATATGATTAATGAGGCAATACGAAGATTGCTTAAGAAAGAAAATCAATAGAATGATTGGGTGTTCGTTTCTTGTCGAAATCCATCACTCTGGAGATTAAAGATGCTGAGTACCTAAGAAAATTCACCATGCATCCATGCAACGACATAATGGACTGAAAGACCCTATGCAATACTTGCTTAGGTATGATTGGCACATAGATAGTATAAGGATCGATAATCATGCAAAGCATAGGTGTTATCCATTGTTTTTCAAAGGACTAGCACCAATGTTGTTCTGCAGGCTGGAGCTAAGATCCATAAGGTCATATGGCTAGTTGGAAAACAAGTTTTTGAATTGATTTTGGTTTATTCTATGAAAACACAATGAAGCAATTTCGCTAGTGACATTCAATAAAGGAAGGCCAAATTAATGAAAACTTATCTGAAACAATTCGATGCGGCCGTGTCCGAAGTACAAAATCTAAAGGACAACCTGGTACTGAGCTTTAGCTAGTGGAATAGATAGTGATTCTGATTTTGAGGAGTGTTTGACAATGAAAAGGCCAGGAAAGTTGAAGAATTTCAGTAAGAGAGCTAACCAAATTCTATGTTTGGAAGAAGAAAAAATGGAGAAGATGTTGATTGCTGATAGTCAGGCTGGGCTAAGGATTTCTATGAAGAGTAATAAAGCTATTAAGCAAGACGGTAATAATGGAATAGCAAAACATATAAATAAGAGGAAAATTAACAACACTAGGTGAATGAAGGAAGACCCTAGAAAATGCTTTATCTTCGTAGGGAGCGGTAAATATACCAAATTGAATGACTCCGTTGAGAACATTTATCTTGCTATCCAAGGCACTGTAAGATATTGGAAGCCTACTTCAAGAGGGGCCACTGAAGAGTAGAAACACTTTGGGAAGTATTAACGGTTCATTGATATGCATGGACACCATACTTGCGAAGAAGCAGTTGTTGCAGTTTGAGAGAAACCCACGAAGCATCCATCTCAAAGCAATATAGAGGGAACTAATGGAGAACATACAAGATCACCCAGAAGCAACTTAGTGATTAATATGTTTTATGAAGGTTCATATCCTATGGAGACAAGATGGAATGAGATGGAATGCTACTGGACTCCTTGAAGCATGCCCTGTAAGAAACATGCTACACAATTATGGATGACACCTCTATAAATTAGCTAAAGAGGATGGCTAATGACACGATGTTCAAAAACAAAGATGTGATGGGTCGGAGCACCAACATTCGATCCTATTGGGATAAGGTGCATTGGCCGGTGGGTAAAATGGTGGAATTTCAAGAAAACTTCCTTTTATTAATTTGCACAAGATTGTATTTTGTGCATACATAAATAAACATTTTGTACTAAATCTTATTAAGTAGTAATTAATAAAAGAGTCTAGGGCTTAATTTTAATTGAATAATTTGTACATTAAAATTTATATTTATTTATTATGATTTAATCATAATATTTGTTATAGTTTTAATTTAATTTAATATTGTAATATGTTTGCATTCATAATACAAATCTTATAACTACATTATATATGGTGATCTAACCTAGAGTAAACATGATGAACATAATTTATAAGTGTATAATTAACCATTGGAATCTGTAGTTGATAAATAGGGTTAATGTCATAATCATTTCAATATGGATACACACACGCACTCACATGCACACACGCACGCACATATATACATCTATATCTATATGTTTTTGTATCATACAATGTATTGAACATGTGTACATACAAATTTAATTATATTTTTATTTTTATATACGGCCATGAATTTAATTTAATGTATAGCTTTTATATTAACTAATATTATATATATATATATATATTATTCACTATTTTAGATATTAAAAATTTATTAAAATCATGTAGATATATATAATAAATTTTGAAACATAAGTGTTGAATTTCAAACTTGAATTTGAAATAATTTGACTTTTCAAGATTTTTAAATTATGTCTTTTTAACATTGAACCCATGAGTAAAAGCATAATTTTTTTTTTATTGTAAACTGTGAATATATGCATACATATTTAACAAACGAAAAAATTATTTTTCTGAAACTAAGAATGAAAAAAAAGCTTACCATAAGCAATTTTATAACTGATTTTATAATATGAGATATATATACTATATATATATATTATTTTAATTTTAAATATTAATAAAGTTTGAATTTATTTGTATTTAGGTCGAACGAAAGGAGATCTCGCCTACCATCGAAAACCTTGGATGCTAATTGTATCATTAAGATCTCTAAAGTTTGGTCTATGGTCAAAAAGTTTACAAATATTTGTAGTCAATTATGTATACCACTTTAAAGTCCTTAGTTCAATTTGATAACATTTACCGATTTACTTTGGCCAAAAATTTTGACTTCAAACCAATTACGATAATAATATCCTTCTACAACGAAGGATAAAAATCCACACCTTAGTGCATTTCATTTTAAGTAGTTCAACATACCCAACTATGGTTGTAAAATGAACAATGATTCCATATGATTAGCCATAATCAAAGTATGACATGGCTACTTAAGATCGACAATACCCTCAAGTTTGAAGAGAACTACATATTGTTACACTGAGATCTTCTATTTAACTTAGTTGTGCTAACCTAAAGAAGAATCCCATTAATTCATTATGTGATTTTCCAAATAATCGCAAGTACATAACCCCCTAGCACCCATAAAAATCATGGGTAATTCATTATCCATTATATGGAAAGCGTAATGCATACTAGTCTAAATGGATGTATTAATGTCCCTTACTCGATACGTCTTGACTAGAAACATTTAAGAAGTAATCTTCAAAATATTGATTTAAATGATTATGAATACAGTAGTGACTACAATCAATAAAATACTTCTTCTAGGGATTGTCTACTCATACATATTTAATGTATCCCTTTCATTATTTATATCTCTGTGTAAGAACATATAAAAGAAGATAAAACCAAAAGTATACTTTATACGGACAAGATTTTTTACAGAGCTATGCTATATATAACTATTTTCATAAATAACCCTAGGGCACACCCTTAACTTAATCAATCTCCAACTTGCACTTAGGGCCAATTATGGATTCTCATCCCATGCCTTCAGCTTGTACCTAAATTAGACTAAGAATGTGCTATAGTGAATGGATATGGGATGTTATCTTTAGTGTCTACTTTTTCGATTATGATCTCTCCACCACTAATAATTTGCCTTATCATGTAGAACTTGCAAAGGATGTGTCTTGACTTCTTATGATCTCACGGTTCCTTACAAATCTGTATTATATCATTATTACCACAATACATAAACATCAAACCTTCGATGTTTGAGATCACTCCTATCTCCTAATGAATTTGTGCATCCACATTGCATCTTTTGCGGCATCGTTCAAAGCGAAGGCTCAGCTTCCATGGTTGATTTGGCCATAACTTAATTTTTGGAACTTTTCCATGGCCCTTCCATTGAGAGTAAACATGAAATCTAAGACAGATTTACTATGTTGACACCGCTGTTAAAATTCGAGTCTAAGTACCCTTTCATAAGGATTTGTTGTTTCCTTAGAGAGAAACAAATTTGTAACACTTCTCAAATGCTTAAGGATGACGTTAACGATTGTCTAGTGGCTTTCACCCAAATTTGACTAATATCCGCGAACAACACTAAGCTCAAATGCTTAATCTGGTCTAATACATAGCATAGCATAAAAAATGGATCATATTGCTGATGCATAAAGAATCCTACTTATATGCTATATTTCCTCGTCTGTATACGGTAGACCTTCTTAAAACGGACATTTCCATGAAACACTAGAACATTTTTCCACTTGGAATTTTTCATACTAAATTTCTATGTACGGTACCTACATACATAAATTAAACAACCCCAATATCCTTTTAGATCTGTCTCTATATATGTTTATACTAAGTATAAAAGAGCTCCTTCATCGAAAAATTATCGAACAACCAAGCTTTCTGTGATGACCCACCTCCTCGACCCTCAAAAATCGACACTGATACATTTTCGGTATTCACGTGCCGTAATTCCAAGTGCCAAAGGGGCAGATTATCATAGGGTAAAAGAAAACAAAGATAGAAGATAGAAAAAAATAGAATCTCATATCACATTCAGTATTTTAATTATCACTACAGGAAAATGGGGTCTTTACCTACCAATTGTAAGTGTAGGTAAAACTAACATAATGGTGGGTAATATGTTTTAGCTACCAATATTGAATTGGTAGACACTGGTAGGTAAAGATTAGTGGAAAAAGAGTCTTTATCTACACTTATTAATATTGGTAGGTAAAAGAATCCGTGGACCCTACTAAGTTGTGAATCAAATGATGAGTCTCGACTGATGTGTTTGATGATGGTCATCCTACGTGGCTGCTGACATGGTTTCTACAGTAGCATACATCAATGCCGCCACTTGGCATCTTGTAGTTGGTCCATGTGTCAAACAACAATGTGTCCATGTGTCATCATTTTATTAGTACATTGGCATCATTTTTCTTAGGCCACGTGGCATCATTTCATTAGTCCATGTGGCATTATCTAATTTTCCACATAGCATTATTTTATTAGTCTACGTTGCTCAATATTATTGGACCATATGGCGTTATTTATTCACCCACGTAGCATCATTTTATTGGTCTATTACACAATTAATATGTTGGTCAAATTTAATGGTTATGTGTAGGTAAAAGGTAGTAATAGTTGTTTATAAATGTTCTATATTAGAAATAAACTAGAAAAAAACATACATTATTATTATCTACAAAACTAATATATCGACAATCCAAATAACCAAATCAAAGCAGTTGTAATCATTGTGATAGTCAAACAAATGTATATGTAGTGTGCATAAAATTCGCACTTACATATGTATAAACAACTGATGCCCATGCATATGTAATTTATAAAAAATAATTTGAAAAAATTAGATGTCTCTCCTACACAATTGGCATGAAGCATGCCTGATGAGCCAACTATCGATACACTTCATGTGAAAAACATATGTACATTGGTAGACTCCTCATGCTTTCTTCGATTTCAAAATCAAGCAAAAAAATTGAACACTTTGTTAATCATCAATTAATAATTAGGCTTAACATATCAAGAAAATATTTTGCAGTAGAAGTCATATATGAAGGCAAATTGAACAGCATACTAACTCTGATGCATAAGAACTATTCTCCATTGATATCTTAATTGTTCCAATTTTATCAGCTATATCTTACGACATGATTTTTGTGCCTTCTGTATCGAATATGTCAAGGAAATTGATTACTGCGGAGTCTACTTTGTTTGTCTGCATAGAACATATATATGATCTGAATACCAATTTCAGTTTTATGAAATATCTGCCTATAATGTAATGATTTGAATGTATGTTACCGGACTTTGTATTGTAGGTCATATCTTCTCTTTAACGGGTCACCCACTCAAAAGACTAGTAAGGAATAGATCAGTGGTCAATTGTACAACAATTGTAAGAATGCTAGGACTTAAAATTGAATGTATTATGTGTCTACATATTGTTATGTTAATGTTGTTGTTTCTATTAGTTTAATTTCCTTATTCATATAATATTATTTTAAAATATTTTAACTTTATAATTACAGTTAAGGTGATATGATGACTTTTATAGAGTTGTCATAATTTAAAATGGTCAGTGTAATACACCGTGTTGCTCATCTTATGATCCATTTTACATGTACCATGAATATTAAGTATATATGAGCATTACTGAAGCACGGTAGTTTCAGATTGCATTTTCTATACTTGATTATATATGTATTAAAACTTCATTGCAATTTTATTCAATGTGTATTTGACACTTACATATAGTTGTGATAAGTTGGTATATACTAAAGCAAGACCTAATTATCTAGTAGTTAAGTGCATCTAATATTATAGCAATTATTTAGACAAAAAATATAACATAAAATCTGACATTACATACTTTAACCATCGAATCTCGATGTGTTTACACAAAGGGTTGAGTTCAGAAGGGAATCTGATGGTTCATATTTGTTTTGTCATCGACTATGTCACAAACTTGTATTCCAATAGAATTTCTTATTATATAAATTAGATTTTTTTTCTTAAATTTAAATCATTTAGAAAAATAAAGAATGCTACAAATAAATTCAATATGATGATTACTTCAATTACTAACAAACATTTTTTACAAAAAAAATGGACAAATAATTATATTTCAAATGGTAAAGCTCTCGAACATTTAGTAAGTTAAATATAAAATTTTCAAATTTCAAATAATAATAAAACTTAGATGAAAAAAACAAAAAACATGTAAATACTTTTCTATTCAAATATCAAATGGTCGGTCCTATTATTCAATCCGTTAATGTTGAATTTAACCTCAACATCCACTTTTGTGCTAATATATGCAAGTCATGGACTTTCAAATGTGTAGTCATAATCATACAAAGAAATACTAATCTAAAAACTAAAAAACTGATTGAAACATGTAAGAAAACACATGATAATTATGTGATTTTTTAGACTTAGTTGAAGCAGATAGGAAGAATAACATACCAAAATTTCACATCTGATTAATCATTAAAGCTGCTTTATGGTACTGTGTACATGCAACTATCTTTTTTTCTTCATCATCTCCTATTTTCACTTCAATAAATACAAAGTATCAAATTAAAGCATAGCACAATAGAGTTCCTCAATACTCTTGCCACCTATATATCAATAGTTAGTCCTCGGGTGCTTTTT
Organism: Allium cepa; assembly: GCA_030765085.1. Taxonomy (NCBI): domain Eukaryota; kingdom Viridiplantae; phylum Streptophyta; class Magnoliopsida; order Asparagales; family Amaryllidaceae; genus Allium; species Allium cepa. Next base: position 758,068,942 of record CM060932.1, on the reverse strand, counting down.
TCAACTTACACACCACAATAGGGAAATGACTAATTGGTACATTTATGTATATAGTGAAAAATATTCAAGTAATTAATACTTATCTGAATTGACTCAAATATCTTAAATTGAAAAAATCACTAAGGCCAAATTATGCAATTTTATTGGTAGAGAAGCTAGAGCTTTCCTATTAAAACTGTTACAAATAAATGGATCTTCACCATCATCAATGTTTATGTGCTTCATTCTGATTTCAAAATGTCCCACTAAGTTACATTGACTTGCAATGCTATAATATATTTTCTAGATCGGTCACGTTAACTTATAATGCTATAATATATTTTCAAAACCATCAATATTTGTTAACCTTACTTATTTTCGATCAAGTAATCAACTTTTCTTAAAGTCCATGTGGAGAAATATTCAATGTTCCTACATAATACATTGAGTAAAATAATAAAGATGTTAACACTAAGCTATTCTAGAGAATATGGTTGGTTCCGTTGCATCACACTACTCAAATTAATTTCATTAAGCCGCTAAGTACTCTTCAACTTTTTTTCACCTTATATGAAAATATAAAAGAATAAAACAATGAATCTATTCTATCAACGAAAAAGTCTGAAATTAAATTATGCTATTTGGCTAAAATAGCAATTAGAAAGGAACTTAAAGAAAGAATTACACATAATCATTTTGGATGATAAACATATAATCTAATATACAACAAAAAACTTGAAAACTAAAACCTAAGAATAAAGTTTGATTCAATTAAATAATTTATTCCAAATGAATTGGAAAAATATACCTTATGGAGTGTATTGAATAGATGAAGCTTTAGGTTTGAAAATAGATGTCGGTTAATTGCGAAAAAGAGTTAAGTAATTTTAGGTTGAAAGGGTATAATAATTTGAGAATGGATTTAATGAGAGGATATGAAAGGGGAATTAGTTTTCATGACCTAAATTGGTGGGGGATAACTGATGGTTGATAGATGATATGAAATATTACGGAGGAGGTGAAGAGAAACAATATAGCATGAAAGAAAAATAAAAGGACAATAATGAATAAGAGACAATACGGTTGTATTAACGTTGGTTTTGAAAATGAATGGATAAACAATTAGGGAAAGAAATAAACAATTAAGGAAAGAAATAAACAAATGATTAGGGAAAGAAATAAACGATTAGGGAAAGAAGCCTGAAGAAGTTTAGAAAAGAAGGGAAAGGGTTTAACGATAATAAAGTGGCTGAATAAAAATTAAAGGAGACAACTACAAAAATGTTAATTCAAATCAATGAGAGAGTGGTATTTCAACTGAGGTTAATTGAGAATGGAGGATAAAATTAATTCTATCAGCAAAAAAGTCTAAAATTAGATTATGTTATTAGTCTAAAATAGCAATTAGAAAGGAACCTAAAGAAAGAATAACATATACTTAGTTCTAATAATAAATTTATAATCTAATATACAACAAAAAACTTTAAAACTAAAAACTAAGAACAAAGTTTGATTCAATTAATAATTTATTCCAAATGAATTGGAAAAATATACCTTATGGAGTGTGCTAAATGGACGATGCTCTAGGTGTGAAAATAGATCTAGGGTAATTGAGAAATAGAGTTCAGTGATCTCAGGTTGAAAGGGTATAATAATTTGAGAATGTCCTTGATGAGCGGATATGAAAGGTGAACTAGTTTTCATGACCTCAATTGGTAGAGCTAAAATGGTGGAGAACTGATGGTTGATAGGCGACATGAAACATTACGGAGGAGGTGAAGAGAAACAATATAGCATGAAAGAAAAATAAAAGGACAATAATGAATAAGGGATAATACGGTTGTAATAACGCTGGTTTTGAAAATGAAGGGATAAACAGTTGGGGAAAGGAAAAACTGTTAAGGAAAGAAATAAACAATTAGCGAAAGAAGGGGAAGGTTTGGGCGATAATAGAGTGGCTGAACAAAATTAAAGGGGACAACAGCAAAAATGTAACTCAAATCAATGAGGGAGTAGTATTTCAACCGAGATTAATTAAGAATGGAGGATGCAAAAGGTCAAATATTCAATTTTGTATAAAATAGAATAGATTATCTTATTTTGCCTCTAAAGTTACATTATCAGAGGAAATTATTTTATTTTTCCCTTAATTAAGTGCCCCTAATACTCTTAATTTTGGTAGTGTACGCGGATTGAGACTTGTACCGTTGGATTTGATTTAAAATAAATGGTTAGTTCTACAGCTGGAGGGGATGGTATGGATTGTGTTTCTCTAATAAAGTGGGAAGAATATATTTTAGACATTTTGGTTGATGATATATTGGTATGAAATTGTGAAACATTTTAGAAAAATTGCAGCGTTTACATTTTAATAGTCAATTGTTTGGAAAAAAATTACAATATATAAAAGTTATTAACAAATGATTAGTTATCAATAAATGATTATCTAATATTTAATATTAGTTTGTTAAAATTTAATTATTGATTATTAATTATTAATTGCTAATTATTTCATATTTTAAAATAATAATTAATAAATAAATGATTTTACAAGGAACATTGCCAGCATATGCAAACAGATCTTCATTCTAAAAATGAAATTGCTTGGATGGAGTTTTTTTAACACATTATCACACAACTCAGTGTCATTTTTAATGAAAAGTTAAAATGATAGGAGGGAAATATAGGCACCAATTACTAAAAAGCTTTCCCTCCAGTATATGTGTAAGTAATACTTTTTACTTACTCATATTTATTGGTCTATAATCATCCTTCCAAAATGTTATAATATTGGCAATATTTACCTACCAATAAATCTTACCATTAATTATTGGTAGATAAAGGTTATCTTTACCTACTTATATATATTGGTAGGTAAAATATTGGTAGCTAAAGGTCGGATTTCTTGTAGTGTATATACATATGGAAAGTATACACAATCACTCCAAGTGATCTATCAGAGTTACGGCGGGTACTAACCCAGCTAGGATAGTTATAACGGCCTATCCCTACAACGCTCGTAGACACATAATACAGATACAGAGGAATATAGATAACTTCTTTAAAAGACCCAAAATGCTCCATGCTCCATGCTCTATTCCAAAATCCACCAAGCTTACCTAAATACTTGGTAGCTTAAAAAAATTAGGGCACCCAGAGTTTAAGGGATAAGAAAATAAAATTTGGGTCAGTCATGAGATTGGTGTAAGAAACTCAAAATACATATGAAAATAAAAGGGTATCTCATAAGGCCATGCCACACAAATACACAGAACGGGTTTTTACCTTATGATAACCAAAAAAAAATTCTACGTAAAATCATTCGATATTATTTTTAAAGACATTCTCTTGAAAACCCTTGCAAATAAACTCATGAATCTTAGCCGAAATTGTTACCATTATTAAATTCCGGAATACGTTAAGCTCTATAATCAAAATATAACAAGTCTCATTCAAAGAATGGATTCCATACAATGGCAGGTAAGGAACTATCTTTCGTACAGTATATTTCTAGAGGAATGTACCAAGTATATACAAATAATCATCTGCAATCTGACAAGACCAATCTATCCCTTTCGGGTACTCATACATGACCTAAATAGTATCAAATATGACATCACTTTGATTGCTACCGATCTATCCGGGATCCCATAACATACACAATATACTCAACATATAGAGTTATCTAGAAAGGTGATGATCATACCCTAATGGTTGCGAACCACATAACCTTAATATATGCAATGTTTAAGCCATTACTGGTTTATGAAGCCTGAGGTAGTGATTACCTTCCATATAGCACATTCCACTTTAAATGCAACATTTCCAGTTCCATCACACACGACTGATTTCTACAAATGTATAACTCCTGGGCTTGTATGCATCAAGAAAAGATGTTAAGCTAAGAGAAGTTGCCTTCTCTGACACCAAACAGATGATACGTTTATAGAGATCAATCATTGTGATCTAGAAATGCAACATCAAACATTCATCCATACAATTTGTCCAACTGCAAGACAAACCGAAGACACTTTCCTACCACATCCTGTCAGGGATTACCTCTAGGATTAGTAGCGAGAATTCCTTGCATCGAGGATCTAAAAAGAAGAACTACTGCCACATAAATATGATACAGGAAATTTTCCCCAAGTGTGAGTGACAAGCAGCCCTACATTCTGTCTTCCAAACCATTTCATGTCTTTGCTTCGAATGCATAAATTGGTTCAAAGTGGTCTTCGAATAGGAATCACCCAAATCACCACGATTTCTTCGAACCAATCATCGATAAAAATATGTTAAGTGGATAGGGAATAATTATTCTTTGATTGATTAATCAAAATATCTTCTATATATATATAATGTGTGTGTCTTTAAAACATTCTTTCCTGGTATATACGAAACTATTAAACCTCTCTTTAATTTTGGAATTACAAAATCATTTTCACAAATCATTTTACAAAACATTATTAGGTAAATAGGATCATGGAAATTATAATAATTCTACTCAATATCAATTTCCGTATTCAACCTTTACTATCCGCCGAATAATGTTGAGATCACCTTTTAAATTGTCACTAATAGTACAGATTCCCTCATTAAAATTTATTATCAAGTGTAAAAAGATTATTTCTATGCAATCTAAGTCATTTGAATTTGGAAAATTATATATTTTATACTTCGGGATATTCTGATCCATGCAAATCAAATTTATTATACCCTTCATTGGGCCAGTCCGGGTAGCTAGGGAGGGCAGGCAACTAGTTTCCCGAACCCAAGCCTAGAGACTATCACTCCGTCACCCATACGGTGATCAAGTTATTTGATCGACTCTAAATATTTTAACATACTCAATTAATTTTTAATTATTTTAGAGCATCTAGGTTTTTCCTTCGATCTGTTTCATTCCGAGCTCGGATAATCCGTGACACTCACAAATGGAACAAATGTACGAGTCGTTTCGAATACTCATTTCTAAACCTCTTAATCATAATTAAATTACATAATTATCTATTTGAAAAGGTTCATAAAAGATTTGGAAAAGAATAATTAAGTTAAAACCGTTGTTTGCAAAAGTTATTAAAAGGGTTGTAAATGGTGTTGCAAGTAGTGCTTTCAAAGCTTATTTAGTCAAAACAACTTTTTGATTTTTTTAGAAATCCATATGTGTAACTCAAATCTATTTTAAAACATTTTAAAAGATTTATAGGATTTATTCCATATTTTTAAAAGATTAAAAATATCATTTATAAAGAATTGTCGCTTTCGCTTTCGAACTGCCAAACCGCAACTATATTGAAAAATTGTTTTGCTCATATTTCAAAATCTACTAAATCTTGATCATTTTCTTTTGTTTTGATTACAAGGGTTTGTAAAATTCTTAATTTACAGAAATATGACTATTAATCCATCCTATAAATGGATTTAACTTTTAAGATGCGAAATCACGAACTACCATTACGCAGCAAGCCTATTTTTGACTAATATTGATTTTAATCTATTCCAAAACACTTTTAAATGTTTATAAGACATTTCTAAACCATATTAAATCATTTTTAAGAGGTTTAAGTATTCCATATACACCATTTTATTGATAAAAGGAAAGTTATTTCCTTTGTGATTTTCGATGTGTATTAAACATAACTTGTTAATATAATTAACAACAACACTTAAGAATCAAACATGATGATCAAAGTAAACATCATATCATCATCCAAAATATAATATAAGCAAGATCGCGTTGGATTAAATGATTAACTTAAAATGGCTAAAGCTTCATTAATACGAAACCAAAGCTCACGATTACTTGGGCTCTTGCCTTTGGAGGGCTCGGCCTTGGCTAGGGGGCTCATGGCCTTGGTTTTAGGGGAGGAAAGGCTCGGCTATGGTGGTATGTAGTGGTAGACATGGGTAAAGAGAGTGAAGAGGAGGAGTTTTGGTTGAGTTTTGAGGTGTTTTACACTACACACACATACACTATATAATTTAATTTTCTTTTACAAAATATTTTTCCATAATTTCTTTTAGACTTAAGGCCATTGAAGAGGAGGATGAAAGCTTACGAAATTAAAAAGAAGATGTGTATAAATGAAGTGGAGAGTGTGTGGTATTTATAGACGAAGAAGGAGGAAAATATATAGATATTATTTTGCACATACATCATCACCATCACCCACATGCCCCGCATTCCTTCATCCTTACATGGCCAAGTCCCCTCTACCATGTGCAAACCCATGTGCATGTGTAAGTGTTGACTTAGAGCATGCTTAAGTGTTAAGGAGTTTAGTAAATATCTTAGATATTTTTAGTAATACATACATTTATATATTATATGTATATATGTATGTATATGTGTATTCATGTGCATGTGAATGTTTTTCACGTACGTGTATATGTATATGTGCATATGTATGTCATATATAATTCACAATGTTGCACAACTTCCTTACATTGAATTGTTACGAATTCCGATTTCGATTTTCGGTTAATTTTTTTACTTTTTAGTTAATATACACATATTTGTAAATAAAGTTTAAAAATAATATTTTCATCATTATATAATAAATTAAAGAGCTCATTTAATAATCAAAATAATTATTAAAGCATTTAAACTAAATTTAAATTCAAAAATCAATTATTCCAAAATAGCGATATCAATAATAATGTTATAAAGGCAATTTAAATTTCAAAAATAAAATAGATAATTTTATTACATATTCATACTCATATATATAAATGAGTGTAGGCATCCAGCTCCATGCACAAGTTCGGATGGCTAAAGAGTTGTTTACTGGTAAAAGGATTTACAATTTTTTCGATATTTTAACCAAAGTATATATTTTTGTAAATACTTATTCAAAATAAGATTACCATTATATTTATTATTCAAAACATTAGTTTTTTATATTAAAAAAAAATCTTGTATTTGAATATTTTAAATTTTTCCAAAGTGATGAATTTTCAAATCATTACATTCTTCCCCACTTAAAAGAATTTCGTCCTCAAAATTAAGGATAAGATAAAGGATAACTCAAAAACGAATATATATTTGACAAGATGAAATATATATACAAGATATGATTAGTGACTATACCACAGGCGGTGAGCACACTACATCAATACTATATACATAGATTAATCATTCAATTTGACTTAGGATAAGCCTACCTTATTCTATCTTCTGTTTCCAAGTGCAATCATTAGCATCACCACTCCATCAAACTTTGACTAGTCTCATAACCTTTCCTGTTAATTGTTGCGCATCACTGTTAACCAAAAAAATGGATTATCACCCTGGAATCAGTGTCAAAGCACTAGCCCTGTTCTCACAAAGCAATAATATAGATAGTAGATATAGAAAAGAGCAGTAAGAGAAAGAAGAAAAGAAAATTTTTATAGTGGTTCGGCTGTTAACGAAGCATATGTTCACTTTATAGTTTTTATTATAGACCGATTGCGATTACAAAAAGGTTTTGATTAAAAAGCTCTCAATTGTCCTTATCTAGATTGAATCTCCAAGGTCGGAATCCACTGGAGAATCACAGTGAAACGCTTTGGAGATTGTGGTGAGGGAGTAAAGAGTGAATGAAAGCTTCCAGCAGAGTTTCAACAACCAGTCTGGCGAAGATCCCATTTGTGTTGTAGACAGGATGGTAATTAAAGAGATTGTAGAGCTATTGGACCAAGCCTGTTCGCTAGCTGTTTGTAGATGAATGTAGGAAGACACAGTGGAGTTTAGCTCGCGACTCGAGCCAAAAATGCATGCATGCAAATTACTTTGTTCCTTTCTCTGCTTCAATCTGTGTGGGTCGCGCTCGCACCATGATAACCCATGGATCGCTGGCGATCCATGGTGTATGGACCGCTAGCGACCCATACACTTAGTTTGTTTTTGGACTTTGACATTTAAGCTTTCTTCGTCGTCTTTTGTTGACATTGTTTGTGTAGTTTCATTACACGTTGCCTTATTTTGGTGACGATTTACTTGCTAGTTGTACTTAACTACTGATTGGACTGGATGGATGCTTGTCCCTTGGTTTAGTTGATTCGAAATCTTGTCAAACTCATTCACCGCTTTTATAGTATGGATTGCATCATGATGCAGGAAAAATAATTGAACCTTGGGCCATACTTATGGATAGCTAGCGATCCATGCCCTTAATGGATTTCCTCGTTCTTTTTTCTTGGCTCTCTTTGGCTCATTGCTTTAGTCCTTTTGGTTGAGTTCTAAGCCATTCTAACTCCATCAAGTTGTTTCGTCTTCTCTTGGATCCAACTGGGTTAAAAACCCAGATAACATTTGAACCCTAGAGTACGTCTTCGTTGGAAAAAGGCATGCTCTGTAAGTTATCACTTTTAGTTGCTGCTTGTTGAATTCCAAGTAATCGGGTTAGAGTTTCATGAATATAAAGCAGATTATGCTACTGCTTACTTAGTTTTGATCTCGACCGCTACTTCTTGTCACAACGGATGAAAATTTTCTCTATAGCTTCTTAAAATATCTTTAAATAGCAGGTAGATGAAACAGATGTGTAATCCAATGGATCACTAGCAATCCATAGCTAATGCATCGCTAACCACTTGAGCATTTAGGGTTTTTTTGTGTTTTTGCTTCAAATTTAAGCAGTTGAGCTGATCCGTCCCATCATTCGAGCTGTGCTACTTCTTCTTTCTGCGATCTAAGTACTTAACCACGATTCGACTTGAACTTTCACCTGCGATCCGATCTAGGCCTTCATCGATTCGATCCATCATTTCTAGATATTCGACCTTATCTAAAACCTGTTAGTCCTTGAGATAATGGTTTTAATGACAACAACCTTAGAATAGATTATAAAATATAAATACTAACAGTATAGTTTAGATATATATGTATATGCAGGATTTAACCAAGCAGGTACCAAGAATGAAGACTGTATAGTATAGAGATTCAAGGTATCAAGATTGAAGACTCATGAGTATCAAGAATATCAAGATTATCAAGAGTTCAAGATTTTAAGAATAAGTAATTTTAAGTTGGAATTTTGTTAAAACTCTTAGAAAAGCACTGGCATCTTAAAATCCAATTTATTCGTGGAATGGAATCCACTTCGAGCCCGTTAAAGGGATGGAACCCTAAGTAGGATGGAACCTACGAAAATCTAGTGGAACATTGTTTTGTGTCCTCTAACTTTCATTCAAATGTTTTTACAAAATTATATCTTGTTTTCAAAATGATTTTAAAACCTTCCTTTTAAAAGAATCAAAATCATATATCCTGGTTTTAAATACTTTTAGCCTCAAAATAATCTTTAATTCCAAAATCAAATTATCCTTAGTTTTAAACTGTCTTTTAATAATAATATATTTAACTTTTAAATATTTATACTTAAAGTTAAATATAAAATTATAAGTAAAAATTTATTTTACCAAAATATTATTCTCTATATTTATTTATGCATTTTAACTATAGTTAAGTATATTTACAAAAGTTTAAAATAGTTTTAATATAAGATAAAAGTTATTTTCAAAGAAAAACAAAACACCAAAATTTCCTTTGGGATGTCGACATACCCAAGTTACCCATATCGACATAGTGTCAATTTATTTCAAAAATTTGAATTTCAAAAGAAGTGTTGATTCGTCATATCCCTTCACGAATGGACATGGTTGTTGTTCTTATATAAATAGAGGCTGTTTTCAACGAATTTCTAGTCATATTTTCTGGTTTTCACTCCTCTTCTTCTTCCACGTTTCTTTATACATATTCTTACCATTACTCTGCCGAAATCAACAATGAATCTAACTAGATCATTTTTGGTTTGATTCTCTATCACTATCTCAAAAAGATGCTCAGTGCTATTTAGAGTTATAGACTTATTTGTAATCAATTTAGTGAGAAGTGAATGTGGCCTTGGAAATCAATCAAGTTAGAAAAGGTTTTATTGTAGCCTAGGAATTCAATTGGGTGAACTTGTTGCCCATGAAATCAAGTATCTCTACCCAGAGGATTGTGAATCTGGATAGTGTACCTCGTAGCCTTGAAATCGAGGGTGTAATTGTACAATTGCTTTTTGAAAGAAAATCCATACTTCTACGCGGGATTGGATGTAGGGTAACTCCGAACCAGTATGAAATCCGGCGTGTTCTTCCCTTTACTACTTTTACTTTATATTTGCATCTGTGTTTGATTCTGTGATCATATCTGTGTCTGAATATTGCATACATCTGTGTTCAAATTAACAAAAACTCAAAAAGATTTACTAATTTCTTTAAACACTATTCACCCCCCTCTAGTGTTAATCCTAGCCTTAAGATCCGTATTTCGCATTTCTCACATTTGGTATCAGAGCAAGGTTTTTGAAGTTTCATAATATGATTTTGAAAAAGTTTTTAAAATGGCGATGTTTGTTAATACTAGTTTAGAAATATTCAGATCATCATTGTCTCTTGAGTCTGCATATAATCAATGTTCAAATTCAAGTTGTCTACCAAAATTGTTTGATGTGCAGGAAACATGCTTTATAGGGATTAAGGAATCAATCCTCAATGGACAACTTGTGTAGATCAAAAGGAACAAACGGATACTCTATAGTGGATGCTCTATACACATGACTAGAAATCCAGATATGCTGAATGATATAATATATAAAGACGGAGGACTGGTTAACTTTGGAGACAATTCAAAAGGATATGTGATTGGCATCGGCAAAGTCGGTAACTCTGGAACTCCTATTATTACTAATGTTTTGCTAGTTAAGAATCTGAAACACAATCTGCTAAGTATAAGTCAACTCTACAATAAAGGATATAAAATTAAATTTGTAAAAGATAAGTGTCACGTTGAAGATAACAATTCAACTATAATATTTGAGGGAATTAGGAAAAAGAATATTTATATTCTTAATGTGAAAGTTTCAAATGATAACTTGTGTCTTTTGTCAAATACAAGTGACCCTTGGATTTGGCATAAGAGATTTGGACATTTGAATTTCAAACTCTTATCTAGACTATCAAAACATGATTTTGTAAGAAGTCTCCCTAAAATGAATTTTAAAGTCGATAGTCTATGTGATGCATGTCAATCATAAAAACTTAGAAAAAGTTCCTTTAAGTTAAAAGATATGATTTCAACCTCAAAACCTCTTGAATTACTTCACCTTGATTTATTTGGTCCATCTCAAATTTTGTCAATAAATCATAGTAAATATGTTTTTGTGATTGTAGATGATTATTCTAAATTTACATGGACAATATTTTTGAAACATAAAAGTGATACTTTTGAATGTTATAAGAACTTTACAAAAGGATTCAAAATCAACTTTCTCTAAAAATTATAACCATCTGTAGTGATCACGGTGGTGAATTTGAAAATGAAAAGTGTAAGGAATTCTGCAATAAAAAGGGAATAACTCACAATTTTTCATTTCCAAGTACTCCACAACAAAATAGAGTAGTAGAACGTAAAAATAGGATGATTCAAGAGTATGCAAGAACTATACTTTCAGATAGTAAATTACCAAAGTGTTTTTGGGCTGAAGCAGTTGCTACTGCCTGTTATTTTTTAAATAGAATTTTAATTAGACCTTTAACTGATAAGACATCTTATGAACTTCTTTACTCAAAGAAACCTAAGGTGTCTTATTTTAGAATTTTTGAAGTAAATGTTTTATTTTAAATACAAAAGATAACTTAGATAAATTAGATCCTAAATCCGACAAAGGTATCTTTATCGGATATTCTAATAGAAGTAAAGCATATAGAGTATTTAATTTAAGAACTAACACCATTGAAGGAAAAATGCATGTTTCGTTTGATGAAAATATCAAAAAATTTGAAGATACAAATGATGAAGAGGATTTAATTACTCAAAATCAAAAAGTCAACTGAAACTAATAATGAAATTAATCATCCTAATAAAAGGACTAAACTTTTTAAAGACCATCCTATAGAAAATATACTAGGATATATGCAATCTGTTGTTAAAACTAGAAATCAACTAAGTCAAATGAGTAATGTAGCTTTTATATCAACTATTAAACCCAAAAATCCAAAAGAAGCATCAACTGATGATTCATGGATTTTGGCTATGCAAGAAGAATCAAATCAATTTACTAGAAGTGATGTTTGAGAACTTGTTCCTAGACCTGAAAATAAAACTATAATTCGAACTAAATGGGTTTATAAAAATAAAATAAATGAACAAGGAGAGGTAGTTAGAAATAAAGCTTGATTAGTCGCTCAAGGTTATTGTCAAGAAGAAGGAATAGATTTTGATGAAACTTTTGCTCTTGTAGCAAGATTAGAAGCCATTAAGATTCCACTTGCTTTCGCAAATCATAATAATTTCAAATAATTTCAAATGGATGTTAAAAGTGCCTTTTTAAATGGATTTGTAAAAGAGGAAGTATATGTTGAACAACCACCACTTTTTGAAAGCGAAAAATTACCAAATCATGTTTACGAACTTAAGAAAGCTTTATATGGTCTAATACAAGCTCCTAGAGCCTGGTATGATAGACTAAGATCTTACTTATTACAATCAAATTTTGAAATTGGTAAAATAGATAATGCTCTTTTTATTAAAAGAAATAAAAATGATATTCAACTAGTACAAGTCTACGTAGATGATATCATTTTTGGATCAACTAATTTTGAAATGAATAAAGAATTTTCTGAAATAATGACAAAAGAGTTTGAGATGAGTCATATGGGTGAACTAAACATCTTTTTAGGATTACAAATAAAACAATTAGATAATGGTATTTTTATTAGTCATGAAAAATATGCTAAAGACCTAATTAATAAATTTGGTTTGACTACTACGAGTGGAAAACCCACTCCCATGGCAACCAATGAGTACCTTAGTAAAGAAGATCTCTCGAAAGATGTAGATCAAAAATTATATAGATGAATGATTGGATCACTACTCTATATCACTGCTAGTAGACCTGATATCATGCATAGTGTTTGTCTCTGTGCAAGATATCAATCCCAACCTAAAGAGACCCACTTAAAAGCCGTGAAACGTATCATAAGATATGTTAAACACACCTCTGATTATGGCTTATTTTACCCTAAAAATGATTCTCTTGACTTAATATTTTACTGTGATGTTGATTATGCTAGTTGTAAATCAGACCGAAAAAGTACAAGTGGAACTTGTCACTTTTTGGGGAATTCTCTGATTTCCTAATTTAGTAAAAAGAAAAACACAGTTTCTTTATCAACAACCGAAGCAGAATATATTTCTGCTGCTTTGGCTTGTTCTCAAGTAATATATATGCAACAAACTTTAAAATATTATGGTTTAAATATCTCAAAATCACCAATTTATTATGATAATACTAGTGCAATAAATTTATCCAAAAATACTACTCAACATGCTCGAACTAAACATATTGATATCAGACATCATTTTCTCAAGATAATATAAGTAAGGAAGTAATTACTCTAGATTATATCAATTCTGAGAATCAAATTGTTGATATCTTAACAAAACCATTAAATGAATCTATATTTACTAAATTAAGAAGAGAATTAGGTATTTGTTCAATAATGAAATATAAAATATAAATAATAAAATATAATTAAAAATTAAATCAAAATAAATGAAAAAGCAAAAAATCAAGCACCATGTCGACATCCCCTAGTACCCCATGTCGACATACAACGATTTTTTATTTTTGAAATTTTTCCCACCAAATTTGAAATAATTGGTTACATATTCTTCTTATTTTCGAAATTCCATTCATTCTTTCCCACCAAATTTGAAATAATTGGTTGCCAAATTTGAAAATATAACTACAGGATTAATAAATAAGTAGCGTATTTATATATGTTATATTAAAAGTATTATTATATGGATACTTAGTTAGGATAGTTAATAGTTTAGGACTAAGTTTTAAGTTTTAGAGATAAGTGTTGATTATTTATGATAACACTATCATTATAATCACATATCATAGAGATTAGATTAGGGGGAGTTGTATAGTTTGGAGTTACATAGTTTGGAGTTTTATAGTTTTATAGTTTCAGGATAGTTTTTGTTGATGACAAAGGGGGAGAAGTATAAAATAGGATAGTTAGGCATAGATTAAGAGGGAGTTATTAGTTTTAAGGGGAGTTATTAGGATAGAAGTAATATTTTATAAACAAAGGTTGTCATCATCAAAAAGGGGGAGATTGTTAGTCCTTGAGATGACGGTTTTGATGAAAACAACCTTAGAATAGATTATAAATATAAATAATAACAGTATGGTTTAGATATATATGTATATGCAGGATTTAACCATGCAGGTACCATGAATGAAGACTGTACAGTATAGAGATTCAAGATATCAAGATTAAAGACCCATGAGTATCAAGAATATCAAGATTATCAAGATTTCAAGATTTCAAGAATAAGTAATTTTTAATTAGGAATTTTGTTAAAACTCCTAGAAAAGCACTGGCATCTTAAAATCCAATTTATTCGTGGAATGGAATCCACTTTGAGCCCAATAAAGGGATGGAACCCTATGTAGGATGGAACCTACGAAAAATCTAGTGGAACATTGTTTTGTATCCGCTAACTTTTATTCAAATGATTTTACAAAATTATATCTTGTTTACAAAATGATCTTAAAACCTTCTTTTTAAAAGAATCAAAATCATCTATCCTGGTTTTAAATACTTTTAGCCTCAAAATATTCTTTAATTTCAAAATCAAATTATCCTTAGTTTTAAACTATCTTTTAATAATAATATATTTAACTTTCAAATATTTATACTTAGATTTAAATATAAAATTATAAGTAAAATTTTATTTATGCCAAAATATTATTCCCTATATTTATTTATGTATTTTAACTATAGTTAAGTATATTATAAAAGTTTAAAATAGTTTTAATATAAGATAAAAGTTATTTTCAAAGAAAAACAAAACACTAACATTTCCTTTGGGATGTCGACATACCCAAGTTACCCATGTCGACATAGTGTTAGTTGATTTCAAAATTTTGAATTTCAAAAGTAGTGTCTATTCGTCATATCCCTTCACGAATGGACATGGTTGTTGTTCTTCTATAAATAGAGGCTATTTTCAAAGAATTTCTAATCATATTTTATGGTTTTCACTCCTCTTCTTTTTCCACATTTCTTTACACATATTCTTACCATTACTCTGTTGAAATCAACATTGAATTTAACTAGATCATTTCTGGTTTGATTCTCTATCACTATCTCAACAAGATCCTCAGTGCTATTCAGAGTTATAGACTTCTTTGTAATCAATTTAATGAGAAAAGGTGTGATTGTGGTCTTGGAAATGAATCATGTTTGAAAAGGTGTGATTGTAGCCTAGGAAATCAATTGGGTGAACTTGTTGCCCGTGAAATCAAGTATCTCTACCCAGAGGATTGTGAATCTAGAGGGTGTACCTCGTAGCCTTGAAATCGAGGGTGTAATTGTACAATTGCTTTTTGAAAGGAAATTAGTACTTGTGTGCGGGACTGGATGTAGGTTAACTCCAAACCAAAATCCGGTGTGTTCTTTCCTTTATTGCTTTTACTTTATATTTGCATCTGTGTTTGATTCTGTGATCATATCTGTGTCTGAATATCGCATACATCTGTGTTCAAATTAACAAAAACTCAAAAAGATTTAGTAATTTCTTTAAACACTATTCACCCCCCACTCCCCATAGTGTTAATCCTAGCCTTAAGATCTATATTCTGCATTTCTCATAAATCCTCCATCATGCTTCCTTCTTTGTCGCCAACACCAAATCATCGCCACTTCCTTCTCAGGTTGCCTCCGACTAAAACCTAGTTTGCCGATGCCTTAGGTCACTGCCGATTCATCCCTACATTGCCACCGGCCGAACTTTAGTTTGCTGATCCTAAAGCTTCAACTAACTTTTCATTTTAGGTCGTTAATCCAAGGTGGGTTCGCTGATTACAATGTTTGTTTAATGATTTGGCGGCAAGGTTGCATTTGTGATGTTTGTCGTGAGGAGTCTGAGTTGATTGCGGCTTAATGGAGGAAGATAGTAAATCAAGTCTTGAGTTCCTCCCAAAAAGAAATTCGAGCTATGCCGTGGTGCTTGGCATGTTTTGTTGTCTTTGTCCATTGAGGAAGAATAGACTTGTGCCAAGTTTCATAGCTAATATTGCATGACATATCGTGAATTGGTCTTGGCTCTTCCAAAGAATTTGGACTCATCTCACTTGCTTTTGTATGGTTGGTGCCCCTGCGTGGAAAAGAATTTTCCATGTCGCTTCGGACAACGGATCCATTATCGATCGTTGATCGATAACAGATAAGTGCAAAGGAAGTAAAAACAAAAGGAAACGATATGGGAAGTTCTTTTCTTTTTTCACTGTGAGTGAACTATCTACATGGGATAGAGCATTTGTAGCATTTCGGACACCGAGCTCACCCCCTATAGGAAGCACACTGCACATGCCCCCGTACATACTTGAAATTCGATATGTCAGCATGAATCAATGTCTCTCTTGAATTCAAGTGTAGTAGGGGAAACTATTGGCTTAGGATAGAATTACCTGACCATTTTGGATGTGAATTCTGTTGTTTAGAATGAAGTATCCATCTTCACGCTGTAAGTCAAGCGGAGAAAACCCTACACATATGGAAGTCAAGTCGTCATTCATCCCCCATTCTCCTTCCACCTAACAGGCTGAATATGGCCAATTTGTCCCAGTAGGTCCAGTCTAGATCAAACTCCCCCTAATTTTTAAGTTCTCAACCTACCAGAGAGAGCTTCTTCTGTTGTTTTCGCTACGGTTTTGCATAATATCTACATGCGGCATGGCATACCAGAGGAAGGCGTATGCCTTCCAAAGAAGAATGAGTTTGCTCACATGCCTCCTCCAAGATATACCGCTTATCGTTGGCATATGTGTCTGAGTGGAGCTGTGCCCCTTTTTAACGACTTTTTGCACAAGACTCTCTCGAATTCAGGCATTGCTCCATTCCAGATTTATCCTAACGGTTACTCCATCCTAACTTGTTTACATGTCCTTTTCATGCGAACATTCAATCGGGCTCCAAACTTTGACTAGTTGCGATACTTTCTTGCATTTAAGAGGAGAGATGAGTGTCCATCCTTGGTCGTAATCGAAGCTCAAAGTAATCGAAGAATCATATTACGAATGCAAAGAAACTATCCCAGTTCAAGAGCCGCTATTTCTTCATCAAATGCCCAAATGGGTTTAACCGTCTTTGGACAAAGGGGGTAAGTCTTTTCCTTAATTACTGGGTTATGACGTGTCACTGTGGAGCTTCTAATAAGTCGAATACTTCTTGTAGTTATCCCAAGACTGAATAGAAACTTGTCTCTCGATGAATTTTTTCGAACCCTGAAGACAATCGATGCCGAGGAAAGATCCATTAAAGTCCTGCTGATTGACGAAAACTTGCTCCTGTATGGATTATTGCATCTGGGGAGATCCCGGTTGAGGTCCCTTCTCCTTCTCGATCCAGGGTTTACACGCGATCTATTTCCTCTTCGCTCAGTGCTGAAGAAGGCATTGCTCTATAGAGAGAGTACGTGTCTGGAGAATCAGCCAAAAAGGCTCACGATGGAAGAGAAGCTGTCGGGGTTAGTCGCCCGCCAGAATGTCTTCGATTGGGAAAGAAGGAGAAGAGGAGTTCAAATAAAGTGAAGGTAAAACCGTGATGGACTTAGAAAAGGAGGAGGTGAGATTGGAAGTAGTAGCGATGAGTCCACTTTTAGTGGCGATTTCTATGCAGAATTCGATGATGAAGATTCTGAATCATGCATCGAGACTCCGAGGGTGAGTCCCATTATTCCGAGCTCGTACTCTCCAAACACGAGTGGTAAAGATGATGCCCTAGTAACCGGACGATGTCGGGATTTTTCGAGTAAGGATGCTGACATGGACTGGTGATTTGAGTGATGTTTACGTTGATTTTAATGCGCTCATGGGAAAGGATTTCAAATTTGAGGAGGTGCCCCCTCGTTTGGGCCACATTGCACCCAAAGTTAGCCCGATTCCTTCCGCGGTGCCTACCGATTTGGTTTATGACATCATTTTAGGCTTTCCTCCCAAATATATCACACGCTTCACTAGGGTTACACTCACTTGTACACACACTTTTTGTGTTTATTTTCCATTTCTAAAACCTTTTATTTATACTTCGTGTCATGTATGGCGACTGGATGCGGCCTTTACGATGATTTTGAAGAATTTACCGACTCCCAGCGCTGGTCTAAGCGTTCTTCCGACCGCCGCTAGCCGAGTGAGGCGGAGGAAGAGTATAGAAGAAGAAAGGATCTAGAGGCCGAAACTCATCACCGAGACGAGAGAGAGCGGAGCTATATATAAAATGCGGGTATAAAAAGAGGAAGACTTTTGATGAGAGAGAGGAGCCACCGAAGAGAACTAAATTTGATCGCGGTTCCCATTCTTTAGACCAACAAGCTTTCATTTCGACGTTCTCTTCAACGGGTCAAGAAATCCTTGTTATTTCGATCCTCCTTCCGCCATCAACTTACATTCTGTCGTCTTCTGTTGCTCTTACCCATAGTGCTTCTCATCCCCATCGGAGACATGCATATGTTCTTCCATCCGGTCCTCTTAAGCTTAAGGCAGCGCTCCCCAAGTGGTTTCTAGGGGGTCAAGTTTGATCGTGATCTCTATCCGATTCGTAGGGATTCATACATACCACATCTTCAGGTTATCCAGAACGATTTAGAACAAGCTGAAGGGTGGAAGAAATTATGTAAGCAACTGGAAGATTTGAACCGCAACAACTATAAAGAAATCCTTTCTTTTGAATCAGAGAAGGATGATTTTGAAAGGGCTTTGACAGAATGTGACGCCAGGATCAAATAGTTGGAGGAGGAGAAATAAGCGGCGCTTCAAGAAAGTAAAAGGAACGCCGACTTGCTGAAGGAATTAAAAAAGGCCCACAATAGAATTGAGATTGTCTATATGGACGAAATTAAGAAGGTTCATGCTGAAGAAAAATTAAAAGAGGAGGTGGTAGCTTGCAGCGCCACAATTGAAGCCCAGAAGAAAACCATCTCCGATCATGACCTTGTCATTGAGGGGAATAATGAGACCATCTCCGACCAGGCTGAGACAATCGCCCGGCTACATGGTCAGTTTGCGCAGCTTAGCACCGATAAGTCATGCATCAAAATTGAAAAGGATGCCGCCACGGTGGATTATCTAGAACTTCGGAATGCTTTTGAAAGGAAAATGGAGAAGATGGATGAAGCCATCTTGAAATTTTATGTTAACTCTTTGCTTGGGATGGTTAGAGTTTCGAATGGGACTAGCCCCAATGATTGAGATTCTTCGGAGCTTGCTGGTTTAGCCAAATAATCTGCCTTAGTGTTTTTCTCTCGTGAAATGTGAGTTATGGTGCAATGTTCGATGTCGCTCAGCAGCTCTTGCACTTGTAGACAGGTACAGGGCAAGATTCTCCCCTCGAGCCTAGTATCTCCCTTTTACTTGGTAGACGACTAGTTGGGAGTCGCTGTAGATGTGAACATATTTTATCTTGAGTTCTTTCACAACTTTTAGTCCTGCTATCAATGCTTCATATTCCACTTCGTTATTTGTAGTAGGAAATTCCAAGCTAAAAGTATAGCAAATGGCTCGTCCTTTGGGGGTTTCAAGGACTGCTGTGGGCCTGAATAGAGGTTGTTAGACGCGTCATCCATAAAGATTCTCCATTGTGTGTCCACTTCAAGCTGTGTTTCTTCCCCATCATCCTGCATAGTAAATTTGGCGATGAAGTCTGCCAACGCTTGCCCATTGATGGCCTTTCTTGCATTATATGTTATATCATATTGACATTGTTCTATATTCCACTTGAGAAGTCATCCAGAAGTTTCAGGCCAATACAACACTTGCTTTAAGGATTACTCAGTCAATACTTTAATTGAATGAGCCTAAAATTATGGTCGTAACTTCCTATATGCGATCAAGAGGCAACAAGCTAGTTTTCCAGTTTTGGGTAATTTTTCTTAGCTTGGGTGAACTGCTTGCTAATGTAATACACGAGTCGCTAGATATTCACTTCTTCATGCACAAGAGCGGCACCCAATGCATGAGGCGAGATCGCTAAGTAAATGAAAAGGTCTTCTCCATCCACAGGCTTTGATAGGATTGGCGAAGCTTCCATATACCACAGCGATTCTTCGAATGTTGTTTGACAAGCTTCACCCCATTTAGAATTTTTCTTTCCTTTATTCAATGCATCAAAGAATGGTATACACTTGTCTGTAGCATTCGAGATAATTCGAGTCAGTGCTACGACCTTCACATTCAGGCTTTGTAGTTTCTTCTTATTCTTTGGAGCTTGAACTTCTCGTAGTGCCATTATTTGTCATGGATTTGCTCCAATGCCTGTGGCACTTACGATGAATCCTAAGAATTTTTCGGAGGCTACTCCAAAGTGACATTTGAGTGGAATGAGCTTCATTCCGTACTTTTGGAGTACTTCGAACATTTCGACGAGATTATCCAGATTGTTAGCAACCGCTCATGATTTGACCAACATGTCGTCCATGTAAACCTCCATAGTTTTTTCGATTTGACGCTTGAACATGGTATTTACCAACCTTTGATAAGTTACCCCAGGGTTCTTCAAAGTGAATGGCATTACCTTATAGCAGTATAGCCCTTGGTCGGTGATGAAGCTGGCGTATTCTTGATCAGACTCATGCATTGGGAATTGGTTGCACCCAGAGTATGTGTCCATGAATGATAGCAGCTCGTGTTCTGCCGTTCCGTCCATAAGTTGGTCTATTCTGGGGAGAGGAAAGCTGTCTTTCGGGAAAGCTTTGTTTAAGTGTGAGTAGTCGATAAAGGTCCGCCACTTCCCATTGGTCTTTTTGACTAAGACAGGGTTAGAAACCCACTCAGGATAATTTGCATCATGAATAAAACTGTTGGCCATTAACTTGTCCACCTCTTCCCTTAATGCCTTGGACCATTTAGGACCCAAGCTGTGCCTCTTTTGTTTTACTGGTGTGAACTTGGGGTCGATGTTGAGCGCATGGCATGCGAATTTTGATGACACCCCACACATATCAGAATGTGTCCATGCGAAAACATCCAAGTTGGCACGAAGAAATTTATTAAGTTCCAACTGCATCTTGTTCCAAAGGTGTGATCCAATTTTCAAGATTTTAGTTGGGTCATCCATATCGACCGGGACAGACACCATCAATTCTGTCGATGTTGCTCGTTCTTCCCCTGAACTCTTCTTTCTAGGGTCCAAAGCCTTATCAAATCGAATGTGGCCCCTAGCCAGTGGTGGCTCTGTAGTGGCTATTCAAAAGGTTCACGGATGCAAAGAGTTCTCTCCATATCCTTCCCCTTTTCTTTTCTTCTAGATTCACATAACTCTGCAATGTAACATTCTTTGACGGCACATTAATCTCCTTTCACCACTCTGATTCCATTTGCAGTAAGGAACTTCATAGTTAGGCACTATTGGGCCAGAGTTATTCTAAAATCTGCAAGAGCGGGTCGTCCCATGAAGGTGTTATATGCGAACATTTCATCCACGGTTATGAAAGTTTGAATGAGGTCAATCACCCTCTCCAAGTTCCACTAGTAGGTCGATTGTTCCCACAGGTTGCTTGGTTTTGACAATGAACCCTTGGATCTTCATTTGGGCATGCAGACACGCTTTTCATGTCGATCTTCATTGATCAAAAGTACATTTGAAAAGTATATTAACAGAGTTTCCATTATCGACCAATACTCATCAAACAACATCGGGACCGATTCCAACTGTTACTACCACTGGATTAAGAGTCGGGGCATTGATCCCTTTGGTGTCTCGATTTCGAAACACTATGTCGACACTCAAGACTTTCTACAGCTTGGCTGAAGTTTCAACTACTATTGCAAGACGTGATTCCTTTGGAGCATGCTTCAACGAACTTGCATACCGCTTCATCTCTACCCAACTTCTTTGCACAGGGTATGGTCCTCCAGATATTGTTCCAATAATAAGTCTTTAGTCAATACGTTTGGACCCTTCTTCACTAGTTCCAGCTTCATTCCATTATTTTCTGGGAGGCTAAGGAGCCGTGGGTAGATCAAGGTCTATGACTTTCTCACGTACAGCTGGAGTTTGTTTTCCCGAATCAATTCTTCAATGAGATTCTTCAGTTGGCGTCATTCATTTGTTTTATGACCATGAGTCTCGTGGAAGCGGAAAAACTTTCCTGAGAGTTTTTGTTGCTCAGTTGCTTCCTTCCTAGGGAGTTTTTTGTATTCCTCAGTCCTCTGTGTTGCGAGATAAATATTTTATGGAGTGTTGTTTAGAGGGGTACAGTCTTTGGACTAGAACCCTTTAAGCCTTTTATTGTTGCCATTACCATTTCATTTATTGGAGTTTTGATTTTTCTCTTTTAATTCCATCTTTCCCTGTGACTCCTTCAGTAGTTCTAGAAGCATGCGCGTTTTGATTCATTGCTATGTTGTTCTATTCGATGTTCATCGGTTGTACACTAGAAGACTTCCTTTCTAGCTCCTGCTTCCTCTAATCTTAGGTATTGACTTGCTTTACGATTGAAGTCTTTCCTAGTATTAGGTTGCTTCGTCTTAATCCACTTTTTGAATTTAGTCTCAAGGTGAATGGCATGGACTACACCCTAAAAACCATATCCTCATTGAGGTTGCTTACTTCTGTTACTGCAGTATTGAACATGTTCATGAAAGATTTCAGCGATTCGCCGCATCCCTGGAATAGTTCGGATAGGGACATGACATCTTTTGGTTGTGCGATATTAAGCCTGAACTGATCGAGGAATCTTATTGCTAATTCGTCAAAAGTAGAGATAGATCTCGGTGGAAGCCTAGTGAATCACATAGACGCGGTCTCTTCCAAAAAGATTGGAAAACACCTGCACCAAACAGCTTCGAAGGCATTATCTCCATCCATGTACCAACTGTACTTGTAAAAATGGGGTTTTGGTCCTTTGTCCTGTCGTGCGATGGAATGGTTGGCATTGTGAAGGGAGTCTGACTTGGTGCAGATCCCCTTTCACCATCTCTCCTATTTTTACACTTGTTCATAAATCAATTGACCATGTTTGCTATATATGCCTCTAATATTCGGTAATCCTGGGGGCAGTAGTCAATCACTACACCAAATGTTTGGCTTTGCAAACGGTCTTGGCGAGTGGGTTGAAGCCTGGGCTCTTTTATCTTTGGGAGAGCCACTCCCGCAGGATACTATTGGCCTGCAGTTGGCCTGATTGGGGAAGTATGGACGTTCCTAGCATCATCAAATGCATTGACATTCTCCTCCAACTGGTTGTTTTGCTCTCCATCTTTTCATTCGGAGAGGTCCATTGTTATATCTTATTGCGGGATCAATTCCCCTTGATTCAAGTTTAGAATTGGTTGCCTTGCGGCAAGCGAGGTACTCGTATTTCCTTCCACGTTGAGTCACATGGTTCCTGTTGTCATCCTTTTTTGCGGTTTTTTCCGTTTCTTCTGTTTAGACCAGTAACAGAAGAATTTTCTTGTTCTACAACAGCCGTAGGTTCAGGAATAGTTCTTGGAGCAGGATTTGTCTATAAGATTAAGAAAGCATTAAGCTTATCCATCAGTGCCCTCTGGCTACTTTCCATCTTTTGGTTAATTTTGTTAACCATCTTATTCAACTCATCTCTAGTAACGACTTCATGCCAACTGGAGGATGTTGGTGCCTGATTTCCTAAGATAGCACCATTTACTTCAGTTTGTTGAGGATTAATATATTCCCTAGCTACCACTACTCCTATGGACCTTCCAGAGGCAGTTCTTCTTCTTTCATGAGCCATTGATTCTAAGCAGTAGATTTTTCAAGCAAGGATTAATGATTGAACTCCTAGACCTACCCGATCCAAAGTAAATAGCAAGATTTAAACCCTGAGTTGGGTTCCCAGTGAAAGCACGAAAATGTTAACTCAAAAAATGGATCAACGCCCTGCTTTGAATGTGATAGCACCGGCCATGTTCTCACAGAGCAATAGTATAGATAATAGATGTAGAAAAGAGCAACACCGTAAACAAGATAAGAAGATTTTTATAGCGGTTCAGTGTTAACGAAGACTATGTCCACTTTATAGTTTTTAATATAGACTGGTTGCTGTTACAAGAAGTGTTTGATTACAGAGCCCCTAATTATCCTTAGCAAGATTAAATCTCCAAGGTTGAAATCCACTGGAGAATCACAGTGAACCCCTTTGGAGATTGTTATGAGGAGACAAAGAGTAAAGAAAGCTTCCGGCAGAGTTTTAGCAACCAGTCTGGTAAAGATCCCGTTTATGTTGTAGATAGGATGGTATTTATTGAGATTTGAGAGCTATTTGGCCAAGCCTGTTCGCGGTTGTTTGCAGATGGACATAGGAAGATGCAGTGGAGTTTAGCTTATGACTCGAGCCAAAAAGATGGATCATTAGCAATCCATGATCTATGGGTTACTAGCGATCCATAGAATTGGCTTGAATGCAAGCTAATTACTTAGCTCCTTTCTTTACTTCAGTCTGTGTGGGTAGCGCTCGCACCATGATAACCTATGGATCGCTGGCAATCCATGGTGTATAGATTGCTAGCAATCCATTCAGTTAGCATGTTTTTAGACTTCAACCTTTGAGCTTTCTTCGCCGTCTTGTATCGACGTTGTTCGTGTAGTTTCGTTACACGTTGCCTTATTTTGATGACGGTTTACTTGCTAGTTGTACTTAGCTACTGATTGGACTGGAAAGATGATTGTCCCTTGGTTTAGCTAACTCGGAATCTCATCAAACTCGATCACTACTTTTACAATATGGATCGAATCATGATGTAGGAAAAACAGTTGAATCCTGGGCCGTATGGATCGCTAGCGATCCATAGACCATGGATCCCTAGCTATCCGTTCCCTTAGTGGATTTCCTCATTCTTTTTTTTTGCTCTCTTTAGCTCATTTCTCTAGTCCTTTTGGTTGAGTTCTGAGCCATTTTGAATCCATCAAGTTTTTTCGTCTTCTCTTGGATCCTGCTGTGTTGAACACTCAGATAACAAGCATGATCCATGATTCGAACTAGTTGTTTGATGATTGTCAAGTTTGGTTCAATTTTCAAATCTTCTTGGGCAGCTTCTTCCACTATTTTTTCCAGGTCGTATATATATTTTCACAAATGAGATGCATGAAAAACATTATGTATACCTGACAACCCTTCTGGTAATTTTACTCGATAAGCCAATGGTTCAATCCGTTCAAGAACAGGAAATGGTCAAAAATACCAAAGCGCCAATTTTCCAGCTCTCCTAAATCTCACCACTCCTCTCACTGGGGAAACCTTCAAGAATATGAAGTCTCCAATCGAGAACTCTGGATTTCTTCGCCTTTGATTAGCATAGCTTTTCTGCCTGGTTTGAACTTATTTCAACTTCTTTTGGATCATAACTACTTTTTCTGAGGTTCTCTAATCATATCTAGGCCTAGTACTAACCGATCTATGGTCTTGATCCAATGTGCTAAGGATCTACATGGACGGCCATATAAAGCTTCATATGGTGTCATGCCAATACTATCCTAATAGCTGTTATTATAAAAAAAAATCTACCAGATGAAGATATTTTTTCCATGAACCTCCAAAATCTAAGATACAAGCTCTTAGAGGATCTTCTAACACTCGATTTACCTTTTCAGTTTGCCCATTGGTCTGGTGGAGATATGCGGTGCTTATGTTTAGCTTCATTGCTAAAGATGTCTGCAATGCCTCATAGAACTTACTGGTAAAGATCGGGTCTCGATCATTGACTATGCTGCTTGGTACACCATGTAATCGAATAATTTCTCTTATGTGTATTTCTACAAGACATGCAGCAGTTCAAATTGGTTTTACAGGGATAAAGTGTATGCTTTTGGCTTACCGATCTATAATAACCCAAATGCCTTCATTTTCCTTTCTTGATTGAGATAACTCATCGATGAAATCCATTGATATTTGGTCCCACTTCATGTTCGAATTTCAAGAGGTTGCAGTAGTCCTGCAGTCTTCTATTGATCACTCTTGACCGTTGACAATTCGCATATCTGCCGACATGGATGGAGATGTCCCTCTTTATGCTTTTCCACCAAAATGTTTGTTTTACATTCTTTTACATTTTGTTAAACCTTGGTTGGATAATCAGTTTAGATTGTTGACATTTTGTCAATAATTCTTATCTCAAGTTGTCTACCTCTCGAACACAAATTTTCCCTTTTTAACTGCAATATCCCATGGTTATCGATTTCAAAGATTGAACACTACCCTTGGCGTACTCTTTTAAAAATCCCCCTTAGCTACTGATCTTTTCTCTGCATGCTGGCGATTCTTTCTAGAGGAGTCTGGATAACTACAAGATAAGCTATTACGACATGCTTTCTACTCAATGTATCAGCTACTACGTTGGCCTTTCCGGGTGCATATAAGATATCAAGATCGTATGATGCAAGAAATTCTAGCCAACGTTGTTGTCTCATATTCAAGTACTTCTGTGATAAGATACTTCAAAGATTTGTGATCTTTGAAGGGTTCATATTTTTCCTCTATTTAAAGAAGGAATATTACTTACTCAGGTCAATTAAATTTTATTAAAATAAACTGTGAGGAATTCGTACCTAGCAAATAATGTCTCCGTATTTTTAGTGTGAACACCACGGCAATAGCTCCGAGTCGTATGTTGCATAATTTCGCTCAAGAGTCTTTAATTGCCTATTGGCATAAGCGATAACCTTCCCATATTTCATTAATACAACACCGACTCCTCCACAAGCATTAGCATAAATGGTTAGACCGTCGCTTTCATCAATTATAGTCAAGACCGGAGCGGTAGTCAACCTCTGTTTGAGTTCCTGGAATACTTCTTCACATTTCGGGGTCCATTCAGCATTGTTAGGTGATAGGAAATTTTGAAGAAGTCTTGAATAAATTTCAAATGTCCTTGGGAGTTTGTGGTTGCTTCCAATCTAGAATGGCTATAATTTTCTCTAGTTCAACTGAGATTCCTTCCTTTGACACAACATGCCTCAGGAACCTTACCTTCTCTTCCCAGAAGTGGCATTTTGAGAACTTGGCTTTGAGTACATTTCTCCTCAATATTTCTAGCAGAATCTCTAAATGCCTCTAGTGTTCCTCCTCGCTCTTTGAATAGATAAGAATGTCATCAATAAAAAACAATACGAATTTATGGAGCACTTCTTTAAATACTCTATTCATAAGGTCTACAAAATAAGTCGGCACATTGGTCAGTCCAAAAGGCATAACCAACTATTCGTAGAAACCTTTCAGCCCCCTAAATGTGGTTAAAGGAATGAAGTCTGTTGCTATCCTTAATTGGTGAAATCCAGTTGCTAGGTCTATTTTGGAGAATACCCTTGCACCATGAAGACAATCAAACAAGTCATCAATACATGGTAGAGGATACTTGTCCTTAATTGTTTTCTTATTTAGGTCTCAGTAGTCTACACAAAGTCTCAAGGAGCCATCTGACTTTGTAACGAAAACTATTGCTAAGCTCCAACTTGAGAAACTTGGACTTATTAGTCCTTTCTTCGATAATTCATCAGTTTGATTTCTTAATTCATTTACTTCCTTTGGGCCCATCCTTCGAGAAGAGTGACAAATAGGTCATGCATTGGAAATCAAATCAATTCAAAACTCAATTTCCCTATGCGGGGGTAAATTTTTAACTTCCCCAAAAACATCTGAAAATTCCTTAACTATTGATACTTCTAGATGTTTTTGGAACAAATTAAGTGTATACACAAGATTATCTCTTAAAGGACCTGGTTCTTCACAAGTTATCTTAGAAGTGTACCTCTCCTACTTTCCAACTACAATGACCTTTCAACACAATCAAGAACAACCTTATACCTAGTCGACCAATCCATACAAAGTAATATTCTGAACCCAGGAAAATTTAGGATGATAAAATTAAGCGAAATTTTTTGAGATAGGTGAGTAATTTGTACCTTTTTACAAATTCTACCTAGACTATGTTGGATCAATTTCACCCTAGAGGGGGTTGAATAGGGTGATACTAATAATACTAAAATTATTATGAAAATATATATATCATAATTATAGCATAGATAATAGCAGAATAATAAAAGATGAAATAGAATTACACAGATTTACCCAGCTTTGGCAAAACCCTTCCTACGTGCTGCCCCCAAGGTTTCTACTAGAAATTAGTCAAACGCTTACACACGTTAACTTGCAACACCCGTTAACGCCTAACCAAACTCTACGCTTAAAACTCTGCCACAACTCATTCACTGAGTTGCGAATTCTCGAACTACACCACCGTAGTTCGTAATTTAGTCACACGACTAGAGAGTTACACAACTTTAAAAGGAGAAAAAAAAAACTAAATAAAACCCTAATTTAGCACTTTAAACCCAATTTGAAATAAAAGGCCGGCCCAAACAAATAAATATTGCTGTATAAATAAGAAGCTTGTTCCCTTCTTCTATTGTGCGGTCGCCTTCTTTGTTCTTCTTCAAAAAGGAATTAGGGTTTTCATTAATTTAAATGCCACTCTATGATCAATCGATTGATTTGAGAAATTTGCGTTGCTTTGTCAATCGACTTCTGGTTGTGATAGGCTTTCAGTCGCTCCAATAGTATCGAGTTTGAGTACTACTGGCATGTGATTTTTTCCCCCTTTTTTGATTTTCGAATATATTTGAATTTATGCTATGATTAATTTCTTGGGCTCAACCTCTCATTTTTGATGATGATGTAACGGGTTTATTTTATAGGGATGAAATCCCTAAATTTTCGTTCGTGTATATTGTTTGAATTCTTCATGATAATTTTGTTCAGCCATTCGATTGGATGCTGGTGATTACTCCGACTTATTCATTATTGACTTGCTTTAGTAGGTTTCTTCTTTTCCCTGATGTATTTGAATTTTGGTTCATTAGTTTTCTGCTGTAACTTTGGCATCGTGAATTTTTGAGATAAAACTGACTTCGGCTTGTTCAATTCCTTTCTGGTCTGACTTATTCGCTACAACGTTATTTGAACTATGACTAGTAATAGTGATTACTGTAACCATATTCTAAATGCGTGTGTTGTATATCATGCTCTGTCCATCCATGGTAGGCCTTGTTTGTGAATCACCATGTATATACGTACATACACACATACATGTATATATGTGTGTGTACAATCTGATGCTTTGCATTTGAAGTGTCCTCCGTTGCATACTTGTTATTCTGCTAGAGTTTTCGTGTTGATTTGCTTAATTACATTTCACCTGTTCATGTGAACATGTTGAGTCATTTCTGTTCATCTGGAAGGTTGTAATCATGTTGATTCTGTTTGCGCTGTTTTCTTTTTCTGGTTCAATTCTTTGCTGGCACTTGTTGTAGGTGTGATTTCGTTGTTTTGTTCCTTGTTTGAACTGCACCACTCTGAAATGATATAAGTTTGTACTTATATGCATATGTGCATACATATGACACTTTGCTATGTATGGATAGTTGAATTTGCAGTCTATGTGTTTGAGTGATAACTGCAGTTTCTTCGAGTCACCTGTGCATGTGTGGGTTCTTGTCTTCATACTTTTATTCTCTGGTTGATGGTCTGCTTTGAGTTAATTGGTCTGTGCTTTGGTTGTTCATGCCTTTGACTTGATATATATTTATGAGGTCTGATTGATACTTGTGTCTGGTCCATCCTTCTCTGAGTCCAGCGCACCTTTCTTTGGTTCATGTTGTTATTTCATGTATGATGTCATGTGAACCATTTGAATGTTGAGGCTGTGTTGCTTGTCACCATGATGTCTGGTGGTAGCTACATGTTTTTGTATTGCTGTTTATTGCTTAATTTCATTATACTTGATCATTTGTTTGCTTGCAAAATTTGTGCCACTGCTTCATTAAGTTTATTTGTATGTATATATTGTGTTCATACCTGGTGCATATTTCTTTGGTTCATGCTTAAACTATTGTTGGTGTACCTTGCTCCCTGCTACCTTCTTTCTTGTGTTTGGTCTATGTGAATCTGATTTCATGTGGTCTTGTTCCATTGATTTGGTCTGGTTTAATATTGAATCTGGTTTTATTCATATTCATGTGTGCTGATGTCTCTTGGGTAAATTTCGAAATGCTGGGGCGGTGCACAAGTGTAGTGTACGCATGTGTATATGCTGTATCTAGTGTTTCTGAAACTTTATGACTTGTTTTCATATTGCATCTGAGTTGAATCCAGCCTCGACTCGGGTTTGATCTTGTGATTACATGTCCCTGCAGTTTTATCAAGTGTATATCGGTCTGCATAACCTTGTGACATGTACAGTGATACACTGTGCATGTTACAAGCTGTTCGTGTAAGATGAATTCAAAATCAATGATGATGAAAAATCCAAATACCTAAGGCAAATAAAATTTTTGAACGCACACTTTTATTATACAATGCAAAATATTTCTTTTTCAATTCAACTGCGTTTGCGTTTATTTTGCAGATAATTCAGATGCTGGATACAACTGGAATAGATTTGGAGATAAACATGAGTGTTTGAGTAATATGTAGTGAGGTCAACATTGTAAATTAAAATTTGTGATGTAATCGAAATTGTAATGTAATTGAAATTGAATTGTAATTGAAAATGTATATACGTAGAGAGAGCTCAAATTTGTACTATTCAAAATTGTAATAAAATATTTATTTGAATTTATATTATATGTTATTTATTTTATTAAACAAATATTTATTTAATTATATGAAAAATAAAATAGTACAATAACAAATACATTTAATTGAATATATGTATGTTTATTATCATCATAAAAAAATCATATACTAACATATTCTACAGACTATTCATACTGTCTATGGAATTTGACATACATATAGGGCTTTTAAGAATTTTAGGGTAATTTTTAGTTTATCAACCAATTCTTTAGAAATAAAACTATGGGAAGCCCCAGCATCAAACAATACTCTTACTAAATTTTCATTAATGTAAATATCACCTTCTAAAACTCCTTTTCCTTTGCGTCAGTAGAAGTTGAGGGTTCATCTTTGATAGCGAAAATTCTAACATGTTCTCCCTTCTTTACTAATAGGCAATCTGTTTTCCTTTATCCTGGTTTATGACAGTTGTAACAGGTTCCCCTTTGAATCTTAGGATTTTTACAGGTGGTGAAAGGTGACGCTTTTGCTGGCAATTATAACAAATTCATCTTTCGAACGATCTCCTTGGGATCCTCCTTCTAGCTTGACTTACCCTGGTTTCTTCCCTTGCTGGTTAAACTTCCACTTTTTTCAATTATTGTTGTTGCTACTTTGAATTGTGGTTGGATTCTTCTTATCTAGAGTTTCATATCGGAAACCCATGTTAACCAAATATACAAAAAATTCCTTGACATGTGTCGTCATCCTGTCCTGATATTGCTTCTACATTCCAGAGATAAACATTTCATCCTTCTTCAAAGGAGTGTCTATTAGACCTGGCCTAAATCATGACAATCCAATGAACTTGTTAGAATATTCCTCTATGGACATCTCATCTTGTTTTAAATCCATAAAACTCTTATAAAGGGACGATTTTCCAAATACTAGCATATACTGTTCTTCCACCATCTCCTTGAATCATGCCCCAGAAAAATTTTCCTTTGATTCCTTCATGGTAACAAACTCCCACCTGGTAAGAATCCTATCCTGTAGTTGCTAAGAAACGGAGAACCTATTCTGCTCATCTTCAATATTCAACCCCTTAAAAATTCTTTCACAAGAACGGGTCCAATCTTGAACTTCTATAATGGACTCTATTTCCTTGATTGGTTTTCCACCTAAACTGGTATAGTTTTTGCGTAAGGTAGCCAAGTTAATTTGAGGTTGTACTGGAACCATTACTTTTTCCATCACTGCAGCAGTTGGAGTGTGACCATTTGTAACTGTGGTACTGCCACCACCCTTTCCTCGTCCTCTTCTTCCACTCGTCTCCTACTATCTACATATAGTTAGGAAATATCTTCAGGATTATAGATGAGATTATCTTAGGGAATGACATAATATTCGAATATACTTATTCGAATAAAAAAATTTCAAATGTGCACTCCCTCAAATTAAACCCACTCTAGGGCATTAGTAACTCTATCTGTAATCGGTTGACCCCATCAAGGCTTAGGTACTCGCTTAACCATAAGCTCTGATACCAAATATGACAACCTACCTCCTCGACTCTCAGAAATCAGCACTAATACATCCTCGGTATTCATGTGTGGCAAATACAATTGCCGGAGAGGCAGATTACCATAGGTTAAAAGAAGATAAAGATACAAGACAGAACAAAATAGAATCTCACGTCGCATTCAACATTTTAGTTATACATACGGAAAGTACACACAATCACTCTAAGTGATCTATCATAGTTATGGCAAGTACTAACCCAGTTAAGATAGTTATAACAGTATCCTTACAATGATGGTAGACACATGATACAGATATAGATATAGTGGAATATAGATGACTTCTTCAAGAGACCTAAAATGCTCCATGATCCATTCCAAAATGCTCCAAGCTTACCTAAATACTTGGTGGCCCGAGAAATTAGGGCACCCAGAGTTTAAGGGATAAGAAAATTAAACTCTGGGTCAGTCATGGGATTGGTATGAGAAACTCAAAATATGGATGTTTTGAAAATAAAAGGGTATCTCATAAGGCCATGCTACACAAAAACTCTGAATGCTTTTTTACCTTATGATAACCAAAAATATTTACTATGTAAAAACAATGATAGGTAAGGGACTACCTTCCGTATAGTACGTCTCTGGAGGAATGTACCGAGGATACACAAACAATCCTTTGCAATCTAACAAGATCGGTCTATCCTTTCTAGTACTCATACATGACTAGATATTACTGAATATAACATCACCCCGGTCGCTACCGACCTATCCGAGGTCCCATAGCGTCCACAACATACTCGACATATGGAGAGTTATCTAGAAAGGTGATGATCATAACCTAATGGTTGTGAACCACATAGCCTTGCAGCATGCCCTATTTAAGTCATTGCCGGTTGATGAGGCTTGAGGTAGTGATCACTTTCCACATAGAACATTCCACTTTGAATGCCATATTTCTTACTCCATCATACATCATTGATTTCTACAAATGTATAACTCCTGAGCTTGTATGTCTCAGGAAAGGGTGTTAAGGTAAGAGAAGTTGCCGTCTCTGCTACCATACAAATGATACATTTATAGAGATCAATCAATGCGATCCAGAAATACAACATCAGAAATTCATCCATACAAGTTATCCAAGAATAGGACAAATCGAAGACACTCTCCTACCACATCCTATCGTGGATTACCCTTAGGATCAGTAGCGAGAAGTTCTTGCATCGAAGATCTCAAAGGAAGAACTACTGCCACATAAATATGATATGGGAAATTTTCTTCGAGGGTCAGTGACAAGCAGCCCAACATGCCATCTTCCAAACCATTTCATGTCTTTGCTTCGAATGTGTAAATTGGTTCAAAGTGGTCTTCAGATAGGAATCACCCAAACCCGACACCATTTTCTTCGAACTAATCATCGATAAAAATACGTTAAGTGAAGAAGGAATTATTCTTTGATTGATTACTCAAAATATCTTCTAGATATATACGGAATTATTAAACCTCTCTTTAACTTTGGAATTACAAAATCATTTAAACAAATCATTTTACAAAACATTATTGAGTAAATAGGATCATGGAAATTATACTAATTCTACTCAATATTAATTTCGTATTAATCCTTTACTATCCATCGAATAATGGTGCGGTCATCTTTTAAATTCACATGGATTGTACGTGTTCCCTCTTCGAAATTTAATACCAAGTGTAATAAGAATGTTTCTATGCAAACCAAGTTGTCTGAATTTGGAAAATTATATATTTTATATTTGGGGAGATTTTGATCTGAGTAAATCAAGTTTACTATCCCGTTCGTCAGGCCAGTCCGGGTAGCTAGAGTGGGCAGGCAACTGGTTTCTCAAACGCAAGCCTAAAGACTACCTCTCTGTCACCCATAAGGTGATAAAGTTATTTGATTAACTCTTAATATTTTACATACTTAATTAATTTTTAACAATTTTAGAGCATCTGGGCTTTCCCTTTGATCTGTTTCATTCCTCGGTCGAATTTTATATGATACTCACAAATGGAACAAATTTACTATTCGTTTCCATATACTCATTTTTAAACCTCTTAATAATCTTTAAATTTATTAATTATCTATTTAAAAAGGTTCACAAAAGATTTGGGAAAGAATAATTAAGTTAAAACCATTGTTTGCAAAAGTTATCAAAAGGGCTGTAAATAGTGTTGCAAATAGTGTCTTCAAAGCTTATTTGGTCAAAACAACTTTTTAATTTTTTAGAAATCCATTTTTATAACTCAAATCTCTTTTAAAACATTTTAAATTTTATAGGATTTATTTCATATTTTTAAGGATTAAAAATATCATTTATAAAGAATTTGTCGCTTTGGCTTTCGAATTGCGAAACCGTGACTATATTGAAAACATGTTTTGCTCATATTTCAAAATCTACTAAGAAAATATCAATCATTTTCTTTTTCTTGAAAACTTTGATTATAAGGTTCTAAAAATTCTTATTTCAAAGAAATCCAAATCCATTTATGGAATGGATTTAACTTTTAAGACATGAAATCGCGAACTGCCAATACGCGACGTGCCTATTTTTGACTAAATTTTCAATATTTATTTAAACTTTGCCAAAACACTTTTAAATGTTAATAAAACATTTCTAAACCATACTAAATCATTTTTAATAGGTTTACATATTCCATATACACCATTTCATTAATAAAAGAAAATTGATTTCCTTTGTGATTTTCGACTAGTATTAAAAGTAACTTGTAAATACAATTAAACAACAATATTAAACTACCATACATGACGTTTAAAGCATAGTAAAAATCCATTGAAAACATCATATCATCATCCAAAAAAAATAATGTAAGTAAGAGTTTCTCACCTTGGATTAACGATTAACCTAAAAATGGCTATAGCTTCGCTAATTCAAAATCTTTGCTCACGATCACTTGGGCTCTTGCCTTTGGAGGGCTCGGCCTTGGCTAGGGGTCTCATGAACTTGGTTGTAGGGGATAAAAGGCTTGGCTGTGGTGGTTTTTGGTGGTGGCCGTGGGTAAATACAGTGAAGAGGAGGAGTTTTGGTTGAGTTCTGAGGTGTTTTACACTATATAGACACACACACACACTCACGCACGCTATATAATACAATTTTTTTGCAAAATATTTTTGGCCATGATTTCTTTTATACTTAAGTCGATTAAAGAGGAGGATTAAAGATTAGGAAATGAAGAAGAAGATATGTGGAAATTAAGTGGATGGTATGTGGTATTTACAGGCAAAGGAGGAAAAATATCTAGTTATTATTTTGCACATACGTCGTCACCATGATCACCCACTTGCCTCTCCTTTTGTCATCCTTACATGTCCAAGTCCTCTCTACCCATGTGCAAACCAATCTGCATATGTAAGTGTTTACTTAGAGCTTGCTGAAATGTTAAGGATTTAAGAAAATATCTTAGATATTTTTAGTACTATATATATATATATATATATATATATATATATATATATATATACATATATATATTTAATTATATGTGTGTGTATGTGTGTTTATGTGCATGCGAATGTTTTTCATGTATGTGTACAGTATATGTGCATATGTTTGTTACATATAATTAGGAACGTCGCACAACTTCCTTATGTTGAATTGTTACGAATTCCATTTTCATTTCTTGTCAAAAAAATTTACTTTTTAGTTAATATACACATGTTTGTAAGAAAAGTTTAAAAATGGTATTTCCATCATTATATAATAAATTAAATAGCTTACTCAATAACTAAAATATTATTAAATCATTTAAACTAAATTTAAATTCAAAAATCAATTATTCTAAAATAGTGATATCAATAATAATGTTCTAAAGGCAATTTAAATTTCAAAATAAAATAAATAATTTTATTACATATTCATACTCATATATATATATATATATATATGAGTGTATGTATTCAGCTCCGCGCATGAGTTCAGATGGCTAAAGTGTTGTTTACTGCTAAAACGGTTTATAGTTATTTTATCAATATTTTAACCAAAGTATATACTTTTGTAAACACTTATTCGAAATAAAGTTACATTATTATTTATTATTCAAAGAATTATATTTTATGTTAAAAAATATTATATTTGAATATTTTAAATTTTTTCTAAAGTGGTGAATTTTCATGTTGTTACACTTCCACTGATTGTAATATTAGTACATCGTTACCAATCAATAGCAGGTCGCCAATGTATAAAACTAAGAACATAGTAGCACCATTTTGTTCTTTCCTATGTACATATGCTTCCTCTATGGTTTGAATGAAACCAAAATGTTTGATTACCTTGTGAAAACATTTATTCCAACTCTTAAATGCTTTCTTAAGGCCATAAATTGATCTTAAGAGCCTAAATTCATTGTCAGTGCTCTCATGTACCGGGAAACCATCTGGCTTTGACATATAAATAGTCTTTTTTAAATCATCATTTAGAAATGCTATTTTAATGTCAATCTTCCATATTTCATGTACATAATAAGCAACATTTCCAAGCAGAATATGAATACATTTAAGCACGGCGACTAGTAAAAACATTTCGTCACAATCAACACTTTGAATTTGATGAAAGCCATTCGCCATCAAACTTGCTTTATATGTAACAAATAGCCATTTTTGGCCCTCTTATTTAACATAAAACCATGAAAGCTAAAAATAATGGATCGCTAGGTTTATAATAGGTTTATAATATAGACAAACATAATGATGTTCTAGCTATATGATTCAAAACTCACGGCGAAAGGAACAATATATGATACCAGAACTATTAATATATTCAACCCAGTCAATAGTCATAACTTCATGGTTAAACATACATACAATACAAATCCACCAACCAGACACAATACCCTATCAGGTGTCAGATATCAACATATACAATATATACATAAATAATGTCACTATCATCTGCACTATCGCCATAGCTTACTTTGACATGAAATACATCAACCTTTTATATAAAGAAAAATATAGAGAGGGGGTTAGACATATGTCTGAGTGAGTGGAACAAACTACTAAACATATGCTATAAAAATACTGGTATAAGATCATTATTGTCTAACATATATATAAACATACCTCGACCTATCCAATTTGCATTCAAAGTGTAATATCAGCACTATAAAATAGTTGACTACTTGATTAAGGCCATGTTTCATCCAACTACTTAATATATAGTAAATGATATGATAAACCATATCCTATACTCACTAGCCATTCAACCCATGGCCTGGACATAGTACGTCCGTCGAAGGTTGTATAAGCCTGCATATTGATGTCTCTATTTTCTCAATGATCTGCATGCCAAACTATATGCAACTCGTGATGCCACAGTAAGTCATGGGAATAAATGTCAACGCATATATGATACTACCATTGAATATCAACTAATTTTCCATACTTATAATTCCATACACTCATACATTCAATAGTATATGCATGCCTCGTTTCATCAAAACCATATTAGGTTAGCCATCTCAAAAGTAGCATGAAGTGTCAAGGAAAATGTGGTTCTAAAAATAATGCCTTGCTAAGCTTAGCCCTACCTAGGTCTAGGTTAAATCTGGCCTGGAAGAGCCCTACCATTCTACCAGTGGGAATACAACTGATTGACTGGTATTCACCTGTGTACTGGTGGTTGTCCCATTAGTAGACCACTTGTAATCGAATTTTGACACAATAGTGCCTTCATTGTTCGATTTTTGGTTTTGTTCTTTTATTTCATTCTACCATTTGATTTAAACTTCTTATACTTAAATTTTAAACTTCATTTAACTTCATTATGTGATCAAATATCATAATTTATAGTCATTATATCGTTTATAGCATTAAACATTAGTTTACTTTTGGAGTTAACTTCACAAATCACAATTATATTTGGTTTTTTCATTAATCATTCATTTAACATAAATTAAACAGTAAATATATCTTAATTAATTATACTCTTATCCTAAGCATGGATAAAAGACAATGGTACAATGGCAGAGCCACTCACCACTACACTTTAGCAAAAGTGGTTAATTTTCTTGAAGCAATAGAGAATAGGGTTGCTCTTCCCTCTTTTACCGCTACTTTCTCTTCTTTCCCTCTCCAACTCATCATTTTGCCACTGCCTTTTCTCTTTTCTCTCGCACCATTATCTTCTCTATCTTCCCCTGTTACTGCAAGATTATTTTTCTCGTGTCTCCCAGTATGCTCGTTTACTTTTGCTTAAGCGCCATTTCTTCAACTAGCTTCGCGCTATTTCAGATCTAAAATTCTAGCCATAAATTTCCATTATGCATCACTTAGTAATCTTAAATTCGACCTATGTACCTATTAGCTTGGATTGAAGTAGCAAAATTGTACTTCTGCATCCTTCTTGTTAGTGTTGGGGATATCTTTGTTTGTAAGTTGTTCATCTCTTTGGCTTTTTCGGGAGATGGCTAAGCATGGGTTATTTTTCTAGTTGATGATTTCTAACGTGTTGGAGTGTTTTAGTGTATGAGTTCTTTGCTTTGCCATTTTATTTGTAATAACTGATGGTCTCCTTGCCGATTGATTCTATAATGGAAGAGTCACAATTGGTCATTTCTTGTGGCTTCTATCAACTATGGGTGGTTTACTCTATTTTTCGGTCTCCTTCAAATCTAGCATGTTTTGCTTAGACCACTTTAGTGTTATTTAGCTTTTTGTTGCTTATCATTCTAGAAGTTCATGCTTCATGTTTCTTAATTTGGTTTAAATATGTGCCTCCAAGTTTTGAATTGCTGGTCACTCTGCAATTTGCATTTTGAAGTTGTAGTTGGGTGTCCCATTGGATGCTCTATGTAACACCTCATGTGTTGGAGAGCCATAGTATAGGGAATTAAATAAATGATTAATTAA
Organism: Allium cepa; assembly: GCA_030765085.1. Taxonomy (NCBI): domain Eukaryota; kingdom Viridiplantae; phylum Streptophyta; class Magnoliopsida; order Asparagales; family Amaryllidaceae; genus Allium; species Allium cepa. The sequence continues at coordinate 758,029,950 of CM060932.1, read as the reverse complement.
AGTCAAAGCATAAAATAAAGTAAAGACGGATTATTTAAGGAAGAGTAAGTGAATAAGAAGGAGAAGTTAAGAATTTATTAAGATTAGGCTAGAATGAGATTTTAGCCCAAGGCTGAAATTGTTAACTCTTTAAATTCAAATCCTCATTCAATTTCTCATCGTTCCAAAAATACTAAAGAAAACAAAGTAAGAGAGAAAGAAAAATTAAAGGCAAGAAGATCAAGTTTGCAACTTTAAGGGAAAGGGAAATTTAAGCAAGGTTTTCATAATCAAGGTGAGTAAACTTTCTCTAAAACCTATCCTAACCCATTTGGGCTTGGGTTTGATTATGTATGGATGTTTTGATAATGGAAAACATGTTGAATGATTAAACATTGTTTAGTTATATTTAGAAATTTTAATGAAATGGATTTGTTCATATTTTAGGATATAACATGACTTAATCATGATTAATTGATTTGAAAATGAGTATGATGTGTATAAAGATGGAATATCGATGTATTTCATAATTTATATAATTGATTTTATACGAACATTAAGTTGAAAAAGGGTTAATTTCATGAAATTAATTATTAAAAATAAAAATAATTATTTTGATCTTAAATTTTAGGATAAGGTAAAATATAGTTAGTTGGACTTCCGGGTAATTTTTGGGATTTTTCCCATTAATTTTCAGTTTTATATGAATTAATTGGCTAAGGAAAGCGGTATTTAATTAATTAATTAATTAATAGAAGATGCAGTGATCCCGTTTCTAAAAAAGCGAACTATAGAGAAGAAGAGTAGCCAATAGGATTTGAAAACAAACGAGTTTTGGTATAAAGAGATTACTTAATAAAGTAAGAAAATAGTTTACAATATAATTACAACCATGCCATTTGACCCCCTCGATAACCTATATGTTACCTACCACGATGACTAGTATAGTTATGGCATGCGAAGGATTAGGGAAGGCTATTAACCTTTGAAGACTGGTATAGTTAATGCACGATGGCCTTGGGGAAATAAGACATGATTGCTTTAGAAAAAATAAGACACTATTGCCTTGGGAAAAGATAATACATGATGACCTTAGGATAGATAACCCACTATAGCCTTGGGAAAGTTAATAAGCGATGGCTTCGGAGAATGATTACACGTAACGGGTATGTTTTGTTAAGGCACAATGGCTAGATGGGAGTCAACTCACGAACTATTAGTAAGGCTTGATACCCATATTTCCTTAACCCACAAAAGCTAAATTTCATTAAGGCTTAAAAGTTATGCTCGTATCAACCTTAGGCGGCTATATTTTTACTTTCGAAAGCTATGTTTGGTATACGATGGCTAGGTTTATTTTAACACGTGATGTCCTTAGGAGGTATAACATTTGATGACCTCATAAAGCTAGTAAAACGATGAACTAAATAAGTTATAAAGTCTGAGTGCAAAGTGATGGGTAATTCTAAGTATGAAATATAAGATAATAAGTTAATAAAGAATGATTAACTAGAGGATGAAAATGGATTAATCTATATGATGATGTATGGAACCATTATAAGAATATAAATGCAAATGAAAGGTCATTGTGACGATAAGATGTATGAACACGGTTTTTTATTTGATGATGAATAATATAGGTCATGTGGCTACTAAGTGCCAAAATCGCAACATTGTAATTGGTATCATTGATGGAAGGCCTTTGTGGCAATCCCATGTTTATTCATGACACTTAAGCAAGCACGATGGAGTAAGGCTTATGTAGAATCCAATTATCTATTATCGACAAATAAATGAGAATGTGGGAGTAATGCAAATTGGAATATAAACAGCAAATACAAGTTCCCGGAGTGCAAATTGGAGTACAAACGTCGATTATCTCCGGATTCCGAGAGTGCAAACCAGTTTGTCGATCGCAAATAAATATGAGTCCCTAGAGTGCGGTCAGAGTATAAACACAACTCGAGTGCAAATGACTACTCATAAACTAGCCTAAGTCTCCAGAGTGTGGACACATTCTTAAAACTTAAACAGGCATGATCAACCGCCAAAATTAAAATACAAATCCCTAGAAAGTGGATGCGATCATTATTAAGTGAGCGAGTAGGATTCGACCACTCAACTCGCGCTAGTGTTAGCATCAATTCGACGATGTTAAGCTCGGTGAAGTGAAGGCAAAATGCAGTCGCTAGCCGATCTTTACAACTCATCCCATAAACTAGGGGCAGGGATTAAGTGTCAACCATCGACCGGAGCAGTGCAACGTCAAAGTTCAACTTAATTTCCAGTCATTACTCCTGCCAATAATTTCTGGACTTGACAAAATAAAAACGAACTCGACTCAAAGGTTGAAGCTCTACAAGTGCATTGGGCTGAAATTCAAATACTGAAACACTTAAGCATAAAAGATAGTAATAGAGTCAAAGACAAAAAAACATTTCATTTCAACTAACTCTAAATGAAGTTAATGTACACGTTTTTTCAAAATTCCTACTAGCAGGGGTCGAACACGCATCTATACATGGCCTACGAAAGGAAAGCAAAAAAACAAATTTCTATCTACCAAAAAATGCGCCGAAAAGGCCGATCTACTCTTTCTTATTCCTTGGCTTTTTCTTCAACGTAGATCCAGTGGAGCCGCTAATGATTTTCCGCTTTGAGATCTTACCTTTTGGCGATGGTCTCCAGGCGGGAGTATGGTCTCAACATCCTCCTCCGAACTCGAGTGTACAAGAATGCTTTCTGCAGTGGAGTCGGAGGAGTCGAAACTATTACAAGGGGCGGAATGGGCACGTTGGTGTCAAAAATTGTACCGCTAGGGGACATCATTCTCAACAGAGCCGGGCCAGGCGCCGCCATTCCACCTCCAAAACTACCACCGTGTGTCGCTGCCTTCATTTCAGCATTGATTTCAGCCAATATTTCTTCTTCGCAAATCGATTGAGGCTCCTTGGGGTAGCGGTGGTCTGCATTGAAGAGACGGAAGAAAACGCCAGTCTACTTATGACAAATAGTAGGTCCACAAAGGGGTCACTATGGCGACCGAGGAGTTCATTCATCATCTGCTCATCGAAAGAAAGTGCACTCCCCTACGTTCCATCGATCGGCGCAGTCGTTGTCATTGTGGTCGCTTCAGTAATAGTGGCCTTCTGCGTTTGATGTGATTCTTGGGTTGCAGAAGGCGCTATTAGTGTAACTCCGGTCACTGGACAAAAAAAAGAGATTGTTAGTTAACGCCTCAAGACAAGTTCCTTATTTCAAATGCATATGAGATATGTTCAGAGTATTTTCTTCGATTTGACTCATGGACGATTAAGTGGCTTCAGAGGTGGGATCTTTAATAGGAGATATCAGCGGCTGTTCCGGATTATAAGCGGGGACAGATTGGGGATCAACCGCTGGTGTAGGATCTGATTGGGTTGGCACAGGAGTATCCAGACTTGTATCGTGATGCTCAACACCTGAACCTTCCCTCATCCAAGCATTGGGCATCGAGCTTCTCCTTTTCGTGTGAAATCATCGACTCATGGAGAATCTTCCTTTCATCATTAGTCAGCACACGATACTCGAGCTCAAATTCGTCGAATGATTCATCTAGATGCACTGCCTTCTCCTCCTCGACCAATTGGCTCTAAGCGTTATAGAGATGTGTCGAATAGTTTTCGATCCAGGCTAAATTTCTATGTTTCGGCACGTTGGCGTTGTAGGTGATGAGAAGATCTTCTATATCAGCCTCCAGCCTGGACTCTGCCACCCGAACCTTTTCCTCAACCTCATATTCCACCACGCGAACCTTAACCACTGCCGCATCCCTTTCACCCTAAAGCACCATGGCTTGATCACATGCCTCCTGTGCTATGGTGTTGGCATCATCCCTCTCTTTAATGATCTCAGAAAGTTTGGACTTAAGCTCATTAAGCTCTTTGAGGACCGAATCCCGCTCGATAGTGACGGTGGTGTTTCGATGACCCAAGGGCATAGTGTGACTGCCTCATCCTCTCCATGGTCAAGTTGGCCTCGTCGGCTTTTTTAAGGGCCTCCATTTCTGATTTTCGAGAGGACTCGACTTCAATATTGAGCACCTGGATGATATGGTCCTTCTGAGTAAGTCGCTTCTCCAACTTCTCAATGACAGCTGCCCGCTCAAAGGCCACCTTCGATGCTTTTTTCGTTGCCTTCCCGCACTCCTTGTATTGAGAGTAAATGTCATGGATATAGTCGTGCATCGTGTTCTCAGCCTCTGTTGGAATTCTCTTTAAGTGCGGGGGGAAAATATAACCATCAAAGCAGGTATCTGGAAAATCTTTCTTCAATTGAGCAAGTTCAATTGCTTCTTCCCTCATAGACTCGGTAAGGACCTACTCTGCAATTATGGAGGGCATTGTTTCAGTTCTATGATGTTGAGTTTCATGCCTTGAAGCGTGAGAAGACGGCTTGTGCCGTGAAGTTTTCAGAGGACATGAGACATAAATAGGAGGCTGAGCAGGGTTTCTAGGAAGGGGAGAATGAGATCAGGATCGGTACCTGTACTCCCTATCTGTGTCGTGTCGCTCCTGACTAGAGTACCCATGTTCGTAGTCCCTATCTTCCTCTCTCCTGCATGGCTCATAATATGTTGAAGATCGACGAGCTTTTCGAAGACTCCCTAACATTGAGCCTCAGCTAGACATTGTATCTACAAAGTAAAAAAAAGAATGGAGTTAGTAATCTCCCAAAGTAAGAAAATTACGGTCAAGAATTGTGTAGTGCCGTGAAGTTTATATATATGTGAAACCCCCCGACCAACCTAAGTGTCAGTCATGCTAGTGGAAAGAGACTCGCTTAAGTCTAAAGCATGTTGAAGCTCATATAATCCGGCGTCATCCTGGAGTGACACGTAATCCGGGATTGGAATATCGGCGAGCCCTTCGAAGAGGTTTTCCACCTACGAGGGAGGAACCTCCAAAATATTAATCCCAAAAATAGGCAAAGACACGATCATAGATTTCCATCTCCTGGATTTAAAACATTTGAAAGCGCTGCCTTGCCTTTACTCTTTCTGTCGAAACCCTGATAGGAGGCATCAGAAGGCCCTGCCACAAGCTCATGATCAGTAGGCGCTCTTTTCGGATCAACCTCCTTGGTTATGACAATTCCAGGCGTCTTATGCTTTGCTCATTTTTTCAAGACAGCCCTTAGGATTCCTTCAAGCCTGATGCTTTGGCCATGCTCGATCAATCCAACGATTCTCAAATTTCTATCTGTCAGAACCAAGTCGATGTCCCTCTCTTCACTTGGAACTTCTTGAAGAATGCAAACTATCTCTTTGAAATGCGCACCTTTAGGGCGTGGAATTCAGCTGTAAAGGAAAAAGAGATATAAATTTGGCATCGGTAACGATTATCTTATTAACTACTTGAGAAGACTGCAGTATTTACATCTGAATAACCATCGACTAGCGAATCCTAGGGGGCATCGAACATAAAACCATTCTGTTTTGAAGTAACTTTGCCTAGTCCAAGACCCCGTTATTACTCGACAGTTTCTGACCTCTTTCAGGAATGTAGAAAAAGGGCTATCTCCTCGGCTCTAAATGTTAATAAATATCTAATCTCGATCGGCGTTGGGGGTCAAAAGAGACGCTCCATAAATACGATGAATAAGCTGTTCAACGGAGCGTATCCATTGGGGTGTAGTTGGGATGGAGTGATTCCCACAAAAGATAACAATTCCTAATGTATTGGTTGAACGGGGGAAGTGTTCCAGTTGCGCATACATGACGATTGAAAGTGGTAAACTCTTCCGGTGGATAGTGCGGTCTATCAGTCGGTCTCGGTAATAGCACATCGTCTAGTGACAGGTCATGCCTTAAGCATATTCGTCCCAACATGTCTTCAAAAACATTGGATGGTATAAAATCTGGTGGATTACTAATAAACGAAGTTCCGGGTAGCCCATCCGGAGCTGGATCTATGACTTCGGCCACAATGGCCAGTATCTCAATTATTGGAGGGAGTGAACTCTGAACTTTCTACTGTTGTGAGCTTGAAGAGTCCATAACTAACCAACTTATGAGAAATCATCATTAGATGGTAATAAGCCCATGCATTCCCCAGTGTGAAGTTTATGGATATGTTGTGCAATACAGTGCTATAGATTACTTGAGAAATTCAATAGAGTATGAAAAGACAGGCAAGCGACAAGACTTCAAAATTAAGCTGGAGTGACCGTTATCGCTGACCGTCACAACCGTGCCATCCAGATGTTAGCGATCGGTTCAAGTTAGAGTTCATTAAAAGTTTGTCAAGTCATAGTTCCATCGACGAGCTTCGAAGGGTTGTCAAATATGCAGTTCAACGATCAAGTCCAGTTATGCAAGGGAGAAGCTCGTTGGAATCAGATATTCAAATTTTCACGAAGTTTGTATCCGTCAAAGTCAAGGATCAAGTTGTCCGTTACGAAGGCCATGATTTCGTATCATTCAGAAACTTCGATTTCATATCGATCAAGGGTATACTAGCTTCGTATCAACCGGAATTATTCTTTTCGTATAGATTAGTGCACTCATGATTTCGTATCGGTTTGAAGTTTTCATTTCGGAATGACCAAACATCTGCTGATTTCGAATCGATCTCAGACCACAAAATTCGTACTGATCTAAAACCATGAAGTTCGTATCAATCGCTTGGCCACACGATTTTGTATCGATCGAATCCGATCGATGCGAACTGCTATCACTCGGATCGATACGAAATTCACTATTTTATCCACCCATTCTCCATCGATACGAATCATGTGCCCCAGATCGATACGAAGACGAGTATTCTCCTTCCTTTCATCGATACGAAATAGAGATTGTGCTACCCTCCATTCTTTATCTTCTCCAAAGCCACTCGGGCGCCACCCTCTTCCTCCTTGACCTCATGTCGATCGCCTCCGGTCACCAATTCGTCAGAACCGGTCGTGGAAACAATCAGGATGGCACGGAATTCTGAGTTCACCATTTTTCGATACAAATTCATGTTTTAATTTACCGAGAACTGGTGATTGGTAAGAAGGATTAGAGTTAAGTTTGACTCAAGAGCAAGGACGATCTCTTGATTCTGTGAAATCTGGAGCGATTCGAAGGCAAGTGAGTTTCTTTTTCTGAGTCTCTGGAATGATACGAGGACAAGAGTAGAGTAGTTCGTGAGAAATAGAATACAAGTCGAATTTTCTAAAGTCCAAAGAGCTTTAATATGGGCTCGAACTTGAGGGAAACGACCATTCACCTCCCAGTCAAAATGACCGATTACAATAGGTCTATCATCGGACTGATACAAGAACAATCTTTCAACCTTTTACATCGATACGAGAACAATCATATATCTCGTACCAATATGAGAACACTTTGAAGCTTCGTATCCATCGATACGAGAACAATCTTTCAACCTTTTACATCGATCCAGAAGATGATCGATACGAAAGAACCTTCCAAAACAACCATCAAATGTTGTTACAACTCGAATCTCACATCGGGTTAGGAGAGGATCGATACGGAATTCGATGCAAGAAAGCTGACGACGACTTGTAAACGCACGAACATTAACGAGAGTCATGTTAACATATGTGCATATATGTTGGACTAACTTTCCAATTTTCAATTTTCAAAATTCACAGGTCAAATGCCCACCTGATGAAGACTACAACAACAAACAACCAGTCGCTATCATGTAGCAATCATTTACAATGGTACAGGGTACAACAGTAGGGAATAGGCAGCTCATATTACTGAAAAATCAGTCAAGAGTTACAAATTTCAATGAAAAGATGACAATCATTCAGCAAGTCAGACAGAACTATTCAGGATGAAGATTGCATTTTTTTTCAAAGCACGTCATATTCACACAAGACGTCCTTTGGAAGGCATATCCTGCCGTTTGGCAAGACCGATATATCAAGGAGTTGACTGAAAACAAGGACCGCTCATCCCGAGTGTTGGATGAGCACAGGTTCAGTATGGATGTCGATGATTTTTGTTCGAGTCCGGATCAAGCTATAATTGATATGACATGACAAGCAAAGCTGTGAAATCCAATGTTCCAAGTTCCAAGTCAATCCTAGTTTGTACGCTCAAGTTATGATCGATGCAAATCGAGGAAACCAACACAATCGCATCATCAATTCATATCCATCAAAGCTCAGCGGTATCTGTTGTTTGTATCCATCAAGCTTCAACATCTTCGTATTCATCGAAGAGAATCAACCTTATTCGTACCGATCTAATTTGAATCCATCGACACATAAGCACACTTCATATCGATCAGCAGCCAGGTGGAGTCTACTTCGTATCCATCCAGACCCTCCTACTTCGTATCCATCGATTGCGACATGAATACACATTTCGTATCGATCGATCTTCAGACATATTTCGTATCGATCGACCATGGATCAATACGAAATCAATGCTTCCCATCGATACGAAGTGCAATTCAATCTATCGATGCGAACAAAACCATACGACCAATATGTCCCATGCATCTGGATCGATACGAACAAGGTCATTTCTATCAAATACGAATTATACAACTTCCATCGATTTGAACGAGGCAATGGTCTTCGATATGAACGAGCCGAAAGCTTTGGAATGACTCGGTCAACTCGGCATCGAATGTGGATCGATCCAGAAATCACGCACCATGTCATCTCCTGAGCACGTGCCCAATATCGATTTGAAGTAATCGATTCGAAGGCATCGAATCGAACGCTTCAGCCTTCATAAACGTGCAATATTGCATTGGTCATATCTTATGATCCACAAGTCCAAATGCTATGAAATTTTCGCAGGAGCTTACATACGACCTAAGAAATGTTCGTGCCAAGTTTCGACTCGATTGGGTCAAATTCTAATCGATACGAAATTTGTTCGTATCGATTATGGATCGAGCCGAAACTTCATAGGATCGATCATGTGGGCCTACCCACATGCTATAAGAAGTCTCCCGAGATCTGAGCGAGATATTTGCCTCCTATGCCTATAAGTAGAGCCCTAGGGCCTACAGAAGAAGGATATTTTAGCTCTTTGACGTCCAAACTCTGCCGAATCCAACTTTGCACTCCATAGCCGCTGCTGTACTCAAATTTCAACACTTTAATCCATTGTAATCCATCAAAATCAGTTGTAATCATCAAGTGAATATCAATGAAAACATCAAGCTTCATAGTGGACGTAGGAAATACGCCGAACCACTCAAAATTACTGTGTTTCTATGCCATTTCATTTCTATTTTAGAACTATTTGTTAGATAATTCTTGTTATACATTTCTATTCTTCATTTTTATCTCTTCTAATACTTTCGAAGAGTGTTGTGCCCAATTTTGGTACAAACAGATGTATCATATCCTCTTTGAATCAGAAGGTCGAACCACGTCCAACTTAAGCTTGGGCTCTCAAACTGCCCCTACATCCAGGGCAAGGAGTCAGTGCATGGACGGTCGTACTACGTATACTTTCATTTGAATCCTGTTTCCACCAAGCCTTGGGAATAAGATGAGTGTTCTAGAGAACTTCGAGCTCCAATAGGAGAGAAGATGATCATATCGCATCCACTTTGAGTCGTGTGTTTGCCCCCAAGTCAAAGGCAAAAGTTGAGGAGTAGATGGTCAAACCATATCCACTTTTTATGGTATTTATACTCTAGTTCATGCTAAAAGAGTAGAGTTGATCAATATATGGTCAAACCGTGTCCATATTTTTGTGTTTATACTCTGATCGATGCTCCGAGGACCAGAGTTTTATAATGGATGGTCAGTTACACCCATTTGGTTTTTATACTTCGATCTGCGCTCTGGGAACCAAAGTTAGTCGATGGGTATTCAGTTATACCCATCTATTGCTTATACTCTAGTCCGCACTGTGGGGACCAGAGTTGGTCGATGGATGATCGTACTGCATCCATCTCTTTGGTATTTATACTCTAATCCGCACTTTGAGGACTAGTTGGTTGATGGGTGGTTAGACACACCCATTTGGTGTTTATACTCTAGTCCTCACTATGGAGACCAAAGTTGGTCGATGGACGGTCGTACTGCACCTATCTCTTTGGTGTTTATACTCAAGTCCACACTATGGGGCCAGAGTAGATCGATGGGTGGTCAATCACACCCATCTGGTGTTTATACTCGTCCACGCTCTAGGGACCAGAGTTGGTCGATGGACGGTCGTACTGCATCCATCTCTTTGGTATTTATACTCCAATCCACACTCTGGGGACCATAGTTGGTCGATGGGTGCTCAGTCACACCCATCTAGTGTTTATACTCCAGTCCACGCTCTAGGGACCAGAGTTGGTGGATGGACGGTCGTACCACATCCATCTCTTTGGTGTTTGTACTACAGTCCGCACTTTAAGGAATAGAGTTAGTCAATGGGTGGCTAGTCACATGCATTTTTGATTTGTACTCCAATTTTCAGGTTGAGATAAGAGTTTTCGGAAGAACGGTCGAACCACGTTCATCCATAGAATGGAATTATGCCCTCAGGATCAAGGGAAAAACTTGACAAATGGACAGTCTATTCATGTCCACTTGGTGATTGTAGCTCCTCCAATAAAGTCGAGGAAGGGAGTAAGTGATGAATGGCTAGATCACATCCATGCCTGTGTTGGACGGTAGGTCTCGTCCAATTTTCTTAGTACTCCTCCCAACAAGTCGAGGGAGAGAGTTTTTAGGTGGACGATCAAGTCACATCCACCTCAAGCTGCAGTTGTATCCACGTGGTGGTGGTTGATAAGTAGGGAGTCATTCACGCCTACTTTAAGTCAAGCTTCCGGACTGTTTCTTGTTTCTAGGGTAGGAGTTAATGTGTGGACGGTCAAATCACATCCACTATAGTTGGACCTCTATCATGCTGAGCTTCGGGAGCGGCATAAGTATTTTGGTAAACTTCAAGTATGAGTTGGGAGTGGATGGTCGGGTTTCTTCCACTCTAAGTTTTTCTCCGGTCTTCAAGTCAAGCATGGAGGTTGATGAGTGGATTGTTAGTCATGTCCACTTTGTATTAGATTCTGACATTGTCGAGCTCTGAGTAAGGCATAAATGTTCTGCTAGAATTGAATTACGGAGTAGGAAGTGGATGGTCGTGTCACACCCACTTTCCATTTTGAGTCCTTACGCCCCAAGTCAAGGACATATTGTAGCTTATGAGTAGTTGAATCACGTTCATCTTGATGATCCTTCAAAGCTCCAACCATGGTCCTTGGAGGTTGGTTGGCAAACAAATCTAATTACTTGGTCACTTGCATTGTTTGGAAGTAGTTTAGTTAAAGTTGGTCATGGTTCACAATATAATTGAAAATGAAATAAATCTTGTTGATAAGTGAAGCAGAGTTGAATGCTCGCTATTCCATTTTGCCCTAGCCCTCCTTAGCTGGAAGTCGATCGTAGGTGGTCCAATTGGTAATCAAAGGTCATTATTGGTAAGGGTCGGATGTTCCTTGACTGCCATTCTATGAAGCTTGAACATATTATTGAAGCTTTCCTTTTCGGATCTGCTACCCAATCACATCTAGGAGGTGTCTGCAATTGCTGGTGTTATGATGGTGTGTATCTTGAAATATACAACATTTATCGATTTCTTCTTGGTTTTGGTGGATTCTCTCGAGGCCAGTTTCCAATGCTGCTTCGAGTCGTGAGTCTCCAAGTTGATGTTTTGATTGAATCATTCAAAGGAGTATTGAATCGGACTTTGGGATTATGGGTCATCTCCTAAAATCTAAGTCCTCTTCTAAGGCCTCAATGTTTCCCTCGCTTTGACTTCCTTCAGCTAACGGCCCCACATCGTCCTTTATCTAAGTCTGCTCAACCTCCTCCTTGCTTAGGTTTTGGTTCACTATGTAACAAAAATGATTCAAGGTCATATGAGGCTCCCTAGGTAACCAATTTCCAAAGTGTGTCTCGGGGTCGATTCCCCTTGTCAACACCATCGGTATGATATTTCCATTGGTATTGCTCATTTTAGTTTTGACGACCCGTAAATTTCGACAATAAACTGGTTAATTTAATATGATTTTGTAATTAAATGCAGAAAGAAAGAAAAAAAACTTCATAATTTATAATGAACTGAGTGTTAAAAATGAAATGTAAATTAAAGGTTATAGTAACGGTTGTAAGTTACTACTTAAATGGTCTATTAATGTAGTTGTAACTGTTACATTTGGGTATAAGATTGAATATAAGTAAACAAATGTATGGTAATTGAATGAATTCAACATTATATAAGGAATTCTGATAATTAATGGAAATAATAAACCTGAGTGTAATATAAAGTTAGTGATGACATTTATGCAAGTCAAGTTTATTTAGGCTGCTAAATTCAGAGTAGGAAATCATTTACATTTAAATGTGGGTAAATGTTCATTAATGTGAGATAGGACTGTAACTGTAAAGTGTGAATGTAATGACATAAATGGAAATGTATATTTTATTCATAAGATGAAATAAAGGAATGTACGAAGTTGAATAAATTGATTGAGATTTTAATTATAATAATTGTATATATTTGGCAAATTCAGTATAATTGAAAATAACAGTTATTACAAAAGAAAGATGAAAATTTGAAAATATATTTATGTAATGAAAGATAAACAAATAATAACTAGGTTTATAGAGTGATAATAGATTTAATAAAAAGAGTAAATTGAGGCAAGGCAGTTATTGGGAATAAATTAATTGGAATTCAATCTGTAATAGATGGATTTATTGTAGGTAAATGAAATTAAATACTATGTAAATTGATATTTGGATGAATTAGGAAATTATTAATATATTAGTATATAAACCAATGTTAATATTACCCATAAGAGGATAAGTTAATAGTTGATTCAATAACAAGATCGAGAAATCAAATATATGGATTTATTGGGAATTTAAAACTTATATTTTTTAAATTAGATAATGCACAGCGTTTTACACGCAGTTATTTTCTGTATTTCTATTTCTATTTTTCTACGTTCATTCCTATATTTTTATTTTCTATGTTATGTTATTTTATTTTAGTTTGCACTTTGATCATTTATTGGATTTTTATTTGTTTATATCTTTTTATAAATGGCTGGAGAAAATCAAGGGGGACACGCATTACATTGTTTAAATTCTTACCTTTTTATTTCCTAACCTCTTTATTAATTTTCTAGCCATTTCCTCCTTATTCCTAGCCATGAATTACTCTACTCATAGTTGTGCATATCAAGTTGAAAAGTCACGTATAAAAATTTATTTCCCATCTCTCATTTTTCATTCGCATTTAAAAATAAAATATATTGTACGTTTCTTTCTCCTTAATTTATGCCTTTCCGTTTCCTTAGCATTCTTAACTCCTTAGCTGTTTCTTTTTTTTCTTCTATGGCCATGTATTTCCTTTTTCCATTCACGTACAAGAATATTTCATTTTCATCTCAATATCCTCATTTTTTATTTGCATTTGAGGATAAAATATATACAAGATTCTTTTCCTTTAATACTAAGTGTGACTTTTCTTTTTCTTATTATTCAAAACTCCTCATTTATAGCCGTAAATACATTGAACTCTTGTCCTTTTATTTTCTAGCCTCTTTATTTCTTACCCTAGCCATTCACCTATTCTAGCCGTGTATTCCCCTATCAAATCTAGCACAAAATATTCTCATTATCTCATTTCCTCATTTTAATTTGCATTTAAGAATAATATATATATATATATATATATATATATGTTTCTTTCTCTTTAATTCTTGCCTTTTTATTTTCTTATCATTTACTCCTCTTTAGCCGTTCAAATCTTTTCTTGCCATCCATTCCACTTCATCAATCACGTACAAAACTTCCCAAATATCTCTTTTCTCATTTTGCGTCTGAAAAGAAAATACAGCAAGCTCAAGTAATTTTCATGGCTTCTCCTTCTTCCTTCTTTCCATTTTTCTTTTATTTTTCTCTTTGATTTTTCTTTTGCTAGGCTCGGCTCCACCTTGCTCATGCCTTGATTTTCCATGACCTTATCACCTCCTTGGCACAAACTAGAGATGCACCTGACCCAAACAAAACCAAGGCTGAGCCCACTTGGTGGTTGAAGCAAAGGTTATGTCATGTTATCTCATATTTCCCATTGTTTTAATTTCTATTCTTTTGTATTGAAATATATTCTTATATATGTTGTATTTGTTTGCATACAAGATTTGGATTTGACTCTTCATTCACTCAAAAATATAGTCGTGCTTTTTCGTGCTTTGTGGAGTTTAGATTTGGGTTTGAATTTCAACTCTAGCTTTAAAAAGGTGAGTTATTCACTCTAGACATACGAACTTTTATAATTGTGAAATGATGACAAGTGAATTGTATAAATTAATATGCTATGTCATATATACCTGTGATATATTTATATGATGTTAAATGTTATTTGTATAACTGTTACATCATATGATATTATATGTTATATTGTACTGTTCATTTTATTTACTGTATCATACTGCAGGTTCCCTATCACTATGGGTTGAAATGATACATAGCCGAACAGACATTAGAATAAAGAAAAATCATTATGAGCTGAAATGATAGGCTTGAGTGATTTTTATCGATTTTTATTGTATTCATTTTACTTAGGATTGCGGGTTTGAAATGATAGAACCCAGATTTTTCTTTTTAAATTACGGATCGAAATGGTACATATCTGTATCACTTGACCTAGGTTAGAAAATATTATACAGGCCCATAGTTAATATTTTTAAATAATGTTTTCCTAAAAGTTATTAAGTATTTTGAATATTTTGAATATATGAAATTTTAAGCTTACAGATTTGATTTAATGACTTAGAATATAAATAGATTTTGTTTTTCTATAAGCTAGAATTTATAAATCTATTATTGGTTTTAATTTGAATATAAAGATTTTATTTATGATAAATATCTTAATAATTAAGTTTGATTTAATTTGTAATCTAAAATATAACCTAGTAAATTTAGCAAAGATTGTTTCTTGGAATAAATAAGGTTTGTATAGTAAATAATGTTTTTTAAGTGGATAAAATGAACTACAGTTTTGATTGGACTTAGTAATAAAATTTATTTAATTTGGAATCATAGTTAATTTATGTCTAGATGAATAGATTTATAAAAAGGATTGGACTGTTATATTAACTATGAGAAAATACTTGATTTATGGTTATGTTTTGTAAAAATAAATGATTATGATTTAGATGGAAAAATGCAACTTAAAATGACTTAACTTGATAATTGGAAATTTAGTTTTCAAATGAAAGTTAAGTAAATTTAGTGATAAGTGTATTTTATTTGTGGGATGGATATTTTAAAATAAAGTGTAAAGTTATTTGTTAAAAATAAAAGTTAAGTAAAATAGGGTAATTTTGACTTATTAATAAATTATAGTTTAATTTGGATATTTATTGAGAAAATTTTATTTTATTAAATCATAAGTTAAATGATATCCAAATGAATATTTTTGAAGCGTGAAATGTGATTTTATAAGTTAAATTGGCTAAAAATTGAAATTTTAGTGTGGCTGAAATATACAATGTTTTGGAAAGTTATAATTGAATGAATAGACTTATAAATGCTATAACTTTGAAATGAATATCGTTTGACATTGAATTTAAATGATTAAGAGAATCTTGTTCGGAAGATATTAACATTGAATTTAAATGGCCTAAATGAATATGTTTCAAAGTGTTTGTTTCAGAGTTGTTATAACTTTAAAGTAATATTACTTTGGAAATGAATTTATTTGAAATTGTATTTAAATAAGAATTGCATTTAAATATATAAATTTGAACTTATTGAAATTGAATATTTAAGAATATGACTTTATAAAGTGGTTTGATTTAAGATGATTTAAAGCAATATTTTAAGTTTAATAAATTGAAGGAAATATTCAGTGATTTTACATTTGAGTTTTATTTAAATAATATATTGATTTGGTTTTGAAATTTAAATGAGATTTCATTACTTCGGTTTTTGAAATGGATATGATATTTTGGTTTTAAAGTATAAATGATTTTGAAATAAATATTCATGGGTTATAATAACGTTGGGTTGTTAAAGAGACCAAGATCGAAAGTTGTCATACTCACTGCCAACCTCGAAAACCACTTTAACAACCGTGTACGCGGTGGAGATTCTATAATGAAGTAGGATGGCGGCGGCGTTCCTTTGAGGTATATACATGTACCCAACTCCCGTGAGTTGGCACAAGGTGGCTAAAATAGGAGCGATTCCAGGCCAATGAGGTAGCTCTTTTGACCGGACACACTCCTTCGATATTATATTCCGACTTTGAGATTGATTTGATTGCCACTTTTGATTTTTGATTTGGGAGTATGGCTCGAGGTGGGCGGTAGTGACTGCTACGCATTACCACCGGTCCGGATAGTAATTGGTATGTCTACCCTGGCATTGCCTAGTTGTGCCGTGTCACCTACCTTAGCGAGCCTTGTACGAGTTTGGATTTCTCCCGTAGCTCGTGGAGTATCCTCTGGTAGCTTCCCGATCAGGAGGGACTATGATACTGGATGGACTACTGGGACTATTACGTGTTAAGGTGGAAAATGTAAAGCCTTAACGTTATTTAAAAGTAAGTTTATTTTACTTATAAACATTATTATAATAGCGAAATATTACTACACAGTAAATAGTTTAACGGATCCTTAGAGGATGGACGTCCCAAGCATCCTTTAAGTTACTTGTACCTTATATTACAGTTAAATTGAGTTGGTTTACATTGTATAAGTATGTATGTCCTGACTCGAGTGTTTTGTGCTTTGCTTTACGCTCGGGTCAGACTGAGTAATACAGCATTAGAGACTCGCCTTCGGAGTTGGAGCTTTGCTTGAAGTTCCAGCTATCTATTTCAACTTCACTATTCAGTTGATTCCAGTTATTCAGTTGATTCTGGTGATGTATTCATCTTTATACTTGATCAATGTATTGAACTTCTGTTGTAGCTTGTTAACTCTGATGTGTATATATATAGTAGCTTCATGAACTACAATCTCTTTGCTTCCGCTGCATTTCATTACTCTGTGTTCGTGATCCGTGATTTATTTTTTTGTTGTATATTCTGAGATTTGCCAATATTTTACAATTCGGTATTTTGAGCAGTTCAAGTCCGACATGTGCGGATGCGAATGGTTGAAAATATCGAGTCGTTACATTAGTGATGATGATGTTGATTCTTTATAGGAGATCTTTTATCGACTTGCGTAATGCTTGGAATAAATTGGATAATGGCATCACATCCTTGGTGTAAATTGCATGCATCCTAAATAGCTTGACAAACTTTTGATCTGATTGATCGAATGAGGAGATGGACCCGGGTGGTAAATGTATAGACCACTTAATTGCTAACCCTTTGAGGAATATGAGAAGCATCTGTATTCGATAGCATATGTCACTTTGGTAGAATCCATGTGCCACTCGTACTTTAAGAGATGCTGTCTAGAGGTCTATATTCACATATCATGCTGGTATGATCTACACATTGAATCTCTTTGGATGTTTTGCATGTTGAAAGGCTTCAATGAATAGGTTTTGACTAGGGGAAATGCTCTAAACGTTATTAGTCCTGTCCATTTTCATGTTATCGCTGCTTGTAATTCTTTGAATGTTGTATGTGTGATTGTCCAATGTTTGATAGTTGAGAACGCCGATCAAATGGCGAATTAGTTAGGATGGTGTTGTTGATCGGTGATGACCCCCACACTTTCACCCAACTGGGGTGAAATCAATACAAGCCAGTAAGTAAGGCCTTCTAAGGTTAAACACCAAGATTCAAGTCATTTAGAGTGTGTATGCCCGAGTTATGACCAAAACAAGATGGATCGGTATTGACGGATTGGTGATAATCTACTTGGAGTTCGACCCGAGATATTTTGTTATTTGCTCGTAGAAAATCTTTATTTTACACGAGTTTGACCTTGGTCCAGAACTTCTTGGGTTTGCTTCGAGTCGAAAGGGCGACTACTTTAGGTTCGACTTCGATGATGAATAGCTATACATTAAGTGGCATAACAAGCGACGTAGGGTGATCGACACACAAGCCATCGTATCATAGCTGGCAAGTTAGGCATTTGGAAGCTGGTCAGTTGAGAGCGGTCGTAATCTACCCTAGAAGCATGATCCAGTAACTGATCCCAGTTTGTGTCATATGATCTTGGTTTTTCAGCCTTTGGGTGTACCATTTGAGTATCAGTTCCTTGTCCATTCTTTGGCTATAATTCAGCAGCTGTCGCTTGATACCTTATGCCTCCATCGGTCACAGGATGTAAGGGAAGTGGATAGGTGCACCATCTTTAAGTTGAGTTCCTTAGAGATATTTTTTAAATATGGATCGTACCCAATCCATATTTTTTTATCTATGGCAAGGAGGATTTGTCCCGATCCTTTTTTGCTTTTCGAATGCGAAAGGGATAGGCTAGAGGGACCGGTTGTAGTTGAGTGTGGTGTAGGGATCAATTGAAAAGGGGTTTGGTTTTGAATGAACGCATAATAACGATCGGTATTGAATGTTTTATGAGAGGGACCGATCATATGGAGTATGGAGGGATCAATACTGAATGTAGGGCTTGCCTATGAGTGATCGACGAAGGGGTCGATCATGAAAACAGTTGTTGGCATGCGATGGGCTGCAGTGCTAAGAAGGGATCAGTTGTATAGGGATCGTTATATAGACCTTATAGAGGGATCGGTATATATACCTTGCAGAGAGATCGGTATACACACCTTGCAGAGGGATGGGTATATACACCTTGCAAAGGGATCGGTATATATATATATATATATATATATATATACACACACACACACACACACACACACACACTTTTTGGAGCGATTGGTATGCTAGAGTGATCACTATACATGTACATTGGAGGGATCGGTATAGCTATTTCGGAGGGATCGGTATTGACGTCTTTGGAGGGATCGGTATTGAGCATGTATATGTATTTAGGGGTTGGTCATGAAGAGATCGGTGTTAGACCCCATGAAGGAGGGATCAGTCATGATGGCCTTGATGGAGAGATTGACGATTTTGGCCTTAAGAGACAGATCAGCCATTATGGCCTTCACATAGAGTCAGTCATTTTGGCCTTGAGAGAGGGATCGGCCTTTAGCTAACTTGAGTGCAAACATCAGCATCTGATCCCAATAACTTGCATATATAAGTGAATCTGATCCCTTCCAAATGGACATGAACACATAAACAACTCCAAACTAGAACATGAGCTCATCATTTCTTTCAGCTTCGTGGGAAATTGATTTAATTCTTCTAACCATAGCTATCGACTTCCTCTATATTTCCTTCAAATCTAAGTAGAATAGGAATTTTATCGACGGAACCCTGGATCTATCTCGCGAATATGGGAATCCATAAGTAGATGATAAGATCCAATCAAGCCGAGAATTCGATTCTCAGTGAATGCATCAAAATGTTGACGCCAAAAATAGGAATCAACACCCAATAGAATCTAGTAGAGACTAAATGAAGAATGAAATTTAAACATAGCAAATATCACAAATGAACACACTGATCTTTATAATGGTTCGGCAATCTTGGCATATGTCCACTTCATATTTTTATTGATCCTGCACTTGATTATGATCACAAGAATGTTTGGATCAGTTAGGATCCATTAGTACAAGAATGAAGAACAAAAATGAAAAAGCCTTCTCAGCAGAAAGTAGGATCTCTTTTCAATCGCTATTGTATTTATAAGGGAAGACGTATACGGATCAGACTTAAATTTTGGTAGAAGGTTGGGAGATCAAGATGAGGCAACGCAAAAATGTTCGGGCCCATTAAAGCCCATAATAGGGATCCGTACCGATCCCTATTAGTGTGTCAAAATGGGCTGCGATCCTTATTAGGGGTGCCCTATGATGTTAGCTAATTGCTTCCCAAATTTCGTGGAATTCCAACATACGCTTTGTGAGATATTTTCTTTTTTCGTGAAGTAGTATTGCTTGAATTCTGATTTCTACTGATCCCTCCAAAGGGAGTTATGTCGCTCCCTCCAACTTCCTCCAATTGGAATGATATCCCAAAAGGGTGTTCCACATGTTGTATTGAGTTGTACTCCAAGTTTCATGTTGATAACATGTGTAGATTTTGAGTTATTGACCGATCATCGCTGCAAAATTGAGTGGTGGAATCAATACAATACAATCCATAGTGTTGAATATGAATCATACATGATCCATCTTCGAGGAGTAGTGAGCTTTCATGTTTATGATTCATATTATCATCTATGTTTGATTATTGAACCCTACAATCATCGTTTTAGGCTACTGGCCTTGATGACAGTCGAGTCAAACTTGTCGGGTTAGTTCGGATATAGCCCGGTCAAAATGTTGGATAACAGATACTCTATTTAATTGTACTATGCAAACAATACTAAACTCATTTTGTTATTAGAAAATGATTTTGGTGATGATTTCAGCATCATCAGTGTCTATTTTCGAGTCTCGGAGTGGGGGATGTTACATTCTGGTCTTTTACCTCCTGTGCTGCAAGTACTAGCTCTTGTTAGGGCATACTTGTCGTGGTTTATGTGTCACCATGTGATTTTTGTATGTTTAATTCTAAGATTTATGTATGCTTTTTAGAATAAGGTTAGAGTGAGAATGTCATAGAGTAGATATAATATGTCTAGAAGATGTTATGCATTGGTACACCATGGTAATTTGGGTCTAGAGACTCTAACTCTAAAGTGAGATTGCCTTATGCAACATGTTGAGTATTTGTATTGTGTAAGAGTATATGCCAAAGCCATTAAAGTCATATACCTTACATCTGCAATATTAATATACATAAAATGTGGACGGTTTGCTATAAACTGGCTTGACTTGGCCAAAAAACAGTGGTATAATCGAATTATATGCCAAAGAGACAAAATCCGCTAACCAAATCGATGATCAAAACCCTTATTTTGAAGAAGAATATACTTAACTCTCTATTGTCTAGAATTTCACTCAATAAACTTTAGATGGTAACAATTAGCGGCCCTTGTTCCGTCCATCTTTTGGATAGTGAATGAACTGAGCTAGTTAGAAGTGGTCGAAATAAGCAGATTTCAAAAAAATCCTATTTTGAATCTATTAGGCCTATAAAGTCTAAATGTATATCAAATTCAATCTAATAATTATTTTAAATAAAATCTTGTTTTATTTAAATTTGTTTAGAAGAAGTTTTAATCATTTATATCATAATTAATATGATGTTTATATAAAATAGAGTATATTAAATATACCCTTAGTATATGTGTGTGTAACAATTCCTTGTTTAATTCAATACAGGAGACGAAACCTTTTGCTTCTCTCTCTCTCTCTCTCTCTCTCTCTCTCTCTCTCTTAACTTATACAATTAACTAAAGGGAGATTTTGTGTTTTTTAGGGAGAGAGATCTTTCATTTCCTCTTTAGGTAAATTAATTGATTTATTGAATGACATTTATGAACCAATTTATACTTACCATATGTTTTGAGTATATACAAATATACTCCAGTGTAAAATGTGTAAGTGCAACCCATTGTAAGTGTGTACATGGTTAATGTGACCATATGTAGGTGTTGGGATTTATACCGCAATGAACCTATGTGTCCCTCTATTTATACCTACTTTGTTCACAATTTTAATTTAATATACATACATACACATACATACATACATACATACATACACACACACACACACACATATATATATATATATATATATATGCATGTGTGTACATGTTGAAATTAAGTTTGACTGGTTTATATGTTTTGAAATCTAAACTTAACAATTGCAAATCTATTTTAATTAATGAATGGATTTAAAATCAAATTTTGTAATTTTACACAAAAGTCCATTTTATAAATTTGGGTTAAAATGATATACATATACTACACATATATAAATATGTATGTATATAAATGCATGTTATATATTGGTAGTTAAAGCAATATATGCAATATGTATGTAAAGTTTATAAACTAACAAATATGTATATAAATATAAAGTTAACATGTAACGACATGGTATTTAGAACCATTCGTATCCGTACATGTTAGACTTGAATTGCTCAAAATATCATATTATTAATTTTATATTCGGAAAAACTCAGAATATATAGTAAATAAATCAATCATAGAATCACAGACACGGAGTAATATAACAATAAGCAGCGGAATAGATAAATAGTAGTTCTTGAAGCTACTATATAAATAACAGAGGTTGAAATAAAATACAACAGAATATATTAATTATAGAGTAGTCTCAAATACAATAGTAACTGACAAGACTGAACATAAATCACTAGAATAAACTGAAATAACTGAAAGCTAGATGGATAGATGGATGGATGGATCTCCAAGCGAAGCTCCAAACTCCAAAAGTGAGTCTCAAATGCTATGACACTCAATCTAACCGGCAGTAAAGCAAAACACAAAGCATTCGAGTCAGGATTAACATTATTATACTAACAAATTCAATCAAGTGAAATGTCAACTGAAATACAAGTAACTTAAAGTATGTTTGGGATTTCCATCCTCTAAGGATCCATGGACTATCTACTATGTAGTAATGTACGCTATTATAATATGTTTATAGTATAGTAAACTATTAAAATAGTGTTAAGATGTTACCCATATCCCCCTTAACACATTTTATACATTCCCATAGTCTATACAGTACTATAACTCCTCCTGTAAACTGGAGGTCTATCAGAGGGCACTCCATAGGTATGGTACAAAACAAACTCGTAGAAGGCGCGATAAGGCATGCGGCAAGGCACTCGAGGAAATGTTAGGGTAGATATACCATTTGCACTCCCGGACTAGTGGTAACGCATAGCAGCTACTACCGCCCACACTGTGACACACTCCCAGATTAAAGGGTGCACCCAATCAAATCACAAAGCAATAGAATGGTATCCAAGAAATGTGCCCGATCGAAGGAATGACCTCAATTGGCCATGTATAGCTCATGTTTTAGCCACATCAAGCTGACTTACGGGCGTCAGGGCTACATAAATACCATATAGAATCGTCACCAAACCATCCTACTTCATTCTAGATTCTCCACCACATACACAGTTGTTCAAGAGGTTTTCGGTATTGGCAGAGAGTACGACTATATCTGATCCCGGTCTCTTTAGCAACCAAACGTTTATTTCACACCGTGGTCATTTCATTTTAAATAATTCATACTTCGTATCAAAATATCATATTCATTTCAAAATCATATCAATTTTGATATCAGTATTCACTTTAAAAATATTCATTTTTAAAATCGTAACACTTCCATATTTGAACACTTTTGATATCATAGCACTTTTGAAATCATAACGCTTTGGAAATCATAACACTTTGAAAACCATTACACTTTCGATTTAAAAAGTTTAGATATTGAAAGTGGTATATATAACAAAAATTTATAAATTAAAATAGTTTATATATTAAAATAGTTTATATTTTTAAATAGTTTATATATAAAAAAACTTTATATAATAAAAGTAGTTTCCTCCAATTTCGTAAATCAATTCAAATCATCTTAAATCCCACCATTCAATTTAAATTTGTTCCAGTTTAACCATTTCAATTTAAAGTTCAAAGATTCAGTTCAAATTCCCACTAAACCATTCAATTTGTGTCGATTTCACATCCAAGCTTGAACTATCACTTCAATGTCAATAAGATTTAAGTTAAAATATTCAAGCATCTTCAACATAGGTTTCATTTATATTTCACTTTAATTTTTTTAAATTGGAAAATATTCGCTTAATCATTTTAATAACAATTTATTAAAATCCCAATTTATAAATTTAAATCAATAATAAATATTCAATCTCAGTTTTATTTAAAATTGAAAATATTCATTTAATCACCTTTTATCAAATCAAGTTATAATCATATCTTTTCAAAATCTCAAAACTAATAAGTTTAAATCAATTCTTTCTTAAATTCTATTATTAACCAATTTAAATTCCAAGCCAACATTAATTTATCTTTCCATCCTTCATTATTGAAGTTATAAATCTATTTTAAATTATTAATATAAATTTTTTAAATGAATATTTTAAAACATATTATATGCTAATTAAATTAAATTTTCTTAATTAAATCTTATTATAAATGTATATTTTATATTAAACATAGTTTACATATTTTAAGGAAAATAATATTATAAGAAGAATCTTAAGATTTATAATTTCAAAACTAACTTATACATTTAAAATTCCCAAAACATATAGTTTGAAAAAAAATCTAATATTTAGACATGCATAGAAAAAACATATATATATATATATTATACTTTTGAAAAAATCAATATTTATCAAAACTATATATTCCCTTTCAAAACTTTGGAAATCATTTTCAAAATATAGACCAACTATGTCCGTATATAATTTTCTATCCTATGGTCAAGTGATACGGATATTTAGCATTTCAATTCGCCATTTAATTATTTACGGGTACATATCATTTCAACCCGCAATTCCAATTCCAATTCAATGAAAATCGCTTGGATTTATCATTTCAACCCACACCTATTTTCTCCTATTCTACAAGATCGTTTGGGTATGTATCATTTCAACTCATAGGGAATTAGATACTAACAGGGAACTTGTAGAGTGAAAACAGTTATCATAATAATATAACATATCAATAACAGGCATATATCACCAGTGATAAATTAAATAAGATATAAACAACAGGATATGGTATTATATCTCATAAGTGAACAATTACAGATAATAGCATATCAGATATAACAATTAATTAATTAGTTAACAGTTCAATTTAGGAGCATATTCTAATTGTCATTTCAAATGAAATCAAATTAATATATATATATATATATATATATATATATATATGAACGTTAATCATGAGTGATTGCTCACCTTTCAAGGCTAGAGAAACAAGATAACAAGATGAAAATGGGCATAGATAGTTGACAAATCACCAAACTGAAACGGATAAGCACGAAGTGATAACTGGATAGGGACAAAGCAAAGCGCGATGAACTGGATTTGATGAAGATCAATGGTATACGTGAACTTATAAATATAACATATATAACTATTTACTTATATAAAATCATATTCTAAATTCAATCACATGTTAAATTAAATATATATGCATTTCAAAAATCATTGTTTTAAATTAAACACATATACAGAAATCAACATATATACATAATAAAATTTGAAATAAATACTTATATATATACATACTTATTTAAAATGAAAAATACTTATATATATTATGTATTCACTGATAATAATATATATATATATTCAAATTACTAACATAACCCTAATATATTTAAACATTTTATCCAAAACACATATATGTGTGTGTGTATATCAACTATCATGTATATACTTTAAATTCAATATTGTTTTACTTATACATATATCATATACTTTAAAAAAATACATATATCGAAATAAGCACTGTAAAAAATCAAGTGTACATTATATATAACTTTCCATCTTTGAAAACAAGGTAACTTACTACAGAAATCTTTACTTTACATATATATATAAACACAGCAGATGCTACTATGCTAATTCATATGTACATAAACTTACATAACAAAAATAATATGGCTTATATATAATGGTCAGATAATATATATACTTATACCTTAATATATACCATAATATATACTTTCTTCTAATTATAAAATATACTACAACATAAACATATATCTATAAATTTTATTAACTAAGATATACAAATTAACATGTCTCAACTAATCTGCATATACAATGATATGTATATATATAGACCAACATATATATATATATATATATGTATGTATGTATGTATGTATGTATGTATGTATGTATGTATGTATGTATGTATATAAGTCTTAGGCAAACATATATATCTCAGAAATAAGTACACTATCTTTATATAAAGCTTATATATATATATATATATATATATATATATATTCAAACAGCTAACTACTTCATATACTAATATATATATGACTTATATAAACAACACTTATACAACATAACATATACATATATATAACTTCACCCAAAAATCTTATACAATATATATATAAATATCTGTATGTATGTATATGCACACACACTCAGAATATAATTTATACACTAACGGAGAGAGGGCGAGAAGGTGGCATGGTAGAGTTGCGTGCATGGAGGTCTCAACGGATGGGCATCGGCCAGGTCAGGGTGGCTAAGGCTTTAGCCATGGGATGCTCGGCTGCACTGTTTGGGTAGGTGAAGGTCTCAGTAGAGGGGAAGCTTGGTGGGAAGAGGGGAACTGCGTGCGCCAAGGGAATGGGAAGATGTTGGGTTTGCAGAGTTAGATAGGTGGCAGTGATGAAATCAAGAAAACAAGCATAGTTTTGAAACAAAGAGAATGAAATCTTTTATATACTTTAAAATATAATATATATATATATATATATATATTATTTCAGGAAAACAGAGCAAAACAAGAAGATGAATATTGAACATGAGCAAATGTTTCAGATAAAATGAATGCATACATTTTATATATAGCTTAGATATAAAATATTATTTCCTTTTTGAGCACAGCAACGAAGAAGGAGAGACTGAGAGAAGAGAAGAACCAGAATAATAAATACAAAAATGGGAAGAGTGAAGGTCTATGGTTGGATTTTAGCAATTATTGATAGCTAGTGACTATTGGGTTTAAACGGTGGAAAATGAATGGTCACAAAGAAACAAAAAGACGTACCGTTAGGTTAACCATTCCCTGTGTTTCGTCGCATACCTGGCATCGAAACACAAAAATGAATAAACTGAGGAGATTAGCATGACGAGACGATCAAAACGGTATATAGATATTAGTGATAGGACCATCCTATCAAAAGTCGATAATCGGTATCGAAAATGCTGCTAAAACGCCGAAAATAAGAAAAACGAAGCAATAGCAGTTCAAATTTAGCAATTCAAAATTGACGTCTCACTCAGAAGATGATTTACAAATTTATTATATAAAAATATTCTGATTTGATAAATATGTTATTATCATCAATTGTTAACTGATATAAATTTAAATAAAATTACACAATAAAATAAACTTCCATATTATCAGATGAAAATTTACCATTTGCTATGTTCAACCAGACGCATACCAAATATCAAATTTTCATTCCTAAATTTTTATTATTTAAAACTTCACAAAATTTCAGTCAATTACGTTATTAAAACCGTTAAAATTCACAGGTCGTTGCACTCTCCCCCACTCAAAACTTTTCATCCCAGAAAAGGAAGGAGGCAAAAGAATAGAAGCAACCAGAAATAAAAGGATAGATTAAAATATATATTATCGGATACATAGCAAATTCAAACCATATAAATTTCATCAGCTTTTGAATTGATTAATATTCAATAAATTTGGTTCCAATTCATTTCATTCAATCGGTAATATTCATTTATATTCATATTTTATTGATTTTCAATTCAAGCTTTTTTTATTCAATTTAGGTTTCAACTTTTTATCATTTATTACAATATTTTCACAAAAAAAAATTATTTATTAAATCTATTTGATCAAACTATAGTTAATTCCACCCCAACGTTCAACTTCGACTATTCAAAACCATATAAATTTCAAATTAAATGAATTAATATTCAACAATTTGGTTTAATCCATTTTATTCAACTAATAAATAGTCATTCAATTTAAAATTTTGATTTTCTTTCATTTTATCAACATTTCTTTCAAACAAATTCAGTTTTAAATTAACTCGTTTATTTTATCCATTTATCTTCAGCTAAGTTGATTCCACTGAAATTCAAGTTCACTATTCTTAAGTTCATATTTATCTGCTTAAATAGTCTTCTCTTATTTATTTAATTTATTTCATTAACATATTTTGCAACATATATTAGGTGTATACATTTTATAACCATATATTATTCAACGAATAAAATTTTCCTTTTATTATGCAATTTATTACTAGTAAGTTCCCTTAACAAAATATCATTTTTGATATCCTATTTACTTATATCATAGTGTATATTATCCAGTCACATTCTAATTACATTTAAACTTTCTAGGTAAGTTATATTAATGTTTCTGAGTGCAATTAAACAATATATTAGTTTCCTTTTTATTTACAAGATTTCTATTAAGAAAAATTCAGTTTGAGCATTCTATTATTTTAATTTCCTCTCGTATAACCTTTAATTATATATATTCACCCTAACATTTTAACCTTTTTGTAGATTTCAGGTAAGTCATATGTGTTAGAATGCAATTTAGTATTATATAAATAAGTTTTTATTCAAATTCAACTATTTCAAGTCGGCCAAATTTCATTTATCGTTTTAGATATTCCACTTATACAAAAATTGCACTTTTTTGAAACCATTTTTAATATAAACTTAAGATTCAAATTTTTCGGTACATATATATTTTAAAAATCAACTCATATTCAAGAAATTCAAATCAAACTCTTTTTTCAAAACTAAGGTGTAGCAAAGCTACTAAGGGGCCTCTCCACTTTGAGACTTGAAAATGAATGTCGATGATGCCGTAGTCATCACCGAAGTTATTTTCCAATGACAAATGAAGAGAGTACAAATTTAATTATTTTAAAATTATTCTTTTGAAGCAATTTCTATTCAAAAATACTTTTAAATAATGTATCTTAACATTTTAAAAGCCAAATTTTCAAAAATGTTGACAATTGAATTCTCAAATTCTTAATTTAAATTCATTTAAATTCTAAATCAGTTTATAAACCATGTTTTATAAATAGCATTTATTTATATAATGTGGAAATAGGCAATGTTTTACCAAACAATAAATGGAAAATCTAATATTATCATTTCTAACAGCCAATTTATTTAACAATTTAATTACAGAAAATTTATACTTATATATAAAATATAATCATACAAAATTATTTCATTTACCAAATTCGAAAACAATATTGTGTCAGTTTGCTCTGTTCAAGTGTTTTAGAATTCCTATCGATAGTGTTGATTAGACGAATCAATCGAAAACCTAAATTAAACTTAACAACTCAAACAACACACTATAAAAAATTTAATATTAATTACAAATACACTCCTTCGCTCGATTGTTCCAGAATGGATTCTAGAACAAGGATAGAGATCTAAATATAGAGGAACCTTAATCAACTAGAATTTCAACTAGAAGATAAGCTCGAAATGAAGATAAGATGATTAAATTGAAAAAAGGAAGATGGATATACTGATATTAATCACGGATGACCTTAACCGGGTCAACCGTGACTTCAAGAATAAGATAGATCTAGAATTCTAAGGAAAATCAGCATCTGGTCACAAAAGAATTACACTGGTCGTATACTATTGAAACTTTCGAGAATAGCAAGAGATAGCAGCATCTAAACCGAGGCTACAGAATCTACGATAAATCAATGCATGTTGTAGAGGAGTTTCTACCCTTACAAATCATGTCGTGGAGTTATGGGATGCTCCAAAATCTAGAAAACACAAATAGGGAGAGATAAGAACGGATTTCAGAACAAAGGGGAAAGTTCCAAAAATTCAAAGGAACCCAAGTCCAAGTGGAGGAACTAAAGCTTGAACGAAGGTGATTCTGTAATTAAATTTACTCTATATGCTAAGTTTTGCCTAAAACCAGAGCTCTGATACCAACTGTAGTGACCCGGTATTTCGAACCATTCGCATCCACACATATCACACTTGACTTACTCAAAATATCAAATTGTTAATTTTATATTTGGCAAAACTCGGAATATACAGTAAATAAATCAATCGCAGAATCATAGACACAAAGTAATATATTAATAAGAAGTGGAATAGATAAATAGTAATTTATGAAGCTACTATATAAACAACAGAGTTTGAAAAAAAATACAACAGAATATCTCAAATACAGAGTAGTCTCAAATAAAATAGTAACTGACAAGGCTGAACAGAAATCACTGGAATAAACTCAAATAACCGGAAGCTGGATAGATTGATGGATCTCCAAGCAAAGCTCCAAGCTCCAAAGGTGAGTCTCAAATGCTGTGACACTCAGTCTGACCGGAGCGTAAAGCAAAATACAAAACACTTGAGTCAGGATTAACATTCTTATATTAATAAATTCAATTAATGTCAATTGAAATTCAAGTAACTTGAAGGATGTTTGGGATTTCCATCTTCCAAGGATCCATGGAACTATCTACTATGTAGTAATATACGCTGTTATATTATGTCTATAGTAAAGTAAACTATTAAACTAGTGTTAAGGTGTTACCCATGACCCCCTTAACACATTTTATATATTCCCATACTCTATACAGTACCGTAACTCCCCTCGTAAACTGGTATGGTACAAACCAAACTCATAGAAGGTGCGATTAGACATGCGACAAGGCACTCGAGGAAATGCTTGGGTAGATATACCATTCGCACTCCCGGACTGGTAGTAATGCATAGCAGCCACTACCACCCATCTCGTGACATACTCCCGAATCAAAGAGTGCACCCAATAAAATCACAAAAGCAATAGAATGGTATCGAAGAAATATGCCCGATTGGAGGAATGACTTCCCTTAGCCCAGTATAGCTCCTGTTTAGCCACATCAAGCTGACTCACGGGAGTCAGGGCTATATAAATACCATATAGAATCGTCGCCAAACCATCCTGCATCATACTGGAATCTCCACCATGTATACAGGTGTTAAAGTGGTTTTCGGTATTGGCAGAGAGTATGACAATATCTGATCCTGATCTCTTTAACAACCAAACGCTTATTTCACACCCGTGGTCATTTCATTTCAAATAATTCATGCTTCATATCAAATTATCATATTCATTTTAAAATCATATCAATTTTTATATCAATATTCACTTTAAAATTATTCATTTCTAAATCAAAATCAAAATCGTTCAAGCCTAAAGTTATGGCCGCCTCTTCATTTTCGTCTTTGTCGAAGCCGAGTTCAATTCAAGCTCGGGGGGAGATGTTGTGGTTCGCGATGGTGAGGAGGCGCTTTCGCATACGCGCTCGAGGCTAGCGGCAGGTCGTGAGCAAGCAAGGCGAAGGGGGAAATCAAATGGGTCGCGGGCACTACGGTGAGAAGGTGAGGCGTGACTCAACGTTGACGATGTGTGGCATGCGTGATTCGCAAGGGAAGCGTGTAATTCGAGGCTGAGGATTCGATGTCTCAATCAAGCGGCAGCTATTGTTTTGTGCTCGAGCCAGTAGTGGTCAGCAATGTGTGGTTTTACCATTGCCTGGAGGTTGTCTTTGCAGAGGTATTTGATCAGCTCAAATTTAATAACTTATGTGAATATGACATAGGAAACGAAAGAAAATAAAAAAAGAAATCATTAATTTGAATAAAATAGTTAGTTAATTAAATATACATGTATGTAGAAAATAATACACAGTAAATATATATATAAGATTTTGGGAGTATAAGAATTTATTTTAAAAAAAGGATTTTTGAATATAAGTTATTTTATATATTTATATATATAAAGTTTCAAAAGAAAATAAATGTATATTTTAAATTTACTTATTTATTAATATATTAAGGAAATAATTCGTTTAACTGGTTAATCAATTATTTTGGTTACTAAAGAAATTTGTTAAAGTAAGTCAGTTTTAAACCAAATCATTAGTTAATTAAAATTAATAAATAATAATTGATTATTCGATTACTTCGAATATTAATAAATTGTATAAATGTTTATACAAGTTCAAAATCGTGAAGAAATAGTCGAGATGGAAATGGATTACAAAACAAAAGGCAAAGGTGAGATCTTCCCACTCAATTGAAAATATTAGAATTTAAATTTATTGATTGGTTGTTTGGTTGTGATAGTATATATGATAGTGCGTGTGTGTGTGTGTGTGTGTTGGAGTGATTGATTTTTCGCATTATATAGTGGATGAGACCCTATGCGCTGCATAACAGCGGATGATATGATATAATCTCATATACCGCGATATCCCACCTCAAAGTGGAATTGGTATTTAATTGTTGTGCTAACATCTGTGGATGCAGGGAAATAGGTTGGAGGGATCCAACTGGATTCCTTAAATTGTTGAATTTATTTTTATGTTGTGATGTGATTTATTGATAATCTATGAATAATTATATTGGTGATTGAAATCATTGAAGGCTATAGTTTGGCCGAATATATTTTTGGTATCGTAGGATACCAGAAATATATAATTTGATTTTTGGAAATCAAAGTAGAAAATCTTAAGTAAATTAATTTTAGAGAATTGAATAAATTTAAAAGAAGGAATTTGAAAAGGGTAAAGGTTGATTTCTGAAATTCTATCAAATAAATTCCAAGTACGGGGAAAGGATTTTAATAAATGAAAATAGATGAATTTTGAGAGCTTAAGTAATATTGTTTAAAAGTAAAAGAATTTATTTTTAAAATTCGAATTCTAAAATCTAGATAAAGATGTGAATATTGGATTAATGATTTTTGAAAGAAATTTGGATAAATAAAGAATAATTATTAAATGGAGTAAACTTTTGGAAAATCAATTTGGAATTTGATTTGGTGTTTAAAAGTAAATATTTGGAAATCGATTTGAAATTTTATATCAATGGATATTTGGAAATTTAAATTCACGATGGGAATTTATAAAGGAAAGGGCAACTTGTTCTAAAAATAAATATTGATCTATTTTAAAAGAGTGTAAAGAAATTTACGAACTTGGGATGTAAATTTGAGATAAATCAAGAAAGATTTATTAATTGATTAAATGAACTATTTTGGAATGGAGGGTGTATTTCCTTTGGAAAGCCGAGTATGTTTTCAAAGTAGCTTTTAAATATAAATTAAAAGTTCTAAAGTTGGTTTTTAAAGAGAATGTTTTTGGAAAAATTATTTTCTTAAATTTTTTTTTAAAATTTTGAGGTAAATATTTATTAAGTAAATTATAGAATTGATTATTTTAAAGATTTAGTTTATATTTTATTTAGATATGGTTATTTAAATAATTACACTCTATATAATAATTCTATTTTTAAAATTGGTTTTGGGCTTAAGTTTTATATGAGATATTAGTATAAAAATCTCATAACTAATATTTTAAATAAAGTGTTTAAAAACAGTTTTCAGTTTAAGTGTTTCCAAGTATGTATTTAGGGTAAGTGATTTAAATTATTTTAAAGTATTCAGACTCGGCAAGTTTTCAGTGAAAATAAATAATATTTGAAAATTTATTCCGCAAAAGGAAAGTGATTTGAAAATTGTTTTCAAAGGTTTGAAGTGTGAAAATATATCTTGCTGAGATATTTTGAGAAAAATAATTTGGGCATGGATCTTTTGTCATAAAACCGGGGATTGGATTCCAAATAGTTATCCGAAAACCACATCGAATCTTGGTGATGGATCTTTTGTTTAAAAGATCAAATTGGAAATTTGTTGTGATTTACTTGAAATCTGAATGTAACCACTTATTTTTTAAAAAGCGCTCATTATTCGGTTAAGCCGGGAGAGGACTTTATGTCATAAAACTCATTCCGAATAAATGATACGACGAATTGGATTGCATTTGAAGATGTGAAGACTGGGTATTTTCGAGAACGAAAGGATTACATGTCGAATGTCTCTGCACCGATTTGCTCCGTATAGAGATTTATATCACCCTTTGTGACGGGGAGTCCGATCGGGATTGTGGATACCCGGATTTGCATGGGCTTCTTTGAAGTGTCTTCGGTTCCGTTCGAACCTGGGACGGACTTGTATGGATGTATGTCTGACATTACACTTTGAAATATAAAGCCGGTTTCTATCAAATACATTTGTATTGGTGGCGGAGAATTTATTCTCTTAGCTTAACATCCTTCTCTGATACGTATGAGCTCAGAGGTTATGTAGTTGATATTTACTAGCGATATTTTCCCAAATTGGTAATGTGGCATGCTAAGTGTTGATCATTTGTTGATCGAAGCATGACTTTTATGAAAAGCGTAGCTTTGTGGATGAAACTTCGTCGAACCTCACACTTCGAAAATGGTTGAAACAGGAAAAAATGCGGCAAGGTTATGGGGGTCGCGCTCCTCAGCGTATGTGCATTTCCTTTTGGATAAAAAGTGGTATCTGGTATAGAGCCCATATATTTAACTTGTGCGGATAAAAAAGTGGTATTCTGGTATGGAGCCCAAATTATTTACTTATGTGGTTGTTGGTTGTTGAGGTGTCTCGGAAAAGGTCGGTATAGACCGGAGGGTGGCATACTCGTGACAGTTAGTTACCTAGTTACAGAGGTAACCCGGCCTTGTGTTGGCAGAGAGCCGGTTAGGTTCTCAGGGCGTCCCTCCAGAGGCGTACCTAATCGGCGAAGGAAGTTCCTTAGCCTTGACCGTTTATTGGAAATCCAAACAAAACAATACGAGCCCTTTACGATTGCAGTTGTATAACCTGCCACCTCAGGTGGTAGCTATAGCAGTCATAATATTATGGTACCTATGCTAGCTAAGATTAGTATTATACTTTCGAAAATGTTTTCCACACTATGCACTAATAATAATATCAAAAAGATTTTACGTATCAAGCATGTTTGACTATCATAAGGAGAAATCTCCTCCAAGTGAGCGATTGCATTGTGTGTATGGCGAAAGGCCATATGGTAGTTTCATTTTCCAAAGGCGTAACGAATTTCTTTTCCTTTCTTTGTGCAAATAACTGTTTTAAGATCTCACACCAGCCCCATGACTGACCTGAAGTTTATTATTCCCTTTCTAAACTTTGGATGTCCATAATTTTCCACACGGGCAGCCTAGAGTCAGGTTATCAGTAGTTCTAGAGGGAAGTCAGAAAAGTATGATGTGGAGATCAGGAGATAAGTTGGATGACGAGACGTATCACTTATATTATGTAATATCAGCTGCGTTTATCTTGTTGTCAAGTCAATTTTCATGTGGGCAAGTTATAATGACTACCAGTGTTGTGTTGTGTTCTATATGACTTTGATAATGTATGGTATAAACTGATATAATTCTTTTGTTTTAAAGATTATTCATTTATTTATTATATATTGTTCTGCTGCGAATGTGAAATTCGGATATTATTTTCTGTTATCTTGTTCTACCTTCTTCCTCTTTAACCCTAACGGTTCGGTTTTCCGACATTCGATTGTTCGGCATTTGACACAGTGGACGTATTGATGTCGACTTTCGGACGTTGAAAAATTAGGTCGTTACATATAGACAAACTATATTTAAAATAACAACGTGAAATACATGTATTCAATTTTGAAGATGAGTTTTAATGATCAAAATTGTTTAAATCACCATGTAACACACACTTAATTAAAAATAGTTTTTAACAAAATTGTTGTTTTATTACACAATAATTTCTAAAACAACAACAAAATGGATCGAACAACTTAGGCACATATAAATTCATTGTAAAATATTTAGATCTAAACTACACAAATAATATAAATTATGCAAATAATATAAATTATGCAAATAATTGAATGAGATTATGGGTATGAAATACGTCAACATAATTAACATATAACCAATTGAGGTGTAGCGGAAAAAGGGATCGGATTAATTAACATAACTAACATATGAATAAATAAAATTTGAATGTTACCTTAATATGTAGCAAAAAGTAGCACCTTGAATGAAAAACAAAGCTCCTGAATTCAACTGAATCAACCTATGCATTTTTTATGGATTAAGAGATAATAACTGCCTTTAATATTTTTATTTTATTTTGGAACTTTTAAGCCATAAAGGCCATGATGATTTTTGCTATTATGGAAGAGGAGGAGAGAAAGAGCAAGAAAAATGAATGTCTTAAGAAGAATAATGAAAATGAATGAAAGAAAATTTATTTAAAGGAAATATTGATACCTTTCAATTCCCTCCTTTAAAACCTTCCCTATTTAATTCCTCATTAAATCTCATAAAATCAACTACTCCTTTAGCATGCATAGCCATCCATAGATAGTACCACAGGGGCCAAATTTTTTTCTAAAGCCACTTATAAAGTAATCTATTAAAATCCAATTTAAATATTCTATCAATATTGTATATCAATACGCACGTGTATAACTTTTATATACGCAATTTATAAAAAACTAATGGTATTCAAAAAAATCATATAAAATCTAATAACCAATATTTCATAAATATTAATTTAATTAATTTACAATGATTATAAATTAACTAAAACGTATGCTTTTTCGGAGCATTTATCATTATGGTTGTACGACTCAATGATGTAAATTCAGTCAGCGATTAATATCAAAAAAAATTAATATTATAGTTCACATATCACCTTAGTAAGTGGTGTGACATTTTGCCTGAATTTATTACTTACACGTTTTTTTTGGTAAATTCCAATTTTACTATTATAAATGGTGCCTGATAGGAATGATTATTTACATAATTTCTTTTCGTTAACACTATATCACATTAGGACTTACGAAAGTGAGTCTTACTCAAAATTCCAACATCATCCACATTCAACTTGATTAGTTTAAACACAAAATCCTTTGTCAAGTAACAATATTTATTATTAATCATATTGTTATTATGATGTGCATGTTAATGTGTATATTTATACTCACATGTTTAATCTTGTTTTAAGTAAATAATGATCATATTAGGGTATTTTTATATGTTTATACCAAAATCCAAATGTCATCAAATCATCATTCATTCATCTTCATTTAGGGAAAAATCGTAATTTTGTGCATGATTTAATTTGGGAAAATTTACTTGCACGTTTACTTTTATTTATAGGAAAATTAGATGGAAACTAGAAGAGGCTTCATATATTCATGCATGCACAGATGAAGGAAGACAAATGAAGATGAAAATAAATCAGTTCATGCAACATGGAGCATCTCACCTACACACTTATAATGATCTACAAATTAGAGCTAATGCACATGTTAGTGAGGATTAAAGCTACATGCACATTCAAATGGAGGATTATGCTTATGCTAATGGTTGCTTGGAGGTTACATTTCCTAGAGGGGTATTTTGGGTAGCCTCATAATATATAAATTAGGGTTTTAGGTATGTATAAATACCCATTATATTTCATGCAATGAAGCTCTTAGCAACGCCTTCTAGTTTAGTTTAGTTGTAGTAACAAATTATGTGAGAAATAAAATAGTTTTCTATGCCACTTTTTCTTTTTTTTCTTATTTGCTTTTATTTTATTTTCATGCTCATTTTTATTTACATGCTCCTTTTCCTTTCATATTAATAGTTAGCTTTAATCTATGCAAGTAGTTTAGCTCTTTTTTATTTTAATTAGCTTGCACTTCTTTTGTTATCTATGTTGAAATCTACATTTGTTAAAATGATAACAAATATGAGAAGCATTCCATTTAGGATAATGAAGCTATCTTAATCATGTAGATTCAACATATTTGCTAATTTATTATCTCTTTTTGTTCTTCATAGAATGTTTGATATGGTAAAAAATTTATTGTTTAACTTTGAATTTGATAGCATATGTTCAAATAGGCTATGCTTAAAGAAACATAAACACAAATTATCTCTTCATCTACATATGATGTTGGTAACGAAGTAGATTTTAGAATCAAAATTTGATGGTCTATATTACTAATCAATAGTAAATAAATCATACTCAGAATAGATTTTATTTTTAACTTCATTATCATTTTCATGAAAGTTAGCAAGTTGTTTAGTGGGTGTGTTATAGTTTGATGGTTTATGTTGGGCTAATTAATAGCGCAAATAGACCATACTTATGATAAACACATCAACTAAATTCATAAATGACCAAAAAGAGATATCATAATTTCATTATGTTGATTTATGTGATCATGAGAAGAGATTTGCCTATAAATTTCCTTATACTCTCATATTTTTATTCATTTTAGCTTGTTGTTAGTTTTTACATTTTCTTTAGCTTAAAACAATTTCAAACTCTTTAGTTAATTTGATTGAGTAGAATTTTATATCACTTCAATTCACTACGAATCGACCCGTACTCATCACGTACTAAAATTGTACGTCCTGCGCTTATGATTATTTTTATTACAATTTTTCGACGATTTTCAATTCGATAGAAAAATCGTCGATTTCAACAAGTTTTTGATGCCATTGTCGGGGTATAGGCTTGATTTTAATTTTATTCTTCGAATTATTTTCGTTTGATTTTATTATGTGTTTATTTTGTGTGTTAATTTGCATTTAAAAAATATTTTGTGTTATGTGTTTATGTGATTTTTGTTTGCATTTTGATTGCTATGCTTGTTTCTTTTCTAGTTATTTTTGCATTTCTAGTTTATAAAAAACACACATTTCAAAACAATTTTTTTCCATTTCATTTTCATTACATTACAATTTACATCTTTTGTTTTACAGTTACATTTCAGTTTTTTCTAAACAATTTACATTTACAAACTCAAAACTGCCTTCAACATTTCCACCTTTGTGCATGTGCCGTCAACCCTCACCACTGCATCCCCTTGTTGCTACCATCACTGCATTACCATTACTGACCACCATCATCAATCACCCGCCTAACAATCCCTTAACCATCATTTTTTCTTCCACCCGACAAACATACACAATCAAAACTGCCTCTGCCATCATCAAAACTGTGCACAACAGACTATGCATATCTGCAAACATACCCAATCCTCTGCACTCCTCCATTTCCACTCTATTACATTTCAAACACCACCGCCTAAACCCCTGACCACCAGTTCCCCCAACTTTCAAACACCCCTCGGTCATATACCACCATCAACCAGCAAACTCACCAAACTCCACCATTGTTTCAAAAAATATCACTTTGCCTTGCTGCCTGTCAACTACACATCCAACGTGACTGTGCACATCACAACAATACTTAATTCAACAACATTGCAAGTAACAATACCACATATCCATACTTCATACATTGCCATCATCCATCCTCTACAATTCAACCAGAACATACATCATCTACCTGATAGCCACAGTCATAACCACCTTACTTCGTAACAAAACATTCTACAAATAGTGCATCTACAACACAGCAATACCATTCAATCTTCCCTCAACACATCAAAACGAAAACATTCATAACAACACTCTCCATACATCTTCACTAACTGCCTTCCATCTCCTCTGTCACAACAGTGCAATCCTCTTTACTTCACTTCCATTACCCCATAGCAACTCCCCTCTCATCAACTTGCACAAACCTGCCATCACTGCCTGCATTTCTACTCTACCGGCATTGCCACTGATACAACCACTCATTGCCTTTTCATACAAACTGCTACTGCAACTGCCTTCTCCATTTCACTTAACAATACTGCTTCTGCTCAACCATCCATCCTTCTCCTCTGCCACCTCCACTCTTCACTCTCTCCTGACATTAACCACCTCTGTTAACAGTCAATAACCATCATAAACAACTACTGACCCGCCTCCTCACCTCTGTCACGATTACTGCCCCCACTAACTTATTACCATCCACTACCAGAAAACAACACTGCCTTTACCTTCATCCATCAAACTCTGCTATTGCCATTGCAACATCAACTACCCATATTCATCACTAACTGCTGCTGCTATCCTCCCTCACCATTAACACTACTGCACATCTTCTGCACTTTCAAACTGTGCTACTGTCAACTATCTCCAGCCCGTCTCAGCAATTCCAACGTCATCTACAAACCACTCTGCCTGCTACCACCCCTTGCAGTCATCAAACATCAACCAAGCATCACCAGCAACAGCTCATTCCACCACAGCTTCACTGTCCTTAAACATACTTCAATTTCTGCCAATCGCTCACCTCTGCTAATCGCTCACCTCTGCCAATCCACAGTCAAACTTCACTCAACCGCAATCTTCAGAAACCCGAAACCCAATCTCAAGCTCCAATCTCCAATTTAATCCTACAAATCCACAAATGAAAAACCTCGGCAGCACCCAAATCGCACTTCTTCAAATCACCCAAATCATGACTTTGTCTAATCGCGATTTCCATATTTTTTTAAGTACATCGTATTTTTTTGAGAAGAAGTGATTTTGGCTTAAAAGGCAAGGGGAAGGTTGTGTTGTAGAATTTAATGATACTCGGCTAGCATCTTGTAGTGGTGGGCTGTGTTAACCCTTTGTTTTCTTTCTTTCGAATTTAGTTTAATTTTTTTTATCTTAAAAAAAAACAATCATTTGTCATTAATTAAAAAAAATGGTTGATTATAAATTCTTTTTGGGCATTTGGGTTGTGAGTTTTGTTTTGTTTTTGTTGTTTTCATTTCTTTCTTTTTTGTTTTGAAAATTCATTTTAAAAAAGTTGCTTTTGTCTGATTAAAAAGAAAATCTGCCTTTGTTTAATTAAAAAAAAGGGTTTTGTTTGATTTAAATAAATTGGATCGAGTGTAAAATTTTGTGTTTTAAGTTTTATTTTGTTTCAATTTGTTGTTCATATCGACTCCCTTTTTCAGGATGCCAAAGCAAAAGATTTGCTTGCTAAAAAAATTGCCTTGCTTGCTAAAAAAATTGTTTTGCTTGCTTATATAAATAATCGCTGCTTTAAAATAAATTGCTAATAATTCCGCATGCACTGTTAACATGCTCTTACCACTTGTTTTTATTTGCTTTGCATTGTTGGTTGCTTGCATTTTAAAAAAAAATTCAAAACAAAAACAAAACAAATTTCATTCGTAGTTACATTGTTAATTCACGTTTATTTTCAGTTTTACATTCATCCTATCTTATTTTCTTTTTTAAGGGCAATACTCATATCCACATAAGGTGGAGATTTCATCACACCTTTCTCAGCCCACAAATTACATTTCAGCTATGAATTGCCTAATAATAACGGTTAGACTTCGAACTTAAGGGAGTCATGAGCTCATCTAAGGCTTAATTGTATCTTGACAAGTTGTCTTCTTTCGACAATTTATATTCTTAGTGTCTAAACTATGGCAGAAAAGTAACCAGTTATAAATATTACGGTGATTCGTAAATATTATACTGATTATTTCTCTGAAGGTACTTGAATTTTCGGTTACATTGCTACAGTTATTCATGGTGCACCGATAACTCTAGTCCGTTACTTAGCTGAAAACTATCTTATTGGATTAAGACAAAGTGTGATTATACAATTTTAGATTAGGAGCTATGAAAAATTTGTAATTAAGTCCTTGCACTCATTTAGCTGCATTAGTTCATGCATATTCAAAATCCAAAACAGAAAAGTCGTAAATTCTCCTTAACTTAGTTTTTAAATCTTTTCATTTGAAAATTTTCAATCAAAACCAAAAATCGAAAAGAAAAAATTAAGTTAGTTTTTTCGTAGAAAAGCAAAAATCCAAAAAAAAAAAAATCTTTTCAAAAACGAAAAAATCAAATCAAATCTTCCTTATTTCACACCAAATTCTTATGGATATTTTAATGATGACTATTGTACAAATAATTTGAATTCATCATAATGCTTTCAAAATGATGACCAACCCTCAAATCTTTAAAAGAGTATTGGAACGATTTGGTCTTTACTTAAACAGTAAAATCAAATGATATATAATTTGAGTACTTTGTGCAATAACTCAAGTTAAGGATTTCAAAATACTCAAAATTTGAATTCAACTTCAAAATTCAAATGATTTCGATTATACTCACGCCAATACAATTTCGAACTCCAAAATGAATTTCAAAGTTAAATGAGAATGTGAACCTGTCACAACCTGGATTTTCGATGTTCGAAAATCGACGTTAATACGTCCACTGTATTGCATGCCGACCAATCGAATGCTGGAAATACCCGATCGTTAGGGAAAAGAAGAAAGAGATAGAAGAAGGAAATGAAAAATAACAACACAGAATCTCACAATCTCAACGGAACAATATATAATAGCTAACAACTGATCTTTATAGTTTATACGAAAGAACTATAACGGTTTTTATATATTACATCATCAGACTACAACACAATCAATAGCACAATACTGGACAGTTATAATAACTTGCCCTCACAAAAGCTGAATATGCAGCCTTCCATACACAGCGGAGTAAAATCAAATAAGTATAATACATCTTCGACATCCATCTCGCCTCCTGAGCTCCATAGCATCCTATCATGTATCTGAAATACTCGGTCTGACCCGAGCATTATAATAAAACAGCACTCGAGTCAGTCTAGAAAACCAGCATGAGAAAAACACACTCAATTTGAATTATTAAAGTTCAAAACCCTTTGAAAATCAAAGGTATCTCGTAAGACCACGCCACAAATAAACACGATGGGTTTTTACCTTCGATAACCAAAACAATTCATATTAAAATCCTCTGATATTATAATAATGTCTAAGTACAAATACTTATTCAAATAGCTGAAATTGTTATATTAATTAAATTCCATCAATACTAGGCTTTACAATCAAAGTTGTAAGGTACGTATTGGAGGATGGATTCCAACTGAATGACTAGGCACTGGTACCACCTTTCACAGTACACGTCTAGAACAGCATACCGAGGAACACTCCAAGATCCCCTGCAACACGAGACCGGACTACCCATTAAACTGGATAGCCCGACTAAGATTACCTTGTGGTTGGGATCAGCAACCACCACACAGCCGGATGAAAAGGACTCTATATAGGGGTGACCTTACCCTACTTGGATGTGACCCACTTAGCCTTGCTGCATCTCCCCTGATTTCAGTCATTACCTGTTGATGAGGCTCGAGGCTAAGCGTTAGCTTTTTAAAAATATTCACTTAGAATGCTCATTGTCCTTCAACGACAATGTACTGATGGCATTCATCCATACAACTCTGTTCCTGGTCCGAACAGAACCGAAGACACTACTCCTACTACATCATTTGGAATCACCCTCAGGATTAGTAGCGATTAACCCCTGCACTTTACTGCTCCATCTTCGACTCCAACCATTTGTCTTCATCCCGATAGCTTACTCGATGGATCGAAGTGGCTTTTGGATCACAAATCCGATCACGGTCTCTTCGAAACAATGTTCGCTATTTCTGATAAACTCAACCCCGGTTCTTTAGGAAATACACGGACGAAGAATAAGATTGGAGGTCACCTCCCAACCGTTAGTGGACGGATTTCCTTATAAACATCATAAAAGAACGAAACGAGGTTATACCTATAGTATAACACCTCGAACAGTGACCGTACCATATAATTCTCGTACTTCTTCTAGATATTTCCAAAGCTATATTTAGGTTCAGATTTGATAATCAGTTATTTAGCTATCAAATAAACAATCAATTCAACCAAATATTCCATTTCCACTGAAAACATCTAATCTCATTTAATTAGATTTTAAATAAATTAAATCTCCTTACCCAAAAATGTACACTTATCTTATCGAATTCAGCATATTAACAAATTATATTTTCTTTCAAAATATTTTAAAACCCTTTTAAATAATATGAAAA
Organism: Allium cepa; assembly: GCA_030765085.1. Lineage (NCBI taxonomy): Eukaryota > Viridiplantae > Streptophyta > Magnoliopsida > Asparagales > Amaryllidaceae > Allium > Allium cepa. The sequence continues at coordinate 757,986,592 of CM060932.1, read as the reverse complement.
GTACCACTGCAGTATCAAACCATTGATCACGGTTCAATGGTTACGTCTCTATCCTAGAGAAATCCAAGTCTTAACTGCAGGCACTCACTACCTCCATTTGACCATGCGAGTATACCAATACTTCCCAAAAACTCTATTTAAAAATTTCAAAATAATACTTACGAAATTTCTATAATAGTTCTCTAAGTAAAACTTTAGCCAAAACTACTTTTTTAAATAAAGTTATTATATAAAATATTAATATTGAATAATTTTCCTTTTAAAAATAATAATATTGATTTAACCTTTAATAATAATTAACTCCTATAACTAACTTAATTAATGTTTACTTTTAAATGTTAAATTTTTCTAAAATATTCTTTTACACGCCTTTAAATTTTCCAATTAACATTAAAGTCTTTCTTTTAAAATAAACTTAACTTTTTGATAAATATATTTCAACCCAATATAGCCAGTCCAATTTTTTATAAATCCCTCTCATTTACCTCCAGTTTAATTTACGATCCAATCCCGTAAATTTCCTTTCTCACATTTCTAAAAATAAAACCACGATTTATTTTTTAAACGATTTACCCATCTCCTTATAAATTTCCACCGTGAATTTATAATTTTAAATTATCCATGGATAATCTACTTCACTTTATTTATAAACCTCATTTATAAATCCAATAGTTTCATTTACCGGTTAACGTTGTTTCACAACATTTAATCGATTCTAAATTGATTCCAAAATTAAATTCCATTTTTAAATTAATTTCCCATTATATTTCAAAGCCCACCAATTTCAGATTTCACTTCCCTTTTTGGTTTAAAAACTTATTTAAATCTAAAACATCAATTTCATATTATATTTTTAAATTCCCCATTTATTTTCCAAAGCTATTTAAATATTAAATTTAAAAATATATCCTTTAATACTTAAGACAATATTGCCTAAGTTCTTACTTAAAAACCCTTGAATTCACATTTATTCAGATCTTTATTTTTCCCATATTTCGCCATTATAAATAGGATCTTAAAATCAAACTATCTATTTTTTCAAATTCATTACTTTTTAATTATCCAACTTTACTATAATATTTTACTTTAAAATTCCCTTTTTATTTTCCTTTAAAAATTCAATATTCATGTTTTTTGATATTTTTAAAATGCCAAGATATGTCCAGCAATACCATAACATCCAGTAACTTCAATTTCCAATATAATCTATCATAGATTAGTCAAATAAATCATATAACTGAACATAAAAATAATTTCAACATTTTGAGGAATCCCGTAGGATCCCTCCGACCTGTTTTCCTGCATCCACATATGTTAGCGCAATATAAAAATACTAATCCCACTTCGTGGGGGATATCGCGGTATATAGGGTCGTTCCCTATTATGCGGGGCGCATATGGTCTTATCCGCTATATAATGCAGGAACATCAATCACTCCAATATATATATATATATATATATATATAATATCACATCCACTGATAATAATTATCAATTCAATCAATCAATTGATAATAAATTTTGACTGTTTGTAATTGATTACAGAAATCCAAGTTGAGTGAGGTTAACCCACCTTCTTTTTTTTCAAATTTTCTGATCAATCCAATTTTGGCCTCCATTGCACGTTCCATTCGATTTAACCTCACATAAAATTTTCATTACAATTCTATTGGCCATATCAATTTTAAATTCCTAACTAACTAACTAACTAATTATAAAAGTTAAACTTAATTAAAGTTTTCAATTTTTATAAAACAAGTTTATAACTATTATACAAAAGAACACAGCCCTTACCTCACACAAACCCGGCCCGCTGCAATGCTTTCTTGCCGCTTTTACTGATTCCGCCTGAACAAAAACACTGTTGTGCATTCATATAACACTGACACGACCACCATGTTGACAAAACCTCATATCAACTTCACCATTAAACCCCCCTCGCCTTGATTGACTCAACCGCCACCTCCAGTTCACCCCGAGCTCCAACGACCACCGTGTCTCGTCCAAAATCGCATGCTACAGGAGATGTCGCAACAACCTACCCATTCGGCCTTGCCACATCCCAGATCGTGGCCCACAATTCCTTCGGCTATTGTTGCCTATGATACCAGATGCTTGAATAAGCCTACCAAACGTCCACTCAATCACAATGGAGACGAGATTCCCAAACCCTAACCCCGACCTGCAGTTTGACATCGAAGTCGATCAATACAATACCATCGCTGAACCACCCAAAATACATATCAAATCGAAGTGGGAAGAGAAATATGAGTTTAGGAATTCGTTTGAGAATTTTTTCGCATTTCCTTTTATATGTTTTCGGCCAGTATGTTTCTTTTGAGAACTGTAGCTCGTGTGACTAAAAATGAACGAGGACGTGAGGTTATAAGGAGGAATGCGTGCTTAAATTATCTTACGTGAAGAAACTGTCTTGCTACGGTGATTTGAGTTTGAGAAGAAACCGCTGATGTGAATATAAATGTCAATCAATTTAAATATATTTATTTAAATCTTTAAATCGTCTCGAATCCGTAGCTTAAAATCTTAACCTCCTATCAAAGCATGCCGCTAGGCGTTTATAATGTTATACCCCTATTTTAGATGCAATGGAAAAGGTTTCAAATCCTAATTTGATCGTATAGAGAAGATGGCTTTTGGGACCCAGTTATTATATTTAACTTTCGATATAGATTTCAACGCATTTACATTTCGTACAGCCAAACGTTAACTCCAAACGCGGCGAAATTTGAAATCCGGTAATAATACACTATTACAGATCTAATGGAACTGGTTTCATCGAATTCTAAAACTATGCCTCGGAAGGCTATTTTTAAATGTTAATTTAAACGATACATTTTTAAAACCGAACAAATCACTTTCAAATACAATTTTAAAGCTTTAATTATCTTAATTATTATCAATATAAATTTGACAAGCCTTTAAATTATTTTAACAAACTTGAAACTCCAGATTTACTAATTTACCCAATATTCAATTATTAATTCAATAACTAAGTCATCTAATAAATGGTTATATTTGGAATTCAATTTAAAATTTAACTTTTAACTATTTAAAATCAATTAAATATTCCAATTTCAAATATTTAAAATCCCGGATCATTACAGAACCACTTTTTAAATGATTTTGGCAATAAGAGGAATTTCAATTATGGTGCGATGGACAATTTTCGTTCTCAAAAAGTTCAAATTGAAAATTCTCAAATTAGTAATTATAAATTTGATTTTGTTGGAAAAACGGATGAATTCACAAAGATCACACGAATTTGTTGTTTGACACATACATGAAACAACGTGAGAAACAAAATCAAATCCTAACTTGTGACGAGTCAAATAATAATCCACCTTTTACCCCAATTGACGATTTTCAAATAACAACTTTTGAAATTGAAAATGACAATCTTAATGAAGTTGTTGAAAATGCGGTAACTGAGTGGAATTCCAATTCTTTTGAGAGTGTGGAACCAAATTTAAAATTCGATCTTCCTTTTGTTGATTTTGAAAAATTGAATACAACAGCTTTAGATTTTGAACATGATACATGCAATGAAGTTATGAGTAATTCAACAAAGGAAGACAAATCTAGTGAACACAAATTTTTTCAAATTTTTGAAGATGGTTTGTTGAATTCTGAAGGGATAGATTTAAATCACCATTTTAATTTTGAAATCAATAATTTCGAAGAATTTTTCAATGATAAGCTTGACTTTGAAATTGGTGAAAATAAACTTGTACTTGAACCAATTGTTCTATCCACCCCAAAAATCATTGAAAATAAAACAGCTCATTCAATTTTTAATAAAACGACATTTGTTTTTGCAAATCAATATTCAACTTTAAAATCTTTTATGGTTTGGTTTTCTATGCTTAAGTTATGTCTCTCTACTTGACAAGACAAATGAATTGATTTTTAGAAGACTGCTTCATTTACTCCTTAACGGTATAATTTCTTATGTCGTGTAAATAATAATCGTTTCATTTTCATGCAAATATAGGTCATATTTTATTTTTATTTTTCTTCTTTCACTTGGGTTGACCCTGCGGATACAGTTAAGATCAAGTGTGGGTGGAGTCCCATCTTCATTTTTGGAATTTTCATGGTTGTTTTTCTTTCTTTCCAAAACTCAAAACTAAAAAAAACTAAAAATTCCTAAAATAATTTTTCTTTTTTACATTTTGATTTATTTTTGAAGAAACTATAGGATAAGTACAATATTTTGGTTAATAAATTGAAAATTTTGAAAATTTATTCATCTCAACAAAAATAAAAATAAAGTTTGATTACAAGTAATAGGTTTAACTAGAATAAATAGGAAGGTTCATGGTATAATTATGAAGTATATCCTAATTGAAATCTTTGTTTAATAAGTTGTTGGTTTAAAGTAAAGAAGATAACATTTTTTATCTTCTAAGTTAAATGGTGCTAAGATGATATTGTAAAACCCTCTTTTCGTAAAAAAACAAAAAAATTTTGTATATATGTAAATTTTAATAATGCCTACAGTCGATAGGTGTACATATTTGTGTGTACGCTCGCCTTGCTCTATATTTTCATCACGTAAGCCCAAAAGGCAGTGCATGAGTGATATATCGACCTTAGTTTTTTGACTTAGGCATATGTAAATATTGTTAATATTAATAAAATTTTCAAATAAAGAGAGATTAAGAAATTGAAATCCAATCACTGTTTTCACTTATTTGATTTGATTTGTTATTCAAAAGAAATGAAAATACCACTTTGTTAAACTTGGATAATCAATTAAGGATCCATTTCATAGTTGCATTATGTTATCAACCAAAATAACTAGCCAAACCAGAGTCTAATTGAGATGATAACTTAATTTTTATTGGAAATTTTGATGAGTAAAAGAACTTAAATTTCTTGATAATAATCTGAACTTATATTTAACTTATTCGTGTCAATTTGAAAGTAAATTCTTCATTTGTAGATATTTTCAACAACTTGCATTAATCTCTTTGTAAATAAATCTTGCATTTAGAAATTTTTCATGTTGCATTTGAATTTTGTAGGTAGTATGAGATGAAAACCCTCACAAGACAACACTCGTCCTACTAGGGATACCTAGAGGTTTAACGGTTTATTGCATACGCTTAATGCAATCGTTTTTCCTATGAAAATGGATTTATCTTATTTTAATTTAGTCGAAGACGAATAAAAAGATAAGTGTGGAGGTATTTGATGTGCACGTAAATGTGTATATTTATACTCACATATTTAATCTTGTTTTAATTAAATAGCGATCATATTAGGCTATTTTTACATGTTTATACCAAAATCCCAATGTCATCAAATCATCATTTATTCATCTTCATTAAGAGGCAAAATAGTAATTTTGTGCATAATTTAATTTGAGAAAATTTACGTACACATTTTATTTTTATTTGTAGGAAAATTAGATGGGAATTAGAATAGGTTTCATGTATCCATGCACGCACAAGTGAAGGAAGAAAAATGAAGATGGAAATAAACCAATTCATGCAACATGGAGGACACCACCTACCCACTTACAATGATCTACAATTAGAAGCTAATGTATATGTTAGTGGAGATTAAAGCTACATGTACGTTTAGTAGAGGATTATGCTCATGCTAATGATTACTTGAAGGTTATATTTCCTAGAAGGGTATTTTGGATAGTCTCCTAAAATATGGATTATGGTTTTAGGCACGTACAAAAACTCATTATGTTTCATGTAATGAAGCTCTTAGCTCCACCTTCTAGTTTAGTTTAGTTGTAGCGACAAATTATATGAGAAATAAAATGGCTTCCTAAGCCTCTTTTTCTTCTTTACTTTTATTTTATTTTCATGCTCATTTTTATTTACATGCTTTTTTTCCTTCCATGCTAGTAGTTAGTTTTAATCTATGCAAGTAGTTTAGCTCTCATTTTATTTTAATTAGCTTGCACTTCTTTGTTTTCTATGTTGAAATCTACATTTGTTGAAATGATAACAAATATGAGAAGCTAAATCCCTTCAATTTAAGGGTAATGAAGCTCTCTTAATCATGTAGATTCAATATATTTGCTAATTTATGATCTTTTTTGTGCTTAATGGAATGTTTGATATGGTAAAAAATTTGTTGTTTAACTTTGAATTTGATAGCCTATGTTGTTGACACCAAATAGGCTATTTTTAAACAAATATAAACACAAATTACTTCTTCATCTACATATTATGTTGGTAATGAAATGGATTTCAGAATCAAAATTTGATGGTCTATATTACTAATCAATAGTAAACAGATCATGCTTAGAATAGATTTTATTTTTAAATTCATTATCATTTTCATGAGAGTTAACAAGTGGTTTAGTGGATTGTTATAGTTTGATGGTTTATGTTGGGCTAAATAATAGCACATATAGACCATAATTATGATAAACACATCAACTAAATTCACAAATGACCAAAAAGAGAGATCATAATTTCATTATGTTGATTTATGTGATCATGAGAAGAGATTTGTTTCTAAATTTCCTTTTACTCTCATATTTTTATTCATTTTAGCTTGTAGTTAGTTTTCACATTTTCTTTAGCTTAAAACAATTTCAAACCCTTTGGTTAATTTGATTGAGTAGAATTTTAAATCACTTCAATTCCATGCGGATCGACACATACTCGCCACGTATTGAAATTGTACATTGTGCTCTTATGGTAATTTTTATTATAATTTTCCGACGGTTTTCAATTCGATAGAAAAATCGTTGATTTCAACATATTGCCAAAGACTTTGATTTTGGGTTGACTACAATCGACCATGATAATAACATCATATAACTGAGAAGACGGATTCTTTATTGAATAATATTTTGTTTTCAATGCTTCAACTTAAAACCAACTACAACTGTTTAATGAGTGTCATGCCATGATTTAACTATACTCAAAGTGGAGTGTCCAGACTAAAGTTCAATAGTATTCTCAACTCGAGAGAACTGCGTAATATCATCACTTTATAATTCTCTACTTTAACTTAGTTATAATAACCAAAAGAAAACTCTTGAATGAGTCACTCCATAGTCATCAAAAAACCATCAGTATATACATACTTGGTGCCCTCGGCAGTCATGGGTAATGCACTCCCAAACATTTGAAGAGCGCCACACACTATAGTCTCGAAGATGTATTGATGTCCCGTCTCATAACATCATGATTAGGATTATTTGAAATAATATGTTATTTTTAATGGGATAAATTTCTCGTGATCACAGTATATTGTATACTATCAAATTACATATAGTTTAAGGATTTTCTATTTGATATACTTTAAATTGTTACATAATTAATTATATCACAATATAACAAAAGGAAAACACCTTTTATTTCAAACAAGCTTGGTTATCAAGTTGGATATATGTAACAAATTACATAATTGCTCTAGGGAATGCCTCTAACTCTATCAATCTTCCACTTGCACTTGGGATCAATTATGGAATCTTATTCCAACGTTTTTGATCCATGTTTCCAAAAATTGATCTTATCAGTCATAAAATCTATCATGTCGGTCTCTTAGCGATTGGGTATGCAAGATTGTTTTAAATATATACTCCATCAATCAACTCTCTTCGAAACTGACAAATTAACTTTATCATATAGAACTTCTTAAAGTATATTTCTCGACTTCTAGTGAGCTTTAGATTCTTTTACGAACTATATCGCAGCATTGTTATTATATAACAATGTCATATGATTCTTAACATTTGGCATCACCCCATGTTAGTTATGAATTTGTTCATTCATACACACACGCACATTGCTTTTATTGTGGCCTGATTTAAGGTTATATACTTAGCCTTTTGATTGAATCGGCCACAACACCTTCATCTGGAACATTTCCAACTTAAAGCTCTTTAACAAGGTTTGAACATGAATTAGGATTGACACACTGTACTCGATCTCACTTATGAAGTTTTAATCTGTGAACTCCTTCACAAGGATTCGTTATTTCTATAAACAATTCTCTAGTATTTCATAAGTACTCGAGAACATTCTCAATTTTCATATAATAATCTTAATTTTGATTTTGGACTTTCTCTATGTATCAAATGCATAAGTGAAGTGTGACATTGCTGAAAATATAGCATGTATGATAGTTTCATTTTCCAATGCATAAGGAACTATCTTACATGCTTCATATTGAACAATTTAATATAGTTTTTATGTATATCTTTCTAGGACATTCCAAACATCTTCCCATACTAATTATAAAAGATGTCTTTTCAAATTCTATACCAAGGATTAAACAATCAAATCAAAATTATTTCTAACACAAATACAGCGTTAAAAATTATGAGTTTATGTTTACTCATGATTTTATAAATATTTAGCATATATTAATATTCTTTCTTACATATGCGTGCTTCCCCTACATTTTGAGTAAAATTAAAATGATTCGATTTCTCTATCAAAATTCTTGGTTAAATCTGATGCTTATTGAATAATACTTTCATATCATTTCTTAGATAATATATAGTAACTCACAAACTCAAAATCGTTCCCACTGAATTCGAGATATTGGTTATTAAGCACAAATAGCATACTTTAAATCATTATTTAGAATTTCTGTTTCAGCATACATATACCAGAACTTGAAATCATATCAAGCAATAATTTTGTGAGTAAAATATGAATTAAATATGTTGAATGACAAATCTATTACATCAACGGTTGAAATTTACGATATATTCTATCAAAGTATCTTACTTATTCCAATTGCATCGGGATTCTTCTTGGAGAGAATTTTACGGCCGATGGATCATATCCCTTCGGATACAAGCATCAAAATTATATTTGGACTCGGAATCCATTCTGGATATGCACATCATGCCATACAGTAATACTCTTAATGGCTTATTGACAACTAAAATTCCTTTTTTGACATCGATAGGTTAACCATAGTTTCTCTTTAATGTGCGATAATTCATATTAAACATTCTAGTTAATTATGTCCATTAGGCTTGGTCAATTTCATTTCATTGTTTATAATCAGTTTTATCTTTGGATCATACCAAAACCTATTTTACTATAAATAATTTCTAAAAGAAACTCTTCTTGTGAAGTTGATGTTTTTGGAAACAACAATTTTTTGTGCACGATGGAATAGATACTCATAAACATTTTAATTAGCTACCTTTATATAAGTGTAATATTTAATTAGTATTTAGTTTACGAAACTTATGTTTGTCACATATATTGGTCAATCCATATTGATCGATCCCAAACTCCTACAGGGTGGTCCATACAAGATCACTCACAGATAAGTATTATGTGAAGTCTCTCAACTCACACAACATGTCAACTCCTTGACCTAGGATATATAGGGTTTCTTATAGACTCTTATTTTGTATAATCTCATAAACTATGCATGAAATTAATTTTAACCTTATGTACTTAATTTTAAGCACATGACCTCACAGAAAGAAGTTAACTCAACTTCACTCATCATCAATTGTTCTTTGCTTAGTAAAGTCTGATTTCACCTTATTGATACATCATCATGTATCATCGGGAGGAGTGCCTTTTGAGATAGAATCTTATTCATTTTAGGTACATTGGGAACTTTTTCCAATATACTCACTTATTCGATCAAATTGAATTATTTCGTTTCTATTACATGTTATGTTTGTTACTTCCATTCTATATTTAATGATCTTATCATAAGTACATTGCTTATGTACCAAATACACATGTTTATTTCTAGGATAATTCATCTATGAATTAAAGAAAGTAGGTGGATCTTTTTGGTATCATTAAAATTTTGGCTATGCATATCTTTATGTATCAATCCGAAAGGTTCACCAATTCCTTTGTCACCCCAATTGAATGAGTAATTTTCCCTTAATCTTCTGAGATATAATTCATCAATACCATATGATTCATAATCATTCAATTTGAAGATATATTCTTCCAAGATACGGCTTAGTCCATAATCCTAAAATAGTTGTTAACGATTTAGATACTTCAATGTTATGTAGCTAATGTAATAAATATCATTATCATAATAGATCTATTTCATAATGAATATTCAAAATATTCATATCAAAAATCCTATATTTATTTTGTGTCAATACTGAAAACAGTTACTATTTTACGAAAACAATTTTTCATGTCTTGTTCCATCCATTGACAAGTATTATGACATGCTCCCACTATTTCCATATTACTATAATAGTGTATGAAATATGAAGCTTCATTTAAATGTTTATTATAGGAAGTTTACTTCTATTACTATAACTAGTTTACAGTCGAGATCTTTACACCAAATATCTCAAACTCGTAGAAATAACCTTTATAAGAAACAATTTTCTATTTTATAGCACAACTATAATAGAAATCACATATTCCATTTCATTTTAAGTATCTTTTAGTATTTTATACAATTCTCGTTGTTAGCTCCAAAATTGGTCACTAACAACGAAATCCGAGCGAGAGCACCAAATACCAATCACAGTTCACAGATAGGATTTATGTGGAGGATATTAATATGAATAACAACAAAAAAATAAAATGAAAGTAGTAAAGAACAACAGATTTTATAGTGGTTCGGCTAACTTCGGCCAACGTCCACTCCAAAAATTACCTTTTTTATTACTGTAATAATCGATTACAGTTACAATCCAGAGTTGTCTAATGGCAGAATAGCCTTAGCCTTAGAAAAGAGAAGGTAAGAGAGCCCCCAAAAGATCCCTTTAATGGAACCTCACATGTTGTATTCACAGGCAAATCCAGGTAGCTGGGCCTCCTGAGTAATCCGGGCCCATCAAGGCCATTGCCGATCTAGGCTCAACACTACGATCTAGCCAGGTAGGCCGAGCTGCATCCACCGATGCCCATTCTTCAATAGCCAACCCAAAGTATCCAGGGTACTGTCCTGAAGCATCCCTAACCTCGACTCGAAGTAAAGTGCTCAACGACTCGAAGCCACTTGCTTGCCAACTCGGAGTTAGATGAGTGCCGATCTCGATTCACTCCACTATGACCGAACGAACTTCATGCCAACCACTACCTTATGCCAACCCACTCGTGAACTCTGGCACGCCAAACCATGAAGTCCAGATCGAAGCCGACCCACATCATTTTGCCAACCCAAACCACACCAAGCAACCTCCAATGTCGAACGACCCTGTCCTCACCATAATGTCGAGGAACCTCAATGCCGAGCAACCCTGACCGAGCCATAATGTCGAGCCACCAAGTCCACACCACAATGCCGAGCCACCCTGACGAACCTTGATGCCGAGCAACCCTGATTGAACCACAATGCCAAACCACTCAAGCCGAACCACAATGCCGACCGACCTGGGCCGAGCCATGCATATTGAACCATCCCTGACTGACCGTCTATCCATCCATATGGCTCCAACCAATCGTTTTCCCGACTCGAAAGATGAGCAGTAGATTTGGTTAAATCCGGCTGTCCACGGCCTTGTAAAAAGGCAGGTTAACACTCGTTTCTGATGTCCCTTTATGAAGTAGAGGTGACCATTCACTCTCTTTATCACAATTATACCTAAGTTACATCCACTCTCATACATTCGCTTTCCTTTCCAAAATGGCTGAACCATTCTAAGGAGATCCTTATTGTAATCAGTCATATCGAATACCCAATTTCGCATTATAATTTGTTTGCTTATTTCCAATGAACTAATTTCATTGAAATCTTGTTCATTACGAACCGTAACCACTCACTGTATCACATTTTCATATGATTGGATATGGATAAAATATCCATATCTTTTATTATTATTAGAGTTTGACACTCACAGAAGATAATATGTGATCTTGTACAAATAAATAATTAAGAAACTGAGGCACGAATGTTTTAGTGATTGTACAAATTGGCCCTTGCGTGAGTCTTGAAGCGACAACTTCCCCAAGGATTCAGTGGTAAGTATATTTTACATTTATTTGTTAATCTTTAATTTAGTCCATTTGTATATCTTAATTGATAAACATTTTACAGTTTTATTAGTTGAACAAGTTTATCGATGTAGATTATTTTTACTTTATATAGTAGATATTCTTGCAATAATATAAAGTTTAAATGTTACCATTTCATTTTTCTATTAAGGCTCCTATTAGATTTGTATGTTTCTCAAACCCCCAAGAAAAACATAGAACTTTTTTTATTTGTATAGTGGGCATTAGAACTTGCTTGCCTTAGGATTCTGACCTTGAAGAATATCAACAAATCGTTGGCCTGTAAGCGATGGATAATACTTTATCGGGTATATACTTATATTAAACCTAACATCTAACCCATGGTTTTTTCTCCTAATGTCATCTCGACATTGAGGAATATTAACAAATCGAAAGAGATTATTCACTCGTACCCACCATCATGATGGCCTGGGTATAAGCAAATACCCTGAGGAATATCAACAAATACATGCATGTATGTTACCTCGTCTAGACAATATGTAAGTAGTACCACACAAAACATCTCTTGTTTAAGGACCAACAATTAGAGAGTACACACGTATCTATTAATATATAAATGGTGGAGGGTAACTTATACTAAGGATTTGTAGCTTTAATATACATATATTAAGTGATATCGGTTTGAAAATAATATATTTCTTATGAATTACCTTCGTTATTCAAGTGTCGACATATCTAAAATCATGGCATGTGTACTATATGTATGTACTTGTTCCTTAAATCTAATTTGGTTTCTTTCCATTTCCACTTAATTTTATGCATTTATAATTATATAAGTAATAACTTAATTATAACTTTTATAATTTAATTTACTTATATAATATATACATGTATCTTATTAAGTAAATCTTATTTGACTAATTTTAATTCTTATTAATTAAATTATATTTAATTTATTTAATTTATTTTATATTACTTATATTTACTATTTAAGATAGTTAATCAACTGTAACATTTATAGTTTGTTTATATGTACATATCAATAAATATATACATTTAAAAATAATTAATTAAATTTATTTAATAAGTTTTATTTAATTAAATATTTAAATTAATTTGAAATTTCAATTTAATTAATTGTAAATAGTTTAAGATAAATAAATAACTATAATAATTTTTATATTTATACTTATATATCCATATATATGTTTTAATCAATTAACTTTTAATTAATTATTTAGTTTAATTTAGTTAATCATATTAATTAAATTTAAAATTTTAAAATTAATTATTTAGTTTCTCAAAATAATTCTAAAATTTTTGAATGATATTTATAACTTTTATAAAATTTTACTTCTATATTTTAAACTTAACATTTAAATTTAACAAACAAATTTTGAAAATTAACCCAAGGCTCAAAATCAATTCGGACCTTTATATTAGGGATAATCTTTAGGCTTACTTCATCCTTTCAGTCAGTTCAGTAGCCAGGTAGAGTAGAGTACTTGATTACTGTTCGACGGCCTATTTTCTATCGAATTGGAAAATAGCCGATCAAATTTTAAATAAAAATAACCGCAAGTGCACGAAGTACAATTTTAGGACGTGGCAAGTACAGGTCAATCCACAAGGAATTGTCTAGATTTTTAAATTTCTATTCAATCAAATTAACCAAAGTCGAGATCGTGTTAAACTACAAAAATGAAAATGTAAATAAACTAATAAGAGAAAATGGACAAAAATAAGAGTGTTTGAAGGCAATTTAGAGATAAATACACTCTCCAGATCACGTAAATCAACACAACATGAAATTATGATCTCGTTTATTAGTAATTAGTGAATTTAATTGATGTGTTTATCATAAGTAGGGAATACTTATACTATTAAGTAGCCCAATATAACTCATTTAACTATAAAACACCCATTAAACCACTTGCTAATTCTCATGAAAAATTACAATGAAGTTAAAAATAAAATCTATTTTAAGCATGGCCTATTAACTATTGATTATAAATATAAACCATCAAATTTCGGTTTTAAAATTCACTTCATTAGCATAATCATACGTAGATGAAGAGGTAATTTGTGCTTGTGTTTGTTTAAGCAGTATAGCCTATCTGGTTTCAACAACACAGGCTATCAAATTCAAAGCTAAAACAATATGTTAAACCACATCAACTATTTCCATTAAGCACAGATAGAGATCGCTAATTAGGAAAATGTTGAATCTACATAGTAAGAGAGCTTCATTACCCCTAAATTTGAAGGGTTTTAGCCTCTCATATTTGTTATCATATCAACAAATATAGATTGCAACATGAAACAAAAATAAAAATAAAAATGCAAGCTAATGAAAATGAGGTAAGAACTAATCTAATTGCATAAATTAAAATCTAAGCTACTAACATGAATAAAAAGATGTACACTACTAACATGAAAGTAAAAAATCATATAAAATAAAAAAAGAGCAAGAATTAAAATTGCATTAAGAAGAAAATTACATAAGAAGAAGAAAATGGTTAAGTAGCCGTGAAATAGAAAGTGAGCTTATATTTTATTTTTGAAACTAACTAAAATGGAGGCTCAAAGGAGGCTAAGAGATAAATTATATGAACATATGGGGTATTTATACAAGCCTAAAACCTTAATGTATATTTTTGGGAACTACCCAAACTACCCCTTAGGAGTGTGGCCATTTAAATGTGCATGAAATTTTTTGCTCCACAAACTTGTGCATTAGCTTCTAATTTTATATTAAGGTAAGTGGTTAGGTGGGGTCTTACATGATACATGGTTCGAATTATTTCCATCTTCATTCCTTTGTACCTTCTTGTGCATGCATATTTTCCATGAAGCTACTAGTAATTTCCATCCAATTTTCCTACAAAAAATAAAATGTGGAAATAAATATTCTCAAATTAATATATGCACAAAAATGACCATTTTGCCCCAATATGAAGATGAGTATATGATGATTTGAAAATAATTTAATTTTTTGTTTTAACATGTTAAAATGCGTTATATGCTTATTTGTTTAATTAAATTAAATTAAATATGGAAGTAAAAATATACACATTTACATGTACATCAAATACCCTCATACCTACCTTTTTATTTATCGTCAAATAAACTAAAAACTAAGATAAATCCTTTTTCATGAGAGCATGATTGCATTGAGCATATGCAACAAACCGTTAAACCTCTAGGTATCCCTTGTAGGACGAGTGTTGTCTCGTGAGGGTTTTCAGCGGATACTACTGACAAAATCAAAATGCTACATGAAAATATCTACAAAATGCAAGATTTATTTACAATGATATGAATACAAGTTTTTGAAAATATTTACAAATGAAGAACTTATTTCAAATCGACACGAATAAGTTAAATATAAGTTATGGTCATTATCTTGAAAATTTAAATCCTTTTACATATCAAAATTTCCTATGAAATCTAAGTTATCAAGACAAATAGACTCTAGCTTGGCTAGTTGTTTCGGTTGATAACATAGTGCAACTATGAGATGGATCATTGGTTGATTATCAAAGTTTACCGAAGTGATATTTTCATTTCTTTTCAATAACAAGTCAAATCACATAAGTTCAATTAGTGCTTGGATTTCAATTACACTCTCTCTCATATTTTAAAATTTTATTGATGTTAACAATATTTACGTATGCCTAACTTAGAAAACTGAGAACAGATATACCTCACATGCACTGCCTTTCGGGCTTACATGAGGGGAGTATAGAGTGTGGCAAGTGAACACACAAGTGTGTACACCTACCGATTGTAGGCATTATTCAAAAGATTTTTTTTATATACATAGACCTAACTCATATAAACTAAGACCAGATATACCAATCATGCACTGCATTTCGGTCTTACATAAGAAAGGTATAGAGCAGTGCGAGTGTACACACTTGCCTGTGAACACATGACTCTATGTGTTTAATAAATATATACAAATTTGTTTTTGTTATATATATTTTTTCTTTTGTTGAAGAGAGTTCTGCAAAATCATCTTTGTACCATTTAACTTAGAAGATAAAAATGTTATATCCTTTATTTTAAATTCACCACTTTTAAAACAGAGCTTACAATTAGGATATACCTTATAATTATCACCTACGAATCCTGCAATATACTGGTTAAACCATAGTTTACTTGTAATCAATTATTTTTATTGAGACAAATAATTTTTCAAAAATTCTATTTAATAAAAAAACCTATGCTTATCATATAGTGTTTATTTAGAAGTAAATCAAAATGCTAAAAAAGAAAATTTGTTTTTGAGATTTTTTTCGTTTTGGAAAGAAAATACAAAAAATAAACAATGAAAAATAAAAAATGAAGATGAGACTCCCCCCATACTTGATTTTGACTCTGTCCCTATAGTAAACCCAATTGAAAGGAGAAAAATAAAACAAAAATAAAAATATGACCTATATTTACATGAAAATGAAATGATTATTATTTACACGACATCAGAAAGTATATTGTGACGACCTGAAAATTTATAGATGTTTGAAATTGAAACATTTAATTGGTTTTAAATATTTGAAAGTTAGTCTAACTTGAATTTCAAATATCACTGTTTATTTGGCAATTAAATTATTGAATTTAGTTATATGAAATTGGGTAAATGGTTGGTTAAAAAAATAATTTAATGGCTTAGAAAATCTATATTAATGATACTGAAGATAATAGAACCTTCAGAATTTAATTTAACAATGATTTGTTCAGTTTTGAATTTATATCGTTTAAATCGCTATTTAAAAATAGCCATCCGAGGCACAGTTATGGATTTCGACGAAACCAGTTCTTTTTAGATCCGTAATGGTGTTTTATTATCGGATTTCAATTTTCGTAGTGTTTGGAGTTGTTGTGTGATCGTACGGTAGATAAACGTGTTGAAATTAAATCGAAAATTCAGTATAATAATAAGGTCCAAAAAGCTATCTTCTCCATACGATCAAATTTAGACTCGGAACCTTTTCCATTGCATTCAGAATAGGGATTTAACATTATAAACGCCTAGCGGCACATCCCAATAGGAGTTTGAAATTTTGAGTTGCATTTATCAAGACGATTTAAATTTTAATTTAAATTTAATATAATATATATGCATTTAACAAAAATTGTTTTCATAAGATCATTTTTTTTACACGTTGCTTGCCTCTTTAACCATGTGTTCGTTGGTTTAACATGCGTTTGATTTTTATAGAAATAAAAATAAATATACGAACAAAGAAAAAATAACTTCTCGCTTCATCTCGAATTCAAAATCAATGGCCGAACAAACAAAATCGTTGGCCATTCTTTTCCTCCGGTAAAAAAATCGAACCCATGGCCGCTTTATTCTTCAAATCGTTCGTGTAAAAAAATATAATCGAATGAAATAGAATCGGCCGAGTATCTCAAAATAAATGAAATCGAAATCAATTTCACAGCACCGATCTTCAATAGGAGGTAATCGAATCCTCTCAGCAAGTTATTGCGCGACTCCAACGGGGATTCTCGGTCGTCGTCAAATCGACCGCGGGAAGGTGAGCTCGAGCTCGACAATAATGGCGTGAGCAAGTCTCGATCGATATCGAGTCGATTCGAAGCAGTGGCAGTCAAGATGCGCTAGAATCGAGGTGAATGAAGGAGAATTGTTTGAGCAGGAAGTTGAGATAGCGATCGAGCCTGGGCTTGTGGGAGCACCACATCAGTTCATCGCGACGTCGTGGCAGATGCGGGAGCCTGGGTGGAGCGGCCATCGATGCAGATCCGGGTGTGTGAGTGCAAGCTCCTGGAGATGGCAACGACGTGGATGGGTTCGCGAAGGCAAGTCGAAGCTAGGGTTTGACTAAGTCGTATCGGTGGTTGCAACGAGTTTTCCGAGCAGTACGGAATCAGACCTTATTTTAATTTTCTTTAGCTAATATATATAGATTAGAAAAACATATATACATGCAAATTTATATATATATACACGTATGTGCAGAAAATATAAGATAAACAGCAATAGAAAAATGTAAAAGCGGTCTGATTAATTAAATGTATATATACAGGAAGATTTTGGGAAATATATAGAGATTTTAAATATTTAAGGATTTATGTCAAAATAAGATTTTTAATCTATGTAAATTTATTTTATATGGGTGGGTTTTAAAATAAAAAAATATACATATTTTAATTTACTAAAAATAATTTATTAATGGAAATTTAGTTTTAAATTTAATTTTTAGTTAAATAAAGATTTAAAAAGGGAAATTAGTTTAAAATTTAATTATTTGTTTAAATTATATTATTATCTAAAAAATAAAATTTAAATAAATTTACTAAACGGTAATTAATTATTCGATTAGTTCAAATATTGATAAACCGTATAAATGTTTATACAAGGTCTTGAATCGGGAAGAGATAGGCCGGTTTAGATCGAAACTGCAAAACAAAAATAAAAGTGAGATCTTCTCACTCAATTGGAATTATCTAGTTTAATTTAAATAGTTAAATTTAAATTATTGGATCTACTTGGATGAATTTGATAATTTATCTGTTAGGTGATATTATATACAGTAGTAGTAGTAGTAATGTGTGTGTGTGTGTGCATTGGAGTGATTGATTTCCCACATTATATAGCGGATGAGACCCTATACACCCCGCATAATAACGGATGACTGTGACGCCCCACCTCTATACCCGCACTAGCCAAGAACATTACGATGAATGCTGTCAACTAGCACGGAGAATAAGGCTGTTGAGGAGCGACCATCCGGGTAATTGCTTTGCGCGAGCATGGATATGTCAGATAGTATAACATGCATTTCTTTATCAAGAGGGAAATCCGACATACCGACACAAACTCAAAGCTACTACACAGTGGCTATAATATCTTCAGAAAAAATATAGAAATAAACATAACATAAATCAGTCACAGACAATCCATATCACAAAGGCGGAAATAGATATGAATATTACACTTGGAAGTGTATATCAGAGTAGCGGTCTAAAAAGATCCACAATATCACAAAAGAATAAGTATACATCATGGAGTCTATATCTCAATAGTATACAACAAAAACTACTAAACTAAAGTAGTTAGCCAAAGGATCAGATGGAGGTCCGATAAGGAGTCAAGCAGAAGCACCTGTAAAATCTCAGTCTGACCCGAGTATTATTTAAGAAGAAAATAATAAACGGATAAGTCTAGCTATAATTATCAGTTAAAATGAGATATAAGAAGAGATATAATAAAATGACGTATGATAACCAAAAATGTCATACTACGACAAGTATACATTAGAAAATCCATAAAAGTCATACAATATCTCAAAGAATCACATAGCATCAAAAGAATGTCATATTCTTTATTTAATTCACCAAGCCACAATAAATGACATACATATCAATGCCAACTGAAAAAGGTGGTGAAACATAAATTCCAGAAATCATCAAATAAAAATCCAAAAATCACAATAAAAGGATGGCCAATCCCATAAAAATGAGCTGGAGCGCCTGCTGACAGGGTATAGTCCCCCATTGCGGACATTGAGCCGAAGCTCCTCCTGGTGAGTCGAAACTCTTCCTGACAGGGTATAGTCCCCCATTGCGGACATTGAGCCGAAGCTCCTCCTGGTGAGTCGAAAATCCTCCTGACAGGGTATAGTCCCCCATTGCGGACATTGATCCGAAGCTCCTCCTGGTGAGTCGAAACTCCTCCTGACAGGGTATAGTCCCTCAATGCGGACATTGAGCCGAAGCTCCTCCTGGTGAGTCGAAACTCCTCCTGACAGGGTATAGTCCCCCATTGCGGATATTGAGCCGAAGCTCCACCTGGTGAGCGAGAGCTCAATAAAATTGAGGTATAGTCCTCCTCATGGACAAAGAGACATCGCACATTGCTAGTCTAAACCATAAAATGATCATCATTGATCATCAAGAAGTGTCAATTACAATAAGCTAGTAAATATATGAGTTTAACATCATGTCCCATAACCACTAGCTTAACTTAAATATTTGTGAACAAATTGTAGATCTCCACTAGAAAATTGTCACAAGAGATTCAATCGAACAAGTCCAAGAATTAACCAACGAAGTAAACGCAAGCGTTTCATACCACTCGTTTTACTAAGTCGTTTAATTAGATTTCTCATACGAGTGAGGTAAAAGTTTGTATATACTAGTACATTGGAAAATGGTTTTATAAACGAGTTTGATATTGAAAATAGAGTTGAAGTTTTGAGGAAAGAGTTTTGATATTTACTACTAGTATAGAAAACCTTTATATTTTAAAGTGACAAATCATAGAATTGATTGTAGAAACAATCAAATCATAAAAATTCACATTCGAAGACGTGAATAAAATCCAAAGAAATCGATACCGAATCCATCAAAATGGATATTCCCAAAAATCACGATGAAAATGTCATCAAAGTCCATAATAAGTGATAACAACAAAAGGGAATCAACACGAATTGATTAAAGTTGGAAATATACTCAAAAATAGCCAAAATAGGCAAATTAAACAGTTCCAGACGTCTGGTAGGTGTTCCCAGACGTCTGGCCCTAGTATCTGGAAGTATATGTGTTTTCTCCCTTCTATTTTTAATCCCTGGGCCATTTCAGACGTCTGAAATTTTCAACCAGACGTCTGAATTTGATTTCAGACGTCTGGACCAGACCCCTTTTCAGACGTCTGGATTATTCAACCAGACGTCTGGATTTGGTTTCAGACGTCTGAAATTAATTTCAGACGTCTGAAATCTTCTGCTAGGCAAAAAAACAGCCTAGACCAAAAATGGAAAATCCAAACCGAAATGCGATCGAACGAGCGATGGATGCTAAGGATTTATGCCAATCGACAACCCAGCACTATAGGCTCTTCGATGCATCACCAAAAACATGTTCAAACATCAAAGATTGGATTTTTAAAGATTCGACTACAAAACACCAAAAATTGAAATATTCACCAAATCAATCCAAACCAAAAGCAAATGAACATAAATAAGTGTTAGGAATTCATACCTAACAACAAAGATAGATATAGACATAGATGTGAGATAAAAATCTCACCTTTGAACCCAAATCAATGAAGGAGAGGCTTTAAGACAAAGGAAGATCAACCACACTTCAATCTCAACACTAGAAGCTTGAATCTAAGCTCAAAAGAAGAACATTCCCTAAGTTAGGTTTAGGAAATTTCTGAAATCAAAGAGAGAATGAGTTGGAGAAGATGAAGAGAAGGCTTACCAATGGGTTCTCTTGAATTTGGAGCTAGAAATTGATTTGCAAATGGAAACTAGGGTTTTGGATTTCTATTTCCCATTCTCTTCCACCATTAATCTCTTTAAAACTGAAAGTAGAGGAAGAGGGAGTGAATGAAGAAGGGGTTTCAGTTTGGGGTATTAAATTAGAACATTGGGCTGAACCCAACCTAAACCCAAAGCCCTAAGTGAAAAGTAGCAAAATTCTACTATCTCCAAACATATCGAAGTTTATACTCAAAAAGGTCGCAAACGTCATTTTGAACTCAATGGGGGTGGTCTCAAGTCCCAATTCGACTGTTTGCAAAAAATAGCTTTTCGGACCAAAATCTGACGAACGATAAAATATTTAAATATAAAATCGATAAATATACGGGTTGTTACAGACTCCCCTCCTTAAAGAAATTGCGTCCTCGCAATACTTAAGAAGAAAATAAAGAGTAACAACCATAAAAGCATATCAACACAAAAGAAAATTGAAATAAGAAGTTCACCATAAAGAGCACGAAAGAGTTAGCACGAACAGGATCACTCGATGAATTCTCTAGATTCCCAAGAGTAATCCCTAAGATTTGAGAACCATTGAACTCTCACAAGAAGAATATCTTTATTCCGAAGGCGCTCAACCTCCGAAGAAATGATGCGAATGGAATGTTGCTCATAAATCAAATCTGGTGAAACTTCAATTTCCACAATATCACCGGGCACAAGAATAAAAACCGAAATCCCTAAGGCATTTCCGTAGATAAAAGACGTGGAGAACGTCAAGAATAGCAGAAAATTGAACTAGTGCAACGACGTAGTATAATAACAGTACGCCCGAGAAACTAGAAACTCAAATAATTTGGGACATCAGCGTAGTACAAAAATGGTACGCCCAATGAACCAAAGCCCGAATAATTTCGGAACACCGACGTAGTACAAAAACGGCACGTCCAATGAACCGATAAACCAGAACTACGATGTAGTATAATAATGGTACATCCATTGATCCAGATAAGACGGAACATCGATGTAGTATAATAACAGTACATCCGATGAACCGAACACCATAAAAGAACATCGGACGCTAGTCCATAAAAAAATGAGATAAAGCTCAATAAAACGAAGTATATCAAAACGTTCGATGAACTTGATAAAAAGATAATTCCATTCAGACAACATCAAAGAATCAACAACTTGTTGCCTACGACAAAGCGCGTTGGCAACACGATTTCCAGAATATCAAGATCATAAGATGCCAGGAACTCGAGTCGACATGAAGTTCCTTATGAGAAAATAAATATTCCAAAGATTTATGATCGAGGTGGAGAACAAATTTCTCCCCCAAAAATGATGATGTCAAACTCTAAAAGCGAAAACAATAGCCGCGAGCACTAGATCATGAGTGCCATACCTAGTCTCAATCGGTCTTTAATGATTTAGAAGCACAAGTGATAGCACGTTATCTTTGCAAGAGAACGGCATCCAAACCAATACGATAAGCATTGGTACAAACGATAAAGTCTTGGTTCCCTTCGGGAATCACAAGAATAAGAGTATCGAAAGGAAGGGTTCTTTTAAATAATCCTCTTACCCGAAAAGTTAAAACTTTCAAAATTACATTTTTATTTTTATGTAATAATCTTTCTACAAAAATTTACATTTTTACAAGTCAATATATCGTGTCTGACTGTCTCATCAAAGCGTTTAGGAGATTCTTATCGATAACGTTGATCAAGCGCATCGACCAGAATTCTTAAAACACTAAATGGGCAATACAATCACAAAATTATATTCTATAGGATAAGTAAGTTTCTCAAAAACTTCTAAGAATATTCTTTGTTCGTTTTAAGAACAAAAATCTAGTTATACTTATAAATAAATCTTATGAAAAAGATTTGCAAAAATTTTAAATTGCTATTTTCATCCAAAATCAATAAATACAAGAATGGACTTATCGAGATATTCATAGAATACTCGATTTATGAAATGGATGAAACAAGATGGGCAAACTGAACGACATAATAAGTCATTCATAAGAATCATAACGAGTGCGGAATGCGGGTGTAAGTGGAATGCTAACTTTCACAACTCGTAGCTAATGAAAATCGGTGGCAAGGTCAAACTGGAAAGACCTTAACACCACTCAAAAGATTGCTTAGGCGATAATCCTAAGACCAGCTCAAAGATTCCGGAAAATTCACAACTACCCAAATGAGAGAAATAATGCTCTACTCAACATGTGAGCTTAAAGAATAAAATGATGCCATTAATTTTTAAATCAAAATCATAAAGGAAAAATAGAAATCTGCTTAACAGATTGAAAATGTCGAAGATGAATAGTCCACTCGAGAAAATAGGATATAGGCTTCATTAATGATTAAGCCAATCGTATCGCACAAATCAATTTCGGAGCCTAAGTAAAAATATCGGCTCGGAAAGAAAAATCACATAAAATAATTTTCGACATCAAATAAAAGCAAATTGAGTGTTGCGGATCTACCATCCGGATTCACAATCCTCAAAGAAGTCATCAAGCCTAAAATATTCAAAGAAAAAGAATCGACAAGTTCTTTTGATATAAAAATAATGAGATGAAACCCATATCAAAAAGAACTCGAATAAGAAGGTCACGAAATAAATAATGACATCAAGGATTGAATGTAAAATACCTTGAACGAGAGAAGAGTTTCTAGGGGCTTGCACAATATTTAGCTTTCTCATGTCCTTGTTCAAAAGTTTGGGACATGCAGATAAAAGATGACCCGGTCTCTTGCAATAGCGACAAGAATGGGGTTTTGGACACATATTCGCATAGTGTTCCTTAGAATTACAATTGTAGCATCCTCCACGATTAGAGATTGGAGTCTTTGCTGCAAAAGTAGTTTGCTTCACTCTTTTATTGGGATTAAGGCTCTTGAACTTAATATGCCTCTTCTTGGAAGTCCCAATATCACAAACACTTCCTTTACCAACCTCTCCATGAAGAAGAGTAACATTCACAAGCTGATTGAAAGAAACTTCAAGTTTCAAAGGTAGAATCATTTCGGGGTTCTTACTAAAAGCATAAATAAACTCTTGATTCTTTACAAGATCCAAAAGTTGTTGAGAAGACATGAATACTCCATCCAGGGGAGTAGCACTAGATTGACCGGCGCAGGGACAGCCAGGTCTAACCATTTCTCTTCTTTAAGAAAGAAAGAAAGAAGAGGAAAAATTTATTCTCAAAATAAATTTCAATCAAACTTGATTGATAAAACAAGGAATCATAAAGAAAATAGGATGAATCGGTACGAAGACTCGAATTAAATCCTAAAGCACGACTCCTAAGATGGACTTAGGACGATGATCCTTGTTAAATTATTCTACATTGTTCCGAAGTTTGGCTCTGATACCAAACTGTGACGCCCCACCTCTATACATGCGCTAGCCAAGAACATTACGATGAATGCTGTCAACTAGCACGGAGAATAAGGCTGTTGAGGAGCGACCATCCGGGTAATTGCTTTGCGCGAGCATCGATATGTCAGATAGTATAACATGCATTTCTTTATCAAGAGGGAAATCCGACATACCGACACAAACTCAAAGCTACTACACAGTGGCTATAATATCTTCAGAAACA
Organism: Allium cepa; assembly: GCA_030765085.1. Lineage (NCBI taxonomy): Eukaryota > Viridiplantae > Streptophyta > Magnoliopsida > Asparagales > Amaryllidaceae > Allium > Allium cepa. The sequence continues at coordinate 757,961,819 of CM060932.1, read as the reverse complement.
AATATAGAAATAAACATAACATAAATCAGTCACAGACAATCCATATCATAAAGGCGGAAATAGATATGAATATTACACTTGGAAGTGTATATCAGAGTAGCGGTCTAAAAAGATCCACAATATCACAAAAGAATAAGTATACATCATGGAGTCTATATCTCAATAGTATACAACAAAAACTACTAAACTAAAGTAGTTAGCCAAAGGATCAGATGGAGGTCCGATAAGGAGTCAAGCAGAAGCACCTGTAAAATCTCAGTCTGACCCGAGTATTATTTAAGAAGAAAATAATAAACGGATCAGTCTAGCTATAATTATCAGTTAAAATGAGATATAAGAAGAGACATAATAAAAGGACGTATGATAACCAAAAATGTCATACTACGACAAGTATACATTAGAAAATTCATAAAAGTCATACAATATCTCAAAGAATCCCATAGCATCAAAAGAATGTCATATTCTTTATTTAATTCACCAAGCCGCAATAAATGACATACATATCAATGCCAACTGAAAAAGATGGTGAAAGATAAATTCCAGAAATCATCAAATAGAAATCCAGAAATCACAATAAAAGGATGGCCAATCCCATAAAAATGAGCCAGAGCTCCTCCTGACAGGGTATAGTCCCCCATTGCGGACATTGAGTTGAAGCTCCTCCCGGTGAGTCGAAATTCCTCCTAACAGGGTATAGTCCTCCATTGCGGACATTGAGCCGAAGCTCCTCCTGGTGATTCGAAACTCCTCCTGACAGGGTATAGTCCCCCATTGCGGACATTGAGCCGAAACTCCTCCTGACAGGGTATAGTCCCCCATTGCGGACATTGAGCCGAAGCTCCTCATGGTGAGTCGAAACTCCTCCTGACAGGGTATAGTCCCCCATTGCAGACATTGAGCCGAAGCTCCTCCTGGTAAGCCGGAGCTCAATAAAATTGAGGTATAGTCCTCCTCATGGACAAAGAGACATCGCACATTGCTAGTCTAAACCATGAAATGATCATCATTGATCATCAAGAAGTGTCAATTACAATAAGCTAGTAAATATATGAGTTTAGCATCATGTCCCATAACCACTAGCTTAACTTAAATATTTGCGAACAAATTGTAGATCTCCACTAGAAAATTGTCACAAGAGATTCAATCGAACAAGTCCAAGAATTAACCAACGAAGTAAACGCAAGCGTTTCATACCACTCGTTTTACTAAGTCGTTTAATTAAATTTCTCATACAAGTGAGGTAAAAGTTTGTATATACTAGTAGATTGGAAAACGGTTTTATAAACGAGTTTGGTATTGAAAATAGAGTTGAAATCATTTTGAGGAAAGAGTTTTGATATTTACTACTAGTATAGAAAACCTTTATATTTTAAAGTGACAAATCATAGAATTGATTGTAGAAACAATCAAATCATAAAAATTCACATTCGAAAACGTGAATAAAATCCAAAGAGATCGATACTGAATCCATCAAAATGGATATTCCCAAAAATCACGATGAAAATGTCATCAAAGTCCATAATAAGTGATAACAACAAAAGGGAATCAATACGAATTGATTAAAGTTGGAAATATACTCAAAAATAGCCAAAATAGGCAAATTAAACAGTTCCAGACGTCTGGTAGGTGTTCCCAGACGTCTGGCCCTAGTATCTGGAAGTATATGTGTTTTCTCCCTTCTATTTTTAATCCCTGGGCCATTTCAGACGTCTGAAATTTTCAACCAGACGTCTGAATTTGATTTCAGACGTCTGGATTTTGTTTCAGACGTCTGGATTTAGTCTCTGCCTTTTCCAGACCCCTTTCCAGACGTCTGGATTATTCAACCAGGCGTCTGGATTTGGTTTCAGACGTCTGAAATTAATTTCAGACGTCTGAAATCTTCTGCTTGGCAAAAAAACAGCCTAGACCAAAAATGGAAAATCCAAACCGAAATGCGATCGAACGAGCGATGGATGCTAAGGATTTATGCCAATCGACAACCCAGCACTATAGGCTCTTCAATGCATCACCAAAAACATGTTCAAACATCAAAGATTGGATTTTTAAAGATTCGACTACAAAACACCAAAAATTGAAATATTCACCAAATCAATCCAAACCAAAAGCAAATGAACATAAATAAGTGTTAGGAATTCATACCTACCAACAAAGATAGATATAGACATAGATGTGAGATAAAAATCTCACTTTTGAACCCAAATCAATGAAGGAGAAGCTTTAAGACAAGGGAAGATCAACCACACTTCAATCTCAACACTAGAAGCTTGAATCTAAGCTCAAAAGAAGAACATTCCCTAAGTTAGGTTTAGGAAATTTCTGAAATCAAAGAGAGAATGAGTTGGAGAAGATGAAGAGAAGGCTTACCAATGGGTTCTCTTGAATTTGGAGCTAGAAATTGATTTGCAAATGGAAACTAGGGTTTTGGATTTCTATTTCCCATTCTCTTCCACCATTAATCTCTTTAGAACTGAAAGTAAAGGAAGAGGGAGTGAATGAAGAGGGGGTTTCAGTTTGGGGTATTAAATTAGAACATTGGGCTGAACCCAACCTAAACCCAAAGCCCTAAGTGAAAAGTAGCAAAATTCTACTATCTCCAAACATATCGAAGTTTATACTCAAAAAGGTCGCAAACGTCATTTTGAACTCAATGGGGGTGGTCTCAAGTCCCAATTCGACTTTTTGCAAAAAGTAGCTTTTCGGACCAAAATCCGACGAACGATAAAATATTTAAATATAAAATCGATAAATATGCGGGTTGTTACAATGACCCTTTACACCGCGATATCCCGTCTTGAAGCGGGATTGGTGTTTAATTATTGTGCTAACATCTGTGGATGCAGGGAAACAGGTTGGAGGGATCCAATTGGATTCCTCAAATTATTTGGATTTATTTCATATGTTGTGATATGATTTATTGATAATCTGTGGTTGATTACATTGATGATTAAAATTATTGAAGGCTACGGTTGGGTAGGATATATTCTGGTATTTTTAAAATACCAAAAATATAAAAATTGGATTTTTGGCAGGAAATTAAAGTAGAGAATTTGAAGTAAAATAATTTTAGAGAATTGGATAAATTAAAAGAAGGAATTTGGGACGAATTTTTAAATGGTTTGGGAGAAATAAAGGGAGAACTTTGAAATCAAGTATGAAATTAGTTTTTCTTATTTAAATGGAATTTAAATCATAAATATGGTGTGAGATTGGAATTTATAGATTTTGAAATAAATTTGGATAACTAAAAGAGTAATTTTTAAATAAAGTAAATTTAAGAAATCGATTTGGAAATCGATTTAGTGTTTGAAAGTAAATTTTGGAAATCGATTTGAAAATGGATTTATTATTTGAAACTTTGTTTTGAAAGAAAAACGAGACTATGGAATTTATAAATTGGATTTATAAAATGGAATAAGATATCAGTGGATATTCGAAAATATAAATTCACGATAGGGATTTATAAAGGAATGGGTAAATTGTTTTAAAAACAAATATTGGTTTATTTTTAAGGTGTGAAAGAAAAGATATTTCCCTGATAAGCCAAGTACGATTTCAATCAGATTTATAAGTGGAAGATAAAAGTTTTTAAAGTTGTTGTAAAAGGATGTTTCTTTGAGAAATTATTAATTAATTTGTTTAAAATTTTAAAGGTAAACATTTTACTAAATTAGTTATAGTAGTAATAATTTTTAAAGGCTAATTGGTAATATGATAATTGTTAATACGATAATTGTTAATATTTATATTTTATAAAGTAGTTTAATTTAAATATAGTTGGCTAAAGTTTTTATTTGGAAAACTTGTATAAAATTCAATAAATTTATTTTTAAATTTGTTTGGCTTAAGTTTTCATGAAAAATTATTATTAAAATTCATAACTAGTATTTTAAATAAAATGTTTTAAATAGTTTTTATTTTAAGCATTTTAAAGTGTATATTTTTAGATAAAAAGTGATTTAAATTATTTTAAAATCCGAAGCATTTAGTCTTGGCAATTTTCAGTGGAAATAAACAACGTTTGGAAATTTATTCCGCGAGAGGAAAGTGATTTGATTTTTTTTCAAAGGGTTGACGTGTGGAAATATATCTTGCGAAGATATTTTGAAATAAATAATTTGGGGAAATTATTTAAATTTCATGGTTGTTGTGAATGTTGTTTGATAGTTAAATAACCAAATATTAGTATAAACAACTTGGGAAATTATCGAGGCTTTATGATTGTTGTGAATGTTGTTCGATAGTTAAATAACTGATTATCAATATTGGCCTTTAAGACGGCACTTGATTTTTTTTTAAAAATAAGCGCTCATTATTCGGTTACGCCGAGGAAGGACATTAAGTCATAAAACCCATTCCGAATAATGATATGACGAAATGGGATTGCATTTGAAGACGGTGGTTGAAGACCGGGTATTTTCGAAAATGAATATCTCTCCACTGAATTGCTCCGGTATAGAGCTTTATATTACCCTATGTGATGGGCAGTGCGGACGTGATTAGGGAATATTCTGATTTGTAAGGACTTTTTCCTTAATTGGATGAAGTGCCTTCGGTTCCATTCAGACCCAGGATGGACTTGTATGGATGTATGTCTGACATTACACTTTGAGATATAAAGCTGGTTTCTATCAAATACATTTTTGTTGGTGGCGGAGAATTTATTCTCTTAGCTTAACACCCTTCTCTATGACGTGCGAGCTCAGAGTTATGTAATTGATGATTACTAGTGATATGTTTCCAATTTGGTAATGTGGCATGCTAAGTGTTGATCATTGGTTGATCGAAGCATGGCTTTTGTGAAAAGCGTAGCTTTGTGGGACGAGACTTCATCGAACCTCACACCTCGAAAATTGTTGAAACAGAAAAAGATGCAGCAAGGTTATGTGGGTCGCGCCCCTCGGGGTATGTGCATTTCCTTCTAGATAAAAAGTGGTATATGGTATGGAGCCCAGATATTTAACTTATGTGGATAAAAAAGTGGTATTCTGGTATGAAGCCTAGATTATTTTACTTATGTGGTTGTTGGTTGTTGAGGCGCCTCGGTAAAGGTCGGTCTAGTCTGGGGGTTGGCATACCCATGACAGTTAGTTACCTAGTTATAGAGGTAACCCGGCCTTGTGTTGGCAGAGATCCGGTTATGTTCTCGGGGCGTCCCTCCAGAGACGTACCCTTTTCGGAAAGGAAGTTCCTTAGCCTTGACCATTTGTTGGAAATCCAAACAAAATAATACGAGCCCTTTACGATTGCAGTTGTAGAACCTGCCACCTCAGGTGGTAGCTATAGTAGGCATAATATAATGGTACCTATGCTGGCTAAGATTAATATTATACTTTCAAAATGTTTTCCACACTATGCACTAATAATAATATCAAAATGATTTTTTGGTATCAAGCATGTTTGACTATCATAAGGAGAAATCTCCCCCAAGTATGTGATTGCATTGTGTGTGTGCTGGAAGGCCTTATGGTAGTTTCATTTTCCAAAAATCATAATAGATTTCTTTTTATTTCTTTTTTTGCAAATAACTGTTTTAAGATCTCATACCAGTCTCATGACTTACCTGGAGTTTATTGTTTCCTTTCTAAACTTTGGGTGTCCATTATTTTCCACACGGGAAGCCTTATGTCAGGTTATCAGTCATTTCTGAAGCTAAGTCGGAAAGTATGTTGTGGAGATCAGGAGACAAGCTGGATGGCGAGACGTATCACTTATATTATGTATTATCCACGGCGTATGAGTTGCTGCAAATTCAATTTCCATATGGGAAGGTTAACATAACTGCCAGTGTTGTGTTTTGTTAATGTTGTACTCTGATAGTGTAATGTATAATCAGATATAATTATTTTGTTTAAAGATTAATCATTTATCTATTATATAATGTTCCGCTGCGATTGTGAGATTTTGATATTGTTTTATATGTCTTCTTCTAATTTCATTTTCTTTAACCCTAACGATTTGGTTTTTTGGCATTCGATCGTTCAGCATTTGATACAGTGGACGTATTGATGTCGATTTTAGGACGTCGAAAAATCGGGTTGTTACATATATTGTTAAGGAGTAAATGAAACATTCTTCCAAAGACCAATTCATTCGTCTCATCAAATATGAAAGACATAGCTTAAGCTCAAAAAACCAAATCATAAAATTTCAAAGTTGAATGTTGATTTGGAAAAACGAATGTCGTTTTATTAAAAATCATATGAGTTATTTTATTATCGATGATTTTCGGGGTTGATAAAACAATTATTTGAATTTCAAGTGCATTTTCACCAAATTGAAATTCAAACTTATCATTGAAAACTTCTTCAGAATTATCGATTTTAAAATCAAACTGGTGATTTAACTCTATCCCTTCTGAATTTAAACTCATTTTCGAATAGTCCAAAAAAATTGTGTTCATTAAATTCCTCTCCTTTGTTGGATTATCAACAACTTCATTGCATGAATCAATTTCAAAATCCAAAGTCGTTGTATTCAAATTTTAGAAATCGAAAAAAGAAAGATCGAATGTTAAATTTGGTTCCACACTTTCAAAAGAATTGAAATCCAACTCATTTACCGAATCTTTTCAACTTCATTAAGATTGTCATTTTCAATTTCAAAAGTTGTTATTTGAAAATCGTAATTGTGGCAGAAGAAGGATTATTGTTTGACTCGTCACATGTTGGGATTTGATATTGTTTCTCACGTTGTTTCGTATATGTTTCAAACAATAGATCCATGTGATCATTGTGAATTTCGTCCATTTTCACAACAAAATTGAGAGTATTCTCAATTTGAAATTGGTGAGAACAAAAAATTTTCATTGAACTACAATCCAAATTATTCTCATTGCCAAAATTATTTGAAAAGAGGTTCACATTTCCATTTTGACTTTGAAATTCATTTTGGAGTTCGAATTTGTATTGGCATGAATTATAATTGAACTCATTTGAATTTTGAATTGAATTCAAATTTTGAAATCCTTGACTTGATTTTTTTGCACAAATATGAATTACAGTTCATTTATCATTTGATTTTATTGTGTAGAGAGTTCAAGTAAAAACGAGACCATTTCAATGATATTTTAAAGATTTGAGAGTCGGCCATCATTTTGAAAATTTTGTTGTTCGAAATTCGAACTGTTTGTATAATAGTTGTTGTTAAAATATCCATAAGAATTTGGAGTGAAATTATATGGATTATATTGATTTCACAACTATCGTAAAATTCTTGTGAATATGGAAATTAAGACATTTTCAAAGGTTTTTTCTTGGATTTTTTATAAAGGAAAACTATTTACTAAAGGAATTTATTTTTCAAAAGGGAAACTTGATTATTATTTTGTTTTTGGATTTTCAATTTTTTTTGTTTTTGAAAAGTTTTTTTATTTTATTTTGTTTTTGTTTTTGCTTCCCTAAAAAAACTAACCAATTTTTTTCGATTTTTGATTTTGATTAGAAATTTTCAAAAGAAAGGATTTAAAAAACTAAGTTAAGGAATATTTATAATTTCGTTTAGTTTTTGATTTTGAAATTATTTTTTCTTTTCTTTTAAATATGCATGAACTAATGAAAATAAATGAATGCAAGAATTTAATTACAAATTTTCCATCCTAAGTAGCTCCTAACCCAAAATTGTATAATAACACTTTGTCTTAATCCAACAAAATAGTTCTTAGCTAAGTAACGGACATGATTTATCAGTGCACCATGAATCACCATAGCAATGCAAGCGAAGGTTTAAGTACCTATAGAGAAACAATCAGTATAATATTTTCAAATCACCATAATATTTATAACTAATTATTGCTCTTCTGTAGCCTAGACACCAAAAATATAAATTGTTGAAAGAAGACTTGTTAATATTACAATTAAGTCCTAGGTGAGTCCGTGGCACCCTTAAGTAAAATGTCTAATCGTTATCATTAATCAAGTTCTAAGATGAAATGCAAAATTGAAATTAAGATGTATTAACAATGTAACTACGAATTAAATTTGTTTTTCTTTCTGTTTTTGAACTTTTTTATTTTTAAAATGCAAGAAATCAACAATAAAAATAAAAAAGAGATAGGGGCATGATATCAGAGCGTGTAGAATTATTAGCAATTTTATTTCAAAGTGGCAATTTTTTTATATAAGCAAGCAAACAACTTATTTTTGGCGAGCACTTCTACCATCTGTAACTTGAAAATTTAGAACAAGATATATACAATTGTTTGTTTGTTTGTTTGTTTTTTTAATACATTTTTTAAAGAAAAAACTAAGAAAAATATGAAACCAAAATTTTTTTTGCAAGAAACTTAAAAAAATGAATCTAACAAAATGCCCTTTGTTTAAAATATTCTTTTTACGAATAGAGGAGATAAATTAACAAAAGAAAGCAAAAAAATTAAAATGAAATAAAACAAAGTGAAATTTTCAATCCACACAAACTCTAACTCAACAACAAAAATAAAAACCCAACTACATTACGTTATCTGATTTCCTCTTTTAATTTACAACAAAACATATTAGAACGATAAAGAAAACACAAATAAAAAAAGGCCGAGACTTTGTGGATCGATCGTGATGTTGTCGCGGTTGTAATTGAGGGGTGGCGGCGGTGAACTCGGGATTTTGGGTTGTTCTGCGACTGGGTGAAGCAATTTGCAGGTCAACGCTAGTGGTTTTGGGCAATGACTGGAAGCGGATTCGGGGGAAGCGGTGGATTCGAGGCTGTTGTTGGGTAGTTGCGCTTTGCTGAGGAGTGTTAAATTGATGGGGATTTTGCGCTTCGAGGCGAATTTGATGGCGATTGCGATGAAGGTAATGTTGTACTTCCGACTTCAAGAATCTATGGAATATATTCTTTCAGACAATAGTTCAACCCACCAGGTACAAACGGGTTATCGAACTATCGACTTTAAGCATTCAATGAAGCCTTATAACAGCGCAATCGGATTCAAAATTTGTACGCCTTTGATCCGACCAAGAACACTTTAGTATTTGATATCTGACGATGCAATACATAGAGAAAGGAATGAAGAAGAATAAGAAAAAAATCTGCAACGATTCAGCGTTTGCAACACCTTGCGGGCATTATAAAATATAAGTAATGGAAGTGCAGCGATTAGCAACACTTCCCTGGCATTGCAAATCTACGTAGAAAGAAGAAGAAAAATATGAATTGATTTCTAACACTATCTGGACGCTGCTACTTATAGATGTGAAGAGGTATCTGTAACAACCTAACTTAAAATATCGGGTATGTAAAATTTTAGAAGTTTAAAATATACTATCTACACCATCTCTATTTTATTTATATTTATGTATGCTTTTAAATAATACAAAAGATATAAGTATGTATACATTTATAAGTGGCATTACATGGTGAAGACAAGTGGCATAATATGGACCATACATCTATCTTAAGATGAAATAGAATTATGACACATATATCACTTAGGCGTACACTTCTAGAACACCTTAAATGATTACTAAATAAAGTATGTGTCATGAAATAAAGCTTGCATAAACAAATGAAGGACATGTGTCACAAGATTAAATAAGATAGTGACACATAACCCCATTAGGTGTCTATGTGTAGAAACATCTTAAGACACCTAAGTAGACATGTGTCAACATTCTAAAGCTTGTGCAACGAGAAGTAGACAAGTGTCCAAAATTAAAATTACCAAACTAGCCTTGAAAATTACTATATAAAGGTGGAAATGTTCACTTATGTTTCATACTTTCACAAAGCAAAAACAAAAGTAAGATAAAGTGAAAAAGCTTGGAGAAAGCTAAGGAAAAAGAGTCAAGTCAAATACACAAGTTTAAGGTGAGAAAAACTATTTACTTTCTAGTATTCATGTTATTCTTGAAGAGATGATAGTTGTAAGTAAAAGTGGCTCGGTTCTATCAAAAACGTAGCTTCGTAATTTGACCATAACTTTCTCAATTCTTAATGAAATTTCGATTTCTTGGATTTTATGGAAAGCTTATTCCATGTGATACAATTTTGATGTTTTGTGTTTTCTGTAATTTGAATGTTAGCTATGTCAAAACTATATACCCGAATGTTTAAATATCAGGTATGGTTTCCTGCTCTCCCTGGCTATCCAGACTGGCCCGACGGATGGGATAGTAAATTTGATTGACTCGGACCAATTTTCTTAATAAGAAAGTGATTTACGAAAAGAATAGTTTTATCCGTTTATAAAATCTCGATATATATTTAGCTTAAATGGTTTGCAATTTGAATTGAGTTTCCAATATATATATATATATATAACCCTAATGTGGTTTGAGGTTAGTAAATTACTTTAAAGAAGTATTTTCACACAGAAGAATTAATCGAGGATGCGGTATAAGACCATAGATCTTGGGTGGTGCACTATTACTCTATGTGGTATCGAGCCAGTAGAGTACATCCCTACTTGATGAGGGGATGCCGGCCGCAATCGAGGAGGCGGTATAAGACCATAGATCTTGGGTAGTGCACTATTACTCTATGTGGTATCGAGCCAGTAGAGTACATCCCTACTTGATGAGGGGATGCCGACCGCAATAGGATACAATATCCTAGAATATAAACCAAATTGAGGGAGTGGTTTAAATTTATGAAAAATCTTGACTTTAAACAAATGAAGTTTATATATTTTGAAGTTTACCTTGAATAGTGTTTTTGATCTGGATTATTAAAACTTAAGAAGTAGTGATTTGGAATGAAACGATGATAAAAAATAATTTATGGTTTTTATAACCCTTCATGACATGACTTGAAAACTATAGATTAAATAGCTATCTCACTGGGTCAGTGTTGCTCATGATGCTACACATAAACATTTCAGGTTTAGATGGTTAGTTGTTCAACGCAAGATGACTGATGAATACTATGACTATGAAGTGAAGACTTTTATTTAAGTTTATCAACTTTCTTATGTATAAATATGTTGAATCTCATGATCCTATGTAACTGTGTAATTATGATGATGTGATTGTATAATAACTCTTCAGTTTAAAATCATGTAATCTGAATGATTTTATGTTCCAATATATTTTATTTAAGTTGTGATACTATTCTATTAAGCACCGTAGTTTCTAGGTAACATCTTTGCCTCTGGGTAAGCTCCCAGAGTGGGGTGTTACAATTTAGTGGTATCAGAGCCTACGTTTAAGGGGTGCTTTTAGAAATTATATAGTATTATAATTTAATTTATCGAAATGGGAGGTTTATACAATTCACTAACATCGTTATAACTATTCGCAGTCATAAGTTATGGCTAGTAACCAAACTAAGTAACCCCTTGGTAATAGAAAATTTAGTAGAAGGACAGATTAAACTTACTTTTGTGTGTAGAAATTGTATCCTTAATGTTGGAGGTAAGGATATGGTGGCTAACTTGATTATCTTTCCAATGAAACATTTTGATATCATCCTTGGGATTGATTGGCTTTCTCAACATAGAGCCATCATGGATTGTCATAATAGAACTATATGTTTCACGAGTCGAGAACATGAAACCTTTATGTATTCATGTGGTAAATCTGAAGATGCTTTTATATCTGGATATGTAGCACATATCAATTTTGGGGATAAGGGTCAATCGGTAGACCAAATCCCAATCGTAAGAGAATTTAAAGAAGTCTTTCAAGAAGTGCCAGGATTACCACCAAAAAGAGAAATTGATTTTAGTATCGATTCAATCCCTGGTACCACCCCTATTGCTAAAGCAGCTTATCGTATGTCTCCTACGGAGAATCAAGAGCTGAAGAGACAAATTAAGGAGATGGAGGATCAAGGATTTATTAGACCTAGTAAATCTCCTTGGGGAGCACCTGTGCTGTTTGTAAAGAAACATGACGGAACGTTACGCTTATGCGTAGATTACCGAGAACTTAATAAAGTAACAATTAAGAACAAATACCCATTGCCTCGAATTGATGATCTATTTGATCAGCTCCAAGGAGCTGCAGTATTTTCAAAAATTGACTTGAAATCTGGGTATCATCAATTAAGAATAAAAGAAGAAGACATTCCAAAGACAGCTTTTCAAACACGGTATGGACACTACAAATTTTTGGTGATGCCTTTTGGCCTTACCAATGCCCCAGCAGTATTCATGGATTTAATGAATCGTGTGTTTCGTCCATATCTTGATCAATTCATAATTGTATTTATTGATGATATCCTAATTTATTCTAAGACAAAGGAAGAACACGAACGTCATTTGTGTTTGTGTCTCCAAACATTAAGAGATCATCAACTTTATGCAAAATTAAGTAAATGTGAATTTTGGTTGGAGGAAGTAAAAAATTTCTTGGGCACGTTGTTTCGAAGAATGGAATAGGAGTAGACCCATCAAAGGTTGAGGCGGTGTTGAAATGGAATCCTCCGACAACACCAACAGAAGTTCGAAGTTTTCTTGGATTAGCTGGTTACTACTGAAGATTTATTCAAGATTTTTCAAAGATAGCATCTCCATTAACAAAACTAACTCGTAAGGAAACTAAGTTTATTTGGGATGAAAAATGTAAGATAGCATTTGAAACCTTAAAGAAAAGATTGACAGAGGCACCAATTCTGTCTTTGCTAAGAAGTGGAGTCCCATATAAAGTATATTCCGATGCATGTGGACAAGGATTAGGATGCGTATTAATGCAAGAGGACAAAGTTATTGCTTATAGCTCTCGTCAACTAAAGCCACATGAAGTCAATTATCCAACCCATGACTTAGAATTAGCTGCAATTGTATTTGCTTTAAAAATTTGGAGGCATTATCTTTTTGGGGAACAATTTCATGTTTACTCAGACCACAAGAGTTTAAAATATTTGTTTTCCCAAAAAGAACTAAATATGAGACAAAGGAGATGGATGGAATTTCTAAAAGATTATGATTTTACATTGCATTATCATCCAGGAAAAGCAAAGGTAGTTGCAGATGCGTTAAGCCGAAAACCCTATGGCATAGTAGCAAATCTGATGATAAGAGAATGGAAAGCTCTAGAGACCCTAGTAGAAATGAACATCTGCACAAAGAGGATTAGTGGAGAAATGAATGATAAGGTAGCACTTTCATGTAATGTTATTATTCAGCCAACTCTATAAAGTAAAATATTGCAAGCTCAAGGAAAAGACGAGGAGTTGAAGGAATTATTCATAAAAATGAAGGACAAGGAACCTACATATTGGAACATTGGTAAAGGTGGAGGTTACAGATTCAGAAATCGACTTTGTGTTCCAAGTCAACCTCAATTGAAAAATGAAATTCTAAGTGAAGCACATTGCTCAAGGTTTACAGTGCATCCAGGAAGCACCAAAATGTATAAGGATCTTAAGCGTCAGTTTTGGTGGCATGGAATGAAGAAAGATGTCGCTGAATTTGTGGCAAAATGTTTTCCATGCCAACAAATTAAAGCCGAGCAACAACGACCGGCAGGACTCCTGCAACCGCTTCCTATTGCTGAATGGAAATGGGAGCATATAACTATGGATTTTATTATGGGATTACCAATGACAAGACAAGGTCATGACGCCATATGGGTAGTAATGGATCGCCTAACAAAATCAGCCCATTTTATACCTTACAATATGACCTACTCAATGGAGAAATTGAGTGGACTTTATTTGAAAGAAATTATTCGACTACATGGCATACCAGTTACCATTGTTTCAGATAGAGACTCTCGATTCACTTCAAAATTTTGGAGAAGTCTTCAAAATGCATTAGGAACATCATTAAACCTAAGTACGGCCTTTCATCCACAAACAGATGGACAAACTGAAAGAGTAAACCGAATAATAGAAGATATGCTACGATCTTGTATAATGGAATTTGAAATAACATGGGAGACTCATATACCATTAATAGAATTTGCATATAACAATAATTATCATGCAAGTATTGGTATGGCCCCATATGAAGCTTTGTACGGAAGACCTTGTCGTTCTCCAGTATGTTGGGCGGAAGTTGGAGATCGTGAGCTTCTGGGTCCAGATCTAGTAAAAGAAACGACAGAGAAAATTTCTTTCATAGAGGAAAGATTGCAAGCAGCGCAATGTAGGCAAAAGAGTTATGCAGATCACAGAAGAAAAGATTTGGAATTCGAAGTAGGGGATCAAGTTCTCCTTAAGGTTTCTCTAATACGAGGGGTAATGCGATTTGGGAAGAAAAGGGCAAAGTTATCACCAAGATTTATTGGACCATTTCGTATTTCCAAAATAATTGGCAAAGTTGCATATTAACTTGATTTACCTGAGAAATTATCAGATATTCATAATGTATTTCATGTATCAATGCTACGAAAGTATATTTCTGATCCATCTCATGTGATAAATTTAAGCGGCATTGAAGTTAAAAAGGGGACTAAGTACATTGAAAGACCTGTTCGAATTCTTGACAGAAAAATTAAGAAATTAAGAACAAAAGATATTTCCTTGGTGAAAGTTCAATGGAACCATCATAACAAAGACGAAGCATCATTGGAGTTGGAGTCAGAAATTCGTAAAGATTATCCAGAATTGTTTGAAGCCTAGATTTCGAGGACGAAATCTTTTTCTAAGGGTGGTAGAATGTAAAAACCTAACTTAAAATATCGGGTATGTAAAATTTTAGAAGTTTAAAATATACTATCTACACCATCTCTATTTTATTCATATTTATGTATGCTTTTAAATAATACAAAAGGTATAAGTATGTATACATTTATAAGTGGCATGACATGGTGAAGACAAGTGGCATAATATGGACCATACATCTATCTTAAGATGAAATAGAATTATGACACATATATCACTTAGGTGTACACTTCTAAAACACCTTCAATGATTACTAAATAAAGTATGTGTCATGAAATAAAGCTTGCATAAACAAATGAAGGACATGTGTCATAGGATTAAATAAGATAGTGACACATAACCCCATTAGGTGTCCATGTGTAGAAACATCTTAAGACGCCTAAGTAGACATGTGTCAACATTCTAAAGCTTGTGCAAAGAGAAGTAGACAAGTATCCAAAATTAAAATTACCAAACTAGCCTTGAAAATTACTATATAAAGGGTGGAAATGTTCACTTATGTTTCATACTTTCACAAAGCAAAAACAAAAGTAAGATAAAGTGAAAAAGCTTGGAGAAAGCTAAGGAAAAAGAGTCAAGTCAAATACATAAGTTTAAGGTGAGAAAAACTATTTACTTTCTAGTATTCATGTTATTCTTGAAGAGATGATAGTTGTAAGTAAAAGTGGCTCGATTCTATCAAAAACGTAGCTTTGTAATTGGACCATAACTTTCTCAATTCTTAATGAAATTTCGATTTCTTGGATGTTCTGGAAAGCTAACGAAAAGGCCTATAACTTTTATTTGTATCATTTTCTGAAATTCGTTGATTAAAATGTTGAAAAACCTCTTTCAAACTCGTTGTCCTGTTGTTGTAGAGTACTCAGTGTTTTGTGCAAACCTGAGCTAGTATTTTGTGCATAACCTTTTCTTTTCTTGTCCAAATCCTATAATTTTAAAAGTTTTGGAAACTGCAGGAAGAATGTGACAACTTTCATTTGTATCACTTTTTAACATTTGGCCATTTAGATATATAAATTTGAGGTGTAAGCTCGGGTTAAATTTCTGCCTAAAATGAACATGTTTGTTTCTAAGAAAATGCCTTACTTGTGAGATTTTTATCATCAATTTGATAAATAATTTGATGGGTTTCTTTTCATGGTAGTTGGGTATACTAAGTAAGTTACTTATTATAGAAAATTATTCCTATTAATGATGTAGCATATTATAATACCATGACTTTCTATTTAGGACGTTGAAACACTATAAATGGAATATATAAACATAATTGTTCCAATTCAATATTTGGAATTAGAGAATAAAAAAAAAAATTTTAAGGTTTAGGGCCGATCAAATTATTGGACCGCCTTATGGGTGACAGAGAGATAGTGTCTAGGCTTGAGTTTGGAAAACCAGTTTCCTGCTCTCCCTGGCCCGCCGGACTGGCCCGACGGATGGGATAGTAAATTTGATTGACTCGGACCAATTTTCTTAATAATAAAGCGATTTACGAAAAGAATAGTTTTATCCGTTTATAAAATCTCGATATATATTTAGCTTAAATGGTTTACAATTTGAATTGAGTTTCCAATATATATATATATATATATATATATATAACCCTAATGTGGTTTGAGGTTAGTAAATTACTTTAAAGAAGTATTTTCACACAGAAGAATTAATCGAGGATGCGGTATAAGACCATAGATATTGGGTGGTGCACTATTACTCTATGTGGTATCGAGCCAGTAGAGTACATCCCTACTTGATGAGGGGATGCCGGCCGCAATCGAGGAGGCGGTATAAGACCATAGATCTTGGGTAGTGCACTATTACTCTATGTGGTATCGAGCCAGTAGAGTACATCCCTACTTGATGAGGGGATGCCGACCGCAATAGGATACAATATCCTAGAATATAAACCAAATTAAGGGAGTGGTTTAAATTTATGAAAAATCTTGACTTTAAACAAATGAAGTTTATATATTTTGAAGTTTACCTTGAATAGTGTTTTTGATCTGGATTATTAAAACTTAAGAGGTAGTGATTTGGAATGAAACGATGATAAAAAAAATAATTTATGGTTTTTATAACCCTTCATGACATGACTTGAAAACTATAGATTAAATAGCTATCTCACTGGGTCAGTGTTGCTCATGATGCTACACATAAACATTTCAGGTTTAGATGGTTAGTTGTTCAACGCAAGATGACTGATGAATACTATGACTATGAAGTGAAGACTTTTATTTAAGTTTATCAACTTTCTTATGTATAAATATGTTGAATCTCATGATCCTATGTAACTGTGTAATTATGATGATGTGATTGTATAATAACTCTTCAGTTTAAAATCATGTAATCTAAATGATTTTATGTTCCGATATATTTTATTTAAGTTGTGATACTATTCTATTAAGCACCGTAGTTTCTAGGTAACATCTTTGCCTCTGGGTAAGCTCCCAGAATGGGGTGTTACAGTATCCATTCGTGAAGGTTGCGTCCCTTCCCAATGTTTCAAAACTGTTGCTAACAGTCATATACGTTTGAATTGAAACGTCGTGTCTATTCATTTTTGCAATGTTACAAATTTTCCGCCCTTTATTTAAATTCAGAAATTTCAATTCTGGGTCCTTAACGTGCTGAAATCTAACCTGTTACTATTTACATTCGATCCAAAAAATATTTTCGGACCCGAACCCGAAACCCATACCCGGCCCGGTTCGATTCGGTCCGACGGACAGCGGCGGCGCACGTGTGATGTTGCATGACTTCTCTCCTCACAACAAAGAAAGAATGTGGGAGCCCAAGGCCCCAACATTCACATGAGAAAGCTATATTTATACAAATATATCACATAAATTTCTAGCATGTAGGACTAATTAATTTCTTCTTCTCTTCCAAATCAAAACCCAAATCCCCAAAACTATGTTTGAAAATTTTACAACAATATCCCCCAATTTTCAAAATAAGAAAAATAAATAAATAGGACGGCTAAATCACTAGAGTGTCTTCCTACATACCCAAGTGAGATCAAGCCTATGTAATTCTAAGATCAAGTTTTGCGTCATCGTGAAAACCAACACATAAATAAAAGGTATCTTTAGGATTTGAACCTTTACTTAGTGTAAACCATTCAAATCCTTATCGAGATTCTATGGTGAACGAATCTTAAACTAAGTATCCCTAATGATAAAACCGGAACAATCACACACGTTGATTTCCTTAGGTAAAGTGTTCTGTATTACTCAGCACGTTAATGGCTATGTGCTTAAATTCTGGTTCACAAGTCTACTTAGAAAGCGGTCTTACTTTCCTAGGAAACGGCCTAATTTTCATATTCATATACGTAAGTCTCTTAAGGTGTTTCTGCGATACACCCTTTAAGGTTTCTAGACTTATTAAGGATATATATCCATCCTTTGTTCTTGCAGAATCTAACACTAAATATTATGTGATTATTGATTTAGTGTTCCATAATCATTCTCCTAACTTGTTGGTACCTATTGAACTTTGTCTATCCTTTTCAAGACATAAGTTGGGTTTATATTAAGGATGTTCAACCTTCATTCACAAACCTTAGTCCCATTTCTTGTGACTTTATAGAAACCATTGCCTTTGGAAGACTCTTTGTAAATGGGTCAGCCAAGTTTTTCTTCGTTTCTATGTAGTCAACGGTTATAACTCCTCTTTTGAGTAACTGTTTCACCATTTGATGTCTTAGACTCACATGTCTAGACTTTCCATTATATGTCTTATTGGGCACATTGTATATCGTTGCTTGATTGTCACAGTTAATCAAGGCTGCTGGAGATGGCTTCTTCCATAAAGGGATTTCCATTAATATATTCCTAAGCCATTCCTCTTCTTTACATGCGTCTGCTAATGGAATCAATTCTGAAAACATTGTTGAGTCAGAAATACAGGTCTGCTTCTTGGAAGCCCAACACACAGCAGCGCCTCCTAATGTAAAGATCCATCCAGTCGTAGACTTGGATTTGGATTCTACGTTGTTCCAGGTTGCAGCACTATATCCTTCTATCACAGCAGGATATCCTTTATAAGATAAACCATATTAAATGGTTCCTTTCAAATAAGCTAAAACTCTGGAAATAGCTTTCCAATGTTCAAAGATTACTCGTAAATCGATACAATACACTTATAGCATGTGCGATGTCCGCTCTAGTGCAATGCATAACATATATAAGACTACCAATAACACTAGAATACTCTAGTTGAGAGATAGTACGTCCAGTGTTCTTTTCTAATTTAATACTAGGATCTAAAGGAGTTGGTGCTGGTTTGTCATCGTAATGACTATACTTTTGTAGGAATTTCTCTATGCAATGAGATTGAGTTAGTAATAACTCTCCTTCTTTCCTAACAATTTTAATTTCCAAAATTGCATCAGCCTCTCCTAGATCTTTCATATCAAATTTAGAAGACAAAAACTTTTTAGTTTCATTCACACAGGATATATTGGAACCAAATAATAGCATGTCATCAATGTATAAACATATTATAACACTACCGTTGTTATCCGATTTGCTATAAATACATTTATCAGCATCATTAACAATGAATCCATATGACAGTGCAACTTTATCAAATTTCTGATGCCAATGCATGGGAGCTTGCTTCGGGCCATAAAGAGATTTCACTAATTTGCAAACTTTCTTTTCTTGGCCTGGGGTTTTTAAACCTTCAGATTGTTCCATATATATATCTCTTCTTCTAAATCTCCATTTAGAAAAGCAGTCTTTGCATCCATTTGATGTATGACTAATTTATGAATTGATGCAAGTGCAATTAAATAGCGTATAGAAGATATGCGAGCAACTGGAGCATATGTATCAAAGTAATCTACTCCATGTCTTTGCTTATATCCCTTATTAACTATTCTGGCTTTAAACTTATCAATGGATCCATTTGTATTCAACTTTTTCTTGAATATCCATTTACATCCTATAGGTTTAGCACCAGGAGGTAAATAAGTTAAAACCCAAGTTTGGTTTAACAGTATGGAATTCATTTCATCATTGATAGCTTCTTTCTATAAATTAGAATTTCTGGAACTCATAGTCTTAAAATAAGTTTTGGGATCGTCATCGACCTTTATTACATATTTTGTCACATTATGGACTTCGTCCTTACTGCCTTCTATAAGATATGTAATGAAGTCAGGACCATAGTCCTTCTTATTCTCGCCTTTTTACTTCTCCGTTGTTCAGTACTATCATCTGGTACTGATACTTCCTTGCTGTTTTGAGCACGAGCATAATCATCGTCATTGATATCATTATCCATACTAGGTTCTGGACTAGACGATCTCAATAGAATCTCAACAGTTTGATTTTCAAAAAAATTCTACATCTATAGATTCTATAACTTCTAGGGTGTCAAGAATAAGGAATCTATAAGTTATACTATTAAGTGAATATCCTATTAAAACACATTTAAATGCTCTATTTCCTAACTTTGGACATTTAGGGTCTGTTTTTCTAACGTATGCTAAGCAACCCTAAACTTTAAGTCTGGTTAGGTTAGGTTTCTTATTAAACCATAATTCATAAGGGAAAATATTATTCTTTTTAAGTGGTACTCTATTTAAAATATAACATGTAGATAACATAGCATCACCCCATATGTTATAAGGTAAATTAGAACTTATGAGCATGGCATTAACCATTTCTACTAAAGTTTTATTCTTCCTTTCAGCAACACCATTTTGTTGTGTATATGGGGCAGTACATTGGTGAACTATACCTTGTTGTTTACAAAACAAGGTGAATTCATTTGAGAAATATTCACCACCACGATCTGAATGTAATATTTTAATTTTAACTCCTAATTGTGTTTCGACTTCTGCTTTGTAAATTTTGAATTTATCAAAAGCCTTATGTTTAGTTTGCATTAGATATACATATGCATATCTAGTATAATCATCAATGAATGTTATATAGTATTGGTTACCACCATAGGTGATATGACTTTTTAAGTCACCAACATCGCTATATACCAAATCAAGCAAATCAATTTTCCTTTCTATGGATTTAAAGGATTTTCGGTGTATTATTGCTTGAACACATATTGCACATTAGAGATGGTATCGAAATCACAATCAGGAATTAATCCTAATTTATGCATATTTCTAATGGAATTATAATTAACATGTCCTAATCTACCATGCCATAAATTAATAGAATCAACAATATAAACAGAACATTTCTTTATTAGATTCAACTTAATCATGCCGTTACAAAGGTATTCTTGTCCAATGAATCTAACATTCTTAAACAACACTAGCTTATCAGACTCATACACCATCTTGAATCCTCCTTTTTTAAGAAGGTATCAGAAACCAAATTCTTACACATGTCAGGCACATAAGATACAATGACTAATGTAAGAACTTTTCCAGAGGTGAAAAGAAGTTCTATAGTGCCTTTTCCCAGAACTTTGCTTGGAACCTTATTTTCTCCAGTAAATTCGACGTCTTCTCCTTTATTTTCTTCGTAACTCTTGAACAAATTACGTCTTTGCAAATGTGAATGGTTTCTCCAGTATCGAACCACCATCATAATCATTGCCGCTAATAGAGTTCGCCTCTTGTACTACAGCCATAAGCGAGTCTTCGACCACATTCACTTTTTGTTGTTTCTTCCGTAGACGGCAGTCTCGGACATAGTGGCCGAGCTTGTTACAAATGTAACAAGTACCTTTCTTTTTGTTGTTAGT
This sequence comes from Allium cepa, assembly GCA_030765085.1. Taxonomy (NCBI): domain Eukaryota; kingdom Viridiplantae; phylum Streptophyta; class Magnoliopsida; order Asparagales; family Amaryllidaceae; genus Allium; species Allium cepa. The sequence goes on along the minus strand of CM060932.1, from coordinate 757,940,558 downwards.
TTTGGAATGATTTTTCTTCTTAAACCTTGTCTCATTCTTTGGCATTAACTTATCGGTAATTTCAACATTATTTGCCTTAGAATGGGACTCAGTTTGCAGATTATCATCTAGATCGCGTTTGCGAGAGTCTTCTTCAATACGAAGATGACGCTATAAACCATCTAAATTATAATTCATTTCCGCATACTTCATCTTTTTCTTATAATCATTCCAACTATGTGAAAGTCTAGAAATTATAACTCCAACAACAAAGGATTCAAAGAGATCAATTCCAGCATCTTTAAGTTGATTCACCAACAGTAAGATTTCGCTTACTTGTCCAAATTATGGACTTATTGGTGACCATTTTGAAATCCATAAAGTCAGTAATAATAAACTTTTTATGACTTGCCTCGGATATGCGGTACTTATTCTCCAGGACAGTCCAGAGTGCTTTTACTGTTTCCAAGGTCCTATAAGCATTGTAGACTGGGGTGGATAGCGCATTCAGAATATGGCCTCTGTATAGAAAATCGTCCTCTTTGCGCTTTGCACGTTTAGCCTTTAGAGCGGCATCATCCTTATCAGTTTCCTTTGGGATTTCTTCCAAGTCATCTTCCAAAATGTAGAACAACTTGATGGTGACCAAGAAAAATTTCATCGTCTCTTACCAATGAGTGAAATTGTCGTTATCAAAATGCTCTAATCGAGTTAGATGCTGATTCATAACTTGTAGAGATCCCGAACCTTCTATGGTTGAAAAATATTGTCTGAAATTTGTTGGGAATTTTGCGGTTCGAGCGAATTTAATGGAGATTGCGATGAAGATAATGTTGTACTTCCGACTTCAAGGATCTATGGAATAGATTCTTTCAGACAATAGTTCAACCCACCAAGTATAAACGGGTTATCGAACTATCGACTTTCAGGATTCAATGAAGCCTTAAAAAGCGTAATCGGATTCAAAGTTTGTACGCCTTTGATCCAACCAAGAACATTTTAGTATTTGATATCTGATGATGCAATATGTAGAGAAAGGAATGAAGAAGAAGAAGAAACAAATCGGTAACGATTCAGCGTTTACAACACCTTGCAGGCATTACAAAATATAGAGTAATGTAAGTGCAGCGATTAGCAACACTTCCCTGACGTTGCAAATCTGCGTAGATAGAAGAAGAAGAATATGAATTGATTTCTAACACTGTCTGGGCGTTCCTATTTGTAGATATGAAGAGGTATCCATTCGTGAAGGTTGCATCCCTTTCCAACGTTTCAAAACCGTTGCTAATAGTCACATATGTTTGAATTGAAACGCGCGTCTATTCATTTTGCAACATTACAAATTTTTCGCCCTTTATTTAAATTCAAAAATTTCGGTTCTGGGTCCTTAACGGGCCCGTTACTGTTTACATTCAATCCAAAACATATTTTCAAACCTAAAACCCAGCCCGGTTCGAGCGGACGGCGGCAGCGCACGTGGTGTTGCATGACTTCTCTCCTCACAACAAAGCAAACATGTGGAGCCCAAAGCCCCAACATCCACATAAGAAAGCTATATTTATGCAAATATATTGCATAATTTTCTAGCATGTGAGACTAATTGATTTCTTCTTCCCTCTTTACTTCTTCTCTTCCAAATCAAAACCCAAAGTCCCAAAACTATATTTAAAAATTTTACAACATAAATTTTGGTTCGAATTAGGTTGCAATGGTTGTTTTGTGAAGTTAAAGTGATGTTTAGGTGGTTGTTGAACTGTAGGTTTGGGTTGCAATTTTTGAGGTAGGTGGTCGTATCAAGTCACGGATAGGTTTGGGTTGGGTTGATTTCTAGGATTGGAGGCGATAAGGTGATTTACGATGGGATTCGATGAGGGTTATGATTCGTTGATGGTAGCTCGGTGCTCTAATATAGTTAGCTCGGTGATACCTCAATGGTAGGTGTTTGAATAGGTAGCTCGGTGGTAGCTTGGTGGTTTCTCTGGTTTGATGAAGAAGTGTTACAGTGGGTATTGATGTTTTATCAGTGAGCAGAGGTAGTAATGACGAGAAAATGATGAACTGGTGGTGACTTGTTCGGTGTACTTTATGATGTATTGTGGTATGACACTGTGGTGGATGGCCAGGGAGCTATAACAGGAGCATCATTGTGCATTGTTGAGGGGAGGAAGTGTTATAGAGGAGGTGATTGTATATGTTGTTGACTATTAGGTGTTAGAAGTGTTTTTTCTTGTGAGCAGTGTTTCGTTGGTTGTTTTGGTGAGCAATGTTGCTATGTGACTATGGGGATGGTTGAATGACAGAGTATGTGAGTAAGAGGTGGTTAGATGTGAAGTAGCCTGGTGGACGGAGAGGGGTTGCAGTTGATATTTGTTATTTAGCAGCAAGGAGCTAAAGTGATGATACCTGATTGTTGTGGTAGTGACAGTAAATATGGTAGTTTTGTGGGAGAGATGCAAATGTTCGGTGGCTATTTGTAGGTCGTATAGTGATGATGTGGTTGTTGTACAGTGAAGATGTTGTTGTACAGTGAAGATGTATTGAAATGGTGGAGCAGTAGCATTGATTAAGGTCGAGGTGTGGGTTGATGGAGTAGGGATGTTTGTGGTTAGAAACAAGGGGAGATATGTGTGCGCAGTTATGCACTGATACAAACAAAAAAATTTGCAAGGTTGTAATGTGAACAGTTTTGTGATTTTGAGCAGGGTTGTAATGTGGTTGGTTGAGCTGTTTGGTAATTTTTTGATGGTTTGTGTGATGGTGGAGCAATGTATCAGTGGGGTTGTATGATGGTGTGGAAGTGGAAGAATGTTGAAGGGTATGGAATAATGTTGAGTGAGCAGTGCAGCAAGGCTGTAATGGGCAGCAATGGCTTGTGTGGTTGTTTGTTGTATGTAACAGTGCAGTGATGTGTATAGGGTAGAGGTGGTAGAAGTGGTTCAAGGAGGAGATGTAATGACAGTTGTGTAATGACAGTTTAGGATGGTGGTCAGGCGTGGATGACAGGTGGAGGGAGGGAATTGTTGTTGGAGTTGCTGACAAGGGGATGTGAGGCAGGAAGTTGATGGAAATACAGAGGTTTATGCACTTCTGTGAGTTTATGATGCAATAATGGTTTGTGCTGACTGTGTATGGTATGTTAAGATTGGCAATGGAAGGTTGAAGAACTACAGCAGTGAAGTAGAAGACTGGTGGCAATTGAAGGGGCAGAGGTCAGGCAAATTGTAATAGTGATGGAGGGGCAGTGCATAGTGTACAGTTTTGTATTTGAAGGTGAAAATTTGTAAAAACAAATCAAAAATTGTAAAATCAAAATGAAACTGCAATAAAATATTATTTTTTAAAATTTTTGTGTATGTTTGTTTTTAAAAAAAATGCAAATGCAAATGAAAATAGACTAGAAAACAAGCACATAACACAATGAATACAAAATTCACAAAACAAACACACAACCAATATTTTTTTCAATGCAACTTAACATACAACAAAATCAAACAAAAAATAATAATAATTCAAAGAATAGAAATAAAAATCAAACTAATTCCCCGGCAATGGCGCCAAAAACTTGTTCAACGGCCAATTTTCTATCGGATTAGAAAATAGCTGATCGAATTTTAAATAAAAATAACCGCAAGCGCACGGCGTGCAATTTTAGTACGTGGTGGATACAGGTTGATCAGCTAGGAATTATTTAGAGTTTTAAATTTCTATTCAATCAAATTATCCAAAATTGAGATTGTGTTAAGCTAAAAAAATGAAAGTGTAAATAAATTAACAAAAGAAAATGATAGAAATATAAGAGTTTGAAGGCAATTAAGAGATAAATCCACTCTCTTGATCATATAAATCAACACAACATAAAATTATGATCTTTTTTTTGGTCATTGGTGAATTTAACTGATGTGTTTATCATAAGTATGGAATATTTATGCTATTAATTAGCCCGATATAACCCATCAAACTATAATACACCCATTAAATCACTTGCTACCTCTCATGAAAAATGACAATGAAGTTGAAAATAAAATCTATTTTAAGCATGGTCTATTAACTATTGATTAGAAATGTGGACCATCAAATTTTGATTTTAACATTCACTTTATTACCATAATCATATGCAGATGAAGAGGTAATTTGTCTTTGTGTTTGTTTAAGCATAACATGTTTGGTGCCAACAACATAGGCTATAAAATTCAAAGCTAAAACAATAAGTTAAACCACATCTCGCCATTAAGCATAAAAAGAGATCACTAATTAGCAAAATGTTGAATCTACAATGATAGAGAGCTTTATTGCCCCTAAATTGAAGGGGTTTAGCCTCTCATATTTGTTATCATATCAACAAATGTAGATTGCAACATGAAACAAAAATAAGAAGAAAAATGCAATCTAATGAAAATAAGGCGAGAACTAATCTAATTACATAAAATAAAATCTAAGCTACTAATATAAATAAAAAGATCTACACTACTAACATGAAATAAAAAAGCATGTAAATTAAAAAAAGTAAGAATTATAATTTCATTAAGAAGAAAATTACATAAGAAGAAGAAAATGGTTAAGTAGGCATGAAATAGAAAGAGTGCTTATATTTTATTTTTGAGCTTAGAACTAAACTAACTAAAATGAAGGCTCAAAGGAGGCTAAGAGATTAATTACACGAACATATGAGATATTTATACAAGCCTAAAACCCTAATGTACAGAGTTCGCCAATGTCGATAAACCACTACGGACATGGCATCAGTGGTTAATCGACGTCTAAAGATGACCGGAGAAGTGCAGACTCCAACCAAAGTAAGACATTAAAACAACATTATCAAGCAAAAGAAACAACATCAAAACACAAACAAAAATATGGCAAAAAAACAAAAGCTATAAAAGCTTAAAACATTGTAATGGCCATGGCTTTAACAATGAAGAAGAAGAAGGGAGCCTTACTGTTTCTCTATGAATGCCTGGAAAATCGGGGGTTTTTGAAGGTTTTAAGAAAAATGCTTTAATGGTGGAAACTTTTATTTGCTTTGATAAAGAATGAAAGGGGAGAAGATGAAGGCTATTTAAATACACATCCCTTCATTCTCTACCAGCCATCAGATCTCGGTTGTCCTTAACCTAGATATTTTCTTATTCTGTTAACGTCTCTTATCTATGACGTTTCAACAGACAATTTGAAATTAATCTCTAACAACACATACGATCTTTTCTTCGGTAACTTGAAAACTTTCCCATCAAATTCTCGACTCTCTTATAGAGTCATATGCCTAAGTGGCATATGAACATGCCAAGTGAATTTTGTTTATTTGGGGAGGACGATCTAAATCTTGTACGAAGTATTGCTTAAATTTTTTACAAGTATATTTATCAAGCCGATTAAGCATGGATCGGCCGAATAAATGCCGACCCGGCACATTTGAGCCCAACCAGTCCATGTTGGCAGAAACTCGGTCTGGTCCTAAGCTAGCCCATCTACTCACTAACCCTCAGGATCTATTATCGTCTAACTCAACTTAAGACAGCTTCAATAGCTAGCTCATCAGATAAGGGCCAACTCAAGCATGACCCATCTTTGGCCCAGCTTCATCATAGCCCACCTTCGACCAGTCCCAAGTGGCCCATCTCGTTATCCCACAACTAGACCAATGCATCCCTTGCAAATTGCTCCTTAGAAACGTTTATCTTTCCTTAGCAAGCTTCGGCAGCAAGCAACTGGCCAGTACAGCCCGAAAGAAGCTACTTGTCTACCCTGCCATATAAACGTGCAAAAGTAAATGACATGTCATACAAATAGAAATACTAGGAACTACAGTAGATATGTCAAAATAACCAACTCCTGTAGCATGTCGTCAGCATTAAATGCAAGATGCGCGCCTGGAACGGGGAAACAATTGGCATACATATCAGTCACACATTCCCTTCCACTTTTACAGTCATCTTCCATCTGCCCATGCGACTAGATCAATGACCAGACATGCTTCTCGCCTGTTTTACTGTGCCATCTCAGCCATCCATAAACATCTCAGCTGCTATAAAAAACCCATGCCTTACTATGTCAAAGGTTTTGATTTCTTGATATTCTCTCATAGCACAAATATTCTCACAACAACTTAAGCTCTAAGCTCTTACGATTGGCAACTTTTTAGTCTTAAGTGTTATATTTCTTATTATTCTCTTAAGAGATATTCACAGTGGACATTGGCAAACTTGGCCGAACCACTCTACATCTTTGCATCATTTACTTTAGTTTGCTTGTTTTCTCCTCATATTACATTTTTAAGCCTAGTGTTACCAAATAACAATTTCTTTCACAACTGCATTAGTCTAGTTCTAAGGTTGGATGATTTATTAGTCAACATCATAATGGAACTATTGCGATCATGGCATATAACAAGATCGTGCCCTTCCAAAATCATAATCCCATATCGCCTATGACGAGTCATCCACTACTTTCGAAAATCAATCAATACCCACAAGAAAATTAATACATATGCATGACTAAATGAATCCACGCCATGTATAACTCATTCCAACTCATGGAATATCAGAACTAAATGATTCTTGCACTATGTGAGGTTTAAAATCCAAACCATCTACCATAACATTCCATATCCAAAAGTAATAACCTTCTTTTATCATGATTTTCTTTCCTTTTCTCTTAAGTAGTCAATGGTACAATATTGGCACTTAGATCAACATTTAGTAAATAGGCTTTGCCTATTTATCCATCCTTTTTTAAAGTTAGGCATTCCCTCTTCATATGACCCAACTGGTTATGGTTATGACACGTGCTCATCGAAATATTTACCTTATGGTCTCTTTCTATATGGCATCACATACTCAAATGCTAATTAACAGCAAGCAAAGCATAAGGGAATCTGGTTGAGCCCCAATTCCTTTAGTGGGGAATTCGATCCATAGGATCAACCCAACTCCTTAAGTGAGACTCAACCAGATTTCCTAGGATCAACCCAAGAAGGAAGTTAATTAACAACAAGGAAAGCATAATGGAAATAAACCTCAAAAAGGACATGAAAAGAAGTGAGCGATCACTCGTAGGTGGTACCTTATGAAAGGCCATATAAAAAGAGATCGTATGGTAAATATTTTGAAGATCATGTGCTATAACTATAACCAATTGGGTCATATGAAGAGGGAATACGGTTTTTTACAAAAGGATGGACAAGCTTCATCGCCTTATTACCTATGGTGTTTATCAAGTCAAATCAAAATTTCACAAGTTCATTAAATTGATTCACGCATTATCTAATTGGAAACTCTACTTGCATCGGATGCATAATTTCTCTAACAATAGTCCTTCTCAACCCCCAAGGAAAACTTAATCTCACAATTCCTCCTAAGCTTTTCCATGTTATATTCTCCTAATTAACTTCTAAAAAAAAGTTTCCCTCTACTTTTCTACTTCTCCCTATAAGTGCCATGAAGCTACTGCCTTCTCGTAATATCGCTCAAACCCAACAGATTAATGATCTTCTCATATGTGTCTAGCTATCCCCGTATCTCCGCATAAGGTTCGGTTCTAACGTAGGGTTTACCACCCAAGCTAGAGAAATACCTACACAAAGTTAGGAAATTCACAACCGGCACTGGTTAGATAGGAACCGCTCCTTATGTAGCAGGTGTAATTTCTATGGGGATAGGCTTGTCAATTGCAGATGTCGGTGGAGCTAAACGGGAATGTTCACACTTGAAATATCCATAGTATCGACTCTGGTTCCACTACCAGTTCTAGTTTCAACCCCACCAATGTTAGTCTCTATTCTAGTTGCTATCTTTGTTGAGTTACTCATTCTCGGCTATTTGTAACTGGGACTCATTAGTAACTCCCTAATAGATAGTTAACACAACTGAAATAGTAAATGGCATGTGCATATGTACTCGACATATATACATAAGTTTATAAAAATAAAATTATGTCCTATTGATATGTCATTGTCCTTAAATTATTGTAAGTTACGTTCTGATACCAAATGTAAGAACCTACCATTTTCGACCCTCTAATTTAACGCCTGAATCAATGTTCAAATCATAATGGCCAATAACTACCGATTATTGGGTTTATAATATAGGTAAACGGAATGATATTCTAACTACACAATTTAGAACTCATAGTAGAAGGAGCGATATATAATATTAAAACTATTCAGTTATTCAAATTGATCCATAGTCACAACTTCGTACTTATAGATCCATACAATACAAATCCATCAAACCAATACATAATACCATACCAAATGTCATATATCAATATATATAAGTATGTATCCATCATCTACACCTTCACAATCACCTACGTAGGCAAGACTTCGTACTCCATCAACATATCAATTGTAGATATGAAGAAAAATATGGAGAAGGGGTCAGACATACGTCCGACTGAGTGAAATAAGTGTATTTCGCATTTCAACACATATGGTATACTTGTCAAAATTGTAGCAGGTTATTCATCTCAGAAGTAGCTCGAAGAATCATGCAAAACTCAATTCCATAAATAATGCTCCATTTTGCTTGACCCTTCCTAGATCTAGGTTCAATCTACCTCAGTAGATCCAACCCAGTCTATTGGTGGGATTATCACCAGCCACCAGTCATTGAGGTGCATCAATGGTTGCCCCGTTAGTAGACCGGTTTGCTCGAATTTTGGCATGGTAGCACCTGTTTTGTTCGATATTTAGTTTTTTTCTCCAATCAGTTCTTCCATTTGATTTCAACTTCTTATCTCTCAATTTTAAGCTTCATTTACTTCATTTTATAATCATTTATCATCATTTGCAGTCATAGTACATTTATACCATTAAAATTTTGTTTATTTTTGGATTTAACTTCACTAAGTACAATTATGTTTAGCTTTTTCATTAATCACTCATTTAAATAGTAAATATATTTTAATTAACTTGAAATTTAAAAAGCATGGTATAATAGTATATTTGAATTATATGCTAAAGAGACAAGATCCACTCGCTATATCTATGATCAAAACCTTTTGACAAAGAATGTATATAACTCTCCACTGTCCATAAATAAGTGTCCAAGAATTCTCTCAAATAGTTTTTTGATCGGCATATACTCCTAGCCCTTATTCTGCTTATTGTTTTGATATGTAGTTTGCTGAATCCATCGAGAAATAAAGAAGATAAGGTGTTTTTGAAGTTTAGTCTAAGAAGAGGGAAAAAGGAACAGAGAAAGAGAAAAGGATTTGAAAATGTTTCATATGTTAGTTTTGAATTTATAGATGGAGGGAAGTAGCTATTGAATTCAAATTCTAATAAATGGATACTAACCAGCTTTGGCCCATTAAACCTGTAACCCAAGTCCTTTGTATTTCCTTCGTATGGTCTCTAATTTGAACATTCTAATAGTCAAAACTGATCTGAAAATCTGATCTACGCAGTGGAGCAACTCCGATCGCCAAATTCTATTATTTGTAAAATTATATTTGGCACTTATGTATTGAATTTAATGAAATACCCTTTTTATAATTATTGAAATCTATAGGGTATTACATTATAAGTCTTTACCTTTCCATCTATGCTAATTTTTGCTTAAAGATCCACTTGCAATCGATAGGTTTCACTCCTTTGGATACATTTTTCAAAGTCCAAACTTCATTTTTGTGGAGTCCATTTTAAATTTCATCGTGTCTACCATAGCCATAACTTTTACTCTCTATGGCTTATTGGTATATGAGCAGATCATCATCATGAATAATGAATCTGCTTTTCCTATCGTCAACGAGAAACCTATAGTATCTCTCCACAAAACCTGTAGTTTTCTACTTCGCTCTTATATTCTATGACTTTATCATGGACTCTAATTTGTTTTTATAAGATGCATACACACACACACACACACACACATATATATATATATGGATAAATCATCAGTGAATGTGGCTAAGTAAAGAGGTTCACCATTGGCAGTTGCAGGCACAGGACCACATACATTAGTATGTACTACTCCTTGGAGTTGATAACTCTTTCATTACTCCCATTAAACAGTTAACTAATAATTTTTACCTTTAAGACACAATGTACAAGCACTAAATGATTTAGAATCAAATGATGGTAGAAACTCTTAATCTATTAACTTGTTCAATTGTTTCTGGCCTAGTCTAAAATGTCAAAGAAAGATGTCATTAATTTAAGGTGCATTATTATTTTCAATTACAACGTATGAATACTATTAAGCATATAAATGCCATTACTTAGAATACCAAAACAAATAATTTTATTACTATTAGAAATGTTCATAATACTACTATCAAAAATAAAATACATATCTGATTTCCACCAAAGGAGAAACATGGATTATCCCACTAAAATAATAACGGTTACATAAAATTAATGCATGTCCACTAGTATGTTTCACATGGTACTCTGCTACTTCGTTGGCAGCTACAATAATCTATTTGCAACATGGTATTCCATGCTCCCTTTTGCCATGGGCCTCTTGCTCCTGGTCCCTGTAGCAAATTATAAATATGAGTTCTATATCAAGTATCTAAAACCCAATTAGAATTATTTATAATATATAATTTTCTATAAGGACAACACCTTTAGGAGCAGAATTAGATTCCTTCCCCTTGAATGTCTTTAGATAATCTAGATAGTTCCTCTATCAGTGTTCCTTCTATGTTCAAAAGTGAAATCCACTTTTCTCATGACTAGCCCTGGCTTTACCCTTGCCACTCTTTGACTTATGGTTTCTCCTGTTTGAACTATTCGAGGAAGAAGCACCTTTGATAGTAATCATCGCACTCAGTTCTTTCATGAATGTACTCTCTGCTATCTTTAACATATTAAGGATTTTCACTATAATATACTTCATGGGTTCATATTGAAGTTCAATATGAACGAATCAAACTATGTAGTCAGTGATTAAATCCCTATTTGGCTTGATATCAAGAGTCATTCCGAATTTTTCCAATCCCTCAATGCACCTAATCATACGTACATGATCTTGGACGGGAGGACCCTTGCTCATCTTTTCATGGAATGGTTTCCATGAGATTTTGTACCTTGCAGTACTAGAATTCTCACTATAAAACCTTTGTAGATGATTTAATATGTCTCGTACATTCATTTTTCTCATGCTTCCTTTGGAGCTTGATGCTCATAGTCGACGGAACCTAGCACCGACCAAGTTCATGGTCAAGTGACCATGATTCGTGGGCTTAATCTTTTTAAGAGAGACATTCTTATCGAAATTGGCCATGGATTCGTTAGCGACCACATGCTAGAGTTTCTCATAAGTGAGTGCAGTTTAAATGTTCCTTAACTGGTCGCTATAATTGATGTCAGCTAGTTTGTTTAGAAATAACTTCATAGTTGCCATTTGATTTATGCAAATTTATTAGAGTAAATTAAATAACATTACAGTGTTATTATACTTATTAGGTTGGTTTATTATATTTTATATAATAAGGCTTCCATTGAATACCACATCTCTCGAAAACCGTAAAAGTGATACGAGAATTTCATAAATTCCTTCAGTGATGTTATGACATACTTATCATGTTACTACAACTTTGAGGATGCTCAATAAATTGTAGTCCCCATAAAAGCTAAGTAACACTTCACAAATTATATCTTGTATATAATTCCTAACATACTTTTTACCTTGCTCCTAATTGTCATTATGACCTTAAGGGTGCTTAACAAATCATAAAGTTCATCAGATACCCTAAACCCATCATTTCATGGTATCTTAAGGGTAATTATGTAACCTTTGAGGGGACTCAACTACATTACATAATGTTCTTACCTATCTAGTGATAATATAAGCATTATTATAAATATTCTATGGCGTGAGGCTGCTCAACAACCATATGTATGTATTTTACTCTATTTATATTATAAATGATGCATATCAAATTTATTTTAAATTCATAATTTCATATAATATTTCCTAGATATTATCGACGTTATTAGGGAGATGAGGACATACTTGAAACATCATCTATCTCCATACATCCAATGCATACTACCTTAAGCCCAATTGGATTTTACTTCATGTAAACCTCTCATTTTCTCCATACATAATTTATATACACACACATACTAATTTATCACAACATTTACAATTCACTAAATTATTTATGTACACACGCACACATGTCCTTTAATTAATTAAACATTTTAATTAATTATAAATATAACACTTATATTTATATAAGCTTAAAACAATTTTAAATTTTGCATTTTATAACTCTTTATGAAATGTAAAACTTTATTTAAATTTAAAAAAACTTAAATTTATTTTATAATATTTGAATATGCTTATTTTTAAATCAACCTAAGGATTAAAACACTTCTAAGCCTTCCATTGGGGTAAATCCTAAAACGTACCACTTCAATGAGCTTGGAAAAGACCATGAAATTAGAAGGTTTTCTATTCTTAAGAATGTCCCGTAATTAAAATAATTTTTTTCTCAATTCAAGCACCTTTCCCTTAAACATTGATCTAATTAGTTTTTCGAAGTGGCTGAACTATGTGTTGGTTAACTATTCATGTGACCACAATATGGGCTCTGATACCGCTGTTGGAACATGTGCATCGGCAGTAAGGTAAGAAGATGGAATTTTTTTCTAAAAAAATCCTTCTTCTTAATTTGCATGAGATCATATATTATGTTTACATGAATAAACATTTTGTACTAAATCATATTCAGTGGTGATTAATAAAAGGTTTTGAGGTTTAATTTTAATTTGATTAATTTTTATATTAAAATTTTATTTTATTTATTACGATTTAATTAATGTGTTATCATTTTATTTTTCTTTAATTTTACATTATGTTCATGTTCATACTACAAACATTATAATTACATTAAATATGTCAGCACAGGGTAAACATGATGGACGTATAGCATGAATGTATAATTAACCATTGGGTATATGACCAATAAATAGGTTTAATGTCATAGGTCATAATTATTTCAACATGGGTGCAGGCACACGCGCGCATGCGTGCGCACAGACACACACATATATGAAATAATGTATAAATATGTATATATATGAATGTAAATATCATTATCCATTCATTTTTATATTCGTCCATGAAATGAATTTTATATATAATTTTATATTTAGATATACTAAAAAATCATATTTAATTTCAGTCCACGTAAATTAAAACAATCAAAACAAATAAGTGATTTTAAGGAGTATTTAGGAGCATTTTAATGTATTTTGGAATAAATACATACATATTATTCTTGGCTTCTACATGTATAAAAAATATTTTTTTTAAATATTAAAACAATGTGTATCTGTGTGTGTGTTATATTAAAGTACATTAAAATAAATTTTGAAATATAGATATTAAATTTGAAATTTAATATAAATAGTTATGACTTTTACAAGGTTTTTAAAAAATGTATTTTTATTGAAGCCGCGGCATAAAATTATTATATTTTATTTTAAATTTTCAAACCACAAATACACACACACACACACACATATATTTATATCAAACATGAAATAATTTTTTTTCAATACCGAGAATGAAATAATATTAATTTTTAAATATTTGCGATGAGCATATTTATAAATAATTCTATGATTTTAAAAACATACATACATACATACATATATATAAGATCCTTTAAAAATTATATTTGTTGATTTTCAAATCGAATTAAAACGTATATGTGTGTGTATTATATTTATAAATTATTTTAATTATAAATAGGCCAAATACATAAAAGGAGGTAGCAGGCATATAAATATATTTATGAATTGTGTAAAAGAGTTAATACCTTTTTTCAATCCTATCGATTATCAAAAGCCTTTGTTGTCAGTCGTTTCCTTCTCCGAACTTTTCTTCCTTTCTCGACCATGGAATATAACTCCATCTATAAGGTATCAGTAATGTTCAACAATGGAGGCTAGAGTTAAGGTTTATTTAAGTAAAATGATAGAATGAATGAATTAGCGATTTATTGTCAACTAAATCGTAAATATCTAGCATCATGCCCTCTAAACATGAAGACTATGTGTCCACCCTCCTCTCCATGCTATGGATACCCCTATCTTTGGGCTTCCAAACTTTGGCCTAATTGATTTAATAATTAAATCAATTGTTTAATTAATTATATAAAGCTTGTTCTTTAATCAAACCAATGTATAGTTTTCATACATCATTTTAGTTAATTATATGCTTTGAATACATAGGTAAAATGCCATGAAAAGTTAATGCAATATTTGTGTTAATTTTATTATTACTTTATATATTTCTAAATTGTCTTTACATTGGTCGAACTCGAAAATTAATCAACAACATGGTTGGGTTAATTCTTTGGTGTGAACTTAGTCCTTGGTCAATATTAAAAAATTTAAATATCGAAGCCTATATGACTTTGCTAAAGTATAATATCGGGCATGGGTCAATTGCTTATTGATCATTTAGGTTAAATTCAATTTTAAGCTGCATTTTATAACAATATTTTGTGCATATTATCTTTTCATCGACAAAATATGACCAAGATACCTAGAGTTTGTTCTTTGGTCAAAAACTCTACTAATACCCATAACTAATTACGCGGATCACTTTAAAGTCCTTATTAACCGATTTACTCTGGCCTGAATTTGACTTTAAGTTTCCAATTATAGTTATGCTAACCATCTACAACAAAGGAGACGAATCCTCTCTTGAGTAGTGTTTCAATTCCAGTAGTTCAACGTATACCAACTATAGGCATAACATACGTGCAGTTCCCTATGATTAATCAAAATCAAAGTATGCCATGGTTACTTAAGATAAACAATACCCTTAAGTATGAAGACAACCGCACATCCATACAATGACATATTCTATTTTGACTTAATTATATCAATATATATAAGTCTCACCTTGAGTAATTCTATGATTGTTCCAAACAACCATAAGTATGTAACCCCTTGATGCCCCTAATGGTCATGTGTAATTCGTCGTTATTATATGGAGAGTGCTATGTGCATTTGTCTCAATGGATGTCTCCATACCATTTTCTCGACTCTTTTTGGATGGGAACATTTAAGAAGTAATTAAATATTAATTCAACACTCATGATTATGAACACAATCTTAACTAGAATCATTAAAATACTTTCTAAGTATTTTCTACTTATGTGTGTTTAATGTATATATATTTCATTAATTACATCTCTATATAACAACACATATAAAAGAAGATAAAAGCATGCTATATTTCTATCAAGATTATTTACAAAGTTAAGTTATATATAACTATTTACATAATTGTCCATAGGGGATACTCTTGACTCTATCAGACCAAATGGTAATAACAACCAAGATTAGGATAGATACAATTACCAAGTGCTTATTGACAATGGAGGCTCGATGAACATTTTCTCGAAAAGGCATTTGATGAGTTGCAAATGGATGAAAAGGATTTATTACCTTGTAAATCCCACATTTAGAGTTTTACTAAAGAGGCAACATCTTCAATTAGACGTAGTAAGTTGGCGGTTCAGCTAACAGAAAAACTTCATCGTGTGACGTGGGTTTAAAATTTCATTACGGTGGATAGATATTCTGCCTACAATGTGTTTTTGGGCCAATCGATCCTTATTGACTATTGAATTTCCTTATCTTTATGGTGATGGATCATGAAGTTTCACATAGTGAGCAGATTCGGGGTCGTCCAAGGTGATCAAAGTACTAGAAGGGAATGTTATAACATGAAGCTAAGGGAAGCACGGTGTAGAGAAAAGGGAAATAAATGGAGATGGCTCCCTAAATCAAAACACAAGATGCATAGAAATTTCCACTTGAGCCTTAACTTGAATCCAATTGAATTGAGTATGAAGATATGGGCCCACGAAAAGAGCCGGACTATACAAGGGCAAGACTGGTGAAGCTGATGGATGATATCAAAATGGATAAAGATAATCTGACAAAAATTGGATCTTAACTCGGCTTAAGGATGAATAAGGTTACTGATTGGGTTTTTAAGGGAAAATCATGATGTGTACGCGTGTGGAATCATTCTAACATGTGTGGGATTTCGACTGAAGTTGTGTGTCACACTGAGTGTTAGTCCAACATACATTCTCATGACGCAGAAGTGGATAAGTTATTGGCAAACAATTTTATACGTGAAATACTCTACTCCGATTGGATAGAAAATCCTGTGATGGGTAAGAAGCCTAATGGAAAATAATGGACATGCATTGATTATTTAGATTTAAATAAGCATGCATAAAGGATTGTTTTCCCTTTCGTCGATTGACCAACTCATGGATGGTATAGCCAGGCACAAACTGTAATCTTTTATGGATGCTTACTTCGACTATAATCGGATTGTAATGCACATTTCAGATTAGGAACATACAAGTTTATTCACCGATCTAAGGTTGTTTTTCTACAAAGTAATGTCTTTCGGTTTGAAAAACATTGGAGCTTCTTGTTATTGTTTGGTCAATAAGCAGTTCTCAATAAATCGAATGGATTATGAGATTATGTAGATGGTATGCTGGTAAAGTCAAGAAGGTCGGTGGACCACATAAGAGACCTGTTAGAAATGTTTGATGTGCTCCAAAAATAAGGAATGGGGTTGAATCCATTGAAATGCTCTTTTAGGGTTGCTTATGGAAAGAATTTAGGGTTCAATATGAACTCAAGAGGTATTGAAGCTTACACGATGCAAATTGAAGCATTGAAACATGTTGCATCCCCAAGGATTATGATGGAAATGCAAAGCTTGAATTACAAGTTTAACACTTTGAGTAGGTTCATCTCAAAAGAAACCAATATGTTCAAACCATTCTTTGATGTCATTAAGAAGAAAATAGGGAAGTTCAGGTAGGCAGATAAATATGAAGCTGCTTTTCAAGAACTATTGAAACATCTCCAAAAACCACTAATTTTATCAAAGCCTTTGGAAGAAGAAGACTTGTATATTTACTTGGTAGTATTGACTTACGTATTGAATATAGCATTGGTGCATGAAGAATTGATGATCCAAAGGATGATTTATTATATCGATATACGCAATCCACAGGCATGGAGAAGCATTATTCTAAACTATAGAAGGATCCTACTACTTACTAATAGCATCGAGAAGGTACAACAATACTTCCAGGCTGATCAAATAAGAGTGTTGATGGATCTGTCTTTCAAACAAGTATTGCATCAGCCTGAGACTTTGGGATAATTACTAAAGTGAAATATTGAGATGAGTCGGTATGAGATCACTTATCATCTTATGAAAGCACAGTGGCAGGTTTCATTGTAGAATTTACTATCTATGATGAAATGGAGGAGGATATGGTTGAAATTTCTTAGTGGAAGTAATTTGTTGACACAACATCGAACGACCACAAATCCAGAGCGGGCATAGCCTTGGTAAATCTAAAAGGTTAGAGTATACACTATGCGTTGAAGCTTAAGTTTCATGCTAAAAACAATGTCGTAGAATTCAAGGCATTGATTATGGGAATTAAAATAAAAAAGGAGTTGGGAGTGAAAACACTACATATGTTCGATGACTCCCAACTAGTGGTTTGCTGGGTGAAAAAGGAATTTCAAACTAAGGGTGAATGATTTTCCCCTTACTTGTTGAAGGTTTTGGAACTAGTGGATGAGATTGAACACTACACAATTAAGCATATCCTTGAAGAGAAAAATACGAATGTAGATTCTTTAGCTTAATTGGCTAGCTCTTGAGATATGCAACTGTTAGGGATCATTTTGATAGAAGTATTAAAGATTCCAAGTATTGATGGAATGGATATCGACTGTATTATAGAGGTCAAGGAGAAGGAGACATGGATCGCTCCATTTAAGGCAAATTTAACGAATGGTTCTCTTTCAAAGAGAAAAAACAAACGATGGAAACTCTTGCTTAAGGTTTTATGCTATATTATGCAAGTTGGAGTGTTATTATAGATAAAATCAATATTCCCCTTGCTAAGGTGTGTCAATAAGGAGGAAGCAAGGAGAATCCTCGAGGATATTCATCAAGGAAATCGTGGAGATCAAACTAAGGGAGAAATTTGGCAAAATATATACTTCGCTATAGATATTTTTGGTCAATTATCAATCGGGATACAACCGAATTTTCCAAGAAATATGACAAATGCCACTGATTTTTAAAGATAACAAGAGCCATACCAATGAGATTATGCAAATGGTTAGCTCATGACTCTTTGTGGTTTGTGAGATTGATATAATTGGAATGCTACCAATGGCAGAAGGAGGAGCAAACTATGCGATCGTAAAAGTAGAAAATTTTACAAAATAGGTCAAGATGAAGCAACGCCCGTGATCACTTTAACAGAAATGAACAATTTTACAGTCAAGAGCATTTTATGTAGATTTAGAGTACAAATAAATATCATTATAGATAACAGTACCTAATCTAAGAGTGTAAAATTTGTTGAATATGCGCTTATATGATTTTTGTTTGATGATAATAAACATATATACATTCGTTTAAATGTATTTGATAATATACTATTTTATTTTTCATAGATTAAATAAATATTTGCTGAATAAAATAAATAACACAGAATTTGAATTCAAACGAATATTTTATTCAAATAAATATTTATTACAACTTTGAATAGTACAATTTCAAGATCTCACTATAACTATACAACTTTGATTACAATAACATCACATTTCATATTTACAGTTCACCTCACTACATATCACTCACACTCGTATTTATCTTCAACTTCCTTCCAGTTTGAATCCAACATCTGAGAAATCTGCAAAAATATACACTAACGCAGTAAAATTGAAAAAGAAATATTTTTGCAATATAAAATGAAATATGATTTTTGAAAATATGATTTGCCTCAGTTATTTGGGTTGTTCGTCATCATTTAAATTTGAATTCATCATACACGAACATTGTGACATACACAGTGTATCACTGTATATGCCACAAGGCCGTGCACACCGATATATACACTTGATAATGCTACAAGGACAGGTGAGCACAAGGTCAAACCCAAATATACAGACAGGTTCAACTCAGGTGCAATATATTCAAAATCACGACACGAGCACAAGGTCAAACCCGAGTTGTGAAACTGGATTCAACACAGGTGCAAATTCAAAAATCAATTCAAATGCAATAAAATGGTCGGGAGTACACATGCCCAGACTCAAGCCAACATGAAACAAGACCAAGTCAGGCTACAACAGAAGATTAAACTCAATGGACCATACTGCAACAGGTCAGGACTGTGTACCCAGCAAATGCAACGACCAAAATCATCAATGAATCAAAGGCAAATGCACAAATGCAACAAACTCAAATGTCCAGTTATAACCACAAAACCATCAAGCTACAACTCAAATTATACAAGCTCCAGAAGTACAAACCGAAGACTACATGAAATGTATGCAAACACCAATCAGTAGCATGCTAATGAAGACTGCATCAAAATGCAAGCACAAAAGTGCACAGCAACCATTAACTGCCACAAGACCACCAGGCAATTAACCAGAGGCAACCACAAGTACAGGTTAAACCAACAAAGAAATGCACAAACATGACCAGATACAAGCTGCAAATACCAGTGATACGAATGCATCAGAAATATAGCAACACAGAGGGATCTGAAATCACAACGGAGTTCAACATAACTCGAAGTACACTCTAATGCAAACTGCCTCAAAAATGAATACAACATGAAGCACTGCTACTCAAGGCAACTAGGAATGAACAGAATCACAAGGCAAGTGCACCACCACACAAGTATACACAAGCAACATATATGCACCAGTAAACCAATGAACCAACACAAGCATGAAACCAGTCAATGCCAAGACTAAACAAATCAGTGACATCGAAACAATGCAGTAAGGCCAGAGGTGAAAACAATACAACACCGAAGTGATGCATCCAGTACCAACCAGAAAAAGATGGCCAGAGACGAAATGAATCAAAGCAAAGACCGAAAGTCAATAGTACAGAGAAATTCACAAAACAAGTGTTTCACCGTGATAGCTAAGAAAAATGGCCGAAGTCAATATTGAACGAGTCAATAATCAAAACCGTGTCAACCAAGCCGTGGGAAGCAAGTAACAAAATTATACGCATATGAAAAAGTCAATCAAAATCGCAAGCATCCAAGCATAAACGATCGGCCGAGATAAATTCAAATATATATTTGAACGAACGCAAATCTAAGGTTACAAACCCTATATAAACCATCATCATCGGCAATCTAAAATCATCGAGTTCGAGTAAGCCAAAATTGTAAAAGCAAAAAGGGAAATTACATACCGAAGCATCAGAGTTGAACTCGATCAAAAAATTGGGGCAGCCGAAAGCTAAACAGAGCTAGAGGGTCGATTACCGAATCAAAACAAAGAAGTAGCTACTATAGTCGATCTACATTCAAGCGGCGCCTTCGATTTTACTAAAGCCCTAATTTTTAATCAGGAAGAAAGAACGAAGAAAGCCGCCATATTTTCTCACAAAAGTTAAAGAAGACTAAGCTAATAGAAGTGGATTGGGTCACATAAAATAAAGAAAAGGGCCGGCTTGAATAATATAAAAGGCTTTTTGTTTATATTTAAATTAAGGGCTATTTGCTTTTTATGTTTGTTTTTAATTCTAAAATTCTCTTTTAAACCATTGTAATTTCTAGTCGTGTGACTAGGGGACAAGCTACGTGGCGTAGCTTGAGAATTCGCAACTCAGTGGCTGAGTTGTGGCAGGGTTTTGAGCGTAGAGTTAGATTAGTCAATAGCGGGTATAGCGAGTTTACGTGTGTAAGCGAGGGACTATTTAATTTCTAGTAGAAACCTTGGGGGCAGCACGTAGGCAGGGTTTTGCCAAAGCTGGGTAAATTCTGTGTTGTTCTGTTTTATTCTGTTATTTATATTCTGCGATATCTGTGCTGCTATTCTGTGATCTGAATTGAAATTAATTTATAAGCTTCCGCAATTAATTTTTATAATTTACACTATCACCCTATTCACCCCCCCTCTAGGGTGAAATCGATCCTACAAGTGGTATCAGAGCAAGGAATAGAAGTCAACATCTGTTTTAAAAGTTCGATTTTTTTTGAAAAAATCAGTTTTTGTTTTAAAAATTTGAATTTTTAAAATGGCTTCTTTTAATACTTCTTTTGCTGAGGGTCAATCCATAGTTAGACCACCAATGTTCAATGGTGAATATGCTTACTGGAAAAATAGAATGCAAATTTTTCTGAAAACCATTGACGCTTGGAATATTGTTGAGACAAGTTATATAATACCAACTATAAATGTAGATAATCAGGAAATAGAGAAACCAAAAGATCAATGGACAGATCTAGAAAATAGATTACAAAATGCTAATGCTAGAGCTATGAATTCTATTATCTGTTCATTGGATCAATTTGAATTTAATCGTGTCTCACATTGTCTAACTGCAGAGGAAATATGGCACACACTAGAAGTGACTCACGAAGGAACATCTCAAGTCAAAGAATCTCGCCTTGCCATGCTAAGCAGCGAATACGAGAACTTCACAATGACAAAGGAAGAAAATGTCAAAGAGATGCATGGACGACTTTCCAATATCGTTTACAAATCAAAAGCTCTTGGAAAATCATACACAGAGTTGGAGATAGTCCGAAAAATCCTTAGAGTCCTTCCACGAAAATTTGAAGCAAAAGCGACTGCCATTCAAGAATCAAAAGATTTGAAACAAATGAAAATTGAAGAACTCATCGGAAATCTCACCACTTATGAGCTAGAAATGAAATTCAAGGAAGAGCGTGAAGGAGGAGATAATCGAAAGAAATCAATAGCACTCAAAGGAACAACCGAAAGGGATGATGATAACGATGATGATGATGGAGCAGCAGAGCTAGCGCTACTAATAAAGAAATTCAAAAGGTGGAATCGCAAATACGGAAATCCAGCTCGAAATCATGAATTGAAAAGCAGAATAGGCAAAGCACTTGACTACTCAGAAGAACAGGAGATCATTTGTCATAAGTGCAACAAACCCGGCCATATCAAGCCCGATTGTCCACAAATTAAATTCAGCCATGGAAAGAAACAGAAAAAGAAAAGTTTTGCAGCCACTTGGGATGAAATAGACGAGAATGATCAAAGCACCGGCAGTGAAAGCGAAAAGGCAGAATTGTGTCTTCGAGGTGATACAACTGACAGTGACGATGACGAGCCAAGTGAGGTATCAAAACTTACCCATTCTGAGTTGCTTATATATTTTCATGAAGTAAACGGCTGTTTTGAACGACTTAGGGAAAAATACGCCAAACTTGAATCACAAAAGGATACTTTGATAGAATGCAATAAACAACATGATCAATTAGTTAAGAACTATCAACGTAGAATCCCTAAGTGTGATAAGTGTCCAACATTCGAAGAGGAAATTAAAAAATCAGAAATCAATATAAAATCACTTGAAATTGAAATTCTGATTTTAAAAGAGAATGAAAATACTAGGAGAGAGAATTCTATTAAAAAGTGCACACAGTTGTTAAACAAAAATGAATCTCTCAAAACACAAGTCCAACAATTGTCAACGACTTTAGATAAATTTTCAAAAAGTGAAAAATCGTTGAATATGCTATTAGGAAAGCAAACTGTTAATACGGTTAGACAAGGACTTGGATATAATAATTCGAAAATTGTTGCAAGCAATATTAATCAAGTTAATTCTATGTGCACAATTTGTAGAAAATTTGGACACGATCACAATAATTGTTGGTATAGACCCAAACATGTGAAAACTATACCGATTTGGGTTCCAAAAGGCACAAATATAAAAAATCTCAAAGTTAAACAAATTTGGGTGCCAAAGGGAACAATTATAAATAGTTTTGGGTCTCCACAAAATTGTTTTTCAAAATTTTCTGCCACTAACAACCATGGACCTATAAAAACAAATAGGTCACATAAATCTTTCATCGTGTAGGTGTGGTGGCAGGCTAAGGAACAACAATAGTGTTCTCTGGATTTTGGCTGTTCCAGAAACACAACGGGTGACAAAGCTAAGTTCCTTAGCCTAGTATAAAGGTGACAGAATCACAATGGACAACAATGAAAAATATCGTAAAGGTAAAACAGGTAAAGGTATATTTATTTGTACGATATATTAAATGAGATAATCTGCACCATATTCTGAATTAAAATCAGCCAATATTGAGATTGATGAAAAGATGATGATTTTTATTCTGACTTATTCAAAATAGTTGGCCAATTATAATTCTTATGCCAAAAAAACACTATAATAATCTCTAGATTCTTTGAATTACTTCATATATATCAGTTTGGATTAAAAATAGTGTTTTGTTGGATAATACATTTGATTATAATACGGCTAACTCTATATACACGGTTTTTGATTACTTACATGGCTTCATTTCAAATTCAAGAGAATGTTGTTTAAATTGCTGCTAAAATTGAGTTTCAAATTTTTGGTGCACACTTCATGTTTTGGTCTATAAAATTCAATTAATGATTTTTGAGTGAAAGAGAAATTCAGATGCAGATTACACTGGTAATCTAGTTGATAGAAAAATTACTAGTGAAACGTGATTTTTGTTGAGACATTTAGTAACTGCATCGTTTTTCAAAGAAAATATCTACATATTCTTCATTTCAAATAATTTTCAAATAGCAGAAAATTTTCTTTTAAAACCCCCTGGAGAAAATCATTTTTCACCATAGTTTCAGATTAGTCATTTTTGAAAAATTAATTTCATAATTATTTTTGAATTTGATTTTAAATGACTATTTTGACTAATCTGACTCCCTAATGTTTATCGAAAAGAAAAATAGTGATTGAAAAAGTGATGAGTGTTAATATTGATCAAATATTATGACTTGAGACGGTATAATTAATAAATTTCTTTAGAAATTTAAACAAGAGTTATAAAACTGTTTGTTGGCAAAAATTCCATGACCATCTCTATATCTATCATATTTCTAACGAGCATCACTCATCAAAATTCTATATAGTTTGTCGATATGTGGTACTTTAAACAGGAATCGTTCGTTTTTCGTTTTTCATATTATTATTTTAAAAAGACACAAAAAAATAAATAAATAAATAAATACCAAAGTATTCACTCTCATTTAAAAGTCCTCACGGTTATGCATGGGTGAATTACTTGGAATTTGTTATGTGCTTCCATGCTCATTTAAAAGTCCTCACGGTTATGCATGTATGGAACGCATATCAAAAGTTGATTTTTTTTTCTTTTAAAATAAACAAGTTGATTCTAATCCCATTTAAAAGTCCTCACGGTTATGCGTGGTTAGAAGATACTTGAATTCATTTTTCTTTTAAAATAAAATTGGAATACTACTAATCTCATTTAAAAGTCCTAACGGTTATGCATGGTCAGTAGATATTCAAATTCCTGATATAAATATGCCACAAATAGACTCAACTGTATGGTTTTATATGATGACATCATTTCCATCATTCTAAAAGTGGAATATGCGCCTAACAAAATATTTATGATTTTTGTTTGATTTTTTATTGAAATTTAATATTTATATTCAATTGAGTTTTAATGTTGAATTAATATCGATAACTTTATCTCTATTTTCTCTAACACTATTATTCTTTTGTCGATAACAAAATGGGGAGAGAAAAGTTAAGATTTTGTCAAATAAAATCAAGCAAAGGTCAAATAATTTTCTATTTGCATCTAGACTCTTTTGCATATTTTTATTTGTATGCATATATGTAGGGGGAGCTTTGTGCAGAGAGGAAGCATTTAAATAGGGGGAGCAATTAGGATATATCAATGATCAAATACATTTAACATATTCAAAATCTTAAATATATGTTTGTTATCATCAAAAGGGGGAGATTGTTGAATATGCACTTATATGATTTTTGTTTGATGATAATAAACATATATACATTCATTTAAATGTATTTGATAATATACTATTTTATTTTTCATAGATTAAATAAATATTTGATGAATAAAATAAATAACACGGAATTTGAATTCAAACGAATATTTTATTCAAATAAATATTTATTACAACTTTGAATAGTACAATTTCAAGCTCTCACTATAACTATACAACTTTGATTACAATAACATCACATTTCATATTTACAATTCACCTCACTACATATCACTCACACTCGTATTTATCTTCAACTTCCTTCCAGTTTGAATCCAGCATCTGAGAAATCTGCAAAAATATACACTAACGCAGTAAAATTGAAAAAGAAATATTTTTGCAATATAAAATGAAATATGATTTTTGAAAATATGATTTGCCTCAGTTATTTGGGTTGTTCGTCATCATTTAAATTTGAATTCATCATACACGAACATTGTGACATACACAGTGTATCACTGTATATGCCACAAGGCCGTGCACACCGATATATACACTTGATAATGCTACAGGGACAGGTGAGCACAAGGTCAAACCCACATATACAGACAGGTTCAACTCAGGTGCAATATATTCAAAATCACGACACGAGCACAAGGTCAAACCCGAGTTGTGAAACTGGATTCAACACAGGTGCAAATTCAAAAATCAATTCAAATGCAATAAAATGGTCGGGAGTACACATGCCCAGACTCAAGCCAACATGAAACAAGACCAAGTCAGGCTACAACAGAAGATTAAACTCAATGGACCATACTGCAATAGGTCAGGACTGTGTACCCAGCAAATGCAACGACCAAAATCATCAATGAATCAAAGGCAAATGCACAAATGCAACAAACTCAAATGTCCAGTTATAACCACAAAACCATCAAGCTACAACTCAAATCATACAAGCTCCAGAAGTACAAACCGAAGACTACATGAAATGTATGCAAACACCAATCAGTAGCATGCTAATGAAGACTGCATCAAAATGCAAGCACAAAAGTGCACAGCAACCATTAACTGCCACAAGACCACCAGGCAATTAACCAGAGGCAACCACAAGTACAGGTTAAACCAACAAAGAAATGCACAAACATGACCAGTTACAAGCTGCAAATACCAGTGATACGAATGCATCAGAAATATAGCAACACAGAGGGATCTGAAATCACAACGGAGTTCAACATAACTCGAAGTACACTCTAATGCAAACTGCCTCAAAAATGAATACAACATGAAGCACTGCTACTCAAGGCAACTAGGAATGAACAGAATCACAAGGCAAGTGCACCACCACACAAGTATACACAAGCAACATATATGCACCAGTAAACCAATGAACCAACACAAGCATGAAACCAGTCAATGCCAAGACTAAACAAATCAGTGACATCGAAACAATGCAGTAAGGCCAGAGGTGAAAACAATACAACACCGAAGTGATGCATCCAGTACCAACCAGAAAAAGATGGCCAGAGACGAAATGAATCAAAGCAAAGACCGAAAGTCAATAGTACAGAGAAATTCACAAAACAAGTGTTTCACCGTGATAGCTAAGAAAAATGGCCGAAGTCAATATTGAACGAGTCAATAATCAAAACCGTGTCAACCAAGCCGTGGGAAGCAAGTAACAAAATTATACGCATATGAAAAAGTCAATCAAAATCGCAAGCATCCAAGCATAAACGATCGGCCGAGATAAATTCAAATATATATTTGAACGAACGCAAATCTAGGGTTACAAACCCTATATAAACCATCATCATCGGCAATCTAAAATCATCGAGTTCGAGTAAGCCAAAATTGTAAAAGCAAAAAGGGAAATTACATACCGAAGCATCAGAGTTGAACTCGATCAAAAAATTGGGGAAGCCGAAAGCTAAACAGAGCTAGAGGGTCGATTACCGAATCAAAACAAAGAAGTAGCTACTGTAGTCGATCTACATTCAAGCGGCACCTTCGATTTTACTAAAGCCCTAATTTTTAATCAGGAAGAAAGAACGAAGAAAGCCGCCATATTTTCTCACAAAAGTTAAAGAAGACTGAGCTAATAGAAGTGGATCGGGTCACATAAAACAAAGAAAAGGGGCCGGCTTGAATAATATAAAAGGCTTTTTGTTATACTTAAATTAAGGGCTATTTGCTTTTTATGTTTGTTTTTAATTTTAAAATTCTCTTTTAAACCGTTGTAATTTCTAGTCGTGTGACTAGGGGACAAGCTACGTGGCGTAGCTTGAGAATTCACAACTCAGTGGCTGAGTTGTGGCAGGGTTTTGAGCGTAGAGTTAGATTAGTCAATAGCGGGTATAGCGAGTTTACGTGTGTAAGCGAGGGACTATCTAATTTCTAGTAGAAACCTTGGGGGCAGCACGTAGGCAGGGTTTTGCCGAAGCTGGGTAAATTCTGTGTTGTTCTGTTTTATTCTGTTATTTATATTCTGCGATATCTGTGCTGCTATTCTGTGATCTGAATTGAAATTAATTTATAAGCTTCCGCAATTAATTTTTATAATTTACACTATCACCCTATTCACCCCCCTCTAGGGTGAAATCGATCCTACAAAATTCTATAAGTTATGTGATATCATTATAGATAACAGTACCTAATCTAAGAGTGAAAAATTCTATAAGTTATGTGCTTGGTGTTGAATTTAGAAGAGTTTCTAGGTGGTAGCACGTCCTAAGGTGAATAGAAGGGTGGAGGCAGTGAATAAGATCATCAAAAAATGATCAAAGCAATCAAAAGGAAATTGGGATAAAGAGTTTCCACTTACATTGTGGGCTTATCAGATGATGAAGAATTTCGCAACTGGACATACTCCATTCACACCAGTTTACAGAACTAAAGCGATGATTCTAATTAAAGTAGAAGTCACTTCTCATCGACACATGCATTATAATACCAAGATGGACGAGAAGACACTGTTAGCATCCCTCAACTTAGTGAAATAAAAATGAGAGAAGGAAAATTTAAGGGTAGTTAATCACCAGCATAGAGTAGCATGATAGTTCATCGTCAAGGTCTGAAACCATACATTTGAAATTGGTGATACTATTTAGAAATCGACCTTTTTGAAAACGGTATTAGTTGGTCTAAATTATAAAGGACCCTACATGATAAGACAAAAGCTTGGAGGCAATAGTTTCTAGCTATCTACAATTAATGGGGACTCAATTCCACAGGTTTGTAATAGTGAACATTTGCACCGCTATTTCACTCGATTCCTTTTATTTAGGCACTTTCTTTAATTTGGATATTCCTTAGATTGGGTTTGATGTACAAAAGCAACACAACTTTAAAATATTTTTCTTTTTAAATCAATAGAACCATATTCATTAATTTAAACTTTATGTTACAGGATCAGTAACATAAACATCACATGTTTTGAAAACCGAATGTCTATGTACCAGAGATAGGTACACACCGACTCCTTTAAACCATGATCGGTTCTTTGGAGTATAATCCTACCAGGAGTAGGTCGAATAATCCACCACTAAACCTCTAACTCTCGAGTAATGCCTGGAGATAGGCGAGTCAATAATAAGTGTTTAAAGACCGACATCAACAGACATCGATGCTTAGAGACAAGTATCGAGGTATACTCAAATTTATACAAGTACACTTAACATAATTACATTGTTATTTGTGTAGACTAAGTGGAAACCATGCAAAAACTATCAAAATATAATAAATTTTATTTATAGTTGAACAGAATACGTTTAATTGGTGGCAAATAAAATCAAGTAAAAGAATATCATCATGAAATAATAGAAATTTATTTATATGCATAAAGAAACAATAAGTAAATACATTACACAAATCAAAATACAATAGCATGAATAATATAAATGCAAGACATACCAACGGGGTTGGCTCAGTTGTTGGTGGTTTAGACTACAAGATCAAAGGTTGTAAGTTTGATCGCCAAAATCGATAATTATTGGCATTAATGAATCATGTTAAAAAAATGCAAGACATTACTGGAACTTATATACAAATATTTGCAGGAATTATAAATAAGCGTAGGAGCATAATATGTGGAAAACTAAATAACAGAAATTGGACAGAAAGAATTTTGTTATTAACTTTAGTTTTTGATACACTATTCTAGGGTCGCACCCATAAAACATAATGACCTATGTACAAAGAGGAACAAAAAAGCAAAAACAAATCAAACAACAAGGTACTTCATTGTTTCTTCAGGTTTGCGGTGAACTCTTATCATCTAATTCATTGTTTCTTTGGAGTACACTACCCCTCCAGATTTCTTTCTCAAAAAAAGGAGATTCATCAACAGGTATCGTATGGGGGATTTCTCTTCCTCTCCTTATATATCTCAAAGGCAACAAAGCCAATGGTAGATTATAGGGAGAATGGGAATCTCAAAAGTTGGAGGAAGAGCGTCATTAGGTTTCTCTATTTTTACATGTTTTAGAGTTATTATTCGGGCTTCAACAATCTTAGCTAAAGCAGGCTCAATGGAAAAATTCGGTGTCATAGGTACATCCTCCTCCTCTTCTAAGTTGACATTTGGCTCATCGCCATTAAGCATCACTCCTATTTTCTCTACATCAAGGTTAGGCTTGGGCTCGATAAAAGTGGTAATGATGATGGCATCAGTTATCATGGCCTTGGTAGAAGGACTAAAAGCAAAAATGACAAGAGGTGACATGGCAAGTTGTCCTAAAATATGGAACAAAAATGATTCAAGTCTATAACATATTTCAAAGATAATTGAAGCTTTCAAGAAAAATAGAATGAATTGGAATACCTTCATTCAAAGGCAGGTCTAAACCTGCTATTGAAGCTTGCCTAAATGCTTATTTTCTCATCTTTCATTCATTTAGAATACCAGCTTCAAAAAATGGTATGCCTTTTCGTTTAACTCTTATTTTCTCAACTTTCATTATGTTATCATGGAACCCTACTAAGACCAATGGATACTCCTCTTCATCCATCTTAAATGTGGTTCAAAAGATCATCCTGTAATATTTAAAGATGGTGGAATTGGCCGCCTTAGTGTTTAGACACATTTTTTGCTTAGTCCCTAGCCCTTTGGTTTTGCAAATCAACAATAGTGTCCTTCAACTTATCATTCTCAGACTATTGCTCAAGAAATTTACTAGCCTCAACTTATAATTTTTCAAGTTTGGCTTTATATTAGGCCATTTCTCTAATAAGCACTACAAGTTAAGCTTCAAATTTGACGGTATTCGCTTTAAGTTGTTCGATTTCTTTTTCCATGCCACGTTGCGAATAAGAGCCTGCTCAACTTACTACCCCATGAACTCAATCTTAAGCTTCTACTCTCATACCTTTCCTTCTTGTGTCCTTTTTCAAGGCCCTAAGCTTTTTCACTATCATTTATCTTTTTCTTCAAGTCAACTATCTCTTGGTTTAGAGATTTTATTAAATCTCGATCGTTCTCAACAACCTTTTCTTTTTCTATGATTAAGAGTCAATTCATTGAATTTATGCGACTAAGTTGTTTCATGACCCTCTTGAAGGCTTTATGTTAATCACGTAGAGTGTCTAGGTTTTTGCGAGCATATTTTATCCTCTCCATCGGTACCCCATCTAGATTGTTGGAAAACTTTAGCCTAGTAAGGTCAAGGTTTGGAAATGTGGTATTATGGGCGGGTGGCGGAGGAAGAAGACAAAGAGTTGGATGATGTCGTGAGAAGTGCAGCCCATTACTTGGGCACTGCTGTTCAACATCAGAAGAAGGGGCAAGAGGGGATGAAGGGTCAAGAAGTTGTTTGCCTTTATGAGTGAGGGAAAGAGAGGAAGAAGTAACCAGAGTAGACCTTACCATAGAAGTACTGGAAGGATTGTCGTGGTGCAGAGGAGTAAACCTTGATAGGGAATGACTTCTCTTGGAATGAGAGTTGCGATAATGGTAGGATGGAGATGGGCGCTCTGAGTGCTAGGAGCTAGAACCATGAGGTGAGAAAGGATGCTAATGGTGCTCATGGTCATATCGATGCTCACCTCTTTGGTAATAGTCATGCTCATCCCTTGAATAATAGTTGTTATGGTGGTGATAAGTCCTAAATGGAGAAATAGATTCATCCCTGGATGGCTTATTTCTCAGAACGCTACAATAGTTAGGAAGACCCACTGTACCTAAAAATGGAAAGAAAGGAGTTACGACTAGATTAAGGAATACAAAAATAGGTGCAGTATACATGGGTGTTATCTTAAGTAGCTTGAGTGTTGTGCATCCCTATCTAACTAATGGACCATGCTTCATTGGAAGTGTAGAAGAAGAAGATATACCCTCAAAATGAGTGATATCAACGGGACTGATCTTGCATAGAAGCTCTCCTATTTTTGGAGAATCACTAAAGTCAAAATCAAAAGTATCGAGATCATCAAGATTTGGAAAGTCAAAGCAGCCGACTAGCTCATCACCAAGGTCAAATGGGAGTCGTTTCCTTGGTCCGTTGAGAGTTTGACCGAGGGTAGTTGCGGAAGGTACCCTTCTCAAACTCTTAAACCGAAGAGTAAGAATAATAATGTCTTCACTATCCACGTTCTCCCTGATCGACTCATCTTCCTCCTCTTCTTATTTTCCCTCTTCTATGTGTTCTTCTACTTCCTCTTCTATTTCTTCCTCATTATCTTCATCCTCATAGTCATCGTTGATGATCGCTCGACATTGAGCTGTTGCTTATTTAGGTCGACTAGGGCCAACTTGATCAGGCCTTAGGAGTTAATCCCTAACTTGTCAAGTGCTAAGTGCGGTGCATCTATAGAAGATCCTTTGACCGTTATAGAGCAGATGGTATTGACGAAAATGCAAGTTGGTAAGAAGAAAGGATATGCTATGTTCGAGTTTAGGGATGGCTCAAGGGTAGCGACCATGCATCTTAAGTTGTTATCGACCCTTAAAAAATATCTACAAAGGATTGAATATGGATAAGGGATTTGGATAAAGTTAATCCAAGTCCATTGAAAGTTAGGATTTGCGGAGCATGACTTACATCGTGAAAGCAACCATTGAGTGAATCCTATGTGGCAATGAATGAATAAATACTCCTCCTTGAGGTAACTTCGTTCGTTACGGAGATTAATCACCATTTAGTTGTATCTAATGGCTTTAAAGAAAAATCAATGAGGGTCATAAGGACAATCGCTTAAAATTGTATATATGTTGAACATCAGCGAATAATGAGTCTCTTCCCAAGTGGCGAACCGAAGATCATATACAAACTAAATGAGCACCATATAGGAGTTTGAGTGTAGTTGAGAAGTGACATAGATAGGAGGATGTGACATAAGATTACATTAAAGGGTAGAACATATCTATAGAGGCATGTGTATATTTTATGGGTAGTGTAACCAGCTGGAGGATTGCGAGCTTCCTTGTACGGAAGTGGAAGCCTCATTTCACTTATAGGGATCCCATGCCTTTCGCAGATATGCTAGAAGAGAATGGCAGTTAGACAAGAGGGGGAGAGTTAGGAGGATTATTAAGGATGACGGGAGAGTTAGGAGGATTATTAAGGATGACGATCCTTCTCAAGGCAACATTGGAAGGGACTTCATTGTGTGGTTCCCAAATGATTATTCAAGGGACAATAAAGGACGATACTTCATAAATGTGGATGGTCCAATAGTTGTAAGTAGATGTAGAAACCAACACTTTGCTAGAAGCCATTGTAGGTTAGGAAGAGGCAGAAGTAGATGCGGTTGCGGAAAGGCGAAGAGAGAATCTTGTATCCACAGGTTAACTGAAAATTTCGGATGATGAGCATGGTTAGGTAAGTATAATTTATTTCATATACTAGTGTATATACGTGTATATCCTTAGCATGATTGATGTTTAACATGTAACGAACATCGACGCTCATTGACTCATCAGGTTTTGCACATTGACTAGGGGTAGTATGTGTCCTATGTAATGGGTGTATCCTATGTCTTATGTACGTTTTTTTAAAGGTAAATGAGTTTTTATACTGGCCTCTACCAGATCTGAATAAAATATTACAAATTACAAAATAAGGTTCATACACGAGGACCTATACATGTACAAGCAGACTAAATAGCATATATGCAGTAATTAAAATAGGATTTAGGCCCATAATAGCCCAAATACCGTTGTAATTAAGGCACAGCGAATGTAACAAGACCAACAGATCGCAGCCATCTCATACGTTTGATAATAGCACCTTTCATCTCTGCCAATAACTCCCGCCTGGATTTACTCTTTTGCTCAAATATGCGTTTATTCCTCTCATGCCAAATAGTAGAGATGAAACACCTAAGAACCACAAGCATCCGATTTCCCACTCGTCGCGCCATCTTGATCGTTTAAATATCTCAAACCATTGTTGCTCGTGTCGTGCGTTGCTGTAATATATATCAGCAGCAAGAATAACAGCCTTCCATAATCGGTATGTCACAGTGCACTGGAAAAAGATGTGGTCTTTGCTTTCGGGGTGATTATTGCAGAAAACACAGTTATTTGAATCTATGAATTCCCTCTCCACTAATTTATCTCTAGTCAGCAGCGAGTTTTGTATAGTTTTCCAGAGAAAGAAATTGTCTTTTTCCGAACTAAGTCTATTCCAAATACGCCGATACCAAGGATTATTACATAAATTATTATCAGGAAGAATAGCTTTGTATATGTTGCAATGGTGTGTGAAGAGTATTTATCAATCCATTGGATAGAGTGCGTAGTTTTGCTGTGTTTAACCCATGTTATCTTCATCTAGAGTTCCTGAACCACAATAGATGCAGCAGTAGGTAAGTTTATCTCACCGTGGTTGATGAAGTGTTTTATATTTGCTCTGTCTGGAATGCCTGTGGATATCTTTTCCATATTATTAAGCACATCATTAAGAATGATACCAAAGGATGACCATGGGGAGTGCCAGAATGAGATGGGATTATCATAGAAAATATTATATTTAAAATGAGACAGAATGATATCATGAATGCTAAGAATATTCCTCTACAAACAGCCAGAAGTGGCAGTGGGACTCATATTCCAGAATTGCTTACCGAATAGGTAATTCGTTCTAATCCAACAAATCCACAAAGTCTGTTTGTCGGAAAGGATATCGTTGATGTGTTTGGAGGCCGCAGCAATATTCCAGTATCGTAAATTAATTATACCAATCCCCCTTTTTTCCTTGGTCTGCATATCTTAGAGAAGGCAATCGGAATAGGCATGTGAGACTGGCAATCACCATGCCATAAGAAATGGTTCATTGCCGCATTTATCATTGATATTAATTTTTTGGTAAAATAAAAACACAAGACCAGTATGATGTCATGCCAAATATTATCGATTTAACAATAGAAATTCTACCTGCCTGCAAGAGGAGGTGTATAGGCCAGTTTCAAAGTTTAGCAATAATCTTCTCGTACATAGGGATACAATGAGTAGTACTAATCCTATATTTTGTGAGTGGGATCCCCAAGTAAACCGCATTATTTGGCATGGCTTGAAGACCTGATAGTCTAGTGATACGGCAATTGTCACTCTCATTTAGCCCTGCGATAAGAATAAGATTTATTCTTATTTATGTGTAGCCCAGTCATGTCGTGAAATTGTATAAGCGCAGCATTGATGGATATGGTACCAGAATCAGGCTTAGCAAAAATGACAATATCGTCGGCGAACATGAGTGAGGTAATTAGAGGATTCTTACACTTTGGATGGGTCTTAATAGCCTTATTTAATGCATGGTTAGTGAAGATAGAATTAAGTAGCTCCATCACTATGATAAATAAATATGGGGAGATCGGGTCTTCCTGTCGAATCCCCCTAGATGATTTGAAATACCAGCCGAATGGCCATCGATCTTAACAGTGTACAAGGCGGTGGATATGCAAGTGTAAATCCAAGCGATGTACGATTCGGGGAAGCCCATTCTAGACATTATAACAACAATAGAAATCCATTCGATAGAGTCGAATTCCTTTTGTATATCGAGTTTCATCATACATCTTAGGGATATATTATTCTGGTTGTATCCTTTAAGTAATTCATGCGTCAGCGGTATATTGTCGGTGATATTTCTATTGTGAAGAAAGGCGGTTTGGTTTGGTGATATAATTTTATTCAAAATCGGCTTCAATCTGTTAGCAAGGATTTTAGTGATGCATCTGTATATCACATTACAACACAATATCAGCCTAAAATGTGTGACAGAAAGCAGCGAATCGATTTTTGGAATTAAAGCAATATTTATGGCATTGACACCCCTGAGCAAAATATTTGTGGAGAAGAAGTACTGTATTGCCTTGACGAATATGACATCGATGGTAGACCACGTAGTTATAAGAAAAATTTGTATTGAAACCGTCAGGTCCGCCCACACTGCTAGGATTGAGATCAAATAAGGCATCTTGATGCCATCATATGTAACCGATTTGATAAGGCAAATAGCATCATCCTCGGTTATCTTCGGAATTTTGATATTTGTAATGTATGCAAGGTTTCAACTTTTGTCAGTTTCAGTAAAACAAGCATAGAAGTAATTTATGAAAGCCTCATCAATATGTATATTGTCAGTTTGTAGATTTCCGTCCATGTCTTCAATAGATGTGAATTTTTGTGTTGATCTTTTGATGCTGAGTGCTTGATGGAAAAAGGAGGAGTTTTTGTCACCATGGAAAAAATTGTCTTTACCAAGCATTTCTTTATTCATATCAAGTTCATAATTAAGTGCTTCCAGAAGTTGTTTATTTATGTATCCCTCTTTTTCAGATAGTTCAAAATTTCCCAGGGAAGCTAGCATTTCCTGTTGAGCCTTATTGAGTCCGATGCGCAGCTGATCAGATTTGGATGTTCCTTTGCCAAAAGTGGATTTAGCCCATAATTTCAAACATTGTTTCACATTCTTTAGCTTTGAATGTAGAATATACATAGGGTTGCCATATGTACTAGTGTTCCATCCCTGCAAAAAAATATCATAGAATTGTGCATGTTTAGCCAAAAAATTAAAAAAATTAAATGTGGCTTGGTATTTCATTGGTTTCGATCTCCATGAAAGAATAAGAGGGCTATGGTCTAAGATTCTTGGGTTAAGGATAGTGGATATGAGGTTAGGCCAGGTAGTAAGGGCTTGGATATTGAAGAGAGAATGGTCTAAAGTGCAAAAAGTACGTCTGCCACTACGACGGTTATCCCATGTATACATAGGGCCGATAGAAGGAATCTTGTGCAGAGCCGCGAGCTGCATAGTTTGGACAGCAGCCTAATGTCTTGAATGGAAAGGGGATTTCCTCCATATTTCCGAGACGATGTGTACATGCAGTTGAAATCGCCAATGAGAATCCATGGGTAATTGATATTATTCTGGGATTGAATGAAGTTGTGTAAACGAGTTCTGGTATCTTTGCTACATGAAGCATATATAAAAGTGATATTGAAACTGGTGGATGTTGGTACGTGGGTAACAAGAAGGTGGATATATTGATTAGAAGCTGAAGTGGTGACGGTGTTGTATGTAAGGGGGTTCCATAATACCACCATACGGCCATATTCAGCATGATCTAAATCGTGAGTGAATTTCCATTGTGGGTTGATATAATTACACATTTTCAGAGTTTGAGCCTCGTTGAGTTTTGTTTCCAAAATTCCAATCATATGCAGATTGTTGTTTTTGATCAGTTCTATTGCTTCTTGTTGCTTTGAAGGAAGGTGTGCTCCCCTTAAATTCCATGCACCTACGTTGTCAAGCATTTGAGATGCTACATTTCTTCTTCCTACCTGATTTCCTTTGCCCTATGAGATTTGTCTGTTTAGTTTGTATTTCATTATCATTCGAACTCGTTTTGTTACTCTGTATATCTTCAATTTGGTATGTATGCCCATAGTCATTATCCTCGACTTCATCGATGTCTTTGGTTACCTTGTTTTTATAATTTTTCGTGTTTTACTTCTTCTTTATCTGTGTTTTATACGGTGATGAGTTGGAAAGGGTGATTTGGATGTGGTTGGCTAGTTGTGAGTTGAAAGTTTTTGATGGTTGTGTGAGGGGAATCCTGTTGAAAAAGAAGCCCGAGTCCAGTATTTTGATCTTGAAAAGTATCGTGCTAAATGATGTTGTGTTCGACGAGCTTATTGTTAATATCAGGGGATAAGTGGATGTGTTCGTATGGTAGAGCATGTGATTCTTCATTCATCAGTAGTTACAGGTAGAGGAGGTAAGCTAGTAGAGTGTGTAGGATTGGTGAAGGTAGGAATGTGGCCGGGTGAAGAAGCAATGGGGAGGGTAGATATTGATGTGTCAGGTATGGTGCTAATATCATTGAGTAAGTCAAAACAATTTGATATATGAATATTTGTGTAAGGTTGAACATGTTCATTCAATTGGTTGGTGAGAACAAGATGTATGTCAGTGGAAAGTGTGTCAGATAGCAAGGTATTCGTTGGGTTTGAGGATAGAACAGTATTTTCTTGTTTGTCTTGAGCATTCAACTGTGCATGTATATCAGTGATATCCCTTGTCTTATTGACTTGTGTTTTCTGTATCAGATGCTCAAAACTAGTTTCTGTTTTTTTCTTGTCCATTATTTGTGTGTTCTGTTTTGCCACATACCCTTCTCATCTTTTTTGTGGTGAGTTCCGTTGTGTATCATCTTTTCCTACAACACACTGAATATGCTGAATATCAGAGTTGTTATTACCGCGTCCAGATTGTTCCTGACCCACAGATGCATTGGATAGGAGTTGTTTCATGTCGATGCAAGTTGATATGTCATGTCCAAAACATTGACAGTGACACATATTTTTGATTGCCAGTAGTAATATACTTCGACATACACAACATCATCACCATCCCCACATTTAATTACATCAGGAAATTCCTTATCAGGTGTAATTTCGCTAAGGCATTTGGCATATTCAAAATGTTGCATCTTCTCTGTTGCTTCGTTATAACATACCAAATTACCTAAATGGCATGCCAGCCAATTAATACCCAATAGAGTCTAAGCAATAGTCGGGATTTTGTGAAAGTGGACCCAAATTGAAGCCGATTTAATACTCGACAGTGCATTTTTGAAAGTGGGTTTTCAAGAGGATATAATAAACATTTTTCCACGTATGAAAATTGGATCACTCTCAAGTATACGTTGTCTATCAGAATCATCAGTGAATTCAAAATAAAAACTTGATCGATCAGATTTAACTGATAAGTACCCTTTAGGCCCATAGTTTCTTCAAACGGTACAGAACCACATTGTACGGCAGACATTCATCAAGGAAGAAACCAACCAAATGTTTGTTCCACGACGTTGTACTAGCCTCATGGAATTTCGATGGCATCTTCGGTGCCTCGCCCTTATATGTCAAGTCGAAGAACTTTGGAATGTATCGGCCCGTATTCCTAGGTTTGATTTTGAAAAGGGAGACCCATGGAGTAGAGGAAGGAGTAAACAGTGTGTCGATGTGCGGAAAAGAAGCTATGGAGGATGGTAGAGTTTATATTTTTAGATGCAGGCAAGGATAAAGAACAGGGTGTCGTAGAGTTTGGTGGCTCAGGTAAGGGCGGCGACGATGTAACAGCGATGGGTGCCGGTTTGATAGGGGTTATGGATAGAAAAGGTGGATAGGGGGTAGTTTGGACATCGATGGTGGTAGGTGGAATGACTGGACTAGGTACGATACTGTGAACATGAGCAGAGGAATTGATGTGGGTATGGTCGTTAGGTGTAGGAGATGTGATGGGGACCGAAAAAGGTATGGGAGGAGAAGAAACCATGTTTTGTTATAACGGTTTTGGACATCTTATGTATGATGTATGAAAGCATGATGTGTAGAGCAAAATCCCATTGGTTTTGGCAAACGAGCTTCCGCACACCGATGGAACTATGTGTCGACTAATAATCTGTAATGTGTTAACTACGTTAATAGTCCTGAATGGATCCACTGTGAACATGAATTCTAACTCCTGATCGGCATATCCCAAAGTGACAGTACAATCTTTGGAAGTGGAATATCCTCAACCACCAAATAAGAGTGCCGATGGAATGTGTATTACAGGACATGTTAACACTTGGACTCATTGAAATGCACCTCGAGCTCATGAGTTGGCTTGAAGTCAGTCTAACCAAAATAGAAAACTCATCTTTTGCCGACTTCTCTCCACCGTTGCCTGAAACCGAGCCAAAATTCCATCCATCACGACGACATCTCCATGAATTGTCTAATCATGGATGGCAACAAAGGGAATAAGCGACGACGGTTGTTAGGGTGAGGATAGGCGGTGGTAAAGCATGGAGGTGGCAGCGACACTGGAATAGTCGAGCGACATTGAGGTGATGGGTTTACCTTGGATTAGTGGAAGGAAGGATTGGTGAAAATTGAAGTGCTTGAAATCAGAAATCTGTTGGAACCTTAGGTTCAAACGAAGAAGGAAGAGCTTGAAAATAAGAGTGGAGGCAAAGTGAAGATTGGGAAAATATTCTATGTATATATTTTATACGAGAGAAAACATTAATCAGCAATGATCCATATATTGATCGGAGCAACTCTCATAGAATTCTCAATGAAATAAAAAATGGTTGAAAAAAAATGCATCTACCTGACCATAGACCAGAGCAACTCTCAAAGAATTCTTAGTGATGAGCAAATTAAATGAACTTTCTGAATTGCAAATTTACAATATTGTCTATTAGAGAGACGAGACTTAACGGTTGTATGAAACGAAATGTTTGGATTCTCAGTGAAAAAAATGCTCCATGGAAGAGGTTCGAGCAACGTAAGCGTAGATTTGAATTCAGTCACTTGTCTTGGTTCAAAGGACACTTTGTGTCCATAGAAGCATACTTTGAGAGGCAAGTGTTATTTGATATTTTTCACAAGCGACATTTCAGTGGAACTGAAATATGAAATAATGAGGGAATGTACGTCAAAATTAAAGATAATGAGTGCAAAAAACAATTATGGAAAGAACGGAAAAAATTAAGTCCATGTATCGGTACCGATCCATAAAATTATTCATTTTACCCTTAATACTCAGTGATGGTGAAGATATCAAGGTAAGAAAGAAAATAGGGAAATTTTGCTAAGTCTATGTATCAAACTGTTCCATGGATCCCTCTACAAAGTAAATATTCTCAATAAATGCATGAAGGAACAAGTTTAGAAGCATCAAAGGAAGGTTGACTCGAGGATTGGAGCATTTACGCTCGAAAAAAGGGGAAGAAACTCAACTGATTATTGAAGTTTATCAAATGGTACCCATAGATATATGGATGTATACCGATCCATACATATTTTGAGGATTATCTATATTTACTCCTATATTGTTGGATGTACGCGTTTAACGGGTTCTATTGCGATCTAACGACTCAGAAGCCTAGTTACAACCTACATGAGTTATAAAAGGAGGACTATTTCCAATAGAAAAAAGATCTTGATACTTTGATTTCATATATAAGGGAGACAATTCAAATACCAACTTTGAGATTGAATTTCAAGCTGTACTTATAATTTCAACAGATCTAGAGCGACATAACCATTAATACGTTAAAAGCGGATTTAGGCATAGCCAAACCACTATAGATTGGTGCATCACGTGTTCTCTTTACTTTTGTTTTTCCTTTTTCATTATGCTATTTGATTTACCGCTCATATGAATAATTCACTATACATTAAAAGGAACGAGACTAGGAGGAATTTGATCTGCCTTTCTTAATCGATAAGTTGATAGCTTTGTTTGAGTTATTTCTTGTTTGATAGCTTTGTTTGAGTTATTTCTTGTTATGCATAATATTTCGTCATCCATGCAGTATTTTCAGTCCATGATTGATCCTTACTTTTCATAACTTGTTGCGAACATATCATTTGAGATGAGAATAATTAGTTTAGGGACAATTTTCCTATATCATACAAATTCTATGATACAAATCTGGTGACGGAATTTTATTGGAAATAGACAACACTTATGCATAGAACCATAATCTCATCTAAAATGCACTTACATCATCACTCTTTTTTGCAACAAATATTTACTCGTTAAGTAACCTGCACGTGTACAGAACCATACATCTCGCCTTTGTTTGACCATACAGCGTCCATGATTCAAATTCAAAATTTACCGTCTCCCGGGTTAATACGCGTATACTCAAAATATCAGGGATATGATTAAAATTTTTGTGAATTAATAACTAAAATAATACTAGATCCCGCCAGTACCTCCCTCCTTTTAACTAAAACCCCCACAAATTTCCTGTTTTAAAATTCTAATCTTTCCCAAATTTTCACGATTTTATGCCCTAAATCTCAACTCGATCACCGAATTATATAAAAAATGCGCGGGGAAGAGAAATGGAGTTACCTTCCGATTCAGAATACGGAAACAAATTCATCTTTGCTTTTAGCGGAAGCAGATGGAAGCTTGCACCACTCGTACAATCGGAAGCAGAAATCTCTCGGACTCCTGTGTTCTAAGTAAAATTCCAGCCTTTGTTGTCAGACATGACTCTTGTTCATTTTTCCCCTTTTCTGATTTTTGTTCTGCTGGTTTTAATTTATTGAATTTGGTTCACTTCCTTATCTCTCTTTATCAGATTTGTTGAATTATACAATAGAGATGATGTCAAAGTTGTGGGTTTAGATGATGCGGCGAGAAACCTTGGTGTAGAGAGGCGGAGAATTTACGACATTGTCAATATTTTAGAGAGTATTGGGGTCAGAGTTATTTTTTGTTTCCTAATTTGCCAATTGGATGGTTGCGTTATTAAGGCGTGATATTCAATTTTGATTTGGGTTCGTTTATTTTTAGGTTTTGGCAAGAAAGGCTAAGAATCAATACTTTTGGATTGGGTTTCCTGGAATTCCCAAAGCTCTAGAAAATATAAAGGTGTTCCCTAATACCCTGGTAGCATTGCATGTGTACCTTAATACGCAATGCATGAATATCTATTTTTATGTTTAAAAGTATTGCTCAAAATAATGTTATATTTGGTTTTGTGAATTTCTTCTCTGCCGAATTTAATATTTTTTGAATGTTAATTTTGAACAGAACATACTAAAAAACTGTTACAAATATGTTAAAAAATCGATGACTTTTACAATGCCATTAAGCGCAGTGTAATTATTTGCAACTGGTGATTGTTAAAGGGAGGAAAAAAAAAATAGATAAGGCCATAGCGTTTTAAGGAGAAAATTCGATAAGGTGAAAGTGCTAAGTTACACTATTTTTCTATTACGAGTGTAATGGCACGTGCTTCGCGCGTGAATTGGTTTTCTTATATATTGTATATGTTTAAATTAGTCAAAAAATAATTTTTTTATTTTCAAGTGGTATTTTGTAGAGAAGTATTTTGAATCTGTAAAAAAGGTTTAATTTTATATCTTATTTTTAGAAGCGTTTTGAATTTTAAAGCATATTTAGTTATTAGATCCTACTTTTATGGACATTTGAATTTGTAAAAGAAATTTAGTATTAGATTCTATTTTTAAGTAATTAAGATTGGATAATATATAGAGGGGCATTTTTGGCAGTTCACGTTGATACCAAAAAAGTGTGACACCAAAGCTATTACAACTATTAATACGAGTGGTACGGCACGCGCTTCGCGCGTGATGATGACATACATTTCGCGTGTGA
The DNA here is from genome assembly GCA_030765085.1 of Allium cepa. Lineage (NCBI taxonomy): Eukaryota > Viridiplantae > Streptophyta > Magnoliopsida > Asparagales > Amaryllidaceae > Allium > Allium cepa. Next base: position 757,898,141 of record CM060932.1, on the reverse strand, counting down.
ATTTTTTTTACAAATTGTATATGTTTAATTTCATCGAAAAAATATGATTCACACAAATATTTAACAATATTTTTACGTTAAAATGATATGCAAATTAGTTTTAATTATACTTCTTAATTACAACATCTAGTTTTATGGTAGTTTGAATTTTTATTTCTATTACTAATTAATAAAGAATGAACTTATTTTTTTAGTAGTTTGAATTTTTATTTCCATTATTAATTAATAAAGAATGAACTTATTTTTTTAGTAGTTTGAATTTTTATTTTTATTATTAATTAATAAAGGACGACTTTGAAAAAAATATTATTTGTTAGATCCTATTTTTAAGTGATATTAAGATTTCAATAATATCCATAGGTAGATTTTTTGAATCGGTAAAGAAAACTTATCTGTTAGATCCTATTTTTTAGTAATATTAATATTTAATAACATTTGTAGAGGGGCGTTTTTGGTAGTTCACGTTTACACCAAAAAAGTGTGACACCAAAGGTATTACAACTATTATTAAAGATAAAGATAATTTAAGTAATTAAGATTGGATAATATATAGAGGGGCATTTTTGGTAGTTCACGTTGATAGAAAAAAAGTGTGACAGCAAAGCTATTACAACTATTATTAATAAAGATCTGTTGACTAAACCATCCTTATAACATTTTCTTATGTACTACTGAATGAAGACAATGAAAATTTTAAAGAAAACAAAATTTTAAACTGAAATCTTAGAAAAAATAATAACTAAAACTAAAGTTTTGAAAATCAAAATTTCATATTTTATAAGTTTCAAGTTTTAAAAGTAGATCATTTCAGAAAAAATATTTTTCAAATAGTTTACAACTTCAAAAAAATCGTTTTAATGTTTGAAATTATCTAAAAAAATTCAAAATTACATTTTTAATATATTCTATGAGATTATTTTTTAGCACTTTCTAAAATAATAAAAGTGTATTATTTATCATTTTCACTAAGGGAAAAACATATACTCCCCTTGTATTGATGTCTTTTATCCAATATGTTTCTTTCTTTGGCAATTTCATAAAATTTATAGTAATAGTTTTACTTAATAACACACAAAAAGTTGAAACATTGTGTGTAACACTCGCACTGCCAATATACAAGTGTTGTTAGCAATACCAATTTTCACAGAAGATGTTGCATTACAATTATTTATCATTGTTGTAGCTTTAGTATCGATTGAAATTCATTGTTGCTACAACCATAATCACCACCTTCACCTTCATCAATTGATTTTGTATCAAAAGTTGTGTTGTACCAGCTTTCCTTTCTTTGGTCGCCTTTATAAAAAACGTGTATGCTAATCATCACTCAAGCTCGACCTTACCTGAAACACTTGATGTTGCTCAAGTTACACTCCGCTTTGAGTTGGTTTTGAGAATAATGGAAAAATTAATATAATTGATCCTTTATAAATATATTAAGTGATAATCCCTTCACATTGCCAGTTGGTTTTCTGATAAAAAATGGTTCCTTAATTAGCTTATGGACATACCCTTTGTGAACAAGCTCAAAAAAGTGCTCTTTGTGTTTACGTTTCCTTAGCAAATAAACTTATTGGCGGTCTTACCAAACCGCTTCCAAAAAGCCACTTTCAAGGCTTAAGAGTCGAAATAATTTACGCTTTCTCTAAATCTCCATCTCGTGGAAGATTATTAGTGCTAAGTAAATGCATTAGAAAATTAATTATGAATTGTAATTTTAAATTCAACTTTGATTTTAATTAGTTATAATAACTCGCAATCAATTGAACCTGTGTCAATTCAAATTAATTAGCGAACTTTTACAATTCGATATAATTGTAATAATTGTTTATTTTCAAATTTCAAATTAGGGCAAAAGCTTTTGTATTAATAAATAAGAATTAATCATAAATGCAATTAATTTGAATAAACATCAATTAATAAGTACAATTATTTTGAATAAATGTCAATTCAAATTAATTTGTGAATTTATTAAAATCCATTTTAATTATTATTACAATTGTTTGTTTTCAAATTTCTATTTATGCTCTAAACATTTGAATAAAGATGTAAATAAATTGTTTCAAAATGTCTCTTTCTTCATAATTTCAACATGGTATCCGTCATAATCCACTTTTTTTAGTGCTAAGTAAATGCATTATAAAATTAATTACGAATTCTAATTTTAAATTCAACTTTGATTTTAATCAGTTATAATAACTCACAATCAATTGAATCGTGTCGATTCAAATTAATTAGCGAACTTTTACAATTCGATATAATTGTAATAATTGTTTATTTTCAAATTTCAAATTAGGGCAAAAGCTTTTGTATTAATAAATAAGAATTAATCATAAATGCACTTAATTTGAATTAACATCAATTAATAAATACAATTATTTTGGATAAATATCAATTCAAATTAATTTGTGAATTTATTAAAATCCATTTTAATTATTATTACAATTGTTTGTTTTCAAATTTCAATTTATGCTCTAAACATTTGAATAAAGATGTAAATAAATTGTTACAAAATGTCTCTTTCTTCATAATTTCAACATGGTATCCGTCATAATCCACTTTTTTTTCCTTTGGATTATGGCCACTGAAAACACTGACGATACACACTCCACGCGGGAGCGTATAAAAAGTAATCCCACTTTAAAATTGATATAACCAATCCTCTCTAAATATTAAAAGAATTCTCTTTACATCACCAGCTGACTTTGTGATACAAGTGGTCTCTAGTAGAAGCTACCCGTCATTTAACAAGATTGTTAACTTACATTAAGCATTTAAAATACTGGATAACAAGCAACATGAAGCAACCCTGTAGTGTTGCAAACACTCACCACTGTGGGAGTACTATATGTTAACATTTAAAACTAGAACTGCTTGAATAAATAAGAGAACTTTCAAAAATGCGTCCTTTGTGCTTCTTGCTATTCTCGTCGAAATGTAAAACATTTTTTTGATGGTGAAGTTTGAAGGGGCTGGTTGTAATTTCTTTTGGGTTCTTTCTTGACTGAATATCTTGAATTGGAGCAGGATAAATCTTTGAAAGAAGACTCGGGAATCAATGTGGAACCTAGATCCTCACAGGAGACTAGATCTTCCCAAGAAGTAAGTTTTTAGTTGGACTGTTTATCATTTACCTTGGATACCGTTTTCTCTGATAATTATTATAATGGCTTGTTGTATTGTCCTGATAGGACTATGAGGAAGACGAAGAAGATAAACGATTGTTGGATGACACTGAGGGAAATAAAGAAGAGAGATGCGGTGCATTATCCAGCAGCAGACCGAGAGCAGGTCTGTATAGTGTTACCAAATACTCATTCAACTGAAACAAAGTCAAGTTTGCTGTATCTTTATATGCATTATAATTGAGCATTTGTTTTGATATATAGAAAACAGAAGAGAAAAATCACTTGGAATGCTAACAGAAAAGTTTGTGAAGCTGTTCCTTACCACAGATGTAAGATGCTTGTATTTTTTCTTTGACCGGTTCTGTTTATTATCATTCTCAACTAAGTAGCTGACTCCATACTCGGTGCATAATGGATTGAAATCTTCTGTCCCCAATATTTGTATCCTCGAGTCTTCAACTGATCTGATCCATTTATTTTTAATAAATTTCAAAATAAATGGATGAGATCATTTGATAACATATGACAGAAGAAATTGGGGGTGTGAAATCTTAAATCTTTTCTCATGCATGATAAATTTGTTACTGTAACCAAGTTAGGGGTTATGCATGTATTTATCCTTAGAGTGTATGTTGAAACGTATGTTGAATTGGGATGACTCAATTTTATGTATATGACATTTATTGTCAAAGGTCCAATGTTGGATGCTTAAAGCTATTATTGGCTGTTGATGAGCATATTTTATCCCATCAAATGGAAATGCTTGCCCAATTTAGTTTCAACATTATCCATTATATTACCATGGTTAGATGCTGCAGAGTCAATTTTGTTTGTTATATTGATATCTGTTAATTTCCCCATGTTTCCATTGTGGTCTTTTTTTTAATCAGAATTTATTTTCTGTAAATTTTACTTCCTCATAGTTTTCCTCTCTATGCTAACATGTTGCTGACTTAGTGGTCTTATGGTTCCATATGTATGTGAGAGTTTCCATTACGTGCTCTATATTCCTATTAACAGATTCTAGTAGAACAAAATGATTTTTCTTTTCTTCCATTCCCTTTTTATTGCAATATTGATTTAATGCAAGTTAATTATTTTATAGGAAGATACAATAACACTCGATGAAGCTGCGACATTGTTGTTTAGCGACAACCATGATTCATCTCAAACCAAAAGTATTAATCCTTTAACAACGCTTAATTTGATAATATCTTTTCAATATATGATTCTTTACTAAACTTAATAGTTAATATAATAATACAGCCAAAGTTCGAAGATTATATGACATTGCAAACGTGCTATCTTCCCTCAATCTAATTGAAAAGGTATGATATAAGAAATTAAGCTTTACTCATCGTTTTTTAAACTGTACAGTCGTCATCATAATTGTAATTTATATTTAACAGACACATCATATAGAGACAAGAAAACCAGCATTTAAATGGCTAGGATTGAATGGGAAACAAAGTGAAGTTACAATTGCAGTACCATCAAAAATAAACCAGAATAATAAGCGATCATTTGGAATGGACGTTACTAACATGGATCTGAGCAAAAGGAGGAAATTGATGGCTGTAGATGACAAAAAATATATGGAAACACAATCGAATAAAGAAGATGCGAAGGCACACAATGCTACTACTGTTCAGAAAAAGTTGGAAACTGAAGATTACTGTTTTGGACCTTTTACTCCGGTTGTAGCATCAAAAAAAGAAGATACATGTGAAGAACAAAGTGAGAAAGCTGCCCATATTGATGATGCTTGGCAGGATTTGGCGACAAATTTTCGCCCTGATTATCACAACCAAGGTACGCTCAATTCTCAATCAGTGTTTGTATTTACTAATTATGAAAGCCAATACCATTTTTATTTCAGTGATATTACCACGTATGTTCTAATAGAGCAATGCTTGCATATTAGCTTTGGTCTCTACATTATGTTATATGATTACACAAATATTCAGATAGACTATCATAAACTGATGAATTGGATTATGTAGCTTACCTCAGCAAATAGATTCTTCATTATTTAAAACTAAATATCGTAGGTCTTTTCCTAATTTTGTTTTGATCATAAAACTGTTATGTATTGATTATACAGTCGCATTTCACATTAAACTATTTAACTGAAGTTATATGCTCATTAGAATGACATTGATCGAACCTTGTCTGTATTTTATTTGGGTTTTAATCAGTCACCTTTGTTTATATCTGGCAGCTTTGCATGATCTGTTTGGTCACTACTTGGAAGCATGGAAGAAATGGTACTCTCAAATGACTCAAGTAAGCAACAATAGATGAATGCTACATGGATCAAGCCATCCATAATAATTCTGTGTACTCTTTATTTTATTTTATTTTCTTTTTAAATTTTTTTGTCCTACAATTGTAGGCAATAAGATCTCTTCATTTACCTTAGATGTAACAAAACAGTGTCAATAATCTGTTGATAATTTGAAGTTCCGATACGTCTGTAAGAATAGTCCTGCTTAGAGTAGTTGTATACGGTTTCAGTTTGACAATCCAGTGAATTTCTCAGTGTAAATGATTAAGTTTGAACATCTCATATTATGGTGAAAAGTTTATGTATTTCTGCATTAGTCTATTGAGTTTAAGCAGGTATAATAATTGGTATATATAAAAATTGCAGCACACCATAAAATGTTTTGCATACGAGTCACTATTGGACCTTAAGGAAAACGTCTGAGGTTGGGGCTTAAATTTTCCCGTACAGAATGTGTTTAGCTTGATGCGTCAGATGTGGTCAACGTTGTTTGATTTGTAAGCTTAAATAGTCTATTTTTCTCCCTTTTTCCTAATCTAAACCTCTTCACTTCCTTAAATACAATTCAATTCTTCCTCGTTATACACTCTCCCATGCTTCTTACACACTAATAGCTGATAGGGATTCCGATTATGCGGATCTGGGTTCGGTTATCTTTCGATTCTAGAGAATTGACAACTGTTTCTTGTTTTTGATTATGGAGATTTGAAAAAGTCGATATAAACAAATTTTTAAATGGAAGAAAACATAAAGATATGCCTGGTCATATTTCAAAGATTTATAGTCTGGACATCAAGAAGTCAATGAAATATTTTTATGAAAAGCCTATTTTATTATTTTGTATAATTGTTTGAAATTTATGGGTTGCAATCCATAAACGAAATTTTTGTTAAAGCAATGGTTGCAATCTTTTTATACATTATGCTTTTGTCTCTTCTAACGTGTCGTGTTGCAGAAAGATTTTAAAGATTAAGCAATGTCATTCGTGTTATTTTCATACCGTTTTAAAAGTTATTATGTTAATGTCAAACGGTATAATTAAACTGAAAACTCCTCGTTTTAACATTGTACCGAAACAAAGTAGAATTACCTGATATTGTTTATTTCCAAAAGTTGTATGAAACAATATACGGTATGCACATAGTTGCACACTTGACCAGCAGCAATGTACAACCAATTATATGATGAAAAGGATATAACACACAAAATGTTGCGGTTGTGTGATCCTTTGATACGACTTTTACATATGCCATGACTAGTTGGAAAGAAACCGCATATAGTAATAGTATACTCAATTCCGTAATAAATGATCGGGACGCAAACGTTTCACATTCTCCGCTCGATCAATATTATCTAGTTGATTTAAGATATTCGCCTATATTGAAATTTGAGATATCTTATGCTTAATTTCCGTGAAACTCAAAATGAACCAAAATCAAAAAATGAAAATTTTAGTTTCTACTATTCAAGTTTACGTATGTTAATTAAAAGAACATTCAGACTACGAAAGAGAAAATTTACGATTTTAAGTAATATGTCGACTTATCAATTTCTTATTCAAGTTAAGGTGGTTGTCGCTATGATGGTTATTCGCAATTTCATATGAAAATACGAGTGGATGTAGACTTTATGCCATTTGATGATAATGTTGATCTTACTCCAGATGAATGCCTTGACGAGTACTCAATTTTGAAGTAGCGGAAGAAAAAGAAAGCAAACCAATCAAAAAACTGTTTAAAATAATATGAAATTCGAGATAGCATAAGGAATGTGTTGCTTAAAATTTTTGCAAGCAGCTAGCACGTCAATTAAAGGCAATCTGGCCCAATCAAAGCCACCCCAATTGATTCACCATAGACTCGAAAAGGCCGACCCAAGCCCATAGTCCCAAGCCAACCTTCCTACTCAGTAAGGCGCCATGATGATGCCCGATCGTTTCACCTCGAAGCAATCTTCACACTTAGAGAAGATCTGAATCAGTTCTGGCTCGGTACCAACCGGCTTCCATATATCGAACTTCCAGCAGCAGCTAAAAACCAACACGGTTTGTTCGGCATCACGTTAGCTAACGATTGACTCTTATCCAAGCCACGCCAACAGGCAACACATCAGGCAAGAATGACCCAATCATAGCCAATCTCTGAGTATGGCTCATTACAACCAACTCCAACCGACATCCGGCCTCGCTCCTGGTCATCTCGGACCTGGTCATTTATCCATCTTTATCATGTGGTCCTCAATAAGATTCAAAGTCTTTTCCGTATTGCCGACAACGGGTCGGTCAGCTTAGCCATGTTGGCACTCAAATGAACGCCAAAGCTATCCATCCATCCATTTAGAGCACTATAGTTGGATGGTTGAACTGACGTGGTTTATATCAGCATTAAATGCAAGCCCATGCTTGGTACAGAGAGGCAATGAGTACTTTTTCATCTATCGTTTATCTTCTGCAGCTCTACATCATGATCTCAACCATCCACCATCCACTTCAGTTACTATAAATAACCCTTGCTTTGCATTCAAAGGGGTTGAGCTCTAGTTGAAACATTCAAGAATCATGGATATAGACACAATTCAACACTCTTAATACCACATAAGTCCTTAAGATTACGTAGCTTTGTTAGTCTTAAGTACCTTCTTTTTTCTTATTATTCTTTTGTAATTTCTGGTGATTGTAAGAGATATATATAGTAAGAAAATTTCACAGTGGACGTAGGCAGTTTTGTTGAACCACTTTGCATTTCATGTTATTTACCTTTCAGCTACGTATTTAACTCCTCATTTTCTCCATTTTAAGATTGGTGATTAGCAACCAATTTTTGCTTTTCACAAAGCACTCATATCGTTCCGAGGTTGGCTAAAAAAATGGTTAATATTTGGGTGCTCAAGTGAACTACAAAGCTATCCTTACATCCATTCGAAGCACCGTAGTTGGGCGCTTGAACTGATGTTGCAAACCATCATCATTAAATGTGCATTTAATGCAAGCCCATGCTGTTACCTGGAGAATCGACCAGGCAACTAGAACGTTCGGCATGCAGGGTCGTACTCGGCACAAATGAGCACTAGACACGTTTGAACATTCGGCAGTCGAGGGTTGTACTCGGCATTGAAGAACGTACGTCCATCCAGGTTTGCACTCGGCACGAGACCTTCAGCATTTCACTCGGCACTCCCTCCAGTCGGCCTGCTCTTCACTCGGCATACCCTTTGTTCGGCACATCCCGTGCTCGGCATACCCTTTGTTCGGCACATTCTGTGCTCGGCATATCCTTTTCTCGGCATGTCCTGTGTTCGGCATTCCCTCTACTCGGCGTATCCTTTCACTCGGCATCCACGCCTCACTCGGCATCCCAGCATCGTTCGGCCCGCTTCCTCCATTCAACAGAGAGATCCATCGACTTGGAAAGGAGGGCTCGGCATGCCGACCGTTCGGCATGTTCCACTCAGCATGCAAGGCGCGTCCTATCTAGACCGAGCTGTCTAGCCATCTGGCCCAGCAGGGAAGTCCAACCCACATTCGTCTATAAATAGAGGGGCAGGGGCACAGAAAAGGGGGATGAGATTTCAGAGAACACAGGGGAGACTCTGCCTCATCCAAACCTCATCCAAGACTTCTACTTTTATTTCACAATTGTATTCGAATACTTAAAAGCGGATTGTATCTGTAATCAAGTTTAAAGTGAAGAAATAAAGGATCAACTTCAAAGTGGACGTAGGCTACAACGCCGAACCACTATAAATTCTGTGTTCTCGTCTCCCGCATTTTAATTTATATTATCTTCTCTATTTTAATTTATCTTCTTCATTAATCTCTCTACACAAACTCTCTAAGGGTGTTAGTGACCAATTTTGGCACTAACATTTTGGTGCTTTCACTGGGAACCGAATTCTCAGGTTGTGAGGATCTACTTTGTAGCTACTGGATTGCATAAATCCCCCGAAGAAGATCCGTAATTATTCATAAGGCATCTGTTGATTCTACTCAGAGTTACAACCAACGACTCTACCATGTGAAGACCACGAACAAGATCGACCTCCCAAAATGTAGATGCCCGCGAAACCGCTAGTGTTCAACAACTTGGACCTAACGATCAACAAGCAATTCGAGGCACGGGGCCCTCCAGCCAAAACCAAGCGGAAGCTGTTTCACGAGCAGAATTGAATGACTTGATAAAAGAGCTTACGGAAAGCAGAAGGCAACTCGCTGAGAAAATGCAAGTTAATGCTGACCTCATGGCCCAACTTGCTCAACAGCAGCATCATAATGCTGGAGGTAGCCCTGTCCCCTACTCCGAAGATGATAGCTCAACTTCAGCTGATGAACCTCCCAGGCATAGACGCCGCAAGGATGAAGATGACCAAGCAGGTGTCACTGATCGCTCTACTAGAAATCAAGCCCGTGGAGCGGAACCCAACCTTCCTCCTACCATACAAACCCCGGATTCGACAGATATGGTCAGGCAGTTGATGAGAGAGAATCATGGTTTGACTAATGAAGATTGGGGAATGTCTAAGAGTCATACTCCCTTCACAGATACCATTCTACAGGCTGAATACCCAAGGAAGTTTAACATGCCCACCATACCCGCCTATGAAGGAAAAACTGACCCTAGACAACATGTAATAAGGTATGGATGGATGATGGATTCAGCAAGGGCCAACGACGCAACTAAGTGCAGGTGCTTTCCAATAACTCTGTCCGGAATTGCCACCATGTGGTTCACTCGACTTCCTCCACGGTCAATCTCAAACTTCGACGAATTAGCAAGGAAATTCATAGAACAATTCAGGATACATGCCACTCGACCCAAGGATGTGATGTCCTTATCAAGCGTGACCCAAGCTCCTGGAGAATCACTGAAAGTATACTTGCAGAGATTTCATGTTGCCGCTACTGAAGTGAGCAATCCAAACGACCACGCGATTTTGATGGCAGTAATGCGTGGAGTGGATCCAGACTCTGAATTTGGGGATTGGTTGGCGGGAAAGCCACCAGCTACGTTGGAATGTTTCTATTCGAAAGCCCACCGTTCATAAGGAGGGAAGAAGCTCGGTGGATAAGGAAAGACAAGGCACCAGGGTCCGTTCAGGAGTCTGTAAAGGGCAACATCGCCATGAAAGCAACCGACGATAACCCTGGAAAGACTCAGGCCAGCGTCCAAAATAAGCCCGGGCAGTCTAAGGGAACTGGAAGTGGAAATCCTGGAAAGGAGAAGGAAACGGGGAGATGGAAGTCAAGGATCCCAACCTACAACGAATACACTCCACTGAATGCGTCTCTTGAAAACATCTACTTATCGACCTGCAACACTTTTCAATACAGAAAACCACGCCCTAAGGAATCAACAGAGGAGCAAAAGCGAACTGGAAAGTATTGCCGCTTTCACAAGTCTTATGGGCACAACACAGACGAATGCAGGCATCTCCATGACGCTATTGAGAAATTGATTAGGCAGAAGAAGCTGCAGGAATTCGTCAAAAATACGCCAGAAGGAAGACAAGAGACTTCAGACCCCGGACGTGGCCCAGCTCTACACCAACCAGAGCAACCTACTCGAACTGTGGGAAGATTGATTATTAACACAATTGCTGGTGGACCTCATCCTGCGGATAAAAATTGGCAGGAAATGGAGCGATATGCTAATTCCTTGAGACATACAGAGCATGAGTGCTGTTCAAATGTGGAGGATGGAACTCCCGCAAAGCAGCAGCGCACGATGCACGACGATATTGTATTCAGGAATAGAGACGCGGATAAGGTGGAAGCTCCCACCATCGATCCATTGGTCATATCCGCAACCATCGGACCGGCATTCGTAAGGAGAATCCTAATTGATTGCGGAAGTTCCGTTAACATCATCTTCAAGAAAGCGTATGACCAAATGAAGCTGGAGACTAAGGATTTGAAGCCGTCCAAAGCCCGAATCCATGGCTTTAACGGCGCGCAGTAGGATATGTGGAGTTACCAGTTGAACTGGGACAAGGTGAACGCAGGAGAGTGCGAATCCTACCATTCATAGTGCTGGATGTTGATTCACCATACAACGTGTTTTTGGGACGACCAGCCCTCGCAGATTTCAGGGCAGCCTTGGCCCCGTGGTGTCTCACACTGAAATTCCCGACGGACAAAGGAGTTGGCGTAGTGCATGGCGACCAAGCAACCGGATGTGCCTGTTACGTGGCTGAGCTGAGAGAGGCCCAGCGCAGAGAAAAGGGGAAGACTGCGGACAACATCGTCCGCATCCCAAATTCTGATGATTGACAATTAGCGCCCGAGCCCTGGCTCGGGCGACATTCTCGGATCGTTGGAGACATAGATCCGAGAGATGACAAAGGGGAACCCAGGGAACCAGACGCAGCACCGGCCGAACTAACAATTGATATTCCAGTTAGCCACAGCAACCCGACACGAGTTCTTAAAATTGGGTCACAGCTCGATCCCCTAATGGCAGAGAATTTATCTGATTTCCTCCGAGCGAATCTTGATGTCTTCGCCTGGACACACTCTGATATGCGTGGGATTTTCCCTACAATTGCGAGCCATATGTTGAATATAGACCCGAAACACGTACCTGTGAAGCAAAAAAGGAGAGGCATGGACCCGGAGAGGTCTACAGCTCTCAAAGAGGAGGTGGATAAACTCAAAGCCAATGGGTTTGTCCACGACGCCCTCTACCCGGAATGGGTGTCCAACCCTGTGTTGGTAAAGAAAGCAAACGGGAAATGGAGAACCTGCGTTGACTATTCTGATTTAAACAAAGCATGCCCGAAGGATAGCTTCCCGCTACCACGAATTGATCAACTGGTCGATTCAACTGCAGGGCATGAGTTATTGTCATTTATGGATGCATACTCTGGATACAACCAAATTCCGATGCACATCCCAGACCAAGAACACACCAGCTTTGTCACAAATGTTGGGTTATACTGCTATGTAGTGATGCCCTTCGGACTGAAGAACGCCGGAGCAACTTACCAGCGTCTGGTAAATCGAATGTTCAAAGATCAGATTGGGAAAACAATGGAAGTCTATGTGGATGACATGCTTGTGAAGTCACGGCAGTCAAACGACCACATTCGAGACTTGGCGGAAATGTTCGATATACTGAGGCTCTTCAAAATGAAAATCAACCCCCTGAAGTGTTCTTTCGGCGTAGCGTCGGGAAAGTTCTTGGGTTTCATTGTGAATGCACGAGGAATTGAAGCTAACCCGGAAAAGATCCAGGCCATCCGAGATATATAGGCACCTAGAACCATAAAACAGGTACAGAGCTTGAACGGAAAAGTAGCTGCGCTCAGTCGATTCATATCCAGAGCCACAGATAAGTGTGTTCCTTTCTTCGATGTCATAAAGAAAGGAAAGAGAAACTTTGAATGGACGACTGACTGTGAGGAAGCATTCCAAGCCCTGGTAAGACACTTGGAAAGTCCTCCAGTGTTGTCAAAACCAGTAGACCACGAGACGTTGTACGTATATTTGGCTGTGTCTCAACACGCTATCAGTACAGCCCTAGTTCGCGAAGAAGACAAGGTTCAAAGGCCGGTGTACTATGTTAGTAAACGACTGACGGGGGCAGAAAAGAATTGTCCAAAGATCGAGAAACTTGCCTATTGCCTGGTGATTGCATCACGCAAGCTTCGTCCCTACTTTCAGGCGCACTCAATCAGTGTTTACACTGACCAACCCTTGCGACAGGTACTCCAACGACCGGAAACTTCCAGTAGGATGCTAAAGTGGAACATCGAGTTAAGCCAGTTTGATATCACCTACCTGCCGCGAAGGACCATCCAAGGGCAAGCATTAGTTGACTTCGTTGCTGAGTTCACCATTCCGGATGAACCGAGTGAAAATCACAAAGTAATCTCTCCTGTTCGATGGAAGATGTTCACTGACGGGGCATCTAACGACCGTTGGTCGGGAGCTGGGATAGTTCTGGTAACTCCCGAAAACCGATCGATTTGCTACGCTTTGAAGCTCGAATTTACAACGACAAATAACGAAGCCGAATACGAAGCACTGATTGCTGGCTTAAGACTTGCCAATGAACTGAGGGTAAAGTCCATCGAAATCTTCTGCGATTCACAGCTGGTGGTATATCAGGTACGGGGAGACTACCAAGCGAAAGGACAGAGACTGGCTCCTTACCTTGCTTGGGTCCGGGAGCTACTAGTAAACCAGGAATATTATGACATTTCGCATGTCCCGCGCGAACAGAACAGGGAGGCTGACTCGTTGGCTAAATTCGCGAGTACTGGCGATGCACAACAGATGGGATTGTTCCCTGTCGAGACTCTGCTTGCTCCAAGTATAGACATGATGGAGATAGATCTCGTCTTGGAGACCGAACTCGAAAGGGGATCATGGCTGACCCCGATCAAACAATACTTGCTATACGGGGACTTACCTGAGAAAAGAAGCGAAAGACGCCAAGTCCTTCGTAAGGCTTCGCGTTATGTAATGCAAGACGGGATAATGTATCGGAGGGGATTCTTGACCCCCTTACTCCGGTGCGTGGCCCATGACGAGGTAAAACGGGTGTTGGAAGAAGTCCATGAGGGAGAATGTGGTGATCATACCGGGGGGCAAACTTTGGCGAGGAAAATCCTCCGCTATGGATATTATTGGCCGGGTGTAAATCGGGATGCTGCAGACTATGCGAGAAGATGCGACAAATGCCAGATATATGCAAAGATTCCAAGAGCTCCGCCAACGGAACTCACACAAATGGTTAGTCCCTGGCCATTTGCAATGTGGGGAATCGACCTAATTGGATCTCTGCCCATAGCCAAAGGAGGCGCGAAATATGCAATAGTGGCAGTCGATTATTTCACCAAGTGGGCGGAAGCAGAGCCAGTGGCCACAATCACCACCAAGAAAGTCATTAATTTCGTTGTACGAAATATCATATGTCGTTTTAGCCTCCCACGGACCATCATAACGGACAACGGAACTCAATTCGAAAGTAAGGAATTCAAAGAGTTCTGTCAGAGGTATGGCATTGAGAAAAGGTTCGCAGCAGTTGCTCACCCGAAGGCGAATGGGCAGGTAGAAGCCGTCAATAAAATCATCAAGTCCATATTGAAGAAGCGTTTGGAAAAGGCTAAAGGCAAGTGGGTGGATGAACTCCCAACAGCGCTTTGGGCCTATAGAACTACCCACAAGACCGCGACTGGCCACACACCATTCGCACTGGCGTACGGCACGGAAGCCGTCATACCCGTAGAACTTGAAGTTCCGTCACACCGGGTAACCTATTACGATCCTGCGTCAAACCAGGATCTCCTATTGGAATCATTAGACTTCATTGATGAGAAACGCGAAGAAGCTGATTTGAGAGCAGCCTCATACAGACACCGAGTCGCTAAATATTATAATGGAAAAGTCCAGCCAAGAACCTTTAGTGTGGGAGATCTCGTTTTGAAACGAGTCTTTCCAACCCCTTCGCACATGAATCCCGCATGGGAAGGTCCATACGTCATCGAACGGAGGCTTGGAGAAGGAACTTTCAAGCTAACGACCGTCGATGGTGCGACACTCCCCCGAGCATGGAACAGCGAGCATTTGCGGCGTTATTACACTTAGTCTATTTCCTTTATGCGGTAGTTGCATTTATTTCCAGTATGCTTTCTTCTTGGCATGTACTAAGATAATCTAGCTTGTTTTCATCAATAAAGGCTTGAAGCCATCTTTCCATGAATGACCAATGTCTCTTCGTATGATATTCCTATGACGCGCAATTAAAAATTATGATATCCTGGCTAGCGTACAAACGCTTATAATAAATGACAAAAAATCTCCAAGTCCCCAGAGTGCGGACTGGAGTACTCTAAGTCCCCAGAGTGCGGACTCTAGTATAAACGACAAAAAATCTCCAAGTCCCCGGAGTGCGGACTGGAGTACTCTAAGTCCCCGGAGTGCAGACTCGAGTATAAACGACAAAAAATCTCCAAGTTCCCGGAGTGCGGACTGGAGTACTCTAAGTCTCCGGAGTGCGGACTCGAGTATAAACGATTCAAAATCTCCAAGTCCCCGGAGTGCGGACTGGAGTACTCTAAGTCCCCGGAGTGCGGACTCGAGTATAAACGACAAAAAATCTCCAAGTCCCCGGAGTGCGGACTGGAGTACTCTAAGTCCCCGGAGTGCGGACTCGAGTATAAACGACAAAAAATCTCCAAGTCCCCGGAGTGCGGACTGAAGTACTTTAAGTCCCCGGAGTGCGGACTCGAGTATAAACGATTCAAAATCTCCAAGTCCTCGGAGTGCGGACTGGAGTACTCTAAGTCCCCGGAGTGCGGACTCGAGTATAAACGACAAAAAATCTCCAAGTCCCCGGAGTGCAGACTGGAGTACTCTAAGTCCCCGGAGTGCGGACTCGGGTATAAACGATTCAAAATCTCCAAGTCCCCGGAGTGCGGACTGGAGTACTCTAAGTCCCCGGAGTGCGGACTCGAGTATAAACGATTCAAAATCTCCAAGTCCCCGGAGTGCGGACTGGAGTACTCTAAGTCCCCGGAGTGCGGACTCGAGTATAAACGACAAAAAATCTCCAAGTCCCCGGAGTGCGGACTGGAGTACTCTAAGTCCCCGGAGAGCGGACTCGAGTATAAACGATTCAAAATCTCCAAGTCACCGGAGCGCGGACTGGAGTACTCTAAGTCCCTAGAGTGCGGACTCGAGTATAAACGATTTGAAACCTCCAAATCCTCAGAGCGCGGACTGGAGTACTCTAAGTCCCCAGAATGCGGACTCGAGTATAAACGATCTGAAATCTCCAAGTCCCCAGAGTGCGAACTCGAATACAAATGACTCAAAATCTCCAAGTCCCCGGAGCACGGACTGGAGTACTCGAAGTCCGGTGTATAGACTTAATTACAAGCAGCTCAGACCTCCGAGTTCCTTGAATAGGAACTACGACGCAAATGACTTGGATATGTCAAGTCCCCAACATACGGGCTATGAAATATTCTAAGTGCTTGAAGCACCAAGTGGAGATTGATCAAATCCAGGGAAGCTCTCAAGCCATGTAAAGACGAACCAAGAAGTCTAAGTTACCCATAACAATTCAGATTTCAATCACAACCATAAAAGAAACTGAATAATAAAAGTCTTTTGAGAAGACAAAAGTGAAGATCAAATTTTATTCACAAAAAGCTTCCCGTTACAAAAACGCTTCGAAGTCCGGAGCCAACAGCCTATTTACACAGTCTACAAAAATTAGTACATGACTTAAACTAGTTCTCGTTGAACGGGGACGACGATCATTTCTTGTGTTTCTTTGACTTCTTCCCGGATGGTTCCTTCCCAGAGCGCTTACTCTTGGAATCCTTCCCTGACGAAGGGGTGACGACCGAAGACGTAGGGGGAACATCCAGGGGCTGGGACTTGCCAGGAAAAATGATCTTCAATGGTTTGTTCAAAGGATCGTCCAGGTCCACTTCACGCGGCTCGACCTTGACTGAGGCCGTATCTCTTTTCTCTTTCTCGAGTCGTTCCTTCATGCTCAAGTCGGATGTGTGCTCAGAGGCGCCTGTGATTTCTACTTCGAAACACTCCGAGGAAGAGTCAGATTTGCCTTCATCCAGCGCCCCGATTACTTGAGCATCTGGACCAGGATCTCCGCCGACTTGAGTAGCCTCACTCGCCTTTATCTCCACCTCCTTGGCGGCATCGCTCCTCGGAGTGGGCTCGGGGTCAGAACAGCCTGCACAGAAGACACGAAAATAAACAAGTGTTAGAACACAACAACTTCTGAGGGAACGAGAAAGATCTTTGTGAAGCCCAGAGGTTACTTACCAGATGCCGGTGGGTTCTCAGTCGCCAGGGGTGTCCCGCCCTCCGGGATGGGAGATAAAACATGAATGCCAAGCCCGGGGGCTTCCGGGTCATAACCAACGTGCTGCTCGAAGGGGTCAAGTGTTGACTGACTGGCCGATTGGGTAGGCACGTGAACTGGGGGCACAACGCCGGAAGGGTCCGTAGCCACCTCTTTTCCTTTCCTGGAGGGAGAACCTTTGCTGTAGAGGGCTTTAGCCGCCGATAAATCTGAAGGCTCCTTCCCCCTCAGGAATTCTTTTATCAATGCTTCTTCGTCGACCTCATCGGCGTTGCTCTCAACCTTCCTGATCTGAATCAGGGTCTCCCATGCCTCGGCCAATGACTCAAGGTAGCCGTCGCCCAGAAAAGTTAGATCTCGATGCATGAGAACTCGGGCATTGAACTCAGCGATAAGCGGGTCGAATTCGGTCTTTATCTCCTCCCTGCCTTCTTCCCTGGCCGCCTCGAGGCGAGAGTCGATGTCGACAGTTGCTGCCCTTTTACCTTCCTCACGGGCTTCATTCCTCAGTGCCTCGACTTTGGAGAGATTGTCTTCAAGTTTCCCCTTTAGGAGTCGGGTGGCGACAATCTCATCACAATAATGTTGTGCCTCAACCTGGGCAGCCACTTTCTCTTTCCTCTCCTCGAAAAGTTGCTCTTCGAGTTCCTTAACCCGATAACTAAGTGTGTCTCGCTCCTTCTGAACGGAGTCTTTCTCCAAAGCTAATCCCCCACACCGTTGAACCGCTTCATCGAGCTCTTTCTTATGAGTCAATTCAAGGCGGGAAACAGCCTCGGCGGTGTCCTTAACGCTCTGACGAGTAGCTTCAAGCTCGGACTTATAGGCGGCAATTTCTTCATCCTGGGCCTTAATGATATCCCTGTCATGAATAGCTTCAAGCTCTAGGCGGTCAATTTCGTGCTGGCGCTCCATAGAGACTTCAGAAAGTTTCTCAGCCAGATGGACGAATGCGTCATGTTGCACGTAGACGTCATTGGTACAGGCGATAGCATTTTGTTTGACATCTCCGGGAATAGGATGAATCGCCGGGAGGAACTTTAACCCATCAAAACAAATCTTCGGAAACTTAGCCTTAAGTTCGTTCAATCTCTCCGACACTTTCGGGTCTGTTACGGGAGCGGGAGGAGACGGCTTTGAAAGTTCGCCCTTCCTATGAGAATCTCGGGAGTGCCGGGTAGAAGAAGAGTCAGAGTGTTGGTCCCGGAGAGCATCAGAATGCGACCTCTTATGGCCACGTTTGTCTTTGCTTCGCTCCTGATAAGAAGAGGTCTCCTGGCGGTGTTCGGGCTGATAATAAGTTTTCTTCCGGGATGACGAGTCCCGGGCATGATAATCTCGGTCGCTGTCGCTGTCTCTGTCTCGACGCTTCCCGAGGCCCGAGTCCCGACCAGACTGGCGTAAAGTCAACGAACCGCGAAGGCGGTCGTATCCGTGAGAGCGCCCCATGTCACCTGCAATCAAACAATAGCGAATTAGCGAGAGAGAAGAATGGTGAAAGAAAAGTAGGTGCAAAGTGAAATGCATGTGTTTGTGTGTGTCCTAGTGCTACCCCCCGACGGACCAGTGGCTTTGCTAACGGGAGTTTTTTCCCCTTGGATCGGGGTCGGGACGCCCGCATCACCCCTGACGGGTGAGCGAAACTTAAACAGCTCCGGGTCATCGAAATCATAGTCGAGCAAGTCGTCGGGAATGAAGAGGTTCGATAAGCCTTTCAGAGAACTTCCAACGCGCTGTGAAGAAGCCTCTTTCTCTAGCTGAACAGGCGTAGCTTTGGAAGTCCCACCAACCTTCTCTTTTCTCAACTTGCGCGCCAGCTCCTTTCTCCCCTTCGAAGGGGAAGATGACGTTTCGATATCATGAACTTCAGCTGCAGGACCTAAATCCTCACCTCGCTTTTTAGGTGGCTCGCCTAGAATTTCCCCTTCTTCCGGTGCTTCAAGAGAAGGGCGAACGGATGATTCAGGCAATTTTTTCCCTCTGACGGGCACGGACTTGGGAAGCGATACGCCCTCTGGAAGGCTAACCCGGCGGCCAGGGGCTAGCAAGCCGAACTTCGATAGTGACTCATTGGAAATGAGGGCTCGGATATCTCGCTTTTCAGCAGGAAGAGCTCTAATGGCGTCGACAGCATCGGAGTACCCCCAGCCCTCAGGACGGGGGACGAGATCTGAAAAAAATAGAACAATGAGTTAGGAGAAGTTCAACCTCAATCGGGAACGGACATCAACTCTGAGAAAGGACTTACTTGCTTCAACCCACCGCCTCGCAAAGCCTTGGGGGCAGCGCACGTAAAACCACTCCTGTTTGTACAGGGCGAATTTGCTACTCCACGCGCTAGTGAAAAGTTGGCACTTCCGATGTGGCTCAAGAAACACGTAAGAGGGGCTTTCTCCCCGTTTCTTGGTCATATAGATGTACCTTATATGGCCGGGAGTTGGAGGCCTGGAGAAGACGGCCATGAAAAGCATGTACGTGCCATAAATGAAAGCGTGACCATTTGGATGAAGTTGAGACGGGGCGACGTCCAGATACTGCAGCACGTCGCGAAGGAATAGATTGAAAGGTGGCACGCTACCAACCCAGCACATGAACTTGCTACATGCCGTATATCCCACTGGGGGCAGATGTGGGCGGTCATGCCCCGACGGAACGAGCACGTCAGCAAACGGAATGCCATGAGTAGAACATATCCGCTTAAGAGCGGCCTAAGTGACTCTCGAAGCCTGTGAGTCAACTGGGTCATCCAGTAAAATCGACGATTCCAAAGTATCGGGAGCCCAGTCATGAGCGGGAGAAACTGACGGGTCAGTTGTGTCGGGGGCCGTTCGCTTAGAAGACGGCCCAGGTTTGTCGGAAAGTGTAGCAGAACTGGATCTTTTGGACATCTTGAATAAATAGCAGACCCAACCAAGCACCTGTGTGAACTATACTCGAAAAATGATCGACGTTAGAATTAACAACGCAGATAACCCCCCCGTGTGGTGTGTGAACTAGTGCAATCAATCGTGCATAAGCATTTAATATAACGTCAAGCCTAAAAACATCGCTTCCGAAAACCGTCATCGCTGACCGTCTCCGAAAGCCTTCTGAATAACGACTGCAGTAAGACACTAGAGGTAATTATCCGATTATGCCAAGTAAAGACTAGTTATGAAATTGAGCAAGGAGAGTATGTTCGGCATTTGTATATGTCCGGCATTTATGTGTGCTCAGCACTTAATTATGCTCGGCATGCTAACTATGTTCGACATGAAGATAGGTCCGGTATTTATGTATGATCGGCATGTAAAGTATATTCGGCATTTGCTTGTGTTCGGCATTTAGGTCTGTTCGGCACCTAGTTATGTTCGGCATGATAGTTTGTTCGGCATTCACTTGGGTTCGGCATTAAGGTCTGCTCGGCACTTAGTTTGTTCGGCAGGATAGTTTGTTCGGCACTCAAGTACGCTCGGTATGTTGGTTTTCTCGGCATGGAGGTAGGCTCGGCATTTATGTACGCTCGGCATAACAGTTTGTTCGGCTAAAGTAGTGGCTCGGCAGGGCTACAATTCGGCATACAGCCATCATCCGGCCCAGCTTCAGTTCGCACTGAGCTAGTGTCGTTCGGCCAAAACTACGCCGTGCCAAACTAAGATTATGCCGAGTCCAAACACTCGGCATATCCTCCATACCTTCTCCTCCTCCGCCGAACACTCACAATGATCCTACAAGGCATTCGAATTTGGTTCTCTCTCTCTACAACTAGACGCTCGACCTTGGAAACATTCCAAATCGAACTTAAGTCCCCACCAACAGCGAATCGATGGGAAATTGCCAGAAGAGGAAATCGGGTAAGAAGATACCTGGTACGTGGATCGAACGTAGGAAAGTTATGAGAAACCCTTGAATTCTGATTGCACGAATGGTTTGTGAGCTCGGAATTGTAAAAGTAAGAAGTGAGAAAAGAGAAGGAAAGAAGGCGGCTTTTATAGAGAAGAAGAGGAAGATGAAGGGACTCTGACCGGCTCTACCGATCAAAACGGTTTCACTCGGCTTCCAGTCATTCGGCACTCGCATCGTTCGGCATCCTTGGCATTCGGCGGCAATGCACTAATCCAGTAGTTCAAAGCACACCCTGTTCGAACACACGGTGTACTTTGGGGGGCAAAATGTTACCTGGAGAATCGACCAGGCAACTAGAACGTTCGGCATGCAGGGTCATACTCGGCACAAATGAGCACTCGACACGTTTGAACGTTCGGCAGTCAAGGGTTGTACTCGGCATTGAAGAACGTACATCCATCCAGGTTTGCACTTGGCACGAGACCTTCAGCATTTCACTCGGCACTCCCTCCAGTCGGCCTGCTCTTCACTCGACATACCCTTTGTTCGGCACATCCTGTGCTCGGCATATCCTTTTCTCGGCATGTCCTGTGTTCGGCATTCCCTCTACTCGGCGTATCCTTTCACTCGGCATCCACGCCTCACTCGGCATCCCAGCATCGTTCGGCCCGCTTCCTCCATTCAACAGAGAGATCCATCGACTTGGAAAGGAGGGCTCGGCATGCCGACCGTTCGGCATGTTCCACTCAGCATGCAGGGCGCGTCCTATCTAGACCGAGCTGTCTAGCCATCTGGCCCACCAGGGAAGTCCAACCCACATTCGTCTATAAATAGAGGGGCAGGGGCACAGAAAAGGGGGATGAGATTTCAGAGAACACAGGGGAGACTCTGCCTCATCCAAACCTCATCCAAGACTTCTACTTTTATTTCACAATTGTATTCGAATACTTAAAAGCGGATTGTATCTGTAATCAAGTTTAAAGTGAAGAAATAAAGGATCAACTTCAAAGTGGACGTAGGCTACAACGCCGAACCACTATAAATTCTGTGTTCTCGTCTCCCGCATTTTAATTTATATTATCTTCTCTATTTTAATTTATCTTCTTCATTAATCTCTCTACACAAACTCTCTAAGGGTGTTAGTGACCAATTTTGGCACTAACACATGCCGATACAAAGAGGCAATGAGTACTTTCTCATCCACTACCTATCTTTTGACACATTTTATAACCGTCGACCGTCCACCTCTACAGTCAATCAACGGTCAAACATTTTTCCACCAGCTCTACAACACGATCTCAACCGTCCACCATTTACTTCATAAAATATAAATAACCCTTGATTTGCAACTTCAAAGGGGTTGAGCTCTGGTTGAAACAATTAAGGATCCTGAATATTACGAACAATTTGGCCCTCTTAATGTTAATATCTTAGTTATTGATTTTGATGATAACAACCTTACTAAACAATAATGTACATTCATATAAAATACGAACGCTAATGTTTTGCCAATTTATATACTATATAGCGCATGATATTGCACATGTATTGAATCGAAGACTGTATAGTATAAAGACTCAAGAATGGACATGAAGACTCATGAATATAGATACCACGATATAAAGATCTCAAGACTATAATATAGTATATCGAGTGATAAAATATTGTAGAAGTCTCTGGTTGCAATCTTTGATCTCTATCTCTTATTTTTCTTTCTTTTATATTTTTAAATAAAATAAAATTTCAAAATGTATTTAAAAATATTTTATAAAAGTTTTTCAAAGTTCAAAATGTTTCTAAAATATGTCTAATTTTTTTTACAAAGCATCAAACTATTTTACAAAGTATAGAGTTTTCAAATAATTTTTAACGAAACTAGTTTTAAAAAATTTCATATATCGACATATATGTTGTAGATTTGTCGACATACATGAAGCAAAATAATTTTTCAAATTTTGAAATGAAGTGTCAATTCGTCACAACTCTTCACGAAAGGACACATCTGTTTATACACTATATATTGGGGTTTCAAATGAATTTTTAGTTAATTATTATTTTATTTTCGTCCATTCTCTTTCTCACTTGAAAACTCCATTGAATTTATATCAAATTCTCTTCAAAATCAAATAGATTCAATTCATACTTTTGTGTATTGATTCAATACTACTTTCTTACCGTTTTGGAATCATTTCTCTCTCAAATCAAAGATCAAAGTGCTCTCCAAGAGGCTATAGGATCCGCTGCATCCAAAGTTCAAGAAATTGTCTTTAGAAAAACCATTAAAATCTATTTGCATTTGCTTGGATGTGATTGTAACCTATTCAAATCAATTGTGTGTGCTTGGTAGCCCAGAAATCCGAGTGGGTATACTCGTAGTCCGTCCAAATCAAGTGGGTGTACTTTGAGCCCGACAAATCAGGAGAGTGTGCCTCGTAGCCTCGAAATCGAGATTGTAGTTGGATTTGTCTTTTTACCATTAAAAGATTGGCGTTTGAAAAGAAATCTGTACAAGAAATTGTACAGGACTAGATGTAGGAGAAATCTGAACCAGTATAAAATCTCTGGTGTCATCTTTCTAACTCTCGACTTTACTTTATTGCTTTTATTTTATCTATAACTGCATCTACGGTTAATTGTTGATATAATTCTATGTTGAA
Organism: Allium cepa; assembly: GCA_030765085.1. NCBI lineage: Eukaryota > Viridiplantae > Streptophyta > Magnoliopsida > Asparagales > Amaryllidaceae > Allium > Allium cepa. Next base: position 757,874,407 of record CM060932.1, on the reverse strand, counting down.
AATCTATGATTTAATATTAAACTTGAAAGAAATTTAAAAAGATTTACAAAAGTTAGAAAACACTATTCACCTCCCATCTAGTGTTTAATTAGCCTTAAGATCCATAATTCACCACCCACATTTGGTATCAAAGCACTAGGTTTTCAAAAACTCGCAATTTTATTTTTGAAAAGTTTAATGGCTAGCAACATTCTTAGTACATTTATTAACACTTTTGTTGAAGGACAATCTACTACTAGACCTCCACTTTTTAATGGCAGTAACTACACTTATTGATCATGGATAATGAAAATTTACTTATAGTCTAATGGTTTAAATATTTGGAATGTTACACAAAATGAGTACATTTAACCTGAGACTAATTTTGCATAATGGGATGCTGACCAAAAGACACTTGCATAGAATAATTCTGAAGCCATGAATATTTTAATTCGTTCACTAGATAAAAATGAATTTAACACAGTCTCTATTTCTAAGTCTCCATATGAAATTTGGAGAACACTGCAAGTTACACATGAGGGCACTAGTAAAGTGAAACAAACTAAAATTTCCATGTTAACTAATCGATTTCAATTGTTTAAAATGAGTTTAAATGAGTCTATTTCTGACATGTACTATAGATTTTAAGATATATTGCATGCGTTAGTTGCAATAGATAAAAACTATTTTGAAGAGGACCAAGTTAGAAAAATTCTTAATTCACTCAGAGTAGGATCAAAAGACACTAGCAATTGAAGAGGCCAATGATGTTAGTAATTTGAAAATTGAAGAATTAATAGGTAATTTAATTTTCTATGAAGCATAATTGCAGTGAAGAAGGGAAAGCTAGGCAATATAAAAGAAATCCATTGCGTTCAATGTAGTAACTGACGATCGGGATTCAGATGATGACAATGACGAGGAAATTGCTTTCATAACCAGAAATTTTAGAAAATTCCTAAAGTATTGAAAGATGAACAACTTTCAAAAACCTGAAAACAAGATTGGATCTGGAACTGCAACTAGATGTTTCAACTGCGATGAACACGGGCATTTTCAAAGAGACCGTCTACATCCAATAAATCAAGGATTTTACCAGTTAACGATTCATCCAAAAAAAGAAAGAGGGCTTATACAGCAACAATAGATGGTTTGGACACTTCTTCAAGCGACACTGAACCAGATATTGAGAATGTGAATGTATGTTTCACGGCTATAACAGAATAGTCAGAACTGACCAAAAAAAGCTGCAAAAATGTTTTCTTTTATTTAATAATTTTTATTTTATTTTATCAGTTGATGATGTGCACGTAATTGTGCATATTTTTACCACCATATTTATTCTTTTTAAATTAAATAAATGATCATATTGGGTATTTTAACTTGTTTTAACCAAAATCCATATTAATTCCAAATTGTCACATATCCATCTTCATATAGGGCAAAACGGTCATTTGTGTGCATATATTTATTTGAGAAAAATTAATTGAAAATTTATATATATTTTTGTAGGAATTTGATCTCAAATAGGAGTGGTTTCATGAAGACACATGCATGCACAACATGAATATAAAGGAATGAAGATGGAAATAATTCAAAGTGAAGATAATGGAGGACCCCACCTACCTACCTGCCCACCTACCTTAATGTACAAATTAAAGGCTAATGCACATGCTTATGGAGTTAATGGTTTCATGTACACTTAATGGGGGATTAAGACATGTTAATGATTACTTGGCCTCCACACTTCCTAAGGGGCATTTTGGGCATTCCCCAAAAAGTGAATTAGGGTTTTAAAACTTGTATATATACCCCTTATGTTTCATGTAATCTATCTCTTCTCTTAGTCTCTCTTAGGCCTCCTTCTCTTTAGTTTAGATCAAAAATAAAATGAAAGCTCCTCTTTCTCTTTTCATGGCTACTTAGTCATTTTTATTTTATTTAATCTTTTTTTATGCAATTTAATACATGCTCTTTCCTTTTCATGTTCATTTACTTTCATGTTGTAGTGTAGATCTCTTCTCTTTTATGCAAGTAGAATAATTTTTCCTTTCATTTTGCTCTCTTTTTCCTCTTCTTTTTATTCAATGTTGTTTGCTACATTTGTTCATATGATGACAAATATGAGAGGCTAAACCCCTTCAATTTAGGGGTAATAAAGCTCTCTAATCATGTAGCTTCAACTTAATTTGATGTTTATGCTCTCTTTTAATGCTTAATGAGAATGATTGAAATGGTTTAATGATGTTGTTTAGCTTTGAATTTGATAGTCTATGTTGTTCATAACAAATAGGCTATGCTTAAACAAACAAAACACAAATTGCCTCTTCATCTACATATGATTATGGCAAAGAAGTGATTGTTGAAATTAAAATTTGATGGCTTATATTTCTAATTAATAGTTAATAGTCATGCTTAAAATAGATTTTGCTTTCAACTTTGTTGTCATATTTTATGAGATTTAAAAGTGTATTAGTAGTTTTGTTATAGTTTGATGGTTTATATTGAGCTAATTAATAGCACAAATATGCCATACTTAATATAAGCACATCAACTAATTAACTAATGACAAGAAAAGAGAGATCATAACTTCATTTTGTTGATTTATGTGATTTAGAGAGTGGAAATTGCCTCTAAATTGTCATTTAACTCTCATATTTTTTATCTATTTTTCTTTTGCTAGTTTTCGTTAGTTTCTTACATTTTTAGCTAATCACACTTTCAACTTTGGTTAATTTGACCGAATAGAATTTTGAAATTATCAATTCCCTGCGGATCGACCTGTATTCGCCGCGTGCTACATTCGTACACCGTGCGCTTGCGGTATATTTTTATTTCAAATTTCGTTCGACGGTTTTCTAAACTCCATCGACGGACAAGTTTTTGGCGCCGTTGCCAGGGAAGTTGTTTTGATTTTAATTTTCTATTCTTCGAATTATTTTGTTTGATTTTGCGTGTTTGTTGTGTGTGTTGATTTTCTTTGAAAAAAAAAGAAAAAGAAAATTGTTGTGTGCTTATGTGATTTGTGTTTGCATTTGATTGGGTGTTCTAGTTTGCTTTGCATTGGAATTTTCTTTATAAAAAAAAAATTCACAATGTCAAACCAAAAACAAAAATATTTCATTTCCATTTTGTTTACAATTTGCATTTCATTTTACTCTTTACATTTCATTTTACAATTTACATAAACAAAAAGAAAAAAAAACATTGCATTGCCTTTATTTGCTCTCCTCTGTCTCTCTGTTTACTGCACCTGCATAATTCTTCACAGCCTCTCCACAATCTTTATTTTCACTAATACTACATCCCACTGTCTACCAAGCCATCTTCACATTTTCACTAATACTTCATTTTCACCAATACCACATCTTCACATTCCAAACCATCCATCTCCAGACCACCACCCCTTCAGCCTACTTCCCTGCCACATCCCATTGCAAGCCCACTGCAACCATCTCTTCCCATACAACACAGTGCCTACCACAAACTAGCAAATAATACACTTCACCACAACATAGACCATCATCAACATCCCGAGTCACTGCCATTATCACAACCTGTTCAACTGCCATTCAACTGCAGTTCCAACCTTCAACAGTCCACTCCCACTTTCCTGGAACAACCACAAACCCAAACATTGCCTACTTCTACCATCAAACTACACATGTCCTCTACATAACATCATCTACACATGTCCTCTGTTGCCACTTCATAGAGTAACAGCCTCCAAATACTTCATCCACTCTGCCATTCTGCACTCAACCACCATCCTTACTTCCACTATCATACTACTCATCCTATAAGTCACCCATTTCTTCCTTTCAATCAACTGCCGCACCTCTTCAGCATCACATTCAGCATTTATCTGAACCACCTGAACCTCCGAACCCACCTGAACCAGAAAACGCAACAGCATCGCACCCATCTTCTCACCCTTCCATTCACAGACTTCACACTTCAGAACACAATTTCCGACATCAACTTCGAATCCTCCCACTCGCCAATCGCCTCAAACTCACGAACAACTTCCATAAATCCAAACCACTTCGCAATCGCCACCACCTCCTACGACAACCATCAACCACACAAACTCCTCACTGTTTTCTTTTCTCCGTTTTGCTGCATTTATCTCTTCTGGTCTCCACCTCTATTTCTTCCCCTGACTACAACACACAGACCACCCCCACCATCATCATCATCATCATTTCACAACTTATCCTTCAACCTGCATTTCAAACTTGCTACGACCCACAACATTCCTCCTCCTGCCTGAAACCACCAACAACTGCTTTCAAATCACAACGCACTGCAGTTATAAACAGCAACTTCATCACGACAGTACACAGCTCAACTGCTTCACCCAATCGCTGAAACACTTCCAACCACTTTAAACCCAAGGCGACACTCGAACAGAACCACTGTGACTTTATCCACCTCAGCCACACCCCAAATTCACCAGACCCCCAACCGAGCAGCGTCGAATCGAATTCGTGAACAACCCAGAACCGCGACAGTCACCATCCAATCGCCAACCGCAATCTTCCTTCAACTCAAATCGCCTGCCGCCAATTCCCAAGTCGACCACCTAAAATTTCGATCACTGGAACCATTCTCTTTCACTTCCTCTTCCACCCGAACCCGCGCCTTTCACTGCTCATACCCTATCCCCCAATCGCCAATTCTCCTAATCAACTCGAACACAAGCCACCAACTCCACTGCCCTGAATCACCATCGCCTCTCCCTACTATCGTGATCTTTGAACAACCTCAATCGGCAACCGTTTTACATGTGCTAATCGTTTTGGGAATTTTATTGCATAATTTAGTGAAGAATTTGTGTGCGAGTTGCTGAGGAAGTGTATTTTCTGTGAAGAATTTGTGATTTTGTGCAAAATTATATTGCGAAGATGTGTTTTCTCTGTGTTAATTAGTCTGGGCCGGGCCCGAGTACCTTGTGTAAAAAAAACGAACAAACAAAAAAAAACAACAAAAAGAAAGTTAGTCGAGTACATTTGATTTATTTTGAGCAGGATTTGTTAGGTACAGTGAATTTCATTTTGAAATTTCAATTGTGAATTAATTTTGTTTACTTTTAAATTGTTTTGTTTTGTTTTAATTTGATTGAAGTTCCATCATTATATAAAAAAAAGAAAAACTGTATATATCTTGTCTTTATTTTCAGGTTGCCAAAGAAGAGTTGTTTGCTTCACTCTGCTGTCAAAAATAAATTGCTGGCTTGCTTATAATTTTTTTTGTTGCTTCCATCTCTAGTTTTATTTGAATTGCATTGTTGATTGCCTACATTTGCATTTATATATTAAAAAAAACAAAAATTCAAAAAAAAAAAATCCATCCATAGTTGCGTTGTTAATACAGGTTTAACTTTTGCTTTGCATTTCATCTTAGATTTTGATTAATAATAACGGTTAGAAATCGATAACACTTAATTGTATATTGACAATTTGTCTTCTTTGAACAATTTAATTTCTTGGTGTATAGGCTACGGCAGAGTAATAACCATTTATAAATATTACGGTGATTCGTAAATATTATAGTGGTTGTTCCTCTGAAGGTACTTAAACCTTCGGCTGCATTGCTACGGTGATTCGTGATGCACCGATAACTCATGTCCGTTACCTGACTGAGAACTATCTTGTTGATCTAAGGCAGGGCGTGATTATACAATTTTGGGCTAACTTAGGATAAATAATTTGTAATTAGCCCCTTGCATTCATTTAGTTGCATTAGTTCATGCATATTTAAAAAAAACAAAAAAAATCAAAATCCAAAACTAAAAAAACTGTAAATATTCCTTCTCCTTTGAAATTTTTAAATCTTTTTTCTTTAAAAATTGAAAATTTTTTACAAAAACCAAAATCCAAAAAAAAAAATTAAAAAACCTTTTCAAAAACAAAGAAAAAATTTGAAAAACAAAAAAAAGCAAAACAAAAATCAATTTCTCTTTTGAAAAATAAATTTTATTTGTAAATATTTATCCTTTATAAAAAAAACAAAAAAAAAATTCTTGAAAATGTCTGAGTTTCCTTTTCCTTACTCACTTGAATATAGTTGTGAAAATCAATATAATCCATATAATTTCACTCCAAATTCGTATGGATATTTTATCAACAACTATCTTTCAAACGATTCGGATTTCGAACAGCAAAATTTTCAGAACGATGACCGACCCTCGAATCTCGAAAATAGTATTTCGTCTTTACTTGGAATCTCTACACAACAAAATCAAATGATAAACGAGTTGTGTAATTCATATTTGTGCGATAACTCGAATCAAAGTTTTCAAAATAATCAAAATTTGGATTCACTTCAAAATCCAAACGATTTCGAGTATAACCCATGCCAATTCAATTTTGAACTTCAAAATGAATTTCAAAATCAAAACGAAAATGTGATCCAATTTTCAAATAATTTTGGCAATGGGAATAGTTTCAATAATGATCGATTGGAAACCTTGGTTATCAACAAATTCAAAATGAAAGTTTTCAAATTAATAATCATGAATTTGATTTTGTTGACCAAATGGAAAAAGATAACAGGGATTTATTACTTGAAAAATACAAAAAATTTCGTGAAAATCATAATCAAGTCTCAACTTGCGAAGAATCAAATAATAATCCACCGTTTATCGAAATTGACAATTCTTGTTCTCAACAAGTCCAAATCAAAAAATTTCAATTTAATAATTACAAATTTGACTTTGTTGAGCAAATGAATGAAATTTACGATGATCACACTAATTTGTTGATTAAAACATTGGAAAATTTTTGTGAGAAACAAAATCAAATTTCAATGTGTGACGAGTAAAACGGTAATCCATCTTTTACCCAAATCGATGATTTTCAAATAACAACTTTTGAAATTGATAATGACGATCTTAATCAAGTTGTTGAAAATACGGTAATTAAGTTGGATTTCAATTCTTTTGAGGGTGTGAAATTCGATTTAAACTTCGATCTTCCTTTTTTTGAAAATTTGAATACCACAACTTTGAATTTTAAACTTGATTTACACGATGAAGTTGTTGATAATCCAACAAAGAAAGTCGAATTTAACGAACATGAGTTTATGGACTTTTTGAAAATGAGTTGTTGAATTATGAAGGGGAAAATTTCGATCACCATTTTGATATTGAAATCGATAATTTTGAAGAAGTTTTCAATGATAAGTTTGAACTTCAATTTGGTGATAATAAACTTGAATTTCAATCAATTGTTTTATCAACCCTAAAAATCATCAAAAACAAAACAACTCATTCAATTTTCAATACAACGACATTCGTTTTTCCGAATCAACATTCAACTTCGAAATCTTTGATGGCTTGGTTTTTCGAGCTTAAGCTGTGTCTCGCGCATCTGACGAGACAAATGAATCGGTCTTTAGAAGACCGTTTCATTTACTTTTTGACTGTATACTTTCTCATCTCTTGTAAATAATAATCTTTCATGTAAATATAAGATTTTTATTTTATTTTATTTTTTTCCTTCCACTTAGGTTGACTGTGGGGACACAGTCAAAATCAAGTGTGGAGGGAGATTCATCTACATTTTTTTTCATGGTTTATTTTTGCTTTATTATCTCAAAAAATTTTTAAAAAAATCTCAAAAATAAATTTTCTTTTGGTTTATTTTTAAAAAAACAATATAAGATAAATGTATGGTTTTGGTTTATTAAATTGAAATTTTTGAGATAATAAAGCAAAAATAAACCATGAAAAAAAATGTAGATGAATCTGTTGATTTTGGTTTTCAGGAATAATATATAGATTAATAATAATATTGGATGAATATAAGTGTGTAATATATATGGGAATATATTAGCCTTGTTTTATTTTTGAAAATCTTGGGCCATATGTCGTCATATCCACATGTCATATGTCGACATACATGTCAGAAAACTGAAAGTTGAAATTTCAAATTTGCCTCTCTTTTGCACTTACTCCCTTGTTCTGAAAAGACACCTTTTTGATCATAGAACATGACTCTTCACTGTCTATTAATTAAATCTATGTCTATCCATTCATTTACTCACTTTATTTCAAATTTAAAATATCTCTTCATTATCTTATCTCCTCAAAGGCTCAAAAATGGCTTCTTCTAGTCAAAATCCTAAGACCATAAGGCTCTCATAGAAAATTAAAAGCTTTCTCGTCAATGAGAAAGATGCCATTGAAGCCTATATGGAGTATACTACTTCTGGAAAAGTTTTTCTCGGAAGATTTGCTAAATTCGAAGATTTTTCCTTTATAGTTTACAAGATCTTTGTTTTGAAAATGAAATTATTGGCTTAATTTAAGCTTCTCAAAATGATTTTGTTTGTTCTCTGGATTTGGTCAAAATATTTTATGCAAATTTAAATGGAAATTTTTTCCAAGGACAAGAGGGACAAATTTGAAGTAGTGTTAATGGTACTCAAATTGTTTTAAATTGCAAACTTTTGGGTAATATTCTTGGTTGTAAATCTAGTGGAATTGACCTCTCCACTTTTCAAATTGATGAATAAAATCATGAAGTTTTTCAGGATATTTTAGAAAGTGACGAAGAATTTGAATTTAAGCACAAGAATCTTCTAGACTTATGAATCTCATTTTACAGCAAAGTATCACTCCGAGAACTGGTAATTACAATAGCCGTACTCAAAAAGATTTTGAAGCTCTTTTCGCTATTTATATTCATTACAACATCAATTGGGCACAAGTCATTTTAGATGACTTTGTTCAAAAGACATAAGAAAACATTGTTCCATGTGCATATATTTCTAGAATTTTCATATAATTTGGTGTTGATATAAGAGGAGAAAATCCATTCCTTGAAAAATTCTCAATAAGGCCAACATCTCTCTTATGCACATTTCACCATTTTTCAAATCATATGAGACATTTCCTAAAAAAGAACAAAGGTTGGCATATGAAGAAGAACAAGAGATCCAATAAGAATAAGAAGAGGAAGAAGAAGGCAATGAAATGGAAGTGGAAGAAGGAGAAGACAAGGAAGAAGAAGTGGATAAGTCCTTAGAAATTTTTGACAAACCATCCCACCCTTCCAATAAAGAGATCCTAAGAAACAAAGGAAAGCTTCTTAAAAAATCAAAAGAAGCTTAAGCAATCTTCTAGTAAAAAATTCACCTCTTTCCATTAAACTGGACAAATACTTTGAAAAGATCAGTCGCAAACTTGGTGGTTCTTCATCATCGCCATCTACATCTTTCTAAGCCGATCTAGTTGCTTTCTTATGATATCTAGCTTTGTATTATGTGGTTTTAGTTTAAATTCGTGTCGTATTTCTGTATTTTTTTTATTTATCTTTGAAATCCATGCATCTTTCAATTCTTAGTAATGAAAGTAATCTCTTACTGTCCTATATTGTATATTTGTCTTTGGAAGTATAGTGGTATAAGCTTAAAACAAAACATAAATTTTACATATGTCAACATATAACGACCAGATGCCAACAATTTTGAAGTTCAAAAATAAACAACTACCACCTATTCAACTCATTCCAAACAACTTTGCACTCCCATATAATCCTATTTCTTCCAGAAAACTCACTCATCATCTTATTGTATATTCTCTTTTCATTATCAAACATATATTTACAAATACGTCCTCCACGTCAGAAATTTTGTAAAAATCTTGAAAAAACTCTTTGATATTTTAAGGGTATTCTCTTTTTTATCTTAAGAAATCAAAGACATTTAGAGTTAAGTCAAATGTAGATGATCAAGGAACAAGAAAAGCATTCCGATGTCATTCGATGGATGATTTCTTCCTCAATCAAAAATTAACCATCCAACAACTTGAGTGCACAATTAACAAAGATAATGAAGATTTGGATGCCATCAAAACATATCCAATCTTTGAGTCTGATGTTTGGGTTGAAGTACCATGAAAGTCTAGTTACTAGGGTTGGATTTGATATGTAAATATATGCATACTCTTAGGGTTTGGTTTGTGCATTTGGAGTGAATTTGATTGGTTGTTTTTGATATGTGTGATTAAATGATTGTATAACATATAATATTGATTTTAACTAAAAAGTAGTGTTATCATATTATTTATAATCATCATGCTTAAAATAAAATAGTGAATTGTTTCTGAGCATATCATAAATATATCATATATATCTTAAGATCATCATAATCATATAAATCATTTTTTAACTTAGTTATTGATTTTGAATCTATAGTTTCTATGTATTTGATTTAGGAGGTTTTTTTTAACCTTTTCACCCATTTTTGTTGATGATAAAGGGCGAGGAAAATATACATATGCATATAATCAAAGGGAGTTATCTAACTTAGTGCAAATACCCCATATTTTTAGTAACATTATTAGGAACATTTAATTAGGTAAATTAAATGAAAAAATGAAATATGATTAGTGGACTGAGATTTATAATTAATAGGGGTAGCCGTGCCATGTTAATGTATAAATTAAAATGAGCAAACATGAATTAAAATAGACAAGGGTAATAGGCAAGGGCAAAGTTGGAAGAAGAACATTCTTATACCCTAAACCCCTAGGAATACACGTTCATTGCTAAATCAAAAATTGAAGTATAGAGGCCAGCCACCATTAAGTAAGGAGGAGATAAAGAAAGCAATAGAAAGAAGATTAATCAACTCAATTGTAACGACCCGTTAAATTAATAATATTTAATAAATTAAATTAATATAATTTCTAATTTGTTTAAGAATAAATGTAGAAATTTGGTATAGTAGTTGTAACCTAGTGTAACAATAAAATTTTATGACAATAGATTTGGATAATGTAATTTGTCACTTTTTGTTAAAAGTAAATTTTAAGAAATCAATAAATGTTGAATTGAGAATATTAATAAAAAATATTAACTAAAATGAGATTCATAAATATAAAATCAGTAGTGAAGATGTCACCTTTGGTTGTAATAAAGGTGAATGCTATTAGTGGATGTCAACACTTAATAAAATTTATTTAGAATAAAAAGAATTTAAATGCATGTTTGAATAGAGTACTAAATTGATAGATTAAGCGTAAGTAATTAGAATTTAACCCTATAAGATATGGAACTGAATGTATGAATATAATTTTGTAGAAATAGTTAATTAACAACTTATTTGTGCATACCCAATTTAATATAAATAACAAAAGGGCTAGGACTTGATGTGCCTAAGTATTAATATATTGGAACTATAATAAAATAGAGAGTTTGGTAGTAAATAGAAATAAAAAGACTGTTATTAACTAGTAAATTAATAAATGGATTCTAACAATAGGTAGTAATTAATGCGTGTATATTGGGCATTTGCGGATTACCAATTTTTCTACATATTCATATAATTTATTTATGTAAATCTAAACCTATGGCAACATTTTGTTAATAAATGTTGGAAGTGAATTTGAATATATCAAAGGATAACAAGTGTTTAGGTTAACCATTTATTTTATTTAGTTAAGAAGGGAAATAGATTGAAATAAAGCTAATTTAATTTTTTTGGTTGTTAATGGGTATAGTTAAATAAGGAGAAGTTATAGGAAATAAAACGCGCACTAATGAGATGTAATATAATTCCAAAGTTATTTATTCCCACAAATAGGTTAATTACTGTATAGAAAGAGTCTAAATCAATAAATGAATTTATTAAGATTACATTTATAATTTTATAACCTTTATGCTGATTTAAGTTCAATTAATTTATTTGATTAAATAGTGCAGTAGCGTAGTTTTGTGCGGTAGTTGAAATAACTAATTCTTTTAGGTGAAGTTAAGGCTAATTCTATGTATATATTTGACCTATTGTTGATATAGATTCTAGGAAGCAGGATCTATTAATTAAATGGAGTATTAGATTCAATAATTGCATTTATCGCATAAATAAAGAGAATATAACGGTTAAATTTGGCGTTATTGAAATTAAAAAGGAATGGGGGAATAATAATTTGAAATCATTGCAATAGATATTAATTTAAGGTCACCTTAAATAAATTAAGGTAATAAATGGAGGATAGTGTAAATATCTTTATAATACGATGATTTGTGTAGTTAGGGTAGTTTTGATTTGTCACTTAAGATGGAGGATTTTTATAAAATGTAATAAATGCAGTTTAAATTAAGGCATTGACGTTTGGGTATTTAAGAAGTGATAAACTAAAATTTATTTATTTATTTGAAAATTTGAAATCCAATTTGTGGATTTATTGCAAATAAGTGAAATTTGTGTTCAACCATTACATCGATAGGAATAAATTAAATTTAAGGTTATATTAATAAAATTTGGACTAGAGAAATGATATGAATCGGTTTTAGAAGCCTTAAATATAAAATGGGAAGTAGACGAGATTTCACGTTACAACCATTTTTAAAAAATCATGATGTATGTAGAAATATTTATGAAATATAACGTAAACCAATGTTGAATCAAAAGAATAGAGTCAACACTTATTTATTCATTTAATGTGATATAACTACGAGTATGATTTATTGCAAATTACATGGAAATCTAATATATAGGACATTACCTAAAAAGGAAGAGTAGATAAAATTTATGATAAACATATTTGTATATGAAGGTTATTGATTTAAGGAGAAATTGGGCAAGTTTTATGTATTTGGGTTAAGTGCAACCTTTAATAGATAAATTTAGTGCAATTAAAGAAATTGACAATTAATATTTCGATAACCTAAAATTTGATGGGATAAGAACATTTGGGTAATAAAGGGATGACAAATATTAGCTATGATTCTAGAAGGAATTAAATAGATAATGGGAAGATTAAAATCAGGTTCTAAGCAATAATTATTAAATAACAGAAGTTTAGGAGTAAAGTGAGATAATTGAAAATTTTAATCATTCATATAAGTCATTTGTTTATTAATATGAGTTAGCTAATAAATTTAATTTGGGCAATACCTATATATTGGAAACACATTTGTAAAGTGTAATTAATTGAATTTCGTGAATTGGGAATGAATCCAAGGTTATAGGAATTGATGTAATACTACGCAAATAAAAGGTAACTGCATAAAATCAATGTTTCGTAATAAATTGAATTGATAATTAAGTAGGAATGGGTTTGAATTTGACAAAAAAGAAAATTTATTATTTGCTTACCCATCTATTCAATCTATTAAATTTGATCAGATCCATTTGCAATTAAACGAATTTATTTACAAGTTAGTATGTATTTAGCTGATAACTATAAACTAATTAGGGCAATTGGGTATATATATATTACCAGTTAAGTTATATAAGATAATGGTTGACTTAATTAAGGGAGTTTATGTAATAATTTCATTTATTTTGTAAGTGGAAATAAAACGTTAATGATAACAAGTATTCAAAATTTACCATCTATTTAGTATATTAAGTATAATTGATAATCAACTGCAGCAAGTAATAAATAATAAATACGTAACGTTAAATGAAGTAATATTTGAAATTTAATATTTAGAAACTATGTAAATATAAGTGCAGATGAAATTGGGGATATTTACATATTGAAATATGAATCCAATGATAAATCAATCTAATTGACAATAAATAATGGAAAGTAAATTTAATTAAATTTTGGAAATTTAATATATATATACAGTTATAAACCCTAGCTCCATCCTATTGTCATTTGCTGTATATTCATTTCTTCATCTCCTTCTCCTCCTCAAATGGTTGCAAAACCTAGATCTACTTCAATCCAAATTTCAATGAAAATGCAAACACTTCAGAAAAATTCCACAAAAAAATATATGTTAATGTTCTCGAGGCACGTAATCTACTGGTGCAATTCGTTTTCTGTTTTGAACATTCGTTTGACCAGAATTAATTCAAACAGTCCGTGACCATTCATCATCGTCGTCGCAAACTTCGTCGGATTGTCAAACCTTTTCTGGGTTTTGTAGAGTGGACGATGGGGATCGCATCTATATGGTTTGTGTGTCGTTTTATTTATTTTCAATTTTGAATTCAATCATCATTTTTCGCCATAACTTTCTCATACGAAGTCGGATTCACACGAAATTTCTTTTGTTAGGATCGTAATTTAATTCCGGATTTGATGACGCTGGTTTGGACGAATTCCGAGAAGGGTGAATTTTTGGGTTTAAATCGAATTTAAATTCGATTTAAATTCCAAAGGTGAGTGTTTAAACCCACTCACAACTACTAGAAGCTTTTATGTTTGTTAAACTAATTTTAGAAATGAATAGAAATTTATTTATGAGTATTTGGCATGTTTATTTTATTCATATCTGTTGAATTGCATTTATTTAATTTAACTGTTAATTTAATTAATTTATTGCGTATAAATTTACAGTTAAAATTTATTTGTTTGTATATGAACTGCTAGTTAACAGTTATATAATTTATTACTGAATATAAACTGCAGACTAATAGCTGTTAAATTTAATTTGAATAAAATTGCCAGTATTACCTGTTATGTAGTACCAAAAATAATATTGTTATTGATTGATACTGATTGATGATTGCGATTTGGATGATGGATGATGTTGATGAATGGATGTTTATTGTATATCATTAAATTGCAAATTATCATGCATATTTCATTTCATTCGGGATTGTGGTTTGAAATGATATACAATCGCAAAATTTTATATCTTTTAAATTGCGGATTGAAATGATAAATATCTGTATCACTTGACCATAGGATAGAAAATTATATACAGGCACCACGGTATATATATATAACTATTTAAAGGTGATTTCTATGGTTTGGATGGAATACGGTTTATAATAATCTTAAATTTTATATTGTATAAATATTATTCTTCCATATATATACATATGAAGTTGAAAATTTTGAAATTAAAAGGTGTATAAATCTCTTTATTAAAAATGGAAAATTTTTAAGAAAATGGAGTTTGATAATTTATATCATATGTTTAAATGTTAAGTTTGGAAATTTTAAGATATGATATTTATAATTCGATTTTTTTCCAAGATAAATTGAAATGAATATTCTAGTATAATTTTAATTGAAAAAAATATATATTTTATTACTAGAAATTGGAGTTCTTATTTATTTATGGATTTTATGTGAATATTCAAGACTAAATAATAGAACATTTAATTTGGTTGAAGGAATAAATTCCAACTTTAGTTTTGAAATATTAATACTCCAAATGGATATATATATATATATATATATATATATATATATATATATATATATATATATATAAATTGAAGTGGTTTTGGAACGTGAGAGAGATAATACAAATTTTGGTTTAGACTTTAATAAAGAAATGTATTTGTAAAGCCATGAGAACTATTTTCTTTACAAAGTAACATTTAAGTTAAACCTTTTAATTCATATACCGTTGAATATCCAAACCATTCAAGTTTTAGAAGTTATGGTTTTAAATTATGATTTTCAAAATACTATGCTTTGAAAATATTTGATTTTCAGACGATATGAAGTTAAAGCATTTTGATTTTGGAAAAGAATTATATTTGGGATAAGTGATAAAATATGGTTTTGGGTTTTGAAATGATATCGTATTCATGGTTATGAAATGGAATGTTTATTCTAATTTTTAAAGTATAACCTATTTTTAAATGACCGCGGTGTTATAATAACGATGGGTTGGCAAAGAGACCGGGATCGGATATCTGACATACTCTCTGTCGATACCGAAAACCACTTTGACTAACCGTGTACGCGGTGGAGATTCCAGAATGAAGTAGGTGGTGTTGACGTTTCCTGTAAGGTAAATACGTGGACCCGACTCCCGTGAGTTGGCATAAGGTGGCTAAAACAGGAGCGATTCTCAGGCCAATGAGGTCATTCCTCTGATCGGACCCTCCTCTTCGATATTATACTTTGATTTTGGATTGATTCAGTGGCCACTTCTATATTTTGATTTTGGGGAGTTAGTCCGAGGTGGGCGGTAACTGCGGCTACGCGTTTCCACCAGCCTGGATAGCAATTGGTATATCTACCCTGACATTGCCTAGTTGTGCCGTGTCACCTACCATACCGAGCCTTTACTACGAGTTTCTATTTGTGTCGTACCTATGGAGTATCCTCTGGTAGCTTCCCGATCAGGAGGTATTACGGTACTGTATAGACTATTGGCATTATTTGTGTTAAGGGCTATATGGGTAACCCCTTAACGCTATTAAAAAGTAAGTTTATTTTATAAATAGACACTATTATAATAGCGCAATTTACTACATAGTAAATAGTTTAACGGATCCTTAGGAGATGTAAATCCCGAGCATCTCTTGAGTTACTGTACTCATATTTATTTCTGTTAATTTAACTCACATAAGATCTTTTAGTTCTGACTCGAGTGTTTTTGTCTTTTCAAATTCGCTCGGGTCAGTCCGAGCGTTTCAGGATCGAAGACTTTAGCTTTGAAGGACGAAGACGAAGAATCCGTATTGTATTATTTATAGTATTGCACCACACTCTAAATTTCCGCTGCATTGATTGTATTGGTATGTGTAACTCTGATATTCATTGTATAAGTAAGATTATTATATTTTATCCTTCCGCTGTGGGATTCTGTTTTGTTTTATTTCTTCTCTGTTTTCTTATTTACCCCATAACAATCCGCCCTTGCGTATGCTTTGAATTGGCACGTGTGTCGGTTTAAAGTGTGCGAAAAGGCGGGATGTTACAGTTGGTA
Organism: Allium cepa; assembly: GCA_030765085.1. Lineage (NCBI taxonomy): Eukaryota > Viridiplantae > Streptophyta > Magnoliopsida > Asparagales > Amaryllidaceae > Allium > Allium cepa. The sequence goes on along the minus strand of CM060932.1, from coordinate 757,857,785 downwards.
TCAGAGCTTTGGTTTAGCGATAAACTTTGGCTCTGTGGGGTTTGACTCTATGTAAATAGGGTAGCAATACCCTATGGGAGTCGCTGAGTGTATATATATGAGAGAGCGTATTTGTTAGTATTAATAAAGGATTTTGATATTGTGTTAATCTGTTCCGCTTTGTATTTATAAATTCTGGTTGATGCATGGGACGCTATGTCATCAATAGGGATTTCTAAACACTTAATAAGACAGACCGACATAATATTTGTTTTTAATATAGGTGAATGAAATAACTTTGCCTATTATATTTTCTATATATAAAAATATTTTTATAAAGATATATTTTGGTTGCTATAGTTGGGCGTTAGGTAATAAAAATATTTGTAATGAATTAAAGCTAAGTTGAATTTTAATAAATCAAATTGGAGATTTTTGAACTTAAGTCCGGGATTTCGAAATCTGCTTTCAAAGGATTTATGAAATATAATGATTTGGTTTATAGGTAATTTCTTATATAAATATTTAGTATAATTCGGAAGAATTTTTTTAAAAGAGGATTTTGGAGAAAATAAATTTTGTACTTTCCCCTCTGTCGCTGGAAAATAATTTCGGTGATGACGGCCGCATCATCGACTTTCATTTTCGAGTTTCGAAGGGAAAGGTCACTGTAGTAAATTCTACTGCAGATTTGTTTTGAAATTATTTAAAATTTTAATTGTTTAAGGGTAATTAGAGATATAAAAGTTGTAAGAAATTAATTATCTATTATTTTAAAGAAATTTTGGAATTTGACCCGGTATTAATTCTTGAATTTCCATTAATTAGTTGTAAAAATTTAGGTTAGTGAAATAAAAGAAGCAATCAATGAATTAAAAGGGTTACTGTAATTAAATATTATAGAAAGTGGGTGATATAAACTTTAGTCAATAAATTGGAACACAAATATGATAATTTTGTAATAAATGAAAATGAAAATTGTAAGAAGTAAAGGGATCACTCCATAAATGAAAGAAAGAAAATCAAACCACTGAAGCATGAAAAAAATGTATGATAAGTAATTTGGTTGTTGGGTTGAATTGTTATTGTTTGATTTATGTTGTTGGGTAAGGAATTTGAATTTGTCGGATGAATAAATAATCTATCTATGTTCCATCTAAGACTGTTGAGTAATTGATGCACTTGATAGTTAATTTCATTTCATACAAATTTCAAGTTTGAACCCAACCAACTATTTGTTTGATGGATTAAATGGTTGCTTTGTTTGTGTATGTATGTTGTTTGTAAGGTTGATGGTTGTTGAATTGTTTGGTTGATTAATGATTGAATCCACTTGAATAGTTCACTTTAAAATAAATATTTAACCTTTTAGATTATATAAGTGAATACAGGTGATGGAAGCAACTGCTACTGCTTTTGGTTCCATAATAATAAGCGTATATTGCCCGACAAATAGGTACGTTTTCGGATTACGTTTAAAGCGCTATTTTTCCCGTGTTGGGATATAATATTTTGATAATATATGTAATATATTTGTATATTTTGATATTATATTTTCTCCCGAGCCTCACCGTACAAAGGAGACTCTGTCAAAAATTTTCGTAAATTTTGGACTTAGAATTTTGTGAAAATATTTTCCCAACTTTAATAATTAAGTATAAAATAATATAATGATTATAAACAGGTATATTTTATTTAAGAAAATAAATTTAGTAAATTATTGTTATAAATTAATATTTGGAATAAGATGTACTGTTTTATTCTTCCTTCTCCCTTCTTTTTCCTTTTCGGGGACGAAAAGTTTTGAGTGGGGGAGATTGTAACAACCCGTTAAATTAATAATATTTAATAAATTAAATTAATATAATTTCTAATTTGTTTAAGAATAAATGTAGAAATTTGGTATAGTAGTTGTAACCTAGTGTAACAATAAAATTTTATGACAATAGATTTGGATAATGTAATTTGTCACTTTTTGTTAAAAGTAAATTTTAAGAAATCAATAAATGTTGAATTGAGAATATTAATAAAAAATATTAACTAAAATGAGATTCATTAATATAAAATCAGTAGTGAAGATGTCACCTTTGGTTGTAATAAAGGTGAATGCTATTAGTGGATGTCAACACTTAATAAAATTTATTTAGAATAAAAAGAATTTAAATGCATGTTTGAATAGAGTATTAAATTGATAGATTAAGCGTAAGTAATTAGAATTTAACCCTATAAGATATGGAACTGAATGTATGAATATAATTTTGTAGAAATAGTTAATTAACAACTTATTTGTGCATACCCAATTTAATATAAATAACAAAAGGGCTAGCACTTGATGTGCCTAAGTATTAATATATTGGAACTATAATAAAATAGAGAGTTTGGTAGTAAATAGAAATAAAAAGACCGTTATTAACTAGTAAATTAATAAATGGATTCTAACAATAGGTAGTAATTAATGCGTGTATATTGGGCATTTGCGGATTACCAATTTTTCTACCTATTCATATAATTTATTTATGTAAATCTAAACCTATGGCAACATTTTGTTAATAAATGTTGGAAGTGAATTTGAATATATCAAAGGATAACAAGTGTTTAGGTTAACCATTTATTTTATTTAGTTAAGAAGGGAAATAGATTGAAATAAAGCTAATTTAATTTTTTTGGTTGTTAATGGGTATAGTTAAATAAGGAGAAGTTATAGGAAATAAAACGCGCACTAATGAGATGTAATATAATTCCAAAGTTATTTATACCCACAAATAGGTTAATTACTGTATAGAAAGAGTCTAAATCAATAAATGAATTTATTAAGATTACATTTATAATTTTATAACCTTTATGCTGATTTAAGTTCAATTAATTTATTTGATTAAATAGTGCAGTAGCATAGTTTTGTGCGGTAGTTGAAATAGCTAATTCTTTTAGGTGAAGTTAAGGCTAATTCTATGTATATATTTGACCTATTGTTGATATAGATTCGAGGAAGCAGGATCTATTAATTAAATGGAGTATTAGATTCAATAATTGCATTTATCGCATAAATAAAGAGAATATAACGGTTAAATTTGGCGTTATTGAAATTAAAAAGGAATGGGGGAATAATAATTTGAAATCATTGCAATAGATATTAATTTAAGGTCACCTTAAATAAATTAAGGTAATAAATGGAGGATAGTGTAAATATCTTTATAATACGATGATTTGTGTAGTTAGGGTAGTTTTGATTTGTCACTTAAGATGGAGGATTTTTATAAAATGTAATAAATGCAGTTTAAATTAAGGCATTGACGTTTGGGTATTTAAGAAGTGATAAACTAAAATTTATTTATTTATTTGAAAATTTGAAATCCAATTTGTGGATTTATTGCAAATAAGTGAAATTTGTGTTTAACCATTACATCGATAGGAATAAATTAAATTTAAGGTTATATTAATAAAATTTGGACTAGAGAAATGATATGAATCGGTTTTAGAAGCCTTAAATATAAAATGGGAAGTAGACGAGATTTCACGTTACAACCATTTTTAAAAAATCATGATGTATGTAGAAATATTTATGAAATATAACGTAAACCAATGTTGAATCAAAAGAATAGAGTCAACACTTATTTATTCATTTAATGTGATATAACTACGAGTATGATTTATTGCAAATTACATGGAAATCTAATATATAGGACATTACCTAAAAAGGAAGAGTAGATAAAATTTATGATAAACATATTTGTATATGAAGGTTATTGATTTAAGGAGAAATTGGGCAAGTTTTATGTATTTGGGTTAAGTGCAACCTTTAATAGATAAATTTAGTGCAATTAAAGAAATTGACAATTAATATTACGATAACCTAAAATTTGATGGGATAAGAACATTTGGGTAATGAAGGGATGACAAATATTAGCTATGATTCTAGAAGGAATTAAATAGATAATGGGAAGATTAAAATCAGGTTCTAAGCAATAATTATTAAATAACAGAAGTTTAGGAGTAAAGTGAGATAATTGAAAATTTTAATCATTCATATAAGTCATTTGTTTATTAATATGAGTTAGCTAATAAATTTAATTTGGGCAATACCTATATATTGGAAACACATTTGTAAAGTGTAATTAATTGAATTTAGTGAATTGGGAATGAATCCAAGGTTATAGGAATTGATGTAATACTACGCAAATAAAAGGTAACTGCATAAAATCAATGTTTCGTAATAAATTGAATTGATAATTAAGTAGGAATGGGTTTGAATTTGACAAAAAAGAAAATTTATTATTTGCTTACCCATCTATTCAATCTATTAAATTTGATCAGATCCATTTGCAATTAAACGAATTTATTTACAAGTTAGTATGTATTTAGCTGATAACTATAAACCAATTAGGGCAATTGGGTATATATATATTACCAGTTAAGTTATATAAGATAATGGTTGACTTAATTAAGGGAGTTTATGTAATAATTTCATTTATTTTGTAAGTGGAAATAAAACGTTAATGATAACAAGTATTCAAAATTTACCATCTATTTAGTATATTAAGTATAATTGATAATCAACTGCAGCAAGTAATAAATAATAAATACATAACGTTAAATGAAGTAATATTTGAAATTTAATATTTAGAAACTATGTAAATATAAGTGCAGATGAAATTGGGGATATTTACATATTGAAATATGAATCCAATGATAAATCAATCTAATTGACAATAAATAATGGAAAGTAAATTTAATTAAATTTTGGAAATTTAATATATATATACAGTTATAAACCCTAGCTCCATCCTATTGTCATTTGCTGTATATTCATTTCTTCATCTCCTTCTCCTCCTCAAATGGTTGCAAAACCTAGATCTACTTCAATCCAAATTTCAATGAAAATGCAAACACTTCAGAAAAATTCCACAAAAAAATATATGTTAATGTTCTCGAGGCACGTAATCTACTGGTGCAATTCGTTTTCTGTTTTGAACATTCGTTTGACCAGAATTAATTCAAACAGTCCGTGACCATTCATCATCGTCGTCGCAAACTTCGTCGGATCGTCAAACCTTTTCTGGGTTTTGTAGAGTGGACGATGGGGATCGCATCTATATGGTTTGTGTGTCGTTTTATTTATTTTCAATTTTGAATTCAATCATCATTTTTCGCCATAACTTTCTCATACGAAGTCGGATTCACACGAAATTTCTTTTGTTAGGATCGTAATTTAATTCCGGATTTGATGACGCTGGTTTGGACGAATTCCGAGAAGGGTGAATTTTTGGGTTTAAATCGAATTTAAATTCGATTTAAATTCCAAAGGTGAGTGTTTAAACCCACTCACAACTACTAGAAGCTTTTATGTTTGTTAAACTAATTTTAGAAATGAATAGAAATTTATTTATGAGTATTTGGCATGTTTATTTTATTCATATCTGTTGAATTGCATTTATTTAATTTAACTGTTAATTTAATTAATTTATTGCGTATAAATTTACAGTTAAAATTTATTTGTTTGTATATGAACTGCTAGTTAACAGTTATATAATTTATTACTGAATATAAACTGCAGACTAATAGCTGTTAAATTTAATTTGAATAAAATTGCCAGTATTACCTGTTATGTAGTACCAAAAATAATATTGTTATTGATTGATACTGATTGATGATTGCGATTTGGATGATGGATGATGTTGATGAATGGATGTTTATTGTATATCATTAAATTGCAAATTATCATGCATATTTCATTTCATTCGGGATTGTGGTTTGAAATGATATACAATCGCAAAATTTTATATCTTTTAAATTGCGGATTGAAATGATAAATATCCGTATCACTTGACCATAGGATAGAAAATTATATACAGGCACCACGGTATATATATATAACTATTTAAAGGTGATTTCTATGGTTTGGATGGAATACGGTTTATAATAATCTTAAATTTTATATTGTATAAATATTATTCTTCCATATATATACATATGAAGTTGAAAATTTTGAAATTAAAAGGTGTATAAATCTCTTTATTAAAAATGGAAAATTTTTAAGAAAATGGAGTTTGATAATTTATATCATATGTTTAAATGTTAAGTTTGGAAATTTTAAGATATGATATTTATAATTCGATTTTTTTCCAAGATAAATTGAAATGAATATTCTAGTATAATTTTAATTGAAAAAAATATATATTTTATTACTAGAAATTGGAGTTCTTATTTATTTATGGATTTTATGTGAATATTCAAGACTAAATAATAGAACATTTAATTTGGTTGAAGGAATAAATTCCAACTTTAGTTTTGAAATATTAATACTCCAAATGGATATATATATATATATATATATAAATTGAAGTGGTTTTGGAACGTGAGAGAGATAATACAAATTTTGGTTTAGACTTTAATAAAGAAATGTATTTGTAAAGCCATGAGAACTATTTTCTTTACAAAGTAACATTTAAGTTAAACCTTTTAATTCATATACCGTTGAATATCCAAACCATTCAAGTTTTAGAAGTTATGGTTTTAAATTATGATTTTCAAAATACTATGCTTTGAAAATATTTGATTTTCAGACGATATGAAGTTAAAGCATTTTGATTTTGGAAAAGAATTATATTTGGGATAAGTGATAAAATATGGTTTTGGGTTTTGAAATGATATCGTATTCATGGTTATGAAATGGAATGTTTATTCTAATTTTTAAAGTATAACCTATTTTTAAATGACCGCGGTGTTATAATAACGATGGGTTGGCAAAGAGACCGGGATCGGATATCTGACATACTCTCTGTCGATACCGAAAACCACTTTGACTAACCGTGTACGCGGTGGAGATTCCAGAATGAAGTAGGTGGTGTTGACGTTTCCTGTAAGGTAAATACGTGGACCCGACTCCCGTGAGTTGGCATAAGGTGGCTAAAACAGGAGCGATTCTCAGGCCAATGAGGTCATTCCTCTGATCGGACCCTCCTCTTCGATATTATACTTTGATTTTGGATTGATTCAGTGGCCACTTCTATATTTTGATTTTGGGGAGTTAGTCCGAGGTGGGCGGTAACTGCGGCTACGCGTTTCCACCAGCCTGGATAGCAATTGGTATATCTACCCTGGCATTGCCAAGTTGTGCCGTGTCACCTACCATACCGAGCCTTTACTACGAGTTTCTATTTGTGTCGTACCTATGGAGTATCCTCTGATAGCTTCCCGATCAGGAGGTATTACAGTACTGTATAGACTATTGGCATTATTTGTGTTAAGGGCTATATGGGTAACCCCTTAACGCTATTAAAAAGTAAGTTTATTTTATAAATAGACACTATTATAATAGCGCAATATACTACATAGTAAATAGTTTAACGGATCCTTAGGAGATGTAAATCCCGAGCATCTCTTGAGTTACTGTACTCATATTTATTTCTGTTAATTTAAATCACATAAGATCTTTTAGTTCTAACTCGAGTGTTTTTGTCTTTTCAAATTCGCTCGGGTCAGTCCGAGCGTTTCAGGATCGAATACTTTAGCTTTGAAGGACGAAGACGAAGAATCCGTATTGTATTATTTATAGTATTGCACCACACTCTAAATTTCCGCTGCATTGATTGTATTGGTATGTGTAACTCTGATATTCATTGTATAAGTAAGATTATTATATTTTATCCTTCCGCTGTGGGATTCTGTTTTGTTTTATTTCTTCTCTGTTTTCTTATTTACCCCATAACAATCCGCCCTTGCGTATGCTTTGAATTGGCACGTGTGTCGGTTTAAAGTGTGCGAAAAGGCGGGATGTTACATCATTCCATTCAAATCTCAAACTGCATAATTTCAAAGCTAAGGTAAATAATGAATACGTCTCATTTTTCCTATTGTTTCAGTTTTAAGATGAATCCAAGGTATTTTGCATGATTATGCCATGTTTTGAATGATTAAATTTTTGCGTATGATTGTTGATGATTTATGCTTATTTATATATGATTTATGATATGTTTTAGTATGAAAACCCTATTTTATGACATCTAGATGACTTGCGATTTCAGATTTAGATCAGAAATGATATTCTAGAGATGATTTTCAATTTTCATAATTTTCTGAATTAATATGGATTTTATATTAATTTTCTAGTAAAGAAAATGATTATCTGGATTAAAAGTTATTTACAGTTAAATAACATATGATTTGGGTCTAAAATTAATATATGTTAGAAAACATATTAAAATGATTTTTTGGAAATTTTATAGAATTTTCCTATATGTTTTGATGAATATATAAAATTATTTAATGTATGGTACTCAAGTGTTTTATATATTTATTAAAGGAGGAGTATTTTGTAAATAAATTAAATTGTTTATTTCTGAAATATTGGCAGCATTTTTAGAACAGAAAATTAGTAATCAATAATATTTTGACAAAGAGTATCTACTAAATAAATAGGGACAGACCATCTAGAAGAGAAGTGTCTAACAAGTGTTAGATTATTTTGTTTATATTGTGTGGTAGGCCCGAGTCGGCCAAATGTTAGTAGTTAGCCAAACAAAACTATAGTGTTCGGACAGATAGTTCATTTTTTACCTGATATGTATGTTTACATAATAATGCTTTATAGTTTTAACCAGTTTTGGTTGCAGGATAAAGATTTGAAAAAGATATTTTTTAAAATGTTATTAGTGAGGGGAAACCCGTTCTGCTAAGCGGCGTGGTCTCACTTAATATCAAATAACTGAGATGTATAGTATTATTCACACCAGGCTTTATGTCTGACTCGAAGTTTATGTTTTTCCTCTTAAACTCTCAGGTGCTAAAAATTGATTTTGAGTAGGCCGAGGGTTGAGGTTTATAGGTTTTTAGTAGGATGATGAATAAAGCCACCAAAGATAAGCAGGCGACTGACGAATAGCAATTAGGAGTTGCTGTTTTACTTGTTTATTCCGCCGTGTTGTATTAAGTCAGTATTGACTATATAGTACTCTGGTCAACCAAGGGGGTATAACCATATGCCGCTCTTGGCGTATTTAGATAATAATTATATTTTATTTGAACCTGGGAAATGATTATGGGATTATGTAATTTGAATGTGAAACATGAGTTTTGAAATGTAATCAGTAAAATGTTGTTTTTGAAGTCTGTGATTTTGTTTCATATTCAAGTGCTTTTAATATTATGAATACCATTAACATTACCGTATTTGGTCACCGGAAGTTAATACTATAGATGACTTCAGCATCTGTAGCGCTTAACTATGGGCCTCTATATAGGAGATGTTACAACTTCATATCAGAGTATAGGTTTATGAAAAACTTTAGCAACAAATGATTTTTGAAACCATAATCCTAAGGAATTAGAGATAAGATCAGAGTTTGGGATAACTCTATAGTAATGTACTTGTATTTGCTATATATAAGTATACACTATATCTCTAGTTTCCTATCTCTCTTAGGCTATTCTTCTACATCTCACAAGGACCGAATACAGATATGGAAGCTAGAAGTAGAAGAGCGAATCTTGGAGGAAGCACCACCACAAATGGAAATGCCAGACCGAATATTAGAAGGAAACAAGGTCAGGTACAAGCGGGAAATGATAGTGCTGGAGTTGATATGGGAGCTATGTATCAGTTTTTTGTGAATATGATGCAAGCTGGAATTGCTGCTGTGTGGTTGGAGGAAATGCTGGAGTAGGAGGAGTTCAAGAAGCTCCGATTGTCAACAACTATGCTAATTTGAGTAGAGATTACGCTAGGCTTGGAGGAAAGCCATTTATTGGAACCGAATATGTTATTGAGGTGGAGAACTGGCTGCTGCATTGCGAAAGGATATTTGTAGACTTGAGGCTCAACGATGCATAGAAGAGGAGGCTAGCTACGAGGCAGCTTCAAGGAGCAGCTTTATTTTCGTGGAATAGTGTGAAGGCTGGAGTGGATAAGGAAACGATGACATAAGCTAAGTTTAGGAGGAGGTTCCAGTAGAGGTTCGTGTCTGTGATGGTGCAGTCTGCTTTACTCAGAAAGTTTGCTGAGTTAGAGCAGGGAGAGATGTCTGTTTTAGAGTATTCTAGAAGGTTTGAGGAGTTAGCTAGGTATTGATGTGCTACTATGGATACTGTGATGAAGAGAAATGAGAAGTTCATTAGGAGGTTGAAGCCTGAGTTGGCTAGGGCTACATTACCTCATATCAGAGATCCTTGTGATATTCTGGTGGAGACGGCGTTGAGGCGTGAGGAGATACTCGCTTCTCTGGAAAAGAATAAGACGAAGGAAATCCAAGTAGGGTAGAATCAAAAGAGGAAGTCCTTTCATAAGAAGGGTGCTTAGAAAGGTGGAGTTGTGAAGAAAGGAAACTCTGAGGTTGTTTTCTTTAAGTGCGACAAGAAAGGGCATTTTACGAATGAGTGTCGTACTGGAAAGGCGAAGGAAGTGATCAGGAAAAAGAATATCAGATGCTTCAACTGCGATCAGATTGGTCATTATAAGAATCAATGCAAAGAGCCTACTAAGGATGGAAGGGGCAAAGTATTTGCATTGGAGCCTGCTGCATCAGGACCAACAAATCAGGAGAAAGGAAAAGCAGTGTTGGGAGGTACGCTTCATACCCATGGTATGTTTTTTAGCATTCTGTTTGGTACTGGTGCATTGCATTCTTTTATATCTCATTGTTTGATAGATAAGCTTAACCTAGAACGCACATACTTAGTTACTTTCTTAATAGTTGCAAATTCTATAGGATGATATGCGACACTTGGGGTGAAGTGTGACCATCTAGAGTTTTTTGTTAGGTCGTACCTTTTGCATTTTGCATGTGTTTGACTTTGTAGGGTTCAGAGTTATTTTGGGTATGGACAGGTTAAGTAAGTATGATGCTAGGATATTTTGCCATGATAGAAAAATATCACTTAGACACCCTGACTGTAGTGTTCAGATTGTATATACCATAGAAAACTCTAGTTGTGAGGTAAATGGTTTGTTGGATATTGTAGAGTTGGAAGATGAGTTAAACAAAGTTTTCTTTTCATGGTTAGAGAATTCGCGGATGTCTTTGAACCTGTGGTAGGTTTTCTATCGAAAAACGATCCATTGAGTTTCAGATAGATTGGGTGCCTGGAGCAGAATCAATGAGTAGGCTGCCAAGCAGGATGACACCTACCGAGATGAGGGAGTTAAAGATGTAGTTGGTAGATATGGAAAGCAAGAGTTTTATTAGACCTAGTAGTTCGCCTTAGGGAGTAGCTACAGTGTTCACTAAGAAACCGGATGGATCGTTGAGGTTATGTATCGATTATCGTAAGTTGAATGCGAAGACGATAAAGAATTGATATCCATTGCTTAAAATCAATGATTTTTTCGACTAGTTGAGTGGAGCCAAGGTATTTTCTCGGTTGGATTTAACAACAGGTTTTCATCATCTTATAGTAGCAGAGGATAGTATTCCTTTGATGGCATTTAGAAGTAGATATGGATCATACGAATGGTTAGTTATGCCGTTCGTACTAATTAATGCACCGACATTCTTTATGGATTTGACGAATCGAGTTTTACGAGAGCACTTGGATGGGCTCGTATTAGTATTCATAGATGATATTTTGATATGCTCTAAAGATGAAAGGGGCATGAAGTTCATATTATAATTGTACTTGAGACGCTAAGGCAGCATCAACTAAAGGAATAGTTTTTGAAGTACCATTTCTGAAAGAAGGAAGTGAAGTTTCTTGGTTATGTAGTCTCAGAGAAAGGGTTGTTTGTAGGTACCGACTACGATTAAAGCGATGAATAATTAGAAAAGACCCGAGACAGTGATAAAAAAAAGAGTTTTCTTGAATTGGCAGGATATTATAAGAGGTTCGTTAAGGATTTTTTACGAATAGCAACACCAATGACCAAACTAACGCGAAAGGATGTGAAGTTTGTATGGACCGATAAGTGTGAGGAAGAATTCCAGAGCTTGAAACACTTATTGACCCATGCACCTGTATTGGCTGTTCCGGAAGAGAATCAGGATTTGGTGTTTATACAGATGTGCGTAGAACTGGATTAGGAGCTATGTTAATGTAGAGAGGTAAAGTGATTGCCTATGCTTCTCGACAGCTTAGACCGCATGAGGTTAGATACCAACCCATGATTTGGAGTTAGATGCAGTGATATTTGCATTGAAGGTGTGGAGACGTTACCTTTTGGAAGAAAGATTTGAGTTGTATGTGGATTATAAGTCATTGAAGTACCTGTTCTCTCAGAAAGAGCTGAACATGAGACAATAGAGATGGTTAAGTTTATGGCTGCTTATGATTTTGGAATTGAGTACATACCAGGAAAAGGTAATAAATTTGCAGATGCGCTTAGCAGAAAGCATTAGTATGCAGTATTAGCTATGATAGTGGTGTGGAAAGATTTGGAAACACTAACGGCATGTAGAGTTCAGTGGAGATCTGAGGCTAGGTCTAGTGAAGGAACTGTTGTGAAGTTCGACCTGCAATGATTGAAAAGATTTCTTCAAAATAGGAGGAGGATCCAGTATTAGTTGAACGGATCAAGAAGTTAAGGGATGAAGGAGAGTGATGACTTGAAGGATTTTAGTCTTGACTAGAATAGGCGGTTGGGAAAGAAAGGAAGATTATGTGTTTAGAGTGTGGGAGACATAAGAAAGTAAGTTTTGAGGAATGCCATCGTTCGAAGTTCACTATTCATCCAAGTTGAACTAAGATGTATCAGGATATAAAGAGAAGTTTCTCCTAGGAAGGTATGAAGAGGGATGTTGGCTTATGGGTGAAGTAGTGTTTGAACTGTCAATAGGTAAAAGTTGAACATCAGAAGTCAAGTGGGTTGCTATGACAATGGGATATTCTGATATGGAAATGGGATTCTATTTCTATGGATTTTGTTGACGGGTTGCCAAGATCTAGTAGTTTAAATGAAAGTATATGGGTTGTAGTGGATAGATTGGTCAAGAGTGTCCATTTCATTCCAGTTAAGTCAATTAGGACAGCATTTGTTTTGACTAAGTTATTTATGAAGAATATAGTTAGAATTCATGGAATTCCTAGTAGTATCATAAGCGATAGAGATTCCGTGTTCACTAGTGATTTATGAAAGAGTCTGTAGGAGATTTTAGGAACCAAGCTCAAGATGAGTACCGCTTACCATCCGCAGACCGATAGGCAAAAGGAAAGGGTCGACAAAGTCTTGGAGGATTTGTTAAGAACTTGTGTGTTAGATTTTGGAGGATCATGGAAAGACCATCTACACATAGTCGAGTTTTCGTATAATAACAATTATCAAACTAGTATAGGGATGGCACCATTTGAAGCTTTGTATGGAAGGCCATGCAAACCTCCCGCTTGTTGGTTAGAGATTGGGGATATGTTGGTTCTTGGTCCAGGTTTGGTTAGATAAGCTGAAGAAAAGATTGAGTTGATTCGAGCTAGGATGAAGGAGGCTCAGTTTAGGAAGAAGAGTTATGCGGACAGAAGATGGAAAGACTTTGAGTTCTTTGTTGGATATCATGTTTTTGTTAAGGTATCACCGATAAAGGGGTGATTAGATTAGGGAAATCAGGGAATTTGGCATTGAGATTCATAGGAGCATTTTCTATTGTAGAGAGGATTGGGAAACTTGCATATAGAGTAGAGTTACCGAATAGTTTGGCAGGAGTCCATGATGTTTTCCATGTTTCTCATCTAAGAAAGTGTGTTAGAGACCCGGAGACTACCATAGCACCGACCATATTAGATGATTTAGTTGTAGAGCTAGACTTGACTATGTTAAAAAGTCGATTCGTATAGTCACAAGAGATAAAAAAACTAAGGAACAAGATAATTCGATTAGTGAAAGTCCATTGAAACGACGATAAGGGAGACCGTACTTGGTAGACTGAGAGCATGATTAGGGACGCTTATCCTAATATGTTTGATGGTATGTTTTACCTTTATGTTTGATTTGTTCTATACCTTATCGTAATTTTGAGGATGAAATTCTTTAAGAAAGGGAGATTGTAACCCCCCATATTTTTAGTAACATTATTAGGAATATTTAGTTAGATAAATAAAATAAAATAATGAAATATGATTAGGGGATTGAGATTTGTAACTAATAGGGGTAGCCGTGTCATGTTAATGAATAAACTAAAATGAGCTAACATGAATTAAAATAGAGAAGGGAAAAGTTGGGAAAAGTGCATTCTTATACCCTAAACCCTTAGGAATTCACGTTCATTACTAAATCAAAAATTGAAGTATAGAGGCCGGCCACCTTTAAGCAAGAAGAAGATAAAAAAAGCAAAGGAAAGAAGATTAATCATCTTAATCCATTCAAGTATCAAACTCCATAATCTTAAAGCTAAGGTGAATAATGACCACATCTCGTTTTCCCTATTATTTCGGTTTTAAGGTGAATCCGAAGTATTTTGCATCATTATACCATGTATTTGAATGATTAATTATTTATATATGCTTGTTTATGATTTATGCTTATTCATATAGGTTTTATGATATGTTTTAATGTGAAAACCCTATTTAATGACATCCAAATGAGTTGCAATTTTAAATTAAGATCAGAAATGATATTTTAGAGATGGGTTTCCATTTTCATAATTTTCTGAATTAATGTGGATTTTATATTAATTTTCTAGTAAAGAAAACGATCATTTGGGTTTAAAATTATTTACAATTTAAATGAAGGTTTCGAAGGGATGGTTCCCCGACGGTTTCGAAAGGTTTGAAAGGAAAGGTTTTCCAATGTATTCAAAAGGCAATGTTTAAAGGTTTTAAAGATAGGATGTCTAAGGTTTTAATGATTTCGAAGGAATAGTTTTTCAGTGTTATCGAAAGATAGATTATGAATGGTTTCGAAAGGAATGTTTTGGCCTTTCGGCTTAGGTTACGAAGAATGGTTTACTTGGTTTCAAAAGGGGTACTTTCAATAGATTCGAAAGGGTTACTTTTAAAGGTTTAAATGTTTTCATTAAAAATGATTTGAATAAAGTATATATATAACATGGTAAAGTGATTTTGAGTAAAGCATAGAGCATATGTATTTTATTTGTTTAAGTTTGGCTTAAAGGTTTTTAATCAATTTGAGATGAAATGGTTTTCAAGGAAATTTTTGGGAAGATTGCCCTAAGTAAAATGACTTGGATATTATAATATCAAATGGGACTGGTATACGGCCGCACCCTATACATTAGCTATTAACTCCAGCTAATTTAGTCCAAAATTCCAGTGCCTAGGGCTTTGCCACATGTAAGACTAAAATGATGATTACACACAGAAGGGAATATATATTTGTATACAGATAGGTTATTGATGATCCCGCAAAACCATTAGGATCAGGTGACCCTGGAAGAAGATAAGTTAGGGACAAACCATCCATAAAAGGAGTATCTAACAGATAAGTTAGGGATAGACCATCCAGAAGAGGAGTGTCTAATAGGTGTTAGATTATTTTTTTATATCGTCTGGTAGGCGCAAGTCAGCCAAAGGTTAGAAGTTAGCCAAACAAAACAATAGTGTTTGGAAGGATAGTTCATTTGTTACCTGATATGTATGTTTACATAATAATGCTTTATAGTTTTAACCAGTTTTGGTTGCAGGATAAAGTTTGCAAAAGATATGTTTTAAAAGGACATTAGTGAGGGGAAACCCATTACGCTAAGTGGCGTGATCTCACTTAATATTAAATAACCGGGATGCATAATATAATTCACACCAGGCTTTATGTCTGACTCAAAGTTTATGTTTTCCCCCTTAAAATCTTGGGTGCTCAAAATTGATTTGAGTAGGCTGAAGGTTGAGGTTTATAGGTTTTTAGTAGGATGATGAATAAAGCTGCTAAAGATGAGCAGGTGGCTGATGGATAGCTTTAGGAGATGCTGTTTTACTTTGTTTATTCCGCTATGCTGTATTAAGTACTCTATTGACTATACAGTACTTGGCGTATTTATGTAATAATTATATTTTATCTAAACCTAGGAAACTACTATTGGATTATGTAATTTGAATGTAAAACATGTGTTTTGAAATGTAATCAGTAAAATGTTGTTTTTGAAATCTATGATTTTGTTTCATATTCAAGTGCTTCTTATATTACGGATACCATTAACATTACCGTATTTGGTCATCAGAAGTTAATACTATGGATGATTGCAGCATCTGTAGCGCTTAGCTTCGGACCTCCAGATAGGGGATGTTACACTTAGGGGGTTATATCATATTTTATATACAAGATATTAATGGTTGTCATCATAAAAATGGGGGAGATTGTTAATACCTTAGCTATTGATTTTGATGACAACAACCTTAATAAACAACAATGCACATTCCTATATAATATGGATACTAATGTTTTGCCAAGTTATACAATATGTAGTGCAGGATATTACACATATATTAAATCGAACACCGTATAGTATAAAGACTCAAGGAATGGACATGAGGACTCATGAGTATAAAGACCAAGATATGAAGATCTCATGAAAATAGTATAGTATATAGAGTCATGGAATATTGTTAAAGTTCCTGTTAGCAATCTTTGATCTTTTATGTTTTTGAATAAAATAGATTTTCAAAGTATAAATTCAAAAATATTTTATAAAAGGTTTTCCAAAGTTCCAAACGTTAATATGTTTAAAATGTTTTACAAAGTATCAAACTATTTTACAAAGCATAGAGTTTTCAAAACAATTTTTAAAGAAACCAGGTTCCAAAAATTTCATGTATATGTCAACATACATGTTGTAGATATATCGATATACATAACACAGAACAATTTTTAAAATTTGAAATGAAGCGTCTATTCATTGCAACTCTTCGTGAATGGACGCATCTGTTTATACACTATACATAGAGGGTTTCAAACTTTTTAGTTAGTTATTATCTTATTTTCTTCCCTTCTCTTACTCTCTTGAAAACTCCATTGAAATAATATCAAATTATTTTCAAAATCAAATATAATTAATTCATACTTTTTTTATTAATTCAATATGACTTTCTTACCGTTTTGGAATCATATCTCTCTTAAATCTAAGATCAAAGTGCTGTCCAAGAGGCTATAGGATCCGTTGTATCCAAAGTTCAAGAAACTGTCTTTGGAAAAACTATCAAACTCTATTTGCATATTCTTGGGTGTGATTTTAGCCCATTCAAATCAATTGGGAGTGCTTGGTAGCCTGGAAATTCGAGTGGGTGTGCTTGTAGCCCATCCAAATCAAGTGGGTATACCTTGAGCCTGAAAATCAGGAGGGTGTGTTACATAGTCTTGGAATTAAGATTGCAACTGGGTTTTCCTTCTATCCGTTTAAAGATTGACATTTGAAAAGAAATCCACACATGCAATTGTATGACGTAGGAGAAACCCATACCGGTATAAAATCACTGGTGTCATCTCTCTAACTCTTTATCGTACTTTATTTCTTTTATTCTATCTGTGATTACATCTATGATTAAATGTTGATATAATTCTGCGGTGAAAAATCTTTGATTTAATATTAAACTAAAGAGAGTTCAAAAGGATTTACAAAAGTTAGAAAACACAAGTCACACCCCCTTCAGTGTTTAATTAGCCTTAAGATCCATAATTCTGTAATCCACATTTGGTATCAGAGCGTTAGGTTTATAAATCAACACAGGGCTCAGCTCAAAAGTCAGAGAGGACCTAATTAGATTCCTCTTACAGATCAAAGACATCTTCACTTGGGAACATACCAATATGACTGGCATTGATTCTAGGATCAGTTGTCATGTGCTAAACATCAACCCTAAGACCACCTCCATCCACCAATAACACCGACCGCTCAACTTGGAGAGGCACAAGCTTTCGAAGAAGAGGTGGAAAATTTGTTAGCCAATGACTTCATCAGAGAGACAGACTATCTCTTATGTTTGGCAAACCTGATACTAGCAAAAAAAGCCAAACGGGATATGGAGAACGTGCATCAACTTCTCCAACCTCAACAAGACCAACCCTAAAGATATTTTCCATTTTCTCACATAGATTAGTTAGTAGATGTAACTAGCAGGCATGTGCTCATTACCTTCATGGATGCTTATTTAGGGTACAACCAAATTTCCATGCACGACCCAAGTTAAGAACAAACCTCCTTCATAACTAGCGTCAGCTTGTACTGTTATCATGCCATCTCCTTCGGTTTGCAAAACGGGGGCGCAACATACCAACAACTCATCAATCACATGTTCTTAAAATAGATTGGCTAGTCTAGGAAGTCTATATGGACGACATGTTGGTCAAGTTCGAGTAGGCAGAGGGCATGTGTGAAATCTAGTCGAGACTTTTGGCATCCTTCATCAATACAACATGAAGTTGAATCCCAACAAGTGCTTTTTTGACATTTTATCTGGTAAATTCCTTGGCTATGGTGCAAGCGCCAAGGGATTGTGGCCAACCCTGACAAGATCCAAGCCATCCAAGACATGCAGGTTCCTCGAACTGTGAAGCAAGTGCAAACCTTGAATAAAGTAGTTACAACATTAAGCCAGTTTGTGTCGAAATCAACCGATCAGTGTCTACCTTTCTTCGATCTAATTAAGAAAGGTAAAACTTGCACTTGGAACAAGGAATGCACCAAGGCATTTAAAGAACTAAAGCAGCATCTGACCACTCCCCCATGATTTCCAAACCCATCAACGGTGAGGATCTTTACCTATTCTTAGCATGGTCTAATCATGCGACCAGCGCCGCCCTAATCAAAGAAGACGAGAAGATCCAATGATTGGCTTATTATGTCAGCAAGAAATTCACTAGTCTAGAAACTAAGTACTCTCGACTAGAGATGGTCGCTTTTTGCCTACTCATGATAGCCCGTAAGCTCCAATCAAACTTTTAGGCTCACCCTATCAATGTCTTGACAAATCAGCCTTTAAAATTGATCCTCAATCGACCCGACACAATGGACCGATTATTAAAATGGTCCGTTGAGCTTAGACAACATCACATCTGTTCCAATCTTGCACCTTCATCACAGGTCAGGGTGTAGTCGACTTCATTGTCAATTGTTCAAGGATAGAAGGCCTAAAAGAACAAGCCATCGTTGACAAGCTAATTTGGTGCCTATATGTTGACAGAGCATCAAACGAGAAAGGAGTAGGGGCTGACACTCATCACGCCCAAGGGTAAAGAATCATATTTCGTAGTCCACTTCACCTTCAAGGCAATAAACAACGCAACTGAGTACGAAGTTGTCCTTATCGGTCTCAAGATGGTGAGGGAGTTATGCATGAAATATGTGAACGTTTTCAACGATTCATCCTTAGTTGTTAACCAAATTGGCGAGTGCTTCCAGTTAATGGACAAAACATTGGCCTTGTATATTACCGAAGCCAAAAGGATCATTAGTACCTTTGAAAAGTTTAGACTGGAACAAATACCAAGAGATCATAATGTTAAGGTCGAGAAACCGACCAAGCAGCAAGCAACCCTGAAGAGGATATCACTCCTTAGGTCTTGCGGGAAATTCTTATCACTCCTAGCCATGAGTCGAGGGAAACATCAATGGAAATAGACGCACCCTCTATAGACGATGCCCTTGGTCTTCCCAACTGCAAGGAAGCCAAGAAGATTCTCGAACGAACCCTCAACTACACAATCGTGGATGAATGGCTCTATAAACGTAGCTATTCCACAACACTCCAGTAGTGCGCGTCTGTAAGCAAGGTTATCCGGATCTTTGAGGAACCACATGGAGGAGTATGTGGGGACCATGCTAGAAGGAAAATCCAAGAAAAGAAGACCGTCGGCCGAACTACTAATGGCATAGTATGATCAAAGATTCATGGAGTATGTAAAGGAATGCGACCGATGTCAATGGTTCGCCAAGATCCCTCATGCCAAGCCTGCCAACCTCACCTTGGTAATCTCCTTATGGCCATACGATACTTAAGGATTTGAATTAATAAGCAAGCTACCACACACCAAGGGAGGTACAACCACACTATAGTTGTCATCGATTACTTCACCAAATGGGTTGAGGCTGAAACCCTGACCGGAGTAACCGCCTCTAAAATATCAAACTTTGTAACAAAGAACATTTTCTGCGATTTTGACCTGCCCAGGAAGATCATAACCGATAATGACACTCAATTTGAAAGCGGTCTCTTCCAAGACTTTTGCATAAGAAACAAGATTGAGAAATTCTTTTCTTCCATCACCTATCCTAAGGACAATGGATAGATGGAAGCTGCCAAAACCATTAAGACCACTCTCAAAAAACTCTCTTGAATATCAAAGGGAACTGGACCGAAGAACTACCGTTGGTCCTTTGGTCCTATCGTACTTCTAGCTGCACGTCAACTGGCCATGCTTCCTTTTCATTATACTATGGATATGAAGCCATGCTACCCATGAAAGCCGATATCTCATCACCTCCACGTCAAACCTTTAGGACCGGGCAAAATAATGAGTTACTCAAGCTTGGGCTCGACACTATATAAGAACGAAGGGCTGAGGCTGAGCTCCATGCTGAACCTCTACCGCAAACTACTGACCTCTACTGCAAGGTGCATAACAAACCATGCTCCCACCCCCACTGGGCTATCTTATAAAGGATGAGTTATTACGTGCTCATTTGTCTTGTTAGGTACCGTCGATCTATGCCACCAAGTGTGTAGTGAGTAATGTTCTTCGCTTGCTAGCTGGCTATCCACAAGAGTGAATTTCCGTGCATTCATTTCCTTATTAGGGACAGTTGACCTCTGCCGTAAGGTGCATAGCGAGCCATGCTCCCTATCTGCCACAAGGCTATCTATTAAAGGATGAATTTTTATGTGCTTATTTGCCTTATTGCAGACCGTCAAACCATGCTGCCAAGTACGCAGCATGCCATACTCCCTGTTTGCCAAGCAATATCTACGAAGATGAATTACCATGCATTCATTTCCGTGTCAGGGATCGCCATTCTTACTACATTTAAGGACCTTTCAAGAAAATCTCAATTTGATCCAGATCACACAATTAAGCCCAATGCTCAAACACCGACCTCAGTGCCTCACCAACAAGATTAGGTGATCCAATAAAAAAATACAAGAGAGCGGGCCATAACCACATCTGCCTTCGAAAACAATAGCACTTATAATAAGAAACCAAATTGTTTAATATATACCCAACCAGCTAAGCATGCGAAACCATTCAATATTGAAATTTTGACAAAAGGGAAATATTCATATGTAAAAGTACGAGACACGTAGCCCTCCCCAATAGGCTCACAAAAGGTGATAAAAATATCCACATGGATGGATCCTCAACTGGCTGGTGTATGGAGTCGATTTGTTCCCTGATCAAAATAATTGAACAACCTCCCCAGAAGTCGCCATCTCCACTGCAACTTCCTCCTGTGTTGCCCTAAGCAGGTCGACATCTTGGTGACTCACGGAAATCGACAAATCATAGTTATCCTTGAACAAGGCTTTGATCATGTTAGTCATTTGATTCTAGCATTGGTCCTCCTCCTCCTTTCGAGCGGCCTTCGCATCGGTAATGGAGTTACATTCGCTAGTATGACAAGAAAGGTATGCTTCAAGCTTGCCCAACCTCTCTTTGAAGCTTGCCACCTCCCTCTCTGCCCTCTCCTTGACATCGACCACCGCTTTTGCTGCCTCTTACGCCTCCTCGACCATTTGTTCATCCGATGCCTGAGCCTGCTTGCACACCTCGACTTCATTCGAGCCTTAAAGTCATCTTAGAAGCGTACATACTGATAAATACCACTACAACAACAAACCAGTTAGAAATTTCTGCATAATGTAGAGGGTTCGAAGGGAAAAAGGGAAAGAATATGGAAAGTAGAAAGAAAAAGAATGCCCAACACCTCAGTCCCCACCCCAGCCATGGTGCTCACCATGATGGAGATAAAGGATGAAGCATACTTACTTTTCTAAAACAAAGATCTAAAGGACTCAAGGTCAAGAGACTGCTCGAGTTTTTTATGACAGTGTTCAATTTTTTGTAAATAATGAAAAGGAAGGGGATGGAAGGATTTCATAAGCTAACCCCTACTAATCTCCACCGTGGGATTTGAATCGACCTTAAATCTCAATCATTCAGGTGCAGTGAATGCAATTGTCATGTCATCCATGCCTAAAAGCAAACTTCCATGCTACTACTTTTGGAAAAACAAATTGTCACTACCAATTACACAAAGCCATTTGGAAAGCGCATTAAATACGCTGTAGAGCCGTCAAGCGGCAAGATTCATATGATTTTTTCTTCAAGCCCATACCAGCAAATGGATTTGGACTTGGAGGGGAAAATGTTGCTTAAATTTTTCACTAGTAGCTAGCAGGATAATGAAATACAATTTGGCCCAATCAAAGATATCCTAGTTGATCCACCACCATTTCGAAAATACTGGCCAAAGCCATGGCTTCAAACTAACCTTTCTACTCAGGAAGGTAGCAAGATGAGGTCTGACCATTTCACCTCGAAGCAATCTCCACACTTAGACAAGATCTGGACCAGGTTCGGCTCGATCCCGATGGCTCCCCTATATCGAACTTCCAGCAGTAGCTAAAGAAAAACACAATTCACCTAGCATCACATTAGTTCATGTCCATCTCCTATCCTAGCCCACCCTAGCAAGCAACGCATCAGACAAGAATGGCCCAAGCATAGCCCATCTCTATGTAGGGCTTTGGCTGAAAGTGTTGCTAAGGATTGTAATATGGAATAGTAAATAAGTTATCTACCAATGCGGAATAAAGACATAAAAGGTAAATAGTAAAGTAAATAACACCAGAGATTTTTATATTGATTCGAACTCCTATTCTACATGCAGTCCCAGACTTCTTTTGGAATTTAACTATCAACCTTCTCTTAACCCGGAGAAATAGGTATTACACCGCCTGAGCAACCGAACAGGACTTCAATAATACAATAAGTTTTGTTGACTGATTATGCTCTATAGATAGCATAGATTTGACTTTAGAGTACACCCTTCCTATAATTTCTCCTTTATGGTATACAGTGCAATACGTGAAGATTGAAAGTAATTTGAATCACAAATAAATTTGAGCTTGAATGTGCAAGTGATTTGAACGCATTTATGAAAGCAAATGACAGAATTTAGATAGAAAGAATATAGAATAGAATCAGGGAATTAAGTTGTTAAAACAATTTAACTGAAGGCTATTTATAGAGTTAAAAAAGATGTGACCATTCGAGAAAAGATTCGGCCAAGAGATATGGAAACAACTGTTAGATTAACTGTTGTTTCTGTTCATTGAAAGAAGGTGACCATTTAGAAAATAGTTATTATGAATATTCAGTCGACTAAGGCAAGAAATTTAGTCTTCTAAAAGTTCAAAAAATCTTAAAGTTTAAATTTATTTTGAAAAGACACCTAGTTTAGTTGACTGAATGGGGGTGTTTAGTCAACTGAACCTTCAAAATAATTTTTGCACCTATGCATGTTTCAATCGATTCCACACCTTGGTTCAGTCGATTGAAACTGGTGTTTTCTGCCCAGTAAACTTCTTTTGAAAGCAATTTGTTTACAAACTTAATATAATCAACTCTTAGTGTGTGTGTGTGTGTGTGATTTTGAATATGATTTAAAGTATGTATGCGTGCATATACCACTAAGGAGAGATTTTAACAATTATTAACTACTAATTAGACTATAGACAAACCAATTATAATTGTTGAAACTCCTCTTTGAAATCTTTGGTCTTCAATCTATCGTCGAGTAGAATAGTGTCTTCTCCTGAAAATTTGGTTAGTTCATATAATATATACTTTATGGTTGTCACGATTAAAACATAGAAGTACAAGGTTCTAATATCGGCAACCAACTCTAAGTGGCATCAGGACTCCCACCTAGTCACCTTGCTCCTAGACATTTTAATAATAAGATTTGTAAATCGATTAGTTTTATATAAAAATGAATGGGAAATAAGTTATCATTGATTATTTAAAAGAGTTTCGATATTTTAAATAATTATGTAAACGTGTTTTGAAAATAAATTATTATTCTTTAGAAATACTTATTATTTTACAAAGAATTTAAAAGTAAGTAATTGGAATTTATTTACAAATACTCTCGGGATTTGTAAACTAGATTTGATGGAACCGATGTGATTCTATAAGAGAAATTTTATAATGGGATTTCTGGAAACTTAAGAAGTTTCCAAAATAATTAGACTTGAAAACTTCAGAAATTACTTGAATTAATAAAAGAAGTTATAAATTGAACTTGGAAATATTTCTAAGTACCGATACAATTTGAAAATATCCTATTATGGAAGTAAGTATTCGAAATTGTTTCTAAATACTAAAATATTGAAAGAGATTTGAATATATATCTTTGTAAAGGTATTCCGAAATAAATTTTTGACAAATTTATAATATGGGCCTAATGACTGCTTATGTGTGTAATTTGATAGTCAAATAACCAACTATCAAATTTGGCCATATTCGTTGATCGTTTCGAAGAGACCGGGATCAAATTTAATTATCCAAAACCACTTCGATCCGATTTGAGCATTACGAATTGTGGAATCTTGAGGATAATGAAGACGGTGGTCTTTAAAGAGATTGGTTAGTTCCGACCCAGAACAACTTGTATGGATGAATGTTTGCATTGCATTGTTGCCTGAAAGGCAGTGTTAGCATTCCAAGTGGGATTGCTGTTCAAAAGGTAAAACATAGCCTCAAACTCATCAACCGGAAAATGACAAAAATCGGTCATGCAGCAGGGCCAAGTAGGTCGCTACCAATTATGATATGGTTATTTCAAATCTAGATCAGCTATTATCTCTCATTGGTATGCTTTGGGGCCTATTAATGGAGGGATGATCATATTCAGTACTACTAGTCAAGTGGTAGGCTAGTCCTGTGTGGCACGGGTACAAGATGTTCTTGTCAGACCCCTGTGCATTTATCTAGAGATGTATATGGAATCCAGTCTCCAATACGTGCCTTTACGTTTATTTAATTATTGTAACAATTTCGGCTGTTTTAATAGGTGTTTGTACTTAGACACTACTATAATATCATAAGATTTTTATATAAAAGTATTTTGGTTATCGTAAGGTAAAAACCCATCATGTTTATGTGTGGCGTGGTCTTACGAGATTCCTTTGATTTCAAAGATTTCTCATACTTTAAATCCGGTTGGGTGTGTTTTCTCACGCTGGTTTTAAGACTAACTCGGTTGTTATTTTATTATAACGCTCGGGTCAGGCCGAGTATATTACAGATTAGTTTGGATGCTTGGAGCTTTAAGAGACGAGTTGGTGGCCCATAGATGTATTCACATAGATTGTTGTATTTTTCGCTATATTTATTGATGTGTTATCAACGATTGTGGGGATAGAATGTTATAACTGTCCAGGATGAAATATGTTAGTATATTCTGATTGATGTTTGTATATATATACATATAACAGTTTTGCTTTTGCGTAAAGACTTGTGATATATTATAGATCATTTGTTCCGCTGTGAGATTCTATGTTGTCTAGTTATATTCTTATCTTCTTCCTTCTTCTTTTCCCTTAACAATCAGATTTTTTGACATTCGATTGTTCGGCATATGGTAGAGTGGATGTATTAGTGTCGATTTTCGAGGGTTAAAAATTTGGTTCGTTGCATTTGGTATCAGAGCTGAAGATAAGCGAGAACCTTAACTTTAGTGGGATACTCATTAGAGATAAGGTCAGTAACGCCCTAGAATGAGTTTGAGTGTGTGCGTGTGTGTGTGTATATGAGCACGTATTTGTAAGTGATATAAAAATTGTTTTATATTGTGTTGATTGGTCAGTTGAGTGGCTTATGGATTCTGGTCGATACGAGTAATTAACGTTGTTGATAGGGATCTCTAAACACTTGAATAGAGCAACTCGGTATGATATTGTTTTGAAAATGGGTAAATTGTATAATTTTAACTTGATTATATTTTAATATAAAGGAATAACTTTCAGAAATTATTATAGTTCTATATGGTGTGTTTGGTTGTTAGAGAATGATAATATTTTATTATCATCATATGTTGTTGTGTTCAAATAAAAGTTGGCATTATTGTAATGCAAACAAGATTAACAATTAAGGAGTGATTTTACATAACCAAAGTGAGATTATATATAGTCTATGAATATGATTTATAAATTGAAAGGAAATGAAATTTCAGAAGTATATTATAAATTTGATTTATGAAAAGGATTTAAAAGATGGAAATTCATAAATCCCGTTGATTTTGAAATTGTTTTTCAAAGTTTTGAAAAATAATAATATATTATTTAGAAAATATTCATGAATGGAAATATTTTTAAAAGGATTTTAAAGGAAATAAAAGCACTAAACTCACTTCGGTCGCTGGAGAATAATTTCGGTGATGACCGCAGCATCATCGATGTTCATTTTCGAGTTTCCAAGAGAGGAATTGCTAGCATTGGATTTTTTTTGGTAAAACTGGTTTTGGTTATGAAATTCAAAAGAATAATTTGATATACCAAGGAATTATGTGTGTATGATTTCAAAAATGATTTGAAATACTTTAGAACAAGGTCTTTAAACTCTGGGATTTTCACTTAAATGTTTTATTGAAATAGGAGAAAATAAGTTTGACAACTTATAAATTTCTAAAATTAACAAGCTAAAGAAATGTTTTGAATTATTGAATGTGAATGTAAAAAAGGAAAAAAATTTTGAAATTGATCTGTGGAATGAACTATAACTTAAGTTAAGTTAAATAAAACGAATTTTGAAAATTTGACCTAAGTTAGGCTAAATGCAATAAATTTTGAAAATGGAATTGATTAAGATTTGAAATAAATTAATGAAATGAGCTGATTAAATTAATTAGTGAACTGGATATGGTTTGGAATGTTGATTGATAAAATTAAATGTTGAAACTGGAAAAATGAAATTGAATATTGTTAGAAGTAGTTATGAACTTAAATTATAAAGTGGTAATAACCGTAAGAAGTTGTACAACATGTTTATAAATTTAAGAAAATTTTGCGGAATAATTCATAAATGAAGTAAGCATGAAGTGAAATGTGTTGAACATAGAATTTGGTGGAATAGTTCTTAAATGATATTAGTATTAAAAGGAATACACTAAATAAGGGAATGTGAATAATGATTGTGAATAATTGATTGTAAATGAAATGAATGTGAATAGGATAATTTGCGATAGCTAAGAATCAATTGGAAATAAATACGTAAGTTGTACATATATTATTTTATTTGCATAACGGTTTGATCCAGATTCAAGCATAGGATTTCGAGATAATTTATATCGATTCGAGTTGGAATTTTTCACTCGATTCTCGACGGCGAACACCGCATATGGATTTTTGACTGGTTATGGGATTCTCTATCATAGTACATGGCTATGCAAGAAGAATAATGGTTTCTGATCAAGGAACCGGATAAGAGTCCGCACTAGAGCGTCATATGACCGATACTAGTTCGAAAGTGAAATTGTGTGTTCGAGCGAGCGATCGGATTTATAATGCGTACGATGATATATGTACATCGTACGGTTTTAGTGAAGCAAATGTTGGAAATTAAAGTTGTAGAATAATATGATTTTGAATTATACGATTGAATATTATTGGTAAACAAGGTACATGTATATAAAAGCAAGAGCTAATATGATGTCTTTGATATCATAAGAAAATTGGGTTATCCAACAAAAAGGTACATGCTTAAAACATTGTTGATTTTATGGTTGAGCCACTTGGCTTTTGTTACCTTTTGTTGGTTTGGGCCCAATAACGACGATTTGTAGTTGTTTTGATCTAGCCGCACAAAGGAGACGCTGACGCAATTTTTCAAAAATTTAATGAGTTAGGAATTTTGAAGCAAATTTCCAATAACTAAAAATTGATTTTTGAATTATAACCTGAAATGATTGAAGGGATAATATCGGTTAGAACCTATGGATGAACTTGTGAAATTAGTAAAAGTAATAACAAGGTTTCAACAAATTAATTTTGGAAAATGTTAAGGGCTTAAAATAATTTGGCAAAATATTTCAACTAATTTTTTTAAAAAAGAAATGGGTTTGGGCATTTTTCTTATCTTGGCAATTTCGAGGACGAAATTCTTTTAAGGGGGAAGAATGTAATGACCCAGGATTTTAGTTATTTGAAATTAGAATATTTAATTTATTTTAAATATTTAAAGTTAATTTTATAGATCTAATGACTTGAATTTCAATTTTAGCAATTTATTGGGTAATTTAATTATTGGAAATTGATAATTGAAATTGTTTAAATAATTGAATCTTCAATTTTTTATTTGGATAAAAATGATTTAAAGGCTTATTAAATTTATATTTATAAGAACGAAGATAATAAAAAATTTAAATTGATTCAAAAGTGATTTAGCTAAATTTGAAATTAACTCGTTTTAATTAACGAGTGAAAATAGCCTTGCGGGGCACAATCTCGAATTTTGACTAAACCAGTGTCATTGTGTTTGTAATAATGAATTATAATATGCCGTCAAATTTCGTAGCGATCAGATGTACTATTTGGTCGTACGGGATAGAAACACGTTGAAATTAATATTAGAAATTTAATGTTATAATTTGGTTCAAAAAGCTATCTTCTTCATACAGTCGAATTGATGCTTGACACTAGCTCCATTGCGTTTGGAATAGGGGTATAATATTAGGAATACCAGGCGGCACGCCTCGATTGAAGCTCGTAATTATATAATTAGATATTTTGAAATTTTAATAGTTATTTTATTCGATTTAACCATACATTTCCTTTTAGCCAACTTCACTTTTTTTATCAACGGCCTTCAACCTGTACAACCACCAACCCTTCATGTTTTCCTCTCCTATATATCAGTAGCTCCAGACAGAAGGAGAAAGAAAAAAGGAAACTTCTAAAAAAATTAATTCAAATTCTACTCAACGAAAAATTCTCAAACAATTTTTAAAATTCATTTTTAGAGGAGATTTTCGATTGGGTGTGCATTTAAGGCTATTCAATCACTTATTGGCCTGGTTTTATGGAGCAGCGACCACTAGGATTTTAGATTCTTGAACATTGGTTCATCGATTCATGAAGTGGAGGATTGATTTGATATCTCGGGGTCGAGGGGCGCCTTTGGCCGACGTTTAGTGATGTGTGGTCGAAGTTTGGGAAGGGGGCCGAAATTTGCTACAGTGGCCAGGGGATGGTCATGTCACGTTCGAGAGGGATGGTTCAAGCATTGATTCGTGGTTGGGAAGAGATCACGAAGAGGAGTTCGATGGCTATGTCGATGTTGGCATTCGTGGTCGGTCGAGGGAGAAAGCTGAACCTGAGTGCACGGTGATGCACACGTGCCAGGGAAGAAGCAGGGGACATCAATTTGCGGAAGAAGGGTATTAATGTAATTAGTTGATGATAAAGAAAGTAGTGAAATGAAATTTTATTTAAATTATCACTACCTTATAAATTTTTTGTATCTCCTTCATACGAGGCCCGATTGGAACGAATTTTTTTGCATTGCGCTTGTGACGATGAATGCTTCACAATGGAACTAATATGGAAGAATTTGAAGACTGTTGAAAGTTGGGCTAAAATCGGACGTTGTTTGGTTTTAGTTTCAAATAGGAACGCCTTGGCGACAACAGAAAATCTCGGTGAGTAATCTCACCTTTTTGGATAATTAGTATAATATATGGTGGATAAAAATTACGGAATGATTGTTTGAATGAATTACTATATTTATATTAGTTGGACTGAATATTTCTGCCTATTGAAGCGGATGAGACACTACGCGCCCTGCATAATAGCGGATGATCCTTTTATTGCGATTATAAAATATCTGTGGTTGCAGGGAAATAGGTTAGAAGAATCCAACTGGATTCCTTAGAAAATTTGTTGAATTTTTAGCAAAGCTAAAACTAGGTGATCTGCTAGTTTATTGCAAACACAATAAAAACTAGAGATGGATCATTACATGCAATGATCCACCAAATAAAAGGGAAAAACAAACACAAAGGAGAAAAAACAAATAAAGGAGAGATCCAATAAAGGAGCTAACACCATTGACTTAAAATATAAGCACTAAAACAGAAGGAATTGAGTTGTATTTCAGTTTTAATAGCTTGTTTCATGTCGCACCATAGTTGCATTTCATACTTAGTATTGCCACCGAATAGCCTAGCATTGCTTTGAGTCCATATTGCTCTTGTATTTTTTTTCAATACCAGAAGCATAAGTAAAGTTTTTTTATTCTTCCATCTCATTGCCTTATAGTTCAAGTCCCATTCAAACATGCTTTCTCTTCTAGTATTGGATCTTCCCTGTTTGTGCATTAATCTCTTCCATGGAGGGTATAGCGTATTGCAATTGAAAAACAGGTGGAGGTTGATTTCAAGCTCATCATTACAATATACATACTGACCACATACTTACACACCAAGCCTCAACATTTTTGCCTTTGTGTTTAATGCATTTCTCATTACCTTCCAAAGGAGAAAATTATCACGTTCTTTTTAGAGAGAGTTCCAGATTCTTTTATTCCAAACAAAGAACCTAAGGTCAGATTGACCAGAAATACATTTGTACACAAAAACTGTTGAGCGATCCACAACTTTCCTGACTAGACAACCTTTTCTTGTTGAGAAGTAGGGTACTGTTGCTACTGCAGCTCATTCCATAGGCATCTTATTGTATTATTACTGGAATATAGGAAGGATGTAGTTCCATCATGAATGAACTCGTTAGCCTTAGCGTCATGGGGTATTCCAGTTTGCATTTTTTCATTGTAAGACAGTATTTTATTTAGAATGAGACCCTGTTTGGCACATGGATCAGTTCAGAATTTAGCTGTACCACCAGGAACAGTTATTACTCTAAGATGGTGAAGGAAAGTAGATCTTAAGTTAAGTATTATCTTACAAATCCAAACTGAATTTTGTGGGGCTTCCATAATCCATAATTCTTTGTTTGCTATGTTATGCTTGACAGTCCAATCGACCCATATGTTGTTTTTCCTGTTGAGAAGATTGCCAAAGTGAATACTGAAGGCTGCTCTATTCCAAATTCTTAGTTCAATGATGCCCAATCCCCTATGCTTCTTTTTACACTCAACCTTGTAGAAGGTTGTTGGTTTTAATTTTTTGGAGTGCATATTACCTATCCATAAAAAATTCCTGATCGCTTTACATATCATGAGAATCGGCTTCTTAGGCAACAAGAGGTTCCTACACCAGTAAGTGGAGTAAGCAAAAATTACAGAATCGATCAAAACTAAACGACCATCTTGAGACAGTGATTTATTCGACCAGATATTCATATATCTTGTCATTTTATAATACAAATCAAGACATTGGGAGGCTGTAATTTGAGAAGAAACAAGGGAAATGCTAAAGTAATATGATGTCTCTTAATCTTCCTCTAACCCTTTTTCAACTTTTATTATGTTGGCATGGTCAGAAATGACACCTGCCAATCTTATGCTGGATTTCCCTTTATTAATGCATAGACCCGAGAAAAGATGGAACTCTTTCAGCACATCAAGAATACAATGGATTTAATCAACAGTAGGCTTGGTGAAATGATTAAGTCATCGGAAAACATTAAGGATGTGATCAAAGGCTCTTTGCATTTAGAATGGATGAGAATTAACCTACTGGCTACACAAAGATTTATCATTTTGGTCAGAACTTCCATGACCAAAATAAATAGATACGATGACATTAGGTCACCTTGTCGTATAGCTTGCTTGCACTTGAAATATCCAAAAGTGGAACCATTGTAACATAGAGAAATATGAACAGTAGATAAGCATGTGTAAATCCATGCAACAAAATGCTTGGGAAATTTCATTTTGGCCATCACTCGCGCTATAGCAGTCCAATGAATTGGGTCGTAGGCTTTTCTAATATCATGTTTTAAAATAGCCCTTCGAGAAACATTAACCTTACTATAGTCTTTGGTAATTCATGGCTAATTTAAACACTATCTAAGATATTTCCACCAGTAATGAAGGCAGCTTGATTGTTGGAGATTAAAGATGGAAGCACCTTTTTTAACCTCGAAGCAATAATTTTGGAAATACATTTATAGATAATGTTACAGCATGCTATTGGTCTAAAAGCCGTGACTACATCAGAGTGATCTGATTTTGGGATTAGGGATAAATTTTTGGCATTAACTCCAGAAAGAATTTTATTGTGCTTGAAAAAATTGATTACAGCCTTGAAGAAGTCACCACTGATTATGTCTCAGCATGATGTGAAAATTTGGGCATTAAACCCATCAGGACCACGATACAAATTTTTATTCATACTAAAAATGCTATTTTTAATTTCTTCCTCACATATAGTCTCAGATCGCATATTGATTTGTTCATTGTCAAGAGTAGGAAGGAGGATATCAGATATTATAGTTAAGTTAGGGATGAAATTAGCAATATTACGCAACAGATTAGAGAAGTAGTCCAACATAGCATCATCAACTTGTTGTGGAGTATGTGCAAAGTTACCAAACTGATCATGGATGCTATGAATGTGAGCTTTAGCTTGCTTAAACTTGAGAGACTCATGTACTTGGAATTCCTGTCTCCTAAGGCGTCCCACTTCTGGCCAAGCTGTTGCTTCTTCATATTCTCCTTTGTTACCAAGGGCTTGATGTACTGATCAGATAGTTCATTCTCGAGCCCAGCTGCATACATATCATCAGGATTTTGCACTGTCATTTCTTGATCAAGGGAGAGTCTTGCTTTCATAGTAGCTGATAGTTTGCTTCCATTCCTAAATTTAGTCCTAGCCCAATCTCCCAAAGCCTTTTTAACAAGCTTCAACTTCTGCTGCAAAACAAACATAGGGTTACCAAAACAAGTAGAAACCCAAGCAGTTCTAACAATTGTTAAAAATTCTGGTTCAAGTGTCCAGGTATTAAAAAATTTAAATGAGGATCTTTTTTAATAGTAGCATCCCAAAAGGATATTATTTGTGGAGAGTGGTTAGAGATAAGGAGGGGGAAGATTAGATACAATGGCAGGCCAAGTAGTGAGAGTTGCAAGGTTACAGAAGGCGTTGTCTATTTTACTATATATTCGACAACTGGATCTACTTCTATTATTCCAGGAATACCTAGATCCAATATTGGGATTTGGATAAGGGATGAGGCTATGATAGAATTATTTAGTGGCGATATTTTATTGAAGTTGACAGGGTTCCCACCATGTCTGTCATCATAATTTAGGTGGTAGTTGAAGTCACCAAGAACAATCCAAGGATGTGTTTCTTGAGCAAAATGGGAAAGACAATCATGTAGGATTTTCCTTGTGTTAGCTTGTTTGGCAGCATATACCACAGTGATGTACATGGATTTAGAAGTTGGAATGTGAAGTAAGTGACAGTGTATGAATTGCTTGTTGGAGAGGATACGTTTGAGTGTGCAAGTATTCGAGTTAGATAGGATCATGATACGGCCATATGGAGCTTCAGGAAGATTGTAGTGAAGGGTCCATAGAGGTTTGATTGTAGCTGCACGAAGATTCAGAGTGTTATTTAGCTTTTTTTCCAGAACAGCTACAAAGTGTCGGTCCTTTTCATCAATCAAGGCTTTGATTTGGTTGAGTTTGATGTCATGGTGAGCACCATGCACATTCCAAGCTGCTATGTTTTGCAGCATGTTACCTATTATTCAGAGAATGGGACAAACTTTGCTTGCTCCTGGTTGCAAGAGAGTTGTTATTATCACACTCAGGGATGATACTGGAAGGGGATAAAATATTTGCTTCATTAAGATCAGAGTGATTGGCTCTCTTATTTTTCTTGTTATGTTGTGGTTTTGCCTGGGTTCCAGTAGATTTAATGGATGAAATAGGGATTACAGGAGGTAATAACGTAGTTGGTAGGGAGGGGTTCACCGTTGAGTCAGAAGATGGGTCGATACCTAGATCAAAGAAGCTAGGTGGTGCTCAAATTAAGTTATAATGGTCTAGAGGGGAGTAAGATTTGACATTGAGAATATCGTCATCCAGTTTGGAAGTTGGAATTGGAGTTAAAGAGGGTACGTGATTCGAAATTGTATCATTTGCATGCATAGGACAAATCGTTGGTTGAGTGGTTGGAATTGATTGGTTTGGGGTAGTAAGTGGGTAAGGGGAATCAATGTTGAGAATGGAATGTGAGGCAGAGCATATGTTCACTTCAAAAGTTGTGTTAACTGGGATAGTTGGATTTTGTGATTCATGCATAATTAGAGAGGCTTTATTTGTGCTTGCACGCAATATATCATGTGCATTTAGAATGAGTTGCACATTCTCCTTGTTTGTTGCCTTTTCATTTTCCTTTGTGCCTTGTTCACTTGTTTCTATACCCTGTTCATCAATTTCATCTAAACACTGAAATACGTGGGAGGTTAGTAGATCATCCTCATCAACAGCTGT
The DNA here is from genome assembly GCA_030765085.1 of Allium cepa. NCBI lineage: Eukaryota > Viridiplantae > Streptophyta > Magnoliopsida > Asparagales > Amaryllidaceae > Allium > Allium cepa. Next base: position 757,823,485 of record CM060932.1, on the reverse strand, counting down.
CAGGTTGTCATTGCAAGGGATGGTATTATTGTTGTTTGCCCGAACAACAACATCATCCTCATTTACTACATCAACATATTCAATTGTTATATCATTTTCTTGCTCTCTGTCACAATTATCATTTCCTTTTACACTAGAATTCTCATCCTTTTTTCTTCTATTAATTTTTTGTCATGCCTGCTTTTGATTAAAGCTTTTCTTATCATTTCCTTTCACTTCTTTGTTTTCTTTTGCTTGTTTCATCCTCTCACTGTTTTTTCCCGGTGATTTACTCTCCTTAGCATCATCAGAATGCTCACATGAATCAGTTTTATGTCCAAATGAGTTGCAAAAGGTACATATGTCTGGTTTCCATAAATACGACACTTTAACTATTTGTTTTTTCCATTGAGCAATTTAACAGGGAAACTACTCATTAATTCTTGGTTCGGTTTAACCTCAATCATACATTTAGCATAAGAGATTCTTTCAAATTTCTCTGTATACTCATCCATACACAATAAAGTGCCTAACCTAGATGGCAACCAGTTTATCCCCAAATGAGACCAAGCATATATGGGGATATTAGAGAACTAAACCCAAATTGGAACAGAGGAAATACTATCACCGCCATTGCCAATTTTCGGTACCAATTTCTGAATTATAAACAACTTATTTTTCATAATAATAGGATCGCCCTTTAAGATTTTTCCTTGTATTCACTACAAGAAAGAAGGAAAAGGAAAACAAAACCATAAAATTTCACCTTAATCGAGCCTTTGAGCTTCCATATTCTTTTCAAAAGCTCAATAACCGCAGTATATAACAAAGGCTTGTCTAAGAAGAAGCACACAATGCATTCAACCCATACCTCCTTGCGTGGAGCAAAAACATCAAAGGGGGAACCATAACATCACCCTGAAAAGAAGGAACAACAGGAATGGCGTTGAAAATTCCAGCATTTCTCGGCTTATTATTGAAAAGGTTGGACCACAAAAGGTTAGGAGGAGAAGCTACTACAGAGATAGCAGGTTCAAAGGGACAGAATTAGAGCAAGAAGCCAAAGGGAAAAGTGGAGTTGGATGAAGAGGCGGAAGGGGGAAGGAACAATATCAGAGGAGGAAGGCATGGTCAGGGCTGTAGGAGGGTCAGAAGGAGGATGGAGCAAAGGCGACAAAGGCGGTTGAAGTGGAAAAGGAGGGGGTACGGACATAGGCAGGAAGGTGAAATTAAAATAGGGTTGGGCTGAGATAGGCGGGAAGGGGAGCACCATTACAGGAAAAAAATGAGCTGGACCTGATTAAAATTGTTGATTTTAATTTCATATATAATGATATATGTGTTTTGAATAATCTGTAATAGATTATGATGTGATTTGAATTTATTGGATGTTATAGTAGCACTAGTCCTAATTTTGGTATTACAAATACCATAGATAATATTTTTGGAATTTAAAATGGAAATTCAAAGACGATCTTGGAAATGAAAATATTTATATTGAAATCTAGGATTATTTAAAAGGAATTGATTTGGATCAAATAAATGTTTGGATTTTGGATGTTTATTTAGCTATTTCGTAAAATGGTTTCAAATAGAGAACTTTAAATTAAGGATTTTTAAACAGTAGATTTTTAAATAGTAGATTTTTAAATGAGATTCTTAAAATAAGAAATGGATGTCGAAATCGAAATTTGAATGGCTTTGGAATATAATTTGGATTATTTAAGAAATAGATTTGTAAATGAAATTTTAAAAAGAAATCGATTTATAAATGGATTTTAGTAATACAAACCTGTTACAAACTGGAAATGAGTTTATAAATTTTTAAACATTGAAGTGAATGATTATCATTTAATAAATTGGAAACATAAATTCACAGTGAGAATTTATAACGATGTATGGAAATCGGTTTACAAAGAAATAGTGGATTCTATTTTGGAATTTGGAAAAGGGTTATGGAATTGAAAATGTAAATTGATTTGTGATGAATTGAGAGAGTGATTTATAAACATAAAATTGGTTATATTGGAATCTAAAAAAAAATTCATCAAGAAGTGAAGTTTGTTTTTAAAAGGGAATTTTATTTATTAAACTATATAGTTTAAAAACTGTTATCTGTATTAAAATATTTTGAAAAGTTAGTTTTTTAAAATATTTAATATTATTGGAAATGAAGTTTCAATTTTGATAATAAGCTTTGTTAATCGATTAGTTTTATATAAAATGAATTGTACATGAGTTATCGTTGGTTATTTAAAAGGGTTTTGATATTTTAAATAATTACTTAAACGTGTTTTGAAAATAAATTATTATTCTTTAAAAATAATTATTATTCTACATAAAATTTAAAAGCAAGTAATTGGAATTTTTATAAATACTCTTAAGATTTGTAAAGCGGATTTTATTGAACGAATGTGATTCTATAAGAGAAATCTTATAATGGGATTTTTGGAAACTTAAGAAATTCCTAAAATAGTTGGACTCAGAAACTTTAGAAATGACTTGAATTCATAAAAGAAGTTATAAATTGAAGTTGAAAATATTTCTAAGTCCTGATACGGTTTGGAAATATCCTATTATGGATATAAGTATTCGAATTTTTTTTCAAATATTGAAATATTGAAAGAGATTTGAATATATATCTTTATAAAGATATTCTGAAATAAATGTTTTTTAACATGGGCCTAGTGACTGCTTATTTGGGTAATTTGGTAATCAAATACCGCCTATCACATTTGGCCATATTCATTGGTCGTTTCAAGACCGAGATCGAATTTAGTTATCCAAAAACTACTTCGGTCCAATTTGAGCGTTACGAAATGTGAAATCATGACGATATTGATGATGGTGATCTTTGATAAGATTGGTTTGTCAAGACCCAGAAATACTTGTATGGATGAATGCTATCATTGCACTGTTGCTTGGAAGGCAGTGTTAGCATTCTAAGTGGGATTGCCAAAAGGTAAAATGTATCCTCCAACTCATCAACCGAGAAATGAAAAAAACCGAGAATGCAGCAAGGCCAAGTGGGTCGTTCCCAATTAGGGTATGGTTATTCCAAATCTAGATTCATTGGTATGCTTCGGGCTCATTAATGGAGGAATGATCATATTCGATACTACTAGTCAAGTAGTAGGCCAGTTCTGTGTAGTAGAGGTACAAGATGTTCTTATCAAACCCGGGTGCATTTATCTAGAGATGTACCGTTGGAAGGTAGTTCCTTACCTTGTCATGGTATGGAATACAATCTCCAATACATGCCTTTACGGTTTTGATTATAGAGCCTAGTATGCTAGAATTAAAGTAATGTAACAATTTCGGCTATTTTAATAAGTATTTGTACTTAGACGTTATTATAATATCATAGGAGTTATCTATAAAAGTGTTTTGGTTATCGTAAGGTAAAAACTAATCATGTTTATGTGTGACACGGTCTTATGAGATACCTTTGATTTTAAAGATTTCTTATAACTTTAAAACCAGTTGGGTGCATTTTCTCATGTTGTTTTTCCAAGCTGTCTCGGGTGTTATTTTATTATAATGCTCGTGTCAGGCCGAGTATATTACAGATAAGTTTGGATGCTTGGAGCTTCAAGGGACGAGTTAGAGGTTTAGAGACATTCACATAGATGGTTGTATTTTCCGCTATATTCACTGGCGTGTTATCAGCAATTGTGAGGTGAGAATGTTATTACTATCCAGGCTGAAATAGGTTAGTATACTCTGGTTGATATTTGTATATATACATATAACATTTTTTCTTTTTTGTAAAGACTTATGATATATAATAGATTATTCGTTCCGCTTTGAGATTCTATGCTGTCTAGTTTTCTTCTCATCTTCTTCCTTCTCCTTTTCCCCTAACAATTGGGTTTTCTAACATCCGATTGCTTGGCATGTGGTACAGTGAATGTATTAGTTTCGATTTTCGAGGGTCGAAAATATGGTTCAGTGTAATATGCAACTCTAGGAATGAGATGTGACCAGTTAGAACTTGATTTGTTAGGTCATATGTTTGCATGTAGTTTGTATATTTATGATTTCGTAGATTTTGGGATCATTTTGGGTATGGATTAGTTGAGTACATATGAGTCTAGGATATTTTGCTCGGAAAGAGAAATATCAGTAAGGCACTTAGATAGTCATAACCGGATCATTTTCTCAGTAGAGAATTTCGACCGAAGTATATGTACTGTGTTAAGTACCTTGGAAGCAGCGGAGGAGCTAAGTCACGGTTCGAGTAACATGAGAGTTTGCAGATATATTTAAACATATTATAGGACTACCACTGAAACAAGCTATTGAATTTCAGATAGATCTTGTACCAGAAACTGAACCTGTTAGTAAAACACCTAGCAGAATGACACTGATTGAGATGAAAGAGTTGAAGGTGCAGCTGGTGGATCTAGAAGGACGAAATTTTATTAGACCAAGCAATTCGCCTTAGTAAGCGACCGTAATTTTCATAAAGAAGTCAGATGGGTCATTGCAGATGTGCATCGATTACCGTAAGCTGAAGAAAGGATGACCAAGAATAGATATCATTTGCCGTGAATTGACGATATGTTCAATCATTGAGTGGAGCCAGAGTGTTTTCCTAATTAGACTTGCCGATTGGTTTCCATCAGTTGGGAGTGGCAGAGGATAGTATTCCTTTGACAGCATTTCAAACTAGGTATGGTTCGTATGAATGGTTAGTGACGCCATCCAGTTTGACGAATGCACCTGCTTTCTTCATGGACCTAATGAACCGAGTTTTCTGAGAATGCTTGGATAGGCTTGTGTTAGAATTCATAGATGACATTTTAGCATACTCGAAATATGAGAAAGAGCATGAGAATCATCTAAAAGTAGTGTTTGAAACGCTAAGGCAACATCAGCTAAAGGCAAAATTTTCTAAATGTCATTTTTGGAAGAAGGAGGTCAAATTTCTTGGTCTATAGATTCGAAGGAAGCTTTGGCAGTATATCCTGTTAAGATTGAAGCTGTCAATAATTGGAGCAGACTAGAGACGGTAACCGAGATCAAAAGTTTTCTCGGACTTGCTAGCTATTACAGGAGATTTATCAAAGATTTTCCGTGGATAGAAGCACCTTTGACTAAGTTGATCGGGAAGGATGTAAAGTTCATTTGGTCCGACAAATGTGAGGAAGGGTTCCTTAAGTTAAAACATTAGTTGACCAATGCGCCAGTGTTAGTTGTTCCAGATGAAAACCAAGGGCTGGTGGTGTACACTGATGCATGTGGAACAAAACTGGGAGCTGTAATGATGTAGGATAGTAAAGTAATTGCCTACGCTTCTCGATAGCTTAGACCACATGAAGTAAGATATCCTACTCATGATTTGGAGTTAGTTGTGGTGATCTTTGCATTAAGGATTTGAAGACACTATCTCTTATGAGCAAGATTTGAGCTATACACCGATCATAAGTCCTTAAGATATTTATTCTCTCAGAAAGAGTTGAATATGCGATGGCAGAGGTGGTTAGATTTTTTGGTCGCTTATGATTTTGGTATAGAATATACTCCTAGAAAAGAAAATATGATAGCGGATGCGCTAAGCAGGAAACATCAGAATGTGGTGTTAGCTATGTTGGCAAAATGGAAGGATTTAGAAGTTTTGGCTACGTGTAGTATAAAGTCAAGATGGACTACTGATTTTAGTCAAAGTATTACTAACTGGGCCTGTTTAGAGGTTCGTCTAGTGCTGATCTAGAGGATAGCTTCTAAAGAAAAAAAGATCCCGAATTAGACGAGAAAATTAGAAGACTTGAGGTGGGATCCAAGATCGATGATCTTAAAGATTTTGGTGTTGACCAAAAGGGATGGTTGAGGAAGAAGGGATGGTTATATGTTTCGAATGTAGAGAACTTGAGAAGAGAAGTTCTTGATTGGGTGTCATCGATTCAAGTTTACGATTCATCCTGGTGGGACCAAGATGTATTGGATATGAAGAGAAGCTTCTATTGGGAAGGCATGAAGAGAGATGTTGGCTTGTCGGTTAGATAATGCATTAACTTTCAACAAGTGAAACCCAAATACCAGAAACCGAGTGGGTTGCTTCGACCTTTAGAGATTCTAGTCTGGAAGTGAGATTCTATATCCACGGGTTTTATATATGGATTACCAAGTTCGAACAAGAGAAATGAAAGCATATGGGTTATAGTGGACAGATTGACCAAGAGCGCCCATTTCATTCCAGTCAAGTCAACTAGAACGACACCTGTTTTGACAAAGTTATTTGTGAAGAACATAGTTAGACTTCATCGAATTCCTAGTGGCATAGTTAGTAATAGAGATGCATTATTCACTAGCGAGTTTTGGAGAAGTCTACAGAGAGTATTAGGTACCAAGCTCAAGATAAGTACAACATATCACCCATAGACGGATGGGCCGACTGAGAGAGTCAATAAAATACCTAAAATATTTATTGAGAGGTTGTGTATTAGACTTTTGTGAATTTTTGGAAGATCACCTGCATTTAATTGAGTTTTCCTATAATAACAGTTTTCAGACTAGTATAGGAATGATGCCTTTTGAAGATTTGTATGGAAGGCCATGCAAATCACCCGCATGTTGGTTAGAGACTTGGAGACAAATTAGTGTAGGTCCAGATATGGTTAGAGAGGCATCAGAGAAGATTAAGTTGATTCGAGATCGGATGAAGGAAGCTCAGTCCAAAAATATGAGTTACACAGATAAAAGGCGTAAAGGCTTAGAGTTCTCAGTTAGAGACAGAATTTTCATTAAGGTGTCACCGTTGAAGGGAGTGATACAATTCGGAAAGCCAAGAAAGTTGGCACTAAAATTGTTGGTCCATTCGAGATTATAGAAAGGATTGGAAAGCTCGCATACAGAGTAGAATTGCCTAGCAATATGGCAGGTGTCCATAATGTATTTCATGTGTCTCATCTTCGCAAGTATGTGCACGATCCAGAGAATACTATTCCTCCAATAGGATTGGATGAGTTGGTAGTAGAGCCTAATTTGACAATTGTAAGACAACCAGTTCGGGTTGTAGTGAGAGATGAGAAAAGATTAAGGTCCAAGACGGTCAGGTTGGTGAAAGTTTAATGGAGCGACAACGAGAAGGACCGTACCTGGGAGACAGAAGACAAGATTCGAGTTACCTATCTTAATCTATTTCAAATGGTATGTCTATATTAGATTTATACAGACGATCGCTGGTTAGACAAACTAGCATTGTTGTTAGGAGTGGTTACAGATGATTGCTATGATAAGTATTTAGTCCTTATTGAATTTCGAGGACGAAATTCTTTAAGGCAGGGAGCATGTAACTCTCCTAATTCTAAATAATATTATTCAGGATATTTAATTAGATAAATTAAGTAAAATAATGAAAATATTAAATGATAAAGGAAATGAATTTAAGTGGTCGTGCTTAAGTAATAAAGTAAATGGGCATGAGAATGGATTGTATGTAAATTAATCTACATAAGGGTATAACGGTAATAAACTTTACCTAACCCGTTATCCTTGTGTGTATATATTCTCTTTTTTACCATTTCATTTCCTATTGACTTCATTTGAAAAACAAATCAAAAACTTAAGTAAAAGAAGATTAGAGCCGGCTATTAAAGAAAGGGAAATTCAAAGAAAAAGAATTAAAAAGGGGAATCAAACTCATCTCAATCCACTTTCCTTATCAAAGATTAAGGTGACTAATAATTTCCATCTCTATTTATCGAATATATGTTTCGGATTTAAGATTAAATTAGTATATATGATATTTGGATGACGATATGCATGAATTAATGTTTGTTTAATTTAACATGATTGTTTAAATAAGAATCTCTATGGTTTTATGCCAAAACCGAGAGATTTTGACGTTCGAATGCCATGGAAAAATTATATGTTACGCAAAGCATGATTTTAGAGTTGGGTTTTAAGTTTGATAATTTTCCAAGCTTTGGAAAGATTATTATAAATTTTTGAATGAAAATATAGCACATTGGGTTTAATAGTTTATTTCAGAAAATATATTGAGAATTTGGGTTTGAAATTTTGGTATGTTAGATAACATGATCAATGCAAATTTATATGATTTTTGGGGATTTTTCCTAAGTGATTTGATATACAAAATAAATTATTTTGAGAAGAAGATCAAAATGATTTATGTATCAATAAAGAAGAAGGTTTTATTCGAAAAAGTTTAAGTTTGATACATATCCAAAATAAAAAGGCAGTTAGTTTTGAAAAGCATGGGGAAAGTTAAGGCAACCAATAAGAAATGAACATATAGGCAGGTTAGTTTATATAAGTTACTTAATTTAGTATTTAACCTAGAAAAATATGTTTTGCCTCTAATCAGAGTACCTTCGTTCCTTTCATTTCGCCTTCGACCATGTCGAAACCCCATTAAGTTAAATTCAATACTCATGGTATCATTTAGATGAAACGTAGTGGATTGGAGAAAGGCAAAAGGCATGGTTTCGAAAGCATAACTTCCGATGGGGTCGTTACCTCAGTTTGTTTTAAAAAGATAAGCGCATGCCTTTGTTTTACTAAGCTTTCGACCCAATCGATGCGTATGTTTTTGAAAGAAGTTTAATAATGGATTTCGAAGGGGTTGCCATGTTTTTTTAAGAAAAATGGGTTTCGAAGGTACCCTTCAATTAGAAATCAGTGCTCCTGAAAGAAGGGGTTTCGACCTAGTCGAAGCCCTACCGCCGATTCTTGTGCCTTTCGAGTGTATTGAGGTCATCCATACCGTCGAAAGGTATTGTTTTATTAAAGCTATTTTAAACTACTTCCTAAATGCTTTCGAAAGGGTTATGGGTTTCAAATGCGATGGCTTTGAAAGGGGTTTCGAAGCTATCCTTCAATATTTTAAAAGGTAAGCTTTCAACTCTATCGAAAGAGATGGTTTTGATGCCATCATAATTTCCTCAATATTTTTATATAACAAAGAATGGTTTCAAAAGAGATACTTTCATTTATATTTGTTTTAACCCAAATAATATTTTAGAAAGGTAAACCCAATGTTGTCGGAAGGGGGACTTTCAGTGCTTTAGGAAGTGATATTTCCAATGGTTTCGAAGCCATGCTTCTAATAATTAATAAGTAACACTTTATTGTATTTGAAAGGTTTCGAAAGAAGATTTTAAAGTTTTCAAAGGCAGAAGCCTAATGTTTTGACATGTTTTTGAAGGAGGCTATCTAGTAAGGTCGAAAGCAAGGCTTTTAGGGTTTCAGAAGTATAGTTTTCAAAACAAATAACCCAATCTATTTTAAAAGCAAAACCATGACATATTAATAAACAAAGTATTTGAAATAGAACTTATGAATAAGTCTAAATGGGTTAAAGAAATAAACCAAGTTATATTGTTTGCTTCTTCATATATGTATATACTCACATTGTAATGAATCCAAAATGGTATTGTGGGGAAGGGCCGAATAACTAGTTGGGTTGATCCAGTAGTGAATATAAGTTAAAAGTATTGGCAGGGGCCAATTGGTTTACATTAAGCCCACGAAAATTGTGTAAGGGAAAAGATATTGGCAGGGGCCAATAGGTTCATAGTAGGCCATGAAAACTATGTATGATTAAAGATGTCAATTAGGCAGGTTTATAGTTAGCCCATGAAAACTATATCCGGATAAGAAAATGGAAAATTGACAGCTAGTCAATAGGTTCCTAGTTAGCCCATGAAAACTAGTGTAAAAGAAAGATATTGACTGTTAGTCAATAGGTTCCTACTCAGTCCATCAAAACTAGGATAAAAGAAATGATATTAGAGTTGCCAATAGATTCATAGTAATCCCATGAAAACTATGTAATTGGACAGGGAGTCCTTAAAAGTTTAAACCGGTTATTAGTTAGCCCATGAAAACTATTAATAGTAATCCTAGCAACTATAATTATGAAATATAGTCAAGAGGAATTAGGAATGGATAATCCATAATATTCAATTGTTTTGCATATCATCACATGATAATGTTTTGAATTGAATTAATCGGTGTGGATGCATGGGTACAGAAAAATGTTTTATAAAGGTTTTAAGATACTAGTGAGGTGAAACCCATTCTGCTAAACGACATGGTCTAACTAGATATCTAAATGATTTGAGATAGTATATTATTATTCATACCAGAATTTATGTCTAACTCGAAGTTTGTGTTTCCCCCTTAAACTCTCGAGTACTCAATTGATTTTGAGTAGTCTTAGATTTGAGGTTTTCAGGTACCTTTTAAGATGAAAAGCTTCCGAAGTCGTGCAGAAAGCATGTAGTTATTTTAGTTCTTTCTTATGTAATTCCACTGTGTTATTCTGTAATGGAAAAGTGGTTTATTACTTATTATATACTCTAATCACCTAGGGGGCATCTTCATATGTCGTTCTTGGAGTATATTGTAAAAATTATATTTTTCACAACATGGTTAACGATTGTGGGATTATGTAATGAATGTTGAAATGAGTTTGGAATGGAGTACAAAAGTTATTTTGAAATTTTAAACTTTTTCCACATCCATGTGTTTCTGATATATCAATCTATCTAACATTACCATATTTGGTTGCCAAGGATGAATAGCTATGGATGACTACAGCATCCGTAGCTGTTAGTTTTGAGTCTCCAAGTAGGGGACCTTAATGGAGTTAAAACATTTACTGTAAGGACCCACAATTTTACCACTTTGAAGATAAAATATTTAATTTATTTAAACATTCAAATGTATAATTTTAAAACTTAAACAATGATGTTTTATATGATAAATATGAATGGTAAACTTTTTTTCAATATTGAATAAAGGTTTTGGATTTCCATCGTGAAATTGACAGAAGTCGGGTTCTATTAAAGTAGGATAAATATTCGAGAAATTTGTTTTAAAGGATAAATAATTCTTTTTAAATATATATAATCCATATCAAACTCATTTGATAATAATAGTAATTTAATTTATAATGGTTCATTAAATATATAAAACTTGTTTATAAAAGTTGACAAATTTCGTCATATATCGATAAATTGATGTTGTATTTTTACAAATAGATTTGGATATTGTTTTATATTATTTTATAAGTCAAATATACTTGCTTTAATTATTTAAAGATAGTAAGAAATTTATTTTAAAGTTTGGTTTACATGAATAAATAGTTTAATGAAAACGTCAAAATGTGACCGAAAAACGTTTTGTCGAAAATCAACGTTTTGTTCAAAATAAGTTATCGCAACGTTTTTGCACCTCTATTAACATGTTTTAACACATGTTACATATTTTAATAATTAAACATGTTTACCTTTATAAATATAATTAGAAAATTTCCAGAAGTCATTAGTAAAAGTAAGTAAGAATTAACAAAAGTAAGAAAAAGTAAACATCAAATAAATATCACATCAAAAACCAACATAACTATTATTTTACTTATCTTAGTTCTTAAGGGATTAAGATATAAAATAAGAAGTGACACGATGGTGTTAAGTCTTGAAAAAGTGGAGGTTGCTTTAGGTTGAAGTATGGTTAGTTTGATAATTTGACAAGAGGTTATTTTGGTAAATTTATCACTTCTTTCTTTCTCTATAAATATCCACCTCCTTCTTCACTTTCATTCAACTTATTCTTCTTTTCTCAATCTTGATTACATTCTTCCTCTCCTATTTAATGTACTTCAAGCTACAGAAAAAAAATTAGAGAGAAATAATGTCAAAATATTTTCAAAATATTCAAAAGAAACCAATGTTCATTCTCTTCAAATCAAACTCATATTTTCTCTATATTTTATCTCTTCTTCTCTCGATCATAACTTCTTCAAAACCCAAAAAAACATAAAATTCTTTTTTCAAATCATTTATTTTGGCTGCAACAATCATGTTGATCATTTTGTCTCATTCTAAACTTAACTATGTCAAAAATCCACTTTTTTCCAATGCATTCTCTGATCCAATTTTTGAGACAGAGAATAGTCCATTTTGTTTTGATCATAATTGATCCAAATTAAGAAATTCTTTTTTTCAAATCAGATGATATTCCAGTGGCTACCACTTCTATATTGATCACTTATTCCAGTTTTTAGGTTTCCTATACCTGAAATTCAATTCTTTGAACTGCGTTTTAGGGCTTCCTTTTTGTTAATCCGACAATACATCTTCTTCATTCTATCATATCTACCTCAAAACAACTTGGATTCAATGACTAATTTTTTTTAAATTTAAGAGAAAATAATTTTAAACATTTTTTTAGTCAACAAATTTTCTAAAATTTTAGATTTAGAGGGCCTAAAACCAGATACAAGTTAACCTATTTTACAGATCTAAATCTTGAGAATTCAAGTTCAAAGCTCTACCGCTTCTTCTTTATACTTTTCACTGATCTATTGGAAGGAGGAGGATGTTGTTTGCTAGAGTTCAAATGGAGCATAGATTAAATAGTAAAGTGTTGGTTGATTAGAATGTTGGTAGAAAGTTAATCGCTTTGGTTTATGGTGAGGAACTCTATTTAATATCTATATTTATATATATACACATGTTTGATGATGTATTATTATTGCTTTGGATGCTTATATATGGTTTGATCATCAAGTATTGATTGTTTGATATGATTGTTAAATTGTTTTAACACGTCACGTTAATACACATCTATATGCACAACGGAAATCACTTTCCTTTTGAAAATGAATGGTGCATATGGAATGCTTAAACCTTTTGGAAATAGTTTTAAAATCAGTTAGAAATTTTTTATAAAGATTTAAAGCTGTTTAAAGAAATAAAGAAAGAAAATCAAGATTTGGGATTGTTTATTTTAAAATATGTCCAAAACAAATTTCCAAAAAAATCGCGCTTTTGTAGTAAAGTGACCAAAGTTTAAATTGATATTTTAAATGTTTTAAAAATATGTAATAAATTCTAAAAATCTTTTAAAATGTCTTAAAGATATTTAAGGTGAAAAGATGGATTTCTAAATGATATGAAATTCGTTTTGAAAAATATAGCTTTTAAAACACTATTTGCAACGCTTTTTGCAGCAGTTTTAAATAACTTTTGAAATGCAGTTTTAAACTTAACAATTGTTTCCTAAATATTTTGTGAATGATTTTAAAAGAATGAATAAGAAATTTAAAGATGATTTGGAAGTTTTAATAAGAGTTTGAATAAATGGTTAAGAGGAATTGTTTACACTTAAACAATAATTGAAGAATATTGAATATAATAACAAACTGAGTATGCAGAAACGAATAGTATATTTTTTCCACTTATGCGGGCTAAACGGTAAAACAAGGTGTGTAAAGAAGGTTAGGAATGGAGCAATGGTTCCTTGAACTTACCTGGCCTTTGCTTTATCTTTAAGGTGAGGGGTGAAACAGATCGAAAGGAAAGCTAGGATGCTCTAAAAGATCATATTTAAGTTTTTCCAAGATAAAAGAAAAGAAACAAATTCTTTGAATGTTAATTGACTGCTTAACATCTTTTATTTAATGATTCGTACAAAGGAACTGGGATCAGATTCGGGTGATTCCTATTCGAAAAATCGAGATTGGATTTGGGTGATTCCTATCCAAAAGCCCCTTCAAACTAATTTTCAAAACAAAATATATTGCAGAGAAAGATCATGGAGAAAAACGATCTTCATGATGTAGGATTACTTGCCACTGGTCCCTCTAGGTGAAATTTATCATATCTAGGGTGGCAGTAGTACTTTGTTATGAAAATCTTCAATTTGCAAGAATATGGTTTGAATATAAGAAATCTTTGATTAAGATTTAATGAATGATTTGGGAATATTTTCCCTAATTTAAATGTTATAGCTTGAATATAAGAAATCTTTGATTAAGATTTAATGAATGATTTGGGAATATTTTTCCTAAGTTAAAAGTTATAGCTTGAATATAAGAAATCTTTGACTAAGATTCAATGAATGATTTGAAAATGTTTTCCTAAGTAAAAGATGAACTGATTTGGAATTATTCCAAGGTAAAAAGAAAGGTAAATAAACCAAGTAAGTTGAAAAACGAGGTTAATGATTCCATATACTCATGAAAAGAAAATGAAATAAACTGAGAAGATTATATCTAAGAAATATATTTGATTAAATGGAAAGATATAGTAATTGATTGATGATTGACAATTATATATAAACTTAATATCTTTAATTGATGATTGGTTTTGAAGGAACTAGGGTTGGATTTAGGCGATTCATATCCAAAAACCACTTCGAACTAATTTACATGTTTGAAGAATAAAGCTGTTTGAAGATGGAGATATTTAGATGAATAATAATGAAGGAATACTTGTTGATTAATTGGGGAAAAACTCCCGATTTACTTATTGTAGCAGTGCTCTCTTTGTTATGAAAAACCTTAGAAACACAATGACTTCTCGCTTAGTAATGGCCAAGGAAATTAACTTTGGTTTCGTTCAATCCTAGAATGAAATTGTATGGACAAATGTCTGAACTTGCATTCTAAATTGCATTGAGTGATCTCTATAAATGCATATCTACATGGTGGCGTAGAAGGCAACTTCTCTTAGCTTAACACTTTTCTCTGAGACATACAAGCTCAGAGGTTATATGTTTGTAGAAACCAGTCATGTGATTATGGATTGGAATGTGGCATTCAAAGTGAAAGAAGATGTGCTATATGAAAGAGTAATCGTTGCCTCAAGCCTCATCAACCAAAAATGCCCGAAACATGGTAGATGCAGCAAGGCTAAGTGGGTCATTCCCATCAGGGTATGATCATCCTCTTCTAAATATATTTCTTCCTGCTATGTCGTTGGGGTAAAAATTAATGTGGTTTGTATGCTAGAGCGCGCTCAGATAAAGTTGGTAACGACCGAGGATGACATATTCGGTACTATCTAGTTATATAGGTAGGCCGGTCTTGTGTTGGTAGAGGAGCTTTGTGATGGTTCATTGGGACATCCATCTAGAGGTGTACCCATCAAAAGGTAGTCCCTTCACTTGGTTATTTGTATGGAAATTCATTCTCCAATAAGAACTTGTGGTTTTTTTTGTAGAGCCTAGTATGCTGAAATTTAATAATGGTAGCAATTTCGGCTAAGATTAATATGTTTATTTGCAAATGTTTTTAAAAGAATGTCATTAGAAATAATATCAAATGTTTTGATATGTAAAAATGTTTTACTTATTATAAGGTAAAACCCATCTGTGTTTATGTGTGGACATGGTCTTATGAGATACTCTTTCTTTTCAAAGGATTTTATTCCCAAGGCTAATATACGACACCGTCATTTATTATCGAGTTTTTCTCACGCTGGTTTATCAAGCCTGATCCGAGTGTTTTCAATACTCGAGTCAGATCCGAGTAGTTTCAGGTTTAGTTGAAGGTGGTTGCAGTTTCTAAAGGAGAGCTAGAGATATTCATCTACGTATGGACATATTCTATTATTTGCTACTGTTTGTTTTTGTTTGATATTTGTCAGCAATTGTATCGGCAGACGTTTATAACTGTCCAAGCTGAATTTAGGTTAGACTCTGATATATATATTTTAAAAGTTTTCCACTGTAAAGATATTATTCAATATTATATGTTATTACATTCGAGTGAGATTCTGTTCTGTCTTATTTTTCTTTGTTACCCTTTATAATCCATTCTTTCGTGCAATTGGGTCAGAGTGTATGGTTTATTATCTGCTCAAAGGGCACAAAATTATGGATCGTCACGTATACTCAATTATTAAATTATTTTAAAATAATTTTAAATTAAATGCAAGAAATTATATATATATTTAAATGGGGATAAAGAGCATACAATCACTGTATATAAATTAGAAATAGAACTAAACAAAGGTACAGCCTCACAGACACAACTCGATCTAAACAAACCCCTAGATCTCTACCCGAGTTTGCAACCTTCGAAGTATAACCGCATGAATTTTAGTTGTATGTATTTGGACGTAAAAAGGATGCTCGGCTATGGGTACATGTAGAGGTAGGAACTACCAAAGTAGATGAAAAGAGGAGCAAGAAAAAGGATAAAAGAATCGTGGCTTGCCAATTGCTTTTGAAGAGAGAGTTGTGGAAAACTAACCACCTTTCTCTCTTACGAAATCAAAGCCAAAACCATCTCTCCCTCCTTGTTCTAATGGGCCTAAATATGGTTCCTATTAGACCAAATAGAACTCAAAATTCATGTTGATTGCATCTAAATCTAATTTAAATATTAATCGATATCGTATACTGAAATGCAAATATATGACTTTTGTATATGCATACAATTAATTACTAAAAGCACCTAGAGCATTGCAAGGAAATAACCCATTTGCTAAATACATCCTAAATACAAAATATATACTCTTAATTATTATTTCTCAAAATACTAATTAATTTATCACTATTAAAACTAATTAAATTAGGTATATTTCGGAGTCTGAATAAATTCAGTTGTGCAACTCACATGTATAAATTCATTCAACAATTAATATATGAAAAATTCATTTTCACATGTTAACTTAGCTAGTGGTGTGACAGTTTGGCTAAACTCATCGCTTACTGATCTCATAGATAAAATCCAAGCGGTATCCTTTAGTAACTATTATTTACACACATTATCTTCATCGAAACTATATCACTTTAGGATATATCAAATTTATTATTGGTCAAATTTACAATATTATCCACATTCAACTCGATTAGTCCATGAGTGAATTCTTTTGTTCAGTGATAACATTTTTTATTAACCGTACTACTCTTTCCAAGGATTTTGACTTTGATTTGACATTGATACTAACCTCATACAACTAAGGAGACAAATTTCATATTGAGTAGTGCTTCACTTCTTATGCTTCTGCTAATACCCAACCGTGGTCACATGTGGTTGCCATGCCATAATTTGACTATAATCAAAGTGGAGTATCCATATAGAAGTTCCATGGTACTCTCAAGTAAGAGAATTGTGTAACAACATCACTCTGAGGTTTCTTGTTTTACTTAGTTGTTATTACCCAACATAAAACTCTCGGATGAGTAATTCCATAATTATCCATTAACTATGAGTACATAACCCCTTGTTGCCACCCAACAGCCATGAGTAATACACTGCCCAACAATTGAAAAGTGATACATACACTGGTCTCAACAGATCATCGATATTCTTTCTCGAAACATCTTTTCAAGGAATATTTAAAATAATTATTATTATATAATATGATTAATTATCCAGAATTACAATTATTTGCAATTATAATCACGTAACATTTTACTCAAGGATTTTCTTGTTTATATACTTTAAATTAATTACTTAAGTAATTATATCACTTGTAACAAAGCATATAATGGAATCAAACAACTTTATTATTAACAAGATTGATTATAGAGTTAGATATATGTAATAAATTATATAATTTCCCAAAGGCATACGCCTAACTCTCTTGATCTCCCACTTCCACTTAGCGTTAATTATGGATTCTCCATCCCATTCCTTCAATCTATTCACTCGGAGCTAATTGAGTTAGTCCCTTTGTGAATGGATATGCTATTTTGTTTTATTATTTACTCCATCAATCAACACCTCTCCATCGCTGATAAACTTCCTTTATCATGTAGAGCGTTTGAAGTATATTTCTTAACTTCTTGTGAGCCCTATGTTATTTCATGATTAGGTATCGCAACATTGTTACCACTTAATAATGTCATGGGTTCTCAAACAATTGGAGTAACCCCTAGCTTAGTGATAAATTATGTATGTATATATGTTTTTGTGTGCGTATACAAACATACCTAAATTCAGTATAGTTTTTATTATGCCATTGTTCAAGGTGATGCACTTAGCCTTTTGGTTGAATCATCCACAACCCTTCGTTCAGAACATTTCCAACTTAAAGCTTCTTCACCAAGACTGAACATGAAATTATTATTGACATACTATGCTTGATACCAGTCATGAAGTTCGAGTCATAATACTCTTTCACAATGAGTTCGTTGTCTCCATAAACATTTCCCTAGTATTTCATGAATATTTGAGGGTACTCTTAACTACAATAAGCGATGCTAACGTAGATTTGATATTTGCTCAATGAAACAAGTACAAAACCGAAATCTGATATGGTAGACAACATAGCATATATGATAATTTATACCGCCGATGCATAAGGAATCCATCTTATATGCTCCACGTTAAACATTTTAATACAGTGCCTTTATACCATCGTGGGGATAAACCCAACATCCTTTTCTAAAGATTCTAAACAATATTATTTTCAAATCTAATAGTGATGGTTTAACAACTAAATAAAACATGATTTTAACATGGGTACATCATTAACAATCAGCAGTATGTTGGTTAAAATTAAAGATATTTTAGTACCTTTTAATACTTTGCATTTTGGCTGAAAATCTAACTATTTGTATTTCTAACTAAGATTTTTCATTTAGATGCTTATTAGATGCCACTCTTATATATGCATTTGGATTATATCCAAAGCATACAAATCATGTTATTGCTCGTACGAACTTAAAGATATTTTGGTTGTTATGTGCAAACATTATCTTTTAAATCACTACTTAGAAGTTTTGTTTCAACATCAATATGCCATAACTCAAAATCAAACTGTGCGATCGAATTCGAACGGAGTTAAGCTTGTTGACTAGCAAAATTACTTTATTGATTTCAACATTTGAAATTGATAAAGTCATTTCCGATCAACATTTCTTTACATGATTCCAACTACACCAATCTTCCTTTTAGAACACACTTGCAACTGATGGATCATATCCATTTGGGTACAACTATCAAAGTCATATACTGATTTATGCTTGAAAACTGTTTTGGATTTAAAGCATTACGCCTTATGCTAGAGTCTATACTCTTCATGGCATATTGAAAACTAAGGAAATTGTTATTACCAACAATTCTCTTTCTCGACATTGATAAGAAACTCATGGTTTCTCTTTAATATATGAGAAATATTATTATATATTCTAATGTTTTGTGTTTGTTTAAGATCGACAAATTCTATTTCATCTCATGTAGTCAATTTCTATGTTCGAGCTTTGGATTACATCTAAATCCATTGTATTACCTTTAATTTCAAAAGAAAATTCCTTCATCATGAAGGTTAGAAGGTGATCTTTCTTGAAATAATAATTATTTCTCAGTGCGATAAAATATGCATTTTGAAATATTTTAAGAAATGCCTTTATACTTAAATAAAATCGATTCAATTTTGGGTTTACAAATCCGGCATTCGTAACAAAAATTAGACAACCACGCATCTCAAACTATTTAAGGTCGAGGTTTCTTATCAACTTATATCTTATGTGAATATGATCTCACAAACTATGATTTAAATGAAATTAAATTTGACATATGTAACTACTCTTAAGTGCACATCCTAATAGAAAGAATTTAACTCAACTTCACTCATCATCAATTGTAATTCATCCAACAAAGTGTGATTACTCCTTATCAATATGTCATTATACATCGTCATGAGGAGTGATTTTTGAGATGGAATCTTATCCGTTTTAGGTATATATGGAACTCTTTCAATATAATCATCTATTCAATCAAATCAAAACGTCTTATTTCCTTTGCATATATGTTTTCAAATTTCATTTTATATTCTGTGAACTTATCATAGATGTACTACTTGTGTATCAAGTACACGTATTCATGTCAGTGTTAATTCATCGGTAAATTTAATGAAGTGGATCTATTTTGTTATCATTAGACCCTAGACCGCATATCTCTTACCTATCAATTTAAAGAGTTGATTAACCTTTAGTCACTCCCACTGAATGTGTGCTTTGCCCTTAATCATTTAAGATACAATTTACCAATATCATATGATTCATAATCGTATAATTAAAGAATTATTTTGCAATGATACGGCTTAGTCTATAGTCCAAAATAATTATTAAAAATATGGGAAAATATATTTGGACAAAAAACGATGACATAATTAGTGAAATAATAAACCTCAACCATTGGACTAATCCTTAATTTCAACCCCATATGTGAACACAATGTGATTCAACGGTCCACATCATTGTGTTATACTTGTGTTTAATTTTGTTTCTAAACAGCTGGCCTCTAAAAATATTTTTAGATAATTCTATATTTTCTTTAGCTAACGCATCATTATTATTATGAAAACAAAATACCATTATAATAGATTTACCCTATTATGAATATTCATAATATTCATATTAAAATAAAACTATATCTCTTTTCAAACAATACTGAAAACATGTATTATTTCATAAATAATATTTGGTTTATTTATATATATGTATGTATGTATGTATATGTATGAGTGCAATCTCTCATGACTTGTATCAACAAATAAGTGTCAAACGATATGCTCCCATTATTTGTGACATCACAATAACAACAACTGAAATCGAAGCTCCAATATTATCACTTATTATGGGCAGTTTATTTCATCCACTGTGACTATTTTACATTCGAGAGTTTTAGATTAAATATCTTAAACTCAAAGTAATAACTCTTATAGGAGAAAAACAATTCTATATAAAAAGATATTTAAAATAGAAATCATATTTCTTATTTCATATAAAGTATCTAATAGTATTCTATATAATTCTCATTTCCGATGTTTCTTCGTGAAGTAGAAATAGCTATTCACTCTCTTCATCCCAACTATGCCTAAGTTGCATCCATTCTTACGCATTCACTTTTCTTTCGAGATAGTCAAACCATTCAAAGGAAACCTTTACTACAAGACTACACTAAACTTTTTACAAAAATGCATTTGATCATCCTTAACATTTAAGAATATCAGATAAATTGCACTTTACATAAACTAATCAAAAAGACATTTCAGTAATCGAATTTTTAGGTCCATCTTGTAGCTCTTGGTCTACTGCTAGATCTTACATAACAAGATCCTTAACGTTATCATTTATGTCGAATACAAGATCTCGCATTATGGTTTACTGGCTCATTTCGAATGAACAAATTTCACCGAGAGTTACGAATGCGATGTTTGACATACAACTTATGTATGCGCCAGAGTATAGATCAAACATCCATATAGTGGTATTGCTTTAGAGTTCAAAAATCATAGTAGGAAATAAACATTCATGGGCAAATAAATATCTAAGTGGCCAAGGCATGAATGTATTTAGTAGTTGTATTTTTGGCTCTTGCCTAGATCTAGAAGTGGTAACATGCTAAAAGATTTATTGGTAAGTGTATATTGCATTTTTATATCAATCTTAATGTTGTTCATTTGTCTAATTTTATGTCAGTCTTAGTACTACAAACAATAGCTCTAGCTTGAGTTTGCTCAACTACTAGTGTGTTTGCAAGTAATCTATCAAAATATAAATGATAGAGGGAAACTATATTGAAGATCCACAATTTTTTAATATTTTAAGTGGTATTGATTTAAAGAATAGTATATTTTTTATGAAATACCCTCATGATTAAAGTGTCAGACATAATTGAAATCATGATACACACACACACTACACATATGTATTTATTTATTCCAAAAATCTATTTAGGTTTATTATAGTTCCACTTACATTATGTTAATACATATATAATTATACAAGTTTAATTTAATTATAACTATTATAATCTAATCAACGAATATAATATTTATGTACCTTATCATTTAAATCAAATTTAATTAATTTTACTTGTTAATTTAATTAACTAACTTAACTAAATATAAAATTTCAGAAATTTTATATTATTCATCTTGAACTATTTAAGAATAATATTAACTATATCCTTTATAGTTTTATTTATATATATCACTATAAATATGCACATTTATCAATTAATTATTAAATTAAAAGTTTTAATTAATTTTGCAAATTAAATTAATTTGATTCCTTAAAACAATCAAAGCATTTTAAATTATTTAACTATAACCTTTCATAGTTCTATTTATTTATATCAATATATATATATATATATATATATTAGTTAATCAACATTCATTTAAATATTTTAATTAAATACTTTAGTAAATTTCAAATTTTATTTAATTTATCTTCAATAATATTAATATAAATATTTAAAGATAACCGTTATAGTTACACACACAAATATATATATATATATATATATATATATATATATAAAGACGTATACATATATTTTAATTAATTAACTTTAATTAATTATTTAATCATATTAATTAAATATTAAAAATTAAATTAATTTCTCAAAACAATTTTGAATTTTTTTTATTTTATTTTATATCATTTATAAAAAGTTTTTTATATTTTAAACTTAACACTTAAATTTAAAATATATTTTAAACTTTCAAATCTTAATTTGTAAATAACCTAAGGTCAGAATACTCTAGGTATTACACGTAGGCTAACCTTCTGAATTTACTCCACCCAATGGGTTGGGTCGAGGGTAAGGAAGGGGAGAATACTTATTATTCAACTTCGAGCATAGGTACTAGCATGCTAAAACCCATCAAATAGATAAGTTTAATTAGTTGGCCAAAATCATGAAGTTGAAGAGATCAATCTTGGGTGGGCTATGGAGGAATGGAAAATCAAGTATCCGCCTTCCGGAAGATTTACTTCACCACTTCAATGCGGCATTTTGGGCAGAGACCGTGGGGGAGTGATCATAAACACTATTGTCGAATAGAGACTTCACAAAAAACCATACAACTTTAGTGTAGTAAACCGAGAAAAGGAAAAGGCTATTGTTAACATGCTTAACGAAATGCTAACCAAGCCACATTATGTTTCCATTTTGGTTCTATGTCATCGAACCTTCTTCTCTTGGACCCTAATGTCTTCAACTCGGTTTAGCAGTCATTGACAATGTTAACTCGTGCTATCAATAACGATGCCCCTGTCTAAGCACTTAGAATGGGTAATCTAGAGATCTTTATTACTTTGAGCAAGTTTCTATTTTGGAAAATTTGGTTGATGTTGAAGACTTGCAACATTGCAATGCAAAGAAAGAGGGTTCGATGGATGAAATGGAAATTGCACAGGCTGTAGTGACACATAGGGGAGCAGATGGTGTTAATGCAAGCGGAAGGGTGTAACGACCCTGGATTTTGGCCGCATTATTTTAATAAATATTTAATCTAATTAAATAAAATGTAAACTGATCATTTTAAAATGAATATGACTTTTGGAATAATTGCCATTTATTTGTATGGATTTGTATTTTTGAAAGGAAAATTTGATTTTGAAAATTTAAATTAATCTCTTAATAATATATAAAATAAAAATTTACCTTATATAATTAAATTAAAATACTTTACTTTGTTAACATTTGATATATATATATATATATATATATATGAATGATAATGTTTGAAACAAAATCAAAGTCTATCAATATAAAATATACATATTAAATATAAGTAAAACTTATGTATATAATTTAAATATTGATAGTTAAAATATAAAATATAAACATAAATATGAAAGCATGAATATAATTTAAATGTTGATGGCTAAAATATAAATAAAAATGAAAATAAAAGCCAAATGAATAAGTTTGTAAACAAAGTATAAAAATAAGCACTAAGTAGAAAATGAAATCAGACACAAACATATGTATATTGTGTAAGCAAGAAAAAGACAAAATAAAATAATCTTCATTCACAAGATTAAATCTATAAAATAGTACCTGACACAAACACATGTATATAATTATTCAAGGTAGAAAATAACAAATATTTTTATACAAGAATGTCTTCATTTACAAGCCATGCCTACCTACAAAAGTGTATATTTCTATACAAATATCTATGTACTCAGTTAAACATAATTATAATATGTAAACATATTAAGAAACCAGGCATTAATTGCTATCATCTCAGCTAACATTTTGTCTATTCAAAATATTCACAAATCCTTTCATTTGCAGTAGTAAAAATCTGTTCATATCAAAACAAAACAAAGAAAATAGCTGACCAGTAAAACCTTCCCTTATACACCTGTTTTCTCTTATATATGTATGCATCTCTTTTTAGTTCGTTCAAAACTTTGCTAACCTGCGAAAAACAAAAACAAGAAAAAGAATCAAAGCTCAAGTTTAAAATAAAAAACAGAAAAATACACAGGCAGTTTTCAACAACAGGTTTTCAAAACATCAAATGCTTTTTGTTCAAAGGAATTTCCTGGTGAGTAAACATAATTCTTAAAGCTTTAAGTTTAATTAAACAGTTAAGGAGATTCTGTTATCTTATGGTATATGTTTTAATCTTGAATATGATCCTGTGTTGCATATGCTTCTCTGTTTAAATTGATACGGGGTGAATATTTTGTTCAAAACTCAAATTTATTTTCTGCTAATCCTTGTTAAGTTTTAATTTTTCAATCAAACAAGGTATTTAAACTATAATTAAGATTTTGTAAAGCTGTTTAAACCATCTTTGTAAAATATACACTGTAATACTGTTTTACAGGCAATCAAGTAATTTATTGATAAATTCAATTGTTACAAGAAGCTAATTTAAGTTTATAACTTGAATGCTTACTGAAATTCATGATTTTTAAAACTAAAACGAAGACTTTTAGTTTGGGATTTTAAAAGCAGTTTGTATATGAACCAAGATTGCATTTTTCCCATTTTCGAACCATTGAATCAATTTTGAATGTTGAAATTGGCGATGAAGCAAGTTTAAGCATCTATGATTTTGTGAAAATTATCAGAAAATTTTTCTATTGAGTAAATTTAAGAAACTGGATCATTTTAGGGTTTTGTTTAAGGATTGGGTCATGTCAGTAAACGTGACGAGTTTGTCGTCTATGCGTGATCGAGCTTCACGCGATTCAAGAGGGTGGAAGCTTGTCGTGTTGTTGTGGTGTGGATGGAATTCGAGCTTCTCTGGTGGTCGGAGTGACGATGGCGAGGCGTTTTAGTTGATGGGTCGTTTTGCAGTTTTTTCGAGCAGAAGGCTAAATTTCTGTTCGAAATTTCTGTATGCGACTTGAGCTTGGATTTCGAGTATGTGGGTGTTTTGTGATGTGCATGTGGCATTGGTGTTCGTTGGAGCTGGGTGGCGCCGCCGTGCACGTGTACGGTGGTTAGTTGTGTCAGCGTGGTTGATGAGGGAACGATCTCGAGTAGATGCTCGAGTTGGTTAGGTGTTTGCTTCGAGTGAGTATTCGAGTGAGATAGAGTGTTACCTGATGCTCTAATTTATACTTAAGTTTCGTATCTAAACTTACTGGAAACTAAAAAAAAAGGAGAAGAAGAAGGTTGCGAGAAGCATAGGGAAGAGTCTCGGGGGAAAAGCTGGAGGAACTCGAAGTTTTTGCCGAGCAAATCATGGGAAGTCTCGGGTCGTTTCCTGTCAAACTGCAATATAGTGTTAAAAAAAATATATAAAGTTAAGCACTTGTTTTCAATCAGTTTAAAGCACTGTAAATTCAAATAAGTGTTTAACAATTAAAGTTAAAACTCTAACACAAGCTTAAATTACTTTAGTTAGTGCTTAACCATGTTTTTAACACTTAGTTAATATTTTAATTCATTTAAGTTAAGTATAAAGTTAATTAACAATTAAGTTTGTAGTTAGTACTATAATTGATTTTCAAAATTTAAAAGAAGACCTTTAAATGATTAATTAAGTTGAACAATTAATATCAACTAATTATTTTAGAAAGTAATTAAGAATAATTACATTATAATTGTAATTAGAGTTTGAATTAATTAATGAGTAAGTGATTAATAAATTTGTAATTAACTATTTGAAGTTAATTAAGGAATGATTAGTAGTTAAGTAATTAAGTAATTTAATTACGGATTAATAAATGATTAATTAAGTAATTAGCAGTTAATAAATGGATAATTAAGTTTGATTAGTTAATAATTAAGGTTATGAATTAATAATTAAATTAATTAAATAATTAAGATTTAATAATTGATTAAGGAATGATTAATTAAATTAAATAATTTGAAAAGAAATAAGTAATTAATTGATGATTAATTAAACAAGGTTAATTAATTAATTCTCAAGTAATTGGTTTAATTTGAATTAATTACAATAAGAATCAAAGATGATTGCTTATGAATGTTCTATATGTAGAATATCTGATTTGAGATATTTATTTAGTAATATTCTGTGATGTTTCTATGATATGCTTTGATATATCCATGATGATTGTGTATGATTTATCTGTGATAAATGCCATGTGAATTCAAGTGTTGAATTTAAACTGTTTAAATTAAATAAACAACTTGGCCTTTAAAATGGCGTTTGGATTTCGATGAGACCGGGATCGGGTGTCATTTATGATTATCCAAAAACCACATTGATCCAAATTAAACGATAGGTCATGAATTCTCAAGTGAAGATCGAGATGGTGTTTTCAGAGTGCAAGGGTTATCGTCGTTGATTCTGAGGGTGATTCCAAAATGAGTGTAACGAGATAATGCCTTCGGTTTCATTCGAACCCGGAACGAACTTGTATGGATTGAATGCTTTTAGCACATCGTCAGGCGGACGATAAGCATTCTATCCTGTAAAGGTAATCACAGCCTCGAGCCTCATCAACCGGGAATGGCTAAAACAGGGGATGTGCAGCAAGGTTAGATGGGTCATGCCCAAGCAGGACGAGATATACCCCTGTCTAGATGTCCCTTTATATTTCGGCTGTGTGGGGCAGTTGATTGCAACAACTGCCGGGGTTATCTTGTTCGGGACTGTTCAGTAAGGAATGGTTCCGGCCTTGTGTTGCAGGGGAGTTAGGGTGGCTCCTCGGTACGGTGATCTAGGCCACGTACTGTGACGGGCGGTACCCCAGTAGCCTTGCCATTGATGGAAACCCATTTTCCCTACGAGACCCTACGGTTTTGATTTGTATTACCCACTTTTGTGGCTAATAGCTGGAATTTAATAGATGTAACAATTTCGGCTATTTTCTATTTACTTGAAAACCCTAGACACTATTATAATACCACTGGTTTTCCTATAAAATGTTTTGGTTAGCATAAGGTAAAAACTTACCCATATTTATGTGTAGGGAGTCTTACGTGATACCTTTATTTTCAAATGTTTTTCAAAATTAAACAACTTTAAACCGTTTACTCATAACAAACCCATGTCTGACCCGGAGTTTGTTTTTCATAAACTCTTGGGTACTCAAATTTTTATGAGTAGCCAAGTGATAGGTTTTGGATTTTGGTTTCTGGAGGAGCTTGGAGCAGGAGTTCCAGACGTATCTATATATCTGTTTAGTTCCGCTGTGTTAGTTGGTGTATGATGTATTGACAGATGTATATATGACTGTCATGTGTGTGATATTGTATAACTCTGATATATGTAAAACTATGTAATAGTTATGTTATGTATTATATTTTGTTCCATTCCGTTGTGAGATTCTAATGTTGTTGTTCTTTCTTTCTATTCTTTTCTATTTCTATCCCTTTCTTTCTTAATGATGATACGTCTTTCTGGGAGTAGAAGGGCGGGTTGTCACAAAGGGGTTCTGGCACTTGTATTGATACATGCTCTCCTATACATGATTGGACTAAAACGGGGTACGGAGATGCTTTTGTGGGTGTAGTCAGGCTAGCTAGTGTAGATATGTTGGTAAATTACTTTACTAGTACATTCTAAAATGTAGTCGTGTCAGCATGAGGGAGTTTCTACTCCAGACGAGGTTGATGGGTTGGCTTAGGGTTTGGATGAGGTCGATTGGGATGTAGCTTATTTGAATAAGTCTGTCTTGATTGGGGAAGAAAGTGGGTATGATAGTTCAGTAATGGGTGCAGGTGGATTTGCTAGTATTATTGAAGGCGGGACAAGTTAAGTGGGTGGATAGATTTTGCAGGGAACATGTGGTTCTTGATGTGGGGGATAATGGGTTATATAAGAAGGAGGCTAATAGGTTTTGTGGTGAAGATGAGGTTGTTGTTGCAGGGGATAATGGGAAGGGGCCAATGGGTTATGTATGGAAAATGTAGGAGTTAAATATTTGGTTGATGAAACAGTTGGTTATGGTGAGTGGACATTAGAGGAAGTTGATGTGAATGTTTTGACTGATTAATCTATTGGTGTGAATCTTTAGACCAATGTTTCAAGTGAGGGTGAGAACATTGGTAGTCTAGATTTGGGAGGGGAATTCAGTTATGGCCGAAGCACTACTTAGAGATTGTAGTGTAGGATCACTGAGTTCAGTTCTGATTATTGTTGCATCTACAGGCTCAAAACAGTCTGTAGCGAGAAATTCGCCTTAACAAGTCATCTCGATGAGGAGGAGTGCATGGCTACATGAAGTTCTCTCTAGTGCAACTACTAAAGCTTTTGACTCTAGCTCAAGTTCAATTGACTATTAGGTAGCATTTATCTTACAGAATAATTTATCTACTAGTTTTATGCTTGACCTAGCTAGGAGGATAAGTGTTTTTTTATATTGGTCATATTAATATAGAATATATTAGAAACAAGAAACTTAAGAAGGTCGGATCGCTTGAATCATGCGATACATTATTTGGAATTTGAAGGGTTTACATGACCTAAATAAATGCAATAAAACTAGTATATTTTTAATGGATAATAACATTGATAAAGCTTGTTTACAAGAAACCCAAATAGAGCACCGATTACCATTTCTATAAAAGTTTAAGGTTTTCTATCTTAGTAACAAGGTCATCTACCCGCTAGGGGTAGCTTAGGAGGTTTAATGGTGGATTGGAAACATAATTGTGTTAAACTTATGTAAATCATCACTAACATTCACTCTATCTATCTTATTTTCAATGATTTAAGAGAGATGATTCGCCTTTAAATATCTCTAATTTTTGTAGGTTGCATACCAAGATTGATAAAAGAGTCCTATAAAGCGAACGTCTAGGGTTTAGATCCCTTACCGTCGCTCTTTGTGTAGTAGAAGAGGACTTTAGTGTGACTAGGTTTATGTTGGAACTGGGCCAACCTACAACGGAGATAAAGGGTAAATTTCAAAAAAATAAAATCCTTCATTAGATCTTTAACGGGACTATGAAGTCTAAATTCATTTAGAACTTTTCTAATTCATTTTAGATAAAAACAATATTTTATTTAATTTCCATAAGTAAAAGGAGCTTTAAATTTAATTTGAGTTCAAGTGTATAATAGTGAATGTATCAAATACATTCATGTGTGTATGGTGTAACGGAAAAATATAAGTTTTTTGCATAGTTAATATATACGTATACAAGTGTTAGAATTCACCGCACAAAGGACATATTCACCCTTTATATATGATTTTTATTGTCCATAGTTTATTTTGAAATTATATAAAATAATAATATATGCATATATATATAGTTTACTTATGTTATACATAATATGTTAGAAAGTTATATTACCTAATCAAAAGTTTAAATATATATAAAAGGACAATCAATTATGTTAAAGAAAGCAATTATAAGGAGAGGAAAATGTGGAGGAGCTATCTCATTTCATTGGTTTACTTATATTTACTTATACATAATATGTTACAAAGTCATTTTCCCAAATCGAAGGTTTATATATATATATATATATATATAAAGGGACAATCGATTATTTAAAGAAAACAATAAATAAGGAGAGAAAAGGTGGTGGAGATATCTCATTTCATTAACTTATCTTTAACGCTATTTCAAAACAATTTGAATACTTAAACACATATAAGTTTGCATATATGAATAAATGCAAACTGTGTTTTAAATAAAAATAATGTATATGTGTATGTGTATGTATATATAAAAGTTGTAATATTTTATATTTTTAAAATTAAAGTAACAAATTGAAATCTACTTTAAGAGGAATTCAAAGGTTTAGAATGTTTTTCACAAAAATCCACTTATTTTTTTAATTGAAACAACTTTAAAACAAATATTAACAATGACCAAAAATTATATCCAAAACAACATATATGTGAAATACATATCAATCTCCAAAATAATTTTAAACAATTTACATGTGTAGTTAATTTATATTTGTGAATATAATTAGGTACAAAATACATAAATTGATTAAATTGGTTTCTAATCCATAAATTTTGATTGTTTACTCCCCTTTTTTTTACAAAATAATAATTTCTAAAATAATGACAAAATTGGATTGGACAATTAGGCATGTATAAATTTGTTGTAAAATGAATTAGATCTAAACTATTCATTTAACATATGATGAAAAGGTTGTAGCAAATGTAGGATCTACTTATATTATCATAATGAACATACAATCAATTAAAATATGTTAGATCTAAATTTTAGGTCAACATAATGAAAAAAACATGAGATTATATTTAAATTAATTAACATATATTAGATCTGAACTTTAGGTAAACATAATGGAAAAATGATGAGATAAGATGTAGAATGTATATGAATTAAACTTCATTAACATAATGAACATAATAAGACAAAACTAAAATTACTTAAAGATGAAGCCAAAATTTGCACCTCGAATGAAGAATAAAACTTTGATTCGATTGAATCAATCTCTAGATTTTGCAAAGATCTAAAGGTAAAAACCACCTTGAATATTATTGATTCTATTTGAATTTGTTTTATGGAATTTTATTTTCATATAGGCCATTAAGCGAGAAGAATAGAGCAAGAGAAAGATGATACGATGTTTTGTCAGGAAAAGAATAATGATGGATTGAACAAGAGAGAATGTATTTTAAAGGAAACATTAAGACCTTTTAAAACCTCCTTATTTAACTCCTAATTAAATTTAATTAAATTCTTTCTCTCCTCTTTACATTTTTCGATAGAAGAAATATGATTAAAGAGATAAAGACAAAAATTATTTCATAAGTGAGATTTAAGTGAGTCATAAAGAGGTGTAAAGGATAGAGATTTAGTTCCTTATTTATATTGCTCCTTTGGAGTTTCAAAGCGCATTTAAAAACTCTTCCCTTTTCATCATACATGTGAGCCAAAAAAAATTTCAAAAGAACTTAGCAATTAATATATTTAAACCTAGTTTACATATTTTATCGATATCATACATTAATATGACATTCATAAATTTTATATATGCACTTTATTAAATGCTAATGATATTCAAACAAATCAAATAAAGTTTAATGATTAATATTTCATAAATAATGATTAATTTAATTGATTTGCAACAATTATTAACCAATTAAATCATGTGGTTTATTTAAAGTATTCATCATTACGATTGCGTGATTCAAAGGTGTAAATTCAATCAACGATTAATATCGAACAATTCAAAATTAACGTTCACACATCACCATAGCTAGAGGTATGACATTTTGATTGAATTTATCGCTTACACATATTTCCAGTAAAATCCAATTTTACTTATTTTCAGCGGTAATTAATGGTGACATTATTTACGCCAATTCTCTTCGTCAAAATTCTAGTTTTGTCCATATTCAACTTATAGTCCAAACACAAAATCCTTAGTCCAATAATAACAGTCATTATTAAATGAAATGCTCTGGCAAGAGAATTTGACTTTAAGTTGACTTCTATTGACCATATACTAACCAAATATAACCGAGGAGACGAATCCTCTCTTGAATAGTGTTATAGAAGGTGTGACCTTTGAAACTGAATCTTTATTCATATTAGGTACTAATGGAACTCTTTCCAATATACTCATCCATTCGATCAAATCGAATACAAATTTCTACATGTTATATTATTTACTTTCGTTTTATATTCTATGAGCTTATTATGGACTTATACACAAGTATCAAATACACATGCCCATGTCTGTGATAACTCATTGGTGAATATGACGAAGTATTTAACACCCCACTAACGATCCCCATTTTTGAGTAAAATTTGAATTGATAATTTATTTTTGGATTTAATTAGTGAATTTATTTAAAACTTTCCAAATAAAATGAGATATTTGTTTGTTATTTTAAAATATGTATATAAATTGATTATAAATAGAATTTTGATTTGAAATTCAAAATAAATATACTTGAAAAATAAATTGGATTTTAAAATTTAAATTTGAATTTGAATTTAAAATTTGGATTTAAATTTGGAATTTAAAAGGGTTTATATCTTGAAAATATTTTGGATATGAAAATATATTAATAAGATTTTTATTTGAACAAGAATTGTTTTATATTATTTTCCTTAAAGAGTATTATTTATATAAATTTGGAAAATGCTTATTAAATAGTAAAATAAATACAGAAGTTTTATATTAACATTTAAAAAATGGATTAAATATATCTTATATGATTTATTTAGAACATAATTGGTTTTTATTTTATTTTATTTTATTTTAAAGGTTTTATTTATAAAATTAAGAAAGCATTTATTAATTTACAAATGTACTTATTAATTAGGAAATTTAATTTAAAATCTTTTTAATTATTTTAAAAATGAAATAATTACAAGTGTTGGATTATTAAAGCTTGTGAATACATGTGTAAGTTAATTAAAAATGGATAATGACAAATGTAAATAATTTGGGCAAGTATCATAAGTTGTTTCATTTTTCCTTAATTTTTAATAAATTACAATTTACACTATATAGATTCACATCTCCTCTCTTTTATTTCTTTTCTTATCTTCTCACTTTCAAAGAAACAAAAATTTAAACTATGTTAAATTATTTTTCCAAAACCAGAAAACAAACCTGATCAACTACTTCAAACTAGAAAATCCTAGAATCAAAGCCCTGTATAAAATTATCAAAGTCAAAAATATAAACAAGAAAGTTCAAAAACCCGTAAAGCAAATTTCAGATCGAAAAATTTCTCAAACAAAATTAGAGACCAGATCGAAGAAAAATCAAACAAAGCAAACAACTTCAACAAAATCAAAGCCTGTAACATTTTCAAATTGCAACCTGAAGCAAGTTAATCAAGCAATCAACAGCAATAAAGCTTCAACCTGCATCAATCAACTCTTAAAGCAATCCAAAGTTTCCAGTTTTTCAAACATCCCAGTTTCAAGACTTTTTATGTTTTCAAAATTCAAAATCCAGTTTTCTGTTCTCTGCTTTATCCCAGGTGAGCAAAACTTTTGACTCTCAATATACTTATATATTGTTGCTTGATTTCGTATGCTTGTGATCAATTCTTGAAATAGTAATGTTTGCCTGGACAAATCAGTGTGTTTGCATGTATGAAATTATGTGTTATATGGATATAAACATAGAATAATCTATGTGTACGTCTGTGTATACATACGAATATGTCTCTGTTAGTAACAGGGCGTCCAGATTTAAGAAAAAAATTCCATATCTTCTTGTTTAAGCCAATCCAAGTCATGAATCCTAAAGAGAAAATGTTTATAACAACATAATGTTATTTTTAAAAATAATTCTAGATAAAAATATTTAGTATTTAGTATAAAAGTATGAATTTTCAGAAGAAAAACAATTCAAAATAGAAAATCAATTATATGGAAATCATGCTTTGATTCTGCGATTTGATTCACAGTTGAAATTGATGAATTTTAATCATGGTTTCAAGATTTTTAACATTAGGATCATAAACAATTTCTGAAATGAACGGATTTGGGATATTCACCGATTTTCGGCGATCAACGATGAATGTGGTGTCATGATTGATCATAGTGGAAGCTGGTAGGAAGGAAATTATAGAAAAAATAGGGATTGGATTTATCAATGGATGAGGTAGTGTAGCGACGGAAAACTAGGGTTTGTCGACCTATTTTGGTCGATGTTATTATCGAGGAAGTTTCACCAACATCATCGCATCGAGTGGAACCGCGACTGAGGGAAAAGAAGATGGGGACTATGATGGCGATTTTGGTGGAGTGGCGAAGTCCCTGATGATCAGGATGGGTGAGACAAGTCGGGTTTTTGACGATATGCTTGTTCTAGGTAGGGGTCAAGATGCTCGATTCGATTCCAAGTTGAATTCGATCGATTTGGGTGATCATTCGATACGAGATGATCGTCATAGACTTGTGTGTGATCACAATAGTAACTGGAGGTGATCGGTGCGATCGTGTACGTGTACATGTATATCAGTGTATCTGGGTAAATGTTGGATCGGGGAAGAAGCATTGGTCTCAGGTTTTACTCGAAGCTTTCGTATGATTGACTCGAAGAGAACGTCGACTCGTGAACATTGCGGTTTTGCTCGAAGAAAATGTAAAAGGGCTCGGGTTTGTAATGTTGTAGTTTGAAAATTTTAAAATAAGCAAGTTTTTCCAATTAAATCAAATTTTAAACCCCTTTTTCTTGATTTATTTTTATAAGATAATAAATGTTTATCTTTGGTTTTGAATAATTTAAGGTTTTATAATATTTGAATTAAACTTGAGGTGTTATAACCCTTTATTTATTCTTAAATTTATTTTAAATAAATATAATGGTATAATTAAGAAGCTTAAATGTTTGTTTTCTTAAAGATTTTAAGTTAAGTTAGGTTATAATGATAATTTGTCTCAAAGGATATTTAAAATAAAATTTAAATGATGACCTTGTAATTAATAAAAATAAATAATTTATCTTTTAAAACCAATTAAGGTCTTAAGTAATTTGTTAATGAAATTTAAAGGATAATGTTATTTACTTAATGAGATTAATCAATGGTGGATTAATTGACGTGATTAATTAAAGGTAAATTTATAAATTGATTTTTTTAATTACTTAATTAAAGAATGATTAACTAATAATAAGTAATTAAAGGTTATTTACTTAATTATAATCAATTAAGGTAATTAATAAAGGAAAATTACTCAATGCGATTAAGTTAAAGGTTGATTTACTAATGTGGGAAATTAGGATAATTAATTACTGAAAGATAATTACTTAATTAAAAATAATTAATTAATGATTTAAATTGATTAGTCAAGTAATTAAAGGATAATTACTTAATGTAATTAATTTGTGTTTAATTAATGTAATGATTAGGATAATCACTTATTGTAATTAATTAGTGATTAATTAATTAAATGATAATTAATTAAGGATTAATTAATTAATGTAATTAAGGGTAAATAATTAGCGGTTAATTATTTAATGATTAAAGGTTAATTTAATTATTAATTAAGGTTGATTAATCAATAATTAAAAGTTGATTAATTTATTATTAAAGGTTAATTAATAAATAATTAAAGGTTAATTAATTAAAATGGTTTGTAATTAATTAATGTTAATTAACCAGGGTTTAGTAATTTATTAATCTAGTTTAAGTTAAGTTATAATCAGGATTGAGTAATTAATTCATAAGTAATTAATTTAATTGAAAATTTAATTGAGTTAACTAAGGATTAAATAATTAATTAATCCTGCCTATAAATGATTATTGAAAGCTTGGATTGCTTATGAATGTTTATATGGTATGAGATGCCTTACATTGATTGTCCCAGTTGATCTGTGATATTTTGTTTGTGAATTGAGCTGTGTATAATCTATTTATTCATTTGTGATATATTTGTATATTATCTGTGAATCTGTGAATGAACGATAAGCGTTATAGGAATATACCGCTTATCGATATTGATACGATTGAATCTGTGATGATTAATGATGTTGCACTATTGTGTAAGACCCCTGGACTACACTATACACACACAAATATGGATTTCATAAGGAAATCGGTTAAGTCACAGATATTTTGGAATCTAAATATTATTTTGTTTAAAAGTTGAAGTTTGAATCTAAATGATTTTGGAAAAATGGAATTGGGTTAAATGTGAAAAGCTTTTGAAAGTGAGTTTTGAAAATAAAAGTTATTTCGAATAACTTGATAAAGTTTCGAAATTTAAATAATTCGAGTTGAATTTGAATTCAAGATTTGAATTATGGTTTAACAAGTTATATAATGTATTTATACAGGTTTTAAAACCATTTCAAAAATATTATTTTGGAAATTTGAATTTAACCTAAGTTTTATACTTGAAGAGCTTTAACTTGTGCAAATGTAATCGGATTTTTTCGAAACGAAAACTATTGTTTTCAAATAATAGTAGCTTTCATATAAAGAAAGGATTTCCAATTTGTGTTGAAAGATTTCAAGTTTGAAATGGAATTGAAATACTTTTTGAAAGTTGGGAATAAATCTTTGTGAAAGATTGTTGAACCTTGTTTTGAAAATCTTAAAGGTGTTTTTTTTGAATAAAGATTTGAAAGGGAAATTGTTTTTAAAGGCTATGAATGAATCTTTGTGAAAGATTGGTAATGAATCTTTTCTTTTAAAAGATTGGAAATGGTAATTTGTTTAAACCATTTGAAGAAAGGTTTTTGGGTTTTAAGTTGTGACTTAACTGAGATCCCAATATCCATATATTTTTATATATTGCGCTCATTATTCGGTTTAGCCGAGAGAGTACCTTGTGTCATATAACCCATTCTGAATAATGATATGTAACGTCCCGCCTTTTCGCACGATTTAAATTGAAACACGTGCCAATTCAAACCATACGGAAGGGCGGATTATTATGGGGTAAATAAGAAAAACAAGAAGAAAGAAAACAAAATCTCATAGCGGAAGGATAAAATATAATAATCAAATATACAGTTTATAGATCTGTTTACAAAACTATTCATATAATACATATCAGAGTACACATACCAATAACAATGCAGCGGAACAGTGTGTAGTGCACTAGTATAAATAATGATAATATAAATCTTCATTTTCGTCCTCCAGAGCTAAATCTTCCAATCCTGAAATGCTCGGACTGACCCGAGCGAATTTGAAAAGACAAAAACACTCGAGTCAAAACTAAAAGATCTTATATGAGTTAAATTAACAGAAATAAATATGAGTGCAGTAACTCAAGAGATGCTCGGGATTTACATCTCCTAAGGATCCGTTAAACTATTTACTATGTAGTATATTGCGCTATTATAATAGTGTCTAATTGTAAAATAAACTTACTTTTAAATAGCGTTAAGGAGTGACCCAATATTCCCCTTAACACAATAATAGTCCCAGTAGTCCATCCAATATCATAGTCCCTCATGATCGGGAAGCCACCAGAGGATACCACACGAGCTACGGGAGAAATCCAAACTCGTACAAGGCATGATAGGGTAGGTGACACGGCACAACTAGGCAATGCCAGGGTAGATATACCAGTTACGCTTCCGGGTCGGTGGTAAGGCATAGCGCGCAGCTACCGCCCACCTCGAGCCACACCCCAAAAAAAAAATCAAAAGTGGCCACCGAATCAATCCAAAGTCAAAGTATAATATCGAAGGGATGTGTCCGATCAAAGGTGCTACCTTATTAACCCGTCGACCGCTCCTATTTTAGCCACCTTATGCCAACTCATGGGAGTCGGGTCCACGTATTTACCTTAAAGGAAACGCCATCACCATCCTACTTCATTCTGGAATCTCCACCGCGTACACGGTTGTTAAAGTGGTTTTCGGAGTTGGCAGAGAGTATGACAACTTCCGATCCCGGTCTCTTCAACAACCAAACGTTATTATAACACCGCGGTCTTTAAAATAGTTTATACTTTAAAACCAGAAAATAATTATCCATTCAAAACCCATAAATACGATATCATTTCCATTTCCAAAACAACTCATTTGATATTATTTTTATAAAACCCAAATTAATATAATATCATTTTATTTCAAATATATATTTTCAAACTATAATACTTATAGCTTTAAACCATAACTTTCAAAACTTAAATGGTTTGGATATTCGACAGTATATAGAATAAAACAGTTGAATTTAAAATTTCTTTAAAAGTAAATAATTTCCACACCTTCACAATTTTAATTCACTTTAAATGCAGTCTAAACCCATACTTTTTGATTCACTTTCAGTTTAAATAAAACATTTCGATTTCAATATTTTCAAACTTTGAGAATTTTAAGAATTTCAAACCTAAGGTTGGGAATTTCAAATCAACAATTCATTTTCCTGTTATTTAGTTTGAAAGGTTTATATGATAAATCTATAACCATTTAAAATAAACTAAATTTATTAACACAAAAATTTCCTTCCATTTATTTACTAGAATTATTCATTAAATCCAGTTATAAATATCACACCTTTAAAATTTTCCAATTTTAATAAGTTAACATCAACTTATGGAGTTAAATTTTCAAATAAGCTCAATTCCAAATTAAATTTCCAATTTATCTTCCAATCTTAATTTATTTGAATCATTTATAACTCTATATATATATATATATATATATATATATACACAAGAACTTAAACTCATACTAATCGTATAATATAAATTAGCAAATGCCATTTTTCAACTTATTCAATTTATTTAACAGATTTATACATAGCTTAAATTCAACGATTTAACTATGTATGTATATATAAAATATTATATCATATCCAAATTTAATATTTATTGACCGTATCATATCCAAACCACAAAAATCATTTCAAAAATAATTTTATATGTATACCGCGGTGCCTGTATATAATTTTCTATCATATGGTCAAGTAATACGGATATTTATCATTTCAATCCACAATTTAAAAATAAAAATGCGGTTGTATATCATTTCAAACCGCAATCCCGAATGAAATGAAAATGCATGATAACTTGCAATTTCCATAAGACAGAACACATCATCCATTCACCCAATATCAATCATCAACCAATTTATTTCAATCATCATCAATTTAAACAAACATCAACATATAGCATATAAATATAACAGGTGATAAATGACAGTTATTAACTAACAGTTTATATTCAAAAATAAATTTATTAACTGGTTTATTACCAGTTTATATGCAAACAAATAAATTTTAACTGTCAATCTATGTGCAATAATAAAATTAATTAACAGTTAAATTAAATAAATGCGATTTAACAGAGATGATGAATAAAACATGTCAAACAGTCATAAATAAATTTCTACTCATATCTTAAGTCAATTTAACAGACATAGGAAATTTTAGAAGTTGTGAGTGGGTTAAAACACTCACCTTTTGGATTTAAATTGAATTTAAATTCAATTTAAACCAAAATTTTGACATTCTCCAAATTCATCCAAACCAGCGTCAAAACGTCCGGAATTTTATCACGATCCTAGCAAAAAAAATTGCGCATGAAACGGATAACGTATGAGAAAGTTATTAAGATTTTAACATTTGAAATAAAATAAATGTTAAAATTAAAATAAACCTAATTACTCAGCTACACGTCATCTACCTTTGCACGCTACAGGACTTGAACGCACCCGTCCCTCTCCCTTGTTCGAACGTGAACAATTCAACCTATGCCAGCCGTTGACCACGTTTTGACTACAGGCACCGCGGAATATATATAAAATTATTTTTGAAATGATTTTTATGGTTTGGATATGATACGGTTCAATAAATATTAAATTTGGATATGATATAATATTTTATATATACATACATAGTTAAATCGTTGAATTTAAGCTATGTACAAATCTGTTAAATAAGTTGAATAAGTTGAAAAATGGCATTTGATAATTTATATTATACGATTTAGTATGAGTTTAAGTTCTTGTATATATATATATATATATATAGAGTTATAAATGATTCAAATAAATTAAGATTGGAAGATAAATTGAAAATTTAATTTGGAATTGAGCTTATTTGAAAATTTAACTTCATAAGTTGATGTTATCTTATTAAAATTGGAAAATTTTAAAGGTATGATATTTATAACTGGATTTAATGAATAATTCTAGTAAATAAATGGAAGGAAATTTTTGTGTTAATAAATTTAGTTTATTTTAAATGGTTATGGATTTATCATATAAACCTTTCAAACTAAATAATAGGAAAATGAATTGTTGATTTGAAATTCCCAACCTTAGGTTTAAAATTCTTAAAATTCTCAAAGTTTGAAAATATTGAAATCGAAGTGTTTTATTCAAACTGAAAGTGAATCAAAAAGTATGGGTTTAAACTGAATTTAAAGTGAATTAAAATTGTGAAGGTGTGGAAATTATTTACTTTTAAAGAAATTTTAAATTCAACTGTTTTATTCTATATACTTTCGAATATCCAAACCATTTAAGTTTTGAAAGTTATGGTTTAAAGCTATGAATTTTCAAAGTATTATAGTTTGAAAATATATATTTGAAATAAAATGATATTATATTAATTTGGGTTTTATAGAAATAATATCAAATGAGTTGTTTTGGAAATGAAAATGATATCGTATTTATGGGTTTTGAAATGGATAATTATTTTCTGGTTTTAAAGTATAAACTATTTTAAAGACCGCGGTGTTATAATAACGTTTGGTTGTTGAAGAGACCGGGATCGAAAGTTGTCATACTCTCTGCCAACTCCGAAAACCACTTTAACAACCGTGTACGCGGTGTAGATTCCAGAATGAAGTAGGATGGTGGTGCGTTTCCTTTAAGGTAAATACGTGGACCCGACTCCCGTGAGTTGGCATAAGGTAGCTAAAACAGGAGCGATCGAGAGGTTAATACGGTAGCACCTTTGATCGGACACATCCCTTCGATATTATACTTTGACTTTGGATTGATTCGGTGGCCACTTTTGATTTTTATTTGGGGGTGTGGATCGAGGTGGGCGGTACCTGCGCGCTACGCGTTACCACCGACTCGGAAGCGTAATTGGTATATCTACCCTGGCATTGCCTAGTTGTGCTGTGTCACCTACCCTATCGTGCCTTGTACGAGTTTGGATTTCTCCCGTAGCCCGTGTGGTATCCTCTGGTGGCTTCCCGATCAGGAGGGACTATGATATTGGATGGACTACTGGGACTATTATTGTGTTAAGGGGAATATTGGGTCACTGCTTAACGCTATTTAAAAGTAAGTTTATTTTACAATTAGACACTATTCTAATAGCGCAATATACTACATAGTAAATAGTTTAACGGATCCTTAGGAGATGTAAATCCCGAGCATCTCTTGAGTTACTGCACTCATATTTATTTCTGTTAATTTAACTCACATAAGATCTTTTAGTTCTGACTCGAGTGTTTTGTCTTTTCAAATTCGCTCGCGTCAGTCCGAGCGTTTCAGGATTGGAAGATTTAGCTCTGGAGGACGAAGACGAAGATTTATATTATCATCATTTATACTAGTGCACTACACACTGTTCCGCTGCATTGTTATTAGTATGTGTACTCTGATATGTATTATATGAATAGTTTTGTAAACAGATTTATAAACTGTATATTTGATTATTATATTTTATCCTTCCGCTGTGAGATTCTGTTTTCTTTCTTCTTGTTTTTCTTATTTATCCCATAACAATCCGCCCTTCCGCATGGTTTGAATTGGCACGTGTTTCGATTTAAATCGTGCAAAAAGGCGGGACGTTACATCTTCGATATTATACTTTGACTTTGGATTGATTCGGTGGCCACTTTTGATTTTTATTTGAGGGTGTGGCTCGAGGTGGGTGGTAGCTGCGCGCTACGCGCTACGCGTTACCACCGACCCGGAAGCGTAATTAGTATATCTACCCTGGCATTGCCTAGTTGTGCCGTGTCACCTACCCTATCGCGCCTTGTACGAGTTTGGATTTCTCCCATAGCCCGTGTGGTATCCTTTGGTGGCTTCCCGATCTGAAGGGACTATGATATTGGATGGACTACTGAGACTATTATTATGCTAAGGGGAATATTGTGTCACTCCTTAACGCTAAAGTAAGATTATTTTACAATTAGACACTATTATAATAGCGCAATATACTACATAGTAAATAGTTTAACGGATCCTTAGGAGATGTAAATCCCAAGCATCTCTTGAGCTACTGCACTCATATTTATTTCTGTTAATTTAACTCACATAAGATCTTTTAGTTCTGACTCGATTGTTTTTGTCTTTTCAAATTCGCTCGGGTTAGTCCGAGCGTTTCAGGATTGGAAGATTTAGCTCTGGAGGACGAAAACGAAGATTTATATTATCATTATTTATACTAGTGCACTACACACTGTTCCGCTGCATTGTTATTGGTATGTGTACTCTGATATGTATTATATGAATAGTTTTGTAAACAGATTTATAAACTGTATATTTGATTATTATATTTTATCCTTCCGCTGTGAGATTCTGTTTTCTTTCTTCTTGTTTTTCTTATTTACCCCATAACAATCCGCCCTTCCGTATGGTTTGAATTGGCATGTGTTTCAATTTAAATCGTGCGAAAAGGCAGGACGTTACATGATACGTCATAAATGAATCGCATTTGAAGACCAGTGGTGAAGACCGGGTATTTTCGAGAATGAAAGGATTACCCGTCGAATGTCTCTGCACTGAGTCGTGCCAGTATAGAGATCTCCATATGTGATGGGGAGTCCGATCGGGATTGTGAATACCCGGATTGCAAGGGCTTCTTTGGAAGTGCCTTCGGTTCTGTTCGAACCCGGAACAGACTTGTATGGATGTGTGTCTGACATTACACTTTGAGATGTAAAGTTGGTTTCTATCAAATACATTTCTGTTTGGTGGCGGAGATTTATTCTCTTAGCTTAACACCCTTCTCTGATACGTACGAGCTCAGAGGTTATGTAGTTGATGGTTACTAGTGATACATTTCCAATTTGGTAATGTGGCATACGAAGTGCTGCTGATCATTTGTTGATCGAAGCATGGCTTTGTGAAAAGCGTAGGTTTGTGGACGAGACTTTGTCAAGCCTCACAACCCGGAATAGTCGAAGCAGGAATCGTTGCAGCAAGTTTATTTGAGGGTAGCGCCCCCTAAGTGTATGTCTATTTCCTTCAGGATTATAAGTGATATCATGGTATGGAGCCCAGATATTTAACTTTGTGGTTGCTGCAAACTTATTGCTTTGTGGTTGTTGGTGTAGAGGTACCTCGGATAAAGGTTGGAAACGACCGAGAGATGACATGCTCATGTCAGCAGTTACCTAGTCACAGAGGTAACCCGACCTTGTGTAGCAGATATCCGGTTAGGTTCTCGGGGACGTCCCTCCAGAGGCATTTCATTTGTGTGGGAAGTTCCTTTGCTTGACCATTGTTGGAAATCTAATCATCTATTACGTGCCTTGTACGATTTTGGTTGTAGAAACTGCCATCTAATATGGTAGCTACAGTAGGCATACTATAATGGTACGCATGCTGGCTAAGAATAATATTATACTTGCAAATGTTTTCCACTATGCACTAGTAATAATATCAAATGATTCTTCGCGTATCAAGAATTTGTGACTGTCATAAGGAGAAATCTCCTCCAAATTTGCGCTTGCATTGTGTGTGTGGTGGGAGCCCTTATGGCAATTTCATTTTCCAAAAGCATAGCGAATTTCTTCTACTTCTTTCGTTGTTTGTTCAAAAAGATAAAACTGTTTTTGTTTTCTCATACTAGTCCCATGAATGACCTTGAGTTTATTGTTCCCTATTTAAACTCTGGGTTCCCACAATTTTCCACACGGGCAGTCTAGAGTTGGATTTTTCAGATAGTCGAAAAGTAGGTGTAGATTCAATAGCATTCAATCTCTGGATATTGGCAATCACATTTGGATCGAGTTGCTTCACTTCAATGTTGATGGTGGATTATCGCTTTTTGGTGTTTGGAGTCTTTCTAGTCTTAGAGCTTTGGCAATGGAGTCGCTATATATTGGAGTATCTATCTTAAAGGGCTTCTGAAGATATTATCTTTTGGAGTTACTTCTTTCCGCTGTATCTTGTATCTCTGATAATATTGATCAATTAGTTGTATCATTGTTGTAATCAACTATTGTGTATCAATGATATATTCATTTCCTCCACTTTGTTGTTGTACTTAATGTGTTATAGCTCCAGCGAACCGGATTCGACGTTTGAATCTACTGCACTGGAATACGAGTGATGTATTCGGTGCCGATTTTCGAAGGTCGACTTAGGGTCGTTACACCACCTCTATACCCATATTATCCAAGAGTATTACAGAGTAATGCTATCAGATAAATCCGAGAATGAGACTATAAGGGGTAAACACATGAATATTTTCTTGGACTAACACTAATACGTATTAAAACATTAAATAAATAACACATCAATACGTACACAGTATTGGTGCAAAGCAATAAACACGTGTGCCTTTAGGACATAACAATACACAATATTCAGTAGATAACAATGATTACAGAGTCAATCGAATCGGTAAGATATAATAAATAATATAATAGGGTTATAAGAGTAGAATATGACTCAAAATGTCAAATATCTCAATATAATATGATAAACAATCGATATACAGCTCAGTTTCAAATGTATGCACTGAATCGATGTTATACACATGTCATAACTATCCTAATATAAAGTTCTTCAAAGCCTAGTATAATACATACTAGTCTAGTCGTACCTGTACCTAATATGTCTCGAATTGACCTAAGT
Source organism: Allium cepa (assembly GCA_030765085.1). Classification (NCBI taxonomy): domain Eukaryota; kingdom Viridiplantae; phylum Streptophyta; class Magnoliopsida; order Asparagales; family Amaryllidaceae; genus Allium; species Allium cepa. The sequence continues at coordinate 757,779,371 of CM060932.1, read as the reverse complement.
ATTATATAAATAATAAACGGGTCGGATTGTATTTCAGTCAAAACATCAATAACATATAGAACCCTGCATACATACATACATATATATATATATATATATTGGGTATAGATAAATCTAATAATGTCATTTCAATAATTCCAAATATCATATCTACGGACACTACAAAATCCCAGTATAAAAATGTCTTTACCCATATAAAATTTCATCAAATAACAAACCATAAATAACATCAAATGGAATCGTCCATAAAATAGAACATCATTATAGAAAATGGAACCATCAAGTGAATCAAGTTTACACTCACCAATTCCCCCATATAAAATCACAAAATTATATGATCAATAGAAAATAAGAGATATCCCATCAAATCGACCAACTGGTCCAATACCATACAAATCACAAGGAAAATCTATTAAGATCTAAATCACAACCAATAAACAAAGATTGTCTCAAAAATATCAAATCATCAAACAATATGGATATAACGCGGACCAACTATACTTTAGACTCTCCCAGTCTCTAGCATTGCCACCTCATGGGATAATGAATAATATATATCAATCTACAATATACATATACCCAAAACCAAAAAGGGAGACTGATAGCACATAGCATGCTCTAGGAACCCAAGGTGTACTGGCCTTCCATTAATAGCCAGATCTATTCCTACAATCTTCAGTTGCCTCGACGGACATCGTAACCCCATTCACCAATGGCTCATCAAGCATAGCCTCGATCATGACCCTAATTGTCTTCTATGGTAATAGACTGTTGGTCTATGCGACATAAGGGGCTATATGGCAACTTCCCTATCAACTACCAATCATGTGATGCGCATCAAATATCATAACCAATAACTGTGTCATGGTTCTGGGCGCTATCTCATGATCGAGCAATCAGGGTGAATACTGGCCAATCTAGCTCACTCCCAAACCATAATGGGAGTTGGACATAAGTAGATGACATATAATACTCTTATCATAAATCAATATATTGCTCAATTTGTGATTTTGAATGACGCAATACACTTTATCATTCACTCCACCAAAACTATATATATTATTCCATCTAAGTAGGTTTACCACTTATTTTCCAACCATGGGCTGGTTTGTTTACCATCTTTAAGCTTTCTTTCCAATATTTCGATGCCATTTTTTCTGCAACTGAAAATGTTTTCCATGTGAATGAATAGTGATTTTCAATATTGGCAGTCCAAAAAATTTTCGTCTTAAGATCTTTGCTTTCATCCACTTTGCCCACAAAGATTTTCCTTCTAAAATTTTTCCAAATAGTCTAAGCTTACATGTTTCTCTCAAATCATGTATACTCCTTTGACCCAAACCCCTTACTTTCTTCCATTTGCAGGCTTTTTCCCATGCAATTTTATGTTGTTTTCCCCTCTAGATAAAATTTGCTCACATTTCCTCAATTTTTTGAATGGCTTTTACCGGAGTGTTGTGAGATTGAATCCTATACCTGATAATTGCCATGATGACTGTATGTGTTAGCTCTATGCTTCCAGCTAATGAAAAAAACTTTCTAGCCCAACCTTTCGGTCTCTTTTGAATTAAGTCATATAACCTTGTGCAATCCCTGTCATTTATCTGATTTACAGTCGGTGGAAGCCCTAAATATTTGACTAGTAGACTTTCTTCCTTGAAATTTAAAATGCTTAGAATTTCCTCTTTTCTTATACACCTTTACTGAAATATAATTTACTTTGGCATTCATTAACTTTTAAACCAGCATAGTCCCACATTTGTTCAAAAAATTGGATAACAGTCCTTGCACATTGTAAGTCTGCATTTAAAAACAATAATAATTCATCAGCTTATAATAAGTGCAAAATAGAAGGCTTAATTCTGTTAATTGGTTTAACAGTACCACTTATTTGCTCAATTTCCATTAATATTGAAAACAAATTTCATTACTATGGTAAATAGAAAGGGAAAAAATGGATGTCCCTATTTATTTCTCCTATTACTATGTGTAAACCCCTTGGGTGGTCCATTAACCATCACTGAGTGTGTTACATTAGTTATGCATTCTTTGACAAAAGCATAATTTTTTTCATTAAAACACTTCTGTAGCACCATATCTATCATAAATTGTTTATTTATTTTGTCAAAGGCTTTATGAAGATTTATTTTTATGCACATAAGAATTCTGTTTTTAATGTTAAAGTTTCTAATCAATTCATGTGCTAACAAACTATTTTTTGAAATAAGTATTCTAGGGATAAAAGCACTTTGGTTTTCTGAAATCAAGTATTTTAAGAATATTTTCATTCTATTACATAAGATGCTTGATATTATTTATATGTATAATTAAATAGGCAATAGGTCTGTAATCCTATAGACCACTAGGAATTTTGACTTTTGGCAGTAGAGTAAAATAAGTATGATTAAGATTTTTTTTAGTATTTTCCTAGACTAAAAACTCAGTAATTGCTTCTAAAATACTAGTATTTATTTCCTCCCAATGGGCTTTACAGAATTTTTCCCCAAAACCACCAAGGGCAGGGCTTTTATCAATGTTTGCATTAAAATAATACTTTTAATCTCTATTAAACTAATCGGAGCAAGCAAAATATCTTGGCTATTATCATTCAGAAAGTGTACTTTTGGAGAGTTATTAGTATATGAATTTGAGTTATATAAATTTTAAAAATATTTTATAGCTTCCCTTTCTATGATAGACAATTTATTAACAATCTTGCCTTTTTCTTCTAGTAGTTCTTTAATATCATTTTTATGTTTCCCACCAAACATTTTCACATAAAAAAATTTGGTTGCTTCGTCTCCATTAGAAAGCCAATCAATCTTTGCCTTCTGCCTCATATTGACAGCTTGCATATGAATGAGTTTATAAGGTTGTTTTGGCTTATAAAAGAATTTGTTGACTTTATTCGAGTTTGAGCAATCATTATCTAGTTCATCTTGCAATATTCTACACTCTTCTCTAATTGTTTTTAATTCATTTTTTCTCCTATTACTATTCTATGTTTTTAAATTCCCCGTAACAAACCTCCTTTCTTACTCCGAAGTCATTAAGGGTAGAAGAAAAAGAAAGATAAGAAGAATAATTCACAACCACATAATCTCATCAAGAATCAGAACAACATATAATAGATATTATATAATATTACATAGTCATTTTCACAATAATAATATATCAAAATCATTACATTACAACCTACAACTGGACAGTTATAGCTACCTGCCTATACAAAATACATAGCTCATACATAAACATAGCGGAATAAGATAACAACTAATTAATGGTGAAGCCACCTGCTCCAGCTCCTTCAAAATGCTTCCGTGAGATATCTGGATCACTTGGCCACTCATACAAAATTTGAGTACCCAAGAGTTTTGAGGAAAAGAAAAGAAAACACCCGGTCAAACATGGGTCTGGTGTGAGTAAGCACAAACAACTTAATTTTTACTTCTATAAAACGCATTGAAAACCAAAGGTATCTCATAAGCCCACACCGCATATAAATACGGACAGGTTTTTATCTTACGGTAACCAAACACTTTATATAGAAATCCAGTAATATTACGATAATGTCTAGGGTTTTCAAGTTAAATAGAACATAGCTGAAATGTTACCATCTCACATTCCAATGTACTTAGGTATAACTAAATTCGCGAGAATGGTTCCATACAATGACTAGGCTACAGGGGTACCGCCATCACAATATACCTCTACATTTGTGTACCTAGGTCAAACCTATCGACCCTTGCCAACACGAGACACTGGCCTGCCTTTTACTGGACAGTACTGAACATGATCACCCATTGGTTGGGATCAACAACCGTACCGAAGCATACATGAGTAGAAATCTAGATGGGAGTGATCATATGCTAAAGGAAGCGACCCACCTAGCCTTGCTGCATCTCCCATGTTTTAGTCACTCTTAGTTGATGAGGCTTGAGGCTACGTCTTTAACTTTTTACTATAGAACTACCACTTGGAATGCTGACATTGTCGTCTATATGTTGACACAATGTCATCATTCATCCATACAAGTCATTCAGGAGATGAATGAACTGAAGACACTATTTCCACTATACCCGTTTTGGAATCACACTCAAGGTTAGTAGCAAATAGCCCTTACACTTCAAAGTCTTCATCTTGGACCTTGACTTCACAATTTCAAATTCGAACGCTTACGTTGGTTCAAAGTGGTTTTCGGATAACAACTACTATCCGATCCCAGTCTCTCCAAACCAACGTTCGATAATTTTATAGAGTCAAGTTGTTTTATAGTGGACCATTCCAATATCAAGGTGTAAGATTTACATATAAACATACGTCCTATATGCTTAGATTATCATGATCCGCTTATTGAAATTAAACACCCTTGGATTCATCACGTTTCCAAAGTGCGGTATTGGTGATAAGTACAAGTCGACTTACTTCCAATAAAACATTTCAACGTTTTATTACAACTACTTCAATTCATTTGGCTGCTTAATAGCATGGACAAGAGATCCTTTGGTTTTAAAACAATTTACTTAAATAAAAAAGTTGGTCAAAAACAAATGACCGATAGAGTTTTGAAAGAAACTAAAAATAAACAAGCTTTAATTAAATCATAAGTTTAAAAACTTAATTAAACTTCAACTAATCTTTATTAAATCAAAAATCATACTCTAAATGTTAATTAATTAAAAAATTATTTATAATTAAACATTAACTAAATAACATTCATTTAAGTATTAAATCCAAATTAAGTGGATAATTAACCTTAAATTAAATAATAATTAATTGAATAACTAACTCTAATTAAATAATTAATTAAAGTACATAAAATTGATTAAATAAAAATTAATTTCCTTTTATTTTAAATAATCAGTATCTAAACTTCTTTAATTAAAAATAATTATTTGGTTAATAATTTCTTAAATTCTAATTACTTAACCTAATTACTTAATTAATTAATTAATTATTACCTAAATTAATAGATTAAATTACTAAATTATTAAATAATTAAAACTTAAACTTTTGACTTACTTAATTAATTGGAAACGAGTTTTCAAAAATAATCCAAAAGAAAACAGTTTAAAACTTGAAATCGTGAAATTTTCCGAACAACATCCATAACAATTATCGCTATGAGCGCAGTTCGCTAGAATTGATTTCTAGGTAAAAATATCACTTTAACTCTAGCTACTACATATTTAGAAACACAAATGGAAGGGTGTTGAAACTTAAACAAAAGGTGAAAGCTTGTAAAGCATTTACTAAATCAGAAAACTAGAAAACAAGCTTTTATTTTCAAATCGGATCTCAAGTCCTTTGCAACATTTAATGGTACCAACTTCACAACATTTTCATCACATACACTTGGTTTTATTTCACAAAAACACACTACCATCATATCATAATCAACCATTCATATATTCATATTCAAACATATCATTTAACAACCAAATCACAAATCCAAGCTCAACCACAAACTTATAGTCATATACCATCAAAACAACATGATATTTCAACACAACAACCATTATATTTTCACAGCATATAATTCATCAAAATCAAGTTATTTTCATTTTCAGAAACAATAGTTTTACTCACCGAAACCTTACTAACCCAAGGCGAACTTTTGCTAAGACTTGAAAATAACTTAGGATCTTGCACAAATTGAAATTTTGGATGCTTGAAAACCATAAATGGGGTTGGCCTAAGGCTGGCCATGTAGGCTAGGGGAGTTTGAGTGCTTGTATTTTAGAAAAGGAGGGCTGTAGAGCTTGTAGAAGTGTTTTTGTGAACTTTAAAAGAGATTTAAAGCAAAATGAAGTGGTTTTTTCTTACTTTAAAATTCACAAAGAGAAGCCATGAATGTATATTCTCAAGCTCTTAGAAATTTAAAGTGGATATGGGGATTGTAAAATGAGAAACATGAAAAAGTAGTGGTATTTATAGGCATAGGAATAATATTTAGAATGTATAAAGTGTTTGAATTTAATATATATGTGTGCATGCACCTCCTTCCCTCCTTCACCATTTCTGTCCTCGGATATACTTCGCCCCTATCTCATCCAACTATTCATGCCATGATCTCATGTATTTGGAGTTGAAAAAGGTATTTTATATGTTTTGTATGTATATTTTTAATAAATAAAATCTTCTTTTATCCTATATGTTTATATATTTAAGGGGAAAATATGTACATGCATGTATACATGTACACGTCATGTTAAAATATTTTGTAATGTGTATAGAAGTATTCACAATAGTGCTATGACATTTTAGATAATTTTTAACCGATGAAAAGTCAATTTTCGAAAAATAATTTCCAGTGACATTTCCTATTTCTTTATGAACTATATATATTGGTGAAAAAATTTAAAAACAATTTTATCATCAATAGTTATTATTTAAAATAGTTGTATTTGTTAACAAAAATCCATTTATTAGTTATTTAAAAATATAATTAAATATTCTTTTAAATAGCGATTAAATTATGAGTCGTTACACTCTCTCTCCTTAAAAAAATTTCATCCCGAAATTAGAAAACAAAGAGAAAATTCAAACTATGTGAAATTGTTATATATTCATATCATAAAACACATAAAAAGACTTTTACTGAGCATCCATAGCAAACAAACATACGCTACACATACAACCTATGACTGGCTATCGTAAATTCAACTCGGGATAGGCTTCTTTCATATAATCCATAGTCTCCCAAGTGCAGTCCCTTAGATCCTCACTCCACTAAATCTTAGCTAGTCACAAAACCTTGTTACGCAATCTTTTTTCATCCTGATCCACAACATAAACTGGATGTCTAACCACTATCAGGTTTGGTTCGATCTCCAATTCCTGTTGAACCGATGGCTCCACAATCAAAGATGGGTCATGAACATATTTTCTCAAATGAGACACGTGAAACACATTATGAACTACCGCCAATCTCTCCGGCAACTTGACTCTATAACCAAGCAATCTGATCTTCTCAAGAATATGGAAGAGTCCACCATACCTAGGAGATAACTTTCCAGCTATTCCAAATCTAACAACTCCTCTTATTGGTGAAACCTTTACAAATACAAAATCTCCAACCACAAATTCCAAATCTCTTCGCCTCTTATCGTCATAACTCTTTTGGTGATCTTGGGCTTCCTTTATTCTTTTCATAATCACAGCAACTTTTTCTATAGCCTCTTTGATCATGTTCAGTCCAAGCACTAATCTATCTCTAATCTCAACCTAACATATTGGTGGCTTGCACGATTTTCCATATAAGGCTTCATAAGGTGTCATTCCAATGCTCGCCTGGAAACTATTGCTATAGGAGAATTCAAATAAACGAAAATGATCCTCCCGTGATCCACCAAAATCTAGAATATACGTCTTAAGAGATCCTCTAGAATCCGATTCACTCGCTCCATCCATCCATCCGTTTAGGGGTGGTATGTTGTGCTTAAGCTCAACTTTGTTCCTAGAGTTGTTTACAATGCTTCTCAAAATTGAATAGTAATTATGGGGTCTCGATTACTTGCTATACTCATGGGAACTCCATGCAACCTGACTATATCCCTCATAAAAATTTGAGCTAAAGAAGTAGCGGTTCTTGTTGGTTTTACCGGAATAAAATATGTGCTCTTCGTTAGTCGATCCACAATAACCCACACTCCTTCATTTCCTTTTATGGTTCTAGGAAAACCATTGATAAATCCATTGATATCATTTCCAATGTCCAATTAGGTATCTCCAAGGGTTGTAATAGTTCGGCTGTCTCCGGATGATTGCCTTTGATTTGTTGACAGCACAAACATCTATTAACATAAATTGAAATATCTTTCTTCATTCCTGGCCACTAAAATACTCTTTTCATGTCCTTGTACATCTTATAAACTCCTGGATGAATACTTAACTTAGACTTGTGGCATTCTGACAAAACTTCCAGCCTCATTCCATTCACATTTGGAACATACAATCGTCCGTTCATCCTTAAAGCACCTCGACAATCCATCTCAAAATCCGAACATCTACCTCTTTTGAATCCTTGAATTAACCCTTCCAATATCTCATCCTTCCCCTGATTTCTCATAATCCTTTCCTAAAGTGTCGGGGTAACTTCCAAAAGAATCAAAATAACATTTCTGCTTAAGGCATCCGCCACCACATTAGCCTTTCCTGGCGTATAAATAATATCCAAGTCATAGAATGCCAAAAACACTAACCAACTCTGTTGCCTCAGGTTCAGATCCTTTTGAGTAAAAAGACACTTCAGGGATTTATGATCCATGAAGAGCTTGAATTTTTCACCTAATTAAAGAGAGAAATTTACTCCTAGAATCTCTAAGGATTAGAAAGAACTAAGAGGAATAGAAGGTCCTTACCTAGCAAGTAGTGCCACCATATTTTCAATGCAAAGACAACAGCCAGCAACTCCAGGTCATACGTAGCATATTTCTTCTCGGAGACTTCAACTATTTGCTTGCATATGCAATCACTCTACCATGCTGCATCAAAATAGCACCTAGTCTCACTCCACAAGCAGCCATGCAACGAATCCACTATTTCCATTTGGAACGGCCAAAACTAGTGCACTAGTCATTCTCTTCTTTAATTCCAAAAATTCTTCTTCACAGTTAAGAGTTCATAAAAACTTCTCCCCTTCTTAGTTAGCATAGTCAAATGGGAGAAAATCTTGAAGTAATCTTGAATAAACCTCCTACAATATCCGGTTAACCCTAAGAAGTTGCGTATCGCGGTAGGAGTCTGTGGTTGCCTCCATTCCTAAATAGCTTCCACCTTCTATGGATCCATTGAAATACATTTTCCTATCATAATATGTCCTAAGAATCTTACTTCTAATTTTCAAAAACGGCACTTAGAAAATTTTGCCTTCAGGACGCGTCTTCTTAATGTTTCCAATGCCACTTTCAAATGATGTTTATGCTCCTCCTCAAATTTTGAGTAGATAAGGATGTCATTGATGAAAACTAATAAAAACATGCTAACAACATCTCAAAAAACATGGTTCATGAGGTCTACAAAATAGGCAAGCACGTTGGTTAGCCTGGAGGCATAACCAACAACTCAAAGAAACAGTCAGGGTCTCAGAACACAGTTAAGGGTATACTATCTTCAACAACCCTTAATCGATGAAATCTCATAGCTATATCCATCTGAGAAAATATCATAGCTCCATGAAGTTGGTCAAAAAGATCATCGATGTAGGGTAAGGGATACTTGTTCCTAATTATCAGCTTATTCAACTCCCTATAATCCATGCACAACCTTAAAGATCCATCAGACTTAGCCGCAAAAAACATAGTCGATCCCCAACTCAAACGATTTGGCCTATCCAATCCTCTTCTTAATGGGTCATTTGTTTTCCTTGTTAATTTATCCCACTCCTTCGGAGCCATCCTTTACTTAGGTTGTACCATAGGTCTTGAATAAATAGATCTATCTCTCGATGCAGGGGTAAGCTATTGACTTTTGAAAACACATCTGAAAATTTCTTAACAGATTCTATAAAACTTAACTCATCCTGGGATGATTCCAGGGCATATAAGAAACTACAAATATAATACCAGGATTCTTGCATGATACTTTAGCAATTTTTCCCAACTTAGTTTCTAAAGATACAATCCTTTCAACATAATCTAAGACTGCTCCATACCTTGATAATCAATCAATACCCAAAATAATATCAAATCCTTTAAAGTCTAAGACATACGGGTCACAAGAAAAGTGATGAGAAATGTAGGAAATTGGCACATTCTTACAAATCATATTTAAATGGGTTACACCACCTATAGGGTTAGACACAAACATAGAGTTTTCTACAATACTCGGAATAAGATGAAATTTACCTACTGATTCTAAAGAGATAAAACTATAAGAGGCACCAGTATCAAATTTTGCTCGAACAAAAATTCCATTAGTCAGTAAGGTACCTTCAAGGACGCCTTTTCCCTCACATCCGTTGAAGTAGACGGTTCATTCTTAATGGCGTACGCCTTAGCTGGCTGCACCTTCTTTATGAATGGGAAGTCTTTAATCATATGGCACGACTGATGATAATTGAAATAATGTTACTTTAGGAATATTAGAGATGTGGGTCCACTTTGCTGCTTATGAGCTTCACGGTTCGGGATGGACCTTGAAATATGACCTTTCTGCTTTCAAAGAAACAACAAATATTCATGAAGTTTTTCTCCTTATTCTCTCCTAGATTGAGTTTCCTTTTATTTGAGTTGTTGCCACTCGCATTTCCACCCGTTGGTGTTACTAGAGTAGGCTTCTTCTTTTCCAAATCCTCATACCTTATAGCCCTATCAACTAATCCACAAAATTACGTTTAACATGAGCAGTCGATCTTTATGGTATCCTTCCCTCATACCCAAAACAAACATCTCGTTTTTCTTTAACGAGGTGTTGATCCATTCCGGTCCAAAACAAGATAGTTCTTTGAACTTTGTCTCATATTATGCTACAGATAGATCCCTCTGCTTCAAGTCCATGAAGTTCCTATACATCCCGGTCCTTCCTGCCGTTGGCAAGAATTGGTCCTCAAAAACTTCTTTAAATCAGGCCCATGAAAGTTCTTCTTCTGGAACATTTGCAGTAATGGAGTCCCACTAAGTTGCTGCTCCCTTTTGCAGTTGCCATGCTGCTAAGAACCTTTTCTGTTCATCTGGTAAGCCAGGACCTTTAAAAATCTTTTCGTAAGATCGCAACTAAGCTTGCACTTCCATGATAGACTTAGTTCCTTTAAACGGTTTCCCTCCTAGATTGGTGTAATCCTTGCATAAGGTTGTAAAATTCACTCTTGGCTACTCTAGCACTGCCTCTTCGATAATCCGAACTCCTCCAAAATTTGGGGTTCAACCATTTGTAGTCACTGTGCTTCCTGCTTCCCTACCTCGTCTGCCATTATTACTTATATGTTACTACTTGGACATATTAAGATAATTTGTAGAATACTTGGACGAGATAAATCTTGAAAGAAGGATACTAATCGAACCTATCAAGCAGATCTATCTATTATAAATATATATACATATATATTATATAAATTTTTATAGGTATATGATTAAAAATTACAAATACACACTCTCGAGTTTACCCTAACCCAAAACCTAGGTGTTCATTTAACCTAAGCTCTAATATCAAAATGTAACCAACCATCTTTCTTACTTCGAAAGTCATTAAGGGTAGAAGAAAAAGAAAGATAGGAAGAAAACTACACAACCACATCATCTCACCACGAATCAGAATAAGATATAATAGATAAAATATGATATTACATAGTCATAACCACAATAATAATACATAAGAGTCAATACATTACAACATTCAATTAGACAGTTATAGCTACCTGCCCATACAAAATACATAGATTACACATAAACATAGCAAAATAAGATAATAACTAGCTAACGGTGAAGCCACCTGCTGTAGCTCCTTCAAAATGCTTCCATGAAAAATCCGGATCACTTGGCTACTCTTACAAATTTGAGTACGCAAGATTTTTAGGAAAAAAAAATGAAACTCCCGGTCAGACATGAGTCTGGTATAAGTAAACACAAGCAACTAATTTTTTACTATAAAATGCTCTGAAAATCAAAGGTATCTCGTAAGACCATACCGCACATAAACACTAATGGGTTTTTATCTTATGATAACCAAAACACTTTATATAGAAATCCAGTAATATTATGACAATGTCTAGGGTTTTCAAGTAAAATAGAACATAGCTGAAGTGTTTACACTCACATTCCAACATACTTGGGTACAACTAAATCTGTACGGCACTTATTGGAGAAAGGATTCCATACAATGACTAGGCTAATGGGGTACCGCCGGTCATAGTACACCTCTTGATTTTTGTATCAAGGTCGAAGCTATCGACCCCTGTCAACACAAGACCGGCCTACCCTTTACTGGATAGTACCGAATATGATCACCCCTCGGTTGGGATCAGCAATTGTACCGAAGCATGCATGAGTAGATATCTAGATGGGAATGATCATACCCTAATGGGAGCAACCCACCTAGCCTTGCTGCATCTCCCATGTTTTTGTCATTCCCGGTTGATAAGGCCTGAGGCTACATCTTTACTGTTTTACTATAGCACTGCCACTTCAAATGCTAACATTGCCTTCGAGCTGTTGGCACAATGCCAGCATTCATCCATACGAGTCTGTCAAGAGATGAATGATCCGGAGGCACCATTTCCACGACATCCATTTTGGAATCACCCTCAAGATTAGTAGCAAATAGCCCTTGCAATTCAAAGTCTTCATCTTGGACCTTGACTTCATAATTTCAAATTCAAATTCTTACGTTGGTTCGAAGTGGTTTTCGGACAACAACTATTATCCGATCGTGGTCTCTCCAAACCAACGTTCGATAATTTTAAAGGGTCAATTTGTTTTATATTGGACCATTCCACTATCAAGGTGTATGCTTAGATTATCATGACCCGCTTATGAAATTAAGCCCTTGTATTCATCACATTCCCAAAGTGCGGTATTTGTGAAGTATAAGTCGGCTTACTTTCAATAAATGTGTCAACATTTTATTACAGCTACCTTAGTTCATTTTTCTACTTAATAGCATGGACAAGAGATCCTTTGGTTTAATAATTTATATAAACAAGAAAATTGGTTAAAAATAAATAACCGATAGAGTTTTAAAAGAAACTTTAAAATAAATAAGCTTTAATTAAATCATAAGTTTAAAACTCAACTAAACTTAAATTAGTCTTAATTAAATCAAAAATCATACTTTAAACCTTAATTAATTATAAATTTATTTATAATTAAACTTTAATTAAATAACATTCATTTAAGAATCAAACCCAAATTAAGTGGATAATTAACCTTTAATTAAATAATAATTAATTAAATAACTAACTCTAATTAAATATTAGTTCAAGTAAATAAACTTGATTAAATAAAAATTAATTTCCATTTATCTTAATTAATAATTATTTAAAACTTTCTTAACTAAAAGTAATTACTTGGTTAATAATTTCTTAAACTCTAATTATTTAACCTAATTACTTAATTAATTAATTAACTAATTAATAATTATCCTAATTAATAAACTAAATAACTAAAGCTTATACTTTTGACTTACTTAATTTGAAATGAGTTTTAAAAAACAATCCAAAAAAACGCTTTAAAACTTGAAATCATGAAATTTTCCAAACTGCATCCATAGCGACTATCGCTATGAGTGCAGTATGCTAAAACTGATTTGTAGATGAAATCCTCACTTTAACTCTATCAACTACATATTATAAAACATAAATGGAAGAGTGTTGAAACTTAAACAAAAGGTGAGGCTTGTAAAACATTTACTAAATCCAAAAACTAGAAAACAAGCTTTTATCTTCGAATAGAATCTCAAGTCCTTTGCGACACTGAAATATGCTAACTTCACAATATTTTCATCACATACACCTCGTTTTGTTTTACAAACACACTACTATCATATCATAATCAACCATTCATATGTCCATATCCAAACATATCGTTTAACAACTAAATCAAAAATCCAAGCTCAACCACAAACTTACAATCATATACGATCAAAACAACATGATATTTCAACACAACAACCACTATATTTTCACGGTATATAGATTATAAAAATCAAGTTATTTTCTTTTCAAAAACAAGAGTTTTACTTACCGAAACCCTACGAACTCAAAGCCGAACTTTTGCTAAAATTCAAAAATAGATTGGGATCTTGCAAAAATCGAAACTTTGGACGCTTGAACACCCTAAATGGGCTCCGCCAAAGGCTAGTTGGGCTAGGCCATGTAGGCTAGGGGAGTTTGAGTGCTTTTATTTTGGAGGAGGAGGGTTGTAGAGCTTGTAGAAGTTTTTTCGTGAACTTTGGAAGAGATTTGAAGCAAAATAAAGTGATTTTTCCTTACTTTAAAATTCATGAAGAGAAGCCATGAATGCATATTCTCAAGCTCTTAGGAATTTAAAGTGGAGATGGAGATAAGCTATTTCCCTTTAATGTCTACATCAGTAAAGTTTGCGTGAAATATAGATTTTTGCAGTCTTGGATAATTAAGACAGTTCTAATTTCCAGTGGTGTTTGAATACTATTGAATGTTCTCGAGTTTCTTTCACACCAAATGCGCCAAATAGGCATAGTGATGGAAATATTAATCAGGTGCCTGAATACTGTTGACTCTTGATTAGAGTTAGCTGACTATTCAAAAATTTGAGAAATGTCATGGTTGTTTTTTTTTTGAAATAGTACTTTATATACAACATGTCACTGGAACAATATATCACATGTCAATAAACGTTCGAACCACGTCACGCAAGTTTCTAACTTGTGACCTCTCGCACTAAAGCCGAATCACTTAACCACTTGGATAATGGTGCTTGTCAATGTCATGGTTGTTGATTCCATTGATGTTAAGTTTCCTTTTGATGTTGTCCCATAGAAATTTAGAACAAGGGCAGCTGAAAAATAAGTGATCCCTGCTTTAATGTTGTTAAGTGCAGAGGTTACATGTTTGATATATGTTGTTGTTCCACTTGATGATTTTGTCTTCCATGTTAACTTTATTCATTTTAGCTAGTAGAGTACACAAAGACATTTTAGGGGCACATTTACCGTCCTAAATCATTTTGCACCAATTTAAATCTGTAGATTTGGTCTTAACATGATCCCTAGTAGACTTAAAGTCAAATCGACCATTTTCTTTAGGTATCCAATGCCAAAAAATTGACCTGATGGTGAACTTTGATATATTTTGTTGTACGACTGATAGGGTTAGGCAAACAATTAAAGTTTCCACCCCATTGATGATTATAAGAGGCAGGAGACTTTTTGTTGGGGCCACCTACCATTGATAAGTATTGCCATCCCAACTTATCTATAAGTGGAGTACCATTTAACAAGGGTAGAACCACATGAGTGTGTCTTCACCATTGCTAATATTTTTGTCTATAAGTCCTTTGCACCATGCTCTTGCTTTTAGAAGAGTTTTCCATGTATTAGATGCACTATATCTAGTTGTATGATCTAGAAATTCCTTTTGTAGTGCTTATTCTTTAACCATCATTCCCATAAACTTTCACCTTGTAAATACTTCCACACTATTTGTACAGATATTACATTGGCAATATCATCTAATCTTCTTATTCCCAAGCCATCTTCATTTTTTGTTTTACAAACGTCTTCCCAAGTCATTGAATGAGATTTGGATTTCCATATAAATTTTGCACATATAGAATTATCTTGTTTATAATACTTGATGGTATTTGGCTGAACCGCATCCAGAAATTTATCATGAGGAATATGACTACTTTAATAAGCTCATACCTTCCACTAATGTTTAGCTACTTACTTCTCCAATAGGAGAATTTTTTGTGAATATAATCGATTAGAGGACCGAATTCCCTTACCTTTTAAATTGTTATGAGAAAGAGGAATGCCCAAGTAAATTATGGGTAGACTGCCATATTTGACTTTGATAATTCCATTTATGACCTACCTCTTACAAGCTCCTTTGCTAAAGAAGATACTCGATTTATTTTCATTCATAATTAGTCCTGCATTCTTGTGCGTTTCCTATATTACTCTGTTAATAGTATTTCATCTATCTATTGTAGTATTCGACGTAATTAATATGTCCTCAACGTACAGTAGATGAGTCATTGGTGGTTCAACTTTATATATTGGGATTAGATTGTCATTCAGATATTCCTCATCAAGCAATATTGTGACATATTTCATGGCAACAGAAAATAAATAAATAAAAGAGGATCCACTTGTCCTAATCCCCTATTATTCTCAAATAATCCATGAGGTGAACCATTGAAAAGTAAAGAAAATGAGGGGGTAGAAATACTTTCATAGGCTAAATTGACAAATTTGCAAGGAAAGCCCATACAAATCAGCGTATGATGAATAAATTCCATGTTAATCCTATTATAGGTTTATGTAGATCAATTTTCAGGCACAGATTGTTTGCATTCTTTTTATTAGAACCTCCAACCATTTCACAAGCTATTAAAAAGTTTTCACTGATCAATATTCTTGGGATAAACGCATTTCGGTTCACATAGATAAGTTCTTGCATGTATCTTTTCATTCTGTTACATATAACGTTTGCCAAAAATTAATATGTAACGTTGCATAAGAAAATTGGTCTATATGTAGTAATGATTTTAGGATCAAGTCTTTTAGGGATTAAACAAATGAAAGTACGATTGATTTCTTTAATAATTTTACATATTTCTTGAATACCCAGTATAACTTCTCATAAATCCATCTTAATCTGCTCCTGGTGGATTTTTTTTTTGAATTCATGCCATCTTGTCTTGGAGTACTGTACTGTTACCTTCAATTTGAAATAGACGGTTTTTGATTTCTTTAGCTAAAATGTTTGTTAAGGTTATCTCTTCCATTTGCAGATAAGATCTTACTACAAGTGAAGCTTGGAAATTGATTTTTAGTCTCTGCAGAAGTGAATAAGTTAAAAAAAAATTTATTGTCTCATGTGCAATGCTTTATGATGCTAATATAAGATTGCCATTAGAGTCAACAATGTATTTCCCTAAATTATTTGATCTGGGAATAGACATTTTGCTATGGAATATTTTTGACGTTTTGTCTCCTTATGGTGACTTCTTAAGTTTTATTCTTTGAGTATTTTCTATTACAATATTCCTCATAAGGTTAGAGAGGCGTTCTATTTTCTAAGCCTACCACATAACAATGTTTTCATCAAGTGGACTGTTAACCATCTTTTCATATAAATCATTAGCATTATTCCTCAATTCCTTACATAAGAGTTGACAATTTCCTTTAGACTTTTTCCATGATCTTAAAGCAGTTTTTGTTGCTTTCAATTTGCTAAGAAGAATAAATAATGGGTTGCCTTGCACATTGGTATCAAATGCTTGTTGTGGTATCTCCTTATATTTGGTATTCAAACATCATAAATTGTTACACCTGAATGGTAATCTAGCATTCACTGATTGATCACGATTGAAGTTAAAATGAATAGGAGTATGGTCACTTAGAGAATTGTTACCATAATGAATCCTAAATTCTAAAATTTTGTTAAACCAGCAGTTGCTAACAAAAATCTATTAATTTTACTATGTTCGAAAATTTTAAGTCACCTCTCCAGGTTAAGTAGTTTCCTGTAAATTCCGGTTCAAGTAAATTGGCTGTATTTATGCAATTCATGAACTCAGTGTCCCCAACTGAATTATAACTATCCTGATTAATTCTGTCTTGACTGGATTAGATAGCATTAAAGTCACCTAGGGTAATCAATGGAAGATTAAATTGACTTGCTTGATAAGTTAGATAATGCCATAGATCCACTTTTTGTTCTGATGAATTGTAAGCATATATAATGGTATATACCAAGCTTAGGCTAGTGGCATTATGATGAGTGCAGGAAATATATTGATCATTAATGTGCATAATGATAGTAGATCAAAAGGTTGAGTCCCAAATAATTAAAATTCTACTTCTACTCTCTAAATAACTGTTACGAGTGCATTTCCACTTATTATTTAGTTTTAGCATAAACTGTTCAATGCTATGGACAGATAATTTATTTTCTTTAAGACCTAAAAAGGAAAATCTACCACTATTGATCAATCGCAACATTTCTAACTATTTCGAGGGGGGTTCATACCTCTAATATTCTAAATAAGGAGCTCCATTAATTAGATCAGGGGAGTTACTACTTGAATCGGGAGAAGCAGTGACCCCTGTTGATTTTATTTCCTTGATTTTTTCCTCCTATAATATTCTAAATAAGGAGCTCCATGCAGGATTATCAACGACGTCTGAAGTTAAAGAAGCTTTAAATTTAAAGGGAAGTTCCTTAGATCTGGTTTTTCTAGTAGTCTTAGACCTAGTGTCATATTAGGGGTTGGAGTTTTGACCGGGCTTTGGGTTAAAATGCTCATCAAAACTGACTTCCATAGCCAAAGCACTGTCAGTTTCAGCATCTATTTTCATATGGATCGATTTATTATTTGGGTCTGATTCAAAGTGTGCTTCAATCTGTATTGTATTATTTCTTTCATTACTTATGATTAACTACTCATAATTAGACTGTTTAAACTGGGACTCTGTGTTGTCATTTTGGACTTTGGTACCTTATTGGTTAAGGTTGTCTGCAACTTGTGCTAAGTTTATTTCTTTGCTACCTAGCATGCTGTTTAAGTTAACACTATTTAGTTCATTGGATTGTCATTTTCTTCATTTTCTTGTTGCTTAATTTCGGATGAGATATTTTGGGTTGTATCTACTATATCCTACATATTGTTGTTGATATCCATATCATTTCTACTAATATTGTTAGTATCAGCAGGTTTTGGCATCCATATTTTAGTGAAGTGACAAACATTTTCTGTATGTCCAAAACTATGACAATTTTGGTACTTAAGTGGTTTCCACTCGTATTCTACATCCTGCATTGTAATCCTATCTTGCGGTTAGGATAAGGATATGTTTAGGGTAGCAAACGAGCTTGAGATTTCCATAAGGATCTTGCATAAGCTATTCTGATAATTCCTTTCGTATATTTGTTTGCCAATTTAATCGGAATGCCTTTTACTGAAGCTGTACGATTCTTGCCCTCTTCGGTCCAGTAATCTAGCGGTAAGCCGGACAGACGAATCTAGATAATCATGTGTAACAATTCCTTATTTAATTCCATTCTAGGATCCAATCTTTCATCACCATAAGTTTCTTATTGTAAAAATAGGGTCCTCCTTCTAACACATTCTCGCAGTCCTCTTTCCATTCAAATTTAATGGCACAAAACCCATTTTCTTTAGAGTAAATAGTAAAATCTCCTTATGGTTCCACACTCTGTGAACGTAAGCTTTAAAAAATGGGTAATGAGGTTTAGCCCTGATAAAATATATCTATATCATCCATTGTTTCCTTGTCTTTTAAACAACGTCGGTGGTCATTTTCGCATAAACTAGGAAGTTAAACTCACGAGGTTGGAAGAACTTTAGAGGGGTGTAGACAGGGATGCGATTATTCGTAATAACACCTTTCCACGTAAGTTAGCACTAGGGGGATTCGCCCATGCAACAGAGTTTGGGATGCACTCTGTAGGGTTCTGCCCAAGTTCGGGATATGGATCTACAATTGATTGTTGGTTCATATCACCATTAAACGCATTTTTTTTTCCATCCAAGATTGGCACTTTGGGATGAGTGGTGGAGCGATTAACGGGGGAATTGAATTTAGGATGTCGTCTCCATCTTCTGGGCTGCACAGTGTGAAGCCATCTTCATCAGTGGTCGAGGGGGTCGGTCAGAGGGGGGCTATGGGATAAGAGTTTGGAGGAGGAACTAGAATGGGAGGGAGATGGAGAAGGATCTGGAATGGGAGGGGATGGCAGCTAGATGAAGCAAGAGATATCGTGGTTAGGGTTTCAAGCCTCTTTTGTTATAATATACTGCATAATAATTTTAAATTTCAGAGATTGTTTCACTTTTTGTTGACGATGTGTTACTTTTACACATTTCATTTTGTTATAATATATGTAAATATTAATAGTGAACATGCTATAATACTGTTTTGTATTTAATCCCACATCGTGGGATTAGTTCTATCCCAAGCTCCTAGGCTTTTATATAAAGGTGCCAATATAATGAAAATGGATGACTAATCTCTGAATGAATAAAATTGTTCTCTCTATAATGGCTTCCACTTTCTTCATTTCATAACACGTTATCAGCACGATCTTTTTCTCGAATGTATTGGATATTCTAATCCAGAAGATTAGATTCGTTTTTTCTTCTTTTCATGTAGGTACATCTCTTTCTCTTATTCAGTTACTGAAATCAGATCTATCTCTTCCTCTTATTCAACCATTGAAATCAGGTTTGAAATTTCTAGATATGCTTTTCTAGATTTATTTTGCGATTAATTTAGGTCTAGATTTAAGTATCTTATTTCACAATTCTATATCTATTTTCTAATTCTTCAGATTTGGATTTAGGTTTTAATATATCTTATCTTTTCAAGATCTTATTTTGTCATAGATCTAAATTTATAGATCTTATTCCACTGTACATGTATTTTTGTCATTATATTTCAGATCTCATCCTACAATAGATCCGATTTTTTGTTCTTATTTTTCTGATCTCATTATATTGTAGATCTCAAAATCACACCCAAATAATATACCTTTGAGATTTGTACATTGTTTAAAAATAAAATGTTGTGATTTTTTTGAATTTGGATTTGAATTAATTTCAAACTTGCTTATTATTGCATGTTTTTTTGAGTTCATTATTTTGGAAAGCAAGTTTTGAATTTGACAATTTCTGCTGTTGGTTCAAATAAATTTATTGATCTTGATTACGTTTTGGTTTGTGATATAGATCTAAGTAATATATACATGTTTGATAAATGAAGTTTTCATTTTGAAAACTCTTTGATTTTGATTTTGATTTTGGAAATTATTTTGATATATATTGTTTATATTTCTAGAAGAAATATTTTATTATTTCTTAGAGAAACATATACAAGAATAATGCATATTTAGAAGATCGTATTAGTTTAGGTCCAATATTAATATTGATTTAGTACACCTGAAGTGAATGGAAACGCTAATGAAAACATATACGGTAAACTTAATTTCTAGCATTTGAAATAAAAGTTGAGAACCTGTAGCTCCTATAATGCTAAAAGCTTGAGTTATCATAAATTATTAAATTTTAAGTTTTCTTATAATAAAGAACCAGAAGTTTCAATAAAAGAGCAGAAACTTGAATTATAAATAAAAAGGATATATATATATATATACATACATACATATATATATAAGAGTTATTTTAGTTATTTTAGAAATTTTTTACTATTAAGAAATAAAGTTTCTCTTATGGTATTCATTTAATTTTATTATTGAGTATATTAAACTTAGCTTTGAGATTAAATTTTGCTAACTAAAATTAGTTAGATTGATTTATTTGTTTATAAAGAAATCAATTCGTTATGATAATATTTTATATTTTATGCCACAATAATGGTAAATTGCATTCATTTTTTTAATCATAAATGCATTAAATGTTGTCGTCATGGTAATAAATTAAATTACCATATCATCATAAATGCACTGGCTACAGTAAATTGAATGATGTTGTATTTTTATGTTTGGAATAAGAATAGACATATGGTTTATTATATGGTGTATTCATTTTGGCAAACAATGCTCGATATAATGAAAGAAATAAGTTTGAACAACAACCTGAAGTTGTGCAAAGATTTTTTTTTCAAGCAGAAGTTGTATAACTCAAAGTCCAAGACCTGAAGTCTTGAATTATGAAAAGATTTTCTGATAAACTTTACAAGCTCGAATTCTTGTCAGTATTATCTTTAATTTGTCAAAATGTACAAGTCTTGAAATAAGAATAGAGTTTTATTTTGTAACAATATGGTACAAAAAAAGGGGGAGAAGTTTACACAAAATTTAAGAACCTGAAGTTCATAATAAATTAATGAACTTGAAGTTCATGAATTAGAAGCTCGAAACTCTATTGAAATTATGTGTGTGTGTGTGTGTATTAATCTCTTGAAAAGATGTTTTAGAGATTTATTTATATTTATATTGCAAAACCTAACATCCCAGAAGAGATGTTATAGGAATTTTATTTTTGTTACATTACAATTCCTTAAAAGGAAATACTATATTCCTTGAAGGAATAATGATATAATTTTTTTTTGAGTAATAACAGTAATTTATCCAAAGAAAATAAAAATGATATTGTATACCAATGTTACACTCCAGAAGTAGTGGTTTTATCTCTTGCATCTTACTTTCAGTTGGTGAATCTAATTTTGTCACTGTATTTAAAGTTTGATACGCCATTTTAAAAGCAATTACAACAAAAATCTCCAGCATGGATATTTTATGCTACTGTAAAAGTAGTAATTATGTAATTAATATAAAATAAATATTGTATATTGATATGACATTCAAATAATGTGTGTATATATATATATCTCTAGAAGAGAAAGTTCACTCCAGAAGTGGTGATACTAATATATCTCTAGAAGATATTTATAAATTTAAAAATGATAACATATATCTAGAAGAGATTTATTTATATATTTGCTAATTTTATTAAACCAAATAAGTGTACATAAATATGATTATGAAAGATCCTAATTTAGTTTAGATTAGATCCATAAGGTTTAAGATTATCTCTAGAATATATTGTTCTATGTTCATATGTCTAATTATGTCATAAAGGTCACGTTCCTAGTTATTATTTCATAAGAAATATTGCACATATAATCAATTCTTGAAGATATATTTTTAAATATTCTCCTGAAGAGATGGTCTATATTTCATATCATAATTTTCATGCAAGCTATACATACGGTCTTAAGGAGATCTGGATCTGTAATATTTCAAGTATCCAGAAGATACTCTTATTTTTATTTTTGTAATCTTTTTTTCTACAGAACTCTCAAAAGAGATGTGTAGAAATGTCTATATGCAATTATAAATTATTCTTTGATAAGTAATATAATTAATGTTCAAAACTTATACTTGAGATATAATTAAGGAACAAGACTTAACAACTTGAAGTTGTTCGAACAAGAAGTTCGATATGGTTCCAAACCAAATGTCTTAGATCCTTGTAATAGTTTGTTCTAAAAAAAACTAAAAAAAATCACTAATTCAAATGAGAAAAATATATGAGAATTTATAATATATATATATATGTAATACGTGGACGCATGTATACATCCATATATGTAAATATTCAGCTAACAACCTGAAGTTTGTTATGAGCTCATCTTATAGATCATATATAGATATTATTTAGTGATTTAAAATTCAATCAACATAAAGTTGAATGACCTGAAGTTGTGTATGTGGTCAAATGATCTATGCAATAAATAAATTCCTCCAATTGACTAGATCAATGAATGAGAACAAACTCTACTAAACAATATCAACTGAATGCATCTTACCAACTAATAAAATGATTATCCTCCTATAAATGATATACACATAATGTATTTGCTAGCAGCAATGTGATAGTGGATTAAGATAAGAATCCAAAGAGGATTATTATTTAATGTGACAATTGTCATCATTAAGGGGGAGGATAAAGGGATACAAGTTCATTTTGATCATCAGTGTTAAATATTTATCAAAATATACAATGATGCAAAATATTATCAACATATTATCCCTAGTAGACTTTCTCCAATATAGATTTGAATCCCTGAAGGATCAAAATTGGTAAACCACATCTGAAATATGGTTCAAAATTCAGTTCAAAATATTTTTGGAGTAAGTAATAAAGATGCCAAATAAAGGAGGTGAGTGTTCTTGAAGAAACACTTAAGGATGCTCTGAAAGAGATCCATGACGTGATTCTCAAATAACCCTAGAAGTGGGTTAGGACCTAAAACATGATAATTAAAGAGATCTCAATAAATCATGTCTAGAACTGACAAGAAATAATCATCGATGATAAATTTATAAATAATAAAGTGCTTATGTTTATAAATGTATTAAAGATCCTAGATTGGAGAAAAACATGATTGGCCATCATGAAATTCTCCTAAATAAGAAATGTGAACCTGTAGTTCGCAACATAAATATAATAGAAAAATACACTGAAATTACTGAAGCACATGTAGTGCTACATCGTGTTAAATGCTCTAGGCATCATGTTTTTATAAATAATTGAATTAATTGAAGCAGCAAAAGTGTTTGAAACACTTAAAATACCCTGAAGGTATAAATATTGTTTAAAATATTATAAACAATGAAAGTACACAAATTCCTGAAGAATATAAATAACTTTGATGGTTATAAAGAAGATAAAGAACAAGGACCGTAGATTTCAACCTACTTTTAAGTATTGTTGTAATGGAAATCTTGATATAATTCATGATGAGTAGATTACTTCCTATTTTAAGTATCGTTGTAATGAAACTCTTAATATCCATTGAAGTGATAGTTGCAATATCCAAATACTTATTAAAGTATACAAATTTCTGAAGAATATATATAACTTCTGTAGTTATAAAGAATGCAAAAGACATGAAGTGTAGATTACAAATTTCTTCTAAGTATTGTTGTAATGAAAATCTTGATATACTTCAAGATGAGTAGATTACTTCCTGCTTTCTAGTAATGTTGTAATGAAATTTTTAATATTCATGAAAGATGTATAGTTGCAACAAACAAAACTAGTTTGAAGCACAAAAATGAAAGCACATGAAGTGTTTTTCATAAAAGTGGCATAAAAATGCATAAAATGCAAACCATATTTGGAAGAAACAATCTTAAAAAATTTGATTGTATCGAAGGAAACTATTAATAAATTGTATCATAATGAGATACGTATTTATGGATCCAGAAGTATCTATAACTAATTTGAGTTATCGAAAGACGAATATGAATTCAGAGGAAAATTTAAAATCAGGGGGAGCATTCATAAGTATTTTATAATGCACTCTTTTTTCCTTAACTAAGATTTTTCCCACTGGTTTTTATTACTAAGGTTTTAATGCGGTATTACCTTGATCCAGAAGTATCAACTCCCTAGTAACATTTGAAATAAGTTATAATGTACTCTTTTTCCTTATTTAAGATTTTTCCCACTGGGTTTTTCTTATTAAGTTTTTAATGAGGCATTATCTTGATCTAGAAGAATAAAACGTCTTTTTAAGAAATAACATCTTAATAATGTTATTTAAGTTACATTATATTTTTATTCTTTACTAAGGTTTTTCCCATCGGGTTTTCCTTTGTAAGGTTTTTAATGAAGTATTAAATTGATCCAGAAGTATCAAACTCTATTTGATGCAGTAAATTATTGAAATATGACATACTATATTGTACTCTGTTTCCTTCACTATGATTTTCCCATAGGGTTTTACTTAGTAAGGTTTTAATGAGGCAATAGTTTGATCCAGAAGTATCAAGCTTCATTTAAAGAAATAAGAAAATAAAATATGTCATTGTACTCTTTTTTCCATCACTAAGGTTTTTTCCATTGGGTTTTTCTTAGTAAGGTTTTGATGAGGCATTGTTTTGATCCTGAAGTATCAAACCCTTTAGAAAAATATCATTTTTAATATGGTTTTACAAGTTGCACTCTTTACCTCGTTCAAGGTTTTTTTTCCCACTGGGTTTTTCCTAACAGAGATTTTTAATGAGGCAACAGACAATTTCTATATCAACTGAATCGATAAATGCAAGCAAGATAATAATGAGGGATAGAAATCATCATACATGTTACAAAAGGGACAATTTGAAGTAATCAGAGGATTCAAGATTTTGAAGACGCATATTCAAGGGGGAGTGTTATAATATATGTAAATATTAATAGTGAATATGCTATATACTGTTTTGTATTTAGTCCCACACTGTGGGAGTAGTTCTATCCCAAGCTCCTAGTATTTTATATAAAGGTGCTAATATAATGAAAATAGATGACTAATCTCTGAATGAATAAAATTGTTCTCTCTTTAATGGCTTCCACTTTCTTCGTTTCATAACATATTTTGGATTGTAAGATTATAGGAGGGTTTTTCTTTATCTTTTTTGTAATAGGGCGGGAGGTTGCTACTTGTCAAGCTTATTGGCAGCACCTATTTTAAGCGTATAATAAAATAAGTGGCCTTCTCCTTGGGAGAATCACTAATTTTCTTCAAAAAGTTTAATTAGTTGGCCCTAAGTGTTGACTAATTAGACCGCATAAACCTTATGGGCTCTGGTATCATTGTTGAAATTGGCTCGGTAGGCAAAAAGTGAAGTAGAAATTTTTAAAAAATTTCCATAGTTGGATCTTAATGGGCCTATAAAGTCTATTAATTAAAATTAGATCTAATCTATTCATTAAATAAAATAATATTTTATTTTTAAATATTTAATATTTTATTTAATTGATCTTATTAATTAAATATATTTGACGTGCATAGTCTTATGAATATATATATATATATATATAGTAAATACTCATACAAATGTGGTGACATATTGAGCATAGCATGATAATACAATCGACAATAGCATGATTTATGTATATGTGTGTATGTTTGTATATTGAGATTTATATCTACCATGTATATGTTGAGCATATATATATATATACATACATACATACATACATACATACTATAAAGCAAAACCTTGAGTCAAAGGTCAAAGTGAAGTCTTTTTGGCATTTCCGAAAATACCTCATTTCATTTACTACTGCACATCACAAAAGGAAGGATGTATTTGTCCTTCGATGTAACAGCGGAGCGGAGGTCAGTTATTACACGATCTCATCCTTCTCACCCATTATCCCTCTATCCCTCTCCCTTCTCACCCATTATCGCTCTATCCCTCTCCGTCCTTTGCTTCCCGCTTTCAACCCTAGCCCCATTTTTCTACATAGCAGGCCTAAATCGAAAATGAAAAAAAATATCGCATCCCTCGACGTCAACAACAAATGAGGATGAAGGCTGTCGGTTTCCCACTGTCGATTTCTTCTTCGACTGTAGCCTCGCCTCCTCCAGCCTTTGTGGGTTTTGATGCGGGATTTGCGCATGCCGATGGCTTCGATAAGCTAAAGCTAACAAATTCAAAAAGACCTCAAAACCCGTACCAGTTGATAGATCGGTCCAGACTTCTTCAGAAACTCAGGTAATTTCATATTCCACGTTTTATTCCATCACGCATAAACTAACATGAATCCTCTTCTCCGATCTCTTCTTCCTAATATGATTGTATTTCTCGCAATCGGTCTGTTTTTAATGTCCAATACAGTACGAATTTCATAGGATATGCAAAATTGATCTGGCTATGGAGGCCGATTCCCTTCATATCCCTAAATCTAGCTAAGTTGAGAATAAAACGGACAGGAATAGCTCATCACAGGAGGTAAATCTAATAATTTGTCTTATGTTTAATCTGAATTTGTATCTTATTTTAGTCCATGCTTAGCTTATGCTTGATTCCTTTTTAGGTTCGTGAAATGATTTAATTGGTTTTCTTCAAAGACGTTTCAGATAAAAATATCCTAGACAGTGAATGTAAAGTCAATACAGTAAGAAGAAACTCTTATCGCTGTTAATTCTCATTATTACAAATCGAGTACGATTTTTTTTTACTCAATTCACGAATAAATCCTTTGTCAGCTTCAAATCGTGTACTGAAATGATCCTTTCACATTGGAATAAGCTCCGTCGAATACTATTTTTTTGGCCTATTTAAGTTTGAGTTTCCTCTATAATTTCAACAATTAATTTGTGATTTCAGATCAATTTGTTGTCTTATTTTGCTTGAGCAGAGTTTCTGGAAGTATGGTCAAATATTATTACACTTATAAGTTTATTTACTATTAATTTGAATGGTTTTGTTATACATGAGTCAGACAGTAGGTGGAAATTATCAGTATATTGAATTATGTTGCAACCTTTTATTTTAGTAAAATTTTTGTACTGTTTTTGTTGACAGATTAAATTTTATACTGACATGTAAATATAGAAAATTTTGTAAAAAAGGGCCACGAGATGAAAGTTTTACTGATTTTGCAATTACTCATACCATTGAAAAATCCTGTCTTTTGTTATTTTCGACTGTAACTGAATGATATATTGCTAATATGATATCACATCTCCTTAAGTACACATCATTGCTTAACATCAAATCTCCTTTAGTTCATTGATGTCCTGAAGATATATAAAACCTATTATTTCCTGCAATATTAAATGATCAATATTTTAAGTAATTGAAACTATTCATGAATATATATTGGATTCACAATTTTTGATAAATTTATGAGAAAATTAAGCATAACTATGGATTGCTTTCTTTAAAAAATCATAAATTTTATTAATTTAGCATTTACTCATTGTCAAAAAATTTCAATCCCATGTGTGATTGACTTATATATTACTGATGTTATATTTTATATTCTTGAACTACATTATCTAACTACATTATTCCTTTTTGTAGATAATTATAGCACATTTGAAAGAAAACCAATACGATCGATGTACACAAATAAAGGAAATGCTTTCAACATTTGATGCTCACTTTAAGTTTTTTACACACACATATACACGAACGCACACATATGCGCACCTAATATATTATTATTTGAAAATTTCTTCAGACACTTTACTAATCAAAAATTCTTAATCTACACGACTTTTTATTTTGAATATTTGAGCTAATTTGCCTTTTTGATTTGTTTATATTTGTTGTTGATTATTTATAGAACATTGATATCAATTGGCGCAACAAAGTTGGTAGTGAATGTGCGGATTACCATGTCCATTTTGCTTGGGTGACTGATAATTTGAGTTCCAACCCAATAAAGCTTGAGTGAGTGGGTTTTCATGTTTACTTCTAATTTCATAGTTGATATACTTTTCTTTCTTTTTTCAGTTTTATTAATTTTTTATTTGCATATTCCTAAACTTGGTAACTAATTATAAAGATTACATCGGTTTGGATTGATACATGATATGTTGGTTACTTTAAAATAGCAATTTAATTGCATTTCAAGATATTGTGTGAATTGAATTATCGATAGCATCAACCGTTTAGATTGAGGGTTGCATGTTAAATATTTTATGCGACTTAAATGTTAAACCGTGATTATAAAATTTGAAAGCTTAAAAAGCTCAGCCAAGAAATGTTAATTGAAATGTTTATACTGAATATTATTTAACATTAACATTGATACAAAAATCGACATCATTTGATTTACCATGAAATACGAATTTGTTCTACACACTTATCCACACAAATATTCAAATATTTGTGCTTTGATTTCTTATGAATTTATGTGATTGTTTGTGTTATATTATGCTCTTTAAGTCATAAATCCATATATAATCTTCATATGCAGAAATTATGGTATATCAGCTAACGTCCAAATTTGAGTTTACTCATTTGAAATCTCGCTGAATTTTCCTTCTTCCATTGCTTAGACTACTTGGAATGCATGCTTTTT
This sequence comes from Allium cepa, assembly GCA_030765085.1. Taxonomy (NCBI): domain Eukaryota; kingdom Viridiplantae; phylum Streptophyta; class Magnoliopsida; order Asparagales; family Amaryllidaceae; genus Allium; species Allium cepa. The sequence goes on along the minus strand of CM060932.1, from coordinate 757,750,377 downwards.
ATGTCTTGAACATCCTACTTTAACTATATACTTTGAAACAAGTCAAGTTAGATTATTTAAGCAAGCCTTCTCTATTAATGTTAAAGCAGAGAATCTTGGAGTTGTATTAGTTTTATAACTTATCCCGCTGATTTCATACAAGGCTAAGAAACCAAATGAACCTGGACCTGCAACTTTGGAAGATGGCCTCACTTCACATGCACACACCTGAGTCCAATTCAGGGATTGACATGGCAAAATTTTGAATTTTATTTTCATATTTATTAAGTAATTAACAATGGATGATGTATTGTTTTGTGATGCAATCTTAGGCCATAACGGATTTTTAATTTATTAACAATAATTGTATGTCACTGTTATGATTAAATTTGATTTTTTTTCTCTATCCTTTTAGATAAAAACATGTTTTACTTTGAATTTGAAGACTGTGAGTTGTTTTACTTTGAATTCAAATTTGAATTTGAATAAACTAGCTTAAGTTATTTTTTGCTTATTACAAACAATGTTTTGTGCAGGTATCACTATGTGTGAAGAGGTTGGTTTACACCAATGGTCAAGGAGGAATTGTAAAAGGGGCGTGCTCTAATTTCTTATGTGAGAAGACTTGGTTATACATTAATGTTATAAATTACTGTTTTATATAGTTAAACCATTTGAACTTATATGAATTTACTGTTTGTAATATTTAGGTGACTTGAAGCCTGGGTCTGAAGTGAAAATCACTGGACCAGTTGGAAAAGAAATGCTCATGCCCAAAGATCCAAATGCAACTGTCATCATGGTATTAAAAATTATTCCTTTTCTATCACAGCTTTGATTCAAAAATAAGTTTACTTTCATGTTTATAAACTAATTCTGTACTGCTGCATTGGTAGCTTGGTACTATAACTTGAATAGCTCCTTTGTACTGTCTACATCCCATTAATAAATGCATGTATATTATCTATAATTTATATTCACTGTCTTTACGTTCACACTATATCTGAAGTTAATAAATTGTGTATGTATTTATTCGAATTTTTCTATAACATTTAATTTCTTTATTCTCCGACTATAAAGTGTAAGTGACCATTATTTTATTGACTTGAATTTTTTTGGGTGATAAAATTTATCTTCAAAATGAGTTAATTTAGTTCTGTTATTCTTATTATTTTATCACCAAAAGAAAACTATTTACTAAATTTTGATAACAGATCCAAAATATGTGACATGAGCTATATATATATATATATATATATATATATATACTATTATATAGTTTTTTCTACAAATATGTGACAGCTCTTACCTAAATCTACCCTTGGTGATATGATACATAGTTACATATGTTAAACTATTATTTATGATGCGCCTAATACCTATGTGAAATGTGAATCCGGCGGATATGACTATAAAATTTACTTCGTGAATAGTTAAATGGAAGCTGTACTATAAGTGGGTTTTGTAAAAAGCATTCAGGTTCAATTTTTGTTTTGTTTTTTTCTATTTAATGAAGTTGCAGTGGATTATATGCTTATTTATTAGGTGTATGTGTTTCTTAAACAGTTTGATGATTTTAAATTTATGCATCCTTATGCCGCATCATCATTGAATAATATAAGTTACATATTTTTGGTAAAACTATTTGTTTTCTTTAGATAATTGAAAACCTTCGCTACTGTGGCTTATCATTGAGGTTGTAAAATATTAGAACTTCCATGGTAGATCTTTGATAGTATACTTATATTTTTCCACTATACTTATTCCATGCAGATATATAATGGATCTGCATTCAGATGGAGTTTTTCAAAGAATCAAAGGTATAATGTTTCATTTCATTTCTGCTCAGTTTCTTTGGTACTTATATTAGGCATAATGTTTTCTCTTTTCATTTCCCTTTTTTTATGGAGACTACAACAAAAATAATACGATGATCAAATTACTTACCATATCATATAAGTTAATAAATTGTATAGACAGTATCAGTCAATGGAATGTACTATAGTAGAATAGTGAAAGTGCAATTGACATGAAGGGTCAAGCTTCAACTGAGGGATGCAGAGTACGTTAGTTGAAAAGTGTAGTGTAGCCAAATAGTTTAATATAGATAGGGATTTAAGATGTGTCTGATCTTGACACTGGGCGAGGAGTGGAGCTAAATAGTTTGCTATTGCTGCATGTCAAGAGGTACAAGAATGGCAGTGTTGATGCTGTGTACCAAGGTGTTGCTGATGTATCATGTTGAGGTGTAACAGCGAATATGTAATGGCCTAAGGACTAAGCTATCCATAAGTAGCAGTAAGAAGGGGCTGACCGCAGTTGGGGGCTGTAAGTCATAGGCAACTGAATATGCAGTAGCAATTAACAGAGAGGATCAGCTGTAGATGTAGGCAACGAAACCATAGCAATTAAGAGAGGCAAAACGAGTACTGTGGTTGCATGATGAGGTGCAATAGAGGGCCACGCTGCATGAATGTATTCAGTGATGCTGCTAGGAGTTGAGCTCAGATCTGACTGAGCTAGCGAACCTTTTAAGCGGGAGTGATTTGCAGGTGAACTAGTTTAAGTGATCAAATCTTGAGGAGTCCATATTTTTTGACATGCACATTAGCTTGATTGCCTACTGAGATGGCTGATATGGAGGAGTTGAAGCCTGAACTAGCATTTATGTATTTATGCAAGCTTATTGGTAGGTCTGTATAATTCTTAACTTTAGAACTATCATTAATTTCAGTGCAGTAAAGACTGAAATGCAGTATATTACTTACCATATCATGTAAGTTAATAAATTGTGGATGTTGCATGTAATTATATGTTCATTAGTCGCTGACAACGAACTACAAATATATGAACGCATGATCTTCGTGTTTTGAATGCACGATCTTCATGTTTTGCAGTATATTACTTAGTCTCATCCGTTGTTTTAATAAATGATTAATCTGGCATGTATGCACATAGAAAATACAACATTTTGTACTCATCGTGTCATTTTTTATGGTTAAAAAAATTCTTACAAACTGTGTTTTATAACACCAATTCCTTCTGCACACGTGCATCGCACGTGCCATAGTACTCGTGTATATATATATATATATATATATTAATCACCTCGTTGAAAATATTAAAATATATAATCAGTGAAATAATAAAAAAATTTGATTTTTTAGAATACCATATATAATTTGACTAAATCAAAATTTTCTTAAAACCACATGAAAGCAATTTAAATTGTAACAAAAACATGTACGGACTTTGTTGAAGCATGACATCGGGCCAAGTTCAACACTTACAGAACAATTAGGTGAAACCCGATCCATGACCCAAAATAAGCCCACCTAGTAACGACAGTCCGTACATGCATTCTTTATGTCATCATTGTATCACCCTAGATATCTAGAGTTGGGTCTAATTTCAAAAATTCTATTAATATCTATATTTAATTTCGTAAATAATTTTTAAAGACTTTTGTTCAATTCGACAATAATTATCGATTAAGTAATCTACTCTCAGACATTTTGACTTTTAAGTTGTATACGAATTATGGTGATGTTAAACTTCAATAACGAAGAAGATGAATCCTCACGTAGGTAGTGTTTCACTTTAAGTAGTTCAACGTAAACCTAACTATAGTCGTATCAATGTCACCATGCCAAGTATTTAACCATAATCAAAGCATAGCCTGTGTACTTAAGATCGGCGGTATCGTCAAGTCATAAGACTACTTGTACGTCGCTACCCTAAGACCTTCTATTTTGACTTAGTTATATTAATCTATAGAAGACTCTCCTCGAGTAGTTTTGTGATTGTTCTAAACAAACACAAGTAGGTAACTCATAGATGCCTCTAACAGTCATGAGTAATTCGTTGTCCATCATATGGAGAGTGTTACGTACACTAGTCTCAACAGATGTCGAAATCTTTTTCTCAATACATCTTGACTAGGAATATTTAAGGAATAAGTATTTTTATACATAAATATATGTATATGTTCTTAGGTTAAATACACATGGTTATGAACACATTCGTAACTAAAATCGATTAAATACTTCTCCTAAGGATTTTCTACTTATATTTGTTTAATGTATTTAATTCATTATTTAAACTCCATACAACAACATATATAAAAGAAAAATAAAACTAAATGCTTACATCATTTCAAACAAGATTATCCTATACGAGTTAAGTACGTAATGAATTACATGATTGCCTCTATGGTGCACACTTTTAACTCTGTCAATATGTCCGACATTAAATTATAATTGTGTTTAAAGGAACACACATACATATATCATAAAACACACATAAGATGTAAAGATATGTGGTTAACATATAAGTAAATATTGACATATATATAAACAAATTATAGATATATTAATTAATTAATTAAATATATTATATAATATTATATATTTAAATAAAACATAACTAATTTTTATTTGATGATATATATTATCATTTTTTATTTATACATAAATGTATACAAATTTCAATTTTTATTTTAAATATAAATATAATACTTGTTAAATATAATATTTATATTATTTAAAATAAAAATAAAAATATATTTTTATAGTATATTGGTATTATTTTATATTCAGTCTGTATAAAATTCGAATTCAAATTATCAATTAAAATATTAACCTATATTTTATATATATTAAAATTCCATCAGTATAAATGTACAATAAAATATATTTATTTTTCTGAATATGGCAAAATAGTCTGTTTTAACAGGATCTAATTTAAAAAGTTCGAAAGTTATAAATTAAATTAAACTAATATATATATATATATATATATATATATATATATATATATATATCAGGTAAATAGGCACAAGGAAGAAGTTGCAAAAAAAATTAGTCTTAGGGACGACAGGTTTGTTTTTTAGTCTGAAGGACACTTTTTAGTGTAAATTGAAAATGATAGTTACAACTATCATTCTGTGATTTACGCTAAAAGGTGTCCTTCAGCCTTAAAAAAAACTTCTTGTCCTTGAGCCTAAATTTTTCTCTAACTTTTTCCTTGAAAAAAAATTTAGTTTCAGGGACAACAAGTTTGTTTTTTAAGCTGAAGGACACTTTCTAGTGTAAATCACAGAATGATAGTTGTAACTATCATTTTCTGTTTACACTAAAAATTGTCCTTCAAACTAAAAAGCAAACTTGTTGTCCCTACGACTAAATTATTTTAAAACGTCTTCAAACTTCTTCCCTGTGTGTGTATATATATATATTTGTTTATGTACATCAAGATTTATAATTAATATGTATATATTGTACATTATCATTGTCCTAATGGTTAAGCGCTTCGGCTTTGGTCCATGAGGCCATAGGTTTGATTCGAATCTCTGGACATATGTTAAATTATAGTATGTTATTACCTAAAACTTGTAGTACAACCATGTACTACCATCTAAGTACCTAATTTAAGAAATGCATATAATTTTAGTTAACTAAAACTTTATTTTCAAAAAATATTACTTTTTGCCAAAGAAACTTTTTTTAATTAATTAATTTTTCAATTTTAAGTATAATGTATGAATTAATTAATATTTAAAATAATATATGTATATGTGGTTTATTATATTGCCAAAACGCGCGTGCACGCATATATATATATATATATATATATATATATATATATATATATATATATATATTAGGATATAACTTTTGAAAATTAAGAATTTACCTTATGATTCTTGCTAGTTTAATAATACATCGAGTTGTGAGCGACTTCCTCTTTGAAGAACTCTTCATTCCTCTGAGACTGATTTGCAAGGTCTAAATATTGAATTATCTTCCTAATGGAGGCTACGGTTTCGTTTTCGAATCCATGAAAAACATGAGGAAATAAGGTTGTTTTTATAGCCTCTAAAAGGATAGAAAATATCTAGCATGTTTTCACCTTTTTCTCCTCATTGTTCTTCTTGATAAATTATTTATCAAATATTCTTTTTAAATGAAATAAAGCCCTTCGTAGTTTCTTTAATGTATGGCCATACCATATACGATTTATATGTGAATATAGGCCTGATTAACAACCATTATTCATTATGATTAACAACCATTATTCATTATTTAAATATTTGTTTTAACCCATCTATTTAATTAAATCAATGCATATTATTTATCTATTATTTTAGTTATCCTTTAGATAAATAAATAAAATCATAAAATTAATATAACATTTATGTTAATTTTCTCCATTTTAGTTTACAACAAGTATAAATTAATCCGACTGAGCTAAATTCAAAAATATGTTAACAATTATTTTTGTGTGACTCCCTAGTTCATCCTTAAGCAATGTTCAAACATTTTGAATATTAAAGTCTTACAAACTTTGCAACAATATAATGTATGTTTTCTTCGTCATCACTATATCACTTAAATATCTATAGCTCGATCAATAGTTAAAACTCTAATAATATCCGTAGTTAATTACAAAGTGCAACAATCATGTTCATATTTCAATCTAATAACATTTATTGATTAACTGATTTGTTTTGGCCAAAGACTTTAACTTTAAATTGACTACCAGTTACAGTAGTACAACCTTCTACCTAAAGGGGGCAAATCTTTTTTTTTTAATAGTTTTTCGCTTCAAGTGGTTCAACTTATACCCCATTATATTTTTAACACAATCATAACTGTCATGTGATTGACCATGGTCGACGTATAATAAGACACTTAAGATTCATAATATTTTCAAGTCAAAAGACTTGCAAATCCGCACATGAAATCTTTTATTTGACTTTATAATAAGATTACAAAACTCGATGAGTCGTGTAATTGTTCCACATAATCACACTTACGTAACCAATTTGTGCATTGAACAGTCGTGAGTAATTCGTTGTCCATAGAATGGATAATGCTACGTACCTAGTCTCAATAGATGTATTGATATCTCATTCCCGATATATCTTGACTAAAAACAATTAAAAGACAATTATTTGTTCGATACAGTTAGATATTCACAATTACAAATGAATTCATAATAAATACATTTCTTAAAGATTTTCTATTTGTATATAGTTAATATTTTTAAATCATTACTTATATCCCAATATAACAATATAATGAAAGAAGGATTAAACCAAATGCTTACTTTATTTTCAACAATATTCACTATAAGAGTTAATATTCACCAAAAGAGTTAAGATAAATTATCAAATTACATAATTTTCCTCTGGGCACATTTAACTACCTGGGAGGCCATGAGTTTGTCTTTGATCAAATATATTTTTAAAAATAAACATGAAAGACTACATCGTCTGAATATAGAAATATCACAAAATACTTGAGTTCAAGCCTGAGATGATTTACCAACTAATATACAAAGAGTAATCCCAATAACCCCGGTCACCACAAACATAAAATAGTAGAAAATAGGAACAATAAATATACACGTTTTGGCCTAATGACCCGCCTCCTCAAACCAACAAGTATTCTTTGTATATTTTCATCAAATCAAAGTTTACAAAAGATAATAATTCATTACAAAATTATTGATTAACAACAGTGGAGCAAATCTCACCAAAAAATTTCACTCGAGTGCTAATTTCTAATTGTGATCGACCAATCGAAAAAACCCTAAATTTATCTCTTTTAATGATTCTATTTGATTGTAGATGTTATTTTATTTTCATTCAGAATTAACCACCCATGAAGGCAGAAAAGGTTACCATATAATAGCCTATATTCGTAAGGAACCTTCAAATTCCATGCACAACAATCGTAGATGTCAACACTATTAAAAATAGGCTCATAACTTTAGCTTTGAGCCGAACTGGTTGATCAAAACAGCATTTTTTGATGGTTCGACTGGTAAAAGTTGTCGACCAATTCATGCTTCAAATCATCCTGCAAACAGATCACTGTTTCAGCCACAAATTTCAAACCATAACTACGATTTACCTTCGATTTTCACAATTGTGATGCTCTGGATCTCCTCTTCGATTTAACACATAATTTGGCACATGGTCGTATAATTTATGTTTTGTCTTATCATTTATCAATAGGAATTGGGAATGGAATACTGAAATGGCAGGTTGCAACAATCGCTGATTTAGAATATTTGGAAAGAATTTTAAAAAAATATGGCTATTGTAAGAAATGCAATCACCTCTACTAGAAGTGGTAAGATCGAGAATGAGATCAAATCCCACCCTTAGCGACTTGAGCTGAAACGATGATCTAATTCCTACAGAAATTTAAATGACCCCTTACCTTCTCAACTGTTGAACGACAATATGTTAAGTTGGATGACGATGATGCAAACAGCCCTTTTTTGTTCATCCTTCCACCGCTTCTACTTCTGCTGCTCGTCCAGAGAGAAGACGCTCACAAGCAATGTATTATGAATATGTTCAGGTACATGGTGGATATAATGCAGATAAGAACCCTATTTCGATCATAATAAAGGAAAATAAAAGGAACTCAGTAAAGTTACTTTGTATATGTTCATAATGTCATGGTAGGCATATTTCCCCATATGTGGACTGCTTATTTATGTGCATAAACATGAAATTTCATGAGATGGGACATGATTTTAATGCACCTAGATTGATCTCTCAAATAAAACACTCTCCTTCTGTATAAGAATCCTACTTTCATCTACCAAAACCCATGTTTCAGTTATTTTCTTCACTGCTTTATCAATGATCTCAACCAAGGTGAACGCCCTCAAAGTACTTTCTTTTTTGGATTCATGTTTGACAACCCTTGGTACAATTGCAGCATTCAAATAGATTGTATTGTCATCCCCTATCACTATCATATTCCTTTCTCCTCCAAAAGTTAGTGCCTTGTGCATATGACCAAAGACTACTAAAGGGACGGTGTGCTTTGTATTTGACTTTATTTCAACCAATGCTTTAGCAAGATCTGAAGAACAAGAAAAAAAAGATTCTCAAAGCTTTTGATTTTATTTGCTGAAGTGGTTCTTACTTGTGGTGACAAAAGGATAAACCAAATAAGAACAAAACTTGTTATTTACCTGGATCGCCATGATCACCGGCTTCTCTAACCCAATCTTTTCCACATATGTCATCCTTGTTTGATCCCAGTCCTGTGTGAATTATAGTACTCATACATTCGTAAATATTTAACAGTTCAGAGTGGTGCACATACATGCAATCTTCAAAGAATAAATAACACATTACAAACCAGTAGGGCCATTATGTGCAAGGAGAACAATAAAATGATTCTTTGGTGTCCCCAATGCTTCCTCGCAGATCTTCTTCACGCTTTCATTCATGTTTCCTACTCCATATCTAAGTTGAAAATATGTTTGGTCAAGTTTGCACTAAGACCTTTATTACATTTTATGTTAACATGCAGAATTTCTTCCCCTTTCTTTACCAATTTCACGATCTATTATAATGATCTGATATCTGCATTCATGTAAATTTCCCTCAAAGTTTTATTTCAATATTTATTCCATCTCTTACTTTCTTACTTTGTAAATACAGAAGAGCGCGTATCTGATCTTAACAATTTTGCGGGTGCATGTCACTTCAGATACCCAGAAACACTCAGTTAGAGGTATCATTTGATAAACAGGGAGACACATGAAACAAATGTCACAAAACCACACTTAGTATTTCCGCATATGATCGAAAGCTAGACGCTTCCCTTTTACACAGATTATCACATACACAAATATAGGCCTTATCATATGGTTATATTCTTGGTGTGCCTATTGCACAAGTTCATGGCTAACTCTCTGGAAATATTATATGCTGTTGTTCTTAAGACACAAATACTGAAATTTATCTTCTTCTTTCTTTATTTATTATTTTTTTTTATTTTTTTTTAAGTTTGGAAGTCTACACATGTTTACTAACCTTGCAGAAAGTAGTTTTGATCGGTATAATCCAGGCCCTCCACAAGAAAATGGACGACCACCAACAACACTGATTTTCAAATCTGAAAAATCCATTCGACTGTATCCGACATGCGCCTTACCAAGGCTGTTCATTGTTATTGAAAGTGTGCAGTTAATACATAGAAAACTAAAAGAGAACAACAACTGCATTGCATCAGATAAAGAATTGAAAAAACACAAAGTTCATGCAAGGCATGGCAATCCTATCATTAAAATCAATGGACGAGAAATTCAACTTGAGAAGTGTACCATTCTAATTGAAGTTGAACACGGTCCACCTTCCTACGAATCATATGAACAAACAAATAATTGGGTTTGTTTGCAAAGAGTTCAGTAAATTATTTATTATCAGCAAGTATAGAGCATTGAACATCATGTTCATGAAACCTACTTCTCTGAAAACTGATGAGTACGCCAACAATCATGGTTGCCCAATATAACTGACTTGCGAATATCCACTTTTGCAATGCTTCTGACGAGTTCAACATTCTCATCTCCATAGTCGCCTGAAAAAAGAAATACCATGATGACTACGTTGTTCGAACTTTTACTAATAGTTCTAACTTTCTTATCTCACAGTTAAAGTAAAACTGAACAAAAGAAATGACTTGCCTGTAAACAGTACCAAATCAGGCTGCATTTTAGAAGATGAAAAAAGGGTTAGAATCTTGCAATCATGTATACAATATGTGATAATATTTTGATTTTAAGAAAAACAGTTACATGGGTTATAATACATTGTAGTTTTACACAAGGTTCGAGAACTCGGTTTCGGTCTCGGTTTCAGTCATTTGAATTTTTCTTGATTTCGGTTAGTTTCGGAAGTTTCGGAAGTCTCGGTTTTAGTTTCGGTTTCGGTATTAGAAATGCTGACCTTAATATTTGTCTTGACTTTCAGTTTAAGCCTAAAGGCTATAGTCAGATATAATAAAATCCTTCAGGGTAATCCATTTGATTTTATTATTCATGTAATGTTACTGATTACTTCAAATAGTCTGTGAATATGATTTGATATGGTTGCTTAACTCTGTTTTGGATAAGAAAGTTAATTATCACGGGTAGTCCGCTTAAGTTTCCACAATTATACAAACACCAGTGATGTAATGATACACCTAATGCTGAAAATGGAAAGAAATACTTGAACAATGGAGATTTATATTAAGAAGCTGATAATGATAATAATTTGATCTTCTGATCAGTGATTTGGTTTTTCATACCACTTCATATATTGAAAAACATAACCATAATATTACTTTCAATTTCAGTAGTGGCAACATCATGGATGCATGTTTTGTATTAAGGCCATCGCCAACAAGACATGCAAAAGGACTGCTGAAAATAAATTAAAAACACTTGAAAGAGAGATAAACATAAAAGCCAGCAACACCGTCAGTTCTCTGATAGCATTTCAAAATCGAGTTTAGAAATTATAGTCTGCTGTTAAACCAAATTCCACTAATGTAGTTCAAAGTTGATGTCTATCCAAATTTGAGTGCAAGATAATACCTGCAGAAAGTGCAGTGCTTTTGAATCTTCTTCTAAATCCCAATCATCATGCTGTTACAAATGGTAAATAACAATGATACAAATCTTCTTAAAAACTAGTAATCTTAAATCGCAATCAATTAATTCGTTTGATGCCTGAATGTGCCAATTTCGCAAGAATAGAAACAAGAAAGAATCCAGTAAAAAATTTGAAATCAACCCAATTACTAAAATTGCAAATAAGCTAAAACAGAAGGAAAAAAAAAAAAAAAACTTACAACATCTCCAACAATTGCAATCTTGATTTTGTGTGATGACGTCATGGCTGAGCAACTGCTCTTCGAAGAAGGAAAAAGGAAATGATCGGAGGAAGGAAAGGAGAAAAATGAAGTAGGTTGTTGAGTTGAGTTTCTTTGGATTGTGAAGGCACATGTGATTCGTAACATTTAAAAGTGCATTGATTTGTTGAATTTCGCAAGAGTTGGTACCGTATGTCTGGGAATTTAGAGATAAGAATAATATTTGTACGGAGAATGCATGTATGGGAAGGAACAGCTGAATAATAACCTCGATGCAGCTCAAATCTATTGTCATTGAGTCCGTCTTCGTATACCCATTTGATTTCAAACCATTGATGCATAAATCATCCATCTTTAATATAATACAGTCACAAAATAACAAAATTACAATGGACACAGAAGGATAGAAAATTCGATCTCACTCATGAACGGATGCATTAATATTAGTTATTTGATATAAGTCTAAAGTATACACTAACCCTGCCACTATTCACTAGCTCATAATTTTTTTATGTTTTTTAGTTATAGGTTGGATAAATTAAAGACCCAGTTAGTAAATGGCTAATTTTATTTTAACTCTCTTTTAACGCTACATTGAAAGAAGAAATTTAAAATGTTATTTTCTTTCTTTTCTAACTAATAAAATTATTTTTTAAATAGAACTTAGCTATTTTATTAGTTTCTCCAAAAAAATTAATACCCTATAGCTAAAAAGATAACATTTAAAGACGACATTCACAAAGTAAGGAGTATCAATTTAAAAATAATTGAAAAAAAAGTCAACGTTGAACTACTTGAGAGCAATATGGAATTGCAACTGACCAGGCTAGCCTTTAGAGTGGATGTCATGGTTACCATGTCCGACTTAAACTTAAGCATGTGCAATACATGATGAAGTTTTAGATAATCCCACTTGCCTCAAGTGTGGAAGTTGTATATAAAATCGCATCTCTACTGGTAACCAAAAGAGTTTTTTATGAACTAAATAAGGATGTTTTCGGAATTTGGTAGGGTGTGAAACAAATTAGCAAGGTTTTTTTTTCTCGCTTGAATTTGCAGGATATTAAAGACAATTTTGATGTTTAAATAGCATATGCCATACTGAAGTGTTAGTAAATAACAACAATCACAAATAATTTCCATTATACTAATCATTTAATGACATATAAATTAGTAAGTAATACATGAATTTATAAAAATGGAAATGACAATTCAGAACCTAGTACTTGACAAAGAAAATAGTTTGAATTCAACAAGTGCATCACAAGGGCCATTTAGATGCTATCCAACAACTTTTCTTTTTTATTTTATTATTTAATTTTTCGCTACAACTAAGCTATGACTTGAGCAAAGAGCTCTTCTTAAAGCGCTAAAGCATTGTTTGGAGCTCTAATGCAAATTGTCTATTTCAAAAAAGATAATTTTGCCTCGTCATTTTTTGCCTTTGAACTTTTGTACATGTTTAAATTCAATTTATCCTAACGTGTTAACCTTTTATTGAGCAAAATTGATTTTTACTTATTTTTACTCAAATAATAATCTATGTTTAGAAAAAAAATTAAATAGCATATAATTATTGTCATTTGTTATATTTTTTGGACAAATTCAAATTAATGAATTACCTAAAGAGAAAAAAGGTCATAATTATATTATTATTTTTACAAGCTATGCAGCAACTATTGGCCAGTATGTAATAAGTTAGACCCAAGAAATATAAAAGATACAAAGGGATGGGTTGATTAGGTTACAAACAAAACAATAATTAAAGATGGTTGTTGTTACCCAATTTTTTTGTAAGTAAGAAGGCTGATTAATCAAAGTATCTTAGTCTGGTCCAGTCTGGTCTAAGCCGACTAGGTCCAGGTCAGCTCGCTAGCCATCCACTACTAGAGGTAGGTTGATTAGATCCCTGATGTATGATAATAACCAAAATTCATCCTAGGCCCACATCGGCTCCTCTGCTCAATTACATGTCAAGCCTTCTGCTAGTCGAGCATCCCTGCGCAGTAGCCCCAACGACTAGTTCGTCGGTCAAGACAGGGCATAAGCCCAGCTCGACCTATCTCTAATTGACCAACCGACTCTCTCTTCGACCTGTTTACAACCCAGCTCCAAACTAGTCCACTTATTCAAACATCTTTCCCTCAACTATCTTCCGACTAGGATAAGTTAAGTATATCTCAAAGATGACCCATCATTGATCAAGCTTTGGTACCACCACCTACAACCTACAATCCATCTCTCTCAGCCGGTTCGGCATACCCTTGGCACTCGCTAGTTCCACATCCTCCTTAGGTCTCGAAAGACCAACTCTGCCCATCCTGCCACCTAGGCATGCAAGAGAAAAGCGATAAGAGGTATAACCAAGTATACCTACTTCTGACAAGAAGCATGTTTTATTTTCCACAAGAATGCTATAATTACAAGCGCATTTAATACAAAGCATGGCAGAGCATGCCCCTGGTATGGTTCTGCTATTGACCTTCACTCAGCCATGCATTCCTTTCTTTTAAATTGTCTCTCATCAGGTCAATTCAGCCAAATAAATAATCAAATGTGCTGCACGCCTATTTTGTAGCATGATCTTAATCGTTCAAGCATCGGTTCAACTACTATAAGAAACTCGTGTGGTGCCACTTTAAAGGGGTTAGCCCATGAAAGGTGGGCTCTCGATAGGTTGGCTAGGGCCCCAAAGGTTGTCCCTAAGAGCTTGGTACCTCGATAGGTTGGTGCCCAGATTGATTAAGACCCGGAAGGTTGGAATATATAATCTACCACTCAAATCTCCTGATACAACAACTCCCTGAGATTAGCAAGTTTATTAGTCTTAAGAGCACCATCTTTCTTATTATTATCTTTTAACTTTTTATGATTGTAAGAGAGCCATATAGCAAGAGAGCTTCAAAGTGAACGTTAGCAGCTTCACCGACCACTTCACGTCTTGTGGAATTTACCATTAAATGCTCTTTTCCCTTCATTTTTCCATCATTAAGACTAGCGATTAGCAAGTAACTTTTGCTCTGTACAATACATTGTTATAACTCCAAGATTGACTAAAAATATTAGAATTAAAGTAATGCACAATGGTTACTTGCTAACACTAGGATTAAAGTGAAAAAATAAAGGGTTAAACAGCAGCTGAAAGGTAAATAACACAAGATATAGAGTGGTTCAGCAAAGCTACCTATGTCCACAGTAAATTTCTGTTGTTATACATTTTATTTATAACTATAAGGAATTACAAGAGAATAATAACAAAGCAAAAGTCACTTAAGATTAATAAAGCTATGTAATAATAAGAACTTGCGGTATCAAGAGCGCAAAATTGTTTATAATATTTAGAATTCTTGTATCCTCCAACCAATTAGTGTCGACCAACCCCTTTAAAGTGACTATACATGAGTTTCTTATAGTAGCTGAAGTGGATGATGGATGGTGAAGATGAGCCGTAGAAATGGTGGGGAAAATGCTTGACCATTGATCTAGCCGTAAGAGCAAATGGATGACAAATGTAATAGGTTCCAAAAAAGTGCGGTGGATGAAAACATACTCATTGCTCCTTTACACGAAGCGTGGGTCTTGCATTTAATTCGCATACTTTGCATTAAAGGCACATTTAGTGTTGATGGTAAGCCGCATCAGTTCATTCGCTCAGCCATAGTGTTTCGAATAGATGGATGGACAGCTTATTATTTACTTAAGTGCTCATGTGACAAGTCTTGTTGAGCCGGTCGATCGTCTATCCCCACTATAAAAAGAAACTAGGAATCTTGCTCAGGACCATGTTGGGAAGATGATGCGCAACTGGTCGTAAGGTAACCGAAAGGGCTTCCTGGGACCGACTGTGGGAAAATGTACTGAAGCCAGGCCAAGGATGGTCTATGTTGGGGTCTATCTTGCTCGATGTGCCATCTGCCAAGGAGTGCTTGGGGAGGTGTCGACCATCAACCAAAGTGACGTCGGATGAACATGTTGACTTAGAGTCATGCTAGAAATAGATTGACATAGGAAGGTCGGTCTTCATTGTGACAGGCCAAGCTGGACCAGGAGGGACCAAACCCTACTTAAAGGTGACACGTGCCTGGGGATGGGGTAACCGGGCCTCATCTTAGTTCCTCACTGGACAGAAGGGATGGTTTGAGACCATTATGGGCATGGGCTGGCCTAGAAGGCCTGGTTTTAAAGTAGTTAGACTGGCTTTGACTTGACCAGACTGCCTTAAATTGATATGCTACTTGCTTGCGAGAAAATTAAGCAACATTTTTCTCCCCAAGTCTGTATCCTTGAGCAGGTGCTGGCTTGTTAGATCACAAAAACACTAATGATTAATGACCCTACAAAGCATTTAATGTGATTTCCACATGGTATTGTGCCATTGGTTGTGAAGATTCATTTTCCCAAACGCAGTAGAGACATGCCACATTTCTGACATGCATGGGTTGACTTTGTTTCGATCTTTTTTGAATGGTTGGGATTCTCCTTACCTTTCGAAATCAACGCATATGAATAAGGCATGGTTTTATAAATACCCCCTCTCCTCTTCCCTAAACTCTCAGAATCATTCCATATGAAAGTTCTTCATAGCCTATGAATCTTTTGAAATAATTTACTGATATAAAGTAATTAGCTACATCATCTATTTGCTTTCCAAACGGCTTTGCATGTACTCTTTTTGTCTAACTTGTTTGACACGTTGAGAAAGGATGAACTTTCTTGGTGCCAAATCACCACATGTTGATCACAGTTCAAATAGTCGTCCAGAGCCTTGTTCTTGAGGCGGATCTTGGAATGTCGTGTGGCTTAGACCCGTGCCCACTGGCCAGGCCTCCAATGGTGATCGAACATCATTGTTATGCTAATAGGTTAGTTAAGGCTAGCTAATTTCTTCTCTATCCTACTCCTTGGTTCTGAAACTAGGCCGGCTTAGATGCTTCAACGCCTAACTGGAAAGAGTAATAACCATTGTCTCTGCCTTCAATGCTACGACTAAAATCACTGTCTTCCTCTTGGCGATGTCAACTTGAAGCTTTTCAAGATCTCTTGCAAGATTTTATGTGAAAAGCTTCGAAGATAGGAGCGTGCCCCTTTTTATTTAACAAATTCTTGATCTTTTGGAGGGCTTGAGGAGCTCATCTTCGCATTTGAAGATGAATCTTCTGAAGTGTTCAACTAATGTGTTTCTTCTTCTCACTCTTTTTCTTTTTTCAGCTAATTGTTGATAAGGATATCTTCATAAACCTAGCGGGGTGAGCATTGTGCCCTCGCATTCTTTATACTGAATGAAATAGATCTTTTGTTGCAAATTTTGACTGAGAATCTTTTTATGTCTTCGCTCTCTTATCTGCATATAACTTGTCGAGTAGAGTGCTTTGAATAGTTGATAGTTCCTGTATTCATTTTGGATAAATGCCTATCATTTTAGGATATGTTTAAATATCGGTGTGAAAATAAGGCAGTCTGGATACAGTCCTTAATGTAGACTAGGTACCGACCATACATAAGTGGTGGTTTACACCGGCATTAGATGAAATGCAAGTTTGCTCATGGATCCTCTTGGGTTTCAAGTGGTCGAACGTTGAGTGGTGGAAAAGCCCAGACTCGAATCCGAGCGCATGGGCTACGAGGTTCTCTTAGGTGACATATCACCAGTCATGAAGTGATCGTTGTTCCCGAATCGAACCAGAGTGCATTGGTTAGCTCGGACACTCTAGTACAAGTAAGTCGTAAAATGCTGTGGTGGGATTATGTAGCCCGCTCATAAATACTTGTAGATAGAGAAGTTCACATGTAACGCCCCACCTCTATACTCATACTAACAAAGAATATTACTCATATCGTCTGCTAATATAGAGAATAAGGTTGGATAGTAATGACCAACCTTGAATCCTTTTAGGTCAACACCGACATGTTTTTTTCTCCTTACCTCATGAATCATATATGACATGTACAGTGTTGGCATAAAGCAATAATCACATTGGCTAATAAGAACAAAATAATGTATAACATGTCATATAGAACACATAATTATAGAACACAGTGGAATATATAATATAGAAAGTGAGTCTACAAAATGAAAGTACTAGACTCGCATAATACAAATATAGGTATAAACTATAACATGTCTTAAATATATGACAATAAAAGTCAGCAGCTGATACAAAGATCCAACATGCATAAAGGTCTAGAATCTAAATGACGTGTGTATATGTATCTATACTAGCCCAACATCCACAATCGATGAGTCCATGCACCCGTTAAGTCATAGTTTGATTCGAGTATTGATAAAATAAACGAATCAGACTATCTCTAAATAAAACCGGGTAAGATCGCATAATAAGAATGCATAGAATATGATGATATAGTTAACACTATAAATTATGCTATGATCTCAATAATAGACATATCACAAATAATCACCATGTCATAAACTTATCTCATGCCCAACGTCAACAATCATTTCAAATATGGTGAGTAAATATCAAATCAATCAAAGGACTGCATAATAGCAAGCCATCACCGTGGACATCATTTATCGCACGATAGCAAGTCAATCCTTAAAAGTATATGGCTACCCAAGAGCAAGTCAAAACAAAATACATAAGATTGCATAACAAAAATCGACATGAAAAAACAAGCACAAATCAAGTCGGGGTAAAATAACTTATCCCATAGATATCCTCACTATAAGGGAATTCCTAATGCGAGTTTCTCTATTCCGAAAGGAGACCGAAAAGACTCTGATCCAGGAGTTTAGGAAGGACTAACACCGATAAACTCCTACATCCAATATATACTGGATCCTCATAACACCAGATATGCATATGGTACTGACTGCTGACTTTTGTGGTATTGAGCTAACAACTGACAAATATACCATGACTCGGGGTGTGACCACCATAATCATCCCCTAGGGTGATTACTAGCCTATAAGGTCAAGCAAAAGAATGCGCTAATGAATATAGAAGACTATAGAAATAATAGCCTTCCCCAAGATATTATCTAATCATAAAGTGTTATATGCTTTCCAACGTTAATTACTCAAGTGTCCCCTAATGTCCTATAACTACTTGATGACACTTGAATATTTACTAAGAGATAGTAAACTCCACTCCATAAAATATTCTATTAAACGAGCCGAAAAATTAATCGATAAAGTGATACAAATGTTCTATACCATTTATACTATTTACCGCTTAATTAGAATTCTCATTTTAAGAATTAATATTTTTTATAGAAATTACTTCTTTTAAAATCATTTAAATATTGGCCTAATGACGATAAATTGCTATGTTTATAAAATATGCTACTATATACATATAGAAATCTAATATATATAGTTTTATTATCATCTTTTAGATCGTTATTATAATTAAAAACTCTATAATAATCTTTCTTTATTAAATACTTTTAAATATAAGATTCATATCCATATTTCGAAATCCAAATTTTGAAATCAGTAATATATTTTACATCAACTCAAAAGTGATCTTTAAAGAACATATTTAATATAACTAATTACATATGATTTCTCTTCATATTCAATGTATTTAATCTATATTATTTTAATTAAATTAGAATAATGAAATTCCTTAAAATTACGACGTAATCAAAATTCCAGAATTCTTAGAAATCAAGAAATAGAAAATTTAATCAGAAAAGAAACTGTTTGTAGCTTTACAAGCTCTAAGCTATTCAACCAGCCGACCTTGGATCCCTACCGGTCGACCGTTACCGATCGACCAATGGAACTTCTCAGTCGATCGATTCGGTCGCCTAAAGTCTGAAAGCTCCAAGCATCGTCTTAAATGATGATTTCACCAATTCCGGCAATCTAAACTGTAATATTTAAATCATAATTTACACTAAATCAAGCATGCAACATGCATTCATCAATTAAACATACAAGTATTATAATTTAGGGTGCTTAAGAGGTTTAATAGTGCTTCAAGCATTAGATTTTTACTCTTATAGTTTAATAGACAATGATTCAAATAATAACCATCCAATATTCATAGCCAACAAAATGCAATTAGAATTAGGGATAATGGTGAGAACTACTCAACTTAATTCCATGATTAAGTTTGCCAAACACTGAATTTGACCTTGATTTTACAATTTCAGTAAACCCTAACAAATGCAACAACCTAAAAGAAGAATAAACAAGAATCACAATACTATAAAAGCTGAAATCAATTTGTCTATAAGATGCAATAGGGTTTGAGAAGCTTACCTCGATTTTGTTGGAAATTCTGTAAACTTATATGAATTTAATATGAAGATTCCCTAGCCCAGGATTAAAGAGAATGAGCACTAAATTTATTTTCTTCTTTTTAGCTTCTGAATTTTGTACGTACAAGAATGAGAAGGGAGAAGAATTTCCTTCACTTGTCTATTTTTACATGGGCCTCGGGTTGTTACACATCCCAATTAGAAAAGAAAGGTTTTTATTTCTTTTTATCTTATTCTTTTTAATTTCTTTTCTATTTAAATTCATTTTCAATCAAAGTTTTCAACTAAATTTGAATTTATACAGTCTAATATGTTAGTCCTTGAGATGATGGTTTTGATGACAACAACCTTAGAATAAGATTATAAAATATAAATACTAATATCATATTTTAGATATATATATGTATATGTAGGATTTAACCATGCAGGTACCAAGAATGAAGACTGTACAGTATAGAGATTCAAGACTGAAGATCAAGATTGAAGACTCATGAGTATCAAGATTATCAAGAGCTCAAGATTTCAATAATAGGTAATTTAATTAGGAATTTTGTTAAAACTCCTAGAAAAGCACTGGCATCTTAAAATCAAATTTATTCGTGGAATAGAATCCACTTCGAGCCTATTAAAGGGATGGAACCCTAAGTAGGATGGAACCTACGAAAAATCTAGTGGAACATTGTTTTGTATCCGCTAACCTTTATTCAAAATGATTTCAAAGCTTTCCCTTTTCAAAAGAATCAAAAACATCTATCCTGGTTTTAAATACTTTAAGCCTCAAAATAATCTTTATTTTCAAAATCAAATTATCTTTGGTTTTTAAACTATCTTTTAATTATAATATATTTATTTAACCTTTATTATTTATACTTAGATTTAAATATAAAATTATAGTAAAATTTTATATATATACCAAAATATTATTCTCTATATTTACTTATGTATTTTAACTATAGTTAAGTATATTTATAAAGTTTAAAATAGTTTTAATATAAGATAGAAGTTATTTTCAAAGAAAAATAAATCACCAAAAATTCCTTTGGCATGTCGACATCCACAAGTACCCCATATCGACATGGTAGCAGTTTATTTCAAAAATTTGAATTTCAAAGGAAGTGTTTATTCGTCATATCCTTTCACGAATGGACATGGCTGTTGTTCTACTATAAATAGGGGTGGTTTTGAACTAATTTTTAATCATATTTTTCTAGTTTTCACTTCTCTTCTTCTTCCACAATTCTTTATACACATTCTTTCCATTACTCTACCGAAATCAACATTGAATCTAACTAGATCATTTCTGGTTTGATTCTCTATCACTATCTCAACAAGATCTCAGTGCTATTCAAAGTTATAGACTTCTTTGTAATCAATTTAGCGAGAAAATGTGTGATTGTAGCCTTTGAAATCAATCAAGTGAGAAAATGTGTGATTGTAGCCTTGGAAATCAATCAAATGAGAAAAGGTGTGATTGTAGTCTTGGAAATCAATTGGGTGAACTTGTTGCCTGTGAAATCAAGTATCTCTACCCAGAGGATTGAATTTGGAGTGGTGTACCTCATGGCCTTGAAATCGAGGGTGTAATTGTATAATCGCTTTTGAAAGAAAATTCGTACTTGTGTGCGGGACAGGATGTAGGGTAACTATGAACCAGTATAAAATCCGGTGTGTTCTTTCCTTTATTGCTTTTACTTTATTTCTGCATCTGTGTTTGTTTCTGTGATCATATCTGTGTCTGAATATTGCATACATTTGTGTTCAATTAACAAAAACTCAAAAAGATTTAGTAATTCCTTAAAACACTATTCACCCCCTCTCTAGTGTTAATCCTAGCCTTAAGATCCGTATTCCACATTTTTCATGTTTTGGTATCATAGCAAGGTTTTCAAAGTTTTCATAATATGAATTTTGAAAAAAATTTAAAATGGCAATTTTTTATATAAAATTATTAACACTATTTTTGTATGAAAATGTCACAGAATCATCATGATATTGTTGTTTAATACTATATTTAGTTAATTTGAAAAGTCACATGATTCTTTAAAAAGTTATGTTGTTTTGTAGGAGAAGAGTTATGTCTAATGACCGTTGGTTAAAAGATACCAGTCAATCATTCATCGATCAAGAAGAACAAATGGATATATAATGGAAATCGACAGTGAAATGGGTACCATATCAATACAAAGCTTTTGATTCTCATCTACAACTTGATATGATACTGTATTTCTCTCCATCTACTTCGCAATGTCACTGGTTTCATGTGAATCCGTCAAGAAATGATCAAATGAAGTTTTGATGAAAAAAGAGAAAAAGAAAGCAAATCTGTCAATGATATTCTTCAAATTGCATTCAAAGATTTGAATATTTTGTTCCTACTCCATTTCAAGATTATAGTTCTTGTTCTCACGTTCGTTTTGATGGGTGGATCATCAAATTCCGATCAAAATTGAGTGAGATATGACAGTTTGAACTTGGCTATTCTAAACTGAAAATCGTGTACGAGATTTCCTGCATTTTTCTTACTAGTTCGGCCTGTTGCATCACAATATTGTCCAAATTCTTCACAAACTATTACTAGATCGTAGCCCTTTCCTTCCTCTTCGATATGCCGCTGGTTTCATCTAATTTCGTTAAGAAACAAAGGAGATATGCCTTCTAGAAGTTTGATAGTAAATAGAAAAAGGGGAAGAAGAAGAAGAGAATCTTTTATGAAAAGTGGTGACCATTGAACCTATTTATAGTGGTTGAAGTTTCCATTCATTCAAAATTCAAATTCAAACTTTTGGCACCAAGCTGGTCAATCTACTAAATCATCTGTATCTTTCTCATACGGTCTTCAAATTCAACAAATGAACATAACACGCTGATCAGAAAAACGAGTCCGTCGCAATAGAACAGATCTCGTCATCAAATTCTGAAAAATATAAATGTGTGGTTCACAACAATGGAAGAACAACAAAGTTAGAAAGATGGAGGAGTGAAAAAATTGGTACGCTTTACTATTATTTCATCTTTATTGTTGCATTTAGGAATATATATTTATCCATTTAGTTAGGTATAGAAATTTATCTTTTTTATAAGTTTTGATATTTTGATCCATATATCGACACACCATAGTATAAATTTCGATATACCAGTCTAATTTTTTTTATTTTATTTTTAAAAAAAATTGTGTTTTCTTTCAAATAAAATCTTACTACTAATTTATTACAACTATACTAAGTAGAAAAGCATTTTTACAAGCATAATGCCACGTGTCTTTACACATGTTTTCTCATTATTTTTTATGTTAATTAAATGCTATAAAAAATTCGGTAAAAAATCAATTATTTACATGTCAATATCTAGTCGTAAATTAGTGCAAAATCATGTTAAAATCAGGCCCAGAACAATAGATAGTATACCTGAAATGCCGTCTTTTCTTCTGGAACGTTTCTTAAGTGTTGCAAATTCGTTTTTATAGCATCTCTGTGCTTTAAAACATTGTAGTGTTCTAGAAACATTTCACAGCATTTGGTAAATGCTGCAGTTTCTGTTTAAAATGTTTTGAATATATTTTACTGCAAAAACGTTTTACAGCATTCTGTAAATGCTGTCTTTTCTATTTGAAACTTTAAACTATGTAAAAACAATATTTAAATTAAGTATTTTTTTCTATTCTTTATAGAGTTATTTTCTAACTTATATTAGAATATTTTAAAATTAATTTCATGCTTAAATATTTTTTAATAATTAATTAAATTTTTTAATGTAAGAAGCCTTAATATAACACATGTTTATTTTAGTTTTTCAATCTTTATTATTTATTTAATATTTCATTATGATATTTTTTTTAAATTTAAAGGAAGTTTAAACATATTTTTAAATATTTAAACCAATAATAATTTAATATAAAGGTTTTAATTAGTAAGTTCAGTATTTTATAAACATGGAAGTTTGGATTCTTTCATAGTTTAAATAAATTAAATAAGTAGGCTATTAATTTTTCAAAAACCATATTTGATCATATATATAGTTTAAATTCATATCACTTAGCAATTTGATTTTGATATTGAGTTTGATTACTACCTTTCATGAATATGTTATAGTTTTAATACCATTTATTACCTTTGTTTGGTTGAAGTGATTTATAATAAATAGTTTGACATATGTATACATACACATATATGCTTGTTAGTTAGATATTTCTTATCACTCATGTTTATCTTATAATCTAAATATCTCTTACCATAGTATAAATCATCATATCATTCTGCATATTAGTATTACTTTGTTATCATTTTATTTCATATTACATATCATTGTGCATTCTATTTCATATCACATTTCATTGCATATTATATCTTAAAATGTCATAATCATTTGCATCACAAGTTGCACTTCATTCTGCATATCATCTCATGTTACGTTGCATATGTCATACATTTCATACTGCGTTACAAACTACATATTGCATACATGCATACATAACGAGTGTATTTTATTTAGGGGGAGTTTGTAGTATTGTCTTATAGTTTAGGATTATTAGTTTTTGATTTGTTTGGTATGTTTTGACTGACTTAATTATCTTGTTTGA
This sequence comes from Allium cepa, assembly GCA_030765085.1. Classification (NCBI taxonomy): domain Eukaryota; kingdom Viridiplantae; phylum Streptophyta; class Magnoliopsida; order Asparagales; family Amaryllidaceae; genus Allium; species Allium cepa. The sequence goes on along the minus strand of CM060932.1, from coordinate 757,725,918 downwards.
CTTGATTGACTTGATTTACTTGTTTGACTTGATTGACTTGTTTCACTTGATTTATTTGTTTGACCTATGATTTGTTTGATTGTTTGACATGATTGGATTTGGTGTTTGTGTTGATTGGATTGTTTGAAATATACTTATACATATTTATGTGTTGAATAATTATAATATAATTATGTTGTATTTCACATTCCATTTACTATACTTTGTTCTAGTATTAGTTTAAGGGGGAGTTGTATAGTTTTATGATTTTAGGATGGTTTTTGTTGATGACAAAGGGGGAGAAATATAAAATAGGATAGTTAGACATAGATTAAGGGTGAGTTATTAGGATAGAAGTAATATTTTATAAACAAAGGTTGTCATCATCAAAAAAGGGGAGATTGTTAGTCCTTGAGATGATGGTTTTGATGACAACAACCTTAGATTAAGATTATAAAATATAAATACTAATATCATAGTTTAGATATATATGTATATGTAGGATTTAACCATGCAGGTACCAAGAATGAAGACTGTACAGTATAAAGATTCAAGACTGAAGATCAAGATTGAAGACTCATGAGTATCAAGATTATCAAGAGCTCAAGATTTCAATAATAGGTAATTTAATTAGGAATTTTGTTAAAACTCCTAGAAAAGCACTGGCATCTTAAAATCAAATTTATTCGTGGAATGGAATCCACTTCGAGCCCATTAAAGGGATGGAACCTACGAAAAATCAAGTGGAACATTGTTTTGTATCCGCTAACCTTTATTCAAATGTTTTTACAAAAATTATCTTGTTTTCAAAATGATTGCAAAACTTTCCCTTTTCAAAAGAATCAAAAACATCTATCCTGGTTTTAAATACTTTTAGCCTCAAAATAATCTTTATTTTCAAAATCAAATTATCTTTGGTTTTTAAACTATCTTTTAATTGTAATATATTTATTTAACTTTTATTATTTATACTTAGATTTAAATATAAAATTATAGTAAAATTTTATATATATACCAAAATATTATTCTCTATATTTATTTACATATTTTAACTATAGTTAAGTATATTTATAAAGTTTAAAATAGTTTTAATATAAGATAGAAGTTATTTTCAAAGAAAAATAAATCACCAAAATTTCCTTTGGCATGTCGACATCCTCAAGTACCCCATGTCGACATGGTAGCAGTTTATTTCAAAATTTTGAATTTCAAAGAAAGTGTCTATTCGTCATATCCTTTCACGAATGGACATGGCTGTTGTTCTACTATAAATAAGGGTGGTTTCGAACGAATTTTTAATCATATTTTTTTGTTTTCACTTCTCTTCTTCTTCCACAATTCTTTATACACATTCTTACCATTGCTCTACCGAAATCAACATTTGGTTTAATTCTCTTTCACTATCTCAACAAGATCTCTGTGCTATTCAGAGTTATAGACTTCTTTGTAATCAATTTAGCGAGAAAAGGTGTGATTATAGCCTTTGAAATCAATCAAGTGAGAAAAGGTGTGATTGTAGCCTTGGAAATCAATCAAGCGAGAAAAGGTGTGATTGTAGCCTTGGAAATCAATTGGGTGAACTTGTTGCCTGTGAAATCAAGTTTCTCTACCCAGAGGATTGTGAATCTAGAGTGATGTACCTCGTGGCCTTGAAATCAAGGGTGTAATTGTACAATTTCTTTTGAAAGGAAATCCGTACTTATGTGCGGGACTAGATGTAGGGTAACTCCGAACCAGTATAAAATCCTGTGTGTTCTTTCCTTTATTGCTTTTACTTTATTTCTGCATCTGTGTTTGTTTCTGTGATCATATCTATGTCTGAATATTGCATACATTTGTGTTAAATTAACAAAAACTCAAGAAGATTTAGTAATTCCTTAAAACACTATCCACCCCCTTCAGTGTTAATCCTAGCCTTAAGATCCATATTCCGCATTTTTCACATAATCATTATTACAAATGAATTCTCCAATTTAACTTTTTTATGGTGTTAAATCGTAAATACTAATATAATTCTTTAAGTCAAATTTCTAATTACACTTTAAATTGAATATTTATAAAATAATCGATCCTTAAATTCTTCTTATCAATAATTGAATAATTTAATAAATAAAATCCCAACATATCTTTTAAAATTGATTACTTACAATTTAAACACTTCTTAACTCTTCTTCATAATAATTAAAAGAATTTTACAAAATAAAATCTCTATTTTCCTTATACAGTAGATTTATTTACAAATTCCAAAATATTAACTTCATATCTTAAAATTCCTAAAACCAACTAAATTTAGAATTCTCATTCTTAAAAATTTCATCTTCCATAAAAGAATACAAATTCAGTTTCTCTGTGTTTCAATACTTGAAAATTTTAATTTCTCATTTAAACCTCCAATTTAATTTATTATTTATTTATTTAAGTAATTCTAAAATATGGTTTACTACAGACTCAACCCCTTAAAGAAATTGCATCCCCGCAATTCTACTTCAGAGAAAAATCTGTAACATATATATTACTGTAAGTACCACAGTCATTTTTGAAATATACAATACATACACAATAATCAACCATTTAAGATAATCTCATAATAGAATCATTTTCAGCCGTAACTTAGAAAAATTGTTTACTATCTTGGTCTAGCACATATTGAGATCCGCATTGACCTGTTAAGTATTAAGTAGAGCAATTTAGAATAATTTATTAGACCTTTTCATAGATGGCTTCCTGAGACACTGAATTAACTTCCCTACACATTGTTTATTATCATGACTATGAGTTTTACATAAACTATTTTAGAAGTTTCTACTATCTTCACAAACAATCTAAACACTTATTTTTCCAAATGTCAAAATTTTTGGAAAACTTTGGGTAATCTCTGTGGTACGAAGTGTGTTCCGAAGATCCACAATACTTAGAATATTATCTAAATCCATATATTTACTCACAGTAAAAAAATTTAACAACTTTTCAAAATATTAAAACATGTAATTTACATATTATTGCTTTAAAATATAGATGTGGAATGATTTATAAATCCCCTTTCTTGCCAAAATATTTTCCATGAATTTAATTTCCATCAATCAACTTCTTAACTTAAAATATAAATATTAATTAATAATCAACTCATTTCATAATATTTTAAATTTCAGACCTACTTCTTAAAAAATCATATTTTATAAGGTTCAACCCTTGTTAGTAGAAAGCTAATTATTAGAGCTAGAAGTGTTTCTTTGTACTTAAATTAAGTCTCAAAATCTTCTTTTACAAAAATTAGTTCTTTTCAAAATATATTTCAAAATGTTTTTCTTAAGTTCAAAGCACTTCATCTTAGATAAATCTTCTCTAATAATTTTCTCAAAAAATTGCACTTATACAAATGTACAAAAAATTTCTACTTTAAGAAATTCTTTCGATATAAAATTTCATCATTTATTTTTCCATCCATTTTTACATATTCTTTTCCAAAAATTCATTTTTCAAATCCCTCTCCGTTCTTTATTTCTACATAAAATCCATTGATATAAAACATTCTTTCAAAATTAATGTAACAACTCGTAAAATATAGTAAATAATTAATAAAGATCCAAAAATGAAGTCTGAGTAAATATTGGAATTTGATTACGAATATTGCACCATTGCATTCATGGCAATTTTCTAGATAGCTTTCATATTTGGAGTTTCGCGACTGGAGCTCAAACGAAAAATTTATTAGCGTTTGAAGTTTCAAGAGCGAAAATAATTAAAAAACAAATATAGTAATAAATACCATTAATATTCAGGACCCCACCGATCGACCCCAACTATGGGCTGGTCGATCGCTAGTGGTTGGCCATCTATTGGGTGTGGTCGATTGGTTAGATCATGATGACTAGGGTTTGAACTTGGCTAACGGCCCGGGTTTAATTATTTTAATCCAACGGTTGAGAGTGATTCGTACACCTATAAATAAAGGCTTAACCCCTCACTTCTCTTCTCCTATTTTCTTATCCAAGCAGTGAAGCTCTGCCATTTTCTCTTCTCCACTACTTCTAAAAATTATAAAATATTATTATTTTCAATTATGATGTCACTTTGATATACTTATGTTTATTATGGGTTACCAAAACCAACGATTTGTGCTTTAATGGACTTGTGTATCGATTGAGTTGAAATTTGGGCCCATTAAGGTGCGAATTTTTACACTTGGCATATCAATTTGCAACATTAGCATATTTTTCCTTATTTTCTAATTAGTTTACATAGACATTTTACATCCCCTTTTCATATATAAACACCTTTTAAAAATACTAAACACTTTATGGTTTTTAAGACATTCAACTTCTTTAATCCCTTAAAATAAGGATGTGAAATAATTTAAAGATCTCCCTTATATAAATATTATAAACTTTATAGTTTAAAATTATTTTATCAGACAAAACCATTTTCAAAGAATTATTTTCCACAGAAATGAAAAATCATAAAAATCCAATCATTGCTCAACGTTTTAATTCCTTTCAAGCTAAAATTTTATATTTTGAAATCCAAGAATTGGGAAGGCCAACTTCTAATAAGAAATTGTATATATAAAATCAAAAGGATTTCATTTTCTCTTACTAAAATATTTATCTTTTCAAATTACATCTTCAATACATTTTGAAGACATTCCCCTCATACTCATAAAGCTTATTTTAGTACATATCTTATATTTATACTAAAATCCAAAACTCATTTCACAATTTTCTTTTTTTAGCTTTATAAAAGAACATTTATTACATCTTCACATTATTATTCTATAAAGTCATATGCAATCAAAATATTCTCTATTTACCAAAATTAGAGTACCTAGAAATTTAACAACTTATTTTAATCATATAACATTGAAAACTATAAAGTTCAACATTTTAGTGAAAAATAATTATAAGGTTAAGTGAATTTCTTCATTCATAATTTATTCTTAGGATTCATTATCATAACTTCTGCATTTCAACAAAACTCCAAAATGCTTTTAAAATTATAAATATCTGATTCTGGATAAATAAAATTCACCAATAATAATTTTCTAAACTTTACATTTTTCAAATAATATAATTGATTCCTAAGGTATTTATTTATATTAAATCTTACGTATTTATCATTTGAAACAACTCTCATTAATATAATTTATTTTTCTATTTCAAAACATCAAAATACAATGTTTCATTCCCTTCAAAAATTTATTCTTATTTTGAAATTTTAAAAATTTGTCTACACAATTATCGTACATCCTTTATAACTCAATTATCTTTTATTTCAACTTCCTTTAGATAAGGACACACATATATTTTAACATTTATTTAAGTTATACTATGTTATATACAACCAATCAAAAACATCATACATAATTCATTTCAGCATACTTCGTATTCAAATATCTAAATTACTTAAATATTTGAATTTTGGATTTAATGTGATTAAATTGATTTAATAAACTTCTTATCCCCTTTTAAATAATGAATAATGATAATAAATTAATTTTTGAAATTCATTTACAAAAATAAATAGTTCGAAGAAATATCGATAATGTGACCGAAAATCATTTTATCGTAAACGACTTTTTACTTGATAAAAGTTGTTCGAACTTTTTGGAACTTGTATACTAACATATGAACACTTTTAACAAAGAATTGAATCACCTTTGTTCATAAGCAAGATTTATTATAAGCAAGAATAGATTAAGGGAGGCATGGGAAATAAAGGCCTTTTATTTTAAGAAGCAAAACAAGGCATGAAACATGACATGGAAAATGACATCATTAATGGAGAGAATTCATTTGTATGTCACCTACAAAAGATGAGAAAGATAAGGGATATTATTCTCTTTTGAACACTTCCATTCATTCATAATTTTACTTGCAAGAAAACTTCCAAAAAGATAGAAATTTCTTCACATCTATCTCTACTTTTCCCTCTTCAAAACTCATCTAAACCTCCACCAAATGCAATCAAACTTTAGTATGTTCCTTACAACATTACTACAACAACATCTGATAAGTATAAGCTTAAAGAAATGGAGCACAACATCCCACCTTCACTTGGGCCGTGAGCATTAGAGGCCTTTTCTAGGCATGGCCATGAGCATGGTTGCATGGTAGGAAGAAATGGGTGTTTGCAATGTTTAGGTAGGAAGTTGAATGTTTGTTATTGTGTTTAGTTTGAAAATAGGCGAGTTATCTCACCATTTTGCAAGTATATGATGTGTTATAATGTTTGTTGTCCAAAAGTATAAACGTTGTATGAAAACAATGCTAATTATCGGTTTTCGGACCCCTTTTGCTTTCGATAGCAAATGACAACATCAATGTATTATAACTTCTCTTAAAATCCTCCTAAAACTTGTAACATGGTCATGACTTGATGTATACATGTTTGGATATGTTGTATCTAATGTAAAGAAGTGTTTGTGAATGTTTGAAGCGAGAAAGTTGTTATGAAAGCACTTTGGAATGCATTAACTATAACTTGTGTTGTTTGGTAATTTATGGATGTATCTTAATATAACTTGGTTTAGTTATTCTCTACACTTCTAGAAGTGCTTTGGATAGCAAAGAAAATGTTCGGAAAGCTATGGAAAATGTTAAAAACGTGATAAGCATACAAGATTTGGTTTCCATACGCAATCTTTTCTAGAAATATGTCGATTCAATCTTGAATAGACCAGAATCAGTAAGTGTTTTACTTATCGAAAACCACTTCAAGACGGTGATATGTGTTCTATCTCTAGCAAGTGAATCTGCTCGAGAGGAATCCATTTAGGGATTCGTGACCTATTTGAGAGATGATGGGTCATGTGTTGAGACGTTGAACATGACTTCACCATCGATATATGACTAAAGATAGAGTAGGATGAACAATCTTAAGTTTAGCTAACCCATGAGGGTATATCAACTCCATTTTCTAGAGTATGCTTATCAAGATGTTAGTCAGTTGAAGTTGTTGATACTTGGTTCACGTGTTTGGGTGTAGGCTAGTTGTGTTTACCTTACGGTATATTTTATCTAAAGATATACGTCGCTTATAAGGTAACTTCTGATCCTTGTCATGGAAATTGGTCTAAGATTACTTACGAGTTTCACTGGGAAGGTCTCCGTGGAAAATCCTATGCAAACACGCCTTAGCGGTTTTGTTTGTATACCTATTCAATATTGTTGTGTCATGAGATGCAAGTGACACAGCCATTTTCTTATTTATATTCTTCACCTCAAACATTATCAATTATATCACCTTATGTACTTATTGGATGGTGGTTCTTTTGAGGGCATAACCATTATGGCATTCCATGCAATATCAAAAGTACTATTATATGTTAGCTACATATTTCTTGAGTTTCTCAAACCAGACTTTTGTCTAACTCGTGATTTTATTTTTCCCTTAATCCCTCAAGTGCTCTTACGATCAGTTTTAAGAAATGCAAGTTTTCGTTGATGTTCATTAATCTTTTAGAGAAAAGTCGTTGTTTCACCTATCATAGTATTTCTTTCTGATACATTGGTTTATGTATATATATCAGCAATTGTAAGGATATGCTAGCATAACTGTCCAGGCTAATGATAGTACTTTGTTTAGTAACTCTGAAATGCTATGTATATTAGAGTAGCTCTGTGTATTACCATTTGATATTATATGTTATCATTATGTATGTGAGATTCTGATGTTTTTCTGTCCTCTTTCTCATTTTTTCTTCTTTTTTCTTTTCCTCAACCTTCTATCTTTCCAGCACTTAGGTACTCGACACTGAACACCGTGCATGTGTTAGTGTCGACATTCGGAGATTGAAAAGACCGCCCGTTACAATATACCTTATAAAGAATGTGCACAAATTTACATAGACCAAATAATATAATGACATTGCCTTATCATCTATTTATAGTGAGTTACCTTGTTAATTGACTACAATGTTGCCCATATAATCAACATTACCTCTTCACTGATCTCGGCCAACGCTAATGCTCGATAGCTGCACTCGCCACCTAAAATGACAATACATATAATGTATCTTTATTATTTTCATCATAATTACAGCTAACCATTAATTTTTTTAATATATATACATATAACTATTTTCATAATAGATATATTTTCCTTTTCAGTTGATTTACTAAAACATCTTTAGAAATAATATTCTCCCTTTTGCAACAATATTATTCAATCTTAAATTAATCACTTAATATTATAAGCAAAGCTCCATATAATATCTTCTTTCAAAAGCATAATATATGAATCATAATCCTTCTTTAAAATATTATTTAATTTATTTAAAATAATATTCTACCCTATTTTCCATGCCCAAGACCAGTTCTCCTAAGAAATAGGTGGACACTTTATCAATATTCACAAATCGAGACCGATCCTAAGATTGTCATATGGATTGCTTTGAATGACTCGTCCTGGCTCGTTTCATGGTTAGCGTCATGATTTCCACCTTGTTTTCAATATCATTAACTTATTTCTAAGTCCAAATGATGGATCGGTAGAAGAATAAAGTTGTTGACTTTAAGTGCTCGTGAAGATCAATAGAGAATTCCATAGGATCGTTGAAATGGAACTTCAAACAGGCTTCTGGCATCATCACTTACAAATAGGAGAAGTTGGGGGCATGATTGGATGAAAAGTTATGGATTGATATCGATCCAAGTGGTTGAATCGATATTGATCCATCACCTGGGTGGATTTTGAATACCTATCTCTTGGAGTGGTTTGCTCTTCGGCTTGTGTGACTTTGGTTGTACTTGGTTTCTATATTATATGGCTATCTCTCTAGGCATTCTACCTTCATAAATTACAAATTTGACTCATCAAGTTCGTCCATATGCTGCCTGGTCAAAAGGCTGGATAACAGATGAGCTCTTAATAGGTTGGTTTGGGCTCCAGAGGTTGGTCCCTCGATAGGTTGGTAACATGATTGATTAGGACTTAGAAGGTTGGACTAGCTCAAATCTCCTTACATAGCAACTTCTTGAGATTAGTAGGTTCATTAATCTTAGGGCATCATCTTTTCTTATTATTCCCTTGTAATTCCTTGTAATTGTAAGAGAATCATAAGAGAACTTCAAGGTGAACGTAGGAAGCTTCATCAAACCACTTCACCTCTTGTGTCATTTATCTTTAAATGCTCTTTTCCCTCATTTTTCTATCATTAAGCTTAGCGTTTAACAAATAACCTTTGCTCTTCACAATGCATTATCATAACTTCAAGGTTGACAGAAAATATCGTCAACATTCTGGAGTTAGAAGGAGGGATGAACCTTCAATCTTATGGTTTGCAGCCTCCTTTGCAAGCTCTTTCCATGCTTGGTGCCTCGCATTCAGCATCGATAGTGTCAATGGTGAATAGTGTTCCACCACCTCCTCCAGTTATCAAGAAGATTCCCTAACCATCTCAGTTTGGCTTCATGTCGTACGTAGTTGTTGTGTGTGCTCATTCATCTCCCCAAATTGCTGCTACCATCAATCGAATTATGGAAACCATGCATGCGCCTTGGGTGAGGGCCACTCCAACATTTAGAGATCTGCCTCTAGAAAGACATTCGAGTCCACCCGCTACATGGGCAAATCCAGTGGTAGGGCAACCCCTAAACAATCTTGGCCACTAATAAAGCACCTCCATATAGAAATCCTAGAGGCCAATCACTCCTGTTGTTACCTCGAGTAGCTCTTTTGTAGGTTGCCAAATAGATCTCTCATTCGCATTCACCCTCAACGGCATATGAATGTGGCAAGATGCCCGCCCGCATGTCTTAAGGCACCCAAAATTCCACTGCTTGTCTTTCTCAAGCTCATTTTTAAGCCCATAACCTCTTGTGAAGAAGGCATCAAAGACCATAGAGCCTGCGTCATTTAACAGCCTTCACCAAGGCTATCTAATGAGGATGAGTTATTATGTGCCCATTACATTGTTTGGGGACTATTGACCTTTTCCATCTAGGACTGTGCATGCCTCAACTCCCTTCCTGTGCAAGCCTCTACCCCATTCCTGTTCGGTCGGCTATCTACAGAGGTGGATCGCTAAGAATTCATTTCCTTGTTAGGAACAACCAGGCTATCCCAACAGATTGAATCACTGTCCATTGAATTCCTTACTCATGGACTATCCTCTACCCCATGAGTTTGGGTGAGACATCTCTCCACTTTGTGCTGGGGGCATCGACAATCAGATACGTTATCGTAATGATCCATAATCCTTGCCCATGATGCCGCTCATCTCCACACATGATGCGATATTGTTGTCACGATCAGTATTGTTACCTTAAGTGACATCAAAGTTCGGCATCTGTAGTGTGCCCGTATAGGAATAAGCTGGGCCCAACTCCTTATTGCATTGTGTTGCTCTAGCGAACATTTAAGCCCGTAACACCCTTGATATTTAATAACATTATTCATAAGATTTAATTAGATAAATCAAATAGAATAATGTAAATACTCGAGTGATAAGAGAATTGATATTTGGAAATTTAAATTAAAAGATGAGCTTAATTAAATAGAAAGAATGGGATGTGATAAGTTTCATATATTAATTAATAAGAAAATAATTAATGTAGGTGTATTATAGGAACTACTGCCATCATGATCTTATTGCCCGTAAAATTCTCGTTTCATTTCCTTTTCACGTTTATTTTGCAAAGCACAAAAATGTAAAAACCTAAATCTCAATCCGGCCATTACATAGGAGAAAACAAGGAGAGAAATTCATCTAAAGCTAAGGAATCAAGCTAGGGGAATTAATCATGGATCGGACCTCAAAGTCCTTATCCTAATCAAGGTGATTAATAATCAAAACCATCTACATTTTAGTTTCAATGATCATTTGATTTTGGGATTAAGTTTAAATCTATTATGATGATTATTGATAATGATATGCATGAATTTTATGATATGTTTGATTCAAACAAGATTGTTTAATTCAGTTTTTAGGAAAAAATCGCAATTTTGAGATTTCGAATGCCATGAGGAATTTATATATTATGTAAAACATTATTTTGGAGATAAGTTTAATTTTCTGCAATTTTCCAAGCCACGGAAAAATTATTATGAATTTTTGAAGGAATAAATGAATGAATTTGGTTTAAAATTATTTCGGCTATTATTTGAAGGAATTTGGGTTTGAAATTTTTATATGTTCGATAACATATTGAAAGTGAATTTCTATGATTCTTGGGGTTTTCCTAAGTAATCTACCATGGAAATTAAACTATTTTATAAGAAGGACTTAAATGTTTTATTTGTTTAGCTCAGGAAAGGGCTTATTTGCTAAATCACTTTAATTAGATTTGAAATAATTACGACAGTTTTATTTTGTAACGAATTCGAAAAGTTTATGGTAACCAATTAAATGTTTACAAATAGGTAGGTTAGTTAAAAAGCAATTACTTAAAAAGGCATTAAAATAGTCTCTACCCGGAAATTATGTTTCGCCTCTTTCAGACGCCACCTTTCAACCCTGTACTTCTGCCTCCACCAACCAAGTCGAAACCAATACGCATGGTATCAATAAGTTGGTACGTAGTGGATTGGAGAAAAGGGAAAGGTATGGTGTCGAAACTTAGCTTTCGAAGGGGTCGAAGACTTTGTTTTATTATCCAAAGGTATATGCTTGCTTTGTTTACAAAAGGATGCTTTCAAAGGGGTCGAAAACCATTTAAATAGCTTTCGAAAATGTTGTCGCCTTTTAGTTTCGAAAATAATGCTTTCGAATGAGTTGCCTTGTTTTAACTTAATGCTTTCGAAAGGTTTAGTTTTAACCAAGTTGAAACTCTGCTGCCAACTTTATGCTTTTCGAATGGATTGAAGTCATCAACTAGATCGAAAGGTAGCTTTTGTTTTATAAATGAAGTATGTCGCTTCCTAAAGCTTTTGAAAGGGTTAATGGCTTTGAAGGATGGCTTCGAAAGGGGTTTTGAAGCTATCCTTCCAAATGTTTTAATTTATATGGTTAATGCTTTCGAATGGATGGTTCCAAAACCATCAGCTTTCCCCATAATATTTTATATAAAGGTTGATGGTTTCAAAAGGGGTACTTTCATTTGTATTCACTTTGACCTAGAAGATATTTTTAGAGTAAATCCAATGGTATCGAAAGGGATACTTTTAAGTGGTTCCAAAGGGGTACTTTCAATAGTATCAAAGCTATGCTTCTAATAGTTAATAAGTAATACTTCAATACTTTTGAAAGTATGTTTTGAGGGTTTCGAAAGAGATGTTTTAAATTGTTTTGCAAGGCATATGCTTAGTTTTCTGAAAAGAAGATTTGAATGCTTTTTAAGGAGGTTATCCAACGTTTTCGAAAGTAAAAGTTTGAGATTTCGAAAGCTTTAGTTTTCAAAACAAAGAACCCAATCTCATTTTAAAAGGGAAAATCATGGCATAAATAAAAGGAGTTTTAAAATGACTTTTAAGTATGAAGATTTCGTAGAACCTTTCCTTGATAAAATAATAGGTTAAAGGGATTAACCATGTTTCATATGAAAATGATTTCTAGGATATTAAACCATAGGTGTTGGTGTTATTATGTTATTATGTATGCTTCTTCTGATATATATATTCACTTTAAATGGACCCATAACTGTATTTTGGGGAGAGAGGGAAGAATAACCAACTAAGTTGATCCAGTAGTGAATATAAATTGAGTTGACTCATGTATGAGTAGAATTGCATCCAGGAAGTCAGATGGACCAAGATATAGGATGTTTAAACACTAATTAAAGTTGTAAGATAGACAGGTTCATAGTAAACCCATGAAAACTATGATTAGAATGAGTTATCGGCAGGGGTCAATAGGTTTGTAGTGAACCCATGAAAACTATATCCGAATAAAGTTATTGGCAGAAGTCAATGGGTTCCTAGTCAACCCGTGAAAACTAGGATATAAGGGATGTTATTAGAGATACCAATAGGTTCAGGGAGAACCCATGAAATGATAAAGTTATTGGCGGGGGAAAATAGGTTCTTATTGATCACATGAAAACAATGAAACCAGACAGGGAGTCTATAAGTTTTAAACAGGTTAATAGTAAGCCCATGCAAACTAATACGTTAATGTGACCATAGAAACTTTAACTAAGACAGATAGTCAAAATGAATGGGGATGAGTAATCCAGAATTGATTTACTTGTTTGCGTATCATCGTAATATTGTGAATTGTTATGTTTTAACCATTGTGGATGCGGGAGCACAATATGTGGTTTTTATAAAGTTTTAGTTAAGATACTAGTGAGGTAAAACCCATTCTGCTAAGCGACGTGGTCTCACTAGACATCTATATGGTTCGAGATGGTAGGTTATTATTCATACCAAGCTTTATGTCTAACTCGAAGTTTATGTTTTCCTCTTATACTCTCGGATGCTCAATTAACTTTGAGTAGTTTGAGAGTTGAGGTTTTCAGGTACCTCTTTAGATGAATAAGCTTTCGAGGACGTGCAAGAGGCAAGTTAACTATCAAGATTTCTCTTTTATTTTGATTCCATTGTGTTTTTTTTTTGTAAAGGCAAAGTTTTTTAATTGCCTATGTTTAGACTTTGATCATGCAAGGAGGCATCTTCATATGTCGCTTTTGGCGTATGTTGTAATAATTATATTTTCTCTTAACGTGGTTCTCGAATATGGGATGATATAAGGAATGTTGAAATGATTTGAATTGGAATGTGAAAGTTGTTTTATGTTTTCTGAAATTATCCATATCCATGTGTTTCTTATGTCAATGTATCTAATATTACCATATTTGGTCGACGAGGATTAATAACTATGGATGACTGCACCATCCATAGCCGTTAGTTTTGGACCTCCAAGTGAGGGATGGTACAAGTTGGTATCGGAGCAGAGGTTTATAACAATTTAAGAAATTTAAACCTAAAAGATTTTTTCAAAACATATTCTAATGAATCAAAAAATAAGATCGAGGTTTGGGATAACGCTATAGTTACATACTTGTACTGGATATATGTAGATATATAAGTACATATTCCCCTCTTTCATAGACCATTCTTCTATATCTTACTAAGGCTCGTATGCTAATTCACGAGAAAGAAGATATGGAGGTAGAAAACGAAAGAGGAAATCTTGGTGGAGGTAGCACCATAAAAAATGGAAATGTTCGACCTAATACCAGGAGGAACCCGGGTCAATAGGCTAATGCTAACCAAAATGCAGATGCCAATGTGGGTGTTAGAAATCCGCCATTACATAGGGGATGATGTATCAGTTCTTCGTCAATCTGATGCAAGCAGGAGAAGTTACTGGAGTTGCTGGGAATGTTGTAGGAGATAATTCCGTTGCTCTAATTGGGAATAATTAGACATGTCAATAGATGCTTTCGGATGCGAATAGAACCATATCCGCATCCACATCCGAAATCATTTTCAGATATCGGATATCCGCATCCACAGATACAGACGGATATCGGATAATTATCCTATCCTCTAACGACCAATAAATCTAGAATTATAAAAGAAGATTTTCATTTAACATAAATATTTTTCATTCCTATTGATTATAAAAGTGTTAAATATTAACAAAGATGATAGTATATAGTTTCGTGCAGTTAAAAAGCATTAAATGCATATAATATAAACTACTTAATTAATAAAATAATAAACAAATATCTTTCAATACACTAAAATACACATGATTTGAACTATAATCTTGACAAAAACAGGACGGATAATTTTTGGATGCGGATGTCTTTGCATTCGCTTCCATTTTTTCAGATATCGAATATTTATTTTCTTTTCAGATCCTGATGCGGATGGATTTCGGATTTTTCGGGTATCCATTGACAGCCTTAGGAATAATTATGCTAAACTGAGTAGAGACTGTACCAGTCTTAGCGGGAAGCCGTTTGCAGGAATAGAGGATGCCATAGAAGTTGAGAATTGGCCGTTGCATTGTGAGAGAATCTTCGCTGATTTGGGTTTGAATGATGAGCAGAAGAGGAGACTAGCCTCTAGGTAGTTGCAAGGGGAAGCACTTCATTTGTGGAATTCTGTTACCGCCGAAGTTTATGAGGAAGAGTTAATTTGAGTAGAATTTCAAAGGAGATTAAAGCGAAGGTTTTTTTCCGAAGTTGCTAAGTCAGCCTTGTTGAGAAATTTTACGGATTTGATGTAGGGAGTAATGTTGGTAATAGAATATGCTACTAAGTTTGATGAGTTTTCCCGACATGGGTATGCTACTATAAACACCGTCATCAGGAAAAATGAGAAAATCATTCAAGGGTTGAGACCTAAGATTTATAGGGCAACCCTGCCACATCTCCGAGATCCTTGTAATATAGTTGTGCAGATGGCAATCCGGCACGAGGAAATGCTTGCTAATTGTAAGAAAGAAAAGCTGGTTGAAACTCGGGGTTCTCAGGGAAAGAAGAGAAAGTTCTTTAATAAGAAGGGAGCCTAAAAGGGAGAGGCTGCCAAGAAGGTAAAGGCTGATTTAATTTGCTTTATGTGTGGCAAGAAAGGTCATTATGCTTATGAGTGTCGATCAGGGAAGGGGAAGAAAGCTGCAGAAATGAAGAATGTGAAGTTCTTCAACTCTGACCAGGTTGGGCATTATAAGAATCAGTGACCAGAACTAGTCAGGGCAGACAGGGGAAAATCTTTGCTGTTGGACCATCATCTGCTAAGCCAACTACAGCTGAAAAAGGGAAGACTGTGATGGAAGGTACGCTTTTGATTCAGAGTATACTAGTTAGGCTACTATTTGATACCGGTGCATCGCATTCATTTATATCTCATTGTTTGGTTTATAGGTTATGCTTAAAACCCACATACCTTGTTACTTCTTTAAGGGTTGCGAATCCTATAGGAGGGTATGTAAGTCTAGAGATGATATGTGACCAGTTAGAATTTGATTTTTAGGTCATAAGTTTACACACAGTCATATGTTTTTGATTTTTAGATTTCAGGGTCATCTTGGATATGGATTGGTTGAGTAAATATCAGGCTAAGATATTTTGCCAAGATAGGAAAATATCATTGAGACACCCTGATAGTCATAACTGAATCATATGCTCGGTGGAGAATTCTGACCGGAGTGGTTGTGCTTTGTTAAGTGCTATGGAAGTGGAAGAAGAGTTAAGTTAGGTTCATGTAGCAAGAGAGTTCACACATATTTTAAGCCGCTTACAGGACTACCACCGAAACGAGCTATTGATTTTCAGATAGATCTTGTACTAAGAGCTGAACCTGTAAGTAGACCACCCAGCAGGATGCACTGACCAAGATAAAGGAATTAAAAGTGCAGTTAGTGGATCTAGAAGGGACAAATTTTAGTAGACCAAGCAGTTCGTCTTGGGAAGCGACCGTGGTGTTCGTGGAGAAACCGGATGGGTCGTTAAGGATCTGTATCGATTATCGTAAGTTGAACGAGAAGACGATTAAGAATAAGTATCCTTTGCTGAGATTTGATGATCTATTTGATCAAATGTGTGGTGGAACCAAAGTTCTTTCCCAACTTGATTTAGTGATAGATTTCCATCATTTAAGAGTGGCAGAGGGCAGTATTCCATTGACAACATTTTGAACTAGGTATGGTTCGTATGAGTGGATAGTAATGTCATTCGGGTTAACGAATGCACTTGCTTTCTTCGTGGATTTGATGAACCGAGTTTTCCGAGAGTACTTTGATAGGATTGTGTTGGTATTTACAGGTGATATTTTAGTATACTCCAAGGATGAAAGAGTGCGTGAAGATCATCTTAAAGTAGTTTGAAACGCTGAGGCAGCATCAGCTAAAAATGAAGTTTTTCAAGTGTCATTTTCGGAAAAAAAAGGTTAAGTTTTTTGGTCATGTGGTTTCAAAGAAAGACTTGTCAGTCAATCTAGATAAGATCAAAGTCGTTAATAATTAAAAGAGACTAGAGATGGCGACCAATATTAAAAAATTTCTTGGATTTGCTGGTTATTACCGGAGATTTATCAAAGATTACTCGCAAATAGCAGCACCTTTGACTAAGTTAACTAGAAACGATGCAAAGTTTGTTTGGTCCGACAAATGTGAGGAAGGTCCTTAAGTTAATGCATTTTTTGACCAACGCACCTGTGTTAATAGTTTTAGAAGGAAACCAAAGAATGGTGGTGTATACCGTGCATATGGAACTGGATTAGGAGCTGTGTTGATGCAGAAGGGTAAAGTTATTGCTTGCGCTTCATGACTGCTTAGACCACATGAAGCAAGATATCCTACTCATGATTTGGAGTTGGCTATGATGATCTTCGCATTACAGATATGGAAACACTATTTCTTAGGGGTGAGATTTGTGTTATACACTGATCATAAGTCTTTGAGAAATTTATTCCCTCAAAAGGAGCTGAATATGAGACAACAGAGGTGGTTGGAGTTTTTAGCTGCTTATGATTTTAGTATAGAGTATACTCCTGGAAAAGGAAATAAAGTGAAAGATGCTCTTAGTAGAAGACATCAGCATGTGGTGTTAGCTATGCTGGCAGAATGGAAAGATTTAGAAGATTTGACTACTTGTAGTGTGCAGTTAAGTTCGACTACTAGTTCTAGTCGGAGCACTGCCATGTTGTCAGTTTAGATATCGACCAGTACTAATCGAAAGGATTTCTTCTAAGCAGAGGGAGGATCCAGTATTAGCCGAGAAGATTAGAAGGCTTGAGGTTTGGAACCGAGATCGATGATCTAAAGGTTTTAATCTTGACCAGAGAGGATGGTTGAGAAAGAAGGGACGGTTGTGTGTTTCACATATTGAGGACTTAAGTAAAAAGTTCTTAGGGAATGTCATTGGTCCAAATATAGATTCATCCTAAAGGGACCAAGATGTATCAAGATATGAAGAGGAGCTTCTATTGGAAAGGAATGAAGAGGGATGTTTGTTTTTTGGTTAGGTAGTGTGCAAACTGTAAACAAGTGAAGGCCGAACTTCAGAAGCCGAGTGGATTACTTTAACCTTTGGAGGTACCATTATGGAAATCGGATTCGATATCCATGGATTTTATAGACAGGCTTCCAGGGTCAAATAGAGAAAATGAAAGTATATGGGTCTTAGTGGTTAGGTTAACAAAGAGTACCCATTTCATTTTTGTTAAGTCAACCAGGACGACACCTGTTTTAGCTAAGTTGTTCATGAAAAACATAGTTAGACTGCATGAAATTCCTAGTATAGTCAGTGACAAAGATGCTTTGTTTGATATCGAATTCTGAAAGAGTCAACATGAGGAGTTAGGTGCCAAGCTTAAGATGAGTACTGCGCATCACCCTCAGACGGATGGGCAGACAGAAAGAGTCAATGAGGTACTCGAGGATTTCTTGGAAGCTTGTGTATTGGATTTTGGTGTATCTTGGGAAGATCACCTACACCTAGTGGAGTTTTCCTATAATAACAGTTATCAGACTAGTATAGGAATGGCTCCTTTGAAAGCTTTGTATGGAAGGTCATGCAAATCACAAGCATGTTGGTTGGATATTGGAGACAGACTAGTCTTAGGTCCATATTTGGTTAGAGAGGCGATAGAGAAGATTGAGTTGATCCGAGAAAGTATGAAGGAAGCTCAGTCCAGATACAAATGTTACGAAGATAAGAGGCGTAAAGACCTAGAATTCCCAGTTGGAGATAAGGTTTTTATTAAAGTAGCATCGATGAAGGATGTGCGGGATTTGAAAAGTCAGAGAAAGTGGCATCAAGATATGTTGGGCCTTCCAAGTTATAGAGAGGATCGTGAAGCTCACATATAGAATTGAGTTGCCGAGTAGTATGGCAGGTGTCCATAATGCGTTTCATATGTCTCATCTTCGCATGTGTGTGCATGTTCTAGAGACTGTTATTCTTCTGACAAGGTTGGAAGATTTAATAGTAGAGACTAATTTTACTTTTGTTAGATAATTAGTTCGGATTGTAGCGAGAGATGAGAAAAGGTTAAGGAACAAGACAATCGAGTTGGTGAAAGTTCAATGGAGCGACAACGAGAAGGACTGTACTTGGAAGACAGAAGATAGGATTAGAGATACTTAACCTGATCTACTGTAAGGATATGTTCTATATTAGCTTTAAATAGATAGTTGCTAGTCAGGTAGGCTGGTATGGTTGTTAGGAGCTGTTACAGATGATTGCTATATTTAGT
The DNA here is from genome assembly GCA_030765085.1 of Allium cepa. Lineage (NCBI taxonomy): Eukaryota > Viridiplantae > Streptophyta > Magnoliopsida > Asparagales > Amaryllidaceae > Allium > Allium cepa. The sequence continues at coordinate 757,706,853 of CM060932.1, read as the reverse complement.
ATTTAGTCCTCAAAGAATTTCGAGGACGAAATTCTTTAAGGAGAGTAGCCTGTAACACCCCTAAAAATTATTCATGAGATTTAATTAGATAAATTAAATAGAATAGTGTAAATACAAGAGTGTTAAGGTGATTGAGATTTGAAAATTTAAATTAAAGACTGAGCTTAACTAAATACAAAGAATGGGCTACGATAAGTTTCATATGTTAATTAATAAGAAAATAATTAATGTAAGGGTATTATAGTAATTGCCACCATCGTGATCCTATTACCCTTAAAATTGTCGTTTCATTTCCTTTTCGCGTTCATTTTGCAAAACACAAAACGTAAAAACCTAAAGCTCAAGCCGACTATTACTTAGGAGGAAAAGAGGAGAGAAATTCATCTAAAGCTAAGGAATCAAGCTAGGGGAATTAATCAAGGATCAAATCTCAAATTCTTTATCCTAATCAAGGTGAATAATAATCAAAACATCACTATTTTTGTTTCAAAGATCGTTGATTTCGATTTTAAGTTTAAATCCATTATGATGATTTTTGAAGACGATATGCATGAAATTTATGATATATTTGATTCAAACAAGATTGTTTGATAATTTTTTAATTCGGTTTTAGGGAAAAATTGTATTTTCTGGCTTTCGAATGCCATAAGGAATTTATATGTTATGTAAAACATTATTTTTGAGATGGGTTAAATTTTCTGTAATTTTCCAAGCTATGGAAAATTTATTATGAATTTTTGAAGGAAGAAATGAATAAATTGGGTTTAAAATTATTTCAGCTATTATTTAAAAAAAATGGATTTGAAATTTGTGTATGTTAAATAAAATATTGAAAGTGAATTTTATGTTTTTTGGGGATTTTTCCTAAGTAATTTACCATGAAATTAAATTATTTTAGAAGAAGGACTTAAATGTTTTATTTGTTTAGCTTAGGGAATGGCTTATTTGCTAAATCAATTTAATTAGATCTAATATAATTACGGTAGTTCTATTTTGGAAAGAATTTGAAAATTTTATGGCAACCAATTAAGTGTCTACAAATAGGCAGGTTAGTTAAAAAGCAATTACTTAAAAGGCATTAAAACAGTCTTTACCCAGAAATTATGTTTCGCCTCTTTCAGACGCCACCTTTCGACCCTGTACTTCCGCCTCCACCAACCAAGTCAAAACCAATAAACACGGTATCAATAAGTTGGTACGTAGTGGATTGGAGAAAGGCGAAAGGTATGACGTCAAAACCTAGCTTTTGAAGAGGTCGAAGCCTTTGTTTTACTATCCAAAGATATGCACTTGCTTTGTTTTCAAAAAGATGCTTTCAAAAGGGTCGAAATCCATTTAAATAGCTTTCAAAAATTTTGCTGCCTTTTTGTTTCAAAAGTAATGCATTCAAATGAGTTGCCTTGTTTTTATTCAATGCTTTTGAAAGGCGAAGTTTCAACCCAGTCGAATCCCTGCTGCCAACCTTATGCCTTTCGAATGGAATGAAATCATCAACTAGATTGAAAGTTAGCTGTTGTTTTATAAATGAAGTAAGCCACTTCCTAAAACTTTCGAAAGGGTTAGTAGTTTCAAAGGTAATGGCTTCGAAAGGGGTTTTGAAGCAATCCTTCCAAGTGTTTTAATTTATATGATTAATGCTTTTGAAAGGATGGTTCCAAAGCCATCAGTTTTCCCCATACTCTCTTATAGAAGATTAATGGTTTCGAAAAGGGTAATTTCATTTGTTTTCACTTTGATCCAAAAGATATTTTTAGAATAAACCCAATGGTTTCAAAAGGGATACATATGGTTTCAAAAGGGATACATATGGTTTCAAAAGGGTTACTTTTAGTGGTTTTGAAGCTATGCTTCTAAGATTTAATAAATAATACTTTAATACTTTCGAAAGGTATGTTTTGAAGGTTAGGAAAGAGATGTTTTAAAGTGTTTCGAAAGGCATATGCTTAGTGTTTTGAAAAGAAGATTCGAATGCTTTCAAAGGAGGTTATCCAATGATTTCGAAAGTAAAAGTTTAAGGTTTCAAAAGCCTTAGTTTTCAAAACAAAGAACCCAATCTCATTTTAAAAGGCAAAACCATGGCATAAACAAATGGAGTTTTAAAATGACTTTTAAGTATGAAATTTTAGAAGAAGCTTTCCTTGATAAAATAATAGGTTAATGGGATTAACCATGTTTCATATGAAAATGATTTCAAGGATATTAAACCACATATGTTGGTGTTATTATGTTATTATGTATGCTTCTTTTAATATATATTCACTTTAAATGGACTCATAACTGTATTTTGGGGAGAGAGGCTAAAATAACCAGCTAGGTTGACCCAATAGTGAATATAAATTGAGTTAACTCCTATATGAGTAGAATTGCATCCAGAATATCAGGTAGACCAGAATATAGGATGTCTAAACACTGATTAAAGGAGTTTTCAGATAGACATGTTCATAGTAAATCCATGAAAACTATGATTAGAAAGAGTTATCGACAGGCTCCAATTGGTTTGTAGTGAACCCATGAAAACTTTATCCGGATAAAGTTATTGACAGAAGTCAATAGGTTCCTAGTCAACCCATGAAAACTAGGATATGAGGAAATTTATTGGAGATTCCAAGAGGTTTAGGGAGAAACCATGAAATGATAAAGTTATTGTAAGGGGCCAATAGGTTCTTAGTGATCTCATGAAACTATGAAACTGGATAGGGAGTCCATAAGTTTTAAACAAGTTATTAGTAAGCTCATGAAAAATAATAGGTTAATAGTGACCCTAGAAACTTTAACTGAGATAGATAGTAAAATGAATGGGGATGGGTAATCCAAAATTGATTTACTTGTTTGCATATTATCATAATATTTTGAATTGTTATGTTTTAACCATTGTGGATGTAGGAGCACAGTATGTAGTTTTTATAAAGTTTTAGTTAAGATACTAGTGAGGGAAAAACCCATTCCTTGAGCGTCGTGGTCTCGCTAGATATCTAAATGGTTCGAGATGGTAGGTTATTATTCATACCAGGCTTTATGTCTGACTCAAAGTTTATGTTTTCCCTTTAAACTCTCGAGTGCTCAATTAACTTTGAGTAGTTTTAGAGTTGAGGTTTTCAAGTACCTCTTTAAACAAATAAGCTTTTGGAGACGTGCAGAAGGCAAGTTAGCTATTAAGGTTTCTTTTCTATTTTTATTCCATTGTGTTCTGTTATAAAGGCAAAGTTTTTAATTGCCTAGACTCTAATCATCAAAGGGGGCAACTTCATATGTCGCTCTTGGCGTATGTTGTAATAATTATATTTTCTCCAAACGTGGTTCTCGAATATAGGATTATGTAAGGAATGTTGAAATGATTTGAACTGGAATATCAAAGCTGTTTTATGATTTTTGAAATTTTCCATACCTATGTATTTTTGTTATATCAATGTATCTAACATTAACATATTTGGTTGCTGAGGAACAATAAGTACGGATGATTGCAACATTCATAGCCGTTAGTTTTGGGCCTCCAAGTAGAGGATGTTACAAAGCCCTCCAGTGCTTAGGTTTGAGCCTGGACCGCTTATAGATCCTTATTAAGTGTGTCATCTTGGACAACCTTCAAGCCTCTAACACTTAGGTTCAACCAGGGATTTCCTATAAGTCCTTATTATAGCGTGTTACCCTAGAGAACATTTGAGCTCCCTAGTGCTTAGGTTCAAGCCAGGACCATCTATAGCTTCTTATTGCAGTGTATCACCCGGAGAACCTTTAGGTCTCTTAATGCTTAGGTTCAAGTCGGGGCTACTTGTAGCTCCCTATTAGAGCACGTCATCCTGAAGAACCTTCAAGCCTCTCAACACTTTTGTTCGAGTCAGGATCGCATATTTCTCCTTATTACAGTGTGTCACCTTGGAAAACCTTCAAGCCCTTCAGCACTTAAGTTAAAGATGGAATAGCCCAACAGTAGAGTGACGCATAGATAGGTTCACTTTTTAAAATTCTACCAGCTAAACTCTTATGAACAATAGTGCCTACCACTCATCTCACAATTATATCGTACCTTTATATACAAGAGTGATCATGCTAGCCATGCACCTCGGTTCGAGCTGGGATATACAGTCATCTAAAGAAAGGTGATGGGTCACCCATCAGAACCCTTAAGCCCCTTGCACTCCGATTTTAGGCCCTCCACTCTATACATGATTGCTTATCACCTAGGAGAAACCCATAGGCCAACATGCGCTCCCACTCAATGCCAATGCCACTTTCCACTCAGTACTCGATGGCACTTGGCTCTTATCAATGCCAGAGTTTATCCCGTTGGATGACAATATTACTGCTTAGCATGTCTTAAACATGAATTTTTTTCTAAATATAACACAAGAACACCTTTTGCCTGCATGTAACCTAGAAAAACCTCGATCTACTCAGCGCTTAGGTTTGCATCGAGAACGTCCATCAACAAAGCAGTCGTGAAGCTTAGTTTTCATTTACTGACCTTAACACCCGACGAAAGATCAAGTAGCAGAGTCGGCACCTACTACCAAGTCAATTAACCGGCTCGACTTATTAGCTAAAACAGATTGGTCAATCTAGTACAAGTGACTTTTCTAGCTATCTAAGATCCGCTACCCTACCGGTCGTAGGCAAACAATCAAAGACGACAACTAGTTTCATAGACAACAAGTTTGCGATAAAAGATCCATTCTTTTTCAGTTCAAAGAATTGTGGAGGCACAATGCCTGTCCCGTTGGGTTTACAAACATTTTCAATTTCTAATCAAATAAAAATGAGAAAAAGAGAAGAAGAAGAAGAAGCACGTTAGTGGAACACTTTAGAAGATCTAGCTTTAAAGCTAAGATGAGCTCCCATGCACTCTAAACGATCAAGAATTCGCTGAAGAAAAGGGGGAGTATGCTACCACCTTCAAAGCCCTCCGCATCAGATTTCGCAAGAAACCTAAAAAGCTTCCAATCATCCTCACCAGGAGTAGACCGGGCTTCAGACATGTTAAAGCGGAGGAGGCGACAATAACTACTCTTTCAAGTAAGGCACTGAACCATCCAAACCGACCTGAGCAGGAATATTAGAGCGTCAAAGCAAGGAAGCCCCCAAGCTTCACCTGGACCTTAAGTCTGAGACCGCTTTCATTCATCGCCAAAACTTTGACCAAGGGGCACAGGTCCAAGCCAAAAGCAATATCCATCTCAAGAAGTAGAAATCTAAGAAGCGATCCGAATTGTAATAGACAAACACAATTCGGCACCAAAAGAGCTATCTCCTTCCTTTTAATCCTAACTAAATTTGATAAAAACTCAACCTACTCGTCCATCAAATCAAAGCACAAGATCAGCACGATCCATCTCTCATTGGCCAACCAACTCTCTCTTTACCCCACTTACAAAGTTGACTCCAGGCCAGTCGGTTTTCTCAAGTATCACTCCCTGGGCTATCTCCCAATCAACATAACTTGAGACCATCTCAATGGTGGCCCGTCAGTGATCCAGCTTCGATGCTGCCACCTTCGATCTACAGTCAGTCTTGTCTCACCCAGTTCGACATACCTTTGGATCTCGCCAGTTCCCTATTCTCCTTAAAGTCTCGGCAGATCAACTAAGCCCATTTGCCACCAAGGCATGTAGGAGAAAAGCGACAAGTGGTACACCTAGGTGTGCCTACTTCTAACAAGAAGCATGTTCCATTTTCCACAAGATGTTGCGGGTACAAGCACATTTAATGTAAAGCATGGTAGGGCATGCACTTGGTATAGTTCTTATGTTGACCTTCAACTCAGCCACGCATTTCTTTCTTTCGCCATTTTTCTTTCATCAAGCCCATTCGACTAGATCAATGGCCAAGCATGCTTCACGCCTACTTTTCATGATTTTAGTCATCTAAGTATCAATTCAACTACCATAATAACACCATGCATGACCACTTCATAGGAGTTTTCCTCAAAAGGTGGGCTCTCGAACAGTTGTTTAGGGCCCTAGAGGTTGGTCCCTTGGAGGTTAGTTCCCCGATTGATATGGCCCAGAAGGTTGGAATCTGCAATCCACCACTCAAATATCCTGATACAACAACTCCTTGAGACTAGAAGCTTCATTAGTTATGGATGTATCATGTTTTCTTTTTATTCTCTTATATTTCTTATGATTGTAAGAGGACAATATAGTAAGAGGACTTTACAGTGGACGTAGGTAGTTTCGATGACCACTTCGCCTCTTGTGTCAGTTACCTGCAAATGCACCTTTTCCTTAATTTTTCCTTTGTTAAGCCCGGTGATTGGCAAGTAGTCTTTTCTCTTCACACACATTATCATAGCTCTGAGGTTGACGAAAAATATCATTAGCATCTGCAATGTAACAGCTAACCTCGTAAAGACTAATCATCCTTCAGCTCATTTGAAACCTATAGTTTATATTAAGTTATTATCCATATCACATTATGTCCAAACATCTTATCTTATATTATATCTCTTATTAGCGCATCTCTCGACATTTTTTCGATTTTATTGTAATTTTGAAATTAAAATACTCCAATCTCATTGGTTCATTTAATTCTTAAGCATCCTTTATTTGATGAGCTTCCCACCCAAGTTCAAGTCCTACTATCCGCTTTTTATCTAATATATTTTAGAATTACTTAACTCTAATTGATTCCCTCTGTGGCAAGGAAGACATGGAATCCCATTATTCTTATTTTGTTTGATAAATGTTGGAACCATGAAGTTCAATAATATAGTTTTATTTTTTTATTGTGGTTATCTTTTTCTTTATAATTTCTATAAATCCCCAAGTTTAAATCCTATGTTTTATTTTAAATAAGCAAGCATGAACCAGTTAAAAATTTAATGATTCTTTTTTCTAAAATTATAAATATTATTGATAAACAAATAAATGTCATTAAACTTTTATAGTGAAACTAATAAAAGGGAAGAAATAAAAAATAGTTGATTATACTGTTTTACTCCTTTTCCTCTCTATCTCAAGCAAGACCTATGGAATCTTGCTATCCTTGGTTTGTTTGATACATTTTAAAATCATGAAGATCAATAATATAATTTTAATTATTTTCTTTTAGGACTCTTCTTTTTCATTTTTATCAAAACCTGCATTCAAATCGTGAAATATGTTTGGTATTTATTTTGGATAAGTAAGCATGATCTAACTTGTCATTTTATTGATTTTTATTGTTGGCAATTAAAAATGTTATTGATAAATTAGACCTTGAGCTTAAATCTTACATGTTTTTATGTGTTACTTTAAATAAATAAGCATGATCTAGTTCAAATTTTGTTGTTTTTAGCTTTAAAACATTATTGATGAACAATAAATATCTTTGAACGCATACTAAAACTGGTAAGAGTGAAGAAATATACAAATAAATCAATTATGTTAATTTACTCTTTTTCTCTCTATCCTAAGCAAGACCTAAGAAATATCGATATCCTTAGCTTATCTAGTACAATTTAAAATCATAAAGTTTGATAATGTAGTTTTGATCTTTTTTCTTTTAGAAAACTCTTTTGTCTATCATTCCTATCAAAACTTGAGTTCAAATCCTATAAGCTTTTTGTATTTATTTTAGATAAGTGAGCATGATCCAATTTCACATTTTATTGATTATATTTTTGAAATTGAAGAATTTACTGATAAAAATAAATATTTTTAACCATGTGTAGTAAAGTTGGTAAAATGAAAAAGTAAATTAAGAAATAAATTTTAACATAAATAATAATAAGTATCAATAAATTTTAATGATCAATAAACTCTATATTCATCTAATATAATAGCCATAATTCTATTTGATGGCAATAGATTCTTCAATGGATCACTATATATTGTCGGATATGCATTTACATTTTTCTTGGCTCTATGTAGTTTGTCTATACTTTATTTTGTTTACAACTTCTCTTGCTATGTCAACTATGATTTATTGACGATGACAAGTCTACATGCAACAAAGAATGTTGAAATGAACTGTGAGTTACATATATAAGTTATTTGGTCTTAGACCTTATTTTTTATCGTTTTATACTGGCATTAATTTGAATTATAAATAAATCAAGTAGTTATAAATATATTGAAATAATGGAAACTTAAAATTCTTTCATTTTGATATCGATATATATTGGCTTATAATTATAAATATAACACCTCGTAAATTAAAAGTAATTGATTTAAAGTAAATTAATTAAAAAAATTATTAAATATAAAAATAGAACTTTTACAAATGTTGGAATTTGGTTACAGAAGTTACACCATTGTGTTTGTAGTAATTTTCCGATCAACTTTCATATATAAAGTTTTACGATTAGAGTTCACACGGAAAAGTTATTAACGCTTGAAGTTTTCGAATTGGAAATAATTCAAAACCTATTAAGAAAGTAAATGTTAATAACTTAGCATTAAAATGGACACTAAGTATAAATGTTAATTAAGGGTGCTCAATCAAATTAATTCTAATTAAGAAAGCATGTAAATAAACAAAATTAAGGGTAGAAGGAAATAAATGTCATTAATTTATTATTTTGATGCTAAATTAAACATCAAAAGTTAGGGTTATATGAAATTAATTTGAATCAAATATAATGCATACAGAAATACATTATAATTTATCTATGTCAAACAAATTCTCAATCTTCAAGTAATGTTAACTTAGCGTTAACATTAATCTGAGATGGAATAAAATTAGTTGCAGGAGGAAACAAAGGAAATAAAACGATCAAAATAAAAACTTAAGGTATAAACAAGTGACTGGATTAATAAACTAAAATCTAGTGAATGAAATTGATTTATTCATATATAAATACAGGACCAACCCCTCACTTTTCTTATCATACTTTTTGAATCAAAGTGCGAAGCTCTGGCATTTTCTTTTTTTCATAAATTCTAGGAAATATAGAAATTATAAAATAGTATAATATATATATGTGTAGGTGTGTGTATGTGGAGAATAATGATAATGAAGAGAAGAAGAATAAATGGTGAATCGATTCTGTGGAGAAAGGTAAATTATAACCTAGATCTTAATCTAAATCTCTTCTCAGATCTATAATTTTAAAGAATATATATACATTTAACACATATTTTGGTATAATAAAAAAGAGTTAAATAATAAGAATGAATTTAGATTTGGAAGCTTAGAAGTGAATGAAAAATTATATATTTATATACAATATTGGATTTATACCGTTTTAAATCTATTCATATATGCCTGAAAGTAATTATGGAGTTGTAGGCTTAAATATATACATGTAATGAATTGATAAATCATGCCACCATTTTTTGTAAATGATTAACACTATTTTAATATTGCATATATTTGAATCTAGAAAGTAAGGGTAAAAATAGACCCTAAATTAATAAGATTGTGTAGTAATTCTAGGTTTGTTGGTCAAATGATATGTGTGAGTAAATGTGAACTGGAAGTTATTATAAATTGAATTAGAATTTAAGTTGTATTTTAATTCATTGAAACAAAGTGTGTTGCAATGTAAATTTCTACAAATTATCCGATCTTATAAACATGCACAAATGTGTAACATGAAATAACAATGAACATGTAGGGATATTTACCGCATTTTGTACTGTCTATTTCAATAATAACAGAAAAGACAATTCCTGGCAGTTATAAACCTAGCACAACTCCTCTTTTAGGTGAGTTATGGAAATTTACAATGTTTGCATTTCCTTTTGAAGGATGTAATTCCTACGCATTAAGATATAGAAATCCCTAAGCATAACCAAAATATTGTAAGTAAAGATTGTAATAATAATTCAATTATGTAATCTAATATATGCAATAAATTAGGAAATAAATAATAGGCGATGAAGTATATGTAAAACAATGAAATGAGCAAGTAAGAAGATTATAGTAATCAAAGGTAGATAGTAAAAGTTATAAAGGAATGGTATAATATACTTAATAGTACTAAGTAGGAGTTAAGTAGAAAAATATAATTGATCTATTTGATTAGAAATAAGCAGTAAATGATATTAAAAGTGTCATAAATGACACAAGAAGTAAGCTATGTAAAAATAACTTAATGCAATAATTGAACATAAGAGGTATAGTAATTAAACAAATTTATATAGCCTCAAGTATGCGCTTATGACAGGTGTGAATTATTGAATCTAGATAATGGCTTAGATTAATTAAGAAAGATGTTACCATTAGTATGACAGGGGATGCGAGGTAAGTAATGTTACACAACAGAAGTCTTTCCACTAAAAGGGGCTACTAATGGTTGTGTATTCATTTTATCCATTCTAGGAGTGATACTTTGTTGCAAAAGAAGGCTTAAAATTCTTGCTTTTGGATACATGCTTGTTTTTAAATTCAAAATCATCATTACTTTCAAAAATATCATGAATTACTTCATGATTTTGAAAGTTAATTTGAAAAGACGAATGGTCCATTCCACTAGATTTGCATTCAAGAATGTGACCCGGAAGTTCACAATTTAAAACAATTTATGTCCCTTTGACACTACTCCAAACTTCTCCTTCTCTACCATCATAAAAATTTTCCTTTTAAATTTGCATAAAACATCTACACTAATTTTGGATAACAAACGAAATCATTTTTAGAAGCATCAATTAAAACAAGAATTTCATTTTGCAAACAAAGATTGAAAACATCATAAGTAGGAAAATCTTCAAAAATAGAAAATCTTTCGGGAAAGACTTTTTCGAAAGATAAATACTTAATATAGGCTTGAATGGCTTATTGATCATTAAAAAGATGTTCTTTTATTTTCTTAGAAAGCCTTATGGTTGCCTTAGTATTACTTGAGGATGCCATTGAAGAGTAGTTTGAAGGGATAAAAGAGTTTATGATTTTTGAATTTGAAAATGAAAGTAAAAGATGAATGGATGGGGATATAGTAAGTAAATAGAGAATCAAAGGACAGGTTCTCTTGTTAATGAACAACTTTTCAGAATATAGGAGTTAGTGAAAAGGTGGAGGGAAATTCAAATTTTCAATTAGAACTTGAAATTCAAAATACGTCTACATATGCCGCATATGTACATGGGATATGTCGACATATAGGTCAAAATTTTTGAAAATTGTTTTTGTTAATTATATCCTATTTTATTATATATATATCTATTTATAATTATCCTATTTTTAGAAAAATAATTTAAACATATTTTATATTATTATTTTATTATTCAACATATATAAAATATTTAAATTTAAAATATAATCACATAATATTCGACCAATATTATTATTAATCTATATGATATTCCTAACAACCAATAAAGCAACCAAAAAGAAGGAAAAATTCATTCAAGAAATTAAAAAACTTTTGATATATTAAAAACGTACCTTTTTCTGATCCATTTCACCATTTTGTTCTGAATTTTTTATTGTTGTGAAGCATATATTAGCGATTTCAATATCTGATTCATTATCACTTGACAATGTGTTTGAATCGTCTAATGTTGCAATATCTGCTCTTCTCCGTTTTCTGGATGATTCAATGTTTGGTGTAGTTTTTAATTTATCGGGATTTGGAAAGTCTTATTTTAACGGACAGGGTTATTCCAGTTATAACATCTAATACCATATCTATTTCCACTTCTGCTTCCTATATTTTTTTATCATTTCTTTTGAAATTATTCTTCTTTCTATATTTTAGAAATTTTCTCATATTCCTGGTCATGAAAGCAATTTCTTCATCGTCATCGTTATCTGAATCTAGATTATCCATCATGGCATTAAAAGTTATAGATTTCTTCTCTATTGCTTTGCTTTCTCTCTGCCTTGCATTTGTGCTTCAAAAGACATCAAATTGTCAATTAACTCTTTAATTTTAGAGTGCTAATGTCGTTAGCCTCTTCAACTGCAGGAGTCTTTTGATCCCATTTAGGAGTAAATGAGTTGAAAATTTCTAACTTGATCCTCCTTAGAAAAACCTTTACCCAGTGCAATAAGTGAGTGTACTATATCTTGGAATATATTATACATATCAGATATGGACTCTTTTGGATTCGTTTTGAATAATTGAAATTATTTTGTTAACATGAAAATTTTGATCTATTTAACTTATGCCTTCATGAATAGCTTGCAAATTTCTCCAAATTTCAAATACAGACTTACATATAGACACTCTATTAAATTCATTTCTATCTAGTGAACAAAATAATATATTCATAGCCTTAGAATTACTTTATGAAACTACATTTTGGTCAGTAGTCCACTATGCAAAATTAGTCTCGGGTTTAGTGTACACGGTTTGTGTGATATTTCGAGTGTCTAAACCAATTTATTATATGTTAATTTTCATTCTGCATGACTAATATGTGTAATTACCGCCATTAAAAAGTGGAGGTCTAGTAGTAGGTTGTCCTTCGACAAATGAGTGACTAACAAGTGTATTGATAGTTTTACTGTCAGCACTATTACTAGTGTTGGTAGCCATTTAATTTTTTTTCTAGAATCAGATGATGAATACGTTGAAAACCTATGCTCTAATACCAAATGTGATTAGGTGGATTAGGGATCTTAAGGCTAAATTAATAAAAGAGGAGGGTGAATAGTGTTTAAATAATTTATGAATATTTTTCAAATTCTTTAGGATTTTACTTAGAATGATGTAATTAATAATCACGGGAACAATCAGAGAATCAAAGTACAGATAAAAGTAAATGCAGTAAAAATAAAAAGGAAAGAACACACTAGGATTTTATACTGGTTTGAAGTTACCCTACATCCAGTCCCGCAAAATTTCTTATACAAATTTCTTTTCAACTAGTATATGCAAATACAATATCAATTTCAATGCTAAGACACACTCTCCAGAATCCAGACCTCCGAGTAGAGTCACTTGATTTCAAAGCTACAAGCACAACCACTAGATTTACAGCTGCAAAGCACACCCAATTGATTTTATAAGCTACACACCTACTTGGATTTTTGGAATACCAAGCACATCATAAAGTACAAGAGTATGATTTGATAGAGTTTACAGATTTAGATCTTTGATCTTGATTACAACTAATCCTATAACTCTTAAATAGCACTTTGATCTTGGTTTGAGTGAGAGAGTTGAGATAAATTAGAAAGTATATGAAAGAGAATCAAAGTAGTAATGGTTGAATTTGATTCTGCTTCAATTTTGCAGAGTTTGGGTAAAATTTGAATTTTGAATTTTACAGCCACTATGTCAACATACATGAATAAGATATGTTGATATATCCCTTTATATTTTGGAAAACACTTTTAAAATATTATTTTGAAAATCCCTTGCTTTGTAAAATTATTTGATACTTTGTAGAATCATTTAAATATAGTTTATACATATTTTAATCAGAATATAACTTAATACAACTTTATAAAATAATTTTGAAAGATTTAATAAGAGTATTTAATAATATATTAAAAAGTCAAGATAATTTTAACTTATTAAAGTATAAACAAGAATTAAGTATATATATAAACTTAAAAGCACTAAAGCAATATTTTTATAATCATAAGAGACTGAAAGTCAATTTGGAAAATATTTTGGAAAGATTGAAGAATATTTGAAAAAAAAATAAAACAAAATTAGAGAAGGCGAGAGCGACCAGGAAAGTGCTATCAAGGTTTTCACATGAATTCTATGACTCTATAAATTATCTGGAATATCTTGAAATCTTGAACTCTTTAATACTCATGAGTCTTCAATTATCATTATCTTGAATCTACTCTTGATCATCATCATCTTGAATCTACTCTTAATATCAGCTTCTTGATATATCATCTCTTGATACTGTACAGTCTTCTTAATCAAAACTGGTTTAATATCCCACACCGTATACTATATATATCTTGATAAAACATTAGTATCTACATTTTATATAATGTCCTATAGTTGTTATCATCAAAACCAAAACCTAAGGCACTAACAGTTTGGTATAACAATTGAATTTTTAAAGGTAAAACTTAATAAATGGTTTGAGTTAAAAATCTCACTTCTTAAGAAGTAAAATCTTTATTGTTAATAGTCTATAAAGGAAAATTGATTTGAATGACCATTCATGTAAAAAAATTTAATTATTGTTGAAAAGAAAGAAAGATTTTTTTTTAAAAATTAAATTACTAATATTTCTATTTAGAATTAATAAATAAACTTAATTGATAAATCCTAAATTGCAGTTTAAATGTTTAGTGTAACGTCCCGAAATTTTCGATCTCGAAAATTTTAGATAGTTAAGAAAAGAAGAAAAGAAGAAAAGAGATAGAAGAAGAAAAAACAGAAAACCAAACTCAGAATCTCACATTCGTAGTGGATAAGATATATTATCAAATAATATTCTTTACACAAAGAAAGTTGTATCAGCCAATTACATTTTATTACATCAGAGCACAACATTTCGCAACAACTGGATAGTTAAAATAACATGTTCCAGAATTACAAACAATAATATACACAGCGAAATACTATATACGTTCCTGCCATCCAACTCGTCTCCTGAGCTCCAGAACGTCCTTACCTGAAAATCTATAATACTCGGTCTGACCCGAGCATTACATCGAAGTAACACCCGGGTCTGGCTGGAAACCAGCGTGAGTAAACCCATCTAACATGAATTACAAAAACATACAATTTATATATAACCAGGGGTAACTTGTACCTTATTATAAGTAAACAACTTGTATAATCAACACTTATTTCCATAAATAAATATCTAAGTACCCAACTTAATTTAATTGTTCCAAATTATCCCATTCCAGCCTATTGATTACACATATCAAATCTATTAAGAATCATTGTAGGTTACATATCGAAGCAAGTTTGGGTATTTACTGATACCCGACCCCGATCTCTTCGAATTCAATACCATCTTAACTCAAGTTATTCAAGTGAAATACAATTCAAATGTAAATACAAGAAGTCACTTTTTACCCAACAATTCAACATCATTGGATAACCACATTATCACTATCCACCCAAACATATCATATCACAAAACATTTCATACCATAGATATCAACTAATTCAAGGTATTAATATCATTCGATCATTCATAAGCAAGATTTATCACTTCCAAAATTAATTTAGTTTATCTCTAATTAAATTAATTACTAATCTTTAATCACTTAGATTACCTTTACTTAACATTAATTAATTATAAACCAATTAAGTAGTCATCCTTTAATCATTCCTCTTAATTAATTACCCTTGATTAACTATCCTTAGTTACAATAAATAACTAACCCTTATTAAATTACATTAAGTAGTTAATCCTTAGTTACTTCACTTAAGTAATTTACCTTTAATTACTTTCACCAAGTAATTATTCCACCGGTTAATTATCCTTAATTAATTAACCTTGATCATTAATTAATTTAACTTTTAATTACTAATTAAATTAATTAACCCTTAACAAATTAATTCTTTAATTATTTACATTAAGTAATTATTATTTAAGTAAATAAATCTCTAATTACTAGTTAATAAATCTCTAATTAATTAATCTCCCTTAAATTTTAATTAATTAATCCTTAATCAATAATTAATTAATTTCTCTTTAATCCATTTAATCAATCTTTAATCACCATAGGCCTTAATTAACTTTAAGATAACCCATTTATCTTTATTGATTTCTTAGTTATCATTAACATATAAATTTAAAACATTGTAATTAACAACTTAATTTCATTATTAATTAAGTTTTAATTCAACCAAAGAATTTACTTGATCAATTAAAGTTAAAATAAATTACATTCTTTAAATTAACCAAACATTTAAATGACCCGTTATTATTAAAAAGTAATAGTTAAGAAATTGTTAAACTTAATTTTGTCCAAACTTTAAAACTTGTTTATCCATTATATACTTCGGCCCAAACCTCCCCTGGCCCAAACCTTTTTCTACTTCTTTCGTTAGTTCGGCCTGCCTTCTTTCTTTCCTCCTTCGTCATTTCTTCCCTTCCTTTATCTTCCCCCGTCACTTACCTGGAACGATATACACGTACACGAACAAGTATCCGTGCACGCGCAACCCAGTTCCTCTGCTACGCCGCCGGTCATCCCAGCAAACCTCGCCCGATCACCCCATTCCATTCGACCACCCAGGACTCGACGAACGGCCTTGCTCGAAAAAATTTTTTTTGACCTTCTGCTGGAAACGAACAGATACCCATCGTTCGCCAAACTCCGACCATCCTTACCACCATATGCCCTTAAATTGCATCGGAAGACTCGCCTCCTCCTCCCGCATCATATCCTCCACGCGCGCAGCCTTCAATCACATCCTTGCTTCGCTAATCATCTCGAAACTAAAGGCCAATTGAAGAACGCCTAAACCCTAAAATCCAATCGACCATCAACCACGATCATCTAGAAATTCCAGCATTATTTTTATCGTGTAACTCCACCATTGCGCTATCCCCCAGCGTCGAGTACGACGACCATCTTACTATCGATTGCTTGATTTTACCAAAAATACTATTTCCGCTCAACCAGTAAATTCCCATCGATTACACACTTAAAAATCTAGATATGATCACTAAAATTTATCTCTTCAAAACTCGAATCCAGGTAAATAATCCATTCTTGAAATCTAAACACTTGATTTCTGATTGGAAATAATTTTCACTGTATTTTCCTTATTTCTGTACACTTATATTTGATAATTAAAGCTAAAAATATTTTTAGAAATCCAACTTAGTTGTTATTAACAATTTACTTTTAAGGATCACACCCTAAAATTAAACATACGGGGAGGAATTGAATTGATTTGTATACGCATGTGACTGTTATTTATACAAAGAATCATCTATATACATTTCCACAACAAGCAAAGGATAAACCATATCTATATACTCAGAAACCATTTTGGTTTATACTTACAAACACTACTCCAATTGTTAAACACATGCACAATCTTTTAAAAGATTTAGTTTAGATTATTTACTCTCTGTAACAATGTTTGACGGAGAACAGAGTAAATCAACTTATGGAAGTGGTTACTGCATAATCTCTGTTGTTTATAATCTTCACTTACTCACATATTTAAATCAGATTTAAATTTAAAGATGAAGTTTACTCCCATTCATTTAAGAAGTTGCATGCATTCACTCAGTCATATATCCAGTATTTTCATATATATGCCAGATTGACACATTTATACGTCCAGGCAAAACAATTTCACAACATTATTACTAAAATTCATCACATTCATCAAAGCATAAAACAGACTCAACTTTAAAGGAGTAGTTTACTCACCTGTAGATGTTGAGCAGAATGAAACAGTTGATATTTTTGAAAACTTGAATAGCTTAAATCTGAAAGTTGAATGCTACAAGTTGAAGATTTGTTGCTTGATGAATTTTCTGGTTTGAGATTGCTGTTTGAATTTCTGGTTTGTTTTTAATTTGCCTCGGATATGATTTTCTACTATAGGTTTTTTTTTTCTTTGTTTTGAAAGTGTGAAAATAGAAAAAGAATGAAGAGAAGAGGTAGATGTTTTATATAAGCTTAATTAAAATTTATTTAAAAATAAAGGAAAATAAAAATAACATGGTGACACTTGTTAACATTTGTCATTTGCATTTGTTCATCATCATACATTTGTTACTAACATTATTTCATAAATTAACACTTTTTTTTTTCTTTCATGTGTTTATATTCTTTTCAATTTTATAAACCATACTTCTTAAATTAACATATGTATTATAATTTATAAATTATGTATTAAGTTTTTAAATGTTTATATATATATATATATTAATCTATATTTTTTTATTACATGATGTTCTTTAAATATACAACTGTTTATTACAAAGTAACATTTTCAATATATTTATTTGAATTTAAAACCCAAATTCAAATTAAATTTTAAAATCAACTCATATATAAATATATTTTTTAAACAAACACATATTTAATTTTATTTGAAAATAATAATTTTGCCCATTCTAAATAATTATATTAGGGAATTATCAAATAAATATTTATCCAGATATAAATATTTATCATCAGATTTATTTGTTAAATTTATAAATCAGTATTTCTATTAATTATCCCAGTCAATTATCAATTGACAGATATTACAAAATCCGGGTTATCACATTCCTCCTCTCTTTGAATCTTTTCATCTTCGAAAAGGAACGAAACCAGAATTTATTCAATACATATTATCAGAAAAATTACCCTTCGATAAATTTTTAAAACACTTTTAAAAATATTATAAAATAGTTTTTATAAAGATACATTTTATAAATCGATGTCTCAACCAGTCCATCCTTGTTCTCACAGAAATTCGGTCACACGTTGATCAGACGTAGGACTGAAAATCTATAAGTACGTAGCAGACCCATTTTCAACACCCAGTGAAAATGCTTGAAAAATAATTTTATTGAAAATAATAGAATTTTTTTTGAAATTGAGGAAACATTTTTGGTGAGAATGCTCTGGAAATCATCACCCCTATCCATGGTCGCAGTTACATCCTGGGTTACGTTGCCATCGCAGCAAAAGTCCATATAACTATAGGCACTCCGCGCCCCTCGATTACACCATGGAACCCATAACAGATCACAGTTACATTCCAGGCTTACGTTGCCATCACAGCAAAAGTCCATGTACCTGTAAGCATCAGCGCCCTTGATTTTCGCTACCAAAGATGAAACTTCTCCACTCCCACATAGGTCGCAGTCTACCGATGTAAAATCGAACGCAGACTGTTGGCTCTCAGCAGCACACACGACTTTCGCTATGTTACCATAGGCCGCAGTCTACCGATATAAAAACAAACGTAGACTGTTGGCTCTCTGCGGCACACACGACTTTCGCTATGGTCTGCAGTAGATCGCAGTGACATCGAGTAACACTGTCATCACAGCATAACCCAAATGCCTCTGTAGGCATCAGCGCCCTCGATTTTCGCTACACACTACACAAAATCCTCAGGAACTAGTTTTGTCCGCACTCCTCACAGGATCAACTTTAGAACCCCCTTAGGGTTCAAGGCAGTACCACCCTATGGCACTCCTGAGAATTTCATTCCAAGGGAGCACCTTTTTCTCCAGAGCCATTTTCAAAACACTTTATACTATATACATATAGTATCTTCCAAATCATACACCTAGTATGAATCGCATATAAATCTCCTTTCTCAAAATCGATTATCCCAAAATCAGTAATTCTCAAACAAGGCTTTCCAAATATTGATTTTAGAAAAAAATCAAAAGCCTCTCCAAAATCCATAGGTTCCAAAAACCTTTCCTCCAAAATCCTCATAAGATCCTTTATATATATATATAACCTTGAAAAATCTTTGGATCATTTCAAACTTGTATAAAACCCCTTTTTTTACTTCAAATATTTTCAAAATCCTTTCTTCTGGCTATAGATTCAACAAGGGGAGATTTATCTCTTATAATAAAGATATATAAATTTGTTTATCAAAATCAAATATTCAAATTTGATTACTCTTTACAAAACCACTTACCATATCACTTACTTCCATAAAGTAAATTTCTATTATAGAAATATCCAATTACCCTTTTACTTCATCATATATTTCACAAAATATAACTTCCATTTCAAAAACCATTTCACATTCTTATCCACAAATTTCTAGTATCAATTTCATTCAAATCCGTAGATGTACACATATCATCCGTACGCTATACCAATCTGATCGCTCACTCGATCACACAATTTCACTTCCGAACTAGTATCGTCCACCCGACTTCCTAGTGCGGACTCAGATCTAGTTTCTCGATCAGAAACCGTCATTCTCCTTGCATAGCCATAACTATGATAGAGAATATCCAAAACCAATCAACAACCCATATTCAGGTTTGCCGTCGAAAATCGAGCGAAAAATCCCAACTCGGATCGATATACTATCTCGAAATTCTATGCTCGAATCTGGATCAAATCACTATGCGAATAGAATAATATACGTACATTCTACGTATCTATCTTTACTAAATATTAGCCAAATCAATTCTCCTTTCTATTCACATTCACTTTAATTCATATTCACTTATTCACATCTCCTCCCAATATCCCTTTTGATTAACACTTCAATTCTTATCTCAAATGGATATTAAATCATAAATAGTTTGCACTCTGACCACCTTATATTTAGAAAATAGCTTGAAAAGTTAAAAATTGATAAGTAGTTGAAAAATAATTATTAGTTTATAAAGTAGAAATAAAATAGTTAAGTAATTGTAAAATAGTTGGAAATAGTCAAATAGTTATAGAAATTTTAAATAATTGCAAAATAGTTGTAAAATGGTAATTAATTTGTAAAATAGTTGAAAAACAGTAATTAGTTTATAAAACAGTTGAAAAATTATTAAATAGTTTCAAAAATAATTGTAAAACAAGTATAAGATAGTTTTAGGTTTTTAAAAAGAAAGGTTGTATAGTAAATAGCTTGGAAATAGATTTATATTTAAAAAAATTATTTTGAAAATAGTCCAGAGTCAAACTGTTCAATTCCCAACCTCCATTTCCAATCAATTCAATTTAAATTTCCACTTCCATTTAAATTGACTCAATAACTTCAATTTCCATCGAAATTGATTTAATCCCAATTCAAGTTGAATTAACCTCAATTTCTTTCCAAATTCAAATCAAATTCCATTCGAATTTTAAATCTATTCAACTTTAATCACAATTCCAAATTATTCAAATCAATTTGGATTAATTTCAAATTGAACCAGCTTCAATTTCGAATCATTTCAATTCTAGTTTAAATTAATCCCAATTCCCCTTTGAATTTGAACTCATTCATCTTCAAATTCATTTCAAAACAATCTAATTCAAAATTTCCATTTGAATTCTTCAATCACAATTCCAATTAATTCAAATCAAATTCAATTTGAACTAATTCAATTCAAATTTCAAATTTAAACCATCTCGAATTATATAGATTTGAGTTAAAATTTTAAATGTTGATTTAATCCTTTAAATCAAATCAACTTATATCTTTAAACCATTTAATTCTGAATTCAAATTCCATTTTTAACCTATTTCAAAGTTCAAATAATTATTCAAATCCTTTTTAAACAACTAAATTTTTGAAATTCAATTTATCACCGAATTTCAATTTTGAAACCAAACCTTTGAAGTTTTATCTTAAACATTCAAATTTTAAGTCCAAAATGATTCCATTTTATTTTAATAATGGATATATTACCACATCCCATTTTCTTATTCATTTAAACAAATCTAATTTCAGCTTAAAGATTATTAATAACAACAGGATGGTATCATTCAAATTATTTTAAAACATCCATCCATTTCCAATCTCCAGATCTCAAACCAATTTTGACACCACAAAAATCCCAATTCAAATTAACATTTAACTTTTCAAGTTAAGTCTCAATTTCATCTTGGAATTTTCAATTCAGGTTGTTTGTTTTAAACTCATTTAACTTCCCCAAAATTAAATTTCAATTTATTTAATCCAGTCAACCTTACCCAATTTTGAATTCCCACTTCAAATTTTAAACTTCTCATAAACAATCTTCCTATTTATAAGTTCAAAAACTTACCACTTTGGGTTTTCACATCTCATTCCAAATTTAAAACTCAACATTTAGAGTTTATTTCAAACTATCTTTGATATTATGTATATCCACACATATATACATATTTACTTCTTGGCCCACCAAGCCAAATTTAAAAATTTAAACCACCCTCGGTTTTAATTCAAACAAATTCTTTAAAATTTACAAACAACTTCTTATTATAAATAAGATTACATTTAAAATAGTTTGAATAATATTATTTCCTTTTGCATTTTGAAAACAATTTCAAATGTTTAAATTTAGAATTCAGAACTTCACAATTTGAAACCCACTTTAATTTACATCCTTTCTAATTTACAAGTTATTCTCATCAAATGGTTACTTCCTTAAAACATTTATTGTTTATTGGAAAACAATCATCCCATTATTAAACACAATAACCATTCTATTTTCTGGTTTGAAACCAATTCTAATTTATCTTATTTTGAAACTCTTCCCCAACTTCAAGATTTTAATTTCAATTTGAATCCATTTCAAACTTATCTTTATTCAATTTTAGTTTGGTTGTATTTCTATTTCCACTTAATTTAATTCCAATAACTTAACAACCAATTACCTTAATATTTACTAGAAAGAAATATTGCTTTATATATCAAAATATATTCTTATATAAAACCATTGAAAATCTTTATATAAGAAAATAAAAAGTACGCTCTCATATATATATATATATACACACACACACACACACACACACACACACACACACATACACACTCAACTCATCCTAGGGTACCATTGACCCTATCCTTAATGAGTAATCCCACCAAAGCCAAGGTTTTCGCTTAACCTTCAGCTCTGATACCAAATGTAACGACCCAAAATTTTCGATTTTGAAATTTTCAGATAGCCAAGAAAAGAGGAAAAGAGATTGAAGAAGAAGAAACAAAAAACCAAACTCAGAATCTCACATTCGCAGTGGATAAAATATAATATCAAATAATATTCTTTACACAAAGAAAGTTGTATCAGTCAATTACATTTTATTACATCAGAGTTACAACATTTCACAATAACTGGATAGTTAAAATAACTTGTTCCAGAATTACAAATAATAATATACACAACGAAATACTATATACGTTCCTGCCATCCAGCTCGTCTCCTGAGCTCCAGAACATCCTTACTTGAAAATCTATAATATTCGGTCTGACCCAAGCATTACATCAAAGTAACACCCGGGTCAGGCTAGAAACCAGCGTGAGTAAACCCATCTAACATGAATTACAAAAACATACAACTTATATATAATCCGGGTAACTTGTTCCTTATTACAAGTAAACAACTTGTATAATCAACACTTATTTCCACAAATCAATATCTAAGTACCCAACTTAATTTAAATGTTCCAAATTATCCCATTCTAGCCTATTGATTTCACATATCAAATATATTAAGAATCATTGTAGGTTACATATCGAATTAGGTTCAGGTATTTACTGATACCCGACCCCGATCTCTTCGAATTCAATACCATCTTAACTCAAGTTATTCAAGTGAAATACAATTCAAATGTAAATATAAGAAGTCACTTTTTACCCAACAATTCTACATCATTGGATAACCACATTATCACTATCCACCCAAACATATCATATCACAAAGCATTTCATTTCATAGATATCAACAAATTCAAGGTATTAATATCATTTAATCATTCATAAGCAAGATTTATCACTTCCAAAATTAATTTAATCTATCTCCAATTAAATTAATTACTAATCTTTAATCACTTGGATTACCTTTACTTAACATTAATTAATTATAAACCAATTAATTAGGCATCCTTTAATCATTCCTCTTAATTAATTACCCTTGATTAATTATCCTTTAATTACAACAAATAATTAACCCTTCTTAAATTACATTAAGTAATTAATCCTTAGTTACTTCACTTAAGGAATTTACCTTTAATTACTTTCACCAAATAATTATTCCACTGGTTAATTATCCTTAATTAATTAACCTTGATCATTAATTAGTTTAACTTTTAATTACTAATTAAATTAATTAACCCTTTACAAATTAATTCTTTAATTACTTACATTAAGTAATTATTATTTAAGTAAATAAATCTCTAATTACTAGTTAATAAATCTCTAATTAATTAGTCTCCCTTAAGTTTTAATTAATTAATCCTTAATCAATAATTAATTAATTTCTCTTTAATCCATTTAATCAATCTTTAATCACCATAGTCCTTAATTAACTTTAAGATAACCCATTTATCTTTATTGATTTTTTAGTTATCATTAACATATAAATTTAAAACATTTTAATTAACAAATTAATTTCATTATTAATTAAGTTTTAATTCAACCAAAGAATTTACTTGATCAATTAAAGTTAAAATAAATTACACTCTTTAAATTAACCAAACATTTAAATGACCTGTTATTATTAAAAAGTAATAGTTAAGAAATTGTTAAACTTAATTTTGTCCAAGCTTTAAAACTTGTCTATGCATTAAATACTTCGGCCCAAACCTCCCCTGGCCTAAACCTTTTTCTACTACTTTCGTTAGTTCGGCCTGCCTTCTTTCTTTCCTCCTTTGTCATTTCTTCCCGTCCTTTATCTTCCCCCATCACTTACCTGGAACGATATACACATACACGAACACGTATCCGTGCACGTGCAACCCAATTCCTCTGCTACGCCGCTGGTCATCCCAGCAAACCTTGCCCGATCACCCTATTCCATTCAACCACCCAGGTCTTGACGAACGGCCTTGCTCGAAAAAAAAACTTCGACCTCCTGCTGGTAAATAATAGATACCCATCGTTCGCCAAACTCCGACCATCCTTACTACCATATGCCCTTAAATTGCATCGGACCTCCTCCTCTCGCATCGTTTCCTCCACGCGCGCAGCCTTCAATCACATCCTTGCTTCGCTAATCATCCCGAAACCAAAGGCCAATCGAAGAACGCCCAAACCCTAGAATCCAATCGACCATCAACCACGATCATCTAGAAATTCCAGCATCGAGCTATCCCCCAACGTCGAGTACGACGACCATCTTACTGTCGATCGCTTGATTTTACCAAAAATACAATTTCCGTTCAACCAGTAAATTCCCATCGATTACACACTTAAAAATCTAGATATGATCACTAAAATTCATCTCTTCAAAACTCGAATCCAGGTAAATAATCCTTTCTTGAAATCTAAACACTTGATTTCTGATTGGAAATAATTTTCACTGTATTTTCCTTATTTCTGTACACTTATATTTGATAATTAAAGCTAAAAATATTTTTAGAAGTCTTACTTAGTTGTTATTAACAATTTACTTTGAAGGATCACACCCTAAAATTAAACATATGGGGAGGAATTGAATTGATTTGTATATGCATGTGACTGTTATTTATACAGAGAATCATCTATATACATTTCCACAGCAAGAAAAGGATAAACCATATCTATATACTCAGAAACCATTTTGATTTATACTTGCAAACACTACTCCAATTGTTAAACACATGCACAATCTTTTAAAAGATTTGTTTAGATTATTTACTCTCTGTAACAATGTTTGACGGAGAACAGAGTAAATCAACTTATGGAAGTGGTTACTGCATAATCTCTGTTGTTTATAATCTTCACTTACTCACATATTTAAATCAGATTTAAATTTAAAGATGAAGTTTACTCCCATTCATTTAAGAAGTTGCATGCATTCACTCAGTCATATATCCAGTATTTTCATATATATGCCAGATTGACACATTTATACATCCAGGCAAAATAATTTCATAACATTATTACTAAAATTCATCACATTCATCAAACCATAAAACAGATTCAACTTTAAAGGAGTAGTTTACTCACCTGTAGATGTTGAGCAGAATGAAGTAGTTGAGATTTTTGAAAACTTGAATAGCTTAAATCTGAAAGCTGAATGCTACAAGTTGAAGATTTTTTGCTTGATGAATTTTCTGGTTTGAGATTGCTGTTTGAATTTCTGGTTTGTTTTTTATTTGCCTCAGATCTAATTTTCTACTATGGGTTTCTTTTTCTTTTTCTTTGTTTTGAAAGTGTGAAAATAGAAAATGAATGAAGAGAAGAGGTAGATGTTTTATATAAGCTTAATTAAGATTTATTTAAAAATAAAAGTAACATGGTGACACTTGTTAACATTTGTCATTTGCATTTGTTCATCATCATACATTTGTTGCTAACATTATTTCATAAATTAACACTTGTATTTTTTTTTCTTTCATGTGTTTATATTCTTTTCAATGTCATAAACCATACGTCTTAAATTAACATATGTATTATAATTTATAAATTATGTATTAAGTTTTTAAATGTTTATATATATTTATCTATATTATTTTTATTACATGATGTTCTTTAAATATACAACTATTTATTACAAAGTAACATTTTCAATATATTTATTTGAATTTCAAACCCAAATTCAAATTAAATTTTAAAATCAACTTATATATAAATATATTTTTTAAACAAACACATATTTAATTTTATTTGAAAATAATAATTTTGCCCATTCTAAATAATTATAATAGGGAATTATAAAATAAATATTTATCATCAGATTTATTTGTTAAATTTATAAATCAGTATTTCTATTAATTATCCCAGTCATTTATCAATTAACAGATATTACACAATCCAGGTTATCACATTTAGACACCTAAAATTAATGTTTGTTAAAATAAGGAGATTTCCATGGTTCCTTTTTAAGCTATTGAAGGATTCAAATAAAAAGTTTTCGAGTTTATATTTTTATGATAAAAGTTTTGGGATTAAGTACTTCATGATTGTGAAGTTTTAATTCTAAAATGAAGGATAAAATCCAAGCCAACTTTTTTTAATATGGAGTAGATATGGATGATTGTCTATGTTAGATGGGGTAAAAGTTAAGGCTACGAGTAAAACAGCAATGAATGCTCATTGAATAGCAATAGTGAACCCTTATTGGATATAAGGAATATTAGTTTGAGCCTAGGAATGTTTCATTAAACATGGTTGAAGGCCACAAAGAAGAACTAATAAGGAAATGGGAAATGGTATCAAAGTACATTTTGTGAGTTCTACAGTACATGCGCATGAAAAAAACAAAACAAAAAACATACACCAAGATTTGATAATACTGTTAACTGATTTGGATTAAAAAAGAAGATAATAATATAATTGGTTATGATAATGGAAGTAATGGATGAACTTTATTTATCATGAGCTAAAAGAAAATTTAAATTATGTGGGTTACAATAGAATGGCATGTAGGCCTGTCAATAAATTCTTTCGGATGCGGATAGCGCAATATTCACATCCGCATCCACAGATACAGATGAATATCAGATAATTATCCTATCTGCTAACGACTAATAAATCAAGAATTATAAAAATAAAATTTTAGTTTAACATAATTATTTTCAATCTTATTGATTATAAAAGTGTTAAATATTAACAAATATGATGATAATAAATAGATTTGAGCGGTTAAAAAGTATTAAATGCATATAATATAAACTACTAAATTAATAAAATAATAAACAAATATCTTTCACTGCACTAAAATACACATGATTTGAACTATAATCTTGACAAAAACTGGACGGATAATTTTCGGATGCGGATGTCTTCACATCCTCATCCGCATTCGTTTTTTCGGATATCGGATATTTATCCGCTTTTCATATTCGGATGCGGATGGATTTTGTAACGACCCGATTTTCGGGCATCGAAAAATTGATTTTTTTTTCATTTAGTATATTTATTCGTATAGTAGGTAAGTAAAACAGGAATCTTTACAGTAAGGCTTAAGTTTTGTTTAAAGTCAGCATATATATGTATGTACATATATATGAAGTTTCAAAGGAAAATAAATGTATATTTTAAATTTACCAATTTATTAATATATTAAGGAAATAATTTGTTTAACTGGTTAATCAATTATTTTAGTTGCTAAAAATATTTTATTAAAATAAAATTAGTTTAAAATGAATTCATTGGTTAATTAAATTTATTAAATGGAAATTTAATTGTTCAGTTTTATTTCAAATATTAATAAACCGTATAAATATTTATACAAGGTCAAATCTGAAAGAAAGCAAGCCCGATTGGAAGTGGATTGCAAATAAAATAAAAGTGAGTTAATCTCACTCATTTTGATTTCCTTAGTCAATTTAAATTATTGGTTGAATGATTGAATTGTCTGGATGTGATATATTATATATAGTGTGTGTATTTATATATATATTGGAGTGATTGATTTTCCGCATTATATAGCGAATGAGACCCTATGCACATAATAGCGGACGACTCTTTATACCGTGATATCCCCCTCGAAGTTGGATTGGAATTTTATACTGTGCTAACATCTGTGATGCAGGGAAAATAGGTTGGAGGGATCCAACTGGATTCCTCAAAATTATTTAGATTGTTTTAATATTCTGTGATATGGTTTATTTGATAGTCTGTGATAAATTATATTGGTAATTGAAAATATTTGATGTATGGTTTGATTGAATATATTGGATATACTGAATTAACAAAAATATATAGATCGGAGTTTAGAAAGGAAATAAAAAGGAGAATTCTTAAGTAAATAATTATAGAGGTTAGGATAAATGAATTGGAAAAGGATAAAAGTTGATTATTTAATTCTAATAAATGAATTCCAAGTATGGGAAAGGAGATTCTGAATAAATGGAATAAATGAATTTTTTAAACTTAAGTGTTATTTTTTAAAGGAATGAAGAATTTATTTTAAATTCAAGGTTTAAATTTGTTTGGAAAAGGTAAAGAGGAAATTTGGAAAAGTATAAAACTGATATTTTCAGTTTAAATAAGATTTTAAATTATAATAAGGAAGTTAAATATGAAATTAATAGATTTTGAAATAAATTTGGATAAGTAAAGGAGTAATTTTTAAATGCAGTAAATGTTGAAAATCGATTTCGTGTTTGTAATTGTGTTTTAAAAGGAGAATGCGACTATGAGATTTATAAACTGGGTTTATAAAGTGAAATAAGATATCGATGGATATTTGGAGGTATAAATTCACTGTGGAAATTTATAAAGGAATGGGTAATTTGTTTTAAAAATAAATAGTGGTTTATTTTAAAGGTGTGAAAGGAAAGTGTATTTCCCTGAAATGCCAAGAACGTTTTCGAAGCAGATTTTTTTTATGCATAGTTAAAAGTTAAAAGTTGTTCTAAAAGAATGTTTTTGAGAAATTATTATTTAAGTTGTTTGAAATTTTAAAGGTAAATATTTATTAAATTAGTTATAGTAGTAATTATTTTGAAAAGTTAATTGGTATTATGTTTTAAAAAGATAATTATTAATATTTATGTTTTATAAAGTAGTTTTATTTTAAAGATAGTTAGGCTAAAGTTTTATTTGAAAACTTGTATAGAATTTCATAATTTTATTTTTATTTTAAAATTTGTTTTGGCTTATGTTTTACTTGAGAATCCTTAGAAAATTTCTTAGTTAGTATTTTAAATAAAGTGTTTTAAATAGTTTTTATTTTAAGTGTTTTAAAGTATATATTTTGCAACGATCCAGAATTTTGGTCGTTAGATTTTGAACATTTAGTTCATTTTAAATGTTGAATGTGGATTGTTAATTGATTTTAAAATAAGAAGATTTTGATTAAATCAATAAGATTAGTTAAAATTTCAAAATATGGCAATTCAATTGAATTTGAATAGTATTAATTATTATCTGAAATTGGGATAATTAGTAAATCTAGGAATAAATGGTTATGGAAATAATTTCTAAATTGATTTAAAGTCTAGTTGAATTTGAATTATAATGTTGGACTTTTGGATGAAATCAAAAATCGATAAACTAAATTTGGAAATTTTATATCAATTTAATAATGGAATTTAATATAATAATGCAAATAATCAGATTTCGATTCGAAATGAATCAGAATGGTTTCTAATGTGATTATAAATTCTATACGATTTATAATTGAGTTAGTAAAGTTTTAAAAATGAAATTTTAAGTGATTTTGACGATTTTGAAAATTGTTCGAATTTATGGACGAGTTAAAATAGCCTTCCGGGGCACCGCCTCGAAATTCGACGAAACTAGTTCCATTGGATCCGTAATAATGTATTGTTATCGGATTTCAAATTTCGTAGCGTTTAGATTTACCGTTTTCCCGTACGGGTGAGAAACGCGTTGGAATTTAAATAGATAATTCAATATTTTAAATCGATTCAAAAAGCTATCTTCCACATATGATTGAATTGGTTTCGAAACACGTTTCATTGAGTTCGGAATATGGGTAAAACATTATAAACTCCTGGCGGCACGTGTGATTTGGAGTTCGTTGGGAAAGGCTTGTTATTTGCAAATTATATTAATAAAATATTATATTAAAACTTTATATATAAGTTCTATTTAAGGCTGAAACCCTAGGGCTTTCACAGCCGCCGCCTCTATGCTGTTTAATGGCCGAAACACACCGATGTCCGTCTCAAATTTTCGAGCAATCCACCAAGTTTTAGCTAATTCTTCCAACTAGAAGATTGTAGAGGGCAGAGAGAAGCTCAGATCCAACGGTAGATTTTGGGTATCATCGTCGATGGAAGCCTGAAAATGGCCGTGTAGTTCGTGCGTTTGAGCATGCATTTCGAGTTGAGAAGGAGTCCGAGTTCGACGAAACTCTAGGTGGAGGTGGAGTTGGCATTGGGCTTCGTAGTGGTGGCCTCCGATTGAGGTGATTGGCTCCAAGGTGGTCGCGATAATCCACGACTAGAGGCGGCTATGGGTTCAATTGCGTGGTATCAGCCTGGAACATGCATGTAGAAGACGAAGGCAATAGTTTTGGTTCATCTCTGTTCTAATGGCCGATGTTTGATGTAATAAAAAAAAAGAGAAAATTTGTTTTAAATTTTTATAAAAACTTTATCAATCCATAACTTGTTCATGCTTGGTCAGATTCCGATAAATTTGGTAGCGTCGAAATCGCAGCGACAAGCAGCACGCTGCGATGTAGGTCTGGGATCGTTTTGAGCAAATCAAAATTAGGTTAAATCGAACGCTGTTCGATTTAATTTAAAATTGGAATGACTCAATGTTTAAACTCAAGGTGAGTTAATCTCACTCACATTTGGAATGCTAATTAGTTTTAAATAGCTAATATTTGAATGATTGGTTGAATATGAAAATTATTATCAGATTTGATCGATATTTATTTGTTGTGCTAATATCTGTGGATGCAGGGAGAGAGGTTGGAGAGATCCAACTGGATTCCTCAAAATTATTTATTTTTTTCTAATAATTCTGTGATATGATTATTTAATATCCTGTGATGAATTGTATTGATAATTGAAATATTGGGTGCTATGGTTTGCTTTAAAATATTTCGGTATACTGAGTTATCAAAATCTATAGAATTGGATTTTTGAAAGGGAAATAAAAGAGTGAATTTTTAAGTAAAATAATTATAGAGAATTTGAATAAATTTAAGGATGAATTGGAAAAGAATAAAAGTGATTTTAAAATTTTAAAAAATAAATTCCGAGTATAAAACGGGGATTTTGAATAAACAGGAAGATAATAAATTTTAAACTTAAGTGTTATTATTTAAAGGAATAAAGAATCTACTTTAAATTTAAGATTTAAATTATTGGAAAAGATAAAGAAGGAATTTGGGGAAAATCTGGAATTGGTATTTTTAGTTAAAAAGATTTTAAATTATAATTAAGAAATAAAATCTGAAGTCTATGGGTTTTGAAATAAAATTGAGTAAGAAAAGGAATTTATTTCAAAATGGGAGAAATTTGGAAATCAATTTGAAGATTGATTAAGTGTTTAAAACCGGGATTTTTAAAGAGAAGCGAGACTTTGGAATTTATGAACTGGGTTTATAAAGGTAAAGTAATATATCAGTGCATATTTGAAGAATAAATTCACGATGGGAATTTATTAAGGGAATGGGAAAATTTGTTTAAAAATAAATAGTGAATTATTTTTAAAGGATGTGAAGAGAAGTATATTTCCCTGGATAGCCAAGTATGTTTTCAGAGTAAATTTTTTATATATAAGTTAAAAGTTTTAATGTTGTAAAAAAACATGTTTTAGAAAATTTATTATTTCTAAATGTTTAAATTCTAAAGTAATTATTTTTCAAATCTATTATTGTAGTAATTATTTAAAGGTGACTTGGTACTATGTTTTAATAAAGATAAAAATTAATTTTATGTTTTATAAAGTAATTTATTTTTAATATTCTTAAAGCATATATTTTTAATAAAGTATTAAAGTGGTTTTTAAATTTAAATGTTAAAGTATATTTTATAGTATAGTGTTTTAAAATTGTTTTAAAATCTAGAATGTTTGGACTTGGTTTTTTTCAATGGAAATGGAAAATATTTGAGGAATTCATTCCGTGTCAAAAGGGTGTTTTGAAACTGTTTTAAAAAAGGGTTGAAATGGAAATATATCTTGCGAAGATATTTTGAGGATAATAAATAATTTGGGAAATTATTTATGTTTGATGGTTGTTTGTGAATGTTATTTGATAGTTAAATAACCGACTATCAATATTGGCCAATGCGCTGATCGTTTCGAAGAGACCGGGATCAGGATTTATTTCCTGAAAACCACTTCGATCATGTTCGAGCGTTTTCGTGTGGAAAACATAAGTTTGGATTCGAAGGTGGAGCAGTGAAGTGCAAGGGCTAGTCACTACTAATCCTGAGGATGATTCCAAAATGGATGTAGTAGGAGTAGTGCCTCCGGTTCCGTTCGAACCCAGGACGGACTTGTATAGATGAATGCTTTCAGAACATCGTCAGGAGGACGATGAGCATTTGAGATGTGTTCTAAAAAGGTAACGCTTAGCCTCAAGCCTCATCAACCGTGAATGACTGAAAATTAGGAGATATGCAACAAGGCTAAGTGGGTAGCACACATTAGGGTGAGGTCATCCCTGTCTAGATGTCCCTTTTATTCGGTTTATTGGTGCGGTTGCTGATCCCAACCGTGGGGTGATCTTACTCGAGGTTATCCAGTAAGGGGTAGTCCTGTTCTTGTGTTGCGGGGGATTTAGGATGGATCCTCGGTACGTTGATCTAGACAAAGTACTGTGATAGGTGGTATCCCAGTGCCTAGTCATTAGTTGGAAATCCATTCTTCCTACGCGCCTTTACGGTTTTGATTATGCCCAGTTATTGCTGAAACGTGGGATGTAAGCATTTCAGCTAGATTCTATTTTACTTTCTATAGACACTATTATAATATCAGACGGATTTGATAAGAAATGTTTTAGCTATCGTAAGGTAAAAACCCGACATGTTTATTTGTGGCGTGGTCTTACGAGATGCTTTTGATTTCAAAGGATTTTGAAACTATAATAATCAATTTGGGTGTATTTCTCTCACACTGGTATTCCAGACTGACTCGGGTGTTATTTTATTATATTGCTCGGGTCAGACCGAGTATTATAAATTACATGATATGATGCTTGGGAGCTCAGGAGAGGAGCTGGAGTCCGAGATGTATTACCGTATTTGTTTATATCTGCTGCTGTGATTGTTTGAAATTATCTGGTTGGTAATTGTTGTTTGATTGTGATACTCTGATGATGTAATATATAAAACAGATATAGTTTTCATTTTGTGTAAAGATCTGATATTATGTATTATATTTTGTTCCGCTGCGATTGTGAGATTCTGTTATTGTTTAGTTCCTTCTTTCTTCTATCTTCTTTCTTTTCCCAAACAATCTGTCTTTTCCGGCACTCGAGCGTCGACATATTGTTCCGTGGTGTATTTTGTGTCGATTTTCGAGGGTCGAGAAGGGCGGATTGTCACACGTGGTATCAGAGCTTAGGTTAGCTTTAACCTTGGCTTTGGTGGAAATTACTCATTAGATATAGAGTCAATAGTACTCTAGAATGAGTTGAGTGTAATAATAGATATGAGAGCGTACTTGTTAGTGAATATAAAAATTATTTTTATACTGTGTTGACTTATCGGTTGAGTGTTTATGAATTCTGGTCGGTACGGGAAGTACAACCGTATCGATAAAGGTTTCTAAACTCTTAAACAAGATAAACCGACATAGTATTGTTTTTAAAGTGGGTAAATGAAATAATTTTACCCAAAATTATATTTTGATATAAAAGAAATAATTTTCTAAAATTATTATATATATTTGGATGTTTGGTCGTTAATATTATAATCAAATATAAGAATCTAAAATTTGAAATGGTTATAACCAAATAAGATCCTATAAGTATGATTTATCCAAAAGAAGAATAACTAAAATTTGATTTAGACCAGAATTTGAATCCCGAAATTTTTTAAAAGCGTTTAAAGTGTATTTAAACAAAGGTTTGGCAATCTTGGAAATGGTGGACATGTTTTCCAAAAATTTGAAGGAAATAATGGAGTATTATTTTGGGAAATATTTTTGAATGCAAATTGTTTTGAAAGGAATTTGTGGAAGTAAGGAAGCATTGAACTCACTTCAGTCGCTAGGAAATAATCCTGATGAGATGGCCACATCATCAGAATTCATTTTCGAGTTTCTAAAGTGATGGATTGCTTCCGCGGTGATTGGTTATGATATCCGTTTAGACTTGTTTGATATACAAGGTGTTTTAGAAATTTCAAAAGGGAAATTTGTTTTGGTAAAACAAAGTGCTTTGGAATTCGGAGATTTGATTTGTTATACCAAGTGGGTATGTATTATTTATGATTTCAAAATGGTTTTGAAATAAAACTGGGTAACTGAATTCTGGGAACTCTATTTAAATAATGTGGAAAATTAAGATAAATCAACTATCGAACGTATAAAGTGAAGTTGATATTAATAAGAAGAAAATGAAAATTTTAATCCTGGAATTA
Organism: Allium cepa; assembly: GCA_030765085.1. Taxonomy (NCBI): domain Eukaryota; kingdom Viridiplantae; phylum Streptophyta; class Magnoliopsida; order Asparagales; family Amaryllidaceae; genus Allium; species Allium cepa. Next base: position 757,672,491 of record CM060932.1, on the reverse strand, counting down.
AAATTTAACTTGTAAATGGAAGTGAATAAAATATATTTGTATTTTACTCACGATAAGTTAAATATAAAATAAAATTGAAATTGAATTAAATTGAATATAAAATTGAAATGTACAATGATTATAATTATGTAATGAAATTTTATACCCTTAAGCTATTAAGTGATATATATATATATATATATATATATATATAAAATTTGGAATTGTGATTATAAGGTGAAAATGACTCAAATGAGCAATATAAGCTTTTTAATAAATAAGTTGGTGAACTTATGGATAGGAAATGAAATTGTAAACTTAAATAAAATGGTTGGCATTTTATGGGAAATTCAAAACTTGATCCTAAATGAAATATAAATTGGAATAAGGTGAAGAGAAATATAAAATGTGAATGGACTTAGGATAGTAAATAAGTTTTGAACTTATATATTGAGAAATAAAATTTAATTGAAATTGGATTGAAGTAAAAAATCAAAATTCAGTTGTGTTATAAATAATATTGAATGAAATTCAATTCTTATTTAAAATTGTAAAGGAAATGGTTTGAATTTAATTTGGTTAAATAAAATTTAGTTGGACTTGAATTAAATGTGGAAAAGAATTGAATTAAATGGAATTTAAATTAAGTAAGAATGATATTGAATGAATTAAATTCTCACTCAACTAAATTCAAAAAGAATTGTTTAGAAATGAATTTAGCGTAAGCTAAACTAAATAAAAGGGTAATGGAATGAATAAAATTTTGGTAGCTTGTTAAAAATTTGAAAGGCAAAATAAAACCCAGTTCTGGTTTAGAATAATTGAAATGGTCATGTTATTAATAAAATAAATTCAGAAACGAATTGGGAAGGTGAATTAAAAATTAAACGGATTGAAAGTAAACTAGTTGAATTGAAATTTGCAATGGATGGGAATTTGATTGAATAATAATCAAATTAAAATGAATATAAAATTTGATGTAAGAAAAATGGAATGTAATAGAGTTGAGATAACTTAAGAAAAATGGTGAAAGGGTTGTTGTCAAGCCTATGTAATGGACATTGAATGAATCGGTATGGATAACGAAATCGAATGTAAGAATAGGGATTTAATTCAATGATTGTAATGAAGTAAGAATGTTTGGGTTGTGAATAATTCCGAATGAAATAAAATTAATATAGATTGAGATGAATTAATTGAAATTGGTATAAGCTTATGTAATTGTTGTTTGTATAAATAACATTAGAATTTGCACACTAAAATAGTCGTTTTGTCGTATGGAAGTAAATTGATTTGAAAAGCGAATAAAGTTGGTTTTTCTAATATATTGGCATGGGTTGGAATTCTAATTAAGTGGATTTGTATATAAATGAAAGTGAATTATGAATATGATGCAAATTAATCAATTGGGAATTGGAAAGGGTGAAATTTATGTAAGTAAGGCTTATAAACCAATTTGTTGTGAATATGAGATTAACTGGTACAAATATGAATTGTATGTAGTAAACTTGAATGTAAATCATTCGAGTGTAATAAAATGAAGTTTAGGTTTGTTAGGGAATTAAAATGGTGTTGAAAACTTGGGGATTGCTTATAAAGAAGGTTAACATGTGGGATTATGGAAATTTGTTGTTTGGACTATGTAATTGTTGTGTTTGGCTAAGATTAATGAATAGAAGGTTGTTAAAATATCATATTATCGAAAACTTATGTGTACTTGTTTGAGTAAGTACTGGTATGGAAGGCAATCGATAGAGCTGGAGTACGTAAATGCAATATAAATTAGCCGCTTATATTTAAAATGCTAATCTAAGGTACGCCTACGCAATAAAATTTGAAAATGATATATATATATATATATATATATATATATATATATATATTGTGATATTTTTTTTCTGACCGCGTGGGTCGATGTATATATATTTGTGTCTATTGTGATATTGTGAAACGCTCTCCATACAAAGGAGACACTATCAAAAAATTTCAAAATTTTTTGGAAGTTAGAAAATGTTTGGGAATTTTGAAAATTTTGGGTTAACTAGAAAGTTGCATTTTGAAATGGTGTTGTAAACAAAGCTTTTGGGTTAGAAATAAATGCAAAATGGTTTTGGCTTAAGCTAAAAAGTTTTGGGAAGTGAATGTGAGTTTTAATTAAGTGAATTTTAGGGTAAGTAATGGATGTTGAAGTATTTTCCTACCCTAGCGAATTTCGGGGACGAAATTTTTATAAGGGGGGAGGAATGTAACGATCCAGAATTTTGGTCCTTAGATTTTGAACATTTAGTTCATTTTAAATGTTGAATGTGGATTGTTAATTGATTTTAAAATAATAAGATTTTGATTAAATCAATAAGATTAGTTAAAATTTCAAAATATGGCAATTCAATTGAATTTGAATAGTATTAATTATTATTTGAAATTAGGATAATTAGTAAATCTAGGAATAAATGGTTATGGAAACAATTTCTAAATTGATTTAAAGTCTAGTTGAATTTTAATTATAATGTTGGACTTTTGGATGAAATCAAAAATCGATAAACTAAATTTGGAAATTTTATATCAGTTTAATAATGGAATTTAATATAATAATGCAAATAATCAGTTTTTGATTCGAAATGAATCAGAATGGTTTCTAATGTGATTATAAATTCTATACGATTTATAATTGAGTTAGTAAAGTTTTAAAAATGAAATTTTAAGTGATTTTGACGATTTTGAAAATCGTTTGAATTTATCGACGAGTTAAAATAGCCTTCCGGGGCACCGCCTCGGAATTCGACGAAACTAGTTCCATTGGATCTGTAATAATGTATAATTATCGGATTTCAAATTTCGTAGCGTTTGGATTTATCGTTTGCCCGTACGGGTGAGAAACGCGTTGGAATTTAAATCGATAATTTAATATTTTAAATCGATTCAAAAGGCTATCTTCCACATATGATTGAATTGAGTTTCGAAACACATTTCATTGTGTTCGGAATATGGTTAAAACATTATAAATGCCTAGCGGCATGTGTGATTTGGAGTTCGTTGGGAAAGGCTTGTTATTTGCAAATTATATTAATAACATATTATATTAAAACGTTTATATATACATTCTTTTTAAGGTTGAAACCCTAGGGCTTTCATAGCCGCCGCCTCTATGCTGTTTATTGGCCGAAACACACCGATGTTCATCTTAAATTTTCGAGCAATTCATCAAGTTTTAGCTAATTCTTCCAACTAGAAGATTGTAGAGGGAAGAGAGATGCTCAGATCCAACGGTAGATTTTGGGTATCGTCGTCGATGGGAGCCCGAAAACGGCCGTGTAGTTCGTGCGTTCGAGCGTGCATTTCGAGTTGAGAAGGAGGCCGAGTTCGACGAAACTCTGGGTGGAGGTGGAGTTGGAATTGGGCTTCGTAGTGGTGGCCTCCGATCGAGGTGATTGGCTTCAGGGTGGTCGCGATAATCCACGACTAGAGGCGGCTATGGGTTCAATTGCATGGTATCAGCCTGGAACGTGCGTGTAGAAGACGAAGGCAACAGTTTTGGTTCATCTTTGATCTAACGGCCGATGTTTGATGTAATAAAAAAAAAGAAAATTTGTTTTAAAATTTTATACAAACTTTATCAATCCATAACTTGTTCATGCTTGGTCAAATTCCGACGAATTTGGTGGCGTCGGAATCGCAACGACAAGCAGCATGATGTGATCTAGGTCTTGGATTGTTTCGAGCAAATAAAATTTAGGTTAAATCTAACGCTGTTCGATTCAATTTAAAATTGGAACGACTCAACGTTTAAACTCAAGGTGAGTTAATCTCACTCACATCTGGAATGCTAGTTAGTTTAAATAGCTAATATTTGAATGATTGTTTGATTGGTTCAATATGAAAATTATTATCAGATTTGATCGATATTTATTTGTTGTGTTAATATCTGTGGATGCAGGGAGACAGGTTGGAGGGATCCAACTGGACTCCTCAAAATTATTTAGATTTTTCTAATAATTCTATGATATGATTATTTAATATCCTGTGATGAATTGTATTGATAATTGGAATATTGGCTGCTATGGTTTACTTTAAAATATTTCGGTATACTGAGTTATCAAAATCTATAGAATTGGATTTTTTAAAGGGAAATAAAAGAGTGAATTTTTAAGTAAAATAATTATAGAGAATTTGAATAAATTTAAGGATGAATTGGAAAAGAATAAAAGTGATTTTAAAATTTTAAAAAATAAATTCCGAGTATAAAAAGGGGATTTTGAATAAACAAGAAGATAATAAATTTTAAACTTAAGTGTTATTATTTAAAGGAATAAAGAATCTACTTTAAATTTAAGATTTAAATTATTGGAAAAGATAAAGAAGGAATTTGGGGAAAATCTGGAATTGGTATTTTTAGTTAAAAAGATTTTAAATTATAATTAAGAAATAAAATCTGAAGTCTATGGGTTTTGAAATAAATTATTGAGTAAGAAAAGGAATTTATTTCAAAATGGGAGAAATTTGGAAATCAATTTGAAGATTGATTAAGTGTTTAAAACCAGGATTTTTAAAGAGAAGTGAGACTTTGGAATTTATAAACTGGGTTTATAAAGGTGAAGTAATATATCAGTGAATATTTGAAGAATAAATTCACGATGGGAATTTATTAAAGGAATGGGAAAGTTCGTTTAAAAATAAATAGTGATTTATTTTTAAAGGATGTGAAGAGAAGTATATTTTTCTGGATAGCCAAGTACGTTTTCAAAGTAATTTTTTAAATATAAGTTAAAAGCTTTAATGTTGTAAAAAAAGCATATTTTAGAAAATTTATTATTTCTAAATGTTTAAATTCTAAAGTAAGTATTTTTCAAATCTATTATTGTAGTAATTATTTAAAGGTGACTTGGTATTATGTTTTAAAAAGGATAAAAATTAATTTTATGTTTTATAAAGTAATTTATTTTAAATATTCTTAAAGTATATACTTTTAATAAAGTACTAAAGTGGTTTTTAAATTTAAATGTTAAAGTATATTTTATAGTATAGTGTTTTAAAATTGTTTTAAAATCTAGAATGTTTGGACTTAGTTGTTTCAATGGAAATAGAAAATATTTGAGGAATTTATTCCGTGTCAAAAGGGTGGTTTGAAACTGTTTTCAAAAAGGGTTGAAGTGGAAATATATCTTGCGAAGATATTTTGAGGATAATAAATAATTTGGGAAATTATTTATGTTTGATGGTTGTTTGTGAATGTTATTTGATAGTTAAATAACCGACTATCAATATTGGCCAATGCGCTGATCGTTTCGAAGAGACCGAGATTAGGATTTATTTTCTGAAAACCACTTCGATCATGTTCGAAAGTTTTCGTGTGGAAAACATAAGTTTGATTCGAAGATGGAGCAGTGAAGTGCAAGGGCTAGTCTCTACTAATCCTGCGGATGATTCCAAAATGGATGTAGTACGAGTAGTGCCTTCGGTTCCGTTCGAACCCGGGACGGGCTTGTATAGATGAATGCTTTCAGAACATCGTCAGGAGTACGATGAGCATTCTAAGAGATGTGTTCTAAAAAGGTAACGCTTAGCCTCAAGCCTCATCAACCGGGAATGACTGAAAATCAGGGGATATGAAGCAAGGCTAAGTGGGTAGCATCCATTAGGGTGAGGTCATCCCTGTCTAGATGTCCCTTTTATTCGGCTTAGTGGTGCGGTTGTTGATCCCAACCGTAGGGTAATCTTACTCGGGGTTATCCAGTAAAGGGTAGTCCCGGTCTTGTGTTGCAGGGGATTTAAGGTGGATCCTCGGTACGCTGATCTAGACCAGGTACTATGATAGGTGGTACCCCAATGCCTAGTCATTAGTTGGAAATCCATTCTCCATACGCGCCTTTACGGTTTTGATTATGCCCAACTATTTCTGAAACGTGAGATGCAAGCATTTTAACTAGATTCTATTTTACTTTCTATAGACACTATTATAATATCAGACAGATTTGATAAGAAATATTTTAGCTATCGTAAGGTAAAAACCCGACATGTTTATTTGTGGCGTGGTCTTACGAGATGCTTTTGATTTCAAAGGATTTTGAGAGTTTAATAATCAATTTGGGTGTATTTCTCTCACGTTGGTATTCCATACCGACTCGAATGTTATTTTATTATAATGCTCGAGTCAGACCGAGTATTACAAATTATAGGATATGATGCTTGGGAGCTCAGGAGAGGAGTTGGAGTCCGAGACGTATTACCGTATTTGTTTATAGCCACTGCTGTGATTGTTTGAAATTGTCAGGCTAGTAATTATTGTTTGTTTGTGATACTCTGATGATGTAATATATCAAATAGATATAGTTTTCATTTTGTGTAAAGATCTGATATTATGTATTTTATTTTGTTTCGCTGCGATTATGAGATTCTGTTATTGTTTAGTTCCTTCTTTCTTCTATCTTCTTTCTTTTCCCTCAATAATTTGTCTTTTCCGGCACACGAGCATCGACATATTATTATGTGGTGTATTTTGTGTCGATTTTCGAGGGTCGAGAAGGGCGGATCGTCACATATTTTTGGATAAAGTAATTTAAATTATTTTAAATCTGAAGTATTTATACTTGGTGATTTTCAGTGGGAATAAACAATATTTGAAAATTTATTCCGTGAGAGAAAAATGATTTGAAAACTGTTTTCAAGGGGTTGAAGTGTAGAAAAATATCGAAAAATATCTTGTGAAAGTATTTTGAAATAAATAATTTGATAAAATTATTAAGGCATGATGATTGTTTGTGAATGATATTTGATATTTAAATAACCGACTATCAATATTGGCCAATGCGTTGATCGTTTCGAAGAGACTGGGTTCGAGATTAATTTTTCGAAAACCACTTCGATCTGGTTTGAACATTTTCGTGAGGAAGACAAGAGCTTGGAGTCAAAGATGGAGCAGTGAAGTGCAAGGGCTAATCGCTACTAATCCTGAGGGTGATTCTAAGGAGTAGTGCCTTCGTTTCCGTTCGAACTCGGAATGGACTTGTATGGACGAATGCTTTCAGAACATCGTCAGGAGGAAGATAAGCATTCTAAGTGAATGTGTGCTAAAAAGGTAACTCATAGCCTCGAGCCTCATCAACCGGGAAATGCTAAAACAGGGGAGATGCACACAAGGCTAAGAAGCTAGCAACTAATTAGGGTAAAGTCGCCCCTGTCTAGATGCCACTTTATTTCGGCTGTGTCGGCGTTGCTGATCCCAACTGTGGGGTGAACATATTCGGACTATACAGTAAAGGGTAGCTCAGGTCTTGTGATGTAGGGGATCAGGGTGGATCCTCGGTATGGTGATCCAGACCACGTGCTGTGATGGACGGTACCCCAATAGCCCTGCCATTGTATGGAATCCAATCTCCAATAAGCGCCTGTATGGTTTTGATTGTGCCCAACTATGCTGAAACGTGAGATGCAAGCATTTCAACTAAGATTCTATTTTACTTTCTATATACACTATTATAATATCAGACGGAGAAAAATGTTTTGGTTATCGTAAGGTGAAAACCCGGCGTGTTTATTTGTGGCGTGGTCTTACGGGATACCTTTAATTTCAAATGATTTTGAAAACTTTAATAATTCAATTGAGTGCGTTTTCTCACGCTGGTTTTCCAAACTGATTCGGGTGTTATTTAACTATAATGCTCGGGTCAGATCGAGTATTATAGAATACAGGAAAGGATGTTGTGGAGCTCAGGAGACAAGCTGGATGGCGAGACGTATCACACGTATTTGATGAATATTTCGCTGTGTTTGAGTAACTGCATAGTCAGATTTGTAAGGACAGGTTATCATAAATGTCCAGTGGTGTGTTATGAAATTTATTGTACTCTGATGATGTTATGTATAAACATATATAATTCTTTTTGTTTTAAAGATTTGTCATTTATCTATTATATATTTTTTCGCTGCGATTGTGCGATTCTGATATTATTTCTATTTCTTCTTCTACCTCCTTCTTCTTTAACCCTAATGGTTCGGCTTTCCAGCATTCGATTATTCGGCATTTGATACAGTGGATGTATTAATGTTGATTTTCGGACGTTGAAAAATCGGGTCATTACAGAATTCATATTTTTTGGGTATCTATTAACAACCCTAATGATATATTAGAAAAATCTATTTAATTTAAGTAAGAAGTGATAGGGCCACAACATTGTCAATGTCAGTTGGTATTATATGCCAGCTTCCAACAGCTGTTTCTTTTTTGTTAATTCTATTGTAAGCATTAGTTTTCTCTATTTGTGTAAAATTGTGTTTGATATTTTATGAAAAAGTTCCTTTTTATTATTGTGTTGATTTTCTGGATTGAACGGTATACGTTGGAAAGTAGAATAAAAAAGAAAATTTTATGTAGATACTTAATTAATGAAAATTAAGACTGGAAATTTTAAAAATAAATTAGAAAATATATTAGTTGCTAAACGAAAGGTAAAGTTAAGTCCCAAAAAGTGTTATGATTTTGGGATGTAAATTTTAGCAAGTGAATGATAGGGAAGGTTGTTGCGAGGGCACAGGTCACTATCCCTACGTCTTAAAAGCTAAAGTTTATAAATGAACTTGTGTGCTGGTTGTTATTTTAAAATAAAAGAAAAAGGGTTTGAAATTTTAAAATTTATCATGTAATAGGATTGAGTTAATCATGGATATTAAACCATTAACTAAATCCAAACTGTGTAGGATGTGGTATAATTTGCTTTGAAAAGATAAAAAAAACTTTTCATAATTTTTGTTCTAAACTCTTTGATTTTAAAAATAAAATAATTTTATGAAAAGTTTTGAAAAATGAACTTTTAAATTTGAAGATATTTTTTCCAACCATTTCAAATTTTAATGGAAATATATTTTGAACAGAAAAAAAGGAAACTTTGATTTTTAAAATGCCACATTGTTAGCTTAAGAACAATTAACAGATTAGTAAATATGAATTTCACTATACAACTGAAGTGACAATACAATAAAAGATAGTTCGTGATGATGGAAAAAGCTGTTTTAGTTTTGAAATTTCTTTTTCATACCATGTCGATATGTGAACAAAACTTGTTTTAGAAAAAAATTTCTTACGTTGGCTGTACTTGGAAAATTTGAAAATTAATTGAGGACTATTATCCAGCCTTTTGACTCGGCTATATTTAGGCTGATTGGGCAAGTTAGACTCGGTGATAGACAAGGAAAGTAATTCAGAGAGGTGATCATAGAATCCAGAGTTCAAGCACAGATGATAATATGAAGCAATGATCAAGCGAAGCCAAGAGGGAGACTTTATGGAATATTCTAAGTATGGACTAGTGCTTTCCCTAAGCAGGTGATCAGATTGGATCACTATGGTTATCAACAGTATGAATCTACGAGCCAACTCAACTAGAATCAACCGATATCTATTAGGACCTGAAAGCAATTATGCAAACAACTTCAGAAACTAGGAGCTGGCATAGAGAGGGACCCACCTGACTGATCGTAGCTCGCCACATTTCGCTACAGACAATCTATTGGGCGTTTATGCCAACTTTTGTTGCAATCATTTTGGTGCTTTCACTTAGAAATCAGTTCTTAACTTGATTGGATCTCATCATCTACTAGTGGATTCCCATACCTGCGAGATAGATCCAGATTTCTGTCGATAGATTTCCATTTTTGCTCGGATTTGAAGAAGATCTAAAAGGTAGCTATTAGCCATGGCCAGAGGAAAGTTTACTACTTCTTGTTGTATTGAAGACAGTGATGATGCTAGTGCTCAACAAGTTGATCAAAATTTACAACCGGCTGCTGCGGATCCCCAAAATCCGGCTGACTATATCACCAAAGCTGATTTAGATGTCTTAATGAAGGAACAACTGATGGCTGTCAGAAAATCAACCAGCAAATCCAAAATAACATCGACCTGATGAACCAGTTGAAAGATCAACATGGAAAGTCTTGGAAGGAGCCTACTCCTTATTTAGAATCGAAAATCTCCTCCTCATCGGATGACTACCAAAGAAGAGGACGCAGCAAAATAGATGCAAATGCTGTTGGAGCATCGGGACAGGCTTAGGAAATGGGCCATGGACGATCGACACCAATCGACACCGAACCCCTAGAGGGATCGACACTGAACCCTCTAATCTAGGGGATTTGGTATGCAAGTGGAGGAGCTTACTCCGAAGGTGCCATGATCGATCAGGGTGCTGTAGCTTAGGCGAATGTGGTTGAACCTCGGTTGAGAAATGACAACAGAACTGCTACATAGGAAATGGATCAAGAGAAAGAGGAGCTAAGTCAATGTGGTACTACACAGAGGCATGGATCTGGTGTTCATGTAAGGTGGAGCATGATTACCACCTGGAGCCAACTTTCCAAATACTGAACTTAACGGCAATGGTGATGCAGCTAGTGGAAGAAAGTCAAGGCTTGACCAACAATGATTGGGGACTCTCCAAAAGTCATACTCCATTCACCGACAATATCCTACATGCAGAATATCCACGAAGGTTCCATATGCCTACGATGCCTTCCTTTGTAGGGAAAACCGACTCTAAGCAACATCTCTTGAAGTATGAATGGCACAGGGACTTCGCCCGAGCCGCTGATGCAGTAAAGAATAGGTGTTTTCGCCTTTTTTTGGAAGATGTTGCTACGATATGGTTTATCAAGATGCCACCATGGTTAATCTCTTCATTTGATGAGTTAGTGAAGAAGTTCCGGGAGTAGTTTCGCATGCACATGACTTACCCCAAGGATGTAATGTCACTATCTAGCTTGGTCCAGGAATCGGGGGGATCACTGAAATAATTTCTAGAAAGGTTTAATACAACCACTACATAAGTTAGTAATCTAAATGACGATGCAATATTCATGCCACTTACTAGAGGAGTCGATCCCGATTCCAAGTATGGCAATTGGGTAGTAGGAAAGCCTCCTTCTACATTGGACCTTTTTGCAAAGGCTGTTCAGTTTCTGGGGAAGGAGAAGGCAACGCGAACCAGAAATATAGATATTGCAGGTCCAAGCATCGAGGGAGTATAGAGTAATGTTGTAGTAAGGCAGTCTGGTGATAGTTCCAGAAAAGTTCATATCAATGTTCATAAGAAACCAAATGAGCGGAAAAAATGTGGTGATAGTACCCACAACCGAAGATGGGATTCAAGAACAGGGAAGCTGAGGATCCCATCGTTTGATACAAACACGCCATTGAATATATCTCTAGAGAATGTTTATACTTGTAATAATATGTAGTATAGGTAACCACCCCTGAAGGAACCAACAGAAAAGCAGAGACAGTCCGAAAAGTACTGTAGTTTTCATGAAAGCTATGGACATGAGTGTTTCCACCTCCATAATTTTATTGAGAAGTTAATTTAAGAAAGAAAGTTGCAACAGTTTGTTAAAGTTCCGTAGGATGGTGGGTAGGGGACAACCGGCCCCATTCAAGGGCAAGCTCCATCCGGTGCCGAGAAACCTCGACGGACAACAGGGAGATTAGTTATCGATACCATTGTCGAAGGACCACATCTTGCCGATAAAAGCTGGAATGAGATGGAGCGTTATGTGAATGCTATTAGACATGTTGACATTGAATGTTCCTCGAACACGGAGGATGGTCCTCCAACAAAGCAGCATCAAACTATGACATATGGTATTGTCTTTCTAAGTAGAGAAGCGGAAAAGTTGGAGGCCCCTACGATTGACCCAATGGTAATCTCAGCCATGATCGCCCCGCATTGGTGAGTAAGATTCTGACTGATTGTGGAAGTTCCATGAATATTGTTTTTAAGAAGGCATACGACCAGATGTTATTGGAAGTGAAAGATCTGAAACCATGAAAAGCCCTTATCCATATTGCACTGAAGCGGTAGGCTGTGTTGAGCTACCGATGGAGTTAAGAGACGGTAGGCGAAGGAGATTACTGGTACTGCCGTTTGTTATGATGGATATGAACTCTCTGTACAATACTTTTCTAGGCCGATATGCCCTTACTGAATTCAGGGAAGCTATCGCCCCTTGGTGCCTAATACCAAACTTCACGACAGAGAATGGCGTGTTGAATTATCCATGGAGATCAGGCAACTGTATATGCATGTTATGTGGTTGAGTTGAGAGCGCTCAGAGAAGGAAGAAAGGAAAGGATGCGAAGAAGTTTCTCTATATCAAAACTAATGAAGCTTGGCAATTAGCATCTGCCCTTGGCTCGGGCACCATAGTCGGTTCTATAAAGATATTGATCTGAAAGATAAAGAAGAGGAGCCCAAAGAAACCAAGGCTGCACCCGCTAAGCTGACAATTGACATTGCGGTTAGCCACGACGAGCCATCACAGGTCCTGAGGGTCGGATCACAGCTTAGTGTAACGATGATGAAAGAATTAGCTGGCTTTCTTCGAGAAAATTTTGATGTGTTCGCTTGGATTCATTCTGACATATATGGGATCTTGCCAACTATTGTGGGCCATGCATTGAACTTCGACCTGAGGCATGTCTAGGTGAAACAAAAGCGATGCAGCATGGATCCCGAGTGATCTGCTACACTCAAGGAGAAGGTGGAAAACTTAAAAACAACAGGTTTATTCGCGACGCCCACTACCCAAAATGGGTATCCAATCCGGTTCTCATGAGAAAGGCTAATGGAAAGTGGTGGACGTACATCCTCTACTCAGACTTGTACAAGGTGCGCCTGAAAGCCAACTTTCCACTTCCGAGGATCGACCATCTGGTAAACTCCACCGCTGGACATGAACTGCTTTCAGTCATGGACACATACTGTAACATTCCATATCTAGAGGCCCAAAGCAAGCGCTACAGACGCTGTAGTTATCTACAGTATTAACTTTCGACAAATAAAAAAGGCTATGTTAATGGTATTTATAATATCAGAAGCATTAGAATATGAAACAAAGCACACATTTCAAAACAATCATTTTCCATTACATTTCAAAGCAAATGTTCCACATTCATGTTACATAATCCCAAAACATTTTCTAGGCAATGATAAAATATACTTACTACAAATTACGCCAAGAGCGATATATGAAGATGCCCCTTTGGATGATCAGAGTCATATAGTTATAATTGACTTAATGCATAAACAGCGGAAATAAACACAAAACAAAGAATTGTAACTCCTAAGTAGATATCCATTAGCCTCCTGCTCTCCTCCAGCAGCTTTATTCGTCATCTATTAAAATATGAAAGAAACTCAACCCTCAGCCTACTCAAATCAATTTTGAGCACTTGAGAGTATAACGGAAAAACATAAACTTCGAGTCAGACATAAAGCCTGGTGTGAATAATACTATGCATCCTAATTATTAATGTTAAGTGAGACCACGCCACATAGCAGAATGGGTTTTCCCTCACCAACATTCATTTAAAACATATCTTTTGCAAATCTTTTCCTACAACCACAACTGGTTAAATATTGTAAAGCATCATTATGTAAACATACATATTAGGTAATAAATGAACTATCTGTTCAAACACTTTAGTTTTTGTTTGGCTAAATATTAACATTTGGCTGACTCAGGCCTTCTAGACAAAATAACAAAATTTATCTAACATCTATTAGACGCACCTCTTTTGGACGGTCTGTCCTTAACTATCTATTAAATACTTCTCTTCTGGACGGTCTGTCCCTAACTTAACTTCTCCTAGGGTCACCTGATCCTTATGATTTTGTAGGCTCAACAATAACCTTTCTGTATACAAATATATATTTTCTTCTACATGTAATCATAATTTTAGTCATACTTGTGACAAAGCCCTATACACTGGAATTTTAGACTAAATTTGTTAGGGCCAAACGCTAATGTACAGGTGCGACCCTATACTAGTCTCATCTGGTATTCTAATATCTGAGTCCTTTTACTTAAGGATATCTTTCTAAGATTTTCTTTGAAAACCTTTTTCAAGATGATTTAAAACTTTTAAATCAACTTACACAAGGAAATACGTATACTTTATGCTTTACTCAAAATCATCTTTCCATATTATATATCTATAGTTTACTCAAACCTTAGTTGATGAAAACATTTAAACACTTGAAAGTACCCCTTTCAATTCAATTGAAAGCATCTCTTTCGAAACCAAGTAAAACCCTTAATTTATCTAGGCCGAAAGGCCAAAGCTTCCCTTTTGAACCCATACTTAAACCCTTTTGAAAATTTCAAAACCTTCATTTTGATGCTTTAAAACCTTAGACATCATATCTTAAAATACTTTAAAACCTTGGAAAAACCTTACATCTCAAACCTTTCGAAACCATTAGAAAATCATACCTTTCGTCTCCTTCGATACCCTTTGGGAACCACCCCTTTGAAACCATTTTAAACACCTTTCAAAAGCATCAAACCTTTAGAAACTCAAACTTTTCGAAAGCTCTTTGGTTCAATTTAAAGCATGTGGAAAAACACTTTTCGAAACCATTTAAACCAACACTTTCAAAATCTTTGGGTTATGTTTCAATCAGCACAAAACGGTCATTTAAAACATCTAAGTTGAAAGCTTTCCTTTCGAAACTTGTTCCTAAGTAAAGAAGTGGTGGTGTCGGAACCATCCCTTCAAAAGCATTGGAGAAATGGTTAATTTAAAAACAAAGTATACCTTTCGAAACCATTAACTCCGAAAGGTAGAGATGCGGCAGCTAGGGGTTTCGACCCCTTCGAAAGCATCATTTAAAATAAAACAATGCTACCCATTCAGAACCTTTTCTTTAAAACATCGAATCTGCTGGATGCCAATCGAGTAGGAAGCTACCCTTCCGAAAGCAAAGCAAGCGCTACTTTAATTTTTTAAAACGAAAGGCGCTTCGACCCTTTCGGAACCCCTTGGTTTTGACTCTTACCTTTCGCCTTTGTCCAATTCACTATGTACCAACTTATTGTACTATGTGCATTGGTTTATGGAAGGAGGCAGAGGGTCTTAGTCGAAAGCAACCTGGGCGTAACCAAAATAGGTGAAACATGCTTTTAGTATGAATTTCTGATTTAAACCCTTTTTAAGGAAACTTTTTAACTAACCTGCCTTGTTTGTCAAACACTTATTGGGTGCTAATTTTTCTTTTCTAAAAATGTTGCCATAATTTCAGAATTGACTATAATTTTATTTTACAAAATACTCCTCCTGCTTAATTAAATATATAAAAGATTTAAGTCCCATATCTTAAATAAATTTATATATTCATCAAAACACTATGGAAAATTCCAGAAAAATTCCAGAAAATCCTTTTCAATATGTTTTCAAACATATATAAATTTCAGACCCAAATAATTATTTATAATGCTGTAAATAATTTATAACCCAATAAATCATTTTCTTCACAAGAAAATTAATATAAAATCAACATTAATTTAGAAAATTATGAAAATTGAAACCCATCTCTAAAATATCGTGTTTGGCATACATTAAAATTTGCATGGCATTTGAATATCATTTAATAGGATTTTTATATCAAATATATCATAAAAACTAATACAAACATGTATAAATCATCAACAAGCATATATAAACTTTCAATCATTTAAAACTTGGCATAATCATTCACCATAGCTTTGTGATTAAAGATATGAGATTTGTGATTGAATAAGTTGATCTACTTCTTCTATTAAAAATCCTTGCTTTATCTTCTCTTGACATTGAAATGGTGGCCAGCCTTAAAATATTTTGCTTGAGAATGAAATGAATGTGTATTTGATTTCCTAAGGGTTTAGGGTATAAGTTCCTCCTATTTCCCATTTTACCCTTCCTTATTTCCTAACACTTATTTCCATCTTATTTCTTTAGTTCATTCTACATGTAAGCATAGCTAAGCTTGGTTAAATTAAATCTCAATCTATTAATCAACTTACATTATTTTATTTTATTTAGCTAATTAAATATTCTAAATAATGTTGCTAAAAATATGGGGTGTTACAATCTCCCTTCCCTGAATAATTTCTTCCTCGAAATTATGATAAGGAACATAACAAACAGGAAAAGGTAAAACACACCATCAAACAAATGAAGATAAGTGCTAATCCTGCTCTTAGTTTCCCAAGTACGACATCATCACTCCATTGGACTTTCACTAATCTGACAGTCTTGTTTCTTAACTTCCTCTCATCTCTCTCGACTATCCGGATGAGCTTCCTAACTATAGTCCTGTCTGGTTCCACAACTAAATCCTCTGACACAGTCGGTGCTATAGTAGTGTTTGGATCCTTAGCACATTTTCTCCGAAGAGATACATGAAAAACATCGTGGACTCCTATTAAACTACTCGGTAACTCTACTCTATATGAGAGTTTCTTGATCCTTTCTAAAATAGGAAATGGTCCAACCAACCACGGTGCTAATTTCCCCATCTTCTCGAATCTGATAACACCTTTAATCGGTAATACTTTGATGAAAACATGACTCCAACTAAGAACACTAAATATTTTCTTCTTCTATCTACATAGCTTTTCTGTCTAGACCGAGCTTCCTTCATTCTCGCCCTTATCGGCTCAATTTTTTATGCTGCTTCTTTTACCAAATTAGGACCAAGGACTAACCTGTCTCTGGTCTTTAACCAATAAACTAGAGATTTACATGGTCTTCCATATAAAGCCTCAAATGGTGCCATCCCTATACTAGTCTGATAACTATTGGTATTCGAAAATTCGACTAGATGTAGGTGGTCTTCCCATGATCCCCCAAAGTCTAATACACAAGCTCGCAACAAGTCGTCCAAGATCTTGTTAACCCTTTCCATTTGCCCATCTGTCTGTGGATGGTAGAAGGTACTCATCTTGAGCTTGATTCCTAAACTTTCTTGTAGACTCTTCCAGAACTCACTAGTAAACAAAAAATCTCTATCACTAACAATTCTAATAGGAATCCTATGTAGTCTAACCATATTCGTCATAAATAACTTAGTCAATGCAGATGCCGTCCTATTCACCTTAACTGGAATGAAATAGGCGCTCTTGGTCAAACTGTCCACTATGACCCATATAATTTCATTACCTCTATTTGATCTCGGCAATCCATCAATAAAAATCCATAGAAATGGAATCCCACTTCCATACTGGAATATCCAATGGCTGAAGCAATCCACTCGGTTTTTGATGTTTGGCTTTTATCTGCTGATAGTTTAAGCACTGTTTCATGCATAAACCAAGATCCCTCTTCATTCCTTCCCAAAAGAAACTTCTCTTGGTATCTTGACACGTCTTCATTCCTCCTGGATGAATAATGAACTTCAAACGATGACATTCCTCGAAAATTTCCTTCCTTATGTCTCTCATATTTGGAACACATAATCTACCCTTCTTTCTCAACCATCCATTTTGATCAAGACTAAAATCCTTCAAGTCGCCGCTCTCCGTTCCTTTCCTTAACTTTTCGATCTGTTCAGCCAAAACTGGTTCCTCCTCCTATTTAGAAGCTATCTTATCAATCATTACAGGTCAGACTTCTAAACCAGACAACCTAGCAGATCCTCCACTAGACTCAGCCTCTGGTCTCCATGGTACTCTGCAAGCGGACAATGCTTCTAAGTTTTCCATTCCGCTACCATAGCTAACACTACATTCTGATGCCTTCTACTAAGTGCATCTGCAACTTTATTTCCTTTTCCGGATGTATACTATATTCTAAAATCATAAGCGGCTATCTCCAACATCTTTGTTGTCTCATGTTCGGCTTCTTCTGAGAGAACAAGTACTTCAACGACTTATGATCTGTATAAAGCTAAAACCTCTCTCCCCCAAAAGGTAATCCCTCCACACCTTCAAGGAAAATATCAATGCAGCCAACTCCAAATCATGTGTCGCATACCTCACCTCATGCGGTCCTAGCTATCTAGAAGCGTAGGCAATCACTTTGCCCCTCTGCTTTAGTACAGGTCCCAACCTAGTACCACACGCATTAGTATAAACAACTAAATCTCGATTTCCCTCCGAAACCATAAACACATGTGCATGGGTCAACATGTGCTTCAAGCTCTGAAATGCTTCCTCACACTTATCGGTCAATATAAAATTTGCATCCATTCGTGTTAGCTTAGTCATCGGCGCTGCTATCCATGAGAAATCCTTTATAAACTCCGATAATATCCCGCCAACCCAAGGAAACTTCTTATCTTATTTACCGTTTCTGATTTTTTCCAACTATTAATGGCTTTGATCTTTTCTGGATCAACTGACAACCCTATCTCTGAAAACACATGACCAAGAAACTTCACTTCTTTCTTCCAAAAATGGCACTTCAAAAACTTTTCTTTTAGCTAATATTGCTTCAGCATTTCAAGCACAACTCTAAGATGAACTTTATGCTCCTTCTCATCCTTAGAGTATATCAGAATATCATTATGAAGACTAATACAGACCAGTCCAAGTGCTCCTGGAAGGTCTGATTCATCAAATCCACAAAGATTGCCAGCGCATTAGTGAGTCCGAATGGCATAATTAACCAATTGTATGACCCGTTTCTTGTTCTAAACGCCGTTAAAGGTATACTATCTTTTGCCACCCTAAGCTGATGAAATCCCATCGCCAAATAATTGAGTGAACACTTTGGCACCACTCAATAGTCAAATAAATCGTCAATCCTAGGCAACGGATATCGGTTCTTTATCATCTTCTCGTTCAGCTTATGATAATCGATACATAGCTTCAACAATCCGTCTGGTTTCTTAGCAAATACTGTTGCTACTCCCTATGGTGAACTACTTGGCCTAATAAAACTCTTTCCTTTCGAATCTACCAACTGAGCCTTCAACTCCTTAATCTCTATTGGTGTTATCCTACTTGGCAGCCTACTCACCAGTTCTGCACCAGGCACTAGGCTCGTTTCGACGGCAATCCCACTATAGGCTCAAACACATCCATGAATTCTCGAACTACGAAAACGTGAGTTAACTCATCTTCCACCTCCATAACACCTAAAAAGGCCTTCACCTTACAACTAGGGTTTTCTACGGTATAAACTATGTGATCATTACAATCCGGGTGTCTAAGTGATATTTTCTTGTCTAGGAAAAATATCCTAGAATCATAATTATTAACCAGTACATTAACAATATAATTCCGAACCCTACAAAGTCATATACATGCAAACTACAAAAAAAGGTGTAACGTAGCAAGTCAAACTCTAAGTGGTCACACTTCATCCCAAGAATCGCATACCCTCTTATCGAATTTGCAACTCTTAAGGAAATAACAAAATATGTGAGTTCTAGGTTAAGTTTATCTACCAAGCATTGAGATATAAAAGTCTAAGACGCATTAGTATCAAATAAAACGCTAACAGATGTATCATGGATCTGAAGCGTACCTCTTACCACAGCCTTTCCCGTCTCCTGCACTGTCGGCTTTAAAGTAGCAGGCTCCAGTGCAAACACTTGGCCTTTGTCTCCTTTAGCTGGCTCTTTGCACTAGTTCTTGTAGTGGCCGATCTAATAACAATTAAAACACCTGATGTTCTTCTTTTCAATCACCTCCTTTCCTTTTCCTTTTCCGGTACGACACTCATGAGCATAATGTCCTTTCTTGTTTCGCACTTATGGGAGATCACCTCAGACATTCCTTTCTTTTCCACACCTCCTTTCTAAGCATTCCTTTTATGGAAAAACTTCTGCTTTTGGCCTTGTTCGACCTAGACCTCCTTCTCCATTTTCTTCTCCAAACAAGCTAACATCTCTTCATGTCTCAATGCCATTTCCACTACCACATCACATGGATCTCTGATATACGGTAAAGTAGCCCTAGCCAACTCTAGCTTCTGACCTCTAATAAACTTTTCATTTCTTTTCAACATTGTGTCAACAGTGGCATACGCATACCGACTAACTCTTCAAATCTACTAGCATATTCTTGAACTGATATTTTACCTTGTTCCAGCTCAGCAAACTTCCTAACCAACATAGAATGTTCCATTACTGACATGAACCTTTCTTGAAACCTCCTCCTGAACTCCGCCCATGTCGTAGTCTCTTCATCGATGCCAGAAGTTACAGTATTCTACCAAAACAAAGCAGCTTCTTGAATCTATCTTGAAGTAAGTCACCTTTTCTGCTCGTCATTGAGCCCTAGATCAATAAAAATCCTCTAATAATGTAACAACTAGTTTTATACGTCGATAGCATCCTTCGTTCTGATAAACGGCTTTCCTCCAAGCCTAGTATAGTCTCTTCTCAAGTTAGCACACTGATTTACCATCGGAGCTTCCTGAACTCCTCCAACAGATTTTCCTCCAACAACTCTAGCCGCGATTCCAGCTTGCATCATGTTTAGGAAAAACTTATACATGGCTCTTATGTCCACTTGGGGAACCCCAGCACCAACATTCTCTACCTGAGCCTGACCTCTTCTAGCATTTGGTCAGGCATTTCCATTTGTGGTGGTGTTGTCTCCTCCTAGATTGACGCTGCCTCTTCTTCCATCTATATCGTTTTTTAAGCCTCGTGAGATACGGAAGAATAGCCTAACAAAGATAGGAGTCTAGAGATAAAGCGTATACTTATATATAGCAAATACAAGTACGCTACTATAGCGTTATCCCATACCCCGATCCTAACTCTAATTTCTAGGGATTATGTTTTCAAAATCATTTTTAGTTAAATTTTTCCATAAACTTATGCTCTGATGCCAAGTTGTAACATCCCCTAACTAAAGGGCCAAAGCTAAGCACTATAGATGATGCAGTCATCTATAGTATTAACTTCAGGCGAATAAATATGACTACGTTAATGGTATCTATAAAATCAGAAGCACTTGAATATACATAGATTTCAAACCAATCATTTTTCCATTACATTTCAAAATAGATGTTCTATATTCGGGTCACATAAACCAAAACATTTTATAGGCAATGGTAAACTATACTTATTACAAATTATTCCAAGAGCGACATATGAAGATGCCCCCTTGGATGATCAGAGTCATATAATCATATTTGACTTAATACATACACGGTAGAAATAAATACAAAATAAAGAACTGCAATTCCTAAGTAGCTATCTGTTAGCCTCCTACTCTCCTCTGGTAGCTTTATTCATCATCCTACTAAAACCTGAAAGAACCTCAACCCTCATCCTACTCAAATCAATTTTGATCACTCGAGAGTTTAAGGGAAAAACATAAACTTCGAGTTAGATATAAAGCTTGACGTGAATATACTATACATACCGGTTATTAATGTTAAGTGAGACATGCCACTTAGTGGAATGGGTTTCCTCTCACTAACATTCTTTTAAAACATATCTTTTGCAAATCTTTTCCTACAACCACAACTAGTTAAATACTGTAAAGCATCATTGTGGAAACATACATATCATGTAATAAAAGAGCTATCTATTCAAACACTTTAGTTTTGTTTGACTAACTATTAACCTTTGGCTGACTCGGGCCTACCAGACTAAGTATCAAAATTTATCTAACATCTGTTAGATGCACCTCTTCTGGACGGTCTGTCCTTAACCATCTGTCAAATACTTCTCTTCTTGACGGTCTGTCTCTAATTTAACATCTCCAGGGTCACCTGATCCTAATGGTTCTGCGGGCTCACCAATAACATATATGTATACAAATATATATTCTTTTCTGTGTGCAATCATAATTTTAGTCTTACCAGTGACAAACTCTACACACTAGAATTTTAGACTAAATTAGCTAGGGCCAATAGTTAATGTATAGAGTGCGACCCTATACCGGTCCTATCTGGTATTCTAATATCTGAGTCATTTTACTTAGGGATATCTTCCTAAAATTTTCCTTGAAAACCTTTTTCAAAAAGATTTAAAACCTTTAAATCAACTTATACAAGGAAATACATATACTCTATGCTTTACTTAAAATCACCATGCAATGTTTTGTATACACACACTTTACTCAAACCTTATTTGATGAAAATATTTAAACACTTGAAAGAACCCCTTTTGATTCAACTGAAAGGATCTTTTTCGAAACCAAGTAAAAGCCTTTATTTATCTAGGCCAAAAGGCCAAAGCTTCCCTTTCGAACCCATACTTTAACCCTTTCAAAACCTTTGAAACCTTGCTTTCGATAGCTTTAAAACCTTTGACATCATATCTTAAAATACTTTAAAACCTTGCCTTTAAAAATCTTGGAAAAACCTTCCATTTCAACCCTTTCAAAACCATCTGAAAATAATACCTTTCGTCTCTTTCGAAACCCTTTAGGAACCACCCCTTCAAAACCATATTAAACACCTTTCGAAAGCGTCAAACCTTTAGAAACTCAAACTTAAAGCTCTTGGGTTCAATTTAAACCATGTGGAAAAACACCTTTCGAAACTATTTAAATCAACACTTCAAAAATCTTTAGGTTATCCTTCAATCAGCACAAAATGGTCTTTTAGAACATCTAAGTCGAAAGCTTTCCTTTCAAAACCTATTCCTATGTAAAGAAGTGATAATATCGAAACCATCCCTTTGAAAGCATTGGAGAAGTGGTTAATTTAAAAACAAAATGTACCTTTTCAAACCATTGACTTCGAAAGGTAGAGAGGCGGCAGCTAAGGGTTTTGAGCCCTTCGAAAGCATCATTTAAAATAAAAGAGCACAAAACATTCAAAACCTTTTCTTTAAATCACTTGATTCAGTTTGAAGCCAACCGAGTCGGAAGCTTTCCTTTCGAAAGCGAAGCAGGCGCTACTTTAATTTTTTTAGAACAAAAGGCGCTTTGACCCTTTCGGAACCCCTTGGTTTCGACTCTAACCTTCAGCCTTTGTCCAATTCACCGTGTGCTAACATATTGGTACTACATGATCGCTTTATGGAAGAAGCCGAGGGTCTTAGTCGAAAGCAACCTGGGCGTAACCAAAATAGGCGAAACATGCTTTTAGCACGAATTTCTGATTTAAACCCTTTTTAAGCAAACTTTTTAACTAACCTGCCATGTTTGACAAACAATTATTGGTTGCTAATTTTCTTTTCTAAAAGTGCTACTATAATTTCAGAATTAAACTATAATTTTATTTTACAAAATACCCTTTCTCCGTTATTAAGTATATAAAACATTTATGTTCTCATACCTTAAATAATTTTATATATTCATCAAAACATCTAGGAAAATTCTGTAAAAATTCTATAAAATCTTTTTTAATATGTTTTGTAACATATACAAATTTCAGACCCAACTAATTATTTGTAATGCTGTAAATAATTTATAACCCAATAAATCATTTTCTTCACAAGAAAATTAATATAAAATCTACATTAATTTAGAAATTTTTGAAAATTGAAACCCATCTTTAAATACCATTTCTAGTCTACATTAAAATTCGCAAGGCGTTTGGATATCATTTAATAGGGTTTCATATCAAACATATCAATTAAACTAATATGAACGTGTATAAATCATCTACAAGCATATATAAACTTTCAATCATCCAAAATATGGCATTATCATGCAAAATCATTTCTGATTACCCTTAAATCTGAAAACTATAAGAAAAGGTGGGATGTAGTAGTCATCAACCTTAGCTTTATGACTATAGATGTGAGATTTGATGTTGAATAAGTTGATCCACTTCTTCTCTTCAAATCCTAGCTTTTTCTTCTCTTGAGATTGAAAGTGGTGGTCATCTTTAAAATATTTTACTTGAGAATGAAATGAACATGTTTTTGATTTCCTAAGGGTTTAGGGTATAAGTTCCTCTTATTTTCCATTTTTCCCTCCCTTATTTCCTAACACTTATTTCCATTTTATTTCATTAATTCATTCTACATGTAGGCACGACTACCCTTGGTTAAATCAAATCTCAATCTATTAATCATCCTACATTATTTTATTTTATTTTATTTAACTAAATAAAAATTCCAAATAGTGTTATTAAAAATATGGGGTGTTACACATACTCCGGATACAATTAGATCCTGATGCACGTCCTAGACAAGGAACACACCGGCTTCATACCGATCTGGGAATGTACTGCTACATTGTGATGCTTTTGGACTAAAAAATGCTAGAGCAACTTACCAAAGACAGGCAAACCAGATGTTCAAAGACTAGATTAGGTGATCAATGGAAGTATACGTGGATGATATGCTCGTGAAGTCATGATGATTATACAACCATATTGATTTCTTGACGGAGATATTCAGTGTTCTCTGAAAATATGGAATGAAACTTAATCCCTTGAAATGCTCTTTTAGTGCCGCATCAGGGAAATTCTTGGGTTTTACTATCAACTCTCATGGAATTGAAGCTAATCGCAAGAAGATTCAAGTGATAAGAGACATATGAGTGCGAAAGAAAATCAAGCAGGTGCAAAGTCTAAATGGGAAGGTCGCCGCCCTGAGCCGGTTCATTTCCAAAGCCACCAACAATTGTATTCCTTTCTTCGAAATAATTATGAGAGGGTAGAAAAACTTTGAATGCACGAGGGATTGTGTTACTGCATTTCAAGTTCTGGTACATCACTTAGAGAGACTCTCTATCTTGTCTAAGCCACTGGATCATGAGGACTTGTACATTTACTTGGCATTATCGGTACATGCCATAAGTGCTGCACTTCTACACGAAGAGAATCAAATATAGAGGCCACTGTATTATGCTAGAAAATGGCTAATAGGTGCTGAAAGGAACTATCCGAAACTAGAGAAACTTGGGTATTGCATGTTGATTGCGTCAAGGAAGATCCACCCTCATATCCAGGCTCATCCCATCAATGTCTTCACCAATCAGCCATTACAACAAGTCCTACAATGACCTGAGATGTTTGGAAGGTTACTTAAATGGAACATCGAATTAAGCCAGATTGAAATCACTTGTCTTCCCCATAGAGCTATCCAAGGACAAGCATTGGCAGACTTCATGGCTGAATTCACTTTGCAGGATGACTCTAGAGAGCAGTGGAGAACCTACCGACCAATGGAAGATGTACATGGATGAAGCATCCAACGATCGATGCTTTGGCGCCGGAGTCATACTGTTAACTTTTGAGGAATGCTCGATCTGCTATGCCTTGAAACATGACTTCCCTACAACAAATAACGCAGCTTAATATGAAGCCTTGATTGTTGGGCTTAAACTCGCTAATGAGCTGGGAGTAAAAGCTTTGCAAATTTTCTATGATTCCCATTTAGTAGTATATCAAGTTAGGGGAGAATATCAGCCAAAGGGGTGCACTCTCTCCTTACCTCAACTTGGTCTAAGAGCTACTAATCGATTTTGAACATTACACCATTACACACATCCCAAGAGAACAGAATAAGAAAGCCGATTTGCTGGCCAAGTTGGCCAGTTGTAAGGAAGCAAAACAAATGGGCTTGGTTCCAGTTAAAGTAATCAACGCTTCGAGCATTGGCAAGATGGAGGTCGATTGGGTCTTAGAAACGGAGCCTAAGAAGGAGTCATGGATGATGCCGATTAAAGATTATTTGCAAAGGGGAGTCCTTCCCGAATGAAGAAATGAAAAACAACAGATCCTTACATCCCTCAAGAAGGAGTCATGTACATGAAGGGTTTCTCCATCCCCCTGCTTTGGCGTATCACTAACTTTTAAATCAAGCGAATATTAAGAGAAGAACATGAGGGAGAATGTGGCGATCATGTCGGGGGGCAAACCATAGCGAAAAAGATACTCCGCTATGGTTATTTTGGCCAACTGTCAATCGAGATGCAGCTGATTATGCTAGATGATGCGACAAGTGCCAAATGTTTGCAAATATTTCAATAGCCCCATTGATGGAAATCACTTAGATGGTCAGTCCATGGCCATTCGCTACTTGGGGTGCCAATTTTTACAGGTGGTGAGAAGTTTATGTCATTGTAGCAATTGATTACTTTACTAAATGGGCTGAAGCCAAACCTTTTACCATAATCACTATGAAGAAAGTAATCAGTTTTGTTGTCTGAAACATCTTCTGTCGTTTTGGTCCCCCCAAACATTCATAACTGATCATGGTACCTAATTCGATAGTGTTGAATATAAAGATTTCTATCGTCGACATCATATTGAGAAAAGATTTACGACAGTTTCTCATCCTAAAGCTAATGGATAGGTCGAAGCTTTTAACAAAATCATAAATTCCCTTCTAAAGAAGCATCAGGAAAAGGCTAGAGGTAAGTGGATCAATGTAACTCATTAGCATTATGGGCATATAGAACTACCCACAAGTCCACGACTAGCCATACTCCGTTCGCCCTCGCTTATGGTTCTAAAGCCATGATTTCCATAGAACTTGAAGTCCCTTCTCATTGAATGACTTACTATGACGCCACAACTAACAAAGATCTCCTTTTGAATTTTCTAGACATGGTTGATGAGAAGCGTGAAGAAGTTGACTTGAGGGCAGCTACGCACAGACACCAAATCGCTCGGTACTACAAAGTTAAAATCCGGCCTAGGACCTTTGAAATTGGCAGTATTGCCCTAAATGGATCTTTCCTAGCCCCGCAAACATGGGTCTGAGATGGGAAGGACCATATGTCATCAATTAGAAGCTTGGAGATGTAACTTTCAAGCTAACTACTATCGATGGCATCACACTTCCTAAAGCATGGAATAGCGATCATTTACGATATTATTACACTTAGTTTATTTTTATTCAGTTATATTTCATTTATAATTTTCTTTTGCATTTGAATTCAAAGCCATGTAGTAAGACAAACTCTGTCATTTCTTTTTCAGTTTGTAATAAAATATGAAGTTTGCACCATATCTGTAAATCGCTTGCACGTAATATAATAGTTGTGACATATGACCAACTTACATCCATATATGCCTAATATAAACCACCAAGTATGCAGAGTTTGGTGCCAAGCAAGTACTCGGGTCCATAATCAAATTAAACAAAATGAACGTAACTCGACCGTTCATCCATTAACTCTCGCCTGTAATACGACGGTTTGGGTATAAAACAAAGAACGGGTATGACTCGACCATCAGTTAACAGACTCCATCTCATTATTTGACGGGAAGAATGTAAAGTAAAAGTGGTTGTAATACGAGCGACCACCCTTCGAATTTTTCCTCGGATTTTGGGGTAAGGGAGTTAATCAAAGGAAATGAAATTCGATCGTTTTCCAAAATAACTTCAGCCCTCAAAGTGCAGGCAAGATTACGAACATCGGGGTGTGATTGACCACCCATCAACTAACTCTTGCCCCAAAGTGCGGATAAGAGTATAAGAAAAACGAGTGAGTGTGATTGGATCATTCATTCTCCAAATCACGCATGAACCCGACAGAAGAAGTATAATCTCATCATGGATGGGACACGATCGTCCATGAACTGGCTCTGCCAACCCAAGACTAGGGGTAAGAGTATAATTACATAGCCACTGAACATGACAGCGTAACAATGTGGCTTGCACCTAGTGTTTGATACGACTCAATACCATGACCGAAAGGTGTTCCTGAGATGGATTTGTCGGATTGATGCCCGAAACAATGGGCAACCGAAATACATTACAACTTGAACATTTACGAGCGATGAATTACAAGTATATTGAGTAGGAAACATAATAGCTCGAACATTTAGACAAATTTTGTTCAAAGATGAACAAAAACAAAAGAATATTTATTCACATACTAAGACTTGGAAACTAATTACAAGTTATTTCAGAAACACAAAACAAAAAAACGGGGGCCATACTCGCACAATTGCAGCTAACAAAAAAGAAACTAGCTATCTAGCTACGAATCACCGAAGCTGGTTCAATGGCTATTTCTCCTCTTTCTGGGCTTCTTCGGGGTGGATTCTCCAAAGCTACCACCACATCCTCTCCTCTTCGCTCTTTTTTTCCCTTCCTACCCTTAGAACATATGCTTTTAGAAACATTGGCCGTCTCATTTTGTGATCGAGAAGGATTAACCTCCTCAGGAGTGATACTGCTTGGCAGTATAATTTGAAGCAGAGTAATATCCACTTTGGCACTCTCCTTCTTGGCTTGCAACTTTAGCTCCTCCTTTTCAATGTGCTCTGTCATGCTAAATCTATCGGTTTTTTCGGTGGCATAGGTCACTATGACATCCTATGCTTCATCCTGGCCTTGGTAGTCATCAGTCTTTTCTTCATCCAGATCCCCTATTACTTCAGCATCAGGGCCAAACATCTCAATAGGTCGACCGGTAGGAGCCATCTGTACAATGACAACCATAGTAGGCCTTGAGATCTGCCCCTGCTATGCCAAGGAAACATCATCATGAGGAGCATTGATAGATGTAGTCATACTTGTAATTTCACTAAAACCAATTGGTAAACTCATGACTATCAGGCGCAAGATGTAAACCTTCTCAAACGTCGGAGAAGTAAGAGATATACCTTAACTAGTTGGCCGTTGGTCATAGTTGGAGTGCCACCTTCCAAAATCATAGATAGCCCGAAGGATTTGTCCATCCCTGGATGATCTGGATCGTAGCCTGCATCCTTTTTTAAGGCATGAGAAATAGAAGCACCGGCTATTTGAGTAGTAGGAAATCTTGGGAACCAGATCCCGAGACTTCACCGCCATCTTTCCCCTTTCTGGTGATTGCTGGATCATTAAGTAAACTAAGCCGGGCATCCCCGAGCTCATCAGGCTCTTCATCGCACAAAATTTCGTGCATGAGCTGCTCTTCATTCACTTCAGTATCTCCAAGGGACTCCTTTATCAAATCTACAATATGATCCCAGGCTTCGACGAGCGACTTGAGATACCCCTCTCCAAAGAAGCGAAAGTTGCGATTCATCAAGATACATGTTGTAATATATCAGTAGCAGATCGAACTTGTCCTTTATCTCTATCCGGCTCGCCCCTAGCCTCTTCCTTGATAGCCTCTATCTGCGCAAGTTGATTATCGGCCTCTATTTTAGCTTCGCGAGCCTCAATGATTTATTTGCAGTATCATTGAGACTTCAGCCCAACCTCAAGCTTCTTGGGCATTTCCTTCTCAAGCTCTACCTCGAGCTATTTAATATGAAGGGCCAAAGCATCATTGTTTTTTCAATGCCTCCTTCTATTTCTGTAAAATGTCTTTTTCGAGGGATAAAGTACCACTGTAACGAACGGCAGTGTCCAGTTCAGCTTGGTGCACTTTCATTAAGCACTAGACAGCTTCAAAAGATTCATTGGCTTTTTTCTCAGTATTGGCCAGCTTCGTGCCCAATTGCTTGACCTCCTCATCTAAGTACTTGATGATGTCTTTCTTGTGGATCACCTCAAGAGTTAAGCGTCTGATCTCGTGTTTCCTTTCCATCAACACCTTAGATATTCTCTCAGCAACACTAAGAGTTGTACTATGCTGGATATATACATCGTTAACATAAGAGAGCACTGTCCTTGGCCTCTTGAGGAATTTAATTCAAAGTGGGAACAAATTTAAACTCGTCAAAGCATAACTTAGGAAATGTGGCCTTAAGGTTGAACAACTTCTCAGCAGTTGTGGCATCAAGAGTAGTCGGGGTTAAGAAGGCCCATTTGTCGTGCTTGTGGGATAAAGTATCAAGACCTTCTGCACCAAACTAGTGTTCCGAAGATCGATGGGCGTCGAAAGAACGCGAATGTTGCTCGGGAGCAGTAGCTGAAGTAATAACATAAGATAGCGACTTAGTACTAAATGTAGTAGGTTGTTGACTTGACACCTTTATGGTGAAAATACTGAGATTTTGATTTATGTTTGGATGACGAGTCCTTTGATTGATGGCTTTGATCTCAGTCTTCTCTTCTTTTATATCTTTCCCTGTCTCAACCAGGGTCCGGCCTCGACTGGGCCTAAAATAAGTCGACCGAGAGTATGCTGATCTTTTCGGGCGATCATAGTTACAGGGGCATCCCATCGAGCCTGTGAACAAAATGAAAGAAGAATCATTAGAGTTAGAGGTGGATAAGTGTTGTGCGATACAATGAACGTCAACGTGAGCATCCTATTTTCCCTCCAACGGACAAGTTGTTGGAGCTTTGCTCGCTGGAGTAGTCTCTCCTATGTCAATAGGGGGAATGTCAGGCAATTCAGACCCTTTAGGGAATAAGTTGGAAAAATCATAATTTCCAACATCATCCGAGAGCAAGACGTCCGACAACCCTTAAATAGATTTTATAGAGGCAAAGAGCTAGATTGATCAGTAGTAGTAGAGGTTGATTTAGATTTCTCGAAGACTTGACCTTTGCGAAGCTTGTAAACAGGCCTATTTCCTTTTCTCTTCTCCAAGTGAGCTATGAGCCTTGGGATCCAACCACAAGTTCATGGCTTGATCTCACTGTGTTACGACCAGGCTCATTAGCATCATACCTTACCTCGCCTTCCTTGGTGACATCTTGATCCCCTTCGACTGGGGGCACGATAGGATCAGCTTTGTCACCTCCTTGCCCAATGGAATTTTTTCTTCCTACAAATTAATACTTGGTGTTTATAGGCAGTTTCATACTGCGGTCTTTTTTTAGTAAGCCGAAGATAGAAAGGTGCTCATCGGTAAGAAGAAATTTAATGTCTTTGTCTACCACTGGTATGTTTTTTAGTGTTGAAACCACCTCCAAGTATATGTCCATGATGGGATGTGGATAGCTACCTGCAATGTTCAATAGAAATGCTGCTTAATTCATGATACGACTCAAATAAATGCACTTAAAATTAAGTTTGAAGCAACACTACGTCCTTCCAACCGCCGTTCTACAAAAACAAGTGAGCAACCCATATAGAACCATTCATTCTTAAAAGCACTCAGTACGATGAATCTAATGTCTTCCGAAGATAGCTTATGATATAGGAACTCAAGGAATATCATGTACATGTAGTGCAGAAACACATAGCTCTTCGGATGCAGCTGAGCCGGCGCCAATCTTAAATAATGCAACATTTTCCAAATGAAAGGATTGAAGGGTGGAACGCAACCTGCCCAGCACATGAACTTGTAGCATGCAGTATACCACTCCGAGGACAAGTGAGCCCTATCATTATGGGATAGGGCTCATACATCCTCATATGGGATCTCATGTTTAACGCACAGTCTCCGGAGAGGGGCTTCATCGATCTTTAAAGCCCTGAGTCTTCCGGATCATTTAGAAATATGGAATCTACTAAAGTGTCAGGTGCTGGTTCAACTTTTGCCTTTAAATTTGAACAAATTTATGGCTTCTAGTGAGAGATTTCAGGCTATTTAGATTAATGGCCCGGAGAGTTTCGAGCGGATATTGTTGCTGAGCTTGATTCAGCATTTGAGATTGTCATGTGAAGAAGTTTGTTCAGTAACCATAGCAGCTAAATGCTTCGAGCATTTGAAACCCATAGCTATCAAACTCGGAAAATAGTAATCATTAGGAAAATTAACATGTTTCCCCTGTGCTAAGTGTAAACTAGTGTGGTGTGGTGCAATATAGATATAAACCACTAGAATTAGAACAATAATTACCACGAGACTCCGGGATTTGATCGGAGTGACTATCATCGCTGGCCATCCCAACTATTTTCACATCAATGGTTGTGGATTTCATCTATGCCCTAGGATCAGTCATCAGCATATTAGAGTACGATATTTGCATTCAGGGTCATGTAAGATAATATGTTAGACTTGTACACGTTCAAGTCATATTAAGGAGTGCGTGACATTAGGTTCTAGTGATTCAAATCATATAAGTTCAAAATCAAAGTCCAAACATTCAAATTCTAAGTCATATGCATTTGTTTCGAAGTTCGAGTACTTGAGTTTGACATCATATACGAGTTACTAGTTCAGTTCAGGCTTAAAGCAATTGTTCATGTGTATTTAATTGAGTTCAAGTTCACTAAACCATAAAATGGCTAAGTTCTCCTAGGGAGAGAGATCATACCCGTCCCTCACATAGGCAACATAGCCCTATTCCATTTGGAACTTGATATCCCAATGACTGATCCCTTCAACCTAAACCACGACCAATCACATACCAAGTATTGATCACCTTCCATTGCTTCACTCCACTTCAACATTCAGTCGATCCCTCTCTCCAGACAAAATTCTTCTCCATCTTATGCCACAATCGAACCCTCTATGACCATCCCTCCATTCCATTAAGCAACCGACCCCACTATGAAGGATTGACTCAACACAAATTTGAAGTACTACAAACGATCACATCGCATTGGTTGATCCCTCCTCATAACTTCATCTCTTTCACATCAACAATTATCACCATCAGCCGATCCCAACATCATTTAACACTCGACCATGCCACCTTCAATCCCTATGAATCCAAATTGATCCTAAAATTAACGTGAAATACAAATCAAAATAGCATTGTCTTGATTTATATCCTAAACTCACTTTTATATGATGATGTGGATCGGGTTGTTGAATAAACAAAAGTTTTCCTAAACAACTATGGATTTGGTTGATAATTGAGTATGAAAATTAAATGGACTACAATTAGATGCTGGATGCATTTGAAGACAATGATGTGGATCATAAGGGGAGATAGGGATTCGAATCGGTGATGTATTTGGATAGTGAGGTGATAGCCTTAAGCTTGAGTTTGAAAATGGTGATTTTGAAGGGAAGTAGGGGTTCATATAGGTTGAAGGAGCAAATGAGCGAAGTGGAGTGGAATACACTAAGTCCATAGCTTATATACAAATGCGGCCTGCTTACATGGGTCAAAATTTGTTTGAGTCGATTTAGACTAAGGGATTGATACTGGTCACCTACTTAGGGGATTGGTAATGAACGCCCGTTACCAATGTTAAAAAAATGTATAAAAAATAGAAATTTGTAATCCTCTTTTACTTCGACTACATGATATCAGCAATGACCCATGAACGTGTAAACATAATCAGGAGCCAATAGTAGAAGTGTGTACATGAATGAACGTGCATGTGTTCACATGTCCAATATTCAATTTCTTGAATCGACAGGAGTTGAATTATTACCTGGGTTTCTCAAAAAAGAAGTCATTACAGGTAGTCAGGGTCTACTAGCTTAACCAACAGCTCAATGGAACCAAGCATGGATAAAGACTAAGGATTACCTCCCAGATTTATACTGACAAATATCATGTAAGCATCATGAAGAATGGAGAGAGATACGGCTCTTCAGAAAGACAATTCCATGGAAAGATAATGACCATTCAGGAAACTTAAAGGGATTCTTCTCGGCGATTCTAGCTTACTTCGATTCAAATCACGTTGTGTTCGAAAAAAACGTACTTTGGAGGGCAAATGTTATCCACCCTTTAACCCGACTATATCCAAACTGATTGGACAAGTTAAACTTGATGACAAAAAGGAAAGTAGTTCAGAGAGGTGAGCACAGAGTCCAAAGATCAAGCATAGACGATAGTATGAAGTAACATCATGTGAAGCCAAGAGATAGACTTTACGGAACATTCTAAGTATGGACTAGTGTTGTAATATCCTTTATCTAGAGGCCCGAAGCTAAGCACTATAGATGATGCGGTCATCTATAGTATTAACTTCCGATGATAAAAATACAGTAATGCTAATTGTACCCATAATACCAAAAGCACATTAGTATGGTATAAAATCAACATAGATTTCAAAACTGCTTTTCTGATTATATTTCAAATCAATATTTCATATTCAGATACATAATACCAAAACGATTCTCAGGTCTTGATCAAATATAATTATTACAAATTATGCCAAGAGTGACATATGAAGATGCCCCCTTGGCTGGTCAGGGTACCAAATTGACATATCAGTCTTAAATAGATCATAGCGGAATTAAAACTAAATAGCCCCTACATAGCTAACATTGCCTCCTACACGTCTTCGGAAGCTTACTCGTCCAACCTACTAAACCTGAAAAACATTAACTCTCCATCTACTCAAATTAAATTTTGAGCACCTGAGAGTTTATAATGGAAAACATAAACTTCGAGTTAGACATAAAGCCTGGTGTGAATAATACTATTACATCTCGGGTTACTGATATTAAGTGAGACCACGCCGCTTAGCGGAACGAGTTTCCTATCATTAATATCTCTTTTAAAAGCATATCTTTTGCAAATCAAATCCTACAATTAAACTGATTATAACAATTAAAGAAAATACATATATGCCTAAAAACCAGCAAATCAATGGACTATCTGTCCACACTATAGTTCTATCTTGCTAACTATTAACCCTTGGCTGACTCGGGCCTACCAGACATAATCAATTATCTAACTTCTGTTAAACACACTTTGGGCTATTTTCCCTATACTATCTTCTTCTAGGGTCAACTGATCCTAATGGTTTTTGAGACTTACCAATAACCTACCTTTACTCCATATATTCCCATTTGTGTGTAACATTATTTCAGTCTCATCTATGACAAAGTCTTACACACTGGAATTTTGGACTTATATTATATAAGGGTTATTAGCTAAAGTATAGGGTGGGACAATACACCAGTCCTATCCGGTCTTCTAATACATGAGTCATAAAATTAGGGTTAACTACCCTGTTCATATTTCATTTCCTATCTTAAGGTTAACTACCCTATTAAAACTTCATTCCCTTGTAAATAATCTTTACAAATTACCTACCACTGAAATGATACCTTTATAAAACAAGGAAATTATATATTTTTCTTTACTTAGAATATTTATGCCATGATATATGTACTTTATGTAAAGCATTGTTGATGAAACCTTATCAATGGGATTATCCATCCTTTCATAATAAGTTAAAACCACTTTTTTAACTTAAAAGGTTTTAGGCTACAAGTCCAAAACAATATCTTCGAACCCTCTTTTTAATACCTTAAACAATCCCTTTTGAATTCATTAAAAGTACCCCTTTCAAAATAAGTTAACTACTTTAACCTTGAAACACTAGGCTAAAGGCAAAAAAATACCTTTCGAAACCTTTGAATATAGACCTTTCGAAATCATTATTTAAACATTAGACATCCTCTTTCGAAACCATTAAACTTGTCTTTCGAAAGCATTGGATACTTCATTCAAATACTCAAAATAAACCTTTTGAAAACAAGGCGGATCTCCCCTTCAAAACCCAAATTATATACCGTTCAAAAGCATTGAAATCCTTCAATTAAAATATACCTTTCGTTATTGGGTTCAAGTAAAATTTGTGGAAACATTGCTTTGAAACCATTGAAAATCATTCCTTTTGTAACCTTTGGGTTTAACTTTTTAATATAACTAAGGCTCATAAAGAACTTGGATGAAAACATTGCTTTTGAAAGAATTAGTCCTAAGTAAAAGAAAGAAAATGGTTTCGAAACCAACCCTTTCGATAGCATGGAGAAGCGGCTTCAAAGTAAGAAGGCGAAAGCACCCGTTCGAAACCATTGTTTAAAGGCTATAAAGAAAAGCAGCCTTAACTAATTTAAAAGTAGAATGCAGAAGCTAGGTTTTGAACGTGTTCAAGGCTATCCTTTCGAAACTTCTTTTAAAACAAAAGGCATCAATCCTTTAGAAAGCTTATTTGCTAAAACAAAGGCATATTGATTAAGTCAAAAGCCAATATAACCCCTTCGAAAGAATCCTTTGTAAACCAATGTAATTCAAAGTGAATAAGAGTAGCTTCTACTCCTTCGAAAGCTTGTTTTCGATGCTGCGCCTTTCTTCTTTCTCCAATTCACTACGTATCAATTGTTTGATACCATGTGCATTGGTTTTGACTTGGTTTCATGGGTGAAGGTTTGGTGTTGAAAGCTAGTATATAGAAGCGGCGAAGCAGTAAATCTATGTAAATCTGATTTTTAGCCTTCAAAGGAAATTGCTTTTCGCCTAACTTGCCTTATTTATAAAAATGTAATTGATTGCCAATTTTTTCAAAATCTTCTTTTCTAAAAGTGCTGCTAATTCAGAAATTAGCAATTTAAAAACATTTGACAATTAAGCCCTTCTTCTTGATAAAACATATAAAGTATTTAAGTCTCATACTTTAAATAATTTTATAACTATTATAAAAAAATACTTAGGAAAATTCCCTAAAAATTTACATAATTCACTTCTAATATATTTTATAACTTATTTAAATTTCAGATCCAAAATCGACATTTTTTTGCTGTAATTATTTTAAACCCAGTTTTAACTATTTTATTTCATAGAAAATTCATAATAAATCCACAATAACTTAGAAAATTATGAAACTTGAGACCCACTTCATAAATAATGTTTTAACCATATGTAAAAGCGCAAGTCATTTAGATGTCATTTAATAGGTTTTCCAAATCTAAACTCGTCATAAAATCTATATGAAGCAACATAAATCATCAACAAGCATAAATATCCATTAAACAATCATATCATGGCATGTTATTTACAAAATCAATTCGGGTCTAACTAGAAACCGAAATCAATAAAAATGAGATGTAAGGTAATTATTCACCTTAGCTTGCTGTAAAGGAGGTTGAGATTTTTTTCCTTTTATTGATTTGCTTAAGCTTCCTACTTGAATCTAAACTTTTCTTTTTCTTGAATCTCTTAATGGTGGATGGTCGAGCTTACAAGGGTTTCAGTTTTGTTTGTAATGTTGAAAATGAGTAAGGAATGAAGGTAAGAAGGGTTTAGGTATAAGAACGAAGACTACTCCTATTTTTTCCTTATCATATTCCTGCTTCCTACTCCATTTTTATTCTCTTTTGCTTATATTAATTAAGGCATGACCCTTTAATAATTAACAAATCTCAACCCTTAACTATTTATATTATTTCATTTAATTTATCTAATTAATTTTTTATGTAATGTTACTCAAAATTAGGGTCATTACAGACTCCTTTTCTTAAAGAATTTCATTCTCGAAATTACAATAAGGTACCCATGACAATCAAACATAAAGGTAAAACGTTCCATGAAATAAGTCAGGATAAGTATCGCTTATCCTGTTCTCACTTTCCTTTGTACAGTCTCTATCGTGGTCATTCCACTGGATTTTGACTAATTAGATTGTCTTATTCCTTAGTCTTTTCTCGTCCCTTGTGTCTATACGAGTTTTTTTCTAATTATATTCATATCCGGTTCTGTTATTAAATCATCTAGCACAGTTGGTGCTACAATTGTTTATGGATCTCGCATACACTTCCTTATATGAGAAACATGAGAGACATCATGGACTCCTGCCAAACTATTTGGTAACTCTACTCTATATGCTAGTTTCCAATCCTTTCTATAATAAGAAATGGTCCAACAAATCCCAAGCCAATTTTTTCGACTTTTCAAATTTGATTACACCTTTCATCAGCGATACCTTGATGAAAACATGATCTCCGACTGAAAACTCTAAGTCTTTCCGTCTCCTATCAGCATAACTCTTCTGCCTAGATTGAGCTTCCTTCGTTCTAACTCGTATTAACTCAATCTTTTCTGCAGCTTCTTTAACCAAATCTAGTCTAAGAACAAACGTGTCCCTAGTTTTAACCAACAAATGGGAGATTTGCATGGTCTTCCATACAAAGCTTCAAACAGTGCCATCTCTATACTTGTCTGATAACTATTGTTATACAAAAACTCAACTAAGTGCAAGTTGTCTTCCCATGATCCTCCAAAGTCTAGCATATAAGCTCTTAACAAATCCTCTAAGATTTTGTTAACTTTTCTGTTTGTCCATCTATCTATAGATGGTAGGCGTTATTCATCTTGAGCTTGGTACCCATAGTCTCCTGTCAACTTTTCCGAACTCGCTAGTGAATAAGGAATCTCCATCACTTACTATACTACTAGGAATTGAATGCAGTCTAACTGCATTCTACATGAATAATTTAGCCAAAACAGGTACCATATTGGTTAACAACTTAAATTATGTAATGACCCGTGTAAATTCGATGTTTAAAATGAATTAAATTAATAGGATTTTATTTTAAATTTAGAAAGATATAAAAATCTTATTAATTTATACGAAAGAAAATATTGAAATTTGATGTATCAAGGGTAATTAAAACTTACAAATTAAATTATATATTGCAATTAATAGTAATAGTGGAAATTGTTGCAAATATTGAATTTGCCAATGGAATAAAATATTGATTTATGGAAATTGAATATAAACGGAGGTAAAAAAGTAATGCAAGAAAATAAATAATGTAATTAGTACAATCCCTTTTATTTGTAAACTATTGTAAGGTGTTAATTAATTGAAATATGAAAATTTGGAAATAGATTCAAAATTTATGTTAGATAAATGAATTGCAATAATTAAAGTTAGTAATTAATAGGTTAAAGGTAATACCAATTTATTCATAAAGTGAATATAAGTGAATGTAACAAAATAAATAGGAAACGCAAATTATTCATAAGTGATGGTTGACGATATAAACGTTACTAATTATTAATGTAGTAACGTAAGATGTAAATGTCTTTTCAACGGAAATGTAACCTTATTTCTAGGTAGAAATTGCAGGTAGATTTATGAAATGGAGTTTATGCGATAAATAGAATTGAATGTTTCGTTAGTATGAATTTAAGGGAATATGGGGTAAATTGATTAAATCAATAAAAGACAATAAATGCAATGATGATGGGTTAGTAATAAAAAGTGAATAGGGAAATGATTGTATAGTAAAAATGGAATTCCAACTTGTTGGAATGGAGTAAATACACTTAGTAATAAATTTAGGATAGGAAAACGAAATGGAAATATTGAATTAGTTAATTCGTATATATATATAAAATGATGAATAAATTTGAAGTAATGTAAACGGTTATACTAGGATAAGAAGAGAATATAGGGAAACAAGGGTAAGTTGTGAATTTATTTAAATGAATTAATATTATTAGATAGAAAATTGAATTAGATCAATGTCCTGTGTGGTTTAGTAAAGAAAGCTTTTAAAGGAAAACCTTTAATTTATAAATGAAAATCAATGCATTAAATTAGGTATAACTGAATGTATGCAAATAATTTTGTAAGAATAAGTTAATAAAAAATTTATTTGCACATACCCGATTTAAATTGGAATAACAGAAAGGACAAGAACTTGATTT
Source organism: Allium cepa (assembly GCA_030765085.1). Classification (NCBI taxonomy): domain Eukaryota; kingdom Viridiplantae; phylum Streptophyta; class Magnoliopsida; order Asparagales; family Amaryllidaceae; genus Allium; species Allium cepa. The sequence continues at coordinate 757,633,702 of CM060932.1, read as the reverse complement.
GCCTAGGCATTTATATATTTATAAACTATAACTAAATAAAAAGTTTGGTAGTAAATAAGATATAAGAAGACAAAGGCAACTAGTAAATTAATAAATGAATTCATAATAATAAGTAGTAATTAATGCATATATATTTGGCATTAGTGATAATTACAAAACTTTACCCATTTATCTAATTTATTTAATTAAATCTAAATCTATGGCAACATTGTTGTAATGATGGTTGTAAGTGAATTTGAATGTAAAAGGGTAACAATTATTTAGGTTAACCATTTTGAGTATGATAAGTTAAGAATGACAATCGATTGAAATAAATCTAAATTAATTATTTTGTTTTGGTTAATGTGTTCTAGTTAATAAAGGGGAGTTTATAAGAAATGAAGCATGCACTAATGACATGTGTTATAATTCAAATGTTATTTATACCCATAAAATGTCTATTTACTGAATAGAAAGATTTTAAATCAATAAACGAATTTATTGAGGTTCCAATTTATAATTTATAACATTTAATGTAGACTCAGTTACAATTAATTGACTTAAATCGGGCAGTTAGCATAGATTTGTTTTGTAATTGGAGTAGGTAATCCTATAAGATGAAGTTAATGCTAATTCTATTTATAATTGGACCATTTGTTGATATAGGTTATAGAAAGCAAGATGTATAAATTTAATTAAAGTATCAACATTCAACAATTGTAATTATTGAAAATAAAATGGAATTTGAGGATAATAAGGTGAAACCATGAACAAATGTTAATGCATCCTTATTACTGGTAAAAGATGAGTATATAAAAGTTTGAAAATCAAAAATAGGTTTTTGAAAAATTAATTTATAATTTCTAAATATAAGGAAGTGGAGAAATTAACACTGCAATGGGTAGACTTATCAGCTTTTAATTTACGTCTAAATTTGTTTAGATCAATTTGGAAATTAATAAAATTGTGGATATATTTTGAAACGTAAACGAAACGCCTAGATTTACATTTGTAAATACGTTTAAATTAAAATGTAAATGATAAGGAATTTATTTATTTCCTAAATCCGTAACGTGTGTAATTAATATTATTTATGTTTTGGGACCACTTCCGTTTGCACGTTAAAATTCGTGCACACCTATTCTTTTGCGATCTATCTATAAATAGACGATCATAAACCCTAGCCTCCATCTTCTATCATTTGTCTGTACGTTCTTTTCTTCAACTCCTTCTCCTCCTCAAAAGGATGCAAATGCCAGATCCAATTCTATTCAATTTCAAATGAAAATTCAAACATCTCAGAAAAATTCCAAAAAAATATATGTTGTAGATTTCATCCATACGAATCTACGCGCAGTCTCTATTTTCGAAATCGATACTCGAGTCAACGGCAAATCGTGGTCAAAATCAGGAAATTCGAAATCCTAAGGCCAATTTGGGGTTTTTAATTTCGGCATGAATTGGCGAAATCGCCTTCTGGGTTTGGTGGAGATGGATGTTAGGAGGCTATCGGAGGTGGTCGCATCCTCCAATTCGATCTGGGGTGACCTAATTTCGCGATTTAGGGTTTCAAATGGGGGCGGCGGTCGTGAAAAGGGGGGAGGCGGACCTGGGTAGTTGCACGCGGCTCGGCATAGGCAACTCGATCGTGGTAGCGGCGTGGGCTATGGCGGCCGGAGGTGATGGTGGTAGTTGGTCAAAGTCTCAGCTGTAGGGGGGAGTTTGCGTGCGTTAGGGTTCGGTTTTTCTGGTTTGTGTGTGAACAGAGGAGCATGCGACTTGGAGGGAGATGACGTGGCATTCTTTTTATTTAGGTTTTGTTTTATTTTTATTTTGTTTTCAAATTGTTTATATTGAATATCTTTTTCATACGATCTCTGATTCACGCGAAATTTCTTTTGTTAGGATCGTAATTAAATTTCAGATCTGTTTACGCTGGTTTGGACTGATTTGGAGACCGTCGAATTTTTGAATTTAAATCGGATTTAAATTCGATTTAAATTCGTAAGGTGAGTGTTTTAACCCACTCACAACTTCTAAAAGTTTTATGTTTGTTAAATTTATTTTAGATATGAGTAGAGATTTATTTATGACTGTTTGGCATGTTTTATTCATCATATCTGTTAAATCGCATTTATTTAATATAACTGTTCATTAAATTTTATTATTGCATATAGATTGACAGTTATAGTTATTTTTTTGCAGATAAACTGTTAGTTTAATAGTTGTTAAATTTATTTTTGAATATAACTGCCAGTTATTACCTGTTATATATTATCGGATATATATTGATATTGTTTTGTTATTGGATGATGATTGTGATTTGGATGATGGATGATGATGGATGAATGGATGTTTTATTTTATATCATTAAACTACAAGTTATCATGCATTTCTCGTTCCATTCGGGATTGTGGTTTGAAATGATATACAACCGCAAATTTTATTTTTAATTTGCGGATTGAAATGATAAACATCCGTATCACTTGACCATATGATAGAAAATTATATACAGGCACCGTGGTCTATATATAAAATATTTTAAAGTGATTTCTATGGTTTGGATGGGATACGGTTTATAATTTTTTTTAAGTTTTGATATTTATAAATATTATTCTTCTTCATATATACATATGAAGTTAAATTTTTTGAATTTAGGCTGTGTATAAATCTGTTAAATAAAAATGGAAAAATTGAGAAAATGGAATTTGATAATTTATATTATATGTTTAAGTTTGGAAATTTTAAGGTATGATATTTATAACTGGAGTATTTTCCAAGATAGATTTAAATGAATATTCTAGTATAATTAAATTTAAGGAAATATTAAATTTCTAGAAATTGGAGTTGTATTTATGGATTTTTATGTGAATATTCAAGACTAAATAATAGAACAATTGATTTGTTGAAAGAATAAAATTCCAACTTTAGTTTTGAAATATTAATACTCCAAATGGATATATATATATATAGAAATTGAAATGGTTTTGGAACTTGAAAGTGATATTTAAATTATGGTTTAGACTTTAAATAAGGAAATATATTTGTAAAGCCATGGAAACTATTTTTCTTTAAAAAGTAACCTTAAAGTCAAACCATTTATTTTATATACCGTTGAATATCCAAACCATTCAAGTTTTAGAAGTTATGAATTTTCGAAATATTATACTTTGAAAGTATAATTCAAATGTTTGGTTTCCAGATATTATAGATTTTAAAGCAGTATGATTTTTGGAAAAGAATTATATTTGGATAAAATGATATCATATTGTTTTGGGTTTTAAAATGATATCGTATTCATAGTTTTTGAAATGAAAATTTTTATTCTGGTTTTTTAAGTATAAACTATTTTTAAATGACCACGGTGTTATAATAACGATGGGTTGGCAAAGAGACCGGGATCGGATATGGACATACTCTCTGTCGATACCGAAAACCACTTTGACTAACCGTGTACGCGGTGGAGATTCCAGAATGAAGTAGGTTGGTGGCGACGTTTCCTGTAAGGTAAATACGTGGACCCAACTCCCGTGAGTTGGCATAAGGTGGCTAAAACAGGAGCGATCGACGGGTTAATGAGGTCATTCCTCTGATCGGACACTCCTCTTCGATATTATACTTTGACTTTGGATTGATTCAGTGGCCACTTTTACTTTGATTTTGGGGGAGTTTGTCCGAGGTGGGCGGCAGCTGCGCGCTGCGCGTTTCCATCGGCCCGGAAGCGTAATTGGTATATCTACCCTGGCATTGCCTAGTTGTGCCGTGTCACCTACCATACCGAGCCTTGTACGAGTTTGGATTTCTCCCGTAGCCCGTGTGGTATCCTCTGGTGGCTTCCCGATCAGGAGGGACTATGATATTGGATGGACTACTGGGACTATTACGTGTTAAGGTGGAAAATGCAAAGCCTTAATGCTATTTAAAAGTATGTTTATTTTATAATTAGACACTATTATAATAGCGCAGTATACTACATAGTAAATAGTTTAACGGATCCTTAGGAGATGTAAATCCCGAGCATCTCTTGAGTTACTGCACTCATATTTATTTCTGTTAATTTAACTTACATAAGATCTTTTAGTTCTGACTCGATTGTTTTTGTCTTTTCAAATTCGCTCGGGTCAGTCCGAGCGTGTCAGGATTTGAAGATTTAGCTTTGGAGGATGAAGACGAAGATTTGTATTATTATTATTTATACTATTGCACCACACTCACATTGTTCCGCTGCATTGGTATTTATTGGTATGTGAATTCTGATATTAAATTGTATAAAGAAGAATCAAAAGTTTTGTAAACAGTTTTATAAACTGTATATTTTATTATTATATTTTATCCTTCCGCTGTGAGATTCTATTTTGTTTTATTTCTTCTCTGTTTTCTTATTTACCCATAACAATCCGCCCTTCCGTATGGTTTGAATCGACATGTGTGTCGGTCTTAAGCGTGTGAAAAAGGCGGGATGCTACAGTTGGTATCAGAGCTTTGGTTTAGCGATAAACCTTAGCTTTGTGGGGTTTGACTCTTTACAAATAGGGTAGTAATACCCTATGGGAGTCGTTGAGTGTATATATGAGAGAGCGTATTTGTTAGTATTATAAAAAGGTTTTAATATTGTGTTAATCTGTTCCGTTTTGTATTTATAAATTCTGGTTGGTGCATGGAACGCTGTGACATCAATAGGAATTTCTAAACACTTAACAGGACATACCGACATAATATTTGTTTTTAATATAGGTAAATGAAATAACTTTGCCTATTATATTTTCTATATATAAAAATGTTTTATAAAGACATATATTTTGTTGCTATAGATTGGGTGTTAGGTAATGAAATTATAAATAATAGTTGAAACTAAGTTGAAAATAAAATAAATGAAAAGTGGAAACTTAGAACTTAAGTTCCGGGGTTTTGAAATTTCTTTCGAATAAATTTTGGAATATAATAATATTGTTTATAAGTATTTTCTGATATAAATATTTTAATATAATTCGGAAGAATTGTTTTAAAGAAGATTTTGGGGAAAATAAGTTTTGCACTTTCCTCTTTGTCGCTGGAAAATAATTTCGGTGATGGCGGCCGCATCATCGACTTTCATTTTCGAGTTTCGAAGGGAAAGGCCACTGTAGTAGTTTTACTGCAGATTCATTTTCGAAAAATATATAAGTTTTGAATTGTTTAAATATAATTAGAGATATATAAGTTGCAAGAATATATTTATCTATTATTTTAAAATAATTTGAAATTTAACCCGGTATTTAATTTTTAAATTTCCGGTTATTAATTGTTTCAATTATTGTAGTGAACTGAAACATAGGTATTTAATAAATTAAAACCTTTAAAGGGAATAAGAGATTTAATGATAGGTTATAAATGGTATTTAATGGAATTTGAAATTATAACCTACGAAATAAATAATATTATTATTGAACTTAAAATTAATCATAGGTAATGAGAAACTTGTATAACTTTCAAGTACATTCTTTAAAAACACATATAACTTACCAAATATAAAAAGTTGAAATGTTTTAATAAGAAATGTAATGAAATTGTACAAGTAAAAGTAGGTAGTGATGTATTCAATGAAATTGCTGTTAAATGAGAATTTAATGTTATAAACTTAGGTTATAATTGAAATTTCACTATAAGTGAATATAATTAAAGGTAAGTATGACAAATAGATGATTATAAACTTGAGTAATTAAGTAATAAATCAATGAGGACATGCAATAATAAATGAATGAATAATTATAACGTAATAAAAGAAACGGGCATGACCTAAGATAATGGGATTGAATAATTATAAGTAGTAAGGAAAATTAAATGAAGCAAACATTTAATGAGTAAATGTAAATGTAAAGGATAAATCACTGTATAAGTAAAAAGGGAAATTAAACAACAAAGGTATGAAATTAATAAAAGGTTAAGTTGATTGTTGTTTGAATTGTTGTTGTCTGGTTATGGTTGTTTGGGTAAAATACTTTGAAAATTGGATTTGGAGTGAATGAATAATCTATTTAATTTATCTTAGACTGTTGAGTAAATGATGCACTTGATGGTTTATTCTTCATTCCGTACGATTTAAAAGTTTGAACCTGAACGACTATTTGTTTGTTTGATTGAATGGTTGCTTTGAATTTGTTGGGTATGCTGGTTGTTGAAATTGATGGATGTCGTATTGATTTGTTGTTAGTGATTGAAAACACTTAAAAAAAATTCACTTTATAAAAATTGTAACCCTTTGGATTATACAAGAAAATGCAGTATCTTAGAAATATTTTGAAAATGTTTTTCCAAACTTTAATAATTTAAATATAAAGGATTAAATAGTTATAAATTAAGATATCTTATTCAAAGTAATTAATTTTGTAAATTTAATTGTTTATAAGATTAAATAATTTTGAATAAGATGTCTCGTATTTAGTTCTTCTTTTCCCTTTTTTTTCCTTTTCGGGGACGAAAAGTTTTGAGTGGGGGAGAGTGTAACGACCCGTGTAAATTCGATGTTTAAAATGAATTAAATTAATAGGATTTTATTTTAAATTTAGAAAGATATAAAAAATTTATTAATTTATACGAAAGCAAATATTGAAATTTGATGTATCAAGGGTAATTAAAACTTACAAATTAAATTATATATTGCAATTAATAGTAATAGTGGAAATTGTTGCAAATATTGAATTTGTCAATGGAATAAAATATTGATTTACGGAAATTGAATATAAACGGAGGTAAAAAAGTAATGCAAGAAAATAAATAATGTAATTAGTACAATCCCTTTTATTTGTAAACTATTGTAAGGTGTTAATTAATTGAAATATGAAAATTTGGAAATAGATTCAAAATTTATGTTAGATAAATGAATTGCAATAATTAAAGTTAGTAATTAATAGGTTAAAGGTAATATCAATTTATTCATAAAGTGAATATAAGTGAATGTAACAAAATAAATAGGAAACGCTAATTATTCATAAGTGATGGTTGATGATATAAACGTTATTAATTATTAATGTAGTAACGTAAGATGTAAATGTCTTTTCAATGGAAATGTAACCTTATTTCTAGGTAGAAATTGCAGGTAGATTTATGAAATGGAGTTTATGCGATAAATAGAATTGAATGTTTCGTTAGTATGAATTTAAGAGAATATGGGGTAAATTGATTAAATCAATAAAAGACAATAAATGCAATGATGATGGGTTAGTAATAAAAAGTGAATAGGGAAATGATTGTATAGTAAAAATGGAATTCCAACTTGTTGGAATGGAGTAAATACACTTAGTAATAAATTTAGGATAGGAAAACGAAATGGAAATATTGAATTAGTTAATTCGTATATATATATATATATATATATATAAAATGACGAATAAATTTGAAGTAATGTAAACAGTTATACTAGGATAAGAAGAGAATATAGGGAAACAAGGGTAAGTTGTGAATTTATTTAAATGAATTAATATTATTAGATAGAAAATTGAATTAGATCAATGTCCTGTGTGGTTTAGTAAAGAAAGCTTTTAAAGGAAAACCTTTAATTTATAAATGAAAATCATGCATTAAATTAGGTATAACTGAATGTATGCAAATAATTTTGTAAGAATAAGTTAATAAACAATTTATTTGCACATACCCGATTTAAATTGGAATAACAGAAAGGACAAGAACTTGATTTGCCTAGGCATTTATATATTTATAAACTATAACTAAATAGAAAGTTTGGTAGTAAATAAGATATAAGAAGACAAAGGCAACTAGTAAATTAATAAATGAATTCATAATAATAAGTAGTAATTAATGCATATATATTTGGCATTAGTGATAATTACAAAACTTTACCCATTTATCTAATTATTTAATTAAATCTAAATCTATGGCAACATTGTTGTAATGATGGTTGTAAGTGAATTTGAATGTAAAAGGGTAACAATTATGTAGGTTAACCATTTTGAGTATGATAAGTTAAGAATGGCAATCGATTGAAATAAATCTAAATTAATAATTTTGTTTTGGTTAATGTGTTCTAGTTAATAATGGGGAGTTTATAAGAAATAAAGCATGCACTAATGACATGTGTTATAATTCAAATGTTATTTATACCCATAAAATGTCTATTTACTGAATAGAAAGATTTTAAATCAATAAGCGAATTTATTGAGGTTCCAATTTATAATTTATAACATTTAATGTAGACTCAATTACAACTAATTGACTTAAATCGGGCAGTTAGCATAGATTTGTTTTGTAATTGGAGTAGGTAATCCTATAAGATGAAGTTAATGCTAATTCTATTTATAATTGGACCATTTGTTGATATAGGTTATAGAAAGCAAGATGTATAAATTTAATTAAAGTATCAACATTCAACAATTGTAATTATTGAAAATAAAATGGAATTTGAGGATAATAAGGTGAAACCATGAACAAATGTTAATGCATCCTTATTACTGGTAAAAGATGAGTATATAAAAGTTTGAAAATCAAAAATAGGTTTTTGAAAACTTAATTTATAATTTCTAAATATAAGGAAGTGGAGAAATTAACACTGCAATGGGTAGACTTATCAGCTTTTAATTTACATCTAAATTTGTTTAGATCAATTTGGAAATTAATAAAATTGTGGATATATTTTGAAACGTAAACAAAACGTCTAGATTTACATTTGTAAATACGTTTAAATTAAAATGTAAATGATAAGGAATTTATTTATTTCCTAAATCCGTAACGTGTGTAATTAATATTATTTATCTTTTGGGACCACTTCCGCTTGCACGTTAAAATTCGTGCACACCTATTCTTTTGCGATCTATCTATAAATAGACGATCATAAACCCTAGCCTCCATCTTCTATCATTTGTCTGTACGTTCTTTTCTTCAACTCCTTCTCCTCCTCAAATGGATGCAAATGTCAGATCCAATTCTATTCAATTTCAAATGAAAATTCAAACATCCCAGAAAAATTCCAAAAAAAATATATGTTGTAGATTTCATCCATACGAATCTACGCGCAGTCTCTATTTTCGAAATCGATACTCGAGTCAGCGGCAAATCATGGTCAAAATCAGGAAATTCCAAATCCTAAGGCCAATTTTGGTTTTTTAATTTCGGCATGAATTGGCGAAATCGCCTTCTGGGTTTGGTGGAGATGGATGTTAGGAGGCTATCGGAGGTGGTCGCATCCTCCAATTCGATCTGGGGTGACCTAATTTCGCGATTTAGGGTTTCAAATGGGGGCGGCGGTCGTGAAAAGGGGGGAGGCGGACCTGGGTAGTTGCACGCGGCTCGGCTTAGGCAACTCGATGGTGGTAGCGGCGTGGGCTATGGCGGCAGGAGGTGATGGTGGCAGTTGGTCAAAGTCTCAGCTGTAGGGTGGAGTTTGCGTGCGTTAGGGTTCAGTTTTTCTGGTTTGCGTGTGAACAGAGGAGCATGCGACTTGGAGGGAGATGACGTGGCATTCTTTTTATTTAGGTTTTGTTTTATTTTATTTTATTTTGTTTTCAAATTGTTTATATTGAATATCTTTTTCATACGATCTCCAATTCACGCGAAATTTCTTTTGTTAGGATCGTAATTAAATTTCAGATCTGTTGACGCTGGTTTGGACTGATTTGGAGACCGTCGAATTTTGGGTTTAAATCGGATTTAAATTCGATTTAAATTCGAAAGGTGAGTGTTTTAACCCACTCACAACTTCTAAAAGTTTTATGTTTGTTAAATTTATTTTAGATATGAGTAGAGATTTATTTATGACTGTTTGGCATGTTTTATTCATCATATCTGTTAAATCGCATTTATTTAATATAACTGTTCATTAAATTTTATTACTGCATATAGATTGACAGTTATAGTTATTTTTTTGCAGATAAACTGTTAGTTTAATAGTTGTTAAATTTATGTTTGAATATAACTGCCAGTTATTACCTGTTATATATTATCGGATATATGTTGATATTGTTTTGTTATTGGATGATGATTGTGATTTGGATGATGGATGAATGGATGTTTTATTTTATATCATTAAACTACAAGTTATCATGCATTTCTCGTTCCATTCGGGATTGTGGTTTGAAATGATATACAACCGCAAATTTTATTTTTAATTTGCGGATTGAAATGATAAACATCCGTATCACTTGACCATAGGATAGAAAATTATATACAGGCACCGTGGTCTATATATAAAATATGTTAAAGTGATTTCTATGGTTTGGATGGGATACGGTTTATAATTTTTTTTAAGTTTTGATATTTTATAAATATTATTCTTCTACATATATACATATGAAGTTAAAATTTTTGAATTTAGGCTGTGTATAAATCTGTTAAATAAAAATGAAAAAATTGAGAAAATGGAATTTGATAATTTATATTATATGTTTAAGTTTGGAAATTTTAAGGTATGATATTTATAACTGGAGTATTTTCCAAGATAGATTTAAATGAATATTCTAGTATAATTAAATTTAAGGAAATATTAAATTTCTAGAAATTGGAGTTGTATTTATGGATTTTGATGTGAATATTCAAGACTAAATAATAGAACAATTGATTTGTTGAAAGAATAAAATTCCAACTTTAGTTTTGAAATATTAATACTCCAAATAGATATATATATATATATATATATATATATAGAAATTGAAATGGTTTTGGAACTTGAAAGTGATATTTAAATTGTGGTTTAGACTTTAAATAAGGAAATATATTTGTAAAGCCATGGAAACTATTTTTCTTTAAAAAGTAACCTTAAAGTCAAACCATTTATTTTATATACCGTTGAATATCCAAACCATCAAGTTTTAGAAGTTATGGTTTTAAAACTATGAATTTTCGAAATATTATACTTTGAAAGTATAATTCAAATGTTTGGTTTCCAGATATTATAGATTTTAAAGCAGTATGATTTTTGGAAAAGAATTATATTTGGATAAAATGATATCATATTGTTTTGGGTTTTAAAATGATATCGTATTCATAGTTTTTGAAATGGAAATTTTTATTCTGGTTTTTTAAGTATAAACTATTTTTAAATGACCACGGTGTTATAATAACGATGGGTTGGCAAAGAGACCGGGATCGGATATGGACATACTCTCTGTCGATACCGAAAACCACTTTGACTAACCGTGTACGCGGTGGAGATTCCAGAATGAAGTAGGTTGGTGGCGACGTTTCCTGTAAGGTAAATACGTGGACCCAACTCCCGTGAGTTGGCATAAGGTGGCTAAAACAGGAGCGATCGACGGGTTAATGAGGTCATTCCTCTGATCGGACACTCCTCTTCGATATTATACTTTGACTTTGGATTGATTCAGTGGCCACTTTTACTTTGATTTTGGGGGAGTTTGTCCGAGGTGGGCGGCAGCTGCGCGCTGCGCGTTTCCATCGGCCCGGAAGTGTAATTGGTATATCTACCCTGGCATTGCCTAGTTGTTCCGTGTCACCTACCATACCGAGCCTTGTACGAGTTTGGATTTCTCCCGTAGCCCGTGTGGTATCCTCTGGTGGCTTCCCGATCAGGAGGGACTATGATATTGGATGGACTACTGGGACTATTACGTGTTAAGGTGGAAAATGCAAAGCCTTAATGCTATTTAAAAGTATGTTTATTTTATAATTAGACACTATTATAATAGCGCAGTATACTACATAGTAAATAGTTTAACGGATCCTTAAGAGATGTAAATCCCGAGCATCTCTTGAGTTACTGCACTCATATTTATTTCTGTTAATTTAACTTACATAAAATCTTTTAGTTCTGACTCGAGTGTTTTTGTCTTTTCAAATTCGCTCGGGTCAGTCCGAGCGTGTCAGGATTTAAAGATTTAGCTTTGGAGGATGAAGACGAAGATTTGTATTATTATTATTTATACTATTGCACCACACTCACATTGTTCCGCTGCATTGGTATTTATTGGTATGTGAACTCTGATATTAAATTGTATAAAGAAGAATCAAAAGTTTTGTAAACAGTTTTATAAACTGTATATTTTATTATTATATTTTATCCTTCCGCTGTGAGATTCTATTTTGTTTTATTTCTTCTCTGTTTTCTTATTTACCCATAACAATCCGCCCTTCCGTATGGTTTGAATCGACATGTGTGTCGGTTTTAAGCGTGCGAAAAAGGCGGGATGTTACAAATTAAATGGGCACTCTTAGTCAACCTCTCCACTATGACCCATATACTATCATTTCCTTGATTTGATCTCCGCAAACCGTTTATAAAATCCATGGATATTGAATATCATTTTCAAACTGGAACATCTAAAGGCTGAAGTATTCCACTTGGTTTTTGATTTTCGGCTTTTACCAGTTGACAGTTCAAACACTACTTCACCCTTAAGCCTACATCCCTCGTCATACCTTCCTAGAAAAAACTTCTTTTCATGTCCCAATACATCTAAATTCCCCCCAAAGAATGGTGAATTTTGAATGATGACATTCTCTAAGAACCTCCTTCATAATGTTTCCCACATTCGAAGCACACAATCTTCTTTTCTTCCTTAACCACCCATTTCTGGTCAAGACTAAAATCTTTCAAGTCATCACTCTCAGTTCTGTTCCTTAGCTTTCTAATCCGTTTAGCTAATAATGGATCCTCCACTTTCTTAGAAGCAATCCCTTCTATCGTCACTGGTCAAACTTCTAAACATGACAACATTGCAATATCCTGACTAGAACTAGCTTTAGGTCTCCACAGTATTATGCATGTAGTCAATGCTTTTAAGTATTTCCACTTGGCTATCATTGCCAATACTACTTTCTTATGTTTCGTGCTAAGTGCATCTGCAACCTTATTCCCTTTTCCGATGTGTACTTAATACCAAAGTCATAAGCGGCCAAAAACTCTAACCGCTTCTACTATCTCATATTTAGCTTCTTTTAGAGAATAAATACCTCAATGACTTATAATCCGTATATAACTAGAAACTGAAATCAATAAAAATGAGATGTAAGATCAATATTCACCTTGGCTTGCTATTAAGGAGGTTGAGGTTTGTCCTTTGATTGATTTGCTTAAGCTTTCTACTTGAATCTTAACATTTCTTCTTCTTGAATCTCTTAGTGGTGGCCGACCGAGCTTACAAGGGTTTTAGTTTTGTTTGCAATGTTGGAAATGAATAAGGAATGAAGCTAAGAAAGGTTTTGGATATTAGAATAAAGACTATTCTTATTTTGCCCTCATCATATTCCACTTTCCTACTTCATTTTAATTCTCTTTTGCTCATATTTATTAAGGCAAGACCCATTAATAATTAAAAAATCTCAATCCCTTAACCATTTACATTATTCATTTAATTTATCTACTTAAATGTTCTAAACAATGTTAGTCAAAATTAGGGTCATTACAAGTGCTTTCCGTAGGCAGGGGATCGAACTGGATCACTATGTCTATAAATAGTTTGAATCAGCAGTTCAACTCAACTGGAATCGATTATATCTCTTAAGACCAAATAGCAACTATGCAAACAACTTAAGATATAAGAAGCTAGCATAGAAGGAGATTCACCTGATCGATCGCAGCTCGCCACATGGCCTGGAAGACCGATCGACCGCGATCGCTAGATTGGAAATTGGGCCACAAATTTTTTTGAGTAATCTCGTCTGCATCTGCTACTAGTGAATTTTCAAGAAGATATTTGTCTACGATTATAAATACAAGGTTTGTAATGACCCGCAAATACATTACTTTAATAAATTTATTCGAGATTAAAAAGGATTTAATAATTATTTTATTAATTTTGATAACTCATTTTAAATATATAAGTTGTTTAAAATTTATTAAATGCTATAAATATAATTTTACAGCACAAATAAACTTCATATAATTATTATACAATGATAATAAGTGATTTATAATGGTTTTACAAATATATTAACTTGTTTTATAAGTATAACAAACTTCGTCGCATTTTGGCAGATCGACATTGTATCTTTACGATTGGATTTTAATTTTGATTAATATGGTTTTATAGCGTAAATAATCTTGTTTTAATTATTTGAAAATGATAATAAATTCATTTTCAAGCTTTGTTTACATAAATATAGTTTGATTAAAAAAATGAAAATATGATCGGAAATTGGATTATATAATCTCAACGGTTTGACAAATGGAAATTGTTTTAAGTTGTTGCAACATTGTTTGTACATGCACACACATACATATGTATCACAATTATTCAAATCAAAGCTAAATAAAATATCTATGATATTTTTACAAAAATTAAGTGAAAAAGGCAACATCTAATCACCACTAAAACATTAAAAGCAAACATCAAATCCACCATTAATGGATGTCATTCCATGCTTAAGATATTTTTGCAATATGTCTTATCACATTACATCTCATTAATGTATGCACTTAAGTACGGTGATAAGGATTTGATGCTTAAGTGATGTGGTGTAAGAGATATTTTGATAATATATGAGGGTAATTTAGTAATTTGTCACATTTTCCTAAGGCTATAAATAAGACCCTAAGGCTTCACAAATTCACTCATCTCATTCCATCTTCTTCTTCACCTCTACTTTAATGGCTTCCACCCTAAAAGAAGTAATTTATAAATTCATTTCAAAAAGAAACTAAAATTATATAGTACATATATATAGTGTAAAACACCTCAAAACTCAACCAAAACTCCTCCTCTTCATTCTGTTTGTCCACGGCCAACACCATACACCAACATAGTCGAGCCTTCCTCCTCTACAACCAAGGCCATGATCCCCCTAGTAAAGACCGAGCCCTCCAAAGGATAAAGCCCAAGTGACTGTGATCTTAGATTTTGAGTTAGCGAAGCTATAGCCATTTTTAAGTTAATCATTTAATCCAAGGTGAGAAACTCTTACTTATATTATATTTTTGGATGATTATATAATGTTTGAAATAGATGTCTAATATGCTTTGATCATCAAGTCTGATTATTTAATATTGTTGTTTAATTGTATTAACAACTCACGTTTAATACACGTCGAAAATCACAAAGGAAACCACTTTCCTTTTATCAATGAAATAGTGTTATGGAATGTGTAAACCACACAAAAAATGATTTAAAATGGTTTAGAAAGGTTTTATAAACATTTAAAAGTGTATCGACGAAGTTTGAAAAAAATGGAAAATTGTTAAAAATAGGCGCGTCGCGTAACAATAATTCGTGATTTCGCGCCGTAATAGTTTAAATCCACTTAGATTCAGAGTCGAATTTCATAGAAATAATAATTTTTCGAACTGTTATGATCATAGTTTTCAACTAAAAGAAAACGATTGATATTTGGTTTAGTAGATTTTAAATTATGAGTAAAACAAGTTTTGAAAATAATTGCGGTTTTGCAGTTCGGTTTGATCAATATAGTTTAAAAAGCACTTTCCGGGCACTCTTCCATAGCACTTTTCTATAACTTTTGAAATATAGTTTTAAACGCAGCCATTCTTTTTCAAATCTTTTGTAAATATTTTCAAATGATTAATAAAGTATATTAAAGATGATTTAAATGATTTACGGAATGGTTAAATATTAAATGATTTAGTGTCGACCAAATTACTTGACCGCCTTATGGTTGTCAGAGTGGTAATGTCTAGGCTTGGGTATGGAAAACTAGTTTCCTGCTCTCCCTGCCTGCCTGGACTAGCCGGACAAATGGGATAGTAAATATTATTTACTCGGGTCAAAATTTTTCAAATTATAAAGGATATAATTTCCCAAAAGTAAATAACTTGGATTTTATGGATATAATCTTTTTATACTTGGTATTGAAGCTCGAAGAGAGAACTCATACAATTCGTGGAATTTAAAAGGCGATTTTGCCTTTATTCCTCCCATAGAACTTTTTGAATATGGAAGTTGATATTGAGTAGAATTAGATGATTACTACAGATTCTGCTCACTTAATATTTACTGTTTTGGATTAATATCCTAGATAACATTGTTTTAACTCAATCAAAATATCGATTTTGAATCAAGAAATCTTTGTTAAGATTTAAATGAAATGATTTGGAACTTAAAAAAGGTTTTAAGTAATCAAAGGATTTGATAAATGAGTTTTAATGATTCCATATATACCATAAAGAATGTTTTAAAAAAATATATCTCCAGAAGATATTTGGTGAGAAGAATTAATCAATCAAATAACAATTCCCTATTTACTAAACATCTTTTTATCGATGATTGGTTCAAGGAACCAGGGTCGAATTTGAGTGATTCTTATCCAAAAACCATTTTGCACCAATGTATGTGTTCGAAAAATAAAGACTTGATAAAGATGATGAAGGATGAAAACGAGAGGTCTTCAGGGTGGAAGTATGATAATTTTGGTTAGCTCCCAAATAACTAAAGTAGCAGTGGTCCCTTCATTTTTGAAACTCTTCGGGTTTCAAGGACTTTTCGCTACTAATCCCAGGGGTAATTCTCGACAGGATGTAGTAGGAGAATACCTTTGGTTTGTCCTGTTCCTAGACAACTTGTATGGATGAATGTCCGACGTTGCATTTGTAATTACATTGATTGATCTATATGAACGTATCGTCTGATTGGTGGCGAAGAAGACAACTTCTTTTAGCTTAACACCCTTTCCCGAGACATTCAGGCTCAAGAGTTATACGTTTGTAGAAATCAATTGTATGAATAAGGAATGGAAATGTGGCATTCAAAGTGGAATGTGCTATGTGAAAGGTAATCGTTACCTTGGGCCTCATCACCCAAAAATGGCTTAAACTGGGCATGCCATGAGGCTATATGGGTCGCACCCATAGGGGTATTGTCATCACCCTTCTAGATTACTCTTTATATGTTGAGTATGTTAGTTATGTTGTTTCGGGATCCGAATAGGTCGGTTACGACCAGGGTGATGTCATATTCGGGCCTATCCATCACCATACGGTCTGTGGGCAAGCCGGTCTTGCCAGGTGTAAATGTTTCAAAGACATCGATCCTCAGTACATCTATCTAGAGGTGTACTGTATGGAAGGCAGTCCATTACCTACCATTGTAAGGAATCCATTCTCCAATAAGTGCCTTCGGACTTGACTGTAGAACCTACTTTGTTGTTAGTATGCTGGAATTTAATAATGTAACAATTTCGGCTAAGTTCCATAAGTTTACTTGTAATTGCTTTCAAAGGAATGTCATTAAAAATAATATCAAACTAATTTTACGTAGGAAATGTTTTGGTTATCATAAGGTAAAAACCCGTTCCATGTTTATGTACGGTGTGGTCTTATGAGATACCCTTTTGTTATAAAAATGCGTATTTTGAGTTTCTTACACCAGTCCTATGACTGACCCAGAGTTTATTTTTCTTATCCCTTAAACTTTAAGTGCCCTAATTTTTTTGGGTAGCCAAGTAGTTATATAAACTCGGAGCATTTTGGAATGAAGCGTGTATCATGGAGCATTTTGGGTCTTTGTTGAAGTCATCTATCACTTTTCGTTGTGTTTGTATTATGTATTAGTATCTACAAGCACCGCAAAAATAGGTCGTTATAACTATCCTAGCTGTTACAACTCTGATGGAACAATTTGGAGTAATTGCATGTACTATTCATATGTATAATTATGTGTTGAATACGATGTGAGATTATATTATTGTCTTATCTTCTATCTTTATTTCTTTACCCCGTGATAATCTACCTCTTCAACATTTGGATTTACGGCATTTGAATACCAAGGATGTATTAGTGTCAATTTTTTAGGGTTGAGGAGTGGGTTGTCACATTTGCTATCAAAACTTATGGTTGAGCGAATACCTAAGCCTTGATGGGGTCAACTCATTAGAGATAGGGTTAGTAAGACCTTAGAATGAATTTAGTCTAAGAGAGCGCTTTTTTGGAAGTTTTATCCGAATAAGTATATTCAAATTTTATGCCAATTCCCTAAGGTATCTCGTCTATATATTCTAACGATGCTTCCATAATTATGCAGATAGTACGAGATTAGAAGAAGAAGGGGGTGAGGTAGCGAAGGGGAGATAGCAGTACCACAAACACAAATGGTCGAACTCCCACCGCCACAGTAATAGAAGAAGTAATAACTTTAGTGCACCTCCAAATCAACTTCGCAATTTTATGCAAGAACTATACTGGTTTGAGTGGTAAACCATTCAAGGGAACAGAGTCCATTATAGAAGTTCATGCTTGGATCCGCTCTTGTGAAGGAATTTTTAAAGGTTGAATATTGGAGATCAGCAGAAGAGATTCTTAGCTTCTTGGCAACTATAGGATAGGGCTCTTGCTTGGTGGGTGTCCGTTGCTATGAATGAATCGATTGACAATTTTTCTTGGGCACGATTCAAGGAGGTCTTGAAAGAACCATATATGCCCGCAAGTGGAAAGGCACACCTTTACAGGAGTTTTATGGATCTAAAACAAGGAGAGATGTCCATAGGGAGTATTCTAACAAGTTCAATGAACTTTCCCGATTTGGGTCGGGTTTGATAGACACTCCTTTGAAGAAGAATGAAATGTTTATCTCTGGAATGAAGGAACGATATCAGGACAGGATGACGACACATGTTAAGGGGACTTTTGTAGATTTGGTAGACATGGGTTTCTGATATGAAACTCTAGACAAGAAGTATCCACCTACAACTTAGAACAGCAACAATAATTGGAAGAAGAAGAAGTTTAGAAGCCAGAGCAAGGCAAGCCAGAAGAAGGATCCCAAGGAGATTGAATGAAAAACATTACTTGTTTTAATTTCCAACAGAAGGGAAACTACTACATCTGTAAGAATCCTAAGGTTCAGGAAGGAACCTGCTACAATTGTCACAAGCTAGGAAACCAGAAGAAGGATTGCCCACTGATAAAGAAAGGAGAACAGGTTGGGTTTTTGCTATCAAAGATGAACCCTTGATTTCAAACGATGTGAAGAGAAAGAAAATCGTAGAAGGTAATATCTACATTAATGAAAATCTAGTTAGAGTATTATTTGATACTGAGGCTTCCCAAGGTTTTATATCTAAAGAATTGATTGATAAATTAAAACTTACCACAAAGATATTAGACACCCCTATGTATGTTTCCAACCTATATAGGTGGTAAAACTAATCTAGGTATAGTTTGTTAAAAAGTACAAGTTGCCTACCTAGCCCAAAACCTTTCATGTGATCTAATCGTCTTCGACTTTATTGGATTATATATTATACTCGGTATGGATTGGTTGTCTGAGTATAAGGCTATTTTAGAATGTGTCAAAAGAATGGTACAATTACAAAATAAAAGAGGTAAACCTTTTAAAATAACACGTGAAGAACCAAGTCCAGTAATGGATAGTTTTATGTATGCGCTAAATTCAGCTCAAAAACATTTAGAAGGAATACCAATTGTTAAGGAATTTTCAGATGTATTTTAGGAAGTTAAAAGTTTACTCCCGCATAGGGAAATTGAGTTTACAATTGATTTGGTTTCCGCTGCAAGACCTATTTTCACTCTTCTAGAAAAATGGCCCCCAAAGAAGAAAATGAATTCAGGAAACAAACTGATGAACTATTGAAGAAAAGACTAAAAAGACCAAGTCGCTCAATTTGGAGCTCAGCAGTATTTTTCGTTGCAAAGTCAGATGGCTCCTTAAGACTGTGCGTAGACTACCGAGACTTAAATAAGCAAACAATTAAGAACAAGTATCCTCTACCCAGTATCGATGACTTGTTTGATCGACTTCATGGTGCTCGAATATTTTCAAAAATGGACCTAGCTATAGGAATCCATCAGTTAAGGATAGCGTAAGATTGCATTCCTTTAACTGCACTTAGAGGACTAAATGATTTCTACGAGAGGTTGGTTATGCCTTTTAGGCTAACCAATGCGCAAGCTTTAGGAACTAAGCTAAACATAAGCACTACATATCACACCTAGACCGATGGGAAAACTGAGAGAGCAAATCGGGTATTGGAAGATCTTCTAAAAGCGTTTATCTTAGATTTTGGAGGATCATGAGAAAATGATATCATCTTATTAAGTTCTCTTACAACAATAGCTATCAGGCTAGTATTGGCATGGCCTCATACGAAGCTTTTTATGGTCATCCTGTAGATCCCCAGCATGTTGAATCGAGACCGAAGATTGATTAGTACTAGGTCCTGACTTGATTAGGGAAGCATCATAAAAGGTTGACATGATCAAAAAGAAGATGAAAAAGCCC
Organism: Allium cepa; assembly: GCA_030765085.1. NCBI lineage: Eukaryota > Viridiplantae > Streptophyta > Magnoliopsida > Asparagales > Amaryllidaceae > Allium > Allium cepa. The sequence goes on along the minus strand of CM060932.1, from coordinate 757,613,591 downwards.
ATAATAGGCAAAAGAGTTACAAGGATAGAAAGCGTAGAAATTTGGAATTCTCAGTTGGAGATTATGTATTCCCGAAGGTTTCCCTAATGAGAGGAGTAGTGAGATTTGGGAGAGCTAAAAAATTGGCACCTCGATATATTGAACCTTTTCCCATTCTCGAAAGGATTAGCCCATTAGCTTGTCGTGTGTTGTTTGGTGTATATAATGTCTTTCACATATCTCATCTACGAAAATATGTGCATGATCCAAAACAAATGATAGAAACGGCTGCCCGAGAAGATTTAGAACTTGAACCTTATTTGGTAGTTATTAGGCAACCAATGTGAATCGTGGATCATGATGAAAAGTGATAAAGAAAGAAGGTTGTAAGGTTGATTAAAGTCCAATGGAGTGGTGATGCAGTAGACTGCACATGCGAAACAGAAGATAGAATGCGAAAAGCCTACCTTGAGTTAAGAAAGGATATATAGTTGTATGTTGTATAGTGTACTCACCCGCTTGTGGTGATGTCACTTGCTATATCTTATACATATGTATCACTTCTTATATACATTTGTTTTCGAGTTATCTTCTTATTATCCTTAATTTCGAGGACGAAATTCTTTTAAGGGGGGAAGTCTGTAACAACCCGCAAATATATCACTTTAATAAATTTATTAGAGATTAAAAAGAATTAATAATTAATTTAATAATTTTGATAACTCATTTTAAATATATAAGCTGTTGGAAATTTATTAAATGTTATAAATATAAATTTATAGCCTTAATAAACTTCATATAATTTTTATACAATGATAATAAGTGATTTATAATGGTTTTACAAATATATTAACTTGTTTTATAAATATAACAAACTTCGCCGCATTTTGGCCAGTCGATGTCATATCTTTACAATTGGATTTTAATATTGATTAATATGGTTTTATAGCTTAAAAAATCTTGTTTTAATTATTTAAAAATGATAATAAATTCATTTTCAGGCTTTGTTTACATAAATATAGTTTGATTAAAAATCGAAATACGATCGAAAATTGGATCCTGAAATCTCAACAGTTTGATAAATGGAAATTGTTTTGAGTTGTTGCAACATTGTTTGTACATGCACACATATACACATGTGTATCACAATTAATCAAATCAAAGCTAAATAAAATAGCTAAGACATTTTTACAAAAAGTAAGTAAAAAAGGCAACATCTAATCGCCATTAAAACATAGAAAGCAAACATTAAATCCACTATTAATGCATGTCATTTCATGCTTAAGATATTTTTGCAATACGTCTTACAACATTACATCTCATTAATGCATGCATTTGATTATGTGACAAGGATTTTATGTTGAAGTGATGTGGTGTAAAAGATATTTTGATAATATCTATAGGTAATTTAGTAAATTTTCAAATTTTCCTAAGTCTATATGAGGATTTTCCTAAGGCTATTTTGATAAATGAGGTTTAATGTTTTCATATATACCAGAAAGAATGTTTTAAAAATATATATCTCCAGAAGATATTTAATGAGAAGAATTAACCAATCAAATAATAATTCCCTATTTACTAAACATCTTTTTATCGATGATTGGTTCGAAGGAACGGGGGTCAGATTTGAGTGATTCTTATCCGAAAATCACTTCGAACCAATGTGCGCGTTCGATAAATAAAGACCTGGTAAAGATAATGAAGGATGAAGACTGGAAGTCTTCGGGGTGGAAGGACAGCTTGTTGCTAATTCAGGTTAGCTTCCAAATAACTAAAGTAGCAGTGGTCCCTTCATTTTTGGAACTCTTCGAGTTGCAAGGACTTCTCGCTACTAATCCTAGGGGTAATCTTCGATAGGATATGGTAGGAGAGTACCTTTGGTTTGTTCTGTTCCTGGAAAACTTGTATGGATGAATGTCTGACGTTGCATTTGTAATTACATTGATTAATCTCTATGAACGTATCATCTAATTGGTGGCGGAAAAGGCAACTTTTTTTAGCTTAACACCCTTTCCTGATACATTCGAGCTTAGGAGTTATACGTTAGTAGAAATCAATTGTGTGATTAAGGAATGGAAATGTGGCATTCGAAATGGAATGTGCTGTGTGAAAGGTAATCGATACCTCGGGCCTCATCACCCGGAAATGTCTTAAACAAGGCATGTCGTGAGGCTATGTAGGTCGCACCCATAAGGGTATGGTCATCACCTTTCTAGATTACTCTCTACTTGTCGAGTATGTTGGTTATGTTGTATTGGGATCCCGGATAGGTCGGTTACGACCGGGGTGATGTCATATTCATTCTATCCACCACCAGAAGGGTATATGGGTAAGCCGGTCTTGCCAGGTGCAGAGGTTTCGAAGACGTCGATCCTCGGTACATCCTTTAGAGGTGTATTGTATGAAAGGTAGTCCCTTACCTGCCATTATGGAATCCATTCTCCAGTAAGTGCCTTGGACTTGATTGTAGAACCTTCTTTGTATCTTGTATGCTGGAATTTGATAATGTAACAATTTCGGCTAAGATCCATAAGTTTACTTGTAATTGCTTTCAAAGAAATGTCATCAAAAATAAAATCTAATGAATTTTACATAGCAATGTTTTGGTTATCATAAGGTAAAAACCCGTTCCGTGTTTATGTGCGGGCTGTTCTTATGAGATACCCTTTTGTTTTTACAATGTGTATTTTGAGTTTCTCATACCAGTCCCATGACTGACTCGGAGTTTATTTTTCTTGTCCCTTAAACTTTGGATGCCCTAATTTTTCCAGGAAGCCAACTAGTTAGGTAAGTTTGAAGCATTTTGAATGGAGGATGGAGCATGGAGCATGGAGCATTTCGGGTCTTTTGTTGAAGTCATCTATCACTTTCCGTTGTGTCTGTATTATGTATTAGTTTCTACAAGCACTGTAAGGATATGTCGTTATAACTATCCTATATGGGTTAGTATCTATCATAACTCTGATAGAACAATTTGGAGTAATTGCATGTACTATTCATATGTATAATTATGTGTTAAATACTATGTGAGATTTTATTATTGAATTATCTTCTATATTTATTTCTTTACCCCACAATAATCCGCCTCTTCGGCACTTGGATTTATGGCATGTAAATATCGATGATGTATTAGTGTCAATTTCTGAGGGTCGAGGAGGTGGGTCATCACAGGGTTCGTAGCACATTTGAAGAATTTTTACATTGGTATTTTCTTTGTACTAAAAAATTCGAAGGGTTAATAAAGAAATTTCATCAAAGTGGACGTAGGCATTCAATGTCGAACCATTATAAATCTGTTTGTGATTTTTTTTACTTATTTTCTGCTTGTCTCCTCTATTTTAATTTTGATTTCTTCATTTATTTCTCTACATACAATCTATTGGGTGTTTGTGCCAACTTTTGGTGCAAAAGGGTACAAAAGTGAAAGTTCCAAGATAATTGAATAATTACACAAGAGAAGAATGGAAATATTAAATTCTCTATCTAAATCCTTTTCCGACTTGAGAATATAGGTTTAGAAAACAAGATTTTCTAAATTTTAGATGTTAGAATGTGTGCTAGGATTTCGAACGGTATGGACTGGATGTAAAAATTGGTTGAATTATACTTGTATTCACAAAAGTTTTGGAAAATTTATGTGCAAAAACATAAATTTTGATTTTTAAATTTTTGCATACATATAAAACTGCTAGTATATATAGGTTGATTGTACCATATTTTCAAAATTGCTTTAGAGAATGCATTCATATAGGATGCATCGATTTAGTATTATTTTGCATACATATCATATATGTTGTGATATACCATAGACTTGTACACTATTGATTGCAAAAATTGGTTGTACACTAATAGGATGGATAACTTAGAATGGTTGCATGCTATATTATATGATTCAGCACTTGAGGAATTTCGCGGACGAATTAAGGGTGGTGAATGTAACTCCTCATAATTGAACATAATTAATTAAAAAGAAATTAACTAAAAAATCATTAAAGCCAAAAATGTAATTTTCACAAACGCTGTAATTTGACTATAGAACTTATTGTGTTCATAGCGATTTTGTAGTCAACTTTAATATATAAAGTTCTATGATCAGAGTTCAAACTAGAAAGTTACTAATGTTTGAAGTTTTCAAATCGTAAACAATTCAAAACCAATTAAGGAAATAAATGTTAATAACTTAGCATTAAATTGGATGTTAAATATAAAATTTAATTAAGGGTGCTCAATCAAATCAAATCTAATTAAGAAAGCATGTAAGTAAATAAATTATGTGTAGAAGAAAATAAATGTTATTAATTTATTATTTGGCACTACATTAAACGTCGAATATTAACATAAGGATTATTTGTAATTAAATTGAATCAAATTTGATGCATAAGGAAATACATGATAATTTATTTATGGTAAACTAATTCTTAGTCTCTAAAGAACATTAAATTAACATTAGCATTAATCTGAGGTGGAATAAAATTAATCGGAGGAAATAAAGGAAATAAACCAAACAAAATTAAAACTTAACCTATATGCAGGCAACCAGATTAATAAATTAAAATATAAAGGATGGAACGGATTGGGGCGCCTATAAATACAGACCTAACCCTTCATTTTTCTTCTCATATTTTCTGAATCAAAGAGCGAAGCTTTTCCATTTTCTTTTCTTCACAAATTCTAGGAAATATAGAAATTATAAAATAGTCTAAAATGTGTCTTGGAAGGATAGCAGAAAATCAAAAAGAAGAAGAATAAAAGGTGGATTGGTTATGGAGAAAAGGTAAATAATAAACCTTAATCTTAAATCTACGTTTAATTCAAATCACTTCTCAGATCTATAGTAATGAATATGTATATGTTTAATACATATTTTGATAAATGGAAGGAGAGTTATATGAGAAGAATCGGTTTGGATATGGAGATTTAGTAGCTTAGAGGTGAGTGTAAAATTATATATTTTTATGTTATATTGGATATATATCGGAGTAAATTTGTTCTTGTATGCCTGAAAGTAATTTTGGAGTTGCAGGGGTAGATATATACATATAATGAATAGATAAATCATACCCACATATTCTGTAAATGATTAACATTGTTTTAATATTACATATATTTGAATCTAGAAACTAAGGGTAAAAGTAGTCACTAAATTAATAAGATTATGTAGTAATTCCATGTTTATTGGTTAAAGATATATGTGAGTAAATGTGAATTGGAAGTTGTTATAAATTAAATTGGGATTTAAGTTTGTATTTTAATTCATTGGAAGGAAGTGTGTTGCAATGTAAATTTACGTAAATTATCTAGTTTTATAAATTGAACAAATGGGAAATGTTTGAACTAACAAGGAATATGCCTAAAAGAAATAGATGTACAAAATAAGGATATTTATCGTATTTTTTACTATCTACTTTAATAATAACAAATAAGATAATTTCTTATAATTTCAGACTTCACACAAGTCCTCTTTTAGGTAAATTATGTAATTTTATAGTGTTAGCATTTCCTTTTAGAGGATGTAATTCCAGTGCATTAAAATATAGAAATCCTTAAGTATAACCAAAGTATTATATGCAGAGATAATAACAATAATTCAATTATAAAATCTACTATATGCAATAAATTAGGAAATAAATAATAAGCGATGATGTATATGTAAAACAATGGAATGAGCATGTAAGAAGATGATAGTAATTAAAGAAAGATAATAACAGTTAAAAAGGGAACTGTGGAATATACTTAATAGTACCATGTAGGATTTAAGTAGAAAAGGTAATTAACTATTTAATTAGAAGTAAGTGGTAAATGATATTAAAATGGCATAAGTGAAACAATAACCAAGTAATGTAAAAATAGCTGAATGAAATAGTTGAACATAAGAGGTATAGTGGTTAAATAAGTTTATATAGCCTCGAGTATGTGTTTATGATGGGTGTGAATGATTGAATCTAGAAAATAGCTTTAATAATGACATTGCCATTAGTATTGTTTGGGATGTGAGGTTAGTAATGTTACACAACAAATGTCTGCCTACCGAAAGGAGCTACCAATGGTTGTGTATGCATTGTACTGATGTGAGATATCACAAACAGTAGGAACCATGCAATTATACGTTTGCGTATAGGTGAAGGGAATATACCATAGTAGGATGATTCGCCTGGGTCGAAGTGTTAAAGGGCAAGTATAGTCCGCTTCTACTTTTTAATGGGTAGGTTTTAAGTAACCAAACAGGCATTTCCTTTATTGCATTAGGAAATCTAAATTGGATGATGAGCATAGACTCGGCGCTACAACAGTGAGGTTGGTACCATATATACGAGGAGAAGGTGTTGTTTATATAGGTCGAGGTCATAATCAGTCCTGAGCGATCAATGAAAAGACAAGGGTTATGCCTAAGTGGACTACACCTCCTACTAGTGTAGATCACGTTTAAGATAGGCACTGCCTCATAGTCTTTTGTTAGTTATATTGTTATTAGAAGGCAAGGCTAGACGACCTTTTAATGAATTTTAAAAAAAATGATATAGGATGCGTATAAATAGTTGTAATGCCACTATTAGACATTATAGGAGTTTCATGGCATGCACGGCGGTAAGGATGTGATACTGTGTTGATGATGGATCTTGATAAGGTGTTGGGCTGCAGATACTAGCGGGGTAAGTATCTTGGCCCAAATGGGGGTTGTGGTACTTATAAATACGTATATGTATGTAGATATGTCGTAACCTCGAGTAGTAGGTGGGACATATCATATGCGTACGTGCAGTCAAGACGATTAAGTTCAAAAAGTAGACATAGCATATAATGGAAAACGGTTGGCATAAACTAGCGTTATGTATAAAGTATATGTTTTACCAATCACCATAATGTTGTTCTGACCTCTTCATCAAGTATCCATAGGATAGACTTAGACGGACATATATTGGTACAAGGCAAGAGGTAAAGGAACATATTTCCTTATGCATGCTCAATACTGACAAGGGGATTATAGATCAAAGATGCTAGCCTTGGTCACTAATCATATGTTTTATAATATTTTACTATTTCGCTGTTGATTTGTATCGATAGTGCTCTGATATGCTTATGTTATTTATAGGATACCTATACCAACAATCAGCACTTCGGTAGACTTGGGTTTTTGATTTAATAAAATTCGGGTCCATTAAGATGAGGGTTGTTAGAGTAAACATGTTAAGTGGTCACAATTCTGTTCACGAAGATCGAATTTTACGTGGGATTCCAATGATTATTGTACAAAATTTATTTTTCTTGGAAAAGATGGATGTTTCCTCCATAGTATAAGTTCCACAATTCTGATGAAGCTCTATTAGTAAATTTGGATGTATAAACATCGAGTAAGAGTACAAATCAGTGTTGATGTTGAAATGAACATTATTAATGAACAATTTTATAACGACCCACTATTTTCAACCATTCGCATCCTCACATGTCAGACTTGAATTGTTCAAAATACCGAATTGCAATTTAAATTTGGCAAAACACAGCATAAACAGTAAATAAATAGCTACAGATCACAGACACAGAGTAATAAAATGCAGCGGAAGTAAAGAAATATTAGTCATGAAGCTACTATATAAGTATACATTAGAGTTAAGCAAGATACAAAAGAAGTCTCAATGTGATATCAAGTACAAACAGAATCCATCACTGGACTCAACTGAATAACCGGAATCAACTAGATAACTGAAAGCGAAATAGATAGCTCGGTTTCCAAGTGAAGCTCCAACTTCAGAGGTGAGTCTCTAATGTCGTATCACTCAGTCTGACCCGAGCATAAAGCAAAACACAAAACACTCGAGTCAGGACATACATACTTATAAAATGTAAACCAATCAAGTGAACTGTAATATAAGGTACAAGTAACTTAAAGGATGCTTGGGACCGCCCATCCTCTAAGGATCCGTTAAACTATTTACTATGTAGTAACATTTTGCTATTATAATAATGTCCATAGTAAAATAAACTTACTTTAAATAGCGTTAAGGGGTTACCCATATAGCCCTTAACACGTAATAGTGCCAATAGTCTATACAGTACAGTAAAACCTCCTGATCGGGAGGCTACCAGAGGATACTCCATAGGTACAACACAAATCAAATTCGTACAAGGCGTGCTAGGGTAGGTGACAAGGCACAACTAGGCAATGCCAGGGTAGATATACCAATTACGCTTCCGGACCGGTGGAGCTACTACTACCCACCTCGAGCCACACCCTCAAAATCAAAAGGGCCCCAATCAATCACAAAGTAATAGAATGGTATCGAAGGAGTGTGTCCGATAAAAGGTGCTACCTTCTTAGCCCGTCGACCGCTCCTGTTTTAGCCACCTTATGCCAACTCACGGAGTTGGGTCCATGTATATATCTCAAAGGAACGCCGCCACCATCCTACATCATTCTGTAATCTCCACCGCGTACACGGTTGTTAAAGTGATTTTCGGTATCGACATAGAGTATTCCCATATCCGATCCCGGTCTCTTTAGCAACCAACCGTTATCATAACCCACGGATATTTATTTCAAAATCATTTACACTTTAAAACCAAAATATCATATCCATTTCAAAACTAAATACTATATTATTTCCTTTCAAAATCAAATCAATATATCATATCTCATTTCAAAAACCAAAGTAATAATATATCCTTTAAATTTCAAAGACCAAATCAATATCTCATTTAAATAAAACCCAAGTTTCCAAATCATTGAACATTCCTTCAATTTATTAAACTCCAAATATTGTTTTAAATCATCTTAAACCAAACCACTTTATAAAGTCATATTCTTAAATCTTCAATTTCAATAAGTTCAAATTAATATATTTAAAGACAATTTTTAATTAAATACAATTTCCAATAATTTCATTTCCAAACCGTATTACTTTCAAGTTACAACAACTCTGAAACCAAACACTTTGAAACCATAATACTTTGAAATCCTAATAATTTAGAAATGTTATCATTTAGAATTCATACTGCTTAAAATCACAATACTTAGGAATCATAGCATTTTTGGAATGTAATACTTTCCACTTTAACATTTTATATAACCAAAGTATTTACATACTTACAAATTTTAACATGGTCATTTTATCAAAGCCTTATAGTTAAATTAACTTTGTTACTGTAATATATAATTTAAAGCTGAAATTCTTATGTTAAGTTAAAAGCATCTTATTGACTTACATTATTATTACAATAAAGAAACTTTATTATTTAATCATTTAAAATATGTCATTTACATTAATTACAACTTTCATATCAAATGTACGTTTTAACTTACATTTATTGCAATAAAGAGCATTTATCATTTTAATCAATATTACACTAATTAAAACTTACATTATCAAATGTACGTTTTAATTTACATATCTATTACAGTAAAGAGAATTTATTAATTTAATCAATACCACCCTAATTAAAACTTTACATGTTTCTTTCATTAATTAGGACTTTACACGTTTCTTTCATAATTAAAACTTTACATGTTTCTTGCATTAATTAAAAACTTTACATGTTCTTTCATTAATTAGGACTTTACATGTTTCTTGCATTAATTAAAACTTTACATGTTTCTTGCATTAATTAAAAAATTTACATGTTCTTTCATTAATTAGGACTTTACATGTTTCTTGCATTAATTAAAAAATTACACGTTTCTTTTATTAATTAAAACTTTACATGTTTCTTGCATTAATTAAAAACTTTACATGTTCTCTCATTAATTAGGACTATATACATTTCTTTCATTAATTAAAACTTTACATGTTTCTTGCATTAATTAAAAACTTTACATGTTCTTTCATTAATTAGGACTTTAAATGTTTCTTGCATTAATTAAAAACTGTATTTCATTTTCTCAATTCAAAATACGTCATTTATTATACAACCATACTCATTTCAAAACTAAAGACTGGTTGCAATTATCAGGTTAGATTTTCAAATTCCATACTAACCAACTTTAATTATTAAATTATTTATCACAAATAAAAATCTTTAAATTGCTATTTAAAACCAAATAAAGAATTTAAAATTACACTTTAAACCAATTATCAGCTTATAACATTTTAACTTATAAAAACCGACATCTCTTTATATTTCAAATCTTAAAATAAAATTTTTAGTCAAAATTCCATATATTCCAAAATTTCAAAATACTTAATAAATTTTTAGGAAAATATTACTTTGAAAATATTAACCATGGGCCTGTATAATATTTTCTAACCTACGTCAAGTGATACGGATATGTATCATTTCAATCCGTAATTTTAAAAGAAAAATCCGGATTCTATCATTTCAAACCCGCAATCCCAAGAAAAATAAATACAACAAAAATCAATAAAAAATCACTCGAGCCTATCATTTCAGCCCATAGTGATTTTCCTTATCCTAAAGTCTGTTCGGGTATGTATCATTTCAACCCATAGTTATAGGAAACTTGCACTATGATAAACATGAAATAAATATAACAATATAGCATATAATATCATAATAGATGATGTAACAAATATATAAATAACATTTAACATCATATAATCAATCACAGGCATGTATAAACATAGCATAATAATTTCTACAATTCACTTGTCATCATTTCACAGTGATAAAAGTATGTTGTTTGGAGTAAAAAATCTCACCTTTTTGAAAGCTAGAATCAAAATCAAACATACATCCAAACTCCGCAAAGCACAAAAAGGCATGACAAAGCGCGACTATATTTTTTGAGTGGATGAAGAGTCAGATCCGAACTTGTAAACAACACAATACATAACATATATAAGCAATGATTCAATACAAAAGAATATAGATAAAACAATGAAAAGATAAAAAATAAAATGACCTAACCTTGATAAATCAAAGCAAGGTGATTAATACATGGCTTGGTTAAGGTTTGTTATTAGCTTCGGTGACGTATGCTTCCATGGTGGTCACGGCTAGGCTTTGATGGTGAGGAGGAGGTGGTGTGGTCGGCAATAGGTGGAGACCAAGCCATGCTTGAAGAAGAACAAAAGAAAAGAGAAAAGAAAATAGAAAAAGAAGAAGAGGAAGCAATGTATTAATTAGAGCTTGCTATTTTTTTTTCACGCAAATGATAATGAGGAGTTTTGAGAATTTTTTGTGCGTGAGTAATCAAAAGAAATACATGGATAAAGATGGAAGAAAAAAAAGAAATGGCTAAGGAGGAGTAAATATTAGGAAACAAAAAGGCATAAGCTAAGGAGAAATAAACTTGCATATATTTTATTCTTAGATGCAAATGAATATGAGAAGTGGGAAATAAATTTTTGTACATGAATTGATAAAGTTTCTCACGGCTAAAAGATGGAGTGGTTTGGAAGGCATGCAAAGAGGTAAATGCTAGGAAATGGAAAAGGCGTACTTAAGGAGAAAGGAACGTGTATATTTATTCTTAATTGCAAATTAAAATGAGGAGTTTGAAATGAGAAATAAATCTTCTTGTACGTGATTTGTGGAATGATTTCTCACAGCTAAAATATATATATATATATATATATATACACACGGCTATGGTAGGTAATTAAATAGATAGGTAAATAAAAGGCAAGAAATAAAGCAAATGCGACTTATGCCTAATTAAACAAAGTAAAGTATGTCTAATTAATTTGTTTCCAAGCCATTAAATAAAAAAATATACACAAATAAACTCCAATAAATACAATAAAAGCCCAGACAAATAAAAATAGAAATATAAAATAGAGATGGATATAGGTAAAATATAAAATATGTATATAATAAAAGTACAGAAATTTATTGCGTGTAAAACACTGTAATTTATCCAGTTTAAAAAATATAAGTTTTAAATTCCCAATAAATCCATATTCTTAACTCCATCTAGTTATTCAGTCCATTTCATTATACGGTATAATTTTCATGGTTTATACCATAGAGCACCAATATTCCTATTTTATCTTAATTTCAAATGATGTAATATTTAATTCCATTTACTACAATAGATCCAATTATTAGAGATTGAATTTCAATACATAAATTTGATTCAATTCCAAATCTTTTTATTAAGTCTATTACTACTTTACAAACCTAATTAATCATTCATTCTTTAATATACTCCAATTCAACAACTTCTAAACATTGTATTACATTTCACATTAATGTAACTTTTGTTTATATTTATTAAAAATTGACCTCTCATTTCAATTTAATAGACTAAATAAACATGTAACACATAATAATTGTCACCGTTTACTTTTAGCTACATTTATAAGTTTATTGTCTACAAACCAAAGTTACAATTACTTACAGAACCATGATCTTACTCAATTTCCGTTCATTATATTATACCTCATTCATAAATTTAACATTTACATTATTTCAATTTATTGTAATCTCCTTCAATCTATCAATAATTTAGCTTAAATTACATTCTTTACCATTCAAATTAGTTATTACATCCACACTAAATAACCAATTTCTATTTCTTTTAATATTTTAATTACAAAAATCTTATTAAATCAACAATTTGTAATTACCAAAATTTACGGATTGTTACACTCTCCCCTACTCAAAACTTTTCGTCCCCGAAAAGGAAAAAAGAGCAAAGAAATAATTAAGTAAACAATAAATCTTATTCAAAAACACTAACTTTATAAACAAATAAATTTACAAAATTAATAGTTTGAATAAAATATACCAATTTATTTAAAAATTCCTTTAACACCATTTATATTGTATATTATTCAATTAACTTTTTTATTCTATTTACCTCCATTAATCTTTTATATCTAGAATTTAAGTGTAAAACAATTAATATAACCACTCGAATTTTATAATAAAATCTTTTTATATTGTATATTATCCAATTACACATTCAACTTCCGAATAATTTAGGTAAGTTATATTGGAATGCAAAGAATAATATACAAATAAAACTTTTTAATTCAATTATCTAAAGCTTAAATATTTATTCAAAATTTTGATTCTCTTTTACAATTGAAATCATCCTTTAAGATAAAATTTATGAATCAAATTTCCGATTAACTTCAACTATTTTAGAGGTACATAAATATATATACTAAATATATATCAAATCAACTTTGAAATCATATACCAATATATGTATTGTAAATCAAGTCATATTTTTTGAATTTTAAATGAATTTAATTCTCCAAAGAAAAACTATAGTAAAACTACAGGATAGTCTCTTCACTTCGAAACTAGAAAATGAACGTCGATGATGCTGCAGTCATCAACGAAATTATTTTCCAACGATAAAGAGAAGATCACTACCTTAAAACTTTAAAATTCTTTGAAAACGATTTCTATTTGGAAAACACTTCAAATAACATATCTTTTAAAACTTTAAAACCAAAGTTCGAAATCATCGAAAATTAAATCTTAAATTCTTGATTTAAATTCATTTTAATTTCCAAATTAATTTATAACCATATTTTATTGTTCAATTATTTATATATGAAACAAAAGCTAATGGTTACAAGCTATATACAAAGTCAAATATTATTTCTAAATATCCAATTCAGTTAACAATCAAAATTCAAAAAGTTATACTTATATATTGTAACGATACGGGATTTTCGACGCCCAAAAATCGACATTAATACGTCCACTATATCAACTGCCGAGCAATCGAAGGCTGGAAAAACCGAATTGTTAGGGTTAAAGAAGAAGAGGTAGAAGAAGAAAGAAAGAAGAAGCAACAGAACAATATCAGAATCTCACAATCGCAGCGGAACAACATATAATAGATAAATGAATAATCTTTAAATCAAAAGAACTGTACATTTTATACATTACATCATCAGAGTCAATATACAAAACAACACAAGAATGAACAGTTATATAAACCTGTCCTCACAACTGAATACACAGCGGAAAAGATAATATCATATACAAGTGATACGTTTCGCCATCCAGCTCGCCTCCTGAGATCCACAGCACCTCCTGAATTCCAGAATATTCTGACAATCTGACTCTAGGCTGCCCGTGTGGAAATTGATGGGCACCCAGAGTTTAGGAAGGGAACAATAAACTCCAGGTCAGTCATGGGACTGGTGTGAGAACTTAAAACAGTTTATCTTTTAAAACAAACAAAGAAATATTTTAAGATAGATCCGCAATGCTTTTAGAAAATGTAACTATCATAAGGCCTCCCGCCACACACACCATGCAAACGCAGAATTGGAGGAGATTTCTCCTTATGATAGTCAAACATGCTTGATACACAAATTTCTTTGATATTATTACTATAAGTGCAAAGTGCAGGAAAACATTTCGAAAGTACAATATTAATCTTAGCCAGCATAGGTACCATTATAGTATGCCTACTATAGCTACCATATTAGATGGCAGGTTCTACAACTAAAACCGTACAAGGCTCGTATTGTTTCTTTGGATTTTCCAACAAATGGTCAGGCCAAGGAACTTCCCATTGCTACATGCGTACGCCTCTGGAAGGACGCCCCGAGAACCTAACCGGATCTCTGCCAACACAAGGTCGGGTTACCTCTGCAAAAGTAGGTAACTACTGACACGAGTATGTCATCTCCCGGTTGTAAACAACCTTTATCTGAGGATCCTCAATACCAACAACCACAAAGTAATAAATTTGCAGCAACCACATAGGTCAAGTATCTGGGCTCCATATCATGATACCACCTCTATCCAGAAGGAAATCAACATACCCTAAGGGGTGCTACTCCCTAAAACCTTGCTGCATCTTTCCTGTTTTGACCATTACCGGGTTGAGAGGTCCGACGAAGTCTCGTCCATAAAGCTACGCTTTATATAAAAGCTATGCTTTGATCAACAAATGATCAGCAGCACTTCGTATGCTACATTACCAAATTGGGAATGTATCACTAGTAACCATCAACTACATAACCTCTGAGCTCGTACGTCTCAGAGAAAGGTGTTAAGCTAAGAGAATAAATTCTCTGTCACCAACAGAAATGTATTTGATAGAAACCAGCTTTACATCTCAAATTGTAACGTCAGACACACATCCATACAAGTCTGTTCCGGGATCAAACGGAACCGAAGGCACTTCCAAAGAAGCCCTTGCAATCCGGATATTCACTAATCACGTCAGAACTTCCATCACAAAGGGTGATAAATCTCTATATCGGGGATCAGCCGATGTAGACACATTCGATAGTAATCCTTCCGTTTTCGAAAATATCCGGTCTTCAGCACCGGTCTTCATATACTATCCATTACGACGTATCACTATTTGGAATGGGATTTATGACTCAAAGGTCCTCTCCCGGCTAAACCGAATAATGAGCGCTTATTTTAAAATTAGTGTAGCATTCAAATTCAAGCAAATCACAACAAATACCCATTTAAAGGTAAATATTGATAGTCGGTTATTTAACTATCAATAGATATGCACAACATCACCAGATTCCAAATAATTTCTCAAATTATTTATTTTCCAAAAATATCTTTACAAGATATTTTTTTCCACACTTCAACCATTTGAAAACAAATTTCAAATCACCTTTCACCATTACAACTTTTGAAAACAAATTTCAAATCATTTTCCTTACACGGAAACACTTCTAAATATTTATTCATTTTCACTGGAAATCTGCCGAGTTCAAATACTTTAAAATAATTTATAACACTTATCCAAAATATATCTGGAAAACACTTTGAAAAAAACTATTTTTCTTTAAGCACTTTACTTAAAATATTAGTTATAAAATATTATACCAATATTACATATAACTTAAGTCCAAACTAATTTTCAAAATAAAATTAGTAGATAGAGTATAACTATTTAAATAACTATTTTCTAAAACAATTATTGATTAAATCTTAGAAATAATCATTTCTATATCAACTTAATAAACCTTTACTTAAAGGATTCAAAATAATTTAAGAAGTTAATTTCTCCAAAGTATCCTTTTCAAAATCAGTTCTAGAATTATATATATATATATATATATATATATATATATATATATATATATATTCCAAAGCTATTCAGAAATTTAATTCAGCTTTCCAGGGAGAATACGCTTTCATTTCAAAATGGTTCATTTAAACCAATTAAATAAATCCTTACCGATTTACTTTAATTTTATGTTCCGAATCCGTAAATTTATTTCCACGCTTCAAAAATAAATCAATGTTTATTTTTAAACAAATTTCCCTTTCCTTTATAAATTCCATGGTAACTTTAAATTTTCATATATCCACTGATATAGGATTTTCAAATCGATTTCAAATATTCACTTTACACAACAATTCAATTTTTCAATTGATTTCAAAAACAACCAAATCAAATTCCATATTGATTTTCCAAGAAATTAAACACCAAGTGAGTTTCATTCTAATCTCAAATTGAAATCAATTTCTACTAAACCCCAAATCAATTTTCAATTTGATTCCAAAATCTTTTCAAAACACCAAATAAATTTCAAAAGATTTATCTTCACTCACTAAAATTAATTCCCAAATGGATTTATAAATTTTTATTTCCTTTTAAAAATAAATTCCTTTTAAAGAAAACCAATTCTTTTATTTTTCAAACTCTTTAAAATCCGTATTTTGAATAAATTCTTCAACTTTTGAATAATATTACCCAAAATCCATTTATTAAAGCTTTTCTCATATTTTGAAATTTCATTCAATAAGATTAAAATGAAACTTTATTATTTAGAATTCCTTCTTTTAAATTTATCCAATTCTCAAAAATAAATTTTAATATAAACTTTCAACCTAAATTTTCGAAAGACAAATTTTTATTTATTTATTTCCGGTATCCGACGATACCAAAATTATATTCGGCTAAATTTTAGTCTTCAACGATTTCAATCACAAGATAATCACACAGAGATTATAAATAAATCAACACACAACATTGAAACAAATTCAATTATTTGAGGAATCCAGTTGGATCCCTCCAACCTGTTTCCCTACATCCACAGATGTTAGCACAATACCAATCTCGTTTCACGACGGAATATCGCCGTACATGGGTTTAAATAAAATATTATCCGCTATTATGCGACACAATAGGGTCTCATCCACTATATAATGCTGGAAATCAACTCCAAGTACATATATAATACCAATTCCACTTCAAGGTGGAATATCGCGGTATATGTGTTTAATATAATAACCTCCACTTAATATGCGGCGTATAGGGTCTATTTCAATACAACAAATAGAAATTTGTCATTCAAGCATACAATCAACAAAATCAAGCAATTTAAAATTTAACTATTTAAAATTTTAAATCGAAACATAATTCGATTGAGTGAGAAGTTCTCACCTTGTTTCAAATACAGTTGCAGCATTTTATTTTGAATAAAATTAAACACGCGTTTAATTTTACCCAAAATTATCACTAGCTCCAATCAATCCCAATCCTGCTCCATTGCGTAGTGTTCGTCAATACGAACCCGACGCAATTTGTTTCGTGCGAAACGGGCCTCGTTTGAAAAAGTTACAGCATTTAGAAGTTTGAACGAATTTAATAAATAAATATTTACAATTTCCTTTTTTTATTTTTAAACCTTAGTTCATCAGGGTCGTTGCTTTGCTATAGAAAATCTGGGTCGTGCGTGCTTTACAATTTCCGCTTCCCAGTTTCCTTGCTCGACCGAGAACCCAATTGCCACCGTTTATCCCTACAAATCGCGCCACCTACCGACCACTTGATGATGATCTGTGGGCATCGAACGATGCGCCTACGCACGGCAAGCCTCCTGCCTCGATAACGACGAACTCGATCATGCTATCTCCTCAATAAACGCGCATAAACGTTAGTCGTTCAACCCACGATCTCGACCAACACACAACGTCAATGATGATCACTGCCGTATGGATTTGTAGCTCTCATTGAGCTCTAAAACATTGTAGTTGAGCATTTCTTCTAATTGTATATGTTGAGAGAGATTAAGAGGAGAAAAATCAAAAATTTCGGCCATTAATTCAAAGCCGGCAGCTAGGGTTAGCTCCTAGGGTTTTGAGTGCAAATGGAAATAATAAAGGTCCTTTTATAGAAAAATTACGCGAAACTATTCATCCGGAATTTTTCGAAACTCGAATCGAAGCGTGCCGCCTGGTGTTTATAATGATTTACCCTTGTTCCGAACGCAATGGAATACATATCGGGAGCCGATTCGAAAGTATTTGGAAGATAGGTTTTCAAATCGACTATTTTAAATTTAAAATTCACTTAAACCGTTTTCTATGCGTTTTAGCTTGCCCCGGACAAACCGTAAATCCGATTGACATGAAATTTGAAACCTTACAATAATTTAACATTACGGATCCAATAAAAATAGTTTCGTCGAAATCCGACGCTGTTTGAAAAATGGCTATTTTACTCGTTAATTAAATATTAAAATATTCAATTTCTACAAATTAACTTTTAGTCCAATTTTAAAAGTTCTATAACATCATTCTAACTCCAACATGATTTAATACAACTTTACAAATCAATTTTAATCACATTAAACCCAATTTCCAATTATTTTGTGCAATTTCAAATATTAAATTATCGATTTAATTATCCAATTAAACCTAGATATTCGAAATAAAATTTATTCAACTTACAAATTTTTACTTAGTAATATTTAAAATCAATTAAATATTCGAATTTCAAATGACAGAAATTCTGGGTCGTAACATATATATTATAATTATACAAAATTTATTCATTTACTAAATTTGAAAACAATACCGTGTCAGTTTGCTCTATTCAAGCGTTTTGGAGACCCTATCGATAGCGTTGATCAGACGAATCAATCGAAAACCCAAATCAACATCAACAACTCAAACAACATGATGTCGAAAACATTTTAAATATTGGTTTACAAATACACTATACAGGAGCAAGGATAGAGATTCAAATTCGATTAACTCAAATCAAAGAAAATTTTGATTTGAAAATAAGTTGGAACAAAAGATAAGATGATTAACTAATCGAATAAGGAAATGGGTAAGCTTATACAAATTGTGGGCAATCTTAACCGCGTCAACCGTGACTTCAAGATTCAGATCGATGTGGAATTCTAAGGCAAGTCTACATTCGATCTCAAGAGATAGAACTTGGGATATCAAGAGACACTTGCATCTAAATCGAGGATATATAAAATCTCCGGTGAATAAATGCCTATTGTAAAAGAGTTCCACCCCTTTACAAGCCATTTGAAGTGGAGTTATGGGATAATCCATAATCAAAAGAATACGAATAGTGAGGGACAAGAATGAATTTTGGAACCGAGGGAATGTTCCAAAATTCAAAGGAAATCAAGTCAAAAAGAAAAGATTCAAGCTCGAACGAAAGTGATTCTGTAAATATTAAGTTTTCCCTAGAGCCAAAGCTCTGATACCAAATGTAACGACCCGCTATTTTCAACCATTCGCATCCTCACATGTCGGACTTGAATTGTTCAAAATACCGAATTGTAATTTAAATTTGGCAAAACGCAGCACAAACAGTAAATAAATAGTCACGGATCACCGACATAGAGTTATAAAAAGCAGCGGAAGTAAAGAAATATTAGTTCATGAAGCTACTATATAAATATACATCAGAGTTAAGCAAGATACAACAGAAGTCTCAATATGATATCAAGTACAAACAGAATCCATCACTGGACTCAACTGAATAACCGGAATCAACTAGATAACTGAAAGCGAAATAGATAGCTGGGTTTCCATGTGAAGCTCCAACTCCAGAGGTGAGTCTCTAATGCTGTTGTGGCGACCCAGAATTTTTGAGCATTTAAAATTGGAATATTTAATTGATTTTAAATATTTAAAAGTTAATTTTTACACTTGAATTCAATTATCACTATTTATTTGATAATTAAGTTATTAAATTCAATAATTCGAAGTTGAGTAAAATGCTGAGTTTGGAATTTTAAGCTTATTAAAAATATAATTTGAAGGCTTATAAAATTTATGTTGATAATACTGAAGAGAATAGAAGTGTTGAAATCAAATTTAAGGATGGTTTGTTAAGTTTTGAAATTTAATATCGTTTAAATTGAATTTAAAAATAGCCTTCCGAGGTGCAGTCTCGAAATTCGACGAAATCAGTTCCATTGGGTCCGTAATATTGAATTATTATCGGATTTCAAATTTCGTTTTGATCGGAATTAGTGTGTGAGTGTACGAAATATAAACGTGCTGGAAATTTAATTGATAATAATCTAATAAAATTTAATTTAATTGATTAAGCTTCTTGTATACGCCAACGTTTTCCCTTATCTTCTCGTATACGCCCTTGTCCTTCTAACAGGAATCTAACCCTTGTTCTTTTCAACAAAGCCCTTCTTCTTGAAAAAAAAAGAGAACAATGGCCGAAATCAACAAAGTCTCTAAAAAAAATAGAGCGGCGACTTCATCGTTGAAGGGAAGCTCGACAGTTCAATAATCGATTGAGGACTGGGATCGAGGCAGCGCGATGAGGAATGGACCATGGCGACGCCTAGGGCAGAATGGCGAGCACGTGAAGGTAGCTCGATTTGGGTTTGTAGAGCCAGTGAGGTATTGTTTTTAAAATTCAATATATATATATATATATGTATATATATATATATATATTAACAGAAAACAAGAAAAATTATTTACAGTAAAGTAATTTACTGTTGTACTTGCAGAAATTTAAAGAGAAAAAAAATATAAGTATAACTCTATATATACACACATTTAAAACCTTACAATCTGCCTGAAGAAATATATGTCAATTGTGTGGCTTGAAAGAAATATGATTTGTTTTGAAAACAAGAGGAGGGATGGGCAGGTGTTATGGAAAGTCTTGAAGAAGGATATTTATCTAGCTTTGATGATGCAACCCTCTGTTCCATCTGTTTTCAGAGAAGCTTGGAGATAGATGGTGGTTATGGTAGTTTCTTGTCTTGTTTTGCTCCGTGTGCATGTTTTTCCTCTTGTTAATCCCTGTGTGTATTTTTCCTTGCTTGTTTATCTTCTTTGAACAAGCTTTGTATTTTATTGTTCTGTTGCAATAAAATCAGGTAGGGGCCCTGTTAATCCTGCTAGCCTTTGCTAAAACCTTACTGCTTCATTTAAATAAGATTTTTTTTTGGGAATGTAGTAGTCAGTATGCATATATATAAGTACTCAGAAAATTTTATATTTATATATGTATAAATAAATAAAAAATACTACATATAGATGAGATTTTTGGAGATAAGAGTTATATTTAAACTTGGATTTTTGAGTACTTTTACCTTTAGATATATATACAGTAAAATGTTGAAGTTATATAGGAATTTTAAAAAAATATTTGAAGGTTTATGTAAATTAGATTTTTTTGAAATCTATGTAGTTTATTTTGTTTTTAAATATATCTGTAGCTCCCAAGTGAAAAGGAAATAAAGATAAATATTTCCAATCACTAGTCTATTTTCTCATAATGGATTATGGAGTTTAACCTATTTCATGATTTTAACTTCTAAAATTATTTATTATAAGAAAATCAGTTTGAACTAAATCATTAATTAAGCAATTTATAAAATGAGACTAATTGTTCGATTTGTTCGAATATTAATAAATTATATAATGTTTATTCAAGGTCAAAAGTATGGAAACGAATCGAGATTGGGAAGAATTGAACACAGTTAAAGCAAAGGTGAGTTAATCTCACTCAGCCGAATTTGAATTTAAATTTAAATGATTAAATTTAAATAATTGTTGAATGGTTGAATTGATTGATGTGCTATAGTATGATATATTTTGGAATTGGTGTATTATATTGTGCTAACGTCTGTGGATGCAGGGAAAACAGGTTGGAGGGATCCAACTGGACCCCTCAACATTTATATAAATTATTTAATACTCCCCGTTGTGATTATTTTATATTCTGTGATGAATATTATTGATATTATTGATAATTGGAATATTGAATGTTATGGTTTACTTGAATATATTCTGGTGCACTAAGTTATCAATATACGAAGAACTGGATTTTGAAAATAAAATGAAGAGAATGTGTAAGTGAAATGATTATAGAAAATTTAAATAAATTAAGAATAAATTGGGTAAGAATAATGGTAGTTTTAAATTCTAATAAATAAATTCTGTATATGGAAACGAAAATTTGAATAAATAGGAAGTTAACGAATTTTAAATCTTCAGTGATATTAATTAAAAGAAGAAAACATTTATGTAAAATTTAAGATTTAAATTATTGAAAGGAATAAGGAAGAAATTGGGAAAATCTGAAATTTGTATATTTCCGTTAAAGGATTTAAAATCAAACGGAAAATAATAACAATAATAATAAAACCCATAATTAATGAATTTTGAAATAAACTGAGTAAGTAAAGAAATTTATTTCAAATGGAATAAATTGAAAATCAGTTTGGAAAATTGATTTAAGAGATTGAAGTTGGAATTTTTCACTGGATAACCAAGTACGTTTTTTTAAAGTAAATTTTTAAATATAAATTAAATGTTTTATAGTTGTTTTTAAAGAAAGCAAGTTCGTAAAATTTATTATTTCTATTATTTAAAGTCTAAAGTAAGTATTTTCCTTAATCTATTCTAGCAGTAATTATTAAGAAGTAACTTAGTATTTTGTTATTTTTTAAAAAGTAGAAATCTAGTTTTATATTTTATTAAGTAACCTTATTTTCAAATATTCATATAGTATGTATTTTTTTTAACAAATTCTTAAAGTAATTTTAACTTGAATGTTTTAAAGTATATTTCAAAGTAAAGTGTTTTAGATTATGTTAAAAATCTAGTTTTGTGCTTGGTGATTCCAGTGGAAATAGAAATACTTGGAATTTATTCTGAGAAAACAGATAGTTTTGAAAACTGTTTTCAAAGGAGTTTGAAAAGTAAAATATATCTTGTGAAGATATTTTTGAGATAAATAAATAATATGGGAAATTATTTATTGGTTGATGGATGTTTTCGAATATAAATTGATAGTTAAATAACCGACTATCAATATTAGCCAAATGCGTTGATCGTTTCGAAGAGACCGGGATCGAGATTAATTTCTCGAAAACCACTTCGATCAGGTTTGTACGTTTTCGTGAAAAATGATTCGGAGTCGAAGATGGAGCAGCGAAGTGCAAGGGATAGTCGCTACTAATCCTGAAGATATTTCCAAAATGGATGTAGTAGGAGTAGTGCCTACGGTTCCGTTCAAATGCGGGACGGATTTGTATGGATGAATGCTTGCGAAACATCGTCAGGTGGACGATGGGCATTCTAAGGAATATGTTCTAAAAAGGTAACGCTTATCCTCAAGCCTCATCAAATGGGAATGGCTGAAAATCAGGGGTTATGCAGCAAGGCTTCGTGGGTAGGCCCCACTGAAGGGTGAGGTCATCCCTGTCTAGATGTCCCTTTTATTTCGGCTTAGTGGGCGGTTGCTGATCCCAACCGCGGGGTGATCTTGCTCGGGACTGTCCAGTAAGGGATGGTTCCGGTCTTGTGTTGCAGGGGAGTTAGGATGGCTCCTCGGTACGCTGATCTAGACCAGGTACTGTGACAGGTGGTACCCCAGTGCCTAGCCATTAGTTGGAATCCATTTTCCCTACGCGCCTGTACGGTTTTGATTGTGCCCAACTATTGCTGAAACGTGAGATGCAAGCATTTCAGCTAGATTCTATTTTACTTTCTATAGATACTATTATAATATCAGAGGATTTTAATAAAAATTGTTTTAGCTATCGTAAGGTAAAAACCTGACATGTTTACTTGTGGCGTGGTCTTACGAGATGCTTTTGTTTTCAAAGGATTTTTGAAACTTTAATAACCAATTAGGTGTGATTTTCTCACGCTGGTATTCCAGACTGACTCGGATGTTATTTAACTATAATGCTCGGGTCAGACCGAGTATTATAGGATACAAGATATGATGCTGTGGAGCTCAGGAGACGAGCTGGATGACGATACGTACTCCCATACTTGTTTATATATATATATATATATATATATATATATATATATTCCGCTGTGTTGAGTTGCTGTGTATCCATTGTATGATATTGATGTTAAGCTGTGATTGATGTACTCTGATGATGTAATACATAAACAAAAATATTTGATCTTGAGTAAAGATTATTTATTATCTATCATATTTTATTCCGCTGCGATGGTTAGATTCTGTTGTTGTTTTATATTTTCTTCTTCTACCTCTTCTTCTTTAACCCAAATGGTTCGTATTTCTGTACAACTTGAGTTGATTGTTGTAGAATAGTGTTAACTCAAGGGGTACGGATTTGGGGGCTGTCACAGCTGTATCACTCAGTCTGACCCGAGCGTAAAACAAAACACAAAACACTCGAGTCAGGACATACATACTTATACAATGTAAACCAATCAAGTGAACTGTAATATAAGGTACAAGTAACTTAAAGGATGCTTGGGACCGCCCATCCTCTAAGGATCCATTAAACTATTTACTATGTAGTAATATTTCGCTATTATAATGTCTACAGTAAAATAAACTTACTTCTAAATAGCGTTAAGGGGTTACCCATATAGCCCTTAGCACGTAATAGTGCCAATAGTCTATACAGTACCGTAATACCTCCTGATCGGGAGGCTACCAGAGGATACTCCACAAGTACGATACAAATCAAACTCGTACAAGGCGCGCTAAGGTAGGTGACACGGCACAACTAGGCAATGCAGGGTAGATATACCAATTACGCTTCCGGACCGGTGGTAACGCGTAGCAGCTACTACCGCCCACCTCGAGCCACACCCCCAAAATCAAAAGGGCCCCAATCAATCACAAAGTAATAGAATGGTATCGAAGGAGTGTGCCGATAAAAGGTGCTACCTTCTTAACCCGTCGATCGCTCCTGTTTTAGCCACGTTATGCCAACTCATGGGAGTTGGTTCCACTTATATATCTCAAAGGAACGACGCCACCATCCTACATCATTCTGTAATCTCCACCGCGTACACGGTTGTTAAAGTGGTTTTCGGTATCGACAGAGAGTATGCCCATATTCGATCCCGGTCTCTTTAGCAACCAACCGTTATTATAACCCATGGATATTTCTTTCAAAATCATTTACACTTTAAAACCGAAATACCATATCCATTTCAAAACTAAATACTATATTATTTCCTTTCAAAATCAAATCAATATATGATTTCTCATTTAAAAAACCAAAGTAATAATATATCCTTTAAATTCCAAAGACCAAATCAATATCTCATTTAAATAAAACCCAATTTTCCAAATCATTGAATATTCCTTCAATTTATTAAACTCGAAATATTGTTTTAAATCATCTTAAACCAAACCACTTTATAAAGTCATATTCTTAAATCTTCCATTTCGATAAGTCCAAATTTATATATTTAAAGACAATTTTTAATTAAATACAATTTCCAAAAATTTCATTTCCTAAGCCATGTTACTTTCAAGTTATAACAACTTTGAAACCAAACACTTTGAAACCAAACACTTTGAAACCATAATACTTTGAAATCCTAACAATTTCGAAATGTTATCATTTGGAATTCATACTGCTTAAAATCACAATACTTAGGAATCATAGCATTTTTGGAATGTAATACTTTCCACTTTGACATTTTATATAACCAAAGTATTTACATACTTACAAATTTTAACATGGTCATTTTATCAAAGCCTTATAGTTAAATAAACTTTGTTACTGTAATATATAATTTAAAGTTGAAATTCTTATGTTAAGCTAAAAGTACCTTATTAACTTACATTATTATTACAATAAAGAAACTTTATTATTTAATCATTTAAAATATGCCATTTACATTAATTAAAACTTACATATCAAATGTACGTTTTAACTTACATTTATTACAATAAAAAGCATTTATCATTTTAATCAATATTATACCAATTAAAACTTACATTATCAAATGTACGTTTTAATTTACATTTCTATTACAGTAAAGAACATTTATTAATTTAATCAATCCCACCCTAATTAAATTTTTACATGTTTCTTTCATTAATTAGGACTTTACACATTTCTTTCATAATTAAAACTTTACATGTTTCTTGCATAAATTAAAAACTTTACATGTTCTTTCATTAATTAGGACTTTACGTGTTTCTTGCATTAATTAAAACTTTACATGTTTCTTGCATTAATTAAAAATGTTACATGTTCTTTCATTAATTAGGACTTTACATGTTTCTTGCATTAATTAAAAACTTACACATTTCTTTCATTAATTAAAACTTTACATGTTTCTTGCATTAATTAAAAACTTTACATGTTCTCTCATTAATTAGGACTTTACACGTTTCTTTCATTAATTAGAACTTTACATGTTTCTTGCATTAATTAAAAACTTTACATGTTCTTTCATTAATTAGGACTTTACATGTTTCCTTCATTAATTAAAAACTGTATTTCATTTTCTCAATTCAAAATACGTCATTTATTATACAACATACTCATTTCAAAACTAAAGATTGATTGCAATTATCAGGTTAGATTTTAAAATTCCATACTAATCAACTTTAATTATTAAATTATTTATCACAAACAAAAATCTTTAAATTTCTATTTAAAACCAAATAAAGAATTTTAAATTACACTTTAAACCAATTATTAGCTTATAACATTTTAACTTATAAAAACCGATATCTCTTTATATTTCAAATCTTAAAATCAAATTTTAAGTCAAAATTCCATATATTCCAAAATTTCAAAATACTTAATAATTTTTTAGGAAAATATTACTTTAAAAATATTAATTATGAGCCTGTATAATATTTTCTAACCTAGGTCAAGTGATACGAATATGTATCATTTCAATCCGTAATTTTAAAAGAAAAATCCGGGTTCTATCATTTCAAACCCGCAATCCCAAGAAAAACAAATACAACAAAAATCAATAAAAAATCACTCGAGCCTATCATTTCAGCCCATAGTGATTTTCCTTATCCTAAAGTCCGTTCGGGTATGTATCATTTCAATCCATAGTAATAGGAAACTTACAGTGTGATAAACATGAAATAAATATAACAACATAGCATGTAATATCATAATAGATGATGTAACAAATATATAAACAGCATTTAACCTCATTAATCAATCATAGGCATGTATAAACATAGCATAATAATTCCCGCAATTCACTTGTCATCATTTCACAGTTGTAAAAGTATGCTGTCTAGAGTGAAAATTTTTATCTTTTTGAAAGCTAGAATCAAAATCAAACACATCCAAACTCCGCAAAGCATGAAAAGGCATGACAAAGCACGACTATATTTTTTGAGTGGACGAAGAGTCAGATCCGAACATGTAAACAACACAATACATAACATATATGAGCAATGATTCAATACAAAAGAATATAGATAAAAACAATGAAAAGATAGAAAATAAAATGACCTAACGTTGATAAATCAAAGCAAGGTGATCAATACATGGCTTGGTTAAGGTTTGTTATCAACTTTGGTGATGTATGCTTCCATGGTGGTCACGGCTAGGCTTTGGTGGTGAGGAGGAGGTAGTGTGGTCGACAATAGGTGGAGACCAAGCCATGCTTGAAGGAAAAAAAAGAGAAAAGAAAACAGAAAAAGAAGAAGAGGAAGCCATGGAATAATTAGAGCTTGCTGTATTTTTTTCTTCACGCAAATGATAATGAGGAGTTTTGAGAATTGTTTGTGCGTGATTTATCAAAAGAAATACATGGCTAAAGATGGAAGAAAAAAAAGAAATGGCTAAGGAGGAGTAAATAATAGGAAACAAAAAGGCATAAACTAAGGAGAAAAAAACTTGCGTATATTTTATTCTTAAATGCAAATGAATGTGAGAAGTGGGAAATAAACTTTTGTACATGAATTGATAAAGTTTCTCACGGCTAAAAGATGGAGTGGTTTGAAAGACAAGCAAAGAAGTAAATGCTAGGAAATGGAAAAGGCATAATTAAGGAGAAAGTAACGTATATATTTATTCTTAATTGCAAATGAAAATGAGGAGTTTGAAATGAGAAATAAATCTTCTTGTACGTGATTTGTGGAATTATTTCTCACAGCTAACACACACACACACGCATGGCTATGGTAGGTAATTAAATAGACAGGTAAATAAAAGGCAAGAAATAAAGCAAATGTGACCTATGCCTAATTAAACAAAATAACGTATGTCTAATTAATTTGTTTCCAAGCCATTAAATAAAAGAATATACATAAATAAACTCCAATAAATAAAATAAAAGCCTAGATAAAATAAAAATAGAAAGATAAAATAGAGATGGATATAGGAAAAATATAAAATATATATATAATAAAAGTACAGAAATTTATTACGTGTAAAACATTGTAATTTATCCAGTTTAAAAAGTATAAGTTTTAAATTCCCAATAAATCCATATTCTTAACTCCATCTAGTTATTCAATCCATTTCATTATATTGTATAGTTTTCATGGTTTATACTATAGTGTATTAATATTCCTATTTTATCTTAATTTCAAATAATGTAATATTTAATTCCATTTACTACAAGAGATCCAATTATTATAGATTGAATTTCAATACATAAATTTGATTTAATTCCAAATCTTTTTATTAAGTCCATTACTACTCTACAAACCTGGTTTACCATTCATTCCTTAATATATTCCAATTCAACAACTTCTGAACATTGTATTACATTTCACATTAATGTAAATTTTGTTTACATTTATTAAAAATTGACTTCGCATTTTAATTTAATAGACTAAATAAACATGTAACACATAATAATTGTTGCTGTTTATTTTTAATTACATTTATAAGTTTATTGTCTACAGACCAAAGTTACAATTACTTACAGGACCATGATCTTACTCAATTTCCATTCATTATATTATACCTCATTCATAAATTTAACATTTACATTATTTCAATTTATTCTAATCTCCTTCAATCTATCAATAATTTAGCTTAAATTACATTGTTTACCATTCAAATTAGTTATTACATCCACATTAAATAACCAATTTCTATTTCTTTTAATATTTTAAGTACAAAAATCTTATTAAACCAACAATTTTTAATTACCAAAATTTACGGATTGTTACAAATTTAGTTTTATTGCATCGGTTGGTTTTTGATTAAAAACAATGTTACATATTTTTCAATATTATACGAATCTCAAATATTTTTTCATTGACTAATATTTGAAGTAAACTCTCTATATTCACAATTCTATATTTACTCTGAAATTCACTATGTGCATTAAAAGGCCCAAAGGCCCGTATGCACTATTAGATAATAGCATATGTTGATCTTCTTACTTTATTTGTTTAATCATTGTTATATCAAGTCAAGAGTTCCTAGGCAGGATATTATGGAAGGAACACTTAACATTGAAAAAATTATTAGAAGCATATTTTCTATGCATGTATCTCTTATGAATGAATAGAAGATACAAATGCTTAACGTCGTAACTGCTAAAATTCATAACTAAATTATAATACCTAAATGTTTGAGGTAATTTTTTTTCATAACATGGTTATAAAAGCTTGCTGTTATTAGGGTCTATTTGTTTGGTGAAAATTAAGAAATTTTTTGACATGGTGTGCTATAGTGTATATGTATATTATCATCCATTGATTATATCTCATTTCTAGAATAAAGAATTAAAGTCGGATTTCACTTTATGACTTTTGACAATAAAAAAATTATTATGTTTTTAGTTTCAAATTACTAATGTTTAGTGTTCATTCCATGCCACATTCTGAATGCAACAAAAAATTATATACAATGATTTAGCATTTGGAGTTTCCATTATAACTATCATAATGGCATCTTAGATACTGTTTACATAATTTTTAACATATCATGCATGCAGTATGGGTTCACACTAGTTTGTAAAAAAGAGATTTTCTTTTGCAAACCCTACTTATCAAAAATCTTCTTGTTCCTAGAATGTATGGACACTTATGGTGACGGCCCACTATTCTTAACTTCTAAAACTAGTGAAAACGCCATCAAAATATGCTTGCGCACTAATCTCAGATGTAAAAAACAATGGGTCACTGGGTATATAATTTAAAGCCTATAAAATATATGAACAAATGAGAATACCTTACAACAGTATTAAGTAACAGTATACATATATTCAGCAGTGGATAATATACAAGGTCCAATACAACGAGTAAAACATCTATATCTTTCTATACATTAGTCATTATTAAATTTATAAACAATACAACTATAATATAGGATAAATATTTACTAGTCAACACATCATGCCACTAGACCTCTTTTCCTTCGCTTTAACCTGCAAGCTTTGGGAATACATGGATATATAAGACAAAATGGAAAAGGTGATCAACTATTTTCTAACCATGGATAACTTTATGTATCCAAGTCAAACCTAAGGATCAAGTGGCTACTGTGCAAAAAAAGACCGCCTACATACCCTTTTAGGATCAAGCATATGTAGTTCTGTTTCCCGCTCTTCTCCTACATCAAATAATTGTTAGCACATAATGATGCATATGGCTAGCATCCATGAAACTAATATAATCTGAAAACATCAAACTCTACTATGTCACCATAATCAACCATCTTAAATATGGGGTAGCAATAATAATAGCAACACACAATCTATAGTCATCACATGAACTTAACAATGATTAATGTCAATGGCAAACATCAAATAAATCAATAGCGATAAATTAAGTTATATACGTACCGATCATAAATCTTTAGTAACATAACATCAATAGTGTAAGTACAATTATAAATATATCAAATGTGTACTAACCACTCCATATTAGTACCTCAATATTAACTTATCAAATGTCTATACTAGTAATACAAACATCAAACTCATTCAACAGAACAAAATCCTACGTAGTAATAATATTTAAACATTACAAATTTTGTACTAATGTGATTACACGTTAACTCAACAAAAATACAACAACTCCAATCAATTAACACATATATCACAACAATCCAAAGTGGGCACTCAAGCCAGTTATTTCTACCTAAGCATAAAATTGTCTTATTATTATTATAAAAATACATTTATTTCTATTATCTCAAAAAAATAATATTTTCCAAAATGATAATATACTTTAAAAATCCTTAATTACCTAAATATTACTTTAAATATCTCAAAATATCATTATTTAATCAAAAATAGTAATTTACGTCCAATTACTTTCAAAAACAATAATATTATTACTTTACGTCGGGATAATAATATTTATTATTATCCATGAGCATAACTCAATTGGGCAAGATTGCTTAGCGACTATGGAACAAAGTTCCTTGAGGTTGCCAGGTTCGAGTCCTGGCAAACCAAGTCGTGTTTCCCTTAAGGATTGGAGTAGTTATTCCTGATAATACCGAATAAAAAGGGCGAGGGATTGAAGCTCCAAGTAGGACTAGCTTAAACGGGGGATCGGTGTGGCAGGCAACCAAGTTTTCAAGCCCTATTCTCTGGAACAGAGTTTAAAAAAATTATTCAAATCTTCTTATTACCTTTCACAACTAATTTATGATCATTCAACTCAAAATTAATAATATTCTTCATTAAATCTCAAAAAATCCCTTTATTGTTATTTATCTCAAAAATATCAATAATCACCAAAAATATTTATGAAGAATATCTCTTTACTCTTATTTATATTGTTTAAATAATGATAATAATAGTATATTTTTCCATAAACTCCATAAAAATAGTTGTATTATTATTTACTCAAAAATAATACAATCTTCCCAAAAATCATATTATCATTCATTAGTTTTGTTTTTACTCTACAAATAATAATTAATTCTCCAAATTCACTTTAAAATAGATTTTTTGCGATTATTCAAAATTTCCACACAATAACTCTATTACAATTTACACATTAATTTAGGTATAACCTATTCGTTATAATTATCTATAAATATTACCCAAAATCCATATACAATCATATTTACTTCGTAATTGCACAATTTACGTATATTCTTGATTAATTAATCATTTTTCCTAAATTCATGAATAATTATTATAAAGTGAAAATAAGGGACACAACCCTAAAATCAAACTTAACACGCAAAACATCCTCCTCATAAAAAATATATAAATTACATCCCTATTTTCAAATACTATAATTTTCTTCCCTACAATACCCCTCTTCTCTGCTGCAGCAATGTCGATTCTTCATATATGGATGTTATTCTCACATCCATGATTAAAATTTACAGTCTATTAATTATCAATCTTTAAGACGTAATAACTTCTTGTAGAAACGACAGCGTAACAAAAAAATTTCAGTATTAAATCACAAATTTTATTATCTTTATAATGAGTGGCATTGTGCATATGTAAAAACAACAACATGACAAGCTATTCGTGGATCTAACTCCACACTGAGTTGGTTGGGGGTTTACAGGGAGAGCGCTCCCCTATCTGAAGGCGAGGTTCAAAAATCTGTAGTTATATGGTATGATTGTAGACAATTCAGCAATTATAGACACTAATTGCAGAAATGTCTACAATTATACCATATAATTGCATACATGTACATAATTATATGCAATTGTTGCAGACGTGTCTGTAACTATATGCAATAATTGCAGAGATATCTCCAATTATATACAATTGTTGCACACATTTATGCAATTGTATGCTATAATTGCAGACATGTCTGCAATTATACTGTACAATTAGAGAAATGTCTGCAATTATATGCAATAGTTGCAGACATTTCTGCAACTATATGCAATAGTTGTAGAAATGTCTACAAAAATATGCAATAGTTGCATATATTTCTTGAACTATATGCAATAATTGCAGACATTTCTGCAATTATACCATATAATTGCACAAATGTCTACAACTACATGTAACTGTTGCAGATTTGAAGAAAAATCGAATATGTTTAAAATTTGCAGAATTGTCTGTAAATATATGGAATAATTGCACCTATACTGCAAATATGATTTTTTGGTATAAATAATGGATCTCATCTTAAAGATCTTTTTTTTTTGATTTATTGGTTAAAACTGTATGCTGGTCCGATGTTTCTACAGAAAGTTATACGTGTTTGAAATGTTAAAAACATAATGGTATTTGGGTCTTTATGCGCGCATGAATTTAAAAATAGGGACCGGAAACTTATTCAAAAAACGAAAGGATGTTTTGAGTATTTTCAAATCTTACCGGGGATGTATGCCAAATGCTCCCTAGTATAAAACTTCTATCACCCGATAATTCAATTAATCGAAAATAATCACAGCAAAACATATATTATATAAAAATATCACATAGTCAAACAATCATCAAAAGAGGTATAATATATATCAGAAGGTATGTATATTTATTGATAATTCACTACTTAATATTTTAAAATATAAATATTATGACCATTGAATCATGCCTGGTCGTTTTCGCATGTTACTCCAAATCCTGCAAATCATATTCCAAAATGTTTGAAATTTTGTCACGAAGCTAGTGAAATGTACAATCATGGTATGGAGATCTATGCAAAATATATAGTGACTAGAAGTTATAGGGTCTACATTGTAAATTGTCAAAAACCAGGGGTTTAAATGAAAAATTCCATCACTTAAGTTGTCGTCGATTATTGTCGATCATTTTATTTGATAGCACTGTCCTCTTGACTCCGATCGCCTAAGACTTTGCCACCGCCACCATTACCTTCCCCATGCCAAGCTGTAATAACCTACTCCAGAACATGCCTAAATTTCGACCCAGAAAAAGCCCAACGAAACTTAGACCCATTCTAAAGTTGGTCGTTGGTTGGTAAAAATAACAAAACAGAGCTATATATCTATTTTTTCAGAACTCACAATGGAAGGAATAAAATATAATAACAATATAGTACCCAAATATTTCAAATCATTTCAAATGTCATAAAACATTACATAATGTCAACGCTTATAACATTTTGTTCAAAAATACAATTCATGGGTATAATAGAAAATAACATGAAAAGGTAGATAAGGACTGCTACAAGCTTCACTCTCGCCATATTCAAGCATCATAAACTCCTTCTCTAACCTGTGTTGTAATGATGAGGGAGTCAAAACAACAAATGTCTAGTGAATAGAAATCTCGAGCGTTACTATTTCAGTACTTGGGCAGTACAATTTGAATAAGAACATGTCTGATGCAACTAAACCATCTAATACTTCATATAAGAAAAGAAGTAGGTCCTCGAACAACCACTTAATACATGTTAACCCACCTTTTGGCAAGGCAATATGCAGGCGGTTAACCCAATAGACTTCACAGTTATCAATGTTGGGATATCATGGATTTGGCTCAAATGGATGGATAGATAATCAATTACAGTTAAAGTTATGGATGATAGTTGAATGGATTCGGATGAAGCAAGGATTTGTATGGATCTATCAAGAACGATCCATAAAATATCTCAATTCATTAGAGATTGATAAATATCTCAAAATCAACAATACCAATTCACTTGGAAATTTCAGAGCATCAATAAAACAAGAGGGGAGCCTACATATACGATTGCAAATCGAAAATAGGAGGTCTTGGGATGGTCGGTCATTATTACCGATCAATCTAGGATGACCATTATAGTATGGATTGGCATAGGAGGGTTTGGCTAAATATGGTTCGGCATAATATGGATCGGCACACTATGGATCGGCATAACATTCTAAACATGATGGATTGGCAAAGCTTGGATCGGCATCTTATGGATCAGCATTGGAAGGATTGGCATAGCTTGGATTGACATAGTATGGATCGTCATATCTTCATAGCGAAGGATAGATCGGCATATCTTCATGGAGGAGGAAGGATCGGAATGCTTCATAGAGGATAGATCGGTATAGCATATCTGAAGAAGATGGATCGGCATAGCATTTTGGGAAGGGAAGGATCGGCATGAAGGACTTTTTAAAGATGTTCAGCCTTGGACTGAACGAAGGGTAAAATGATCGGTGGTGTTAACTGATCCTTATTTATGGACGAATTGGACTCACCAATAGTTATGGTTGGCCTATATGGATGAGAAGGCACTGTAGCCGAACCTATAAATACAGCATAAATTTAGAAGAGGGATCTTCATTCTATTTCTCTTCATCTTCTACCTAAGCTATACCCTGCCATTTTGATTCTTCGATTTCGGATTGTAACAATAATAAAATTTCAGTATAATAAAAAGGAATATCTTTGAAGTGGACGTAGGTCAGAGTTAGCCGAACCACTATAAATCTTGTTTCTTTTACTTGCTTTCATTTTTAATATGTTTATTCTTCCAATTATACTCTACACATTAAATACTCTCAGTGATTTGTGATTGGATATTGGTGCTTTCATACAATTGGGTATTTGTGACTAATTTTGACGCAAAAATTTTAGTACTTTCACTAAGAAGGATTGCACTCGTGGATTTGGAAGCTAAGATCTCAAATTTAAAGGTCTGGATACTTGGTTCTAGGAAGCAATGGTTAGGCAATCAACAAGGAGACAAAGAACAGATAGGAGTCATTATGAAGGGAGTCAGGAGGGTTCCTTAGGATCTAATCAAACCTCAATCTTCATTATCAGAGACGAGATGGAAATAATGACAGATGTTATGCAGGAAAGGATGTTGAAGAGAAAGGAGGAAATGATGTAGAACCTACTCTGATAGAGTGGACAAGCTAGAGTTCAAAAGCAAGGAAATGGAGTAGCAGGGAATATTGCAAATATGGATCATGGAGTTAGAGCAACAACAGTTGAGGAAATCCAGAATCAGAACCAAAGAAACGAAGAAAATATGATGCAGGATGGAGTGGAACCGTCGATAGCAGCCCTTGACCGACCAAGAACGATTGGCAAAACTATAGCTGACTGTTATAGAATGATCGGTGCTGATCGTTACACACTCGGGGGCATGCGCCCGAGTCATGTTGGCTCGATTCCACGTAGGATACCATGGGATGCTGTATAGTTTGGCACCAACCAAAATATGGATGCTCGTCCAGAAGAGTAGATTTCTGGATTTTCTTATGGAATCAGGGGGCAAGTCGAAGACCATAAGCGAAGACTACCACTTGATGACAACGATAGGCTAGAGAAGTGATCAGACAGTCTATAAGAGGAGGATTGGTAAGTAGAGATCTAGAAGATGTGAATAAAAGCCCCTTCTCTCCTAGTATCAAGCAAGCTAGGAATCCATCGGAATTCAAACTACTAATGCTTGAGACATATGATGGAAAAATAGATCCCATTGTTCATCCGACAAGATACATAAGACATATGGAAGTGCTGGGGGCATCAGTGGAAGTCATGGCACGGCGCTTGTAACAACCCCCATATTTATCGAGTTTATATTTAAATATTTTATTTAAATATTATATCGTTAATCGGATTTTGGTCCGAAAAGCTACTTTTTGCAAACGGTCAAATTAGGACTCGAGACCACTTCTATTGAGTTCGAAATGTCGTTTACAACTTTTTTAAGTATAAACATCGATAGGTTTGGAGTTAGTGAAATTTCACTAACTTTTCCCGATTTGGACTTTGGGTTAGTTTAGCCTATTAAGCCCAAGTTCCAACCCCCTTCTCCTCACTCTTCATAAATTCCTAACTAACTTGAAATTTGCATTAATGGTGAAGAGAATGGGAAATTAAAACTCCAAGCTCAAATTTAATTGCTAATCCAACATTCAACTCCAAATTCAAGTAGAAGATATTGGATTCAAGCTTTGGATTGCTTCTCCATTGGCTTCAAGCTTCATCATCATCCATTTTAGTGAAAATGTGAGATTTTTATCTCACACTCTTGCTTATAACTATCTTGGACTGTTGGGAATGGTTCCCTATCACTTTAACATGCACATTTGCATTTGGTTTGAATTGGATTGGCGAAAAACTCCACTTTTTAGTGTTTTGGTGAATTTCCAGCCTTAGGTCGTTCTGGACCCTTAGGTCGTTCGGGTTCGTGGCTTGCGCGCGTGGAAAAGTCGCCTGGACGTTAGGTCGTAGGTCGCTCACGAGTTAAGCCTTAAGCCGAAGGTCGTTCACGAGTTAAGCCTTAGGTCGTTTGGCCTTTATAACGTTAGGTCGCTCGCGTGTTAAAACTTTAGGTCGCGCGGGCCTTAAGTCGTAGGTCATCTCCGACCTAATATTTCCTATGCTATTTCATTAGGTCGCGCGGGCCTTAGGTCGTAGGTCGTAGGTCGTGAGTCTCCTAGGTCGTAGGTCGCTCGGTCCTACTTCTGTCCCTAAGTCGCGTAACCCCATCACCTTTAGGTCGTTAGGCCTTTATGTCGTTAGGTCGTTACACCTATAACCCGTTAAGTCGCGAATACCTTTAGGTCGTGAACCCCATTAGGTCGCAAACCTCTTTAGGTCGTCTGTCCCTTAAGCAGTTAGGTCGTTCGACCTGTGATGCCTTAGGTCGTTTGACCCGTGTTACGTTAGGTCGCGTAATCCCTTAGGCCGCTTGACCTTGTTTCCTGTTAGGTCGCGTGACCTTGTTTTTCTTAGGTCGTGAACCTTGTTAGGTCGCTCATCCTTAGCTCGCGTACCTTCTTAGGTCGTGCACCCCCTTAGGTCGTTAGACCTCATTTTTGTTTTAGGTCATAGGCCGCTTGTCTTTAGGTCGAACCCCGTAGCGGTGGCGTTGCCCCCGCACCCCCACCTTGGGGGGTTGCCACCCCCCCGGACCCCCCCCCTCCGTAGGGGATCTTATCTGAAAACAATTCAACAGAACTTGCTTTGTTGAGATGCTGAGTTGACCATTCTTCGAGACAACTTTAGAAATATGAAGGTTTCAATACTAGTAGTAAATATCAAAACTTTTTTACCAAAATGATTTCAACTTTATTTTCAATACCAAACTCGTTTATAAAACCGTTTTCCAGTCTATTAGTATATACAAACCTTTACCTCACTCGGATGAGAAATCTAATTAAACGGCCTAGTAAAACAAGTGGTACGAAACGCTTGCGTTCACTTCGTCGGTTCATTCTTGGACTTGTTCGATTGAACCTCTTGTGACAATTTTCTAGTGAAGATTTACAGTTTGTTCGTAAATATTTAAGTTAAGCAAGTGGTTATGGGACATGAAGCTAAACTTTTTATATTTACTAGCTTAGTGTAATTGACACTTCTCGTTGATCATGACGATTATTCTTATGATTAGACTAGCAATTGTGCGATGTCTCTTGTTTGCTTGGTTAGACTAGACACCACTTGTGTGATTTCATTCACACATACCTTTTTACCTTCTTGGTTAGTCTAGACACCACTTGTATGATTTCACTCACACATACGTTTTTGTTTGCGAGGTTAGACTAGACACCACTTCTGTGATTTCACTCACACATACCTTTTTGATTTTTGGTTAGTCTAGACCTCATCTGTGTGATTTTGAAACTCAGACATATGGGTTAGCTCCCCATGGTCTTTGGACCGTCATGTGATAGGCCTCTTTCTTTTTCATGATTTTCTGGATTTCTTGTGTTGATTTCTGGAATTTATGTCATTGACTTGTTATGAGTACAAGTTTTGGGTATGGTACCCTTTTGGATATTTGAGAAGATTCTTGTGATATTGATTAATCTCTTGTTGATTATCATTTACATACTTATAGTAGTATGATGTTATGGATATTATTCGCATATGCCATTTCTCTTATTTTATATCACGTCATCTGATATTTATAGCTAGACTGATCCGTTTATTATTTTCTTATAAATAGTACTCGGGTCAGACCGAGATGTTATAGGTGCTTCTGCTTGACTTCTCCCCCAATGATTCACTACACAGACTTTTGGCTACTTGTTTAGATTAGCAGTTTTTGTTGTATATACTTGAGATATAGACTCATAGTTGTATTCTTTTGGTATAGCATGTATTGCTATTCTTTTGTATTATTGTGGATCTTTTTGACCACTACTCTGATGTACACTTTCATGTGTTAGTTATATATTCATATCTTCTTCCGCCTTTGTGATATGGATGTCTGTGACTAATTTGTGTTATGCTTATTTCTATGTTTGTTTCCGAAGATTATTTTTAGCCACCGTGTGATAAGTAATTACATGGATGGTCGCTCCTCCTCAGCCTTATTCTCCGCGCTAGTTGACAGCACTACACCGTAGTGTTCTTGGCTAGCGTGGGTTTTGAGGTGGGGCGTCACAGCGCTTTCCTTTGTATTTGATGGATATAGTTGCACTATGGTTCAGACAGTTGGAAAGTGGCTATATCAGCACATGGATGGAATTTATTGAAGGGTTTATGAGGCAGTTTAGGATTCACATCTCGAGATCCAAAAATATGATGAGTTTGGCAACACTGAAGTAGAGGACTGGAGAGTCCCTGAGGAGTTTTCTAACACGGTTTAATGTTGCAGCGGCATCCATAGATCGTCCAGATCCATCCATGGTTTTGATGGCGGCAGTATCTGGAATTGTTGATGGCACGGAGTTCAAGGATTCATTTGCACGAGATCCACCAATGGATCTAGGAGAGTTTTACCATGAAGCAAAAAGGTTCCTGCGATAGGAAGACACATGAGCTAACAAACTAGAGGTGAATGTTGTGCAGAGTGAAGGATCATCAGGAGATGTAAACAAGAATGATAACGGCAAGCAGAAATTGAGCGATGGCAGTGACATGTCAAAAAGGAAATGGAGAGAACTGAAATTCTCTTCTTAAATGGATTTGACCAAACCTTTGGAAAGAATTTATTTGGATACTCGAGGACGCCTTCACTATCGAAGGCCTGCGAAAAGGGAACCATCCAAATACGAGAGGGCATCAGGAAAGCATTGCATATTACAAAAGCTGGATAGGCACAATACAAATGACTGCAGGCATTTGAAGGATATCATTAAGGAACATGTGAGGAATGGTATGTTACAACAATAGATAAGGACTCAGGCTGTGGAGGTGGAACAAGATCAACCACCGTCTACCCTGAACGAAAATGGCACTAGATCAAGGCATCATTGTCGGCTTATCATTATTAATTGGATTTATGGCATGGAATAAGTAATAAACACTACAGTAATACGGCAAAGTCACTTGCACATGTACGGGACCGAGGACGATCCTACGCATGCTTTGAGATGACGATGAACAGTAATGCTCGGGACTGTGAAATCTTGTTTTTTTTCGTTTACCACGAACTCTGGTTTTTTTGATACTATACTATTTAGTTTTTTGGTTGTATGTACTTTTATTTTATATTTCACCAAGTGGACTTTGGAATGATTAAATCTGGATTAATGTAATAAAAAACACAGGTTATGGTTATGGCCCTGACCGGAGAGACGGGGCGATAACCACGAGTTACGAGTCCCTTCGTCGAAGAGCGACATGATGGACTCGAACACGGATCAAGTCCTCGATCGAGGATCGAGGCCAGAGTAGGATACCCCATGGATAAAGTCCTCGATCAAGGATTGAGGCCGGATTAGGATATCCCATGGATTAAGCCCTCGACTGGAGAGTCGAGGCCGGAGAATAGGTCACAACAGATCATCGGGTATGGACTATGCTTGGTAAGTGGTAGGCCGCTTCGTCGAAGAGCGACATGAGCGGCCTATTCAGGTCATCGAGTACGGATTGTGCTCGGCAAGGATCCGGTGAGATCAAGAATTTGGATTAGGCCAATGACCCGGAGAGGTTTACGGATTCGGGTATGGACTCATAGCGGTCCTGAATTTGGATAAAATGACCCGAAGAGGTCTACGGATTTAGATATGGACTCGGAGTGGTCCTAGATTTGGATGAAATGACCCGAAGAGGTCTAAGGATTTGGATTTAGAGCCAGAGTAGTCCTAGATTTGGATGAGACGATCCGGAGAGATCAAGGATTTGGTTAATGGATTTGGAATGGAATCAGAATTTGATATCGACTCATAACAGTCATGGATTTCGCCAATGATCCGAAGAGATTAAAGAATTGGATTGGAAACAAATTGGATTCTGGATTGAAAAATAAGGCAATCAATGGATTACGGACTTTGGATTTTGGATTTATGGTAATACTAAACACGCCTTCCTATCGCAAGACATGTTTTGGAAGGCAAACTGTTAACCCGCCTTTTGGCAAGACAATACGAGAGGATTTAACCCAATAGACTTCACGGTTATCAAGGTTGGGATATCATGAATTTGGCTAAAATGGACGAATGGATAATCAATTACAGTTAAAGCTATGGACGATAGTTGAATGGATTCGGAAGAAGCAAGGATTTATATGGATCGAACAAGAACGATCCATGAAACAACTCAATTCATCGGAGATCGATCGATATCTCAAAATCCACAAGACCAATTCACTTGAAACTTTCAGAGCATCAATAAAATAAGGAGGGAAGCCTACACAAATGATTACACATCATAAATTGGAGGTCTTGGGAAAGTCGATCGTTATTACCGATCATTCTAGGATGACCATTATAGCACGGATTGGCATAGGAGGGTCGGCTTAATATGGTTCGGCATAATATGGATCGACACATTATGGATCGGCATAACATTTTAAGCATGATGGATCGACAAAGCTTGGATTAGCATCATATGGATCGGCATTGGAAGGATCGGCATAGCTTGGATTGACATAGTATGGATCTGCATATCTTTATAGCGATGGATAGATCGGCATATCTTCATGGAGGAGGAAAGATTGGCAAGCATCATGGAGGATGGATCGTTACAGCATATCTGAAGAAGGTGGATCGACATTGCATCTTAGGAAGGGAAGGATCGGCATAAAGGACACTTCAAAGACGCTCGGCTTTGGACTGGACAAAGGGAAAAACTATCGATGGCGTTAACCGATCGTTATTTATGGAAGAATTGGACTCGTCGATAGTTATGGTGGGTC
Source organism: Allium cepa (assembly GCA_030765085.1). NCBI lineage: Eukaryota > Viridiplantae > Streptophyta > Magnoliopsida > Asparagales > Amaryllidaceae > Allium > Allium cepa. Next base: position 757,571,827 of record CM060932.1, on the reverse strand, counting down.
CATATGGATGACAAGGCCCTATAGCCGAAGTTTCACCTATAAATACAGTAGGTATGGCTTCAGAAGGGGGATCTTCATTCTGTTTCTCTTCATCTTCTACCTAGGCTATACTCTACCATTTTTATTCTTAGATTTTGGATTGTAACTGTAATCAAACATCAGTATAATAAAAAGGAAAATCTTAGAGTGGACGTAGGCCGAAGTTAGCCGAATCACTATAAATCTTGACTCTCTTTTACTTGCTTTCATTTTTAATTTGTTTATTCTTCATATTATACTCTCCGCATTAAATACTGACAGTGATTTGTGATTGAATATTGGTACTTTCATAAAATTGGGTGTTTGTGTCCAATTTTGGCGCAAACAATGCCTTCCATTCTTGAAGCAGGTTTCCTAATCCCATAACCCATAACCAACGCCATAAATATCTAACAGTGCAAGAGATAGAACCAAGCCACTTAATACCTTTTAAGGGAAAATAGGCAGACTCTGATCATTTAAGACCTCAATCGAGATAGGTCTTCATCATTTAATACCTCTTCCAGACCTTTTTGAGATATCCTTAACCATGCCTAAACCCAATCTTGACCATTTAATAATTCATCTGGGGAAAAGAGTCGGGCCCTCAAACAACCATTTAATACCTTAAGACCCCAAAGCCCTTCATATTATGATCCATACTCATAACGACATCTCACATTAGCCCGACTATTCGTGAAAACTGGTAGCCAGATTAGCTGGGCAGATTTACCTTATAGAATTTGGAGCTAATCCCGCATCATTATAAATAATTGTCGATGTCTCACATCAGCCCTAAAATCACACTACTGGTAGCCAAGTTAGCTGGGCAGACTTCTGTGTGCCTTTTTGACCGACCTCGCATCCCTATGACTTAGCCATAATTTAAATAATACATACATATATATATAATACTCATCTCACTGTTCCATAATTAAGGCCTTATAAAGAATCTTCCTTATTATGCCTTAAAATACTATTTACTTTCCTAAAGGGGATTTAATGACAATCATTACTTAATTAACTGCGCCGGTATACGTTATAGCCACACGTTTATTATGCCAATTAATATATAAATAATATGAATTTATTATTCTATGCATGCAATGATTATGCCTTAACTAACGTTAAATGTCAATCCCCTTTTAACCATAATAATACAAACCTTCCCTTTTTCTTCCATTTTACCAACAATGTTCAAATTCTAATATCCATAACAAGGGATTATAATATCCATAACAAGGATTTAATACTCATATCCAAAATTACAGTAAATAAAGTTGTATATATAATTTAATCCGAGTTATCTCATATTAAAACAATGAAATAAACCAAAAATGGGGACCTATAATTTAATCAATTCTATGTTTTATTCAACTTCTTTTACATGAATTTAGATAAGGGAATTTCTATTGAATTTTACAGAAATAAACAGTGCAAATACGAATAAAGATTCGTCTTTTACACATCATTTCTCAATTAAATCCCTTAATCAGATCTGGAGAAGAAGAATAAGCAGTGGAATAGAATGTAGAATACATAAACTGCAAAAATCCACAAAACTCCATTATTTTAACACAATCCTACAAATTGACATTTTGATTTGGAGGAATTTTGAAGATTTTAATATGATATTTTCGTAATCCAAACTCCCCAAGGCATATATCAAACCTAAACTATTGTATTCAACTACTAAAATAGAAAAACTAAGATTTCCGCCATAGTTGGTCCTAAGCCTTTTTTTTCTTTGGATTCGCAACGCCCATTATAATCTCCTTCGGATATCCTTTTTTTTGCATGCAATAAGGGATTGTGTATATATATTAGATTCAGAAAGGTTGGAAGAGAAGAAATCTAGAAATTAAATAATAAATAATGATAGATTAGGATTTCTTACCTGAACCCTAATGGAGTTTTCTGAATCTAAGAAAAGAGACAGAGCTTTGCTGATGTTTCTAAAATATTTATGACTAAAAGTGAAGGGCCTGGAGTCTTATTTATAGAGGTTGAGATGCACTAGAACTATAGGGTGAAACTAGGTTAAAAAGGAATAAATCTAAAATGCTCAAATCAACAAAAACCAAGCCGCTACCTTTTCACGACCAGTCGATCGCTAGAGGTGGACCGATGTGTATTTATTTGAGAACATTTTGTTTGTTTTCGTTGCCTGATTATTTTATTCCCTAATTAACTTCTAACATTAATTGTTAACTTCAACATTTACTTTATCCCCAGCTCTAACCAAAGTTAATTTTTGAAATTAAAACCTTAAATTTAAATACTCATTTTAATTTGAATTCGAACTAAATTAATTTAAATCTGAAAACATCAAACGCTCATAATTTCTACATTTGAGTTCTGTTTTCAGCATATAATATATAGAAATAGATCATAATTTCTCCACCAACACAATGGAATAACTTTCCCGATCAAATTCCAACTTCTATAAAATTTTCATTTTTATCCCTACCATATTTAATTGAATTTCTCTTAATTTACTTTAAGATTGAATTTATGGGATGTCACACAAGCAGCGTCAAACCAATCCATCGTAGCCTTCTATAACGCCACCTACTAATGCTAATAGCCAGGGTTTGGTGAAACTTTAAATTGAAATTTCGACCGCCACATTAAATTTCAAGCCATGAGACCACCACAAATTGTCTCCTTGCCTGAAATGCTACTAGTTTATACCTTTGTCGTCATCGACTTTGCAAATGCCTAAATCAACCTAAGGTTGTCTGACACAAAATTCTGGCCAACCTAAGCACTATTTCCAAAAATGAACACTTACCATCTCTTTACCTTGCTGGGATGATATGTTTGATATATATAATTCGACAAGATTTAGGTACTTTGAATTTTGAAACAATTTGTAATTATAGAAAATTGTTCATCGTTAAAATAGAATCATGAAGAATTTCCGGATTAGGGGAGATGGCCTGGCCTGGTGTCGGTCAGGGTTAGGGAAGAATCTTATTTATTGCTAAAACTCGGGTATTTTGGGTCGAAAGTCCTCATGGCCTAAAAATGTGACGCCTTGGCTCCAGTGATCAAAGTGTCAGAAGGAGTTTACCGCTCGATTTCTTAGACCAAAGGGCTTGGAAGAGATGATCTCTCATATACACTACTTGGGTCAACACAAACATGTTACAATACTTAAATAAATCTGAATTAATATGTCTCTCGATTCGGGTTATGATCATCGAATCAATTGCAAGGATGGACTCTAGTAGTATAGTGGTCAATACCTCGTGGTGTTCTCATTAATTTAAATTTATTACTTTAAAAAACAATTGACATTCTAAACATTATTTATTCCCGTATGATGTTATATCCCATTTTTCATCAAATAAGTGTCATGTACATGACTTCATCTCATCAAACAATGGTTCACAATAATTCAACAATTCAAACACAATAAATCACAAATTCGTAACATATTGCCTAAGGGATACAATAAACTTGCACTCATATCATGGGCGAATTAACATCTAATATATTTGTACTTAAAAATCAAAAAATTAAATATTCGTTCAAAGCACACTTTTCATCCATTTTACTTGTATTTCATTCATGGAATACTTGGAAATATGAATAAATACTTAATATCTTTAACACATCGCTCATAGCTAAGCTTTGAATAATTCATCCAAAATCAAGCAAGTTTTTCAATCACTTAACATAACATAAGCTTACGCATAGAATGGGTGAAATACAAACATTTAATCACTTGCATCAAAATCGAACAATCCTTTCATTCACCTATATATATATATACTTATACTTCATAGTTTGTAAATTATACACATGTTTTCAAAATAAATATACTTGATATTCCTTTTGTATAAAATATTATAGCCATTTAATAAATAAAGTATTTATTAATTCCATTTGGTATTCATATCAAAACCACATACTTCAATTCATACACAAAAATGAATTCAAATTCATTTCTAAAATATTTTTGCTCACTTCTTGTTCAACACTTCCAATATCACATTTTAATTAATTCAATAAAACTACTTTCATAGAATAGCTTTCAAACTTTATATATATGTCTATAAACAGAATGAGAACTCATTTTCAAAATCATTCAACAATGATTTACACTATATAAAAATGAGTTGAACCTCATTTATAAAATCATGTACAATTTAATTTCTTGTTGCATTTAATGAAACTCCTTTTAGAAAATCAGTGCAACTCCTTTTTGGCTATTATAACAAGTTATATAAATAAAGTATTTTGAAAACCAACAAAAGCTTTCAAATTATTTTACATATGTAACTCATGAAAGAAGAGTCATTTTCCTCTTAAAATATATTTGTAAAGCATTTGCTAAAGGATTTCAAGTAGAATCATTCAAATAAATTTGCACCTTTTCGCTTTAAAATCTACGTAAAATCTTAATTGTAAATGTACTCAACATTTTAAAACCATTTAAGTAAATTAAAAAAAGGAATTTACAAATTTAGTTTGTGTTTTAAATGATTTCAAGATAAAATTCAAAAGTGAAAAAATCATCAAAATACCTTTAGGTCATGATGCGACGACCAATCAACCATTTATCATGATCATTTCATACAATATATTCAATTACTTTCATGCACAATATCACATCATAAGCCACTTTTCATTTTTCCACAATCATCATCTCATACATGTTCATTAAGTAAAATTATCATTAAACGATCTGCAGAATCAACCATATACTAAAAATAATTCAAATATTTAAGGTTGCCAAGCCATCATCAATCAATATTTGATCAAATAAAAATCGACTGAAATCCAAAATATGATAATTGATTCATGGTAAATTGTAACAACTTTAAATCAAGGCAAAAGGTTATACCCACTCAGAATTCCATAGATTGAAATTTTAATTAGCTTGCCGTTTTCTTAGAAATTGGTTGAAGATGGAAAACCCTAGCTTTTTTAGCCACCCGAAGTTATGCATACAACTCAAAAATGTCACGGGCTTAATGCCATCGCTGCCTCTGCCTAAGTCATGTTTCCGTTGCTCCTCGTCACTACCTACAACATTGTGTCATTCACTCCAAGATGCACATAAGCCTCTTTCCCATCGCATGTCGTCAACCCTTCGTGCATTGTTCCAAATCTTAAGTTTCACCTCCCCAGGCCAAGCACATGCAACTATGGCTCCGTCATTGGCGCCTGACCTCGTGCCCATTCCCTTTGTCATCGACTTTGTCAGCATTTCTTTTTATTGATATTTGTGTGCGAAATAGGGAATTAAGGTGCTAGGTTTTGGACAGAAGAGAAAAGGGGAAAATGAGATAAGACTAAAATAGAGGCTGGGAGTGGATAAGCATGAAGGCTTAGGTCCAATTAGAAATATGTTAGGTATTTCATTTGAATTAAAACTCTACACCAAATCAAACTAAGAACCAAATAAATTTTTAGTCATTTCATAATCCACTAGAGATGTTTTGTAAATAACTTGTTTTGTATTGAAAATGATTTTTGTTTTATCAAAATGTCATCTTTTAGTTTCAAACAATTCAAAATTAATTGTTTTATTCCTCAAAAAAATTGCAAAATTTCACAAATATTATTTATTTTATCAAAATAAATTTTCAAAAAATTTGGATTTCCAAAACACAAATAAAAAATTAGATTTGAATTTTTATTATCATTCTGCTTTTGTTATCAAATAAATCTAAAATTTTAATTTATTGAATCAAATTCAATAAAATATCCAAAATAACATTTTAACTTTATTTATACATATAAAACACTTATTCAACATTCAAACTCAGTTTTAATTTCAATTCCAAACTTTTTATTCAAAAGTTTTAACTTGTAATTCAAATAACCAATTAAATTCCCAAAAATTCATTTTATTATAATTAGTTTACTTTAACTACGAACAGGGATGTTACATACTCCCATTATTAAATAGATTGCATTCTTGCAATTTATTGGAGAGTACTGTAACTGATCAAGCTAATAACATCAACAAACGCATGCACAAGAAAGTCAACATAAACAAACATGTCTTCCATCTAATGCATTCATTAAAGCTTTCAAATAATTACCAATCATGAATTTTGATAATATACACAACATTATTCACCATGCTTCTGTTTCACCACTTTGATAAACCTCCTTTCATCTATATCGCTTGTTCATATTATGCTTATCAACTCAACCACATGTAAGAAAAGTAAAGGCTCTATTCATTCAAATTCATCACATGATACTATAAATAGAAGGCTCAATAGACATATATCTTTGAAAGGTTCTTTTAAAAAAATTAATTCCAAAATATATAAAAAATTCAATTCAAAATTTTGTTTATTTAAGGATTTTTTTTAAAATGTTGGTAAAGTCTCCTTTATTCCAAAAGACTTTCGAATAATTACAAATATGAATATACAAGTACACACGATCAATACATGATTAGATTCACAATATATAACATAAAATATATTTATTTAGATATATAGACATAAAACATACTTGATTTAGCCTTTTTAAGAAAGTTTATTTAATTTATATGCAATTATGTGACAAAACCAACCATATAACCTTCATGTAACTATATTCAGCTCAAACCAAAACATGAGTCTCGTGTATATAAAGTTGAGTAATACGGCTTTCATTAAATCGACAAACAACTTTGCATTTAATTTGCAACTTTCTAATAAGATTTCAAGTGTCAAAATCTCAAAATTTCTTATGAAGCAAAGTTGTCAAAAAATCTTGTTTTCTAAAACATTTCTCGGATCTTGAAAATTTCGTATTCATCAAAAGATATATTAAATTTATGAAGAAATATAATTTATGAAACTGAAATAAATATGAAGACTCACTTCTTTAATTTCGGACTTTCACCTTGTCGGCCGCAAAATTTCACAAGACTCATAAAACAATAGTTGTTACTCACTATATTTTCTTTCTGAAAAGTACAAGATCGTCGAAAGTGGACAAAGCATTTGAAAGTTATGGTCAATTGAACACAACATTATAGTTTCGAAAATACATACCAAGCCAAAAAAATATCCTTCTACAAACATGTTCTAACACTAATCAACTTCAAAATTTCAAAAGCAGCAAATACAGAAGTTGTACAATATTAAAATATCTTTCAAAAGAAAAAAGATTCACCAAAATTGAACTATAGAACCAGAAGTTTTGTCTATAACGATATAGCATATCAGAGTGGGAAATATCAAAAAAAATTTTAATTTTTCTTTGTCTTCACAACAATATAACGACTTCAAATTTCAAGCATAACTATTTTAACATCTCATAGTTACTATAAGTTTCAACAATATACGCTTCCTTGCTTTTTATTCAAATTTTGACTATTCAAAATGAATGTATACTCTTTTCACTCAATATTTAAAAGAAAAATGCTTTTATTTAAATCTTTTTCTGTAACAACCCAAAATTTAACCCGTAATAATTAATTAGTTAATTAACTAAATAATAAAATAACTTTGTGAAATTATCAGAATTGAGCTATGGGTGTAGCACCATTGTGTCTCTAGCGATTTTCTGATCGATATTCATATATAGAACGTCAAAATCCGAATTAATATGAGTTAAGAACAAAATAATCAATGAAATGAAAAAATAATATATATATATATATATATATATATATATATAGACATGTCAACCGACCAGTTGACCTAGACAAGGGTGTGGTTGACCTGTAATGCCTTTAGGCAAGCAAACGGACATTTGTTCGTTCGAACGAATCGGCAGCGATTGAAAACGTATTTTGCATCTTTTAACTGATCTGGTCCCTCAGTTTCTGCATCTGATGGCCCCTATTCAGCCTATGACATAGTTGCATCTTATTCAATCTCCAAATCTAATGGTCTGAGATCCATTTCTACACTTATAAATAGACCCCTAGACCTATCACTTTTTCTCATTCTAGGTTTTATACACTTGGGTTCACCTTTCAAGGAAAGACCCTAAACCGACTAATTTTTCCAAAAGATAAAATCATTACAAATTGAATTATTTTACAACTCCAAGTGGATCCGGGAAGACCAAAGGAAGATCTTAGGACCGGGGGTGAATGATTGTAATTATTTTAAGATTTCTTTAAGTAATTTAAAATAATAAGGTTTCCAACAGTTGTAGTTTTATTATGATTTTTGGGATAACCTTTTAGTAGTTTATTTATAGTTTTTAGATTTATTTTCAATCTATTTTCTTTCAGCTATTCTTTCAGTAATTTAATTCATTTCTGTTAATTATAGCGTTTTCATTTATTTACAGTACTTTAGTTTATTAACTATTATTTATACATCTTTTTTCTATGCTTTGGATTTTCTTCAGTTTTCTTTTATTCCTCCTTCTTCTTTGCATATGGATTAGAATAGGATTAATGCGAATACGGATTAAATTGTAAGAAAACTAAAATACAGAATATAAGATGTAAATTTCAAAAACTGTAATATAAATGAAATTGGAGTGAAATTACGTCTAATTATGACGTTAATTGAATCGAATTAAAAAGATTGGCTTGGTTATAACTTAGAATTATAATTAAAAAGACTAAAGGATAAAAGAAGCTTATTCTCATACTTAGACCTTGGGTTAAGTAATAAGCATGATTATAACATATGTTATAATAAGAAAAAGAACCTAATACGACTAACTTTAAGACTTAGGAGAAATTAGTAAGCACAGGTGGAGAAAAATGTAAAGGCTTATTTAAATAATTTACCTAAGTTAATAAGCAAAGATGAAAGTAGGACTTGTACCAAATAACATTCCCTATTAGACAAAACGGTGAGCCTAGGGTACGCTTATGCTAAGAATGGTAGTAATTGGTCAAATTAGAAATCCAAACCATGGGGATTTGGATAAGGGGCGCAACTAGATATTATTTGGATGAAGGGCCAGTACCAATAGCATTTTCCCTATAGATTATATGGACACAAGGTGATCTCACGTTCGCTTGAAGCGAGATGAGGGGCACGCTTATGCTGGAGTTGGAGGTAATAAGTAGACCCAATAGGTGGAGCAAAAGGTAGCATGGGCATGGTGGTAGTTACGCGTGCGACTTCCATTCGGGTGCTTAGTAATAGCTATAAGTTCCAAGCACTTAGTAAGGGTGTCTTTCGTAGACACCATTGCCTTCTGTGTAGGAAGCCATATATGTCGTCCGGTCCACAGTAACATTCTGTGTAGAGAGTTATATATAGTGTCTGGTCTACAATAAATAAATGCCTTCTGTGTAGGGAGCTATATATGTCTTCTAGTCCATCGTAACGTTCTGTGTAGGGATTTATATATAGTGTCCATTCCACGGTATATAAACGCCTTCTACGTAGAGAGCTATATATGACGTCTAGTCTATAGTAACATTTTGTATAAAGACTTATATAGCAGCTCATCTGTAGAAAGGTACTGAGCAGCAGGTCGATCAAAAAGGGTAGAATTAGGGTTACATCCTTATTATAGAATTAGGAATTCAGCCTAATCAAAGCCGAATTTAAGGACCAGTGCAAGCAATCAAAGTTAACATATCTTATAAATCGAGCGATATTTAATCGCACTTATTTTTAGTTTATCTCTTTTCCATTTCCTTTAGTATCCTTATTTATGCTAGAACTGTTGTAGAGTCTATTACTTTTATTTTGCTTAAGACTCTAGTATTACTATCATTCACCAAACGTTTAGTCTGACCCACTCCTCCATTTTTCCTTTCCCCCCCATAGGCACTCAAGGAAAAGTCGGTAGAATTGCTGCTGCTTGGTAGTTTCTTGGAGGAGTTCTCTACTATGTATTTCTTTTATTCCAGCTTTAGCTCTTTCTATATACTGGCTTATTATAAAGGATATCACGTACTCCGATTTTGAGACTATGAGTTTTTGTTTCATGAGACATATTGGATTTTAGACATGTATGTGATATTTTGTATTTGACTTATTTATGAAGCAATTATGAAGTTCTGTTTTAATTAAGTTATTATTTTAAGTCTTCACTGTTTTTATCTATATTTTTCTTGTGAATCTTAGTCTCTGTTAGCTTTTAGTTATACCTGCAACGCACTACGCCTTTTAATGTATCCTTTTGGGTACCTTAAGCGGTGTGGGGTGTTTCACTTGGTATCAGAGCTTAAGGTTATAGGATTCCTAAAAATTTATTTTGAAAGTAAAGTATTTTTCAAAATAACTTGTTTAAAAGTATTTTCAGAAAGAAACTCTTAGAAATAGTTTTCAAGTATAAAAGAGTTCTGATAAAAATCCCATCAAAAGTCCACTTCAACCTTCTTTCGATTCTTTCGAGCCTAAGTTCCCTTTTCTTTAAATAATATGGCTGACTGGTTCCATAGAGCTACGATACTAAAGGTGCAAGGGCAAGTGCCCAATACAGCACCAGTAGGTGGAGGTCCCTTTAATCCATCTACAACAGTCAATTTTTCTAAGATATGCCAGAACTTCGCCAGTCTAGGAGGCAACACTATTTCTAGCATAGAGGATTTCGAGGAGGCACGAGCTAGGTTTGAGGTTATGGAGAAAAGGTTTAGGATGTTAGATTTGGAGGACCTCGAAAGTGGATCAAGAAAAGCGGGAAATGTAATGACTACGGATGGGTTGGTTATTACGCAAGGGACATAAGAATAAAACGATGAAGGGGAGTTGTTTCAACTATAGGCAGCCTGGTCGTCTTAATAGAGCTTGTCCTTGGAGAGCGAGGCAGAAAGCGAGTGCATCTACGGTGCAGGTACAAACTTTGGATGCAGTACTTTCTAGCAATGATTCGGATAGAGGTAGGAAAATTTCTTTAGAAGGATTAATCTCTCTTTATGATTCTCCTATTCGGACTCTTTTCAATTTTGGAGCATCCCACCCTTTCATTATGAATTCTTTGGTAGATTGTTTGTACTTAGACATCTCTTTAGTAGTAGACCCCATTATTGTTTCAAATCCCATAGGTGAATCGGCATACTTGTCTATGGTTGGTAGGGGTTTGAAATTTTTTATCCTAAGCGTAGAACTTGACTATGATGCTTAAGTTTTGGGATTTTCGGGATATGGGATGATTTTGGGAATGGATTAGATATCAATATATGGAGCTATATTAGATTGTAAGAGGAGAGTCGTTAGACTAGAGACATGCGTCAGTAGGACTCTCGAGATTCCTTGCGACCCGCAAAGGTCAGTTATGTTGAGCTTTCTTTATTCCCTCGATTCATCATCATCAGAGTTAGATTTGGTTCCTATCTTCAGAGATTTTACCAGGCATATTTGAGAAGGTTAGGGGACTACCCCCCCTAGAGAGAGATTGACTTCATGATTTATTTTGCTAGCCAGTAGCATTACCCGTAGGGAATATGGTGCCTAGGTAAAGGAAGGGATTAAGCAAGGAGATCCGTGAGCTTTGGAGAAAGGTTTCTTAAGAACAAACATGTCGAAATACTGATCCTCAATCGTCTTTGCTACCAAAGCAGGTGGTTCTCTAAGATTTTGCTTTGACTATAAAGAATTGAATAATCCCACAAAGAAGGACCATTATCCACTCTCTAGGATATACGACCTTTTTGAACGATTAGTTGGCTTTGCGGTATTCACTCAGCTTAATTGACCCATAGAATTTTATCAGCTTAGGGTCGTTGATGACATTATTAATAAGGCTGCATTTAGGACACCCGACGGATTCTTTGAGCGGTTGGTTAGGCCTTTTGGGATAACCAATGCCCCGGGCCTATTTTGTTGATTTGATGAGCCATGTTTTTAGAGATGTTCTAAAATAAAGTTCATGGTGGTATTCGCGGTCGACGTTTGGTGTTTTTCAAGAAATATGGAAGAGCATGTTAGTCATCTAAGGGAGGTTTCTTGTACGCTTCATCAGCTAAAGACAGAGTTCTTGTAGTATCACTTTTAAAGTACATTTATTGGGGCTATAGAATTACTACACACAGAATAAGTTTGACAAACGGTTTTGTACATTTAGGATCAGACTATGGAAATCCAAAGAGAGGTAGGCAAAGATTGAGGGATGTAAAGCAGGTTCAGTTAATAAGAAAAGATGAAAACCCATGTGTAGATAATTACAGAAATTATAATCGTTTCATACAAATGGATTTGACGATGATACCTTAAAATAGACATGAATATACAAGGGAATAGGGGTAAAATCCTTTAGTTTAAGAAAAATACTCCTAGGTTAGAAAGGAAAAAATCCACTTTATGCCAAGCCCAAAAAAATGAGAATTTTAAATTTAAAAAGTTCAATAAAAATGTAAATGTTAGAATTGAAAATTTTCATTGTTAATATTTTCTTTTAGAAAATAAATATGGGGTTTTTGAAGAATGGTATGAAATTTAAGTCGGATTTTATCTAATGAAAAATTGGAATTTTTTTTTGAAGAATTATGGAGTATATGTATATATAATTCACTAGTTTCATTTTAAGTAAACAAAGATTTTAAACATAAAAACCTAGAGTGTATTAAGTATCAAAAATGTAGATTACAACTTTTATTGTTGTAATAAATGTTTTCGTGAAAAATAAGTGGAGCATGGGCTATAACACTATTGTTATAGTAAGTGACTCCTAAAAGAAATATGTTTACATAGGTATATTAGATTTACTGGTACTTATTTAATTGAATCCATACACAAGTATTTTTTTGTTGCAGTAACGGTGTTTTATGCAAATCTGTTTTAACCCAAATAAAAATGTATTTTAAAAGGTAATTTCTAAGTACAGAAATAAAATGGTTTGTAGAGTACACGTAATATTTTTAATAAGTATAAGGAGGTGTTTTTGCAGTTATGGAAATATTAAAACAGTTTTAAAGATGAGATTTTCTAAAAGGAAAATGTATAAGTTAGATATTAGAAAATATTTATCATGGAAGAATATAAATTAAACATACTTTAATCTATTGGAATAAAAAGAGTAATGGTATAATTTTCTGTGAAACCAATAAAAATGTTTTGTGCAAGTTACAAGGAATACATGAAAGAGATATACAAGGTATGAAAAGCACCATATTTGTACAGTCTATTTCGAAAAATATAAAACAAGTTCCTTGTAATTTCACATAAACATGAAGTTCTCTTTTAAAAAGGTTCATAGAAGATTTTAGCATTAATAATTTCTCATTTGAGAAAGCAATTCTAATATATTAAGTTAAGAGACCGTAAGGTATAATAATAAGATGTTTTGGAAACACTTAAAAATAGTTTAAAGGTATTTTAAGAAGAAAATATTTTGGTGAGGAAGTAACTAAGTTTTGGGAAATGAAAAACTTAATAAAATTAAAATTTGTAAATTCAATTTTTATAGAAAACTGAAAAAGTCTTTAAAGGAAAACGAGGAATAAGTTTTGCACTTAGGATTTGAAAGTTTTCCCCTCTAAGTTAGGAAATAATGGTAAGTAACTAAGTAATTTTGAATTTAATAGAAACTCAAAAATAATACTTTTTGAAGGAATTTTTTTTAGGATTTGATGTTTTGGAAATTTAGAAGTCTTAGATTTTGGAACGATAAATACCCAACCAAACTCTTATAATTATGGAGTATAGAGAAATCATTTCCTAGGTGCTGAAAAAGTGCGAGACCATGTTGGGGATATTAGTAATTACTTTTGGAAGTAATAATAGAGTTTCCATAAAGTATATAGGACCCTAGTAAGAACCTATGAATGTTGACTCATGTGTGCAGACTAAAGAAGACACTAAAATGAAATGAGTAACGTAGTAAGGCATGCATGGTTGAGAATGAGTATTTTTTATTTTGGAAGGACTAGGGAAAAACATCTTTCCTTAGTGAAATTCATATGGTAGTAGTTTTCAAGCTAGCATTGGAATGACACCTTTTGAAGCTCTTTTTAGGAAGGCCGTGTAAGACGTCTTCATATTGGTTAGAGTCTACAGAACGATTGCTTCTTGGTTCTGACATGGTTAGAGAGATTTTGGAATTTGATTAGGAGAAAATTCTTATCTCATATCCATATCTCTTTGATAATAGTTTTAGAATTTTCTTTTTCCATCTTTAGTTTTGAATAAGTTCTTTCCTTCATTATCCTTTGGGAGAGTAAAACTTAGGATTTAACCTATGGACACCTATGGATGATAGGATTTGATGCAAACATGTTAATAGAACATGTTATGAATGATGTATGCTAATGATTGCAAGTGTTTGCTAGTGGATGCTAATGGACGCATATAGGTACACTGGGCACTTTTATTCCTTAGGGATCGACCAAATTAGGACACTAGAGCATATGCATAAGGATATGTATGTATTTTTAATTTATTTATATGGTTGATATAAATGGATGTTTACCACATGATTGTTGCATTTGGATGATGTTTGTACCATGCATATAGAATTATCAGTTATCATAGGTAATTTTCGCATTCATTTGGATACATGGCATGGACATGATTGCATAAAAGGAGGTCTACTGAATCAGTGGACTGCCTAATCTTTTGCTTAGTTAAGGACATTTACACTACACTAATTGCATAAGTATCATAAATTACATTAAAAAGACTTAAGGACAATGGATGAATGGTTGATGATTGAGTAGTTGGTTGTAAAATTGGATGAAAACATTTAGTACATTCTTTTATCCTTAGAGATTTCGAGGACGAAATTCCTTAAGGAGGGGAGAATGTAATAACCCGAAATTTAACCCGTAATTGTTAATTCGTTAATCAACTAAATAATAAAATAACTTTGTGAAATTATCCGAACTGAGCCATGAGAGTAGAACCATTGTGCCCGTGGCCATTTTTTGATCGATTTTCATATATAGAACGTCAGAATCCGATTTAATATGAGCTAAGAACGAAATAGTCAACGAAATAAAATAATAATAAATATAAACATATATATATATATATATATATATATATATATATACAGGTCGACTAGCCGGTCGACCTGGGCAAGTGGGCGGTCGACCCGCCTTGCCTTTTGGAAAGCAAACGGACATTCGTTCGTTCGAACAAATCAGCAGCGATTGCATCGTTTTAACTGATATGGTCCCTCCGTTTCTGCATCCGATGTCCCCTATTTAGACTATGACATGGTTGCATCCTCTTCAATCTCCAAATCCAATGGTCTGAGATCCATTTCTGCACCTATAAATAGACCCCTAGACCTATTACTTTTTCTCATTCTAGGTTTTCTCCACTTGGGTTCACCTTTCTAGGAAGGACCTTAAATGGATCAATTTTTCCAGAGGAGAAAATCGTTATAAATTAGATTATTTTACAACTCCAAGTAGATCTAGGAAGATCAAAGGAAGAGCTTAGGACCGGAGGTGAGTGATTGTAATTATTTTAAGATTTCTTTTAAGTAATTTAAAATAATAGGGTTTTCAGTAGTTGTAGTTTTACTACGTTGGAATAACCTTTTCAGTAGTTTATTTACAATTTTTAGAATTATTTTCAGTCTGTTTCCTTTCAGCTATACTTTTCAGTAATTTAAATTCATTTCTATCAATTATAGCATTTCCATTCATTTATAGTTTATTTACAATATTGTAGTTTATTTACTGTATTTATACATCTTTTTTTCTACGCTTTGGATTTTCTTCAATTTTCGTTTATACCTCCTTCTTCGCGTATGGATTAAAATAGAATATGCGAATAAAGATTAAATTGTAAGAAAACTGAAATAACATTATATAAGATGTAAATTTCAAAGACTATAATATAAATGGAATTGGACTGAAATTACGTATAATTATGACGTTAATTTCAAAGAAGCTTATTTTCACACTTAGACCATGGGTTAAGTAATAAGCATGATTATAACGTATGTTATAATAGGAAAAAGAATAGAATAAGGCTTATTTTCGGACTTAGGAGAAATTAATAAGCACAGATAACAGAGAAAAATGCAAAGGCTTATTTAAATAATTTACTAAGTTAATAAGCAAAGATGAAAGTAGGACCTGTACCAAATAACATTCCCTATTAGACAAATCGGTAAGCCTAGGCATGCTTATGCTAAGAATGGTAGTAATTGGTTAAATTAGAAATCCAAATCATGGGGGATTTGAATAAGGGGCGCAACTAGATATTGTTTGGATGAAGGGGCAGTACCAACAGCATTTCCCCTATAGATTCTATGGACACACGGTGATCTCACATTATCCTGAAGTGGGATGTGGGGATCGCTTATGCTGGAGTTTGAGGTAATAAGAAGACCCAATAGGTGCAGCAAAAGGTAGCATGGGCATGGTGGCAGTTTCACGTGCGACTTGCATTGGGTTACTCAGTAATAGCTATGAGTTCCAAGCACTTAGTATGAGTGTCTTTCGTAGACACCATTGCGTCCTGTGTAGGGAGCTATATATATCATCCAGTCTATAGTAACATTTTGTGTAGGAAGTTATAGATAGTTTCTGGTTCATAGTAAATAAATGACTTCTGTGTAGGGAGCTATATATATCATCTGGTCTACAGTAACATTATGTGTAGGGAGTTATATATAGTGTCGGGTCCACAGTAAATAAATGCCTTTTGTGTAGGAAGCTATACATGTTGTCTGGTCCGGTGTAACATTTTATGTAGAGAGCTATATAGCAGTTGGTCCGCAGAAAGGTACTATGGAGTAGCAGGTCGATCAAAAAGGGTAGAATTAGGGTTACATCCTAATTACAGGATTAGGAATTTAGCCTAATCAAAGCGGAAATCAAGGACAAGTGCAAGCAATCAAAGTTAACCTATATTATAAATTGAGCAATATTTAACCGCACTTATTTTTAGTTTATCTCTTTTCTATTTCCTTTGTTATCCTTATTTATGCTAGAACTGTTGTAGAGTCTATTACTGTTATCATGCTTAAAGACTCAAGTAATTACTATCATTCACCAGACTTCTAGTCTAACCCACTCCTCCATTTTCCCCTTTACTCCCGCCCTCCATAGGCAATCAAGGGAGAAGTTAGTTGAATTGTTGCTGCTTGGCGGTTTCTTAGAGGAGCTCCCTACTATGTGTTTCTTTTATTCTAGCTTTAGTTCTTTGTATGTACTGGCTTATTATGAGGGGTATTACGTACTCTAATTTGGAGACTATGAGTTTTTGTTTCATGAGACATATAGGATTTTAGGCATTTATGTGGCATTTGGTATTTGACTTATTTATGAAGCAATTATAAAGCTTTGTTTTAATTAAGTTATTATTTTAAGTTTCCGTTGTTTTTATCTATATTTGTCTTGTGAATTTTAATCTCTGTTAGCTTTCAGTTATACCTACAACGCACCATGCATTTTAATGTGTCCTTTTGGGTACCTTAAGGGGTGTGGAGATTTAAGCTTTCTAAATTTTATACATATATCTGTATATCAATATTTAAAATGTTGAAGTCTTTTCAAATTCACTTGAATGATATTTTTAAGACCATATTCCATTTATTATTCAAAATAATCTTCAAATTATTATTATAACTTCAAATATGTAAAATATACCTTTCTCAATTTTTAAACACAATTTTAAAAATAATATAATTTTCCAAATTACAAATTCATTGCTTATACATATATATATATATATATATATATATATATGTATATATAACTTCCTTTCTTCAAAACTTATATTTTACCAAATACCCATCGCTTTTACAAATATAATTTTCGAAAGAGCGCTTCATCAATTTTTTCAAAATACACAAATTATAACTTAAATCATTTTGTTATTTATCTATATTCTCATAAATAAGGACTAAATACGCATTTTAAATATAACCATATTTTTTAAATCACTTTTAAAATATAAACTCGTACATATATTCACAAATCATATTTGAAAGGCACAAAGGTTCTCAAAATCTCTTTTTAAACATAAATCCATGCATAATGCTATATCAATGCATTTTCATGCACAAACCACCAATTATTAACATCACATGATTTATATAATATGTATAATACTACAAACAACTATGCAACCAAGCATATAAAAATTAACATCCGATTTTGCACATATCAAACTCAACCAACTGATTTTTTTTTTAAATATCATTTTATTTTTCAAAATATTGTTATGTCATGATATCTTGTTTTACTGTTTAGGAATCCCTATCATTACGTTAGCTAATCATATTGAGTTGAATTCTTAAAACACTAAATGGATAGGCTAACACAATAAACTACAAATCATCTTTCTTGAAAATAAATTTCAACCTTGCTTTTCTTAAAATTAATTCTTATCAATTTTATTCTTGAAGATAACTTCCAATTTCATATACACATCTACTTATGTAAAATAAGTTATCTCCAAAAATTATATTTTCTATTCAAAGTTTTCTATATAGATATTAATCCTTACGCTTCTTTTCAAAACCCATATTTCTCTTTGAAATATTTTTATAGATAAATTTATAAACTCTTCAAAAAAACAAAAGATTGCTTTTATAATTTCAGTTTATTTTTATCAAATCACATGCAATATTATCAATCAAACATCTAAATAAATCACGCACAATCAAACATCCATAGCATCCAATTTGGTTTATTTTATCATATCATGAACATACGCAATTATTGACATCATATGTATAAACCTCGCATTTTACATAATTTTACCTTTTAAATCATTACTAAAAATATGCCTATATATATATATATATGTATGTATGTATGTATTCAACCCCGATAATTGACTCTTTCAACCATTTAACGACTCGCACATCACATGTGCGAGTCAAACAAAAATGGGTAAAACATCCTAACTGTGATGACCCGTCTTTCTCTCCATAGAAAGACGCATCATCTTTAAGAAAAAAAAGGAATAGGAAAGAGAAAGATAGAGAAGAAAGAAAAGAAACAACATCAGAATCTCAACAGCGGAACGAATAAATTATATTAATCACATAAAATAATACATAGTATACAACATCTATCAGAGTTACACAGATTATCCATCACATACTAGACATTTATAAACACCTGTCTAGTTATTACAACACAATACACAACTCAAACAACGACTCAAAGAACACACAGCGGAACACTATATACACACACACACACACACACACACAAACGCTGAAGCCTCCTGCTCCACTGCTCTTCCAGAATTCGTCAAAGCTAACGTGAATCCCTTAGCTACTTGTAAAAATTTGAGTACCCAAGAGTTTAAGAAAACAGAAGATAATCTCCGGGTCAGACATGGGTCTGGTGTGAGTAACAGGTTAAAGTTGCTTAACTTTGAAAAACCTTTGAAAACAAAAGGTATCATGTAAGACTTCCCACACATAAACATGGGTAAGTTTTTACCTTACGCTAACCAAAACATTTGATAGGAAATCCAGTGATATTATAATAGGGTCTAGGGTTTTCAAGTAAATATGAAATAGCGAAAATTGTTACATTCATTAAATTCCAGCATACTAGCAACAAAGTGGGTAATACAATCAAAACCGTAAAGGCACGTAGGATGAATGGGTTTCCATTAATGGCAGGGCTACTCGGGTCTCGCCCGTCACAATACATGGCCTAGATCACTGTACCTAGGATCCACCCTAAATCCCCTGCAATACAAGGCCGGAACCATCCCTTACTGGACAGTCCCGAACAAGACAACCCCGACAGTTGTTGTAATCAACTGCCCCACACAGCCGAATATAAAGGGACTTCTAGACAGGGGTAAATCTCGTCCTACTTAGGTGTTACCCATTTAGCCTTGCTACACCTCCCCTGTTTTAGCCATTTCTGGTTAATGAGGCTTGAGGCTATGATTACCTTAAGAGAACACATCTCTTAGAATACTCATCATCCACCTGACGATGTTCTGAAAGCATTCAATCCGTAAAGGTTCATTCAGGGTTCGAACGAAAATGAAGGCATTATCTCGTTACAATCATTTTGGAATTACCCTCAGAGTTAACGATGACAACCCTTGCACTATGAATATTCATCTTCACTTGAGATTCACGACCTATCATTAATTTGGATCGATGTGGTTTTTGGATATCCAAATCTAGAAACCCGATCCCGGTCTCATCGAATCCAAACGCCATCTTTTAGGTCCAAGTTGTTTAAAGTTAAAACAATTCAATTCATTATTTATATCTACACAGATAAATAATTAACAATATCACAACTAGATAATCCATATTATCATCACAAATAGATAATCCACATTATCATCACAAATAGATAATTCACATTATCATCACACTTCAACCTAAGCATCCATATCACACAGCATCACTTATCTCATACCTGAGATCTCAAACCATTTAAGGCAATCAATATCATTCATTCATACATAGGCAATGATTAGTTAATCACACTATCTCTAATTAATTTAAAATGAATTAAATTAATTACTTCCATCTCTAATTAATTTAAAGTAAATTAAATTAATTACTTTTATCAAATAAATCTTTCTTACATAACCATTAATTAATTACAATCCAATTAATTAATCATTCTCTAAGTATTCATCTTAATTAATCATCTCTGATTAATTATCCTTTAATTACATTTAAGTAATTAACCTTTACTTAATTTCACAAATTAATTATTCTTAACCAAATACAGTAATTAACCTTTAATTACTTCATTAATTGATTAACTATAATTAATAATTTTAATCTTTAATTAATTATATTAATTAATCACTCTTGATTAAACTCATACAGTAATTAACTACCCTTAATTACTTCATTAAATAAATTAAGTACTCTTTAATTAATTATCTTAATTAATCCCTTGATTAATTACACAAAGTAATTAAACCCAAGTTACTTTCATTAATACATCCAGTAATTATCCATTAATTACTTCACTAAGTAATTATACTATATTAATTACATTAAGCAATTACTTATCAAATCATCCATAGAATATTTTAAATTAATTAAACTTAATTAATTAATTTAAACTAATCACATTAAACTCAATTAATTACAATGAGTAATTAATTCCTTAATTACTTCCACTAAGTAATTATACTTAAACAATTTCACAAATGATTATCCTTAATTTATTAATCTAATTAATTATCTTAATTAATTATATTAATTAATCACTAAATAATCCTTAGTTAATGATCTTCATTAACTATTAACAATTTCTTTAATTACTTTCCTTAAGTAATTAAACTTAGATAATCATTATTAATAACAAACTAATTAATCTTAAATAACCATTTAATTAATCTCTAATTATTTAATTAATTAAGTGCTTAACTGTAACTTAATTAATCTTTAATTACTTGATTAATTAATTTCTAGTCATTAATTAAAATCTTAACTTACCTAATTAATGATTCTTAATTACAAATTAATTATTCTTTAAATAATTAATCTTAAACCTTAATTAATTAATTTAAAACATTTAATTACTAAATTAATTAATCCAAATTATTAATTAATTAATTATCCATTAATTACCTTAATAATTTAATGAATTACAAATCATTAAATCTTAATTTCTTTAAGATAAAAACATTTTTTTTATTAATGACTTACATATCATTTACAAATGTATTTGAAAACATTTTACTTTTGAATTCACCTTTAAATTCCAGTTCAAATTAAGATTCAAAATAAATAAAACTTTAATATTTAACCAAATTTTAAAACAATTTGAAAACCTTTTAAATCACATGTTAAAGAAATGCTTATCTTATAAAAGAAATTTAAAAGAGTTTAAACCAAATTCATTTTAAATTCAAATCATTAAAATTATACTTTAACCTTTAAATTTGTTAAAACATTTAAATTTATAAAACTTTATTTTATTTCAAAACTAGGATACAAATTTAGATTTGAATCCAACTTAAAACTGATTGAAAACTTGTTTAAATCTTACTTTCAAATTTTAAAATCATTTGAAAGTTTGAAACAAACAGGTTTTTAAGAAAAATCCTGTAACTCGAACATTTGACCCGAGCCATACTCTACAGACTTCGAGCCAACACACTCATCGCTTCGAGCTAAACACTCGAACTACTCGAGAAATACTCGAGCACCATCCTCTACTTCAACCCAGATCACCAGGCACAAAAATGCACCGTGCATATGCACGGTAGCTCCGACCAACTCCGGCCATCCACGATGGCTTCCCCACATTGGCAACCATCTCGCATCCTACTTCGATCATCAGATCACCAGTAGCATCTCAAAATTGAATTCGAGCAGTCAGACCCCAAAACTGGAACAACATCAAAACCTGGAATCTCCTCGTCCTCGTCTTTCCGATCACCAGAATATCAGAAGCACCAGCCACCACTTTGCCGACGTCCAAGCTTTCATCCCCCTGAGTTCTATTGAACTCGATCATCCAGGGTTGCCGTGATGAACGAAAACCCCAACCTAGTCAAAACTAGATTTACATATTAAAACGATCAACCACCGCCGCTACAGCGCATTACTCCTCCATCTAACATTTTTTCCACCATCCCTGATCATCCTTCAACCTCCAGAAAGAACCCTGACCGCTTCGACCATCGAGATCATCAAAAAAACCCTCATAACATATTTCTGGTCAAACCAGAACTGCTCTTCAACCTCAAGCTAAAAATTTATGATTTTTGTTTTAAAAATCAAAATTTTGGATTATTTTTCAGATTCCAAGCCTGAAACATTGAATCATGATGTTTGAATTTTCACTTATTATTAACTTGCTCTGTTATTTCAATTTCCAGAGACAAAACAAAATAATTTTAACTTAAATAAACTTTAATCTATGATACAACAAACAAATTTTATTTAAGACTTATCTCCTAACAAAGATTAGCTCATGAGATAATAAATTTTTGTTTTAAACTTAAGCCTGGAAACTAGAATCAGGAACACCCAGATACACGGCACACACCAATATATTCATACACACACACACACACACACACACATAGAAACACACTTATAAATATAAACACAACATACTTATTTCTAGAGATGAACATGCAACAGATTTCATATACTTAAACTTTCTAAAAGTGATGTTACTCACCAGACAAGATGAAGAACATAGCCTTTTGTTTTGAAAATAGCTTTAGACTTTTTAAAACTTGAATTTGCTGGAAATGTGCTTGTTATTGAAATATGCTGAGATGACTGAAGATTTTATTTTGAGCTTGCTTGCTTCAGACAATTTTCCAGGTTTACTTGCTTGATCAAATCTCAGGTTGAAAAAGAAACAGGCTTTGATGCTTCAGGTTTGGATGTTGAAAATGAATTGCAGGCTTTGTTCTTGTTTTTGAAAATGAGTTACAGATTTATATTTTGATCTTTATTTTGAAAGTGGATTACAGGTTTGAGGAAGATGATTCTCATATTTGAAGAATAATATTTCAGGTTTTGTGATTTTGAAAATGCACAGGTTGATGAATTTGAAAATGGTTTGCAGGTTTGTTTTTGATCTATGAAAATGGGTTACAAATTTTATTTTGAGCAATTGTTTCAGGGTATTGTTCTTTTGATTTCTGGTTTGAGGAGTTTTATTACTGATTTGTGTTTTGAGAGAAGTTTGCTTAAGTTTTCTTAGCCTTTGAATTTGAAAAGGAATAGAAGATGAGAAGAATAAGTATTTATAAGTTAATTTAAAATTTAATAAAAATAAAAACTAAAATGACACTTGTAAAAAAACTCTTAACGCTTGTCATTAGAGTAGATCATTAATTTACACATGTTAAAAAAAGCCTTAATATAATAACACTTATCCTTTAAGTATTTTCATTTTATTTTAAATGTTAATAAAGGTTTTTAACTTAATTAATAAATTCTTATGTAAATACATGTATGAATTTTTTTTAAAAGAAAAGGTAATAAAACAAATTATATATAAAAGTATATCTTTAAAATCCAAAACATTTTAAATATCTATCTTTTGAATTTCAAATTAATTCAAATTCAAATTAAATTCTAAAATCCAATTTAAGAATCAAGTTATATATATACGTATACAACTACTTATTCAATTTAAAAATAACAATTCTATTGTATTTAAAACCTATCTATATCTATACATTTATTAATATTATTTAAAAATGACACATTTATCAATTTGAAATAATTTATAAAAGAGATTACCTTATTATTAATAAATTACTTATTTCACTAAAATGAACTAATATATCATATGTTAATTGTATTTTAAACTTCTGTATATAATTTCAAATCATATTTATTAAGCAATATTTAAAACGAATGTAAAATAAACCTTTTTGTTGATTAATTTAAATTTAAATTTAAACTTAAGCTAAGATTTAAACAATTAAACATTTATCTTAAGTATTTAAAACTATATAGTTAACTATTAAATAGCTTTGAAAACTTAGATTAGATTTAAATCAAAATTTCAAAATTACCATATTAGAATTTGAAAACAAGATATATTTATTTATTAAATTTCAAACCAAAGCTTTTCTATTCATAATATATACAAATTTATACATTATAAATAGAAAACATTTTATTAATTTCAAAAGATAAAATTTACCAATTAACTATTTATTTACTTTTAAAAAAAATTGCCAATTTAATTTAAAATTATAAAAGAAAATTATCAAATCAATTCAATTTTTATTATAGATTATTAAATTGATATTGCCTAAAATTCCGAGTCATCACATTCCTCCCCCCTTAAAAGAATTTCATCCTCGAAATTTAAAAGCAAAGGTAATTTAATAACCCATCTAAGATTTTAATTTTAAACAACAAGCATATAATATCAACCATATGCTAACAACCATAGCAACCAATTCACTCAAACAAACAAATCTAGGTATCCAAACAAAATTCTGGATAGAATTTCCTAGAGTTTCCTAAGTATAAATACCGGGATACTCGCTCCATAGAATCCAACCAATCTACACTACTAAGCTACAGAGCTCCTACTCATCTAGATCTACAAAACTGAAAAGGATATCAAACCAAACTCAAGTCCTGCTCAACACCCAAATCCTCCAGAACTGGTGGTTCCACAACCAGAGATGGATCATACACGTACTCCCTCAGAGATACGTGAAATACAATGAATCCCAATCTTCCAAACTGGCAAGTCAACCTTGTAGACCAAAGCACTTATCCTAAACAGAACACAGAAGAGATCCAATATACCTTGGAGCTGACTTCCCAGTCTACCAAATCTTATTGCTCCTTTTGATCGGAGAAAACTTATCCAACATCAAATCTCCGATTTCAAATCCAAATTCCTCCATCCCATATCCACGAAACTCTTCAATGATCATGGGCTGCCTATCTTCCTTTCTGATCTGCTCAACCTTCGCTGATGCTTCTGGAAACAAACTGGACCAAAAACAACCCAACAGAATGATCCTCTCAAGATCAATCCAAAATCAAGAACACCAACTCTACTATCATCAGTAAAAAACTAACTTCTCCTATTCGGAAAAGACAGAACAAGATCACTCGCAAAACTTGCCTCAGATCCTAAAAAATTCCAGTAGAAACCCTCTAATCCAAAATACTGCAACTTTCCGATTGCTTCCACTCTAGAATAGATGCTACCTCGCTTCCGCTACGCAACTCTGATCTGAAGAAGATGAGAATACCGATGAAGAAAATGAGCGCAAAAATGTCCGGCACATCCCAGAAGACACAGTTCACCAGATCCATAAATAGAAATCTCAGAAGTTCCACCACATCCTGAGCTGCCTCACCAAACCCTCTCTTTAGAAGCCATTTTACTACTAGTGATCCACCTGTACCATTCCTGGAATCCTAGTTGATAAGGAAACTCAATCTCCAGATGCTATGGCAGATTACTGACCTCTTGAAGACATCCGGAAAATTTTCTGACAAACCATGAGAAACTCAACTATCGCAAGTCACTTTTGCGATCAATCTAGACAAATATCCAAAGAAACTATTCTCTCTTTACCAATCAGAACAGTTTATACTCATCTAACCAATCCATCGTAGAAATGGATCCACTCTGCTGCTTCTGAACTCCACCTCAAGAAAATTACTGACAGATGACCTTCTTGTAGGCACTCAGAACAATCCAAGCTGCAATACTACCACTGGTGACAAAGATTTCCTAATCTATAGGCTCTTCAAGAAACTCGGACCTCAAAGCCAAACACAAACACCCTACTGAGCCTAGCCTCAACACTGATGCAGGCACGCTTCTTTAAACTTGCTCCAAAGGAAACATCTTTGGAGACATCCATAGTTACTGCATCTCATCACACAGCTACTTCTTCCTGAAGTTGCCAAGATACCATCACTCACTTCTGCTCAACCGACAGATCAAACTCTACTCAACCAACTTCAAAGATGGACTCCGAACCTTTAAAAGGTTTCCTTCAGAGATTGATGAAATCTTTCACCATAGCAAAGCTTACTCAAGACGGTATTAGGTTTACAGTCTCGACAGATACACTTCCAATCTCAACATCAGACTCCTACCATTGGTAGTCGTGTTACACACACCACTACCTTTCCTACCTCTATAACTTATATTGGAAAACCCAAACAGGTAACCCAATCTACAGGTAGAAGTAAATATATATAAATATATTTAAAATTACAAATACGCTCTCTCAAGAAAGAAATCTCTCCAAAGCCTAGGTATTCACTCAACCTGGCGCTTTAATACCAACTGTGACAACCCGTCTTTCTCTCCACTCACATTTAAGAAAAAAAGGGATAAAAAAGAGAAAGATAGAGAAGAAAAAAAGAAACAACATCAGAATCTCAACAGCGGAACGAATAAATTATATTAATCACATAAAATAGTACATAGTGTACAACATCTATCAGAGTTACACAGATTATCCATCACATACTAGACAGTTATAAACACCTGTCTAGTTATTACAACACAGTACACAACTCAAACAACGACTCAAAGAACACACAGTGGAACACTATATATATATATATTATATATATATATACATACATACACAAACGTTGAAGCCTCCTGCTCCATAGCTCTTTCAGAATTCATCAAAGCTAACCTGAATCCCTTGGCTACTCATAAAAATTTAAGTACCCAAGAGTTTAAGAAAACAGAAGATAAACTCTAGGTCAGACATGGGTCTAGTGTGAGTAACATGTTCAACTTGCTTAACTTTGAAAATCCTTTGAAAACAAGAGGTATCACGTAAGACTTCCTACACATAAACATGGGTAAGTTTTTACCTTACGCCAACCAAAACATTTGATAGGAAATCCAATGATATTATAATTGGGTCTAGGGTTTTCAAGTAAATATGAAATAGCTGAAATTGTTATATTCATTAAATTCCAGCATACTAGCCACAAAGTGGGTAATACAATCAAAACCGTAAAGGCACGTGGGAAGAATGAGTTTCCTTCAATGGCAGGGCTACTGGGGTATCGCCCGTCACAGTACGTGGCCTAGATCACCGTACCGAGGATCCACCCTAAATCCCCTGCAACACAAGGCCAGAACCATCCCTTACTGGACAGTCCTGAACAAGTCAACCCCCGCAGTTGTTGCAATCAACTGCCCCACATAGCCGAATACAATGGGACTTCTAGACAGGGGTAAATTTCGTCCTACTTAGGTGCTGCCCACTTAGCCTTGATGCACCTCCCATGTTTTAGCCATTCCCGATTAATGAGGCTTGAGGCTGCGATTACCTTTAGAGAACACATCTCTTAGAATGCTCATCATCCACCTAACGATGTTCTGAAAGCATTCTATCCATACAAGTTCGTTCCGGGTTCGAATGAAACCGAAGGTATTATCTCGTTACACTCATTTTGGAATCACCCTCAGAGTTAACGACGATAACCCTTACACTCTGAATCTTCATCTTCACTTGAGATTCACGGCCTGTCGTTAATTTGGATCGATGTGGTTTTCGGATATCCAAATCTAAAAACCCGATCCCGGTTTCATCGAATCCAAAATGCGATCTTTTAGGTCCAAGTTGTTTAAAGTTAAAACAATTCAATTCATTATCTATATCTACATAGGTAGATAATTGACAATATGACAACTAGATAATCCACATTATCATCACAAACAGATAATCTGCATTATCATCACGAATAGATAATTCACATTATCATCACACTTCAACCTAAGCATCCATATCACACAGCATCACTTATTTCATATCTGAGATCTCAAACCATTCAAGGCAATCAATATCATTGATTCATACATAGGCAATGATTAATTAATCACACTACCTCTAATTAATTTAAAATGAATTAACTTAATTAGTTCCATCCCTAATTAATTTAAAGTAAATTAAATTAATTACTTTTATCACATAAATCTTGCTTACATAACCATTAATTAATTACAATCCAATTAATTAATCATTCTCTAAGTATTCATCTTAATTAATCATCTTTGATTAATTATCCTTTAGTTACATTTAAGTAATTAACCTTTAATTAATTTCACAAATTAATTATTCTTATCCAAATACATTAATTAACCTTTAATTACTTCATTAATTAATTAACTATAATTAATTACATTAATCTTTAATTAATTACATTAATTAATCACTCTTTAATCACTTATTGTTGCTTAATTAATTTTAATTAATCAACCCTTAATTACATCATTAATGATCCATAATTACTTCTTTAATTATTAATTACTCTATTTAAATTAATTACATTAAGTAATTAATCTTTAATTAAACCACATTTATTAATCACTCTTTATTAAACTCATACAGTAATTAACTACCCTTAATTACTTCATTAAATAAATAAATTACCCTTTAATTAATTATCTTAATTAATCCCTTGATTAATTACACAAAGTAATTAAAACCAAGTTACTTTCATTAATTACATCCAGTAATTATCCATTGATTGCTTCACTAAGTAATTATACTATATTAATTACATTAAGTAATTACTTATCAAATCATCCAGAGATTATTTTAAATTAATTAAACTTAACTAATTAACTTAAACTAATCACATTAAACTCAATTAATTACAATGAGTAACTAAATCCTTAATTACTTCCAGTAAGTAATTATACTTAAACAATTCACAAATGATTATCCTTAATTAATTAATCTAATTAATTATCTTAATTAATTATATTAATTAATCATTACATAATCCTTAACTAATGATCATCATTAACTATTAACAAATTCTTTAATTACTTTCCTTAAGTAATTAAACTTAGATTAATCATTATTACTTACAAACTAATTAATCTTTAATAACCATTTAATTAATCTCTAATTATTTAATTAATTAAGTGCTTAACTGTAACTTAATTAATCTTTAATTACCTGATCAATCAAGTTCTAATCATTAATTAAAATCTTAACTTATCTAATTAATGATCCTTAATTACAAATTAATTATTCTTTAAATAATTAATCTTAAACCTTAATTAATTAATTTAAAACCCTTAATTACTAAATTAATTAATCCAAATTATTAACTAATTAAATTAATTAATTATCCATTAATTAGCTTAATAATTTGATGAATTACAAATCATTAAATCTTAATTTCTTTAAGATAAAAACATTTTTCTTATTAATGACTTAAATATCATTTACAAATGCATTTGAAAACATTTTACTTTTGAATTCACCTTTAAATTCCATTTCAAATTAAGATTCAAAATAAATACAACTTTAATCTTTAACAAAATTTTAAAACAATTTAAAAACCTTTTAAAGCACATGTTAAAGAAATACTTAACTTGTAAAAGAAATTTAAAAGAGTTTATACCAAATTCGTTTTAAATTCAAATCATTAAAATTATACTTTAACCTTTAAAGTTGTTAAAACATTAAATTTTATAAACTTTATTTTATTTCAAAATTAAGATACAAATTTAGATTTGAATCCATACTTAAAACTGATTTAAAACTTGTTTAAATCTTGCTTCCAAATTTTAAAATCATTTTGAAATTTGAAATGGATAGGTTTTTAAGAAAAACCTGTAACTCAAACATTTGACCCGAGCCATGCTTTACAGACTTCGAGCCAACACACTCATCGCTTCGAGCTAAACGTTCGAACTACTCGAGAAATACTCGAGCACCATCCTCTACTTCAACCCAGATCACCAAGAACAAAAATGCTCCATGCATATGCACGGTGGCTCCGACCAACTCCGGCCATCCACGATGGCTTCCCCACATTGGAAACCATCCTCGCATCCTACTTTGATCATCAGATCACCAGTAGCAGCCCGAAATCGAATTCGAGCAGTTAGACCCTAAAACTGGAACAACATCAAAACCTGGAATCTCCTCGTCCTCGTCTCTTCGATCACCAGAATATCAGAAGCTCCAGCCACCACTTTGCCGAGTCCAAGATTTCATCCCCTTGAGTTCTGTTGAACTCGATCATCCAAGGTTATCATGATGAACAAAAACCCCGACCTAGTCAAAACAAGGTTTACAGATTAAAACGATGAACCACCGCTGCTACAGCGCCTTGCTCCTCCATCTAACATTTTTTCCACCATCCCCGATCATCCTTCGACCTCCAGAAAGAACCCTGACCTCTCCGACCATCGAGATCATCAGAAAACCCCTCAAAACATATTACTGGTCAAACCAGAACCGCTCTTCAACCTCAAGCTAAAAATTTATGATTTTAGTTTGATTTTGGATTAGTTTTCAGATCCCAAGCCTGAAACATTGAATCATGATGTTAGAATTTTCACTTAATATTAACTTGCTCTGTTATTTTAATTTCCAGTGACAAAATAAAATTATTTTAACTTAAATAAACTGTAATCTATGATACAACAAACATATTTTGTTTAAGACTTATCTCCTAACAAATATTAGCTCATGAGATAATAAATTTTTGTTTTAAACTTAAGCTTGGAAACTAGAATCAGGAACATCCAGATACACAGCATGCACACACCAATATATTCATACACACACACACACACACACAGAAACACACTTATAAATATACACACAACATACTTATTTCCAGAGATGAACATGCAACAGATTTCATATACTTAAACTTTCTAAAAGTGATGTTACTCACCAGACAAGATGAAGAACAGAGACTTTATTTTGAAAACAGCTTTAGACTTTTTACAACTTGAATTTACTGGAAATGTGCTTGTTATTGAAATATGCTGAGATGACTGAAGATTTGATTTTGAGCTTGCTTGCTTCAGACAATTTTCCAGGTTTACTTGCTTGATCAAATCTTAGGTGGAAAAAGAAACAGGCTTTGATGCTTCAGGTTTTGATGTTGAAAATGAATTGCAAGCTTTGTTCTTGTTTTTGAAAATGAGTTATAGATTTAGATTTTGATCTTTATTTTGAAAGTGGATTACAAGTTTGAGGAAGATGATTCTCATATTTGAAGAATAATGTTTCAGGTTTTGTGATTTTGAAAATGCACAGGTTGATGAATTTGAAAATGGTTTGCAGGTTTGTTTTTGATCTATGAAAATGGGTTACAAATTTTATTTTGAGGAATTGTTTCAGGGTATTGTTCTTTTGATTTCTGGTTTGAGGAATTTTATTACTCATTTGTGTTTTTTGAGAAGTTTGCTTAAGTTTTCTTAGCCTTTGAATTTGAAAAAGAATAGAAGATGAGGAGAATAAGTATTTATAAGTTAATTTGAAATTTAATAAAAATAAAAAACTAAAACTAAAATGACACTTGTAAAAAAACACTTAACACTTGTCATTAGAGTTGATCATTAATTTACACATGTTAAAACAAAGCCTTAATATAATAACACTTGTCCTTTAACTATTTTCTTTTTATTTTAAATGTTAATAAAGGTTTTTAACTTAATTAATAAATTCTTCTGTAAATACATGTATGAATTTATTTATTTTAAAAGAAAAGGTAATAAAACAAATTATATATAAAAATGTATCTTTAAAATCCAAAACATTTTAAATATCTATCTTTTGAATTTCAAAATTAATTCAAATTCAAATTAAATTCTAAAATCCAATTTAAAAATCAAGTTATATGTATACATATATAACTACTTATTCAATTTAAAAATAACAATTCTATTGTTTTTAAAACCTATCTATATCTATACATTTATTAATATTATTTGAAAATAACGCATTTATTAATTTGAAATAATTTATAAAAGTGATTACCTTATTATTAATAAACTACTTATTTCACTAAAATGAATTAATATATCATATGTTAATTGTATTTTAAACTTCTATACATAATTTCAAATCATATTTATTAAGCAATATTTAAAAAGAATGTAAAATAAACCTTTTTGTTGATTAATTTAAATTTAAATTTAAACGTAAGCTAAGATTTAAACAATTAAACATTCGTCTTAAGTATTTAAAACTATATAGTTAACTATTAAATAGCATTGAAAACTTATATATTTGATTTAAATGAAAATTTTCAAATTACCAAAATGTATATCAAATTTGAAAACAAGATTTATTTATTTATTAAATTTCAAACCAAAGCCTTTCTGTTCACAATATATAAAATTTATACATTATAAATAGAAAACATTTTATTAATTTCAAAAGATAAAATTTACCAATTAACTATTTATTTACTTTCAAAAGAACAATTTGCCAATTTAATTTAAAATTATAAAAGAAAATTATCAAATTAATTTAATTTTTAATATAAATTATTAAATTGATATTGCCCAAAATTCTGGGTCATCACACCAACTCTCACTCCTTTAAGGCCAAAATATATCTCTATCTCTGTAATATTTAATCTTGCTCTGATACCATAATGTGATGCCTTGACTCCATTAACCAAACTATCAAAGAGAGTTTATCGTTAGATAGCTCAGACCAAAGTTCTTAGAAGAAGCAATCTCTCATATACGCTACTTTGAATCAACACAAATACATTACAATACCAGAATACGCTGAGTTGATACATATCTCATCTCGATACAAAGCAACATATACGAGTTATCGAGACTGGATAATACAGTATAAGAGATATATAGAAGAATAAACCCAGTATATTCAAAATATAAATCAGATAATAAATAACAAATATTATATCATATCTTAAAATTTGATAATGTCTTATACATATACATGGCTAAACACACAAGCATATCAATTCATCAAATACAACTAACTCTCACATATATAACATAACATTAAATCTCATGAGTTAGACAAACACAAACCAACTGAATAGCCACAATCGTTATTGACTCCATCACTATGTCATAGTCCAAAATTCCTATACAAGTATAACATCAAACTGGCATAACAACCTTGGTCTGACCTGAGGTTTTCAAATGCATAACAAACCCCGAGTCGGGCTATAAATCTGGCTGTGATTATAGTAATGAAATAATAATAATTACATACAAGTGTGGTGTTGGGTATGTATATGTGACATATTAGTCAAACAAGATGTTACCCTCGCCATACAAAACCGTGCCCACAATTCATTCAAATCAAAATAGTGTAGATGGTCAAGTGTCAAGGAATAATATAAAGTGACCCACTGTTGCACTTTAATCAACTGGGATATCCCATCCCCTCTCATAATTTCCAATCAATTTAAAATCAAGCACACCGTTTTCATATTATATTAACCTAATTTCATTATTTAACATAATATGGCCTTTTTTCAACTATATATAAACAATTAACAGATGCATTGTTTTCATTGCTAAAAACATCCATTTTACGAGGTAAGTATATACAAATGAGAGTTATATCTTAACTCTCTTCCCTGAGTTCTCAACATGAATAGTCATTGGAAACTCCTTCTGGATTCATCCTCTACTGGAATAACTACCTTGACAAGCCTATATGGCCATTTTGACTTGCTGTTTTTGACTAGTTATTAGTGTACTTCGTACAATCCCTTAGTTGCACAACCTCTCCGGCTTCGGATGATATATATTTTTTATGTGCCGTATTCGACTATCGTTCCATCTTGCTGTGTTATCTCTCATTGCATTACATCTCCTATTTCCCATTAGTTATTATTATATTGCCCATGCAACAGATCACTGAACACTGTGAGGAGGGAGGAAGTTATCACAACTTGGGTTACGATAATCGAATAAGTATGCTTGGATGGATTTTAGTCTAGTAGTCAATACTTTGTAGCGTTCTCATCAAAAGTTAAATTTATAACTTTCAAATACATTTGACATTTAAAAGTTATTTGTTTTCGTATGATGTTATATCCCAATTTCATCAAATAAGTGTTGTGTATATGCATTTCATCTCATAAATAATAGTGCACCATAATTCAGCAGTTCAAGCATGATAAATCACAAATTCATAAATAATACCAATGAAATACAATAACCTTACACTCGTATTATGGATGAATTAACATCCAATATATTTGTACTTTAAAATTGACTAAGTATTCAAAATCACCCATAGTCATTCAAAGCATACTTTTCATCTATTTTACTTGTATTTCATTCATGGAATACATGGCAATACGACTATAGTTAGTCTATTTAACAAATCACTCATAGCCAAGCTTTGAATAATTGATCCATTTATAAATCAAGCAAGTTTTTCTTTCACTTAAAATAACGTAAGCATACTTGCATAGCATGGGTGAGATACGAACATTCAATTACTTGCATCAAAATCAAACAATCCTTCCATTCACTTATACTTCATGGTTTGTAAACTATACTAATGTTTTCAAAATAAATATACTTGATATTCCTTTTGCAAAATCACACTATAGCCATTTAATAAAACAAGTATCTATTAATACCACTTGGTATTCATATAAAAACTGCATAAAAATCAAGAAAATAAGTAATATACTCGAGCAAAGTTCAAGAAAAAATGATTAGCATCAAATTGAATTTCTAGACCGAGCCAAATCACTCGCATATAGTTTATTTTAGATAAAAATGTATAAATAAAATAAGTAAATAGAAAACATAAATTGATAAGTAATGCACAGTTAAGGACAATTTCAAAAAATTTAAAGTACATTATCAAAAAAATTCCAATAAAAAAGGTGAATTAACCTTTATCATGTATCATATGATAGTAAGAGTATCTCTAGCAGGGGAGGGGAAAACAACATGGTGAATGAATTTGAAAGCGTGGATTCCTCCCACTTCACCAACAGGATAGTGGGACGAAATTAGGTTTTTATTTATTTGTTAAACCTTTATAAATGGTTTTCTGAACACTGTTTATAAATATAAATGGTTTTCTAGAAACCGTTTATAGATATAAATGGTTTTCTGGAAAACATTTATAGATGTTTGGGATTAATAAACCTTGTAATACATTTAACCGAGACCATTTTGTTTTAGCTCATCAAGACATTTTCATGTCCTCCTTCTAAACCCATCGAAAACTTTCGATTTCATCCAGAATTCTACTAAATCAAAATTAAAATATAAATGTTGAAAGATCAATCCATTCGTCTCCTCCTTTCATTCAATTTATGTGATTTCAACATATAATTCCAAAATCTCTAATTTCTGGGGTTAAGGTATAATCAAGTAATTTTGAAGATGTAGAACATAAATGAAGAAGGTTCTAATTCTGCCACCCTTGTGCATAGAAGGAAAATATCGAGAAGGATTAGAAGTTCTTTTGACGGAGATGACGGTTGTAGAGTGGGTGTACCGAATGTGATTTCATCGATATTCCCATTTAGGTTGGTCATGATGCTTCGAGAAAGAGTTCATCACATTTTCATGGATGGAAAAGATCTCACGGTATATCGTTTATTATCGTTAAAAATTATTAGTGCATTAATTTCATTTTATATATTACTAATTTACGTTAAAACCCTATTACAGATAGAAACGCGATAGAATGAGATGGCATGAAGCTTCCACAACAATGTTGATGTAGGATCGTTTTCACCCTAGAGGAGGGTGAATAGGGTGATACTAATAATAATAATAATAATAAATTAATGCAGAAATAAAATAATAACAGAAAATATTGCAGTAAAGATCACATAACGATTTACCCATCTTCGGCAATAACCTGCTTACGTGCTGCCACTAAGGTTTCTACTAGAAATTAAGTAGTCAGAGGCTTACAAACAGACATAAACTTGTGACATCCGCTAACATGACTAACCTAACTCTAAGCTCAAAGCCCTACCACAACTCAGCCACTGAGTTGCTAATTCTCAAACTACGCCCTGTAGTTTGTATCTAGTTACACAACTAGAAAGTTATACAATTTAAAAAAAGAAAATAAAACTAAAACAAAATAAAACCAAAACCCTATTATTTTAAACTAAAGCCCAATTTAAATAGAAGACCGTCCTAAAATTAAATAAAAGAATATTGTTCCCCTTTTTTCTTCTATATAAAAACTTCGTCCATTCTTTCTTTGTTCCCCTTCAAAGATTAGGGTTTTCGAAAAATTGAAGCTTCGCTTGAAAATTGATCGATCGAAATACGCTTTCAGTTGATTGGCTTCGTCAATCGATTCTTTGGCCTTGATAGTTCGCGGAGGCTACAATTTATGTTGAGCTCGATTGATGTGAAAGTAGTATGCAATTTGTCCCCTTTTTCGATTTTGATTATTGCTCGACTTGATACAAGTTCTAGATTGGTTCATGATTTATTTTCTTGCTCTCTGATTTTGCTTTGAGTAAGAATTTGCTAATGATGAATTTGGGTTAAATAGGGAATGAAACCCTAAAATCTTGTTCGTATATTTTTTTGAATTCTTCAATTTATCTGCTTGGCCATTTGATTTTTTTCTTGAACATCTGTGATAAATCTGGCTTGTTTATATAATCATCGGTTGAATATTGCTTGAATAGGTCAAGTCGATTCCTTCTTTTGCTCCTACGACTTTGGCATTTTGAATTTTGAGATGATCTAGACTTTGTCTTGTTCAATTGTTCAATTCTTTGCTGGCATTCAATTTTTGATTTCCTTTTGAAACTGTTCCTTTACTTTGGTCGAACTACTGCATATCATTTCTCTTGTAAACTGCTTCGCTATTTTAATGTGTTTTCTCCATGTATAGATATGCATATATGTATGTATATATTTGTGTGATTAATGCATGTATATATATCACCGTGCTTATGCTCATTCATTTGTGTCACCCTATGTTGCATGTTTGTCCCTTCTGATTCATGTGCACTGACTTGATGTACGTGTTGAAATTCATGTGTGGTCTCATTGAAGTCTTGCTATGTACCTTGCTTTTGTTTATGCTTGAGTTTTCATTTGAGTCATCATGTTAAATTGTTAAACTGAGCTTGTTGTTGTTATGTGCTCGAACCAGTCTGGGTTCAATGATGACCTTGTCTGTCTGCATATTGGATTCCATGTTCACAATTGTGTTGTTTACTTGAATCTAATTGTATGTTGACCCGGTTCACTTCAGTTTTGTATTGTTCAAAGTTTGATTCCTTGCAATTACTTCGTGCCTCGATGTTGAGTCTGGTTGTATGCTTGGGTTTATTCATGTTGAACTGCTTTTCTTTTTGGTCTACGGTTTGCTTTGAGTTGAATTTCCAATTGCTTCAAGTTCCACTTGAGTCTGTCCTTATTTCACTAGCTTGTTGAGTAGTATTTGTGTTGCTATATTACTTTGATCTTGTTCCACTTGTTCTAATCAGATTTGCATTGTGCTTTGAGTTACTTGTAGTTAAACTGTTTGCACACTCCACTGTGCTCATGTGCATTGTTCTTGTTATTTTGTTCTGGTTTGAAATCTAGTCAGGTTGCACCACTATTTGGAGTCTGGTTCGGTACGACATTACTGCTTAGCATCCATTTATCATGTCTAGGCATGCACTTTGAAGTCTGGTGTGTGTGTGTTGATTTTCTTTGAGCTAAATTGCTTCATTCTTGTGTTATTTTCATGACTGTATTTTGTTAGCACCTGAGTTGAATCCAGCTTTTGCTTGGGTTTAATCTTGTGCTCACCTGTCCCTGCAGTTTTAACAAGAAAGTGTATATCGGTGTGCACGATCTTATGGCATGTACAGTGATACACAGTGCATGTCACAAGTTGTTCGTGTAAGATGAATTAAAAAATAAATGATGAATAACCCAAATAACTAAGGCAAATAATATTTTCAAACACACACTTCATTGTACACAGCAAAATATTTTCTTTTTCAATTTTACTGCGTCGGTATTTATTTTGTAGATATTTCAGATGCTGTATTCAGGCTGAAATAGAGTTGAAGATCAAATACGAGTGAGAGTGAATATGTAGTGAGGAGAGAATTAAAAATTGAAAATTGTATTGTAATTGAAATTGTATTGTAATTGAAAATGTAGTGAGAGCTCAAATTTGTACTATTTGAATTTGTAATAAAATATTTATTTGAATAAAATATTTGTTTGAATATGAATTCTGAGTTATTTATTTTATTCAACAAATATGTATTTAACTGTGAAAAATAAAATAGTACAATAACAAATACATTTAAGAGAATATATATACACACATACATATATGTTTATTATCATCAAACAAAAATCATACACTAGCATATTCTATAATCTTACCCTTTTGATGATAACAAACATATATTAAAATTTTGACTTTACTAAATGTATTTAGTCTTAATGAATTCTATTTGTTCCCCCTATTTGAATGCTTCCCCTACGACAAAGCCCCCTTTTATATAAGCATGAAATTAAATAAAAATTATGCAACGAACCTGCATGAGAATAAAAAAATATGACTTATTTGCCAAAATCTTAACTTCTCTCTCCCCTTTTTGTTTTTAGCAAAAGAGTAATAGTGTTCGAAAAATAGAGATAAAGCGGTAGACAATAATACAACATTAATACCTAATCGAGTATAAATATTAAATTTCAATAAAAAAATCAAACAAAAATAATAAATACTCTATTAGGTGCGTACATTTTAGAGTAATAGAGGTGATGACGGTATTGAAAACCATATAGTTGTATCTATTTGTGGTATATATATGATAGGAATTTGAATACATACGAACCATGCATAACCGTTAGGACTGTTAAATGAGATTAGTAGTATTTTCAATTTTTATTAAAAAATGAATTTCAATCATCTTTTAACCACGCATAACCTTGAGGACTATTTAATGGGATTAGAATCAACTTGTCTATTTAATAATCAATTTTGATATGTGTTCCATACATGCATAACCGTGATGACTTTTAAATGAGCATGAAAGCACATGATCAAGGATTCCAAATAGTTCACCCATGCATAACTGTGAGGACTTTTGAATGAGAGTGAGTACTTTAGATGTTATTATTTCTAATTAAATTAAAAAAAGATGAATAATTTCCTGTTTAAATACCACATTTTGACATATTGGATTTTGATGTAATGGTCGTTAGAAATATGATAGAAATAGAGATGGTCATGGAATTTTTACCAACCAAATTTATTACAAATTTTGATTAAATTTTTAAAGAAATTTACTAAATATACTATCTCGAATCATAATGTATGATTAATATCAACACTCATCACTTTTTCAATCACTATTTATCTTTTCGATAATCAGCAGAGAGTAAAATTAGTAAATATAGTCATTTAAGGTCAAATTCAAAGAAAAATATAAAATCAAATTTCTAAAATGCCTAATCTGATAAAAAATTGACTAAAACTATTTTCTCAGAGGGGTTTTGTAAAAATGTCTACCAATTGAAAATAAGTTGAAATGAAATTTATGCAGATGTTTTCTTTGGAAATGTGATTCAACTAAACGAATGTCTCAACATAAAAACATGTTCCACTTGTACTTTTTCTATCAGCTAGGCTACCGGAATAATTTGCATTTGAATACCCTTTTGACTCAAAGTTATCATTAGATGGATAGACCAAACCATGAGGCGTGCAACAAATACCTTCTAATCCTTTTTAAACCTTTTAAATGAGATTCTTTTGGATTTGAATGAAACCGTGCGCACAAACAAACAGTGAACATAATGTCTAGAAGCAGTAAGATAATGAAGTGATCAATCATACCTCGATATTTCCTTTGATCAACGATCTTACCTTTTCCATCCTTGTCAGGTGTAATTGTAGTGCTCAAATTTTATATGTTGATCATTGGCTGATTGAAATCATATTATGGTGTAGATTTCAACATATAATACATCGTTTGTTGCCTATTTTGACACGACTACCTTTATGCTTTTCTAGGCTAAGGAAATTACATTTGTCGCCCGTCATGTGCTTGAAACAGCCAGAATTCAGGTACCACTGTTGCTGTTACTTAGCCTGCCAACACACTTATACGAGGAAAGATTTTTGTGACCTATTTGTTTTTATAGGTCCATGATTGTTAGTGATAGAAAATTTTGAAAAACACATAGAACTAAGACATTCTATGTTTGTTCGTTTTGGCACCCAGATTTGTTTAATTTTAATGGATTTTACATTCGTGCCTTTAGAAACCCAAATTTGTATGGTTTTCACCTGTTTGGGTCTGTACCAGTAATTGTTGTGATTGTGTCCAATTTTTCCATGAATTGTGTGCTTGGATTAACATGATTAGTTTCAATTCTAACTCTTTCAAATTGAGTACACCCAAGTCCTTATGTAACAGTATTAACAATTTGTTTTCCTAATAACATATTTAGTGATCTTTCTCGTTTAGAGAATTTTTCTAAAGTTGTAGACAATTACTGGGCTTGTGACTTAAGAGATTCGTTTTTATTCAATAACAAAGTGCACTTTGTAATAGAATTTTCTCTCCTATTATTTTCACTTTCTTTAAAAATGAAAATTTCATTTTCAAGCGATTTAATTTTATTTTTTGATTTTTTTTATTTCTTCTTCGAATGATGGACACTTATTACACTTAGGACACTTATTTATATAGTTTTGAACAATTTGATCAAGCTTCATATTTAGTTCTATCAAACTGTCTTTTTGTGATTCATGTTTAGCTTTCTTCCGTAAGTCTCTCAAAACAATCATTTACTTCAAGAAAGTATATAAGTAATTGAGAGTGAGTAACTTTTGATACCTTGCTTGGCTCGTCATCATCACTATCCCTTGTTTCTCCTTGAAGACACGTATTTGCTTTTGCACTCTCACTGCTGGTTCTTTATCAACTTCATCACTTTCGTCCCAAGTTGCTGCAAAGCTTCTCCTTTTCGGTTTCTTTCCTTTGCTGAATTGATTTTGAGGACAATTTGGCTTGATATGACTAGGTTTGTTGGACTTATGACAAATGATCTCCTATTCTTCTGAGTTGTCTAGAACTTTGATGATTATGTTTTTCATTTGTTGATTTAGGGACGGATTTCCATATTTGCAGTTCCACCATTTGAATCTCTTTATTATCAGTGCCAGTTCAGCTGCTCCATCATCATCACTACTTTCCGTTGTTCCTTTAAGAGCTATTGATTTCTTTCGCATATGTGACGCCCTACCTCTATACTCACGTTAGCCAAGGACACTATGGAGCAATGTCGTCAATTAGCATGAAGAATAAGACTGATGAGGAGCGACCATTCGTGTAATTGCTTTTTGCGAGCGCCGATATGTCAGATAGTGAAGAGAATCTGACATACCGATGCAAACTCAAAGCTACTTCACAGTGACTATAATATCTTCGGAAACAAATATAGAAATAAACATAACTTAATCAGTCACAGATATTCATATCATAAGGGTGGAAAGAGATATGAATGTAACACATACAAGTGTACATCAGAGTAGTGGTCAAATAAGATCCACAATATCACAAAAGAATAGATACAAGTGCAACATCAAAGAGTATGTATACATCAAGGAGTCTTTATCTCGAATGTATAACAACCAAAACTACCAATCTAATGCAGTTAGACAAAAGTCAGATGATGATGATCCCAGATAAGGAGTTAAGCAGAAGCACCTGTAACATCTCGGTCTGACCCGAGTATTATTTAATAAGAAAATAATAAACGGATCAGTCTATCTATAAATATCAGATAAAAATGAGATAGAATAAGGGATATGATAGAAATATATGATAACAGTAATGCCATACTGTGATAAGTAGGCATTTGAAAACCAACCAGAGATTAATCGATATCACAAAAATCTTCTTATAG
This sequence comes from Allium cepa, assembly GCA_030765085.1. Taxonomy (NCBI): domain Eukaryota; kingdom Viridiplantae; phylum Streptophyta; class Magnoliopsida; order Asparagales; family Amaryllidaceae; genus Allium; species Allium cepa. Next base: position 757,529,892 of record CM060932.1, on the reverse strand, counting down.
ATCAAAAAGAAAACCATATTCTTTATTTTTATTCACAAAGTCACAAATATTGGCAAACATCTCAATGCCAATCGTAAAAGTTGTTGAAATACAAATTCACCAATGCACAAATATTAATAAACTGGTCGATGTAAATCACTAAAATTGGTGAGACACAAATTCTAGAAATCATCAATTAGAAATCCAAAAATCACAAGAGGGGGAGGCCTATCACAAAACGAGAGTATGAAAACTCACCAACACGTGTATCACAAAATGGAACGCTATTCCATGGTTGCTAACCATCAATTTTGAGCCGAAGCTCCACAAAACGGTCCGAAGACCATGGGTCACTACCCCACAAAATTGAGCCGAAGCTCCACAGAAACGGGGTTTAATCTCCCTCGCAGACAAAGAGACATCGCACATTGCTAGTCTAAATCACAAAATGATCATCATCGATCATCAAGAAGTGTCAATTAAACTAAGCTAGTAAATAGATGAGTTTAGCTTCATGTCCCATAACCACTGGCTTAACTTAAATATCTACGAACAAACTATAAGTCTCCACTCGAAAGTTGTCACAAGAGTTTCAATCGAACGAGTTTAAGAATTAACCGGCAAAATAAACGCAAGCGCTTCATACCACTTGTTTTGCAAATTCGTTTAATTGGATTTCTCGAACGAATGAGGTAAAGGTTTGTGTATTCTAGTAGATTGAAAAAAAAACGGTTTTTATAAATGAGTTTGATTATTGAAAATAGAGTTAAAATCATCTTTGTGAAAGAGTTTGAATATTTACTACCAGTATAGAAACCTTTGTATTTAGAAGTGACAAATCACAAAAAAATGATTGTAGAAACAATCAATTGCCAAAGATTCACATTCGAAGGCGTGAATCAAAGCCATAAAAATCGATATCGAATCCATCAAATGGATATTCTCAAAAATTCCGAAAAGAAGTCATCAAAGTCAATAATAAATGATAACAAGAAATCGGATAATCACGAATCGATAAAAATTGGAATCTCAAGCAAAATAGGCAAAATAGACTGAATACAAGCAGGTCAGTCGACTGGCACTCTGAGAACAGTCGACTGGCCAATGCCTGGAAAAAATCACGGGTTCTAGGTCAGTCGACTGGACTCAGAGGGTCAGTCATTGGTGCTTGTTTTCCATCATTTCCAGCCTATCTAAATGAAGAGCAAACTCTAGCCAATTCACGACCGGACGAGCAATGGGCGCTAGGGGTTTATGCCAATCGACAACCCAGCCATATAGGCACTTCGATGCATCACCAAAAACATGTTCAAACAACGAAGCTAGGATTTTCAAAGATTTGACTTCAAAACACCAAAAATTGGAACATTCATAAAACCAATTCAATCCAAAGAAAATGAACATGTAATAGAAGTTAGGAATTCATACATAATAACAAAGATAGATATAGACATAGATGTGAGATAAAAATCTCACCTTTTACTCAAAAACAAGGAAGAAGAAGCTTGAAGAGGATCAACCACTCTTCAATCTCAACTCTAAAAGATCCAATCTAAGATCATAAGCAATAATTTTCCAAATTAGGTTATAGAAAATTTCTGAAATTGGAGAGAAATTTAGATGGAGAAGGAGAAGGAGATACTTACCTAGGCTTCTCTTTGATTTTGGAACTAAAACTTGGATTTTCTAAAGAAACTAGGGCTTAGGATTTTAGTTTCCAATCTCCTCCACCATTTTTACTAAAGCTTAAGGGTTAGGAAAATATGAAGGAATGAAGAGAAGAGGTGGTGGAGTTAGGATATAAGATGAGTTTGGTTAGTGGGTTGAACCCCAAGTCCAAACCCGAAGCCCTAAGTGAAAAGGTCAAAATTTTAGCTAGCTCCAAACATATCAATGTTTATACTCAAAAAGGTCGCAAATGCCATTTTGAACTCAATGGAAGTGGTATCGAGTCCTAATTCGGCTGTTTGCAAAAAGTAACCTTTCGGACTTAAATCCGACTAACGATGCTATATTTAAATATACAAATCGTTAAATATGTGCATTGTTACAACATATCTTCTCCTTCACGTTCTTCCTTAAATTTGATTTCTAGCTCATAAGTGGGAAGATTTCTGATGCTTCTTCAACTTTAATTTGTTTCAGATCATTTGATTCTTGAATGGCAGTCACTTTTGCTTCCAAATTTTGGAAGAATTATAAGGATTTTTAGGACTATTTCCAGTTATGTGTATGGTTTTCCTAAAGATTTTGACTTGTATACTAGTTTAGAAAGTCGTCAATACATTTCTTTGACACTTTCATCTTTTGTCATTGTAAAGTTCTTGTACTTACTATTAAGCATGGCAATACAAGATTCTTTAACCTGGGAGGTTCCTTCATGAGTCATTTTATGTGTGTGTCAAATTTCTTACGCAGTTAGACAATGTGAGATACGATTAGATTCAATTTGATCTAATGAACAAATAATAAAATTTATAGCTTTAGCATTAGCATTTTGAAGTCCATTTTCAAGATCTATCCATTGATCTATAGTGCAGCTACCCGCTATTTTGGACTATTCGCATCCGCACATGTCGGACTTGAATAACTCAAAATACCAAATTGTTAATTTAAATTTGGCAAAACTGAGCATATACAGTAAATAAATAATCACAGATCACAGACACAGAGTAATAAATGCAGCGGAAACAAAAGATAGTAGTTCATGAAGCTACTATATACATATCAGAGTTAAATAAGGTACAACAGAAGTCTCGAATAATATAGTCAAATACAATATCAGTATACATCTCTGGAATCAACTGAATATCTGAAAGCTAGATAGACAGCTGGATCTCCAAGCGAAGCTCCAACTCCAAAGGTGAGTCTCGAATACTGGTACACTCAGTCTGACCCGAGTGTAAAGCAAAACACAAAACACTCGAGTCAGGATTAACATTCTTATATCAATAAATCTAAGTGAAGTGAAATAGCAACTAAATATAAGTAACTCAAAGGATGTTGGAATAACCATCCTTTAAGGATCCGTTAAACTATCTACTATATAGTAGTGTACGCTAAGTAGATAATGTCTATCAGTAATATAAAGCATCAAAATAGCTTTAAGGCGTTACCATTACCCCCCTTAACACATTTTATATAAGTGTCATAGACTATACAGCACTGTAAACTCCACCGTAAACTAGTGGGATATCAGGGAGTACTCCATAGGTATAACACAAAACAAATTCGTAGTGGTCGCATATGTAGGGATACAAGTATGACAAGGCACATGAGGCAATACCCAAGGTAGTGAAACTACCGTTTGCCTGATCCGGACTGGTGAGAACGCATCGCCGCAACGATCGCAACACCGCGAAACAACACTCCCAAAATACGAGGGTGCACCAATCAATAACAAGTAATGAGTAGTTTACGAAGAAGTGTGTTCGCTCGAGGTGGCTAACCCCATTTGGCCCGGCACGGCTCCTGTTTTAGTCATTTCCAATTTGACACAAGTGTCAAGGCTATCCATTATCGTTCTCTTTCTTCAGTCATCACGTATATCATCCAACCACATCATTCTGGATCACACTCCGCGTATAGTTATTAAAGTGGTTTTCGGTTTAGACAGAGAATATGTCCATAACCGATTCCGGTTTCTTTAATAACTTTCGTAATTTTTACCCCGATTGGTCGTTTAGTAAATTTCAAAACCAAATCAAATTCAATTTCAATTAAAATTTGTAAATCATTATTCCATTTGTCATTCTATATAAATTTTCAAAATTTACGATTCAAACATCAAATCACTATTTCAAATCTTATAATTGAATTTCAATTTTTTTTAAAACAATTCAAATATTGATTCAAGTTCGAATATAAATTTCATTCCGAAATCATTAAATTAATTTAATTTAACATTCAAATGAATTTAAATTCATTGATCGATTTCATTCAATATTCATTAAGTAAATTTGTCAATACAAAACAATGTCTATTTAATTTCCAATTCATTAAATCAATTACTTAAGTTCAACTTTATTATATCAAAACTTACAAATGTAATTAAATTAAATTTGTCAATAAAATTCTTTAAATTACAAGTCTTACATTGATTTCAACAAATCACATTTTATTTCTTGTTAAAGAAATTCGATTTCACTTATTTACTTATTTAATTTAAACAAATTTCCAAACTTAATTATTACAAAACTCAATTTCACTTCTTAAAGAAGTTCAATTTCACTTATCAAAGAATTCAATTTTATTTAATCATTAAATAATTCAATCTCATTAAATTATTAAATAATTTCAAAACTTAATTATTAAATAATTTCTAAACTTAATTATTAAATAATTTCTAAACTTAATTCAATCATTTCTTAAATTAAACAACGTTCTTTCATCAATTACTTTGTTAATATTTGTTTCAGATTAGTAAATAATAACATTTAAATTTCACTAGAATTCACATTCCAACTTCATTTAAAACCCTTATTATTTTATTTAAATAAAATCTTTATTTTATTTTTAAATCAAATTATTGACCAATCGGGTTTTTATTTAATTCTCTATCCTAAGTCAAAATTTTATTTGGGTATTTATCATTTCAACCTGATTCCATTTCAATTCGAAAATCAAAGCATAGCAAAAGAAACTTGCAGTGTGATAACTGGGATGGTATCAAAATAAATAAACAAACAATAACAATAATCAATAACAATCCAATAATTAATTCTAATAATCCCGAAATAATCGTATTAATTCACAATGTTGTTTGTGCAAATTAATATAATTATTTCTAGAATCTACGTTATCATTTGATATAGATTAAAGATTATTACACTAATATTAATACGGTTCTTCACTGGATATCTATTATTCAATTTCATACAACATCAATTTAAACAACAAATATTTAAATGGTTCGAGGTGTATTTAACCAAATTTCTACGTGTCAATTAATTCAACATTTAAAAGGTCATATTATGCCAATGTCATCTAATCAAATTTAACATATATCAAATCTAACTATCCTACGTCAATTGCAATTTCAATTTATTTATCACTTACTGCATTAACAATTTAACGTCCAATGTCAACATCAAACAATCAATCATTTATCAACTAACCAGATTATCATTTCATAAATAACAGATAACGGTGTCAGATGTCACAAGTGAACGGATACAGGTAATAGCATATGTAATAGTGTAAATAACTAATAATCGCATATTTCAATTGTCGTTTCAATTGAAATTAAATTTAATAAATAAAAGAACATCAACGTGAGTGATTGCTCACCTTTCGAGGCTAGAGAGAACATGAGATGACATGGATACGCACAGAAGAACTGACACTGAAATTTGAGTTATGAATCCAAGCACGAATTTGATGATCAAAGCTGATAGCAAGGAATAGATGAAATCAAATCAAAAATTGGGTCGATGAAGATAAATGGATATAAGTGAACTAATATCTATATATGCATATAACTATGTATATAGCTATTTATATGAATATCAAAATCATATTCTAAATTCAACGCAAATTAAATTATATATATTTATATATATTTAAATCATTACTTAAAATCAAAACACATAAATAAATCAAACGTAATTATAAAGTCAATACCTTATTGAATCAATATATATATATGTGTGTGTGTATTAATTATAATGGAAACTGCAACAAAGCTTTATAACCCATATATACTAATATATATACCTAGCTGAAACTGATTTAGACTGTAAACCATAACTATAAAACAACATATGATATTCCTTTTTAAACCAAAAATCCTTTATAACAGACTACTATAATAACAATATAAAAATGCAAACTATATGTACTACGCAACAACGTATATAGGCAAAGCAAAGTTATTTTAATATCATATGCAGACTCCATATGATAAAGTTATACACATAATTTATACTACAAATAAGCACACAAAATTCCTTTATTTATTTTTCATAAAACAGAATTAACACATATAATAATATGTATGCAAACACTCTACACACACATCGTTTACTTATAAAATATAATAGACTGTAACATGTATGTATTTCGATTAAAACAATATAGATATATAAACTGATAAATTTATAACTTGTATGAACTAATACACATAACTTACTTTATTAAAACATCTATTATATAACTTTATACACATATAAACAAACTTTGCAAGATTAAAAACTAAAATACAAAACTGTGACATATAACAAATTTATGAACACACACACACACACACACACACACACACACACACACACACACACACACATATATATATATATAGAACCAACAGACTAAACTTAAAATATATGTATAACTTACTTTTCAAACAGTATACCTTATACTTAAAATCTGTGTATATATATATAATAATACCTTTTCACTAAAACAAAACTGACTAATATATATATTCTTAACAATATTTGTTATAACACAATCCAACTTACTTCATATAATATACATGCTATTAACTAAAGTAGATCGCGCGAAATATATGAACATATATAAAATAAATTTATGTAATTAACTATAGCCTCAACTATACAATACATAAAATGCTATGCGTACATTAATTTGACTAACAGATAACTTATAATCTAATATACCTAAGTAGACACAAAAATGAAAATTTTGCACAACAAAGAGATCAAAATACACCAAAATAGGTATATCTATACCTCTACTAAAGATATGCTCGGACGAGATGGTGATGGAGCACGGGTTAAAGGAGTTCGACGGGAAGAAGGCACGGTCGGAGTAAGAAAGTAGAGCCATGGCGACTGCTGCGTGAAGGAGAGGTGGAGGTTGCCGCGTGTTCACGTGATGGGCTTGCCTTTGTTCTTGGTCGAGCATGGACGGAGAAGGCGGTCAGCATTGTAATGGCTGACGACGCGGTGGTCATGGCGTGACTGTTGGCCAGCACATAGAGGAAGTGGTGCCGAGGAGTGGAGACGGTTAGGCTAAGGCGGAGCTCGGGCCATGGGTTGCTTGCTTGCTGGACAGTGCTTGAAATTGGAAGAGAGCCGTGGTTGGTGGCCGGATGCATGAAGCAGCGGCAGGAGAGAAGGAGAGAGGGGACCGGCGTTGATTGGAGGGGAAGTGGTTCATGGGTGTACGATGGCGGAGGCACGGCCGAGGGGGATAGACGTGTGGATCTGGGAAAGAATGGAAGAGGGAGAAAAAATGAAAAATAATGACTTGCGTGAATAGGTGAGAGAACAGGCACCTACTATAAGATTGCCAGTAAATTTCTTGAAAATGAACAAAGGTTGCACAATAAAAGAAATGAAGTGAACCGTTTGAAATATTGAACGCAAATCCCAGAATTCAATAAATAATAAAAGGAGATCCGAAATGAATGGTGGTGTAAAATGAATGGTCAAGAAGTCAAAACAAATACCAATACGGTTAAATCGCATCACAGATTATGCTGTGCACCTGTCATCGAAATAGACAATTTAATATACCGTGGAGATCAGCACGGTACGATTGAATTATAAAAATTTGAATTTTCTACTAGCAAAAAATGCAAGAAAAATGCAGAAAAATAAGATCGACGGAGTTAAAGAAGTCTGAATTTGGAAAAACGAAAAATGACGTCTTGCTCAGAAGATGATTTAGAATTTTTCTATGTAAAAATATTTAGGTTTCGAAAACATTTTGTTTTGGACAATTCTTAACTGATTAAATTGAAATAAATTTACGCAGGAAAATAAACTTCATATTTTCGGACGAAAATTTACCAGTTGCTATGTTTAACTAGACGTATTCCAAATATCAAATTTATATTTCAAAATTTTATCGTTTAAAATTCCACAAAACTTCAATTAATAAAACTAGTTAAATTTACGGGTTGTTACACCCCCCACTCAAAACTTTTCATCCTCGAAAAGGAAAGAGGTAGGAGAATAGAATCAACCAGAAAGGAAAATAGATTGGAAAACAAAATAAACAATTAATCTAAACCATATAAATTCCGATTTAAACAGATTAATATGCACTAATTGGTTTATATCTGTTCATATTAAATTAATAATATTCATTCAATTTAAATTTGTTAGTTCACTATAAATTTCGATTTAAATCAAATTAATTTCCAATAATTGAACTTAAATTCAAAGTATTTGTATTTCATTAATTAATCAAATTGTTAATTTATTAATTCTCTCAAAACAAAAATTTATTTAATTTATCTCATTTATTCATTATCTTATTATCCAGTTATACCCTATTAATAATTTTCTAAAATTAATAATCATATTTTATTCAACAAATTTAATTCTTCTTATTCTAAATTATTATTAAATTTATTTCACATAATATATCTTATCACATTATTGAGTATATTTATACGTATTATAACTACTCAAATTTATATCAATTCCTTTAGCGATATTTCATATTATATATTATTCCATCATCTTATTGTTCTATTTGCCTCTATTAATCTTTTATAACTAAAATTTAAGTGTATAACATCTATTATATCCACTCAAATTTTATTTTTAAAATTTCCTTCAACAAAATTTTATATGGTAAATTATACAATTATATAAGTAAAATTTCCCAATTCAAATTTTCAAGTTTAATATTTGTTCACAATTTTAATTTCCTTTTAAATTGAAATTATCCCCAATAAAATTTAAGAATTTAAATTTTCGATTCATTTCAAACTATGCGGAGATAATTATGTATATACTATATATATCAAATCAAATTAAATTTAAAATAATATACTTATGTATATAAACCAAATCATACCTAAGAAATTTAAATCGATTTTATTTCCAAAACAAAACTGTAGCAAAACTACAGAATGATCTCTCCAGTTCGAAACTCGAAAATGAACGTCGATGATGCGGCTGTCATCACCGAAATTATTTTCTAGCAACAAAAGAGAGGAGCTCAAATTTAATTTTTAAAATTCTTTGAAAACCATTTCTATTCGAAAATATTTTAAATAATATACACTTTAAACTTTAAAACCATAGTTCGAAATTATCGGAAATTAAATTCTCAAATTCTAATTTAAATTCACTTCAAATTCCAAATCAAATTATACTAAGTTTTATACATTCATTTATTTATTAATTCGGACAACAAATTCATTATCAATTTAATTTCAGAAAATTTATACTTATATAATATAATCATTCAAAACTATTTTATCCACCAAATTCGAAAATACTATTGTGTTAGTTTGCTCTGTTAAAGCGTTATGGAAATTCTATCGATAGCGTTGATCAGATGAATCGATCGAAAACCCAAATCAACATCAATAACTCAATCAACACAATATATAAAACATTTTTAATATTAATTCACAAATACACTTTCTCGCTCGACAATACAAGAATGGATTTCATGGGAAGAATATAGAGGTTCAAATTTGATAGACTCAAACAAAGAGAATTTCGATTCGAATATAGGTTCGAAACTAAGATAAGATGATTAAATAATCGAAATAGAAAGATGAATAAGTTTATTGAATCGCGGACAACCTTAACCGGGTCGACCGTGACTTCAAGAATGAAATCGATGCAGAATTTTGAGGCAAATCTACATTCGATCTCGAGAAATAGGATTCAGACATAGCAGGAGATAGATAGCATCGCGAACCGAGGATACAGAAATCTACGGTAAATCAATTCCTATTGTAAAGGAGTTCTACACTTTTACAAATAATTCAAAGATTGGGGAGGCCGCCGATTCATTATATCGGTCATTCGAAGTGGAGTTACGGGATGTTCCTGAATTCAGAAGAATACGAATAGTGGGGGACAAGAATGGATTTTGGAACCGAAGGAACGTTCCAAAATTCAAAGGAATCGAGTCAAAAAGAAGAGATTGAAACTCGAATGAGAGTGATTCTGTAAATACATTTACCCTATATGCTAAGTTTTGCCTTGAGCTACCAAAGCTCTGATACCAACTATAACGACCCGCTATTTTGGACTATTTGCATCCGCACATATCGGACTTGAATAATTCAAAATACCGAATTGTTAATTTAAATTTGGCAAAACTAAGCATATACAGTAAATAAATAATCACAGATCACAGGCACAGAGTAATAAATGCAGCGGAAACAAAAGATAGTAGTTCATGAAGCTACTATATACATATCAGAGTTAAATAAGGTACAATAGAAGTCTCGAATAATATAGTCAAATACAATATCAGTATACATCTCTGGAATCAACTGAATATCTGAAAGCTGGATAGACAGCTGGGTCTCCAAGCGAAGCTCCAACTCCAAAGGTGGGTCTCGAATACTGGTACACTCAGTCTGACCCGAGCGTAAAGCAAAACACAAAACACTCGAGTCAGGATTAACATTCTTATATTAATAAATCTAACTCAAGTGAAATAGAAACTAAATACAAGTAACTCAAAGGATGTTGGAATAACCATCCTTTAAGGATCCGTTAAACTATCTACTATATAGTAGTGTACGCTAAGTAGATAATGTCTATCAGTAATATAAAGTATCAAAATAGCGTTAAGGCGTTACCATTACCCCCCTTAACACATTTTATATAAGTTCATAGACTATACAGCACTATAAACTCCACCGTAAACTAGTGGGATATCAGGGAGTACTCCATAGGTATAACACAAAACAAATTCGTAGTGGTCGCATATATAGGGATACAAGTATGACAAGGCACATGAGGCAATACCCAAGGTAGTGAAACTACCGTTTGCCTGATCCGGAATGGTGAGAACGCATCACCGCAACGATCGCAACACCGCGAAACAACACTCCCAAAATACGAGGGTGCACCAATCAATAACAAGTAATGAGTAGTTTACGAAGAAGTGTGTTCGCTCGAGGTGGCTAACCCCATTTGGCCCGGCACGGCTCCTGTTTTAGTCATTTACAATTTGACACAAGTGTCAAGGCTATTCATTATCGTTCTCTTTCTTCAGTCATCACGTATATCATTCCAACCACTTCATTCTGGATCACACTCTGCGTATAGTTATTAAAGTGGTTTTCGGTTTAGACAGAGAATATGTCCATAACCGATTCCGGTTTCTTTAATAACTTTCGTAATTTTTACCCCGATTGGTCGTTTAGTAAATTTCAAAACCAAATCAAATTCAATTTCAATTAAAATTTGTAAATCATTATTCCATTTGTCATTCTATATAAATTTTCATAATTTACGATTCAAACTTCAAATCACTATTTCAAATCTTATAATTGAATTTCAAACTTTTTTTTAAAACAATTCAAATATTGATTCAAGTTCGAATATAAGTTTCATTCCGAAATCATTAAATTAATTTAATTTAACATTCATATCAATTTAAATTCATTGATCGATTTCATTCAATATTCATTAAGTAAATTTGTCAATACAAAACAATGTCTATTTAATTTCCAATTCATTAAATCAATTACTTAAGTACAACTTTATTATATCAAAACTTACAAATTTAATTAAATTTAATTTGTCAATCAAATTCTTTAAATTACAAGTCTTACATTGATTTCAACAAATCACATTTTATTTCTTGTTAAAGGAATTCGATTTCACTTATTTACTTATTTAATTTAAACAAATTTCCAAACTTAATTATTACAGAACTCAATTTCACTTCTTAAAGAAGTTCAATTTCACTTATCAAAGAATTCAATTTTATTTAATCATTAACTAATTCAATCTCACTAAATTATTCAATAATTTCAAAACTTAATTATTAAATAATTTCAAAACTTAATTATTAAATAATTTCGAAACTTAATTCAATCATTTTTTAAATTAAATAACGTTCTTTCATCAATTACTTTGTTAATATTTGTTTCGAATTATTAAATAATAACATTTAAATTTCACTAGAATTCACAATCCAACTTTATTTAAAACCCTTATTATTTTATTCAAATAAAATCTTTATTTTATTTTTAAATCAAATTATTGATCAATCGGGTTTTTATTTAATTCTCTATCCTAAGTCAAAGTTTTATTTGGGTATTTTTCATTTCAACCCGATTCCATTTCAATTCAAAAATCAAAGCATAGCAAAAGAAACATGCAGTGTGATAACTGGGATGGTATCAAAATAAATAAACAAGCAATAACAAAAATCAATAACAATCCAATAATTAATTCGAATAATCCCGAAATAATCGTATTGATTCACATTGTTGTTTGTGCAAATTAATATAATTATTTCTAGAATCTACGTTATCATTTCATGTAGATTAAAGATTATTACACTAATATTAATACGGTTCTTCACTGGATAACTATTATTCAATTTCATACAACATCAATTTAAACAACAAATATTTAAATGGTTCGAGGTGTATTTAACCAAATTTCTACGTGTCAATTAATTCAACATTTAAAAGGTCATATTATGCAAATGTCATCTAATCAAATTTAACATATATCAAATCTAACTATCCTACGTCAATTGCAATTTCAATTTACTTATCACTTACTACATTAACAATTTAACGTCCAATGTCAACATCAAACAATCAATCATTTATCAACTAACCGGATTATCATTTCATAAATAACAGATAACGGTGTCAGATGTCACAGGTGAACGGATACAGGTAATAGCATATGTAATAGTGTAAATAACTAACAATCACATATTTCAATTGTCGTTTCAATTGAAATTAAATTTAATAAGTAAAAGAACATTAATCGTGAGTGATTGCTCACCTTTCGTGGCTAGAGAGAACAGAAGATGACACGGATACACACAGAAGAACTGACACTGAAATTTGAGTTACGAATCCAAGCACGAATTCGATGATCAAAGCTGATAGCAAGGAATAGACAAAATCAAATCAAAAATTGGGTCGATGAAGATAAATGGATATAAGTGAACTAATATCTATATATGCATATAACTATGTATATAGCTATTTATACGAATATCAAAATCATATTCTAAATTCAACGCAATTTTTTTTTAAATCATTATTTAAAATCAAAACACATAAATAAATCAAACGTAATTATAAAGTCAACACCTTATTGAATTAATATATATATATATATGTATGTATGTATGTATGTATGTATTAATTATAATGGAAACTGCAACAAAGCTTTATAACCCATATATACTAATATATATATACCTAGCTGAAACTGATTTAGACTGTAAACCATAACTATAAAACAACATATGATATTCCTTTTTAAACCAAAAATCCTTTATAACAGACAACAGACTACTATAATAACAATATAAAAATGCAAACTAAATGTACTACGCAACAACATATATAGGCAAAGCAAAGTTATTTTAATATCATATGCAGACTCCATATGATAAAGTTATACACATAATTTATACTACAAACTGTAAGCACACAAAATTCCTTTATTTTTTTTCATAAAACAGAATTAACACATATAATAATATGTATGCAAACACTCTACACACACACTGTATATGCTTATACACAATAGAACGTCGTTTACTTATAAAATATAATAGACTATAACATGTATGTATTTCGATTAAAACAATATAGATATATAAACTGATAAATTTATAACTTATATGAACTAATACATATAACTTACTTTATTAAAACGTCTATTATATCACTTTATACACATATAAACAAACTTTGCAAGATTAAAAACTAAAATACAAAACTGTGACATATAACAAATTTATGAACATATATATATATATATATATATATATATATATATTTTTGAACCAACAGACTAAACTTAATATATATATATATAACTTACTTTTCAAACAGTATACCTTATACTTAAAATCTGTATACATATAATAACACCTTTTCACTAAAACAAAACTGACTAATATATATATTCTTAACAATATTTGTTATAACACAGTCCAACTTACTTAATATAATATACATGCTATTAACTAAAGTAGATTGTGCGAAATATATGAACATATATAAAATAAATTTATGTAATTAACTATAGCCTCAACTATACAATACATAAAATGCTATGCGTACATTAATTTGACTAACAGATAACTTATAATCTAATATACTTAAGTAGACATAAACTTGAAAATTTTGCACAATAAAGAGATCAAAATACACCAAAATAGGTATATCTATACCTCTACAAAAGAGATGCTCGGCCGAGATGGTGGCGGAGCACAGGTTAAAGGAGTTTGACAGGAAGAAGGCATGGTCAGAGTAAGAAAGTAGAGCCATGGCGACTGCTGCGTGAAGGAGAGGTGGAGGTTGCCGCGTGTTCATGTGATGAGCTTGCCTTTGTTCTTGGCCGAGCATGGACGGAGAAGGCGGTCAGCATTGTAATGGCTGACGACGCAGTGGCCATGGCGTGACTGTTGGCCAGCACGTAGAGGAAGTGGTGCCGATGAGTGGAGACGGTTAGGCTAAGGCGGAGCTCGGGCCATGGGTTGCTTGCTTGGTGGACAGTGCTTGAAAATGGAAGAGAGCCGTGGTTGGTGGCCGGATGCGTGAAGCAGCGGCAGGAGAGATGGAGAGAGGGGGCCGGCATTGATTGGAGGGGAAGTGGTTCATGGGTGTGTGATGGCGGAGGCACGGCCGAGGGGGAAAGACGTGTGGATCTGGGAAAGAATGGAAGAGGGAGCAAAAATGAAAAATAATGACTTGCGTGAATAGGTGAGAGAACAGGCACCTACTATAATCTTGCCAGTAAATTTCTTGAAAATGAACAAAGGTTGCACAATAAAAGAAATGACAGCGAACCGTTTGAAATATTGAACGCAAATCCCAGAATTCAATAAATAATAAAAGTAGATCCGAAATGAATGGTGGTGTAAAATGAATGGTCAAGAAGTCAAAAACAAATACCAATACGGTTAAATCGCATCATAGATTTTGTTGTGCACCTGTCATCGAAATTGACAATTTAATATACCGTGGAGATCAGCACGACGAGACGACCAAAATGGCATACGGATATCAGTGGTACGATTGAATTATAAAATTTTGAATTTTCTACTAGCGAAAAATGCAAGAAAAATGCAGAAAAATAAGATCGACGGAGCTAAAGAAGTCCGAATTTGGAAAAACGAAAAATGACGTCTTGCTCAGAAGACGATTTAGAATTTTTCTATGTAAAAATATTTAGGTTTCGAAAACATTTTGTTTTCGACATTTCTTAACTGATTAAATTGAAATAAATTTACGCACGAAAATAAACTTCATATTTTCGGATGAAAATTTACCAGTTGCTATGTTTAACTAGACGCATTTCAAATATCAAATTTATATTTCAAAATTTTATCGTTTAAAATTCCACAAAACTTCAATTAATAAAACCAGTTAAATTTACGGGTTGTTACACTCCCCCCCATCAAAACTTTTCGTCCACGAAAAGGAAAGAGGTAAGAGAATAGAATCAACCAGAAAGGAAAATAGATTGGAAAATAAATTAAACAATTAATCTAAACCATATAAATTCCGATTTAAACAGAATAATATGCACTAATTGGTTTATATCTGTTCATATTAAATCAATAATATTCATTCAATTTAAATTTGTTAGTTCACTATAAAGTTCGATTTAAATCAAATTAATTTCCAATATTTGAATTTAAATTCAAAGTATTTGTATTTCATTAATTGATTAAATTGTTAATTTATTAATTCTCTCAAAGCAAAAATTTATTTAATTTATCTCATTTATTCATTATCTTATTATCCAGTTACACCCTATTAATAATTTTCTAAAATTAATAATCATATTTTATTCAACAAATTTAATTCTTCTTATTCTAAATTATTATTAAATTTATTTCACATAATATATCTTATCGCATTATTGAGTATATTTATACGTATTATAACTACTCAAATTTATATCAATTCCTTTAGCGATATTTCATATTATATATTATTCCATCATCTTATTGTTCTATTTGCCTCTATTAATCTTTTATAACTAAAATTTAAGTGTATAACATCTATTATATCCACTCAAATTTTATTTGCAAAATTTCCTTTAACAAAATTTTTATATGGTAAATTATTCAATTATATAAGTAAAATTTCCCAATTCAAATTTTCAAGTTTAATATTTGTTCACAATTTTAATTTCCTTTTAAAATTATCCTCAATAAAATTTAAGAATTTAAATTTCCGATTCATTTCAAACCATGCGGAGATAATTATGTATATACTATATATATCAAATCAAATTAAATTTAAAATAATATACCTATGTATATAAACCAAATCATACCTAAGAAATTTAAATCGATTTTATTTTCAAAACAAAACTGTAGCAGCTACAGAATGATCTCTCTACTTCGAAACTCGAAAATGAACGTCGATGATGCGGCCGTCATCACCGAAATTATTTTCTAGCAACAAAAGAGAAGAGCTCAAATTTAATCTTTTAAAATTCTTTGAAAGCCATTTCTATTCGAAAATATTTTAAATAATATACACTTTAAACTTTAAAACCATAGTTCGAAATTATCGGAAATTAAATTCTCAAATTCTAATTTAAATTCACTTCAAATTCCAAATCAAATTACACTAAGTTTTATACATTCATTTATTTATTAATTCTGACAACAAATACAATATCAATTTAATTTCAGAAAATTTATCCTTATATAATATAATCATTCAAAATTATTTTATCTACCAAATTCGAAAATACTATTGTGTCAGTTTGCTCTGTTAAAGTGTTTTGGAAATTCTATCGATAGCGTTGATCAGACGAATCGATCGAAAACCCAAATCAACATCAACAACTCAATCAACAAAATATATAAAACATTTTTAATATTAATTCACAAATACACTTTCTCGCTCGACAATACAAGAATGGATCTCAAGGGAAGAATATAGAGGTTCAAATTTGATAGACTCAAACAAAGAGAATTTCGATTCAAATATAGGTTCGAAACTAAGATAAGATGATTAAATAATCAAAATAGAAAGATGAATAAGTTTATTGAATCGCGGACAACCTTAACCGGGTCGACCGTGACTTCAAGAATGAAATCGATGTAGAATTTTGAGGCAAATCTACATTCGATCTCGAGAAATATGATTCAGACATAGCAGGAGATAGATAGCATCGCGAACCGAGCATACAGAAATCTCCGGTAAATAAATTCCTATTGTAAAGGAGTTTTACCCTTTTACAAATAATTCGAAGATTGGTGAGGCCGACGATTCATTATATCGGTCATTCGAAGTGGAGTTACGGGGTACTCCTGAATTCAGAAGAATACGAATAGTGAGGGACAAGAATAGATTTTGGAACCGAGGGAACGTTCCAAAATTCAAAGGAATCGAGTCAAAAAGAAGAGATTGAAACTCGAATGAGAGTGATTCTGTAAATACATTTACCCTATATGCTAAGTTTTGCCTAGAGCTACCAAAAAGCTCTGATACCAACTATAACGACCCGCTATTTTGGACTATTCGCATCCGCACGTGTCGGACTTGAATAATTCAAAATACCGAATTGTTAATTTAAATTTGGCAAAACTAAGCATATACAGTAAATAAATAATCACAGATCACAGACATAGAGTAATAAATGCATCGGAAGCAAAAGATAGTAGTTCATGAAGCTAATATATACATATCAGAGTTAAATAAGGTACAACAGAAGTCTCGAATACAATAGTCAAATACAATATCAGTATACATCTCTGGAATCAACTGAATATCTGAAAGCTGGATAGACAGCTGGATCTCCAAGCAAAGCTCCAACTCCAAAGGTGAGTCTCGAATACTGGTACACTCAGTCTGACCCGAGCGTAAATCAAAACACAAAACACTCGAGTCGGGATTAACATTCTTATATCAATAAATCTAACTCAAGTGAAATAGCAACTAAATACAAGTAACTCAAAGGATGTTGGAATAACCATCCTTTAAGGATCCGTTAAACTATCTACTATATAGTAGTAGTGTACGCTAAGTAGATAATGTCTATCAGTAATATAAAGTATCAAAATAGCGTTAAGGTGTTACCATTATCCCCGTTAACACATTTTATATAAGTGTCATAGATTATACAGCACTGTAAACTCCACCGTAAACTAGTGGGATATCAGGGAGTACTCCATAGGTATAACACACAAAAAATTCGTAGTGGTCGCATATATAGGGATACAAGTATGACAAGGCACATGAGGCAATACCCAAGGTAGTGAAACTACCGTTTCCCTGATCCGTGCTGGTGAGAACGCATCGCCGCAACGATTGCAACACCGCGAAACAACACTCCCAAAATACGAGGGTGCACCAATCAACAATAAGTAATGAGTAGTTTACGAAGAAGTGTGTTCGCTCGAGGTGGCTAACCCCATTTGGCCCGGCACGGCTCCTGTTTTAGTCATTTCCAATTTGACACAAGTGTCAAGGCTATCCATTATCGTTCTCTTTCTTCAGTCATCACGTATGTCATTCCAACCACTTCATTCTGGATCACACTCCGCGTATAGTTATTAAAGTGGTTTTCGGTTTAGACAGAGAGTATGTCCATAACTGATTCCGGTTTCTTTAATAACTTTCATAATTTTTACCCCTATTGGTCGTTTAGTAAATTTCAAAACCAAATCAAATTCAATTTCATTTAAAATTTGTAAATCATTATTCCATTTGTCATTCTATATAAATTTTCATAATTTACGATTCAAACTTCAAATCACTATTTCAAAATCTTTTAATTGAATTTCAATTTTTTTTTTAAAACAATTCAAATATTGATTCAAGTTCGAATATAAGTTTCATTCCGAAATCATTAAATTAATTTAATTTAACATTCAAATCAATTTAAATTCATTGATCGATTTTATTCAATATTCATTAAGTAAATTTGTCAATAAAAAACAATGTCTATTTAATTTCCAATTCATTAAATCAATTACTTAAGTTCAACTTTATTATATCAAAACTTACAAATTAAATTAAATTAAATTTGTCAATCAAATTCTTTAAATTACAAGTCTTACTTTGATTTCAACAAATCACATTTTATTTCTTGTTAAAGAAATTCGATTTCACTTATTTACTTATTTAATTTAAACAAATTTCCAAACTTAATTATTACAGAACTCAATTTCACTTCTTAAAGAAGTTCAATTTCACTTATCAAAGAATTCAATTTTATTTAATCATTAAATAATTCAATCTCATTAAACTGTTAAATAATTTCAAAACTTAATTATTAAATAATTTCAAAACTTAATTCAATCATTTCTTAAATTAAACAACGTTCTTTCATCAATTACTTTGTTAATATTTTTCAGATTATTAAATAATAACATTTAAATTTCACTATAATTCACATTCCAACTTCATTTAAAACACTTATTATTTTATTAAAATAAAATCTTTATTTTATTTTTAAATCAAATTATTGACCAATCGGGTTTTTATTTAATTCTCTATCCTAAGTCAAAGTTTTATTTGGGTATTTATCATTTCAACCCGATTCCATTTCAATTCAAAAATCAAAGCATAGCAAAAGAAACTTGCACTGTGATAACTGGGATGTTATCAACATAAATAAACAAGCAATAACAACAATCAATAACAATCCAATAATTAATTCGAATAATCCCGAAATAATCATATTAATTCACATTGTTGTTTGTGCAAATTAATATAATTATTTCTAGAATCTACGTTATCATTTCATGTAGATTAAAGATTATTACACTAATCTTAATACGGTTCTTCACTGAATTGACTCAAACTATTTCATGTAGATTAAAGATTATCAACCATTATTGTTGGAATGCTATATCATGTCTCAACAATATTCCATGCATCTATGGTTTTCAAAAAAAATATTCATTCTATTTTTCCAATATGCATATTCACCATTGAACATGGGTGGTTTAACTATGGACTGACCCTCAGCGAAAGCATTATTAAAAGAAGCCATTAAAAAATCAAAATTTTAAAATAAAAAATAATTTTTGTTCCTAGCTCTGATACCACTTGTAGGATTGTTTTTGCCCTAGAGGGGGTGAATAGAGTGACACTAATAATAATAAAAAACTAATGCGGAAATAAAATAATAACAGAAAATAATGCAGTAGAGATCACATATAGATTTATCCGCTTCGCCAATAACCGACCTGCGTGTTGTCCCTGAGGTTTCTACTAGAAATTAAGTAGTCAGACGCTTACAACACATGTAAAATTGCAACACCCGCAAATTTGGTGAACCTAACTCTAAGCTCAAAACCTTGCTACTACTCGGCCACTGAGTTGCGGATTCTCAAACTACGCTCCATAGTTTGTATCTAGTTAGACGACTAGAAAGTAATACAATTTAAAAAATGAAAATAAAAATAAAACAAAATAAAACCAAAACCATATTATTTTAAACTAAAGCCCAATATTAAATAGAAGACCAGCCGAAAAATAAATAAACGAAAACTGTTCCCCTTTTTCTTCTATGTAAAATCTTCGGCCGTTGTTTCTTTGTTCCACTTCAAAGATTAGGGTTTCCAAAACATTGAAGCTTTACTTGAAAATTGATTTATTGAAATATGCTTTCATTTGATTGGCTTCGTCAACCAATTCTCTGGCCTTGATAGTTCGTGGCAACTTCAATTTTTGTCGAGCTCGATTAATGTGAAAGTGGTATATGATTTGTCCCCCTTTTTGATTTTGATTATTACTCGACTTGATTTGAGTTCTGGATTAGTTCATGATTTATTTTCTTGCTCTCTGATTTTGCTTGAATTCGAATAAGAATTTACCGATGAAGAATTTGAGTCAAATAGGGAACAAAACCGTAAAATCATCTTCGTATATTTTGTTTTGAGTTCTTCAATTTATCTGCTTGGCCATTTTACTTTTTCTTGAACTTCTGTGATAAATCTGACTTGTTCATATAATCATCAGTTGAATATTACTTGAATAGTTTGAGTCAATTCCTTCTTTTGCTCCTACGACTTTGGCATTTTGAATTTTGAGATGATCTGGACTTTGACTTGTTCAATTGTTCAATTCTTTGCTGGCATTCAATTTTCAATTTCCTTTCGAAACTGTTCCTTCACTTTGGTCGAACTGCTATAGATCATTTCTCTTGTAAACCGCTTCACTGTTTTAATGTGTTTTCTCTATGTATATACGTACATATATGTATGTATGTGTATGTGTAATTAATGCATATATATATGTCACCGTGCTTATGCTCATTCATGTGTGTCACCCTATGTTGCATGTTTGTCGCCTCTGATTCATGTGCACTGGCTTGCTGTACATGTTGAAATTCGTGTGTGGTCTCATTGAAGTCTTTCTTTGTACCTTGCTTTTGTTCATGCCTGAGTTTACATTTGAGTCTTCATGTTGCATTATTGAAACTGAGCTTGTTGTTGTGCGCTCTGACCAGTCTGGGTTCAATGATGACCTTATCTATTTGCATGTTGGATTCCATGTTCATAATTATGTTGTTCACTTAAGTCTAACTATATGTTGATCTGGTTCGCTTTATTTTTGTATTGTTTGAAGTTTGGTTCCTTGCAATTGCTTCGAGCCCCTGTGTAGAGTCAGATTGTATGCCTGAGTTTATTCACATTGAACTGCTTTACATTTTTGTCCACGGTTTGCTTTGAGTTGAATTTCCAGTTGCTTCGAGTTCCACTTGAGTCTGTCCTTATTTCTCTGACTTGTTAAGTTATATTTGTATTGCTATGTTACTTTGATCTCATTCCACTTACTCTAATCTGATCTGCATTATGCTTTGAGTTACTTGTAGTTAAACTGTTTGCATGCTCCACTGTGCTCATGTGCATTGTTCTCGTTATTTTTTTCTGGTTTGAAATCTAGTCTAGTTGCACCACTATTTGGAGTTTGGTTCCATATGACATTACTTCTCAGCATCCATTTATCATGTCTAGGCTTGTACTTTGAAGTCTGGTGTGTATGTGTTGATTTGCTTCGAGTTAAATTGCTTCATTCTTGTGTTCTATTCATGACTGCATTTTGTTAGCACCTGAGTCGAATCCAGCTTTTGCTTGGGTTTGACCTTGCGCTCACTTGTCCCTGTAGTTTTACCAAGCAAATATATTGCGGTGTGCACAACATTATGGCATGTATAATGAAACACTGTGCATGCCACAAGTTCTTCATGTAAGATGAATTAAAAAATAAATGATGACGAACAACCTAAATAACTGAGGCAAATAGTATTTTCAAACACGCACTTCATTGTACACAACAAAATATTTTGTTTTTTTAATTTTACTACGTCGGTGTTTTTTTTGCAAGCATTTCAGATGCTGGATTCAGGCTGGAACAGAGTTGAAGATCAAATTCGAGTAGGGGTGAATATGTAGTGACTTAGAATTCTAAATTTGAAAATTATGTTGTAACTGAAATTGTATTGTAATTGAAAATGTGTAAATGTAGTGAGAGCTCATATTTGTACTATTTGAATTTGTAATAAAATATTTGCTTGAACATGAACTTTGAGTTATTTATTTTATTCAATAAATATTTATTTAATTATGTGTAAAATAAAATAGTACAATAATAAATATATTTAAGCGAATATTTATGTTTATTATCATCAAACAAAAATCATACACTAGCATATTTTACAGTTGAAATGGTGAAAAGATTAAATGTACATCCATGGACTAGAGATCCAATGGTTAAGATATTTGGTTGATTGATTTATACTGAGTTGAATTTTTTTGATAATAGATGTATTCACACTATAATCGAGCGTTAGTGGCCGATAACACATACATTTTTATTTTTGAATGCCAAATTGGTTTTACACTATTAGATTTTACCATGTTAACATCAATATTTATGGGGTTGAACACACTCGGTAATAAGATGGAAGTTGGAGTCGTTTTGGCAACATCAGTTAATTTTTATCCCCACTTGTCAATAATGATATAAAGATTGGAAATGTCGCTTTATCTCATTTAGTCAAATATTTTGTTGAGGATTATATAATGCAAAATTATAATAATCTAGATCACATTGCTAGAATATTTATATTGTACATGATGGAACTCTTTTTTTGATAACAATTAATGATATAACTAGTCTTGGGTATTTTGAGGTGGTTATGAATTTGGAAGCAGTTCAACAATGTAATTGGGGTTCAGTTATTCTGATATAATTATACCAAATTCTAGATTTATCTATGACTAAGGAAGGTCACATCATTGGATTTGTTGAGTTTTGTAGGTACACTAACTTACCATAGACTTGAATTATTATATCTTACTTGTCGAACTATTTATTTGCTTAACATAATACTATTTTTATTTGCAGCATTGGTACTTCGAGTATATGACAGTCTGCGGCTATATTGTAAAAGAAAATGTGAAGCAATTATCCTACCCAATACTAAAAACATGGAAAAAAGGAAATAGAGCCAAAAAATATGATATTATAGCTCATTTGTTTTCCAGCACTCATTCTCATCGACAGGCTAGTCATATAAATTGGAATCCACGGAATTCCTCATTCGCATCTGATTTGAATGAGGTTTTAGTTTCTCGTAACCTATCGTTGAAATTATTGCCTCTCCTTTCTCCTTCAGGAGAATTCTATGAGCTATTTCTACATGAGCGGTGTTATCAATAGTTGATCAACCTTATAGCTATCTGTAACAACCCGCATATTTATCGATTTTATATTTAAATATTTTATTTAAATATTTTATCGTTAGTCGGATTATAGTCCGAAAAGCTACTTTTTGCATACGTTCAAATTAGGACTCGAGACCACTTCCATTGAGTTCGAAACGTCGTTTGCAACTTTTTTAAGTATAAGCATTGATATATTTGGAGTTGGTGGAATTTCACCACTTTTTCACTTGAGACCATTAGTTGGGCTTTTAACCTATTAAACCCAAACCCACCCTCTCCTCTTCATAACTTTCTAATTGCTTTAAACCTTCAAGCTTCTTCAAAAATGGTAGTGGGAATGGGAAATTAAAACTCCAAGCTCAAATTCAACTTCAAATCCATCATTCAACTCCAAATTCAACAAGAAGACATTGGATTCAAGCTTCTTGCATTGGGATTGAAGTGGGATTGATTCTTGCTTGCTTTGTTCTTCATTTTCATTGGTTTTTGGTGAAAAGGTGAGATTTTTATCTCACATTCTTGTCTATATCTATCTTGGACTGTTGGGAATGAATTCCCATCACTTTAGCATGTACATTTGCATTTGGTTTGGATTGGATTGGCAAAAAGCTCCTATTTTGTGTTTTTGGTGAATTTCTGCACTTAGGTCGTTCTACCGCTATTAGGTCGGCCAACTCGCTAGGTCGCTCGGAATTAGGTCGTAGGTCATAGGTCGTAGGGCCATAGGTCGTTAGGTCGCTCCAGGCATCGGCCGTCCACCTTTAGTTTGCTCGATCATGCTTAGGTCGTTAGGTCGCGTGTCAATTAAGTCGCTCGGCCATTATAGGCTATAGGTCGTCCCCCTTAGCTCGCTTGGCATTGGGTCGTTAGGTCGCGCGTAACCACTAGGTCGCTTGAACATTTTTACCCGCTTACCCTTTTAGGTCGCGTGGCACTTTAGGTCGCATGACCTTTATACTTTTAGGTCGTAGGCCTTAGCTCGTTAGGGCTTTAGGTCGTAGGCCTTAGCTCGTTAGGGCTTTAGGTCGTAGGCCCTATCTCCCCTTTTGGTTGTTTCCTTTTTTAGGTCGCGATATTTGTTAGGTCGCTCAGCCTAGTTAAGGCGTTAGGTCGCGTGGCCTTTAAACCCTTAGGTCGCTCACATAGATAGGTCGCATGACCTTAATTCCAGTTAGGACGCATGACCATTGTATCGTTAGGTCGTTTGACCCCCTTTCCCGTTAGGTCGCATGGCCTGTTTGAGCTTAGGTCGCGAACCACATTAAGTCGCTCCTATCCACTTTAAGTCGCTCGGCCTTACTTGATTTAGGTCGCTCTCCTTATTACTTAGCTCGACCTCGTTAGGTCGCTTGACCCCATTCCAATTAGGTCGCTCGGCCTTCCCACCTGAGTCACGCCCTGTTAAGTCGCTCAAGTGCTTGGGTCGCTCCATCCATAGGACGCGTGCTTGGCACATTAACCCCTTAGGTCACTCGCCGACTTAGGTCACTACCTCTTTAGGTTGTTAGGCCGTTTGTGCCTTAACTTGTTTACCCTTAGGTCGTTGGCCTTAAGTAGCTCGACCTATTTTACTTTAAGTCGTTGCACTTTAACTCGGCCACGTTTGGTCGCATGGGTATTTCTACTTGATGGGTTTTGAACTGATTTCCTTGGATTTCATTCACGTCTTCGAACGTGAATTTTTGTGACTTGTTGATTCTACAATCAATTTCTGTGATTTGTCACTTTAAAAATATAAAGGTTTCAATACTAGTAGTAAATATCAAAACTCTTTCATCAAAACGATTTCAACTCTATTTTATTACAAAAGCTCTTTTCTTAAACCTTTTTCCAATCTATTAGTATATACAAGCCTTTACCTCACTCGGATGAGAAATCTAATTAAACGACTTAGTAAAACAAGTGGTATGAAACGCTTACGTTTACTTCGTCGGTTAATTCTTGGACTTGTTCGATTGAACCTCTTGTGACAATTTTCTAGTGAAGATTTACAGTTTGTTCGTAAATATTTAAGTTAAGCAAGTGGTTATGGGACACAAAGCTAAACTTTTATATTTACTAGCTTAGTGTAATTGACACTTCTCATTGATCATGACGATCATTTTATGATTTAGACTAGCAATTGTGCGATGTCTCTTTGTTTGCTAGGTTAGGCTAGACACCATTTGTGTGATTCCACTCACACATACCTTTTTGCTTTTTGGTTAGCCTAGACACCATTTGTGTGATTCCACTCACACGTACCTTTTCGTTGCGAGGTTAAGCTAGACATCATTTGTGTGATTCCACTCACACATACCTTTTTGCTTTTTGGTTAGCCTAGACCTCATCCGAGTGATTCCGACTCACCCATATGGGGTAGCTCCCCATGGTCTTCGGACCGTCATGTGATAGGCCTCTTTCCCTTTTTCTGTGATTTCTGGATTTCTTATGTTGATTTCTGGAATTTATATCATTGACTTGTTATGAGTACAAGTTTAGGGTATGATGCCCTCTTTGGATCTTTGAGAAGATTCTTGTGATATTGATTTATCTCTTATTGATTGATCTTCTGTTGATCATCATTTGCATACTTATAGTAGTATGTCAGTATGGATATTTTATGTTATGCCATATCTTTTATTTTATACCATGTCATCTGATATTTATAGCTAGACTGATCCGTTTATTATTTTCTTAAATAATACTAGGGTCGGACCGAGATGTTACAGGTGCTTCTGCATGACTTCTTCCCGGGGTTTGCTACTCTGACTTTTGGCTAACTATTTAGATTAGCAGTTTATGTTGTATACACTTGAGATATAGACTCATAGTTGTATTCTTTTGTATAGCACGTGTTGCTATTCTTTTGTATTATTGTGGATCTTTTTGACCACTACTCTGATGTACACTTTCATATGTTAGTTATATATCCATATCTTCTTCCGCCTTTGTGATATGGATGTCTGTGACTGATTGTGTTATGCTTATTTCTATGTTTGTTTCCAAAGATTATTTATAGCCACCGTGTGATAGTTTTGAGTTTGTATCGGTATGTCGGACTTCCTCCTTAAATGAAATGCATGCTATATTATCTGACATAGCGGTGCTCGCACAAAGAGGTTACATGGATGGTCGCTCCTCAACAGCCTTATTCTCCGTGCTAGTTGACAGCACTACATCGTAGTGTTCTTGGCTAGCGTGGGTATAGAGGTGGGGCGTCACACTATCCCTTTGGATCATCCTCTGCAAATGTCCTATAGAATAACATACCACAGCTACATGAAAATGGAAAATGAGCTATATCAAGATGGCTACTAACATTACATCTATCTGGGACAAAACATAGACTACAACGTGTATTGGAAGTTAATTGCTAAAGATGTCGATCAATTTTACTAGATGCTGTAGTTCATATTATGAATATGGATTTTTTGGCCCTTGTGCTCCTAAGTTAGGTATTAAAACCTAGTCGTTTTGTCTTTAGAAGTCAACTATTCATCGTAGTTTTATCCCCCACCCGAGCAAGCAGATTGGGTAGAGGATCCTAGTTGGTACATGCAGTCGGCTTGGAGGGATCCGAAACATATGCCTCAATTGTCTGACTTACCCTCAATCCCATCTCACTAATCAATCGATGGTTTATGGGAGATGAACATGGGTATGTGACAACTTTTTATTTAAAAATCATAGTATTATGAGGATAGGAGGCAGAGCATAAACAATGCAGCAAATGATTTTGTAAGTTTATAATCTCTAATTCCAAATATATTCTACAATCCTCTTTTTTTTATGCTTAGTGTTTTGTTATTTGGTTTTTTTATGTAGGACATAGAGATTAGAAAGGGCGCCAAGTTGTGTCATGCAACAAAAGCATTGGGTCAATCGAAATCACAAGGAAAACAATTCATCAAATCTAAGGCAGGGACGAGGATGAAGATAACGATGAATACGACGATGGCGACGAAGATGATGATGAATATGACGATGAATACGATGATGAAGACGATGACGACGTAGATGACGATGATGTTGCGGTTGTATGCAATAGATGTAGGGTTAAGTTCAAAATTTCAACCATTGCATCTTCTACTTTAGGTATATGTCATAATTTATAGTCAAAATCAAACATGATCCGTATATTTAGTTCTATATTTGATTATTGTATACATGTTTGAACATGGAGATGAAGGTAAGAGGAAGAGTGGTGAAACTATTAGTCAGATGACATCTTTATCTAAAGGGAAAGGGAGTAAGAGTGGAAAGGCAAAGAAAACACTAGGTTTAGAGGATTTTTAGCGGTCGTTTAATTTTAGCGATGTTTTCATGATTTGATATTTGGAATTTTTTGATCTTGATGTGTTTATGTCTTATGGTTGTGGATAATTTTAGGGCTATAGATTGTTAAATAACGATGTGTAGCAATGATTTCATGATGTGATTTCATGGTATATATTGTTAGTACCTTAAATATAGATTTTGATGAACAACCATATAAATAATACTACTAACATATCTTCGAGTTGTGTAGTACTTTCAGATATATTATGGAGACATTTTAGAAAGACAAAAAAACTCAGTGGAAGCAACTAAATTGTATATATAAATATTAATCAGAGTAAATGAAAGAACAAAACTAATTGAAGGAGAATGAAACGCAAATGCTGTAATGATAGAGATATTTGAAGTGATGAGTAATTTTTTGAATCTTAGAATCTATGTTAACAACCCACGACAAGTATACTTGAAGATTATTAACCATTGACCTCAATAAAATCATAAAATATCCACAAATATAAAGAACTTTGAAATCTGAAATTCAAAACAATTTATTGGGGTTCTTAGTTTTTTATACACATGAATGTCGACATATTCCCAAAAGTATGTCGAAATATTGATGGTTTTTCTATTTTCTAAATTCAAATGAAAGGATTTCACCTTCGTCCCTTCACCAATTGACATGTCTCTTCAACAACTATATAATGACTTTGAAAAATGAAAATTTAAAATATAACTTTACCATTTTCTCTTGATCTTTCATTTTCATAATTATGTGAGAAAGATACATTGCATATTCTTCCACTCTATTTGCAAATCCATATGATTTCACTCTAATTCTTCAAGATTTTGCAAACCACACAAGATCGAATTTTTTTAATTGAATTCATATCATTCTCTCACTAATTTCATCCTATTCCTTAAAGAGTTCAAAGATATATTGCTATTGGAGGTCTATAGGGTCATCGTACTGAATTTTGCAAGAATTTATATTGAAGATGCAACTACCTTTCATACTATACTATTGGTTGCAAAGAATAGTCTATGAATCAAGTGGGTGATCTTGAAGTCCAAAAAATCAAGAGGTTGCATATTGCAGCCCTATGAAATCAAGATTGTAAAGGTGTTCTTACCAAACATGGAAAGCAAGTGATGATAGTAAAATCTGTATGGTGTAGTGTAGGACTAGATGTAGGATTGGACATCCAAACCAATAAAAAAATTCCTGGTATTATTTATTGTATTGCACCTGTCACGAACAGGATTTTCGACGCTCAAAAATCGACATTAGTACTTCCTCTGTATAGCATGCCGAGCAATCGAGTGTCGGAAATACCAAATCATTAGAGGAAAAAAAGAAAGAGGTAGAAGAAATAGAAATAAAAACACAGAATATCACAATTGTAGCGGAACAATAATATAATAGATAATAACACATCTTTATACAAAAAGAACTATAACTGTTACTTATGCATTACATCATCAGAGTACGACAATCAATAACTCAATACATGACAGTTATAATAACTTGTCCTCACTAGAGAAATGCATACAACCTATAATATACAGTGGAATATAATCAACTACATGGAATACGCCTCGGTCATCCAACTCGTCTCCTGAGCTCCATAGCATCCTAACTTGAATCTGTAATACTCGGTCTGATCTGAGCATTATAATAAAATAACACCCAAGTCAGCTAGGAAAACCAGCGTGAGAAAACACACTCAATTTGAATTATAATAATTATCAAAATCTTTTGAAAAACAACGGTATCTCGTAAGAACACATCACACATAAACAAGACTGGTTTTTACCTTATGATAACCAAAAAACTTTATATCAAAATCGTCTGATATTATAATAATGTCTAAACAAAATAAATAGAAAATACCTGAAACGATTGCATCTCACGTTTCGGCATAGTTAGACACAATCAAAACTGTACGGCGCTTATTGGAGAATGAATTCCATACAATGACTAGGCACTGGGGTACCACCTATCACGGTACACTCTAGAAAAATAGACCAAGGACCTCACGCAGAATCCCCTACAACACAAGACCGGCCCTATCTCTAACCTGGATAGAACCAAATATGTAATCACCCTGGGTATTCCCACCCTTATCGAGAGCTCTTTTGCATGCGTCATCATATCCATAATTTATAATATTTCCAAGGGTATCTAGAAAGGTGATAACAAACCCTAATTGGGTATGACCCATTTAACTTTGCTGCATATCCCATGATTTTCAGTTATTCTGGTTAATGAGGCTTAAGGATACGATTGCCTTTCAAGTAAAATTTCACTTAGAATGCTCATCGTCCTCCATTGACGATGTTTTGATAGTATTCGTCCATACAAGTTGTCCTAGGTCTGGACAAACCGAATCACTATCTTCATCATCTTCACGGTATCCATTCGTAACGCTCAAATCGGATCGAAGCGGTTTTCGGATAATTAATCCAATCTCGATCTCTTCGAAACAATCAACGAAATTGGCCAAATACTTCATAGTTAGTTATTTAACTATCAATATAACATCCATAAGTAGTCACTATGCCCATATTATAATTTTTTCCAAAATCTATTTTCAAAATATCTTTATAAGATATATATTCAAATCCCTTTCAAAATTCAATATTTGAGACACCTCAAATATTTGTATCCATATCAGGATATTTCAAACCATATCTTATTTCAACACTTAGAAAATATTTTACAAAAAATTATATTTTTCTAAAACCCTTACTTTCCAACACTTAGGAAAGTTTCATTTATTTCTCTTTTCTCAAAACCCTTTGCAATTTATATTGTAAATTCCATAACTCGTTTATAACGAATTCTTTATGTTCCGGGTTAAGTATGCTCAAAAACCATTTCCTTCAAAAACATTTGAATTTTTTTTAAAATAGATATGGAAATCAACACGCAGTGTCAACCATGGATTCACAGCTCAATGGTTACGTCTCTATCCCAGAGAAATCCAAACTTAACTATTAGGAATCTCTGCCTCCAATTTTGCCATAAAAGTATATCATTACTTTCCGAAAACTTTATATGATAATTATCTCAAAATAATGCTTATAAAGTTTCTATAATAATTTCCAATTTTAATTTAAGTAATACTCTTAAATAAAAGTTATTAAATAAGACTATATTAATATTGAATAATTTATGTTTTAAATAATAAAACTGATTAATTCTGATTTATTAATAAAATTCTAATAGATTTAAAAGACTTGTTTATAAAACTTATAATTCATTTTGACAATCTAAAAATATATAAATAACTAACTTTCTAGAAATATTCTTATCTAAAACATTTTTAAATTACCTAGTTTAATAATTAAAAATCCTCTTTTCAAAACAACTCATCTTCTCGATAAAAACATATTTTTCAATTCCAATATAACAAATCTAATATTTATAAATCTCACTCGATTTATCACCAATCGAATTACGTTCTCAATTACATAAATCCTTTTTCGCAATTTTCCAAAAGGAAAATCGATCATTTTTTTTAACCGATTTACCCATCTCATTATAAATTCTTATCTTGAATCTATATCTTCAATTTATCAACTAACAATCATTTTACTATATTTATAAACATTGTCTATAAATCCCACGGTCTTATTTCCAGTTTATAACGGTGCCACATCACTTAAATCCATTATTAATTGATTTTTAAATTAAATTCCATTCATAAGTCAATTTCTTAAATTGAATTCGATTTATAAATTAACTTCTTAAGTAACCCAACTATATTCCAAAAACAATAAATCTCAATTTTACTTCCATTTCGTAATTTAGAAATCTTATTTAAGATCCAGTATAACCAATTTTATACTCAATTCCAAATTCACTTCTATTCTTCAAATCTATTAAAAGTCTTGATTTTTTAAACCTTTTATATTTAAACAAGTACCACCTAAGAATTTATTATTTAAAACCCTTTATATGCTTTATTCCAAAATCTCTATTTACAATATTTCGAAAGAGTTGAGTACAAATTTAAAGTCAAACTATTTATTTTATCCAAATAAATTTCTTTTAATTAATCATAAATCCTATATAAATACACCACTTCCAAAATCCCTTTTTAATTTCTTTTCAAATTCAAATATATAATTATGGTATTTTAAGTACTAAAATCTAGGTCAATTCAACCATAGCATCCAATAAATTCAAACCACACTATAATCTATCACAGATTATTCAACATATCATATATCACTATATATGAAATTTAAATTCAACTTTTTTGAGGAATTCGGTTGGATCCCTCCAACATGTTTCCCTATATCCATAGATGTTAATACAACATAAAAATAGCAATCCTGCTTCAAGGCGGGATATCGCGGTAATATAGGGTCATCCGCTATTATGCGGGGCGTATAGGGTCTCATCCGCGGCAAAAGGCGGGAATAAAATCCAACTAATAATATATACTACTATATATGTTATAACATCCAACCGATAATAATTATAAAATCATCCAATTATCCAATAATTAATTTTAATCATTTAAATTTAATTGGAGAATGAGATTTACTCACTTTGATTTTTAATTTGCTTTCGCATTCTGGTTCCGATTAAATTCGAACGCGTTTGAATTTATCTGAAAATTCTGCAAGCTCCAAATTCGATCAATTTAGTTCCTATGCGCTGTATTCATTGATACGAACACAACGAAACAAACTACGTGTCGATTGGACCTAAAACGAACGAAGTATGCATTTTATATGAATTTGGAATTTGCTAAAGCCAATTATATAATTCAAAACACTATTAAAAATCTCATTACTCACCACCCTTTAGCCCAAAGCCCACGAACACAAAGCAAACCCGACCCTACTGCTATAGTACCTCCTTCTTCCCCTTTTCTTTTTTTCTCTGTTGAAACCCAAATATACATGCTGCTGTGCACTTGCATGCCGCCGACCATCGATAAAAGCCCCCTCAACCATCGCCAAACAATCCCTCTTCGCTCGAGCTTCTCGATGGACCCCACTTCTTCCCCCTCGATCCACGCCATCGAAAAATGACCTGACACCTCCACAATGCCTCGCCACAGTCATGGTGACCAAAACTTGATCGAAGTCCACGAATCCAAGGCCGTAGAAGTGCTTCAATCCCTTAATCCTAAAAATCACCTCTGTTGCTCGAATCGATGCCTACATCCCCTAGAAACTCAAACCCTTAAACCCATGCCACTCACAGACGATCATCCTAACTCACGACCGCACTACCCAAAACGCCTACTAAAATGAAGCTTAGGCTAAAACAAGAATTTGCAAATTGGTTTCGTGATTTTTAAGTGAGTATATTGTGGGCAAGGAATTTTTGAAGTTTGCAATTGCTTTTTTTTCTTTACGGTAACAGTTGCGTGTGTTTAAAAGAGGAGGGAAACATATTTTAAACGCCAAGGGTACAACCATTTGAGTGAAAGAAAGGAAGTTGGTGTGAAAGTGGTCAAGTCAACATAAAAATATACTATTCAAATTTTCAAATCGTCTCGATTACGTAGCTTAAATTCTTGAACCCTATCGAGGTGTGCCACTGGATGTTCATAATGTTATACCCATATTCCGAACGCAATGGAAAAGGTTTCAAGTCCTAATTCGATCGTATGGAGAAGATGTCTTTCTGAACCCAATTATTATATTGCATTTTCGATATTAATTCCAGCGCGTTTCTATTTCGTACGACCAAACGTCAACTCTAAATGCAACAAAATTTGAAACCCGATAATAATACACTATTACAGATCAGTGGAACTGCTTTCATCGAATTCTGAGACTATGCCCCGAAGGGCTATTTTTATATGCTAATTTAAACGAGCTATTTTTAAATTGAACAAATCGCTTTTGAATTCAATATAAAAAGTTCTATTACCTTCATTCTTATTTATATAAATTTAATAAGCCTTTAAATTATTTTTATCAAGCTTAAAACTCAAGATTCAATACTTTAACCAATTTTCAATTATTAAGTTATCCAATAAATCATTATATTTGAAATTCAGGTTAAAAATTAACTTTTAAATATTTAAAATCAATAAAATATTCCAATTTTAGATAACCAAAATTCTAGATCGTTATATTCCTCCCCCTTAAAAGATTTTCGCCCCCAAAATTACCAAGGCAAGAAGAATGGTCCAAAACCTATTATCTTTTTCAAACCCAAACAGTTTAAACAACTTTCCAAAATCAATTTATTGAAAATACAATATAACTTTTACTAATTTTCAAATTCATCCACAGATTCCAGATAATATTATTAACTCAATCATTTCAGATTCTAACTTAAATTCAATTTTAGTCATTAAAAATTTTCTAACTCCTTAAATTTTCGAAAATTTTTGCCAGCGTCTCCCTTGCGCAGCTAGATTTAAACAACTAAAAATCGCCATCACGGGCCCAATTCATCAAAAGAAAACAAAAGTCAAGTGGCTCAATCATAAAATCATCAATTTCAACAACAATTTAAACATGCACCTTTTTGTCAGGGAATCAAATTTTACTTCTGAAATCAAACATATCAATTTAGCTTTTGCTTTTAAATACCTGCACCTTACTTACTAATAATATCCAATCACATAATTCAAAATCATTTTATCTTTTTTTTTCAAAATTTACTTTACTTAAGCCCGTACGATGTACATATATCATCCGTACGCAATATCAAATCTGATCACTCACTTGATCACATAATTTCACTTCTGAACTAGTATCGTTCACACGACTTTCTAGTGCGGACTCAGATCTGGTTTCTTGATTAGAAATCATCATGCTCCTTGCATATCCATATACCATGATAGATAATCGCAGAATCAATCAAAAGTCCATATCCAATGTTCGCCATCGAGAATCGAGCGAAAAATCCAAATTCGGATCGATATAAATTATCTTGAAATTCTATGCTTGAGTCTGGATCAAATCATCATGCAATAAAAATAATATGTACGACTTACGTATTTATTTCGATTAATTATTAGCTCTCCCCATTTTTCTTATTCACATTTGTTTCATTTCCATTCAATTATTCAAATTATCATTCATATTTATACTTCACATTCGCCTATTTATTTGGTATATACCTTAAATACCAATTCCATTTATGAATTTCACCATCAAATTTCCTTAAGTCAATTATGACATTTACACAAAACTCTGATGTTATTATCACTTCACCATTTAAATTTACATCCATTTCTATTCCAATTCAATTTCAATTCCATTTAACTTACTAGTTAAATTAATTAGTTCATCCACAAATTTATTTCCAATCTTAATAGATTCCATTTCCAATAATTATTTCATTTAGCCTACTTAGGCTAAATTTTCAAAATTCGCTTAATTTAACTTAGTTCAAGTTAACTGCCATTCCAAAATCAAATTTCCAATTTTTTATAAGATATCAAACTTACTCATATTCCATAAAATATATTAAATCAAAACTCCAGAGTTTAAACAATTTATTAAATATTTCAAAATCATTTTTGAAATCATATATACCCAAAATCCCTTGGTATTTCAAATCATTCCTTTGAATACCAAAATCAAATCAGTTTTACCAAAACAAAAACTTCAATGGTAGCAATTCCTCTCTTAGAAACTCGAAAATGAACGTCGATGCTGCAGTCATCGCTGAAATTATTTTTCAGCGACCGAAGTGAGTTCACTGCCTTTATTTCCCTTTAAATTTCCTTTTAAATATTTCCAATTCAAAATATTTTCTCCAAGTAATATCACTTTTATTTTCCAAGACTTTGAAAAAACATTTTAGAACCAAGGGAATTAAATTCCCAAATTTCTAACTTTTAATTCCTTTATAAATCGTATTTATAAACCATATCAATTTTTAAATCACATTTACAAAACCATGTTTACAAAATCCCGTTTTGTTATATGAATTATTTCTTAACTTTGATTATAATATCAACTTTTATTCAATCACCATCACAACAAATGATAATGGTTTAATATTATCATTTCCTAACTACCAAGCAAACCATATATAACTATAATAATTTATGAAAATTATTCCTTTATATATAAAAATAATCTGGGTAAAATTATTTCATTTACCCCATTGTATAAGTGCTCAGAGATCCCTATCAATACATTAATTACTCGTATTGACTAGAATCCATAAGCCACTCGACTGACCAACCAATACAACATAAAACAACTTGTATATCACCAACAAATACACGCTTATATCTATTAATACACTCAAACTCATTCTAGGGTACTACTGACCCTATCTCTAATGAATCACCCCATCAAAGCCAAGGTTCTCACTTAACCATCAGCTCTGATACCAAATGTCATGAACCGAATTTTCGAACCTTGAAAATCAACATTAGTACATCCTCTGTGTAGCATGCCGAGCATTCGAGTATCGAAAATACCAGATCGTTAGAGAAAAAGATGAAAGAGGTAGAAGAAAATAGAAATAACAATATAGAATCTCACAATCGCAGCGGAACAATACATAATAGATAATAACACGTCTTTATACAAAAAGAACTATAACTATTACTTATACATTACATCATCATAGTACAACAATCAATAACTCAATACTGGACAGTTATAATAACTTGTCTTCGCTAGGGTAATACATACAGCCTATAATACATAGAGAAATATAATCAAGTACGTGAAATACGACTCTGTCATCCAGCTTGTCTCTTAAGTTCCATAGCATTCTAACCTGAATCTGTAATATTCGGTCTAACTCGAGCATTATAATAAAATAACACCCGATTCAGTCTGAAAAACCAGCATAATAAAACAAACTCAATTTAAATTATTATAGTTATCAAAATCCTTTGAAAAACAAAAGTATCTTATAAGACCGCGTCACACATAAACACGATAGGTTTTTACCCTACGATAACGAAAACACTTTATATCAAAATCGTCTCATATTATAATAGTGTCTAAACAAAGTAAATAGAAAATAGTTGAAATGCTTGCATCTTACGTTTTAGTATAGTTGGACACAGTCAAAACCGTACGGCGCTTATTGGAGAATGGATTCCAAACAATGCTAGGCACAGCGGTACCACCCATCACGGTACATGTCTAGAAAATGTACGGAGGACTTCGCAGGGATCTCCTACAAGATAAGACCGGCCCTATCCCTAACCTGGATAAAACCGAATATGTTATCACCAAGGGTATTCCCACCTTTATCGAGAACTCTTTTGCATGTGCCACCGTATCCATAATTTATAATATATTTGAGGGTATCTAGAAAGGTGATAACATACCCTAATTGGGTATGACCCAGTTAGCCTTGCTACAGTCCCATGATTTTCGGTCATTCCGGTTGATGAGGCTTGAGCCTACGATTACCTTTTAAGTACAATTTCACTTAGAATGCTCATCGTCCTCCAATGACGATGTATTAATAGCATTCGTCCACACAAGTTGTCCTGGGTCTGGGCAAACCAAATTATTCTCTTCATCATCCTCACGGTATCCATTCATAACGCTCAAATCGAATCGAAGTGGTTTTTAGATAATTAAATTCGGTCTAAATCTCTTCGAAACGATCAACGAAATTGGCCAAATACTTCATAGTTGGTTATTTAACTATCAATATAACATCCATAAGCAATCATGAGGCCCATATTATAATTTTTTCCAAAATCTATTTTCAAAATATCTTTATAAGATATATATTCAAATCCTTTCCAATTTTCAATATTTAAGACAACACAAATATTTATATCCATATCAGGATATTTCAAACCATCTCTTATTTCAACACTTAGAAAATATTAAAAAAAAAATCTAAACACCTTACTTCCCAACACTTAGGAAAGTTCCATTTATTTCTCTTTTCTCAAAACCATTCGCAATTAATATTGAAAATTCCTTAACACGTTTATAACAAATTCTATACATTTCGGGTTCCTTAATCAAATCTCTTTATTCAAAAGTATATACTTATCTTACCGAAATAAATATGTTCATAAATCCTTTCCTTCAAAAATATTTGAAAAACCTTTTAAAATAGATATGGGAAGCACCGCGTGGTATCAACCATGGATTCATAGCTCAATGATTACGTCTCTATCTCAAAGAAATCCAAAAGTTAACTACAAGCAATCTCTACCTTCGATTTCGCCATGAAAGTATGCCATTTCTTTTCGAAAACTTTGTTTGATAATTATCTCAAAATAATGCTTATAAAGTTTCTACAATAATTTCCAAGTTTAACTTTGGCAATACTCTTAAATAAAAGTTATTATATAAGACTATATTAATATTGAATAATTTATCTTTTAAAATAATAATACTGATTAATTTTAATTTATTAATAAAATTATAATTGATTTATAAGACTTGTTTATAAAACTTATAATTCATTTTGACAATTTAAAAATATTTAAATAACTAACTTTCTTGAAATATTCTTATACTAAAACATTTTTAAATTACCTAGTTTAATAATTAAAGATCCTCTTTTTTAAAAGAACTCATCTTCTCGATAAAAACATATTTTTCAATTCCAATATAAAAAATCTAATATTTATAAATCTCGCCCGATTTATCACCAATCGATTTACGTTCTCAATTACATAAATCCTTTTTCACAGTTTTCCGAAAGGAAAATCTATCATTTATTTTTTAACCGATTTACCCATCTCATTATAAATTCTTACCGTGAATCTAAATCTTCAATTTTTCAACCGATAATCATTTTACTATATTTATAAACATTGTTTATAAATCACACGGTCTTATTTCCAGTTCATAACGGTTTCACATCACTTAAATCCATTATAAATTGATTTCTAAATTAAATTCCATTCATAAATCAGTTTATTAAATTGAATTCCATTTATAAGTTAACTTCTTAAATAACCCAACTATATTCCAAAAACGACCTTATCACGATTTTACTTCCCTTCCATAATTTAGAAATCTTATTTAAGATCCAGTGTACCCAATTTTAAAATTATTTCCAAATTCACTACTATTTTTTCAATCTATTAAAAATCTCGATTTTTTAAACCTTTTATACATAAACAAGTACCACTTAAGAATTTATTATTTAAAACCCTTTATGTTCAGTATTTCAAAATCTCTATTTACAATATTCTGAAATACTAAGTACAAATTTAAAGCCAAACTATTTATTTTATCCAAATAAATTTCTTTTAATTAATCTAAAATCCTATACGAATACTTCAATTCCAAAATCCCATTTTAATTTCTTTTCAAATTCAAATATATAATTATGGTAATTTAAATACTAAAATCTAGGTCGATTCTACCGTAGCATCCAATAAATTCAAACCACACTATAATCTATCATAAATTATTCAACATATCATATATCACTATATATGAAAATTAAACTCAATGTTTTTTAGGAATCTAGTTGGATCCCTCCAACCTGTTTTCTTGCATTCACAGATGTTAATACAATATAAAAATTCGAAGCGGGATATCGTGGTAATATAGGGTCATCCGCTATTATGTGGAGTGTATAAGGTCTCATCCGCTCCAATAGGCGAGAATAATCAATCCAACTACTAATATATACTACTATACATGTTATAACATTCAAACGATAATAATAATTATCAAATCATCCAATCATCAAATAATTAATTTTAATCATTTAATTTTAATTACAGTAATCCAAATGAGTGAGATTTACTTTGATTTTTAATTTGCTTTCACGTTCTTGTTTCGATTAAATTTGAACGCGTTTGAATTTATCTGAAAATTCTATAAGCTTCAAATTCAATCAATATAGATCCTATGCATCATATTTGATAATACGAACTCAACGCGACAAGCCACGTGTTGATTGGACCTAAAACGAGCGAAATATGCATTTTATATGAATTTGGAATTTGCTAAAGCCATTTATATAATTTAAAACACAACTAAAAATCTCATTACCCACCACCTTTGAGCCCAAATCCCACGAACACAAAGCAAACTCGACCTTATTGCTACAATACCTCCTTCTTCACTTTTTCATTTTTTCCTCTGCTAAAACCCAAACGTGCACGTTGTTGTGCACTTGAACGCCGCCGACCATCGATAAAGGCCCCTGCAACTGTAACGATCCCATTTTAAAAGCAAATTTAAAATTGTAATTTGATTAAGTTTTTGGTTAAATTATGGATTTGTTTGAATTTTTCAAATTTAATAAGATGTATTTACTTATATATTTTTATAAATTGGATTTTGAAACTTAAATGTGATTGAATTGGATTAGAAACAAAATTTTGATTTGGAAATTCAAAATGAATTTTCTTTAAAGGGTTATACTGGGAAAAATAATAACAATATGTATAATTATTTATTTAATGTATGGATCGTGTTTTAAATCCATTTTTCTTTATGAACTATAAGAAGTATAAGATTTATCTTATCAATATTTAATGTAAAGTATAAAATAAAAATATATGTTATAAATGTAATGTTTGGGAATTAAACTATAAATAGAAATTAAATTTTAGAATTTATGTTAATAATAAAAGTATGAAGATTTAACTATAAAATGATAATAAATGTAATACATATACATTAGGCAAGCAAGAAAATATCTAAGTTTAATAAAAAGGTTTTAATTTTTTTTTTAAATTTCTATGAACTAAGTGTAAATTAATTGAACTAAAGGACCACAACAAAATTTATAAAATAAACTCAAGACAAGGTTAAAACATAAATATACAAAATTTGACAAATGTAAACTATATGAAAGAAAAAAATTAACAAGTGTAAATGAATGTTACAAGTGGCAACATGTTTTCTTTCTTTGGAATTAAATGATATGAATATGAATTAAAGAAAAAAAACTGCAGATCAAAGAAAGTAAAGAACCAGCAAAGTTTCATACCTGAAACAAACAACAAATTGCAGAATCAAAATACAAACCTGGAATTGAATCAACATGCAATTCATTTCAAAAATCTGGAAAATCTAAAAATAAGGAGCAAGAAATAAATCTAGAATCCAAAATAGTTCAAAGGCAAACAAATATGAAGCTTGCATCATTTGAATTTGGAAATCAAAGTTGAAAATAAATAGCAAAACCTGTTTTCAAAAGCTTCAGCCTGAAAAGGCAGATGCAAATCAACCTGAGGTGATCAACTCAGGCAACACAAGCAAGCCAAAGTTTTCAGATTCAAAGTGTAGTTTGAGTTGAAGTCTGGAGATCAAGACATGCAGTAAGTTCATGTGGAGTTCCAGATCAAACAGACAAATAAAAAGAATACATATATAAACAAAACTGTCTCTGCTTCTTAAAACCCAAGGTGAGCAATTTAGCTTTGAATTCTTGTTTCTGTCCTTTAATCATATAAGTGAGTGAATATACTATTTTAAAATTTAAAACTTGATGATCGATTTGAAGAGATTTTGGGTTAGCTAGTTATCTGGGTAAATAGGAATATCTGTGATCATTTTGTTTACTGGAAATGATATTTTGCCATGTTTTCAATGTTTCAGGCTACAGAGCAAATGAAAGTAATCAAATTTAAAACAAAACTTCTTCATATAATTAAATTAAAACTTAGGAGTTTAGATTTAAAAAGATTGTTTGAACTACAATCAGAACATAGTTTTGTTTTGAAAGTGTACAGTGTGATATAGACTTTGGATGTTCATATTACAGTAAAAGAATTTATAAGTAAAAAATTCGAATGTTTTAAAACTGTGGTTTGAATTCATATCATGAGGTAGTGTACAAAACTAAATTTTTTAAACCAAAAACAGTGATTTTTAAGGGATTAAACATGATATAGTTTCTATATAAACTCGAATTGTGTTTTCATCAATTCCAGTTGAATTAACAAATAATAGCTACTGAAATTTGTTATATAGTAAGTTTAATCATCCTCGAATCCCATAAAAATGCTAAATAATTTTTCTAATGCGCAGATTTTGGGGTCGATTCGAATTTAGGGTTTGGGGTTTTTTTCTGTGCTTTGTTTAATTTTGGTTTTTGAATCCATGTCATGATCGAGTATCATGAAATTCTTGGTGAAGGTTAAGGAGGACATGGTTGAGGTGTGGCCGGAGTTTCATCGCGATCGGTGGTGTCTGCAACGGTGACGAGGCGATTTTAGCGATGGGTTAAGTTCTGCATTTTTGGGTCGAACAGATGATTTTTGATTTGAATGATTTTTAGGGGATTCATGCTTGATTTTCGTATCCACGTAGAAATTGGGACTTGCCGACGTTAAGAGTGTTCACCGGAGGCCAGTGGTGCTACCGTGCATGTGTACGGCGGTGGATCTCGTGTCAGTATTTTTTTGGTTCGTGGTACCTCGAGTCATTCTCGAGTTTATTTGTGGGTTGCTTCGGGTTTGTGGAAGTTCGAAAGTAATTAGCTGATGCTAATTAACTTAGTAACTTAAACTACAGGAAGGAGGAAAAAAATGAGAAGAAGAAGATATGTAGAGGGTGTCTCGGGTGGAGGCTGTAACAACTCGAAGAACTGCTCGAGTTACACTCGGGTTTTAACACTGAAGGTCTCGTGCATATTTGAACTGCAGTATTAGATTCAAAGCTTAATTATGTAGTTAATACTTAATAATGTATTTAAGAATTAATTTTTATTTTAATTTAGTAATTAAGTTAAGATAAGTATGAGAATTAATTAACATTAAAAGTTTATAGTTAATATTAAACTGACTTCCAAGGTTTAAGAAGTTTTCTTTAAAAATGTTAGTCAAGTTTGAATAATTAACATCAATTAATTATTTTAGAAAGTAGTTACGAATAATTACATTTTAATTGTAATTAGAGTTAGAATTAAATTAATGCTTAAGTGATTACTAAATTTAGAATTAACTATTTTAAGTTAATTTATTAATGATTGAAAATTAAGAGTAGTCGAATAATTTAATTATGATTAATTAAGTGATGTGCAGTAGATAAATGGATAATTAAGTTATTAAATAATAATTAAGGTCATTAATTTTTGATTAAGGAATAGTTAAATAAGAAATTAAGTTAAATAAATTGATTAAGAAGTAATTAATTAAATGGTGTGAGATAAAATAAGTGATTAAGTAAATAATTATGACTTAATAGTTGATTAAGAAATGATTTATTAATTACATAATTTGAAATGGAATAAGTAATTAATTGTAAATTAATGATCAATTAAACAGGGTCGAGTAATTGATTAAATTTAAATTAATTACAATAACAATTTAAGATGACTGCTGATGGATAATGGCGTATATGGAATCTCTAATTTGTGATAATTGCTTGGTGATATTCTGTGATGTTCCTATGATATTGCTCTTGATATATATATGATGATCGTGTATGATTTATTTGTAATAAATGTTATTTGGATTCAAAGTGTTGAACTAAACTGTTTAAATTTAATTGACAACTTAGCCTTTAAAATGGCATTTGGATTTCGATGCGACAGGGAGTCGGATTCCGGTTAGTTATCCGAAACCCACATCGAATCGTAATGAAAAATCTTTGTGGTTGATACGTTTATTTTATTTATGAATCTGTGAATAAAGATAAGCGTTATAGTTCATACCGCTTATCGATATTGATATATCTATGATGATTGATGATGTGCACTGTTGTGTAAAACTCCCTGGACTACACTTATACACACACAATATGGATTGCACGTGGAAATCGGTTAAGTCACAGATTTTTAAATAGTTTTGAATTTGAATTTTTAATTCAAATAGTTTTGGAAATGAATTGAATCAAATATAAAAATCTTTTGAAAAAGGAATTCTAAAAAAAATAGAAGCTATTCTCAATAAGTTGATAAAGATTTAAAATTTGAATAATTTGATTCAAATTGGAATTCAATAT
This sequence comes from Allium cepa, assembly GCA_030765085.1. Taxonomy (NCBI): domain Eukaryota; kingdom Viridiplantae; phylum Streptophyta; class Magnoliopsida; order Asparagales; family Amaryllidaceae; genus Allium; species Allium cepa. The sequence goes on along the minus strand of CM060932.1, from coordinate 757,486,221 downwards.
TTGAAACTGAATTTTATGTTTGGTATTTATGAAAAAAAATTTATACGAGTTCATATGACTTTTAAACCATTTTTTTAAAGTATTGTTTTGGGGGATTGAATTAACCCAAAGTGTTTAACTTGTACAAATGAGATCAGGTTTCTCTGAAATAAACTGGTGGTTTCAAATGATAAAAGTTTCCTTTAAGAAATGAACTTTCAAATTTATATTAAAGGTATTACAAGTTTGAAAAAAAAAATAGTTTTCCAAGTTATGGATGAATATTTTAAGTTAAATCTTGATTTAAAGATTTAACAAGTTAATCCAATTGAAATGGAAACTGTTTGAAAAATCCGTGAATGGATCTTTGTAAAGTGAATCTTTTTATTTAAAGATTTGAAAATGGTAATTGGTTTAGACCATTTGAAAGAAAGTTTTGAACTATTAAGTTGTGACTTAATTGAAATCCCATATCCATATGTTTTAAATATTACGCTCATTATTTGGTTTAGCCGGGAGAGGACCTTTGTGCCATATAACCCATTCCGAATAATGATACGTCGTTATGGATAGCATTTGAAGATCAGTAATGAAGGCCGGGTATTTGCGAGAACAATAGGATCACCTATTGATTGTCTCTGCACTGAGTAGCTACGGTATAGAGATTTCCTAAGTGATGGGAAGTCCGATCGGGATTGTGAATACCCGGATCGCAAGGGCTTCTTCGGAAGTGCCTTCGGTTCTATTCGAACCCGGGACAGACTTGTATGGATGTGTGTCTGATACTACACTTTGAGATATAAAGCAGATTTCTTTTAAATACATATATGTTGGTGGCGGAGAATTTATTCTCTTAGCTTAACACCCTTCTCTGAGACATACGAGCTCAGAGGTTATGTAGTTGAAGGTTATCAGCGTTATACTCCCAATTTGGTAGTGTGACATGCTAAATGCTGCTGTTTATTGATGATCATTGGTTGATCATTTGTGATCAAAGCATGGCTTTAGCGTAAAGCATAGCTTTGTGGACGAAACCTCGTCGAGCCTCACAAACCGGTAATGGTCGAAACAGGAATGATGCGACAAGGTTTCAGGGGTAGCTCCCCTAGGGTGTGACCATTCCTTCTGGAAAAGGGTAGTATCATGGTATGGAGCCCAGATACTTACTCATGTGGGTACTGTAGTATATCTATTACTATGTGATGTTGTTGGTGTTGAGAGCTCTTGGATAAAGGTCCAAAAGGACCGGGGGTGGCATATCTGTAGGTGATACTTCCGGGCAGGAGGTACACCGGCCTTGTGTTGGCAGAGAACTGAGGGATGGTTCTCGGGGCGTCCCGCCAGAGACGTACCCATGTGGCAGTAGGAAGTTCCTTAGCCTGACCATTTGTTGGAAATCCATTCATCCAATACGAGCTTGGTACGGTTTTAGTTGTAGAACCTGTCATCTAACATGGTAGTTATAGTAGGCATAGTTCGAAATGTCTATGCTGGCTAAGATTGATATTATACTTTCGAAATGTTTTCCACTATGCACTAATAATAATAATATCAAAATGGTTTTCGCGTATCTAGTATTTTTTACTATCATAGGGAGAAATCTCCTCCAATTCTGCGTTTACATGGTGTGTGTGGCGGGTGGCCTTATGGTAGTTTCATTTTCTAAAACAGCATTGTGAATTTCAAATTTTAAATTCCTTTGTTTATTTTAAAAGAGAAAAATGTTTTTTTTTGTTTGCTCATACCAGTCCCATGACTGACCCGGAGTTTATTGTTCCCTTCCTAAACTCCGGGTGCCCACAATTTTCCACACGGGCAGTCTAGAGTTGGGACTTTCAGATAGTAGATATAGAATCGATTCTGTAGCTTTCGGCTTTCTCTTTGGTATTCTTTGGAGACTTTGGGTATTGAAGTCTTTGGTACGGATGACTGACCTTGCTTATATTGGTGATAAGTGATGGATTGGTGAATCGAGCTTGAAGTTTTTGGAGCTTTTGGATCAGAGTTGCAATTATGGATTCTGAGAAGACTTATCTCATATTGTATCGTGTTCCGCTGTATTTTTTGTTGTATATTCTCTGATGTTGATGGTTATAATTGTACCAAATTAATGTATCGGATTATTGTATTCATGTTGTATCAGTGATATCATCTTTTATTTCCACTGTGTTAATTTATCATCTAATGGGTGTTGCAAGCTACCGCGATACGAATTTGATGTTGTTGTCAGACATCGAGTTTCGGCATGTGACAGTTTGGTATCAGAGCTAAAGGTTGAGTAAGAACATTAGCTACGGAGTGTAACACATTAGATGGCTCATTAGAGATAGGGTGAAGTATACCCTAGAATGAGTACAACTAGTGGAACCAAAAATCCAAATTCCTCGGTCTATGCTCTTTACATGTTGTTATTCTCTAAGATATTTCGTCTGAATGCCTATTTAGGTCTTCTTACTATTTACAGATAGTAAGAATGAGCGGAAGAAGAGGACGAAATAGGAGACAGGAAAGTACCACTTCAGCTGGTCAAAGTCCTGCAATGACAGATATTCCTATTCAATCTCAATCAAATTTGTCTAATCTATATCAAAGTTTTTCTAGACTTGGTGGAAAACCATTCACAGGCAAAGAATCTGTTGTCGAAGCACAAGCCTGGATTCGATCGTGTGAAAAGATTTTCAAAGGACTAAAGTTAGGAGATGATCAGATGCGATTGATAGCTTCTTGGCAACTCCAGGATGAGGCTTTAATTTGGTGGGAAACGGTTACATTGGATGAGCCGGCGGATGAATTTACTTGGAGTCCTTTTAAAGAAGTGTTCGAGCAGCGATATATGTCGTCTGCTGGTATCTCTAGAATGTACCAGGAGTTCATATATTTGAAGCAAGGAAGTTTATCATTTGAAGAGTACTTAAACAAATTTATTGAATTATCTCGATTTGGTCCAGAATTGGTGAATACACCGTTAAAGAAGAATGAAAAGTTTATTCGAGGAATGAAGCAGGAGTTTCAGGAAAGGATGACTACTCACGTAAAGGAATTTTTTTCTGAATTAATTGATATGGGCTATCAATATGATACTCTGGGAAAGCAAAAAGATCTGGAAGAGAATGGAAATACAACTAATCCGAATTGGAGAAAGAAGAAATTTGGTGGAAAGAAATTGAGGAAAGATAAAGGAAAGAAGAATGTACGGAAGAAAAGGGTGAAAGACGTTACTTGTTTCAACTGCTTGGAAAAAGGCCATTACTTGAACAATTGTAAGAACCCCAGGAAACAAGGACAGAGAGAGCCATTTATGAAGCCAGAACAGGAATGTAGGGAATGTTGTTACTGCCACAAGCCGGGACATAGGATCAAAAATTGCCCAACACTGAAGCAAGTTCAAGCAGCGAGGGCCAGCGAAATCAAAGGTGATTTTTCAACCTTAAAAGTTAGTTAAGGAAATGAAAATTTTATAAGGTAACTATGTCGTTTACGATTAAATTGTTCGAATCTTGTTCGACATAAGAACTACCCTTAGTTTTGTTTCTCCGTAAATCGTAAATGAGTTAAATCTTGAATCGGAGATCGTAATCGAATCTATTTCTATATGTTTCATTGGGTTTCGATATAATCTACAAATGTTTAGTTATTCCTTCAAACTAACCAATACCCCTGTATATTTCGTAGATCAGATAACCCAATTGTTTCATAGTTGATTGAGTTTGTTCTCACATTTATTGTTGATATTCTGATTTGGCAAGCCAAATGCAGAATTGGTATTCGATTTGATTTGGAAAGATATTTCTCTATCTTTCATCTATCTTTGTTATCTCCTTGGCAAATTTCGAGGATGAAATTTCTTAAGGAGGGGAATCTATAACGATCCCGTTTTAAAAGAAAATTTAAAATTGTAATTTAATTAAGTTTTTGGGTTAAATTATGGATTTTTTTGAATTTTTCAAATTTAACAAGATGTATTTACTTATATATTTTATAAATTGGATTTTGAAACTTAAATGTGATTGAATTGGATTAGAAACAAAATTTTGATTTGGAAATTCAAAATGAATTTTCTTTAAAGGGTTATATTGGGAAAAATAATAGCAATATGTATAATTATTTATTTAATGTATGGATCGTGTTTTAAATCCATTTTTCTTTATGAAGTATAAGAAGTATAAGATTTATCTTATCAATATTTAATGTAAAGTATAAAATAAAAATATATGTTATAAATGTAATGTTTGGGAATTAAACTATAAATAGAAATTAAATTTTAGAATTTATGTTAATAATAAAAGTATGAAGATTTAACTATAAAATGATAATAAATGTAATACATATACATTAGGCAAGCAAGAAAATATCTAAGTTTAATAAAAAGGTGTTAAAGTTTTTTTTTAAATTTCTATGAACTAAGTGTAAATTAATTGAACTAAAGGACCAAAACAAAATTTATAAAATAAACTCAAGACAAGGTTAAAAACATAAATATACAAAATTTGACAAATGTAAACTATATGAAAGAAAAAATTAACAAGTGTAAATGAATGTTACAAGTGGCAACATCTTTTCTTTCTTTGGAATTAAATGATATGAATATGAAAAAAAGAAAAAAGAAACCGCAGATCAAAGAAAGTAAAGGGCCAGCAAAGTTTCATACCTGAAACAAACAACAAATTGCAAAATCAAAATACAAACCTGGAATTGAATCAACATGCAATTCATTTCAAAAATCTGGAAAATCTAAAAATAAGGAGCAAGAAATAAATCTGGAATCCAAGATAGTTCAAAGGCAAAAAAATCTGAAGCTTGCATCATTTGAATTTGGAAATCAAAGTTGAAAATAAATAGCAAAACCTGTTTTCAAAAGCTTCAGCCTGAAAAGGCAGATGCAAATCAACCTGAGGTGATCAACTCAGGCAACACAAGCAAGCCAAAGTTTTCAGATTCAAAGTGTAGTTTGAGTTGAAGCCTGGAGATCAAGACATGCAGTAAGTTCAAGTGGATTTCCAGATCAAACAAACAAATAAAAAGAATACATATATAAACAAAACTGTCTTTGCTTCTTAAAACCTAAGGTGAGCAATTTAGCTTTGAATTCTTGTTTTTTGTCCTTCAATCGTATAAATGAGCGAATATACTATTTTAAAATTTAAAACTTGATGATTGATTTGAAGAGATTTTGGGTTAGCTAGTTATCTGGGTAAATTGGATATATCTGTGATCATTTTGTTTACTGGAAATGATATTTTGCCATGTTTTCAATGTTTCAGGCTACAGAGCAAATGAAAGTAATTAAATTTAAAACAAAACTTCTTCATATAATTAAATTAAAACTTAGGAGTTTAGATTTAAAAAGATTGTTTGAACTACAATCAGAACATAGTTTTGTTTTGAAAGTGTACAGTGTGATATAGACTTTGGATATTCATATTACAGTAAAAGAATTTATAAGTAAAAAATTCGAATGTTTTAAAACTGTGGTTTGAATTCATATCATGATGTAGTGTACAAAAATAAATTTTTTAAACCAAAAATAGTGATTTTTAGGGGATTAAACATGATACAGTTTCTATATAAACTCAAATTGTGTTTTCATTAATTCTAGTTGAATTAACAAATAATAGCTACTGAAATTTGTTATATAGTAAGTTTAATTATCCTCGAATCCCAGAAAAATGCTACACAATTTTTCTAATGCGTAGATTTTGGGGTCGATTCGAATTTAGGGTTTGGGGATTTTTTTTTCTGTGCTATATTTGATTTTGGTTTTCGAATCCATGTCATGATCGAGTATCATGAAATTCTTGGTGAAGGTTAAGGAGGACATGGTTGAGGTGTGGCCGGAGTTTCATCGCGATCGGTGGTGTCTGCAATGGTGACGAGGCGATTTTAGCGATGGGTTAAGTTCTGCATTTTTGGGTCGAACAGATGATTTTTGATTTGAATGATTTTTAGGGGATTCGTGCTTGATTTTCGTATCCACGTAGAAATTGGGACTTGCCGACGTTAAGAGTGTTCACCGGAGGCCAGTGGTGCTGCCGTGCATGTGTACGGCGGTGGATCTCGTGTTAGTATTTTTTTGGTTCGTGGTACCTCGAGTCATTCTCGAGTTTATTTGTGGGTTGCTTCGGGTTTGTGGAAGTTCGAAAGTAAGTAGCTGATGCTAATTAACTTAGTAACTTAAACTACAGGAAGGAGGAAAAAAAGGAGAAGAAGAAGATATGTAGAGGGTGTCTCGGGTGGAGGGTGTAGCAACTCGAAGAACTGCTTGAGTTACACTCGGGTTTTAACACGGAAGGTCTCGTGCATATTTGAACTGCAGTATTAGATTCAAAGCTTAATTATGTAGTTAATACTTAATAATGTATTTAAGAATTAATTTTTATTTTAATTTAGTAATTAAGTTAAGATAAGTATGAGAATTAATTAACATTAAAAGTTTATAGTTAATATTAAACTGACTTCCAAGGTTTAAGAAGTTTTCTTTAAAAATGTTAGTCAAGTTTGAATAATTAACATCAATTAATTATTTTAGAAAGTAGTCACAAATAATTACATTTTAATTTTAATTAGAGTTAGAATTAAATCAATGCTTAAGTGATTACTAAATTTAGAATTAACTATTTTAAGTTAATTTATTAATGATTGAAAATTAAGAGTAGTCGAATAATTTAATTATGATTAATTAAGTGATGTGCAGTAGATAAATGGATAATTAAGTTATTAAATAATAATTAACGTCATTAATTTTTGATTAAGGAAGATTTAAATAAGAAATTAAGTTAAATAAATTGATTAAGAAGTAATTAATCAAATGGTGTGAGATAAAATAAGTGATTAATTAAATAATTATGACTTAATAGTTGATTAAGAAATGATTTATTAATTACATAATTTGAAATGGAATAAGTAATTAATTGTAAATTAATGATCAATTAAACAGGGTCGAGTAATTGATTAAATTTAAATTAATTACAATAACAATTTAAGATGACTGCTTATGGATAATGGCGTATATGGAATCTCTAATTTGTGATAATTGCTTGGTGATATTCTGTGATGTTCCTATGATATTGCTCTTGATATATATATATATATATATATATATATATATATGATCGTGTATGATTTATTTGTGATAAATGTTATTTGGATTCAAAGTGTTGAATTAAACTGTTTAAATTTAATTGACAACTTAGCCTTTAAAATGGCATTTGGATTTCGATGCGACAGGGAGTCGGATTCCGGTTAGTTATCCGAAACCCACATCGAATCGTAATGAAAAATCTTTATGGTTGATACATTTATTTTATCTATGAATCTGTGAATAAAGATAAGCGTTATAGTTCATACCGCTTATCGATATTGATATATCTGTGATGATTGATGTTGTGCACCGTTGTGTAAAACTCCCTGGACTACACTTATACACACACAATATGGATTGCACGTGGAAATCGGTTAAGTCGCGGATTTTTAAATAGTTTTGAATTTGAATTTTTAATTCAAATAGTTTTGGAAATGAATTGAATCAAATATAAAATGCTTTTGAAAAAGGAATTCTAAAAAAATAGAAGTTATTCTCAATAACTTGATAAAGATTTAAAATTTGAATAATTTGATTCAAATTGGAATTCAATATTTGAAATTGAATTTTATGTTTGGTATTTATGAAAAAAAAATTATACGAGTTCATATGACTTTTAAACCATGTTTTTTAAAGTAATGTTTTGGGGGATTGAATTAACCCAAAGTGTTTAACTTGTATAAATGAGATCAGGTTTCTCTGAAATAAACTGGTGGTTTCAAATGATAAAAGTTTCCTTTAAGAAATGAACTTTCAAATTTATATTAAAGGAATTCCAAGTTTGAATAAAAAAATAGTTTTCCAAGTTATGGATGAATATTTTAAGTTAAATCTTGATTTAAAGATTTAACAAGTTAATCCAATTGAAATGGAAACTGTTTGAAAAATCCGTGAATGGATCTTTGTAAAGTGAATCTTTTTATTTAAAGATTTGAAAATGGTAATTGGTTTAAACCATTTGAAAGAAAGTTTTGAACTATTAAGTTGTGACTTAATTGAAATCCCATATCCATATGTTTTAAATATTACGCTCATTATTCGGTTTAGCCGGGAGAGGACCTTTGTGCCATATAATCCATTCCGAATAATGATACGTCATTATGGATAGCATTTGAAGATCAGTAATGAAGACCGGGTATTTGCGAGAACGATAGGATCACCTATCGATTGTCTCTGCACTGAGTAGCTACGGTATAGAGATTTCCTAAGTGATGGGAAGTCCGATCGGGATTGTGAATACCCGGATTGCAAGGGCTTCTTCTAAAGTGCCTTCGGTTCTGTTCGAACCCGGGACAGACTTGTATGGATGTGTGTCTGATACTACACTTTGAGATATAAAGAAGATTTCTTTCAAATACATATCTGTTGGTGGCGGAGAATTTATTCTCTTAGCTTAACACCCTTCTCTGAGACATACGAGCTCAAAGGTTATGTAATTGAAGGTTATCAGCGTTATACTCCCAATTTGGTAGTGTGACATGCTAAGTGCTGCTGTTTATTGATGATCATTGGTTGATCATTTGTGATCAAAGCATGGCTTTAGTGTAAAGCGTAGCTTTGTGGACGAAACCTCGTTGAGCCTCACAAACCGGTAATGGTCGAAACAAGAATGATGCGGCAAGGTTTCAGGGGTAGCTCCCCTAGGGTGTGACCATTCCTTCTGGAAAGGGGTAGTATCATTGTATGGAGCCCAGATACTTACTCATGTGGGCACTATAGTATATCTATTACTATGTGATGTTGTTGGTGTTGAGAGCTCTCGGATAAAGGTCCAAAAGGACCGAGGGTGGCATATCTGTAGGTGATACTTCCGGGCATGAGGTACACCGGCCTTGTGTTGGCAGGGAACTGAGGGATGGTTCTCGGGGCGTCCCGCCAGAGACGTACCCATGTGGCGGTTGGAAGTTCCTCAGCCTGACCATTTTTTGGAAATCCATTCATCCAATACGAGCTTGGTACGGTTTTAGTTGTAGAACCTACCATCTAACATGGTAGTTATAGTAGGCATAGTTCGAAATGTCTATGCTGGCTAAAATTAATATTATACTTTCAAAATGTTTTCCACTATGCACCAATAATAATAATATCAAAATAGTTTTCGCGTATCTAGCATTTTTGACTATCATAAGAAGAAATCTCTTCCAATTCTGCGTTTACATGCTGTGTGTGGCGGGAGGCCTTATGGTAGTTTCATTTTCTAAAAAGCATTGCGAATTTCAAAATTTAAATTCCTTTGTTTGTTTTAAAAGAGAAAACTGTTATTTTTTGTTTGCTCATACCTGTCCCATGACTGACCCGGAGTTTATTGTTCCCTTCCTAAACTCTTAGTGCCCACAATTTTCCACACGGGCAGTCTAGAGTTGGGATTTTCAGATAGTAGATATAGAATCGATTCTGTAGCTTTCGGCTTTCTCTTTGGTATTCTTTGGAGACTTTGGGTATTGAAGTCTTTGGTACGGACGACTGACCTTGCTTGTATTGGTGATACGTGATGGATTGGTGAATCGAGCTTGAAGTTTTTGGAGCTTTTGGATCAGAGTTGCAGTATTGGATTCTAAGAAGACTTATCTCATATTGTATCATGTTCCGCTGTATTTTTTGTTGTATATTCTCTGATATTGATGGTTATCATTGTACCAAATTGATGTATCGGATTATTATATTCATGTTGTATCAGTGATATCATCTTTTATTTCCACTGTGTTAATTTATCATCTAATGGGTGTTGCAAGCTCCCGCGATACGAATTTGATGTTGTTGTCAGACATCGAGTTTCGGGTTGTGACAGTAACCATTTCCAAATAATCCCTCTTCACTCAAGCTTCCCGATGGACCCCACTTCTTCTCACTTGATCCACGCCATCGAAAAATGACTTGACACCCTCCACCATGCCTCGCCACGGTCGTAATGACCAAAACTTGATCGGAGGCCATGAATCCAAGGCCACATAAGTGCCTCGATCCCCCATTCCCAAAAATCACCTTTGTTGCTCAAATCGATGCCTACATCCCCCAAAAACTCAAGCCTTAGCTCGCTTAAACCCATGCCACCCATAGTTGATCATCCCAACTCGCAACCACACCATCCAAAACGCCTACCAAAATGAAGCTTAGGCCAAAACAAGAATTTACAAGTTGGTTTTGTGATTTTTAAGCGAGTATATTATAAGGAAGGAATTTTTCAAGTTTGCAATTGCTTTTTTTCCTTACTGTAATAGTTGCGTGTGTTTAAAAGAAGGAGGGAAATGTATTTTAAATAGCAAGGGTACAATGTTTTGAGTGAAAGAAAGGAAGTTGATATGAATATGGTCAAGTCAACATATAAATATATTATTTAAAATTTCAAATTATCCCGATTACGTAGCTTAAAATCTCAAACCCCTATTGAGGCATGTCGTTGGGCGTTCATAATGTTATACCCCTATTCCGAATGTAATGGAAAAGGTTTCGACTCCTTATTTGATCTTATAGAGAGGATAGCCTTTTGAATCCAATTATTATATTGAATTCTCAATATTAATTTCAGCGCATTTTTATTCTGTGCGACCAAACGATAACTCTAAATGCTACAAAATTTGAAATCCGATAATAATACGCTATTACGGATCCAGTAGAACTAGTTTCGTCGAATTACAAGACTATACCCGAGAAGGCTATTTTTATATGCTAATTTAAACGAGCTATTTTTAAAATCGAACAAATCGCTTTTAAATTCAATATAAAACTTCTATTACCTTCATTCTTATTTACATAAATTTAATAAGCCTTTAAATTATTTTTATCAAGCTTAAAACTCAAGATTCCATATTTTAACCAATTTTCAATTATTAAAATGTCTAATAAATCATTATATTTGAAATTCTAGTTAATAATTAACTTTAAATAATCCAATTTCAAATAACCAAAATTCTTGATCGTTTACAGCATCTTACAATACTACTTTCTTATTCTATACTCTTTTGTTTCTATTTGAAATTTAAGTAGATAAAGTTTGTTCATAAGTAAGTTTTAAATAGTTGAAATACATACATCACCTCCTCTAGTATATAAATAGGCTTAAGATCCATTCCGCATTATGTTTTAACAACTCATTTTATCATATTTGGTATCAAAGCGATCGGTTTTCAAAAATTCATAACTTGATTTTTGAAAAGTATAAATGACTAATAATATCAGTAACACTTTCTTTAACACTTTTGTAGAAGGATAATTACTGCTAGACTCCCACAATTTAATGGTAGTAATTATGCTTATTGGGCTTGTAAGATAAAATTTATTTGCAGTATAATGATTTAGATATTTGGAACATACCCAAACAGAGTACACAGATCCGCTAATGAACTATGCACAATGGACTAACAATTAAAAGACATAAGCACACAACAATTCAAAGGCTACGAATATTTTATTCCGTACCTTAGATAAAAATTTGTTAAATAGAGTGTATATTAGTAAAAGTGCATATGAAATTTTGGAGAACACTACAAGTCACACATGAAGGAACTAGCAAAAATTAAATAGACTAAGATATCCATATGAGTTAATCCAATTATGATATGTATTATAAATTTTTAGATATATTACATGCGTTAATATCACTAAGAATGAATGTTACTAAAGAGGACCAAGTTAGAAAGATCTTGAATTCACTTTCTAGTGAATGGGACCAAAGTCTGGTAATTAAAGAAGTCAATGATATTTGTACTATGAAAATTAAAGAATTAATCGGTAATCTAATGTCCTATGAAGTACAATCGTAGGTTAGAAAAGAGAATCAAGCAAATGAGAAGAAATCACTAGCACTCAATGCTACGAAAGACAATCCTGAACCAAATGATGATGATGAGGAAATCAATTTCATAACTAAGAATTTCAAGAAATTCTTAAAATATAGGAAAATGAACAAACTAAGTAGATAATTCCAAAAATGGAATTTTTGCTAAGTGTTTCGAATGTGATAAAATCGATCATTTGAAAAGTGACTGTCCAAACAAGAAGAATCAAAGTACTCTTCAAATGCTCTCAATAAGAAGAGGAAACGTGTTTTAATGGAACATGGATGATTCAAATACAATATCAAATGATGGTGATTTAGAAAGTAAAATTGTCAACTTGTGCTTCATGGAAAATGATGAGCGGGTATGGAATTTTAACAAAGAAATTATGAATGTTTTAGATGATATATATAAAGGATATAAAATGCTTAAAAAAGAATGCAAGATTAGTTTAGTAGAGATAGATAGATTAAAAATATTTAACGAAATATTAACCGAACAAAAAACGATGTTTAGAAGATGAAATTGAAAGACTTAATGGATGTAATGATGAAAAAGATTAAAAACATGAAAGTTTTGAAAAACTTAAAAGTGAAAACGGGTCCTTAAGATCAAAAAATATTTCAACGAATTCAGAGATCACTGATCTAAATGACAAAATAACATTCTGGATAATGTTATTTTTAACTGTAATAAGGATATTGATGAATCCAATAGAGGGAAGGATAATCTAAAATATTTATTATATGTATATAAACCCACTAACAATAAACATGGACTTGGATACACCCTTAAGCCCAAATCAAAGAAAAATAATACTCAAAGTATAAAATTTGTTAAGTATACCAAGTTCGAACCAGAACCTAGGAAATTAAAGTTAAACCCCTAAATAACTTCATTAATTTATGGGTTCCTAGAAGGTTAGATAATATTGAGGAAGAAAATTATATTGATGATTTTATTAATAAAATTCATTTATCTAATAATTATATTTTAAAAGGGTATTCAAACTCTTCATAGGTACCAATGCACATAATTTATATTTTTCAGGTACCAAACAATGAAAGAAACATAAAGAAGGAGAAATTGATACTGGACAACAAATGTTCAAATCATATGACAAGAAACACATATGTACCAAGCGACATTTTATATGCAAAGATCGTGGAATTGTAAATTATGGATATAATTCAAAATGATACGTTATTAGCATCGGCAACAACGGTAAATACGAAAACTCCTCTTATTTTAAATGTTTTACTTGATAAATTAAAAAAACATTCCATGCTTTGTATTGATTTTGATTCCTCTTATGAGTTCCACTTATATATATATATATACATATACATGTATATGTATGTATGTATGTATGTACATATGTATGTATGTATGTGTGCATGTGCACATGTGCATATTTATAGGTTATCATCATCAAAAAAGTGATATTGTTAATAACCAAAGCATCTCTGAATTATAACATTCTCATTTTCTCTCACTCTTTCATTTCCATACTTCTATGAGAAAGATCCATTACATATTCTTCCACTCTCTTTGGAAATCCATACTCATTCATTCCAATTCTTCAAGGATTTGCAAACCACACAAGATTAGAGAATTTGTACTTGAATTCATAACATTCTCTCTTTGATTTCATCTTATTCCTCAAAGAGTTCAAAGATATATTGCTATTAGAGATCTATAGAACCATTGTACTAAATCTATAAGAATTTGTATTGAAGATCCAACTACTTATCATACTCTACTGTTGATTATAAAGAGAAGAAGGTGTTGTTGTAGCCTGTGAAATTAAGTGGGTGATCTTGTAGTCCGGTAAATCAAGAGGATGCATCTAGTAGCCCGCAAAATCAAAATTGTAAAGGTGTTCTTACCACCCATGGATAGAAAGTGGTGATAGTAAAATTCTATACGGTGTAGTGCAAGGCTAGATGTAGGATTGGATATCCGAATCAATATAAAAAATCCTGTTATTATTTATTTTATTGCATCTTACTATACTACTTACTTAATCTACAACTGTTTGTTTCTATTTGAAATTTTATTAGATAAAGTTTTAAATTCATAAGTAAATTTTAAATAGTTGACATACACACTTCACCTCCTCTAGTGTAATAGCCTTAAGATCTATTCCACATTATGTTATAAACACCATTTTCCAACATATATGTTTCAAATTATGTGGCCTGTAAGTTGTTGATATGCCTGTACATATTTTGTCTAGTTAGCCTAGAAAAACAAAAAAACCTTAAAAGGTAAAATTAAAACAATTTAAGATTATAAACGGTTTTTAGTTTATCATTTATAGCTTGAACGGTTTTCATTTTACCACTTAACAAAATAGTTTCCATTTCCCTATTTAAATTTTTTGTTTTTCAAATTTACATTTTCTAAAAAATTCCAAAGCAAACTGTATGACTGTTTAGCCAAAACGGTTATATTTCCCTCCATAAATTCATTCTTCATGCTAGACTCATTCAATCAAGCATATCAACACTTAAAAATGTCACAACACAACTCTACCAGTGAAGAAGTTGAAAATTAAAAACCGAAGTCCAAAGGGTCTACTAACAACAGCAAAAATGACACAGAGGAAAGTCAAACTAAGTCTGATGCAGATGAAGAGCTATATAAACAAGATATTTTCTTCAGTTATCACATGAAACCACTACCGATACTGATGAACTAGAGCTAATGATGCAAGCAAAAATCGTTAACCAATAAAGAGTCCAAAAATTCATATTCGAAGGATGTGGTAGTGGAACTCGTGGAGGAAGTGTATTTTGGCCTATAAAGGTGGAATTTCTAAATTTCTTAAAGACTATTTCAACACTCCTTATACATATGGCCATGAAATTTTGGTCATCGATTCAGAACGAGCAAGAATATGTTTATGTGTATTTTTAATGGAGTTATTGGACATGATAATTATTTTGTTCAAAAATGTATTAATGCTCAAACCTTAGGATGTTCACCTTATCAAAAAATATAAGAGAATTACGTGTTATAGCTTATGGGATAGCCCCGGATGCATTTGAAGGGGTAGTCCAAATGAGTGAGAATGCCATCATTTAAGCCTAGAAAGGTTTTGTATAGTTATCATTGAATTGTATGGTGAAGAATATTTGTGATCTCTAACACAAAGTGATGTCAACAAGCTAAAAAAAGTTAGGACTAAAAGTGGTTTTCCCAGAATGTTAGGTAGTCTCGATTTTATGCATTGAAAATGGAAAATTTGCCTCAAATTAAGCTTGACACGGTCAATTTATTAGTCGTTATCCCAAAGCTGCAGTGATACTGGAAGCTGTTGCGTTACATGATCTTTGGTTTTGGCATGCGTACTTCAGATATCCTGGTTCCACGAATGATATAGACGCACACGGAAATGCCCTTGCGTGTAATTTTAATATTGATGGAAATTCTTATGACATAAGGAATTATTTAGTGGATGGTATATGTACGTTATGGAGTACCCTGGTCCAAACAAATTTAGATCTAACAACAGAGAAATGAAATTATTATGCTAAAAGACAAGATGATGTGAGAAAAGATATAAAACATGCTCTTAGGGTTTTACAAGCAAGATTTATCATTGTAAAAAATATTATTAAACTATGGAAGCCAAAGGAATCGAACAATGTGATGTGGGTATGTGTTATACTATAATATAATTACTAAAGATGAAAGAGGTGCATTTCCATCTTATTAAGGCTATGATCCGGATAATACAACTACAATTGTTGCTAAGAGAGATCTAGACACTATTGAGGTTTTCTTGAGACATTTGTGTAGAGTCAAATCTAGAGAAATATTTGAAAAGCTTCAAGATGATCTGGTTGAGTAGTTATGGCGTTTAAAGTGAAATCGTTGATGTAAATGTGTTAACTATGTAGTATTTTATTATATCATGTAATGTGTTAGATAATAGTTATTGTACTATTTATGTTGTGCAACATTATGGAATATTATCTATGTTACTTAATGAATTATTTGTTTAATTCAACTGTTATTGGCATTCATCAATTATATTTTCCATTATTGTAGTATTTAATCACCATTATAGACAGTGACCAGTCCAATCAACATACCTTGTATTATTTAGTCAATTCAACTAACAGATTCCCTAACATCTTAATGTCCAATCTCTATTATAGATGGTGATATGTCCCATCAGCATATTTTTCCTTTATAGACAGTGATATGACCCATCAATATATTTTTTAGCTGTGCAACATTACAGTGTGTCTCAGTTTATTCACTATAAATAATATCTCCTCGTATTATTTTACAGTAATGTAATTTTATTCTGCTATGGTGGATCATAGTCTCGTTTCTTTCCTTTCATCGTATGACAATGAAGGTCCATTCGAGCACCTTATGCCTTTCAATATGTCACACTTCATAAAAATTAATAAAAAATAAATAAAATAAGATAAATAAAATAAATAAGATAAAGCTAAAAATGAAAATTTTGCAAAATTCAGAATTTGATCATGAAAGTTATGCTGCTGCATTTATGGCGATTTTTTTATCAATTTTCACATATAGTATGTTGAAAATGGAGCTCAAACGGAAAAGTTACGGACGTTTGAAGTTTGATTCAAAATAATATAAAAAGAATTCAAATTTAAATAATTATGAAATATGAAATTCAACAAGTAACAGTAATTAGACTTAGGGTCAATTATCTTTAAAATTAACATTAACGTAAAATGAGTAATAAAGGAATGAAACAAATAAACAAATGACAATTAAAAATGTTCCCTAAAATAAACGAATCGGACGGTCGACCGCTACCCTGGGTCGGTCGACTGTTAGCGTTCGACTAATAGGGAAGGAGCGGCCAACCAATGAGGAAGTGACGGCTAGGGTTTGTTTACATAGTGAACGTTCTGGATTCTTTTATTTTAAATCGATCTAAACCAACAAATCTGGTGCATTCCAGCCATTATAAATAAGGGCCCAACCCCCTCACTTTTGTTCACATATTATTTTGAGGAACCTAGCTGTAATTACATGGAATTTTATCACATTGATTTGTGAATAACCCTCTTTTAATTTATGACTAATGGTATAAAATTTATTTTTGAATTTTGTTTACTAAAACAGGTAGTTAGACTAAAAAAGAAAATATGACTGGAAATCATTTTCTGTATTTTTGTCATCAAAAAGTTGTTGAAAATGTTGTGTACATTTTATTACACATATACACATACATATGACAATAACAACATAAGTATGGTTAATAATAATATGGTAAAAATATATTCACTTAAGTAAATATAAATGAGATGTGACTTTTTATCCAAAATTTAAATAAAAATATAAGAAGAAGTAATGTCGTCTTTCACATAACATAATGGTACAAGGAAAGAGTTTGTGTGCTGGACAAAGGGGGGCTCCTTGGTGCTTGTTGTGTAGGAAAGGATGGAGGTGGATGGTGGTGATGTGGCAAGATATGGATGGAGGGAATGTACTAAAAGGGCTTTTTAGTAATTTGTTTATTTCACTTTATATAAAAATAATTTTCCAGATTTTTCTCTTTCATTTTTCATTGATTTTTTGCTTCTAAAAACTTCATCTTTTTTTCTAAAGCTCCAAAAATATTTTAATGGCTTCCAAAGTTTTGAAAATTCAAAAATCCGATCTTTTCTATTATTAAATCCCTAAACCAAGCTTAAACATACCTCTTATCTCCTGCACACCTCCTTTCATTCAAAGACAAGCCCAAACCCACCTGCTCTAAAAGCCGAGCTTAAACACCAATAGGCCAAACCCATATTCCACTTTCCAAGCTTTAATAATCAAGTTTTGAGAAGAAAATGCTAAGATTCGGGTGATGATGGGAAAGTGGTGGTAGTTTGTCTAGGATTAAGGTAGTTTGGTGAGTAAAGCTCACACCTTTAAACAAGTTTTAAATTTTCTTTATTTGATAAACTTTGATGGTTGCTTGGATAAAAATATAATATGTTTTAGTGCTTTACATATATGTATTTATATGAGATGTTTCTATTAACTTGGAAATGAAGCTGAAAATCAAGTATGGTGGGAAAATTGTGATTTTTATGTGTTATATGATATTATAGAATTCATATATATGTTTGTTTGTGCTTATGTATGTGATTTGGATGTTAAGGAGACTAATAGCACTTGAATTTGTTCATGTTGAGACATTGAGGGCATTTGTGTTTAAATTTGTGTGCTTACTTGATTTTATAGGAAATTTTTTATAAAGTTTTTAATTTTACTTATAGTTCCCAAAAAATTTATATTTTCTTTGCAAATTAAGTTAAGAAATGGTAAGGGCTTGAAGGGTACAGCTAGTTTGAAGTTATGGTAGTTGCTATGGATGCAGTTTGTAAAAACGAACACATTTGAAGTGCTTCCACTATTATTATTTTTAAGTATTTCAAACACATTTTAAGTATTAAAAGTTAATATTTATTATTAAATAAGTAAGGATTTTAATCATTATTTAAGTAGTTAATTTATTAAGGAAATAATGATTATTTAAATTTATTTATTTAAGTATTAGAACTTAATTATTAACTAAGAAGATAATTTTGATCAGTTAATTAAGTAAGGATTAAGTAATTATTAATAAAGTAAAGGTTTATTATTTAATTAATTATTATTTAAATAAGGTTTAATTATTAATTAACTATAATTTAATCAAGTTTTAATTATTAATAAGGCATGGTTAATACTAATCAAATATTAATTAATTATAATTAATCAAGGTTCAATTATTAATTAATTATTAATCAGGCGGGATTAATTATTAATTAATTTAAGATTTAATTAGGATTATTTAAGATTTAACTATTATTAAATAAAGGTTTGTTTTAAATTATTTTATTTCCAAGGAATGGTTTGTTTAATAAACAGCTTTCTTTTGAAAAAATGGCTTAAATATAAGGGATTCACTTTGTCTGCGCCTTTAAGTAGCCAAGCAAAAATGGAATAGATTATTGGTGATATTTGTTAACAAAATAAATCCCCGTTCTGGTGCAATTAAATGGAATAGATTATTGATGACATCTGTTTAGTAGAATAAATCCCTGTTCTGCTATTAAATTAACTTGGACATTTAATTTTATGCCAATTGTTATATATGGGATCAATGACACATTAACTATGGGTGGTTAATTATGGGTTTTATTTACATATATGTTGCTTATGTAAATACTAATTATGTGCCTAGAAAGTCAAATTGAATTAAATGGTAATTTGATTTAGTACCATTGCGGTCGCTATGCCGCTTTATAAATTTGCAAAGTTATGAATCTAAATAACTTTATTTGTATAACAATTTGAAGTTTAGTATTTATAAATGATGTTTTAAAACATGTTATTTAATTATATTATTAATTATGTTTTTTTTTTGAACTGGTACTTCATATACAACAAATCAATGGGACAACATATCCCATGTTAAATAAACGTTCGAAAGTAAGTTTCGAACTTGTGACATCCTGCACCAAGCCGAATCAATTAACCACTTTGGACAATGGTGCTTGTCTAATAATTATGTTTTATGTTAATCACTTATCTTATTAGTGTTGTTTAAAGTAAATTAATTATTTATTATGTTCAAAGTAATTAATTAATTGAATAAATGTGTTTAAATTATTCTATAAAGAGGATTTTACTTAGTAAAAAGGGTTTATTTAAGGAGATTTATAAATGATATTTTGAAAGGGAGGTTTTAAGAGATTTTTGGTAAAGGTGTTTTATAAGGAGTTTATAAATCATTTTAAGAGATTTATAAAAGAAGTTTTATAAATTCAATTGGAGATTTATAAAAGTATTTGTAAATATTAAATGGGCTCATAAAAAGATGAAAAGGAATGAGATTTTATTTTGACAATTAATCCTTCTTAATTATGATGGTGTTTTGGCCCACTTAAATATTATTTTGAAAAAGAGGAAATTTTCATCAATTTTTGTAAATATACTTGTATTGTTGAGATAAATATATGGATATTTTCCAAGTATTAAAAATATAATGGTTTGAAGTATACTTATACCACTGAGATAAGTATATGAATTTTTTCCAAGTACTGAAAAGAGTATAAAAGGCTTATGAATATATCTTTTATGAAGGTATTTTGAACAAAATAATTTAAAGAGATTTTAATAATTGAAAGACTTATTCATAGAGGCTTAATGGATCCCATATGGAATTAAATATATGATTGATTGCTTGTTATTTGATAGCTAAATAACCGACTATCAAAATTCTAGCCTAAAATATAACTTTGGAAATATCTAAAAGAAACACGTGAGTTATATGGCACAGTCATCTTAGATGATGTTGTACTGTGTTTATAGATCTTGTTTTGTTTCCCTAGAACAAAAAATAAGGAAATTCGTCTTCTTAAATAGTTAGGAGGTGATCTCTGCTTTTATGTATTGTCTGATTACTTCCGAAAAAACTGGAGTTGAGTTTATTGGAAACCATTGAATGTTGCTTCGAAGAGATCGGGACCGGATATGTATGAATTATCTATAAACCACTTCGAACCAACTCAATCATTATATTGACATCATGAAGATTATGGAATTGAAGATGGAGCTCTTTGACGTGCAAGGGCTACTTGCAACTAATCTGAGGGTGATTCCAAAATGGATGTAGTAGAAGTATTGCCTTCGGTTTTTTCACATCCTGAACAACTTGTACGGACGAATGTTGGCATTGCATTGTGCCTGCAAAGAGTGTTAGCTTTGCAAGTGGGATTTGCTAAGATAGGAAAAGGTAATTGTGACATTACAAGCCTTACTGCCTGGTCATGACTAAAACAAGGGATATGCTTTAGAGCAATGTGGTTCGCTACCGTTAGAAACAGTCATTCCTTGATCTAGAATCGATATTTATGGATATGGTATGCATGTAAATGTAGGGCCATTGCTGGTGCATATTGTTATGGAGCCTGGGTCCCGAGGAATGACATAATCATGCCTATCATGTTAAAGGGGCAGTCGGCTCTGATTCATAGAGGGTCCATATGAGGTCCTCGATACATTTTTCTATAGATGTTTAGTGGCAGATGATACCCAAGTAGCATTGCCACTTATGGAAATCAAGTCTCCAATAGGTGCCCATGCAGATTCATTTGTATATCTATTAAGTTGGAATTTAATTACTGCAAAAATTTCGACCATGATTAATATTTATTTTACTCTAGACATTATTATAATATCATTGGATTTTATAATAAAACTGATTTAATTATCGTAGGGTAAAAACTCGTCCATGTTTATATGCGATGTGGTCTTATGAGGTACGATTATTTTGAAAGGTTTTATAAACTTTAAGGATCCATTTGATTATTTTACTCACATTAGTTTTACCAGACTGATCCGGGCATTATTTTCCTTATAATGCTCGGGTCAGCCTGAGCATATTTTTCAGGTTTAGCTGGACACTGGGAGCTGTAGGAGACGAGCTGGATGCCTCCAAGACATACTCCTGTATTTTCTTTATCTTCCATTTTTCGTTCCTATTTTGTATTTATGAGAAATGGTAAAGATGGGTTGTTATAATAGTCCAGGGTCCGATGATAGGAAAATTATACTCTGATTGATGTATGTATACAAAAGTTTTCTTTTTATAAAGATTCATTATATATTACTCATCACATTGTGAGATTTTATTCTATCATTTTCTTTTACCTTATCGATCTGTCTTTCTGATACTTGGATGTTTACCATGTAAATACCATTGATTTATTAGACTCAACTTCTGAGGATCAAAAAGGTTGGTTATTGCAGTTGGTATTAGAGCTGAAGCTTAAGTGAGACCCTTGGCCTTGGTGGGGTAAACTCATTAGAGATAGGGTTAGACCATAGAATGAGTCTGAATGTGAGTATATATAGGATTGCATATTTGTTAGTGGTATAAAAATGTTTCATATTGTGTTGTTTGATCGGTTGAGTTTTTAAATTCAGGTCAACGTGCCTGGCCCACTTATCGATAAAGATTCCTAAACACTTGAAGAAGGCCAACTAACACAGTACTATTTCAAATCAATAAATGAAATAATTTTATCTAGGATTATATTTTATATAAAGGAATAATTTCAAAAAATATTAATTAGTTATTTTTGATGTGATTATGATAATATTCAATTATCATTTAGTGTTTGATTAGTCATCCTCGTCCTGTTTTTGGGCCTTGACTATTATTTGTTGATTTATAAGTAATTGATCTTTCTACAACATGGGTTTGGTAGATAAAATTATGAGAACACTGAAATGAACATCTTATGAATTTAGTTTTACAATTTGATTATAAGGCATTCGATGTTAATGTTGGTTTAAATTTGATTTTAATAAAAGATGTTTATTAAAAGTTAGAAATTTTAGAATAATTATTTAAGAAATGATTTTATAAAAGAAGCGATTTATAAATCTGGTCTATAAAAATACGTTTTATAAATAAAAGGTTTTATGGATTTAAATCCCGGTGTCTTGAAGAAGATTTCAAATGTTTTATGGAAAATAGTAGTAATAGTTTTACTTGAAAACATTTTTAAGTATAAATATTTTGGAAAAGTAATTTTCAAGTAAGTGTATTTTCTTCCTTCGTTCAAGGAATGAGCCTCGATTTTTTTGTGATTATCTGAATAATCTTCTACGTAACGATCGGATATTTGCCTAGGCGAACATTATAATGCACTTAGTAAATTATTCTCATTATCATTGTGCGATCAAAACAAGTTCAAATCCGAATGAACCCGAAGTATATACACAATTGTTTCACAAAGTGGATTTTGAAATGTAAGAAGTGTTTTTAAGTTAACTAGTCAAGTGGTCCAAAAAATAACTAAAAATGGAAAAGAGAGGTTTTGGATGTTAGACATTTCTCTTAAGTTTTACTCTTCTTGGTCAGGGAATATGTGACATTATTGGTAGTACCAGTTCCTTAGTATAATTTCGGGGTAACTTGGGATATATATATATGTGTGTGTGTGTGTGTGTGTGTGTGTGTGTGTGTGTGTGTGTGTGTGTGTGTGTGGTTAAATATATAATTTCATTTCAAAAAGTATTTTGGAATAAAACCGAGTATTTGGATTTTGAATTTACTCAGGGGATATAAATTTATATGGAAAAGTTTGAACCAGATAGTGGTATATACTCTCAAGATGTATAGAGTATTATACAAGTTAAACTTAAGTTTAGTTTTATTAAATGTTTTCATAAATAATTTTAGAGGTAAAAGAATTAGTATCAGTAGAACTAATAAAATAAGTACGTAAGTGAATGTAGACCATTCCTCTTTTTCATATAGTTTTTAATTCAAGATTCGAGTACATGGCTTTGAGGTGTTCCACACCATTCCAAATAAGAATCTATCATTCGATTCTAGATGGTGAACACTTGGTGAAGGTTCTCAATATAGAACCAAAGTTTTCTATCATAGTATATTATTATGTTAGGAGAATTGAGGTTTCTAATCGAGAAGTCTGATCGGAGTCCGCATTAGAGAATCGGATGAGTGATACTAGTTTGGAAGTGAAGGTGTATATTCGAGTAGAGATCAAATTAAATTTTTTTATAAGGATGATCTATGACATCATATGGACTTAACGAATAATATTGGATATTCATGTGGTGAAATTTCGGGGTCAAAATTCTTTTAAAGGAGGAGAATGTAATGATCTAGAATTTTATCACTTTGATTTCTAAATATTTATTTTATTTTAAATATTCAATTAATGGTTCCATATGATTAAATAACTCTTTTTTAATTTATAACGAACGATATAAAATTTATTTTCGAGTTTGGTTTACTAAAATAGATAGTTCGATGAAAGACGTTTTATGTGACCGAAAATCATTTTTTGAATTTTCAATTTTTCATCGTCAAAATGTTGTCGGAAATGTTATGTACATTTTAATAAACATATACACATACATGTAATAGCAACAACATGACTATGGTTAATAATAATAATACGTAAAAATATTTCACTTAAGTAAATATAAAGGAGATATGACTTTTTATCCAAAATTTAAATAAAAAATATAATAAGATGTAATGTCACCTTTCACATAACATCATGGTACAAGGAAGGAGTTTGTATGTTGGACAAAGGAGGCTCCTTGGTGCTTGCATGTGAAGGAAGAGATGGAGGTGGATGGTGATGATGTGGCAAGATATGGATGAAGGATATGTACTAAAAGGGCTTTTTAGCAGTTTGTTTATTCACTTTATATAAAAAAATTCTAAATTTTCCTCTCTCATTTTTCATTTGTTTCTTACTTTTCAAAACTTCATATTTTTTCCAAAGCTCTATAAACATTATAATGGCTTCCATAGTTTAAAAAAAAATCCCATCTTTTCCATTTTTAAATCCCCGAACCATGCTTAAATACACCTCTTACCTCCTCTACACCTCCTTTCTTTTAAAGACAAGCCCAAACTTACCTCCTCTAGGCTAGGTCGAGCCCAAACAACTCAAGCCCGAACTCATATTCCACTTTCCAAGCTTTAAAAATCAAGTTTTGAGAAGAAAATGCTATGTAAGTTTGTTTGGGATTTGGGTGGTTTGGTGAGTAAAGCTCACATCTTTAAAAAAGTTATAAATTTCTTTCTTTGCTAAACTTTGATGGTTTCTTGGTAATAATATAATGTGTTGGTGCATTACGTATACGTATTTATATGAGACGTGGTTATTAACTTGGAAACGAATTTCAAAATCAAGTGTGGTGGGCAAGTTGAGATTTTTATGTGTTGTATAATGTCATAGCATGCATATATATTTGTTTATGCTCATGTATGTGATGTTGGACGTTCAGGAGAGTGCTAGCACTTGAATTTGTTCATGTTGAGACATTGAGATCCTTTGTGTTTTAAATTCGTTTGCTTACTTGATTTTCTATAAAAAAAGTTTTATCTAGTTTTAAATTTTACTTTTAGTTTCCAAAAAATTTATACTTTGTTTGTAAAGTAAGTTAAGAAAAAGTAAATGCTTGAAGGGTATCTTATATGTAAACTATTTTGAAGTTATAGTATCCATAACGATAGTCACTATGGATGCAGTTCGTAAAAATGAACATTTTTTGAAAATTAAAAATGTTTTCACTCTTATTATTTTTGAAAAGTATTTCAAACATATTTTAAGCATTAAAAGGTAATTATTGATGATTAATTAAGGGTTTTAATTATTATTTAACTAATTAATTAAGTAAGGAATTAATTATTATTTAAATTAATTTATTTAAGTAAAGGTAATTAGATCTTAATTATTAACTAAGAAGATAATTTTAATCAGTTAACTAAGTAAGGATTAATTAATTATTAATTAAGTAAAGGTTAATAATTTAATTAATTATTATTTATGTAAGGTTTAATTATTAATTAACTGCTAATTAATCAAGTTAATTGTTAAGTAAGCAAGGTTAATTATTAATTAATTAAGCAAGGTTTAATTATTAATTAATTATTGATTAAGCAGGGTTAATTATTAATTATTTATTAACTATGTTAAGGTTTAATTAGGATTAATTAAGATTTAATTATTATTAAATGAAGGTTTATTTTTAATTATTTTACTTCCAGGGAATGATTTGTTTAAAAATTAGCTTTCTTCTATAAAGAATGGTTTAAATATAAGGGATTCTCTATGTCTACGCCTTTAAGTAGCCAAACAAATGGAATAGATTATGGATGACATCTATTTAGAAGAATAAATCCCCATTCTAGTATAATTAGATGGAATAGATTATTGATGATATCTGCTTGGCAGAATAAATCACCGTTCTACTATTAAATTAATTTAGACATTTAATTTTATGACAATTGTTTATATGGGATAAATTGAATTAAATTGTAAGTTGATTTAGTACCATTATGGCCGCTAAGCCTCTTTCTGAAGTTGCAAAGTTATCTATTTAAATAACTTCAATTTTATAACAAATTGAAGTTAAGTGTTTATAAATGATTTTTTAAATAAGTTATTTAATTACTTTAATAAAGGTGTTTAAAGTTATTTAATTATATTTTAAGTTAATCAATTATCTTATTAATGTAGTTTAAAGTAAATTAATTATTTTTTTATGATGTTTAAAAGTAATTAATTAATAGGTGTTTATAAATGATAATTTTTTATAAAAAGTATTTTATTTAGTAAAAATGATTTATTTAAGGAGATTTATAAAGGATATTTTGAAAAGGAGGTCTAAGAGATATTTGGTGAAGAAGTTTTATAAGGAGTTTATAAATAGTTTAAGAGATTTATAGAAGAAGTTTTATAATTTAATTGGAGATTTATAAAAGTATTTGTAAATATAAAATGGGCTCATAGAAAGAGAATTTTATAAAAAGGAATGAGATTTGATTTTGATAATTAATCCTTATTAATTATGGTGGCATGGAAACATTCTTTCCATACTTAACATCGAAGGATAGTGGTTTGGTTTATAGTAAGAAATATTTTAAATAATATTTGGTTTGGCCCATTTAAATATGATAGTGGAAAAGAGGAAATTTCCCTTAAGTTTTGTTAGTATATTTTTACTGTATGATAAGTATATGGATATTTTCTAAGTATTGAAAATATAATGGTTCAAAATATACTTATACCACTGAGATAAGTATATGAATGTTTTTCCAAGTATTGAAAAGAGTATAGGGGTTTGTGAATATATCTTTTATGAAGGTATTTTGAATCAAATAATTTAAAGAGATTTTAATAAGTGAAAGATTTATTTGCAAAGGCTTAGTAGATCCCATATCAAATTAAATCTATTATTCAATGTTTATTATTTGATAGTTAAATAACCGAGTATCAAAATCTTGGGCCACAATATAACTCTGGAAATATCTAGGAGAAAGACGTGAGTTATATGGCACATTCATCTTCGATGATGTTGTACTGCGTATATATCTTATTTTATTTTTCTTAGACAAATAATATGGAAATATGTCCACTTAAATTGTTAGAGGTCATCTTTGCTCTTATTCATTGTCTGATTATTTCCGAAAAAGTTAGAGGTGAGTTTACCAAAACTATCGAACGTCGATTCTAAGAGACCGGGATCGGATAAGTACGAATTATCTGAAAACCACTTCGAACCAACTCAAGCGTCGTATTGAAGACATCTTGAAGATGAAGGAATTATAGACGGAGCTCTTTTAATTGCAAGGTCTACTTGTTACTAATGCTGAGGGTGATTCCAAAATAGATGTATTAAAAGTAATGCCTTCGATTTGTTTATATCCTGAATAACTTGTATGGACAAATAATGGCATTGCATTATGCCTGTAGGGCGGTGTTAGCATTTCAAGTGGGTTTTCTAACAGAGGAAAAAAGTAATCGTAAACTCACAAGAATCACAGCCCGATAATGATTAAAACATGGGATATGCTTCAAAGCTATGTGGATCGTAACGGGTCCATGGGAGAACCTTGTAACAATTTTCTAGAGATGTTTAGTGGCAGATGATACCCCAGTAGCCTTGCTATTGATGGAAATCCAATCTCCAATAAGCTCCCCTACGGATTTTGTTGTATACCTATTATGTAGGAATTCAATCAATGTAACAATTTTGGCTATGATTGACATTTATTTTACCCTAGAAATTATTATAATATCACTACATTTTATAATAAAAATGAATTCGTTATCACAAGGTAAAAACTCATCTGTGTTTATGTGCGACATGGTCTTACAAGACACCTTTATTTTGAAAAAACATTAAGAATCCATTTGATCATATTTCTCATGCTAGTTTTACCAGACTAATTGGGCATTATTTTCTTATAATGTTCGGGTCAGCCCAAGCATATTTCCCAGATTTATCTAGACACTTAGAGCTACAAGAGATGAGCTGGATGCCTCCAAGACATACTCCTGTATTTTCTTTACCTTTCGTTGTTTGTTCTTGTCTGTATTTATCAGAAATTGTAAGAACGGTTTGTTATTACTGTCTAGGATCTGATGATAGGATAATTGTACTTTGATTTATGTATGTATATAAAAAAATTCTTTCAGTAAAGATTCATTGATATATTATAGATTACTCGTCATGTTGTGAAATTTTGTTCTATCGTTTTCTTTTCTTTCACATTGATGATCTGTCTTTCGGGTGCTTGGATGTTCAGCACGTGAAACCGTGGATGTATTGGTGTCAACTTCTGAGAATCGAAAAGACGAGTAATTATACTTGAAAACCTTAGTCAGTCTCTCTCTTTAAAGGTTCAAAAAAGTTCTTTTGGGTTACAGTAACAGATTCTAAATGTTTATTATTTTATTTTCTAATTCTATTCTTCTCCATTCCCTTAATTTTTGAATCTAATTTACAAATATAAATCCCATGTTGTATATATCTAAAAGAGGAGATCTGAAAGAGATTATTGAAGGCGTGAAAAATCCAAAGAGAGGAAGAGCTAAGGTCCTGTTGTGAGTGGAAATCTTAGTATTTTTATTTTAGTAATTGAATAGTGTAGTTTGGATTTGATATAT
Organism: Allium cepa; assembly: GCA_030765085.1. NCBI lineage: Eukaryota > Viridiplantae > Streptophyta > Magnoliopsida > Asparagales > Amaryllidaceae > Allium > Allium cepa. The sequence continues at coordinate 757,457,902 of CM060932.1, read as the reverse complement.
GCCTTGGGGAATTTTGGTTTACGAAAACATCACATTAAAACTCCAAAATTCCTCCAAAGCAAAATGTCAATTCTTAGGTTGGAATCTCAATTGTTTATGTTAAAACAATGGAAATTGTGTATATTTTGTGTTTTAATGTTTTACCTTCTGTTTCACTTCTTGTATTTTTCTTTGAATCTGATTAAGGGTTTTGATTAGGAAATGGTGTGTAAGGTACGAATTCTTTTTCGTTGTTTGCAGCGTCCATTTCCACAATTTGAATATAAATTCCCTATATTAAATTTCATGTAAAAGGAAGTTGAATAGAGTATATAAGTATGTAAACTGTAAGTTTATGCTATTGATTTATTTCGTTGTTTTAATGGAAAATACATGGGTTTGAATTCTATTTTTATACAAGTCCATTGATTTGATATTGGATTTATGGTATATGTGTTAATACGGAAATAAGACTTGTATAATTTTGAATATTTGGAATTTAGACACTAATTTAAAGCGTAAAATTTGCATGCTTAGAAATTTACTAAGTGCGACACACACACACACACACACACACATATATATATTAACATAATATTCTAACGTATTAATGGTGCAGTTAATAGGTTATTATTCCCCTTTAGGAAGTAATTAATTGTAGGGGCAAAATAAGAAGTTTTGTTATAAGGCCTTAATTATATATACAGTGACAAGTGTGATAAATATTAAGAGGGTGTTATAAACTATCACTAAGTTATAGGGATGCAATGTTAGGAAAAAGCACATAGAAGTCTACTTAGCTAATCTGGTCACCAGCAGTATGACTTTGAGGCTGGTGTGAGACGTCGTCTGTAATAAGTAACTATGGATGATGCAAGGTTACTCCTAAATCCTGTAGGGTAACTTTGCCTAGCTAATCTAGTTACCAGTATAAATAAATAGTCAGACTAGAAACATCACTGTGGTGTATAGATCATAATACGAAAGACCTACTATAGGGATTGAAGGTATTAAGTGGCCATGTGAGGATCCGCCTCTTCCCTATGTAGGAAATAGTAGATTGTCGGAGTTAAGGTTAAGGGTTAAGCATGGTAGTGGATATCTTGAAAAGGGTCCGCTTCAATATGAAGTATTGAGTGATCGAAAAGATTTCATGCAATGTCAGTTAGATAATTACCAATGAGGAGTTCGCCTTGGGATATGTATTAAATAACGGGGGACCTGCCTTAGATAAGGTATTAAATGGTCAGAGTCTGTCTAATTCTCATTAAAAAAAGTATTAAGTGACTTGGGTACTATCTCTTACATTGATAGGACATTACCAGAGATAGACATGAGTTATTGGGTTATAAGAGTATCAGTTATTAAATTCGAATTGGGAAATCCCTAGGGTTTAAAGTTGAAAGGCTTAAAATAAAGCTAACATACAAAAGACATATTCCTATTTAAATTATACTGCTTAAGTACTATTACAATAAGGATTGAGATTTTTATTCACCAAAGATATGTTATTCTGACTCCCTCCTCATTATAATGTAGTTTAGAAAAGGCAATACTGAAGGCGGAGACGAGGAGGAATCTTACGGAAGTTTATCTATTTATCTGTTCAGGTTATTTTTTAATGTACCTATTGAAAAACAATATTATATTTTGAAAGTGTTGTACTACGGATATGTAAAGGTTGTTATTGGTTCCGTGTTATGGATTTTATGACACTTGAATTTTAAATGTAGGTAATGTTTTTTGTTATTATATTTTATCCTTCCACTGTGAGTTCTAAATACGTAGATGAATATCCCTGTATTTTTTTCTTTATACAACCAAAGGCCAGTTTTGAAATGAGTTTAAGTTCCCATGGGCCTTTTCTGAGTCGGAATTTCTATTCATTTTAGAGTGGATTGTTGCAATTGGTATTAGAGCTTAGGTTACTTAATCAATGGGGGTTGGTATACATATGAAAGACATACTTATTACTTTTGAAAGAATTTGTCATTAGCCCCTATTACACACATACTATTTTTAAACATATGCAAACACACAAGGAAAATCTTTATTTCAGCATATAATGATATCTTAGGCAGTTGTAGCTAGAAGTTTAGCCTAAAAATAGAGATTGTGGCTAAAAACCTTCTTTATTTGAGACTAGGAATCTCACACGAGGAATGCCTACCATTCGAGGGATGCCCGAATGGTTTAAACAATACCTCAGGCACGTAGGACAAGTCCTTGTTTCTCAGCACATTGCATTGGTGGTACCTGCTGCCCCACCTGCTGAAGCAGCACCTCGCCCCTTTGACTTCTCTAAAATGTAAGTATTTTCCATATATGTGAAAAAGAGTATATTCGAAAACAAAAGGTTTTGTAGAGACAAAAACATGGGCAAATGACTATGAGAGGTATTACAAGACCTTGGTTGGGAGGATTAGATGAAGCTGAGAATGGAAACTTGGCATCTAAAGGGAGAGGCCTTAGATTGGTGGAATATTGTGGATGAGGAGAATATTGATAGAAATGTCAATTAGGATGAGTTCAAGAACCTATTTGAGTCACAGTTTAAGTCGAGAGCAGAAGTTAGTTTGTAATTAGAGAGGTTTATACAACTTAGGCAAGGAGACTCCACTCTAAAGGAGTATATTAGTAAATTTACAAAGCTAGCTAAGTTCAGAATGAATTTGGTATATACACTCATGAAAAAGGCCATAAAGTTTGTCAAGGGCTTAAAATTAAACTCCCCACTTAGAGAACTGTTATTGATCCAAGTACCCACTGGTGCCATATGAGATGCTATTTGAGATGGCACTACCGCATACGGCTAGTGTGGAGGAGAAAGAGACGGAGAAGGAGAAAGCAGGACTTACTCAAAACCAAAGAGGAGCCAAAATGGGAAATTTTTGAGCAAATAAGAAGTCAAAAAGAAAGTTCAAGAAGGAAGGCAAGGTGTGCAAGAGATGCTAAAAGAAAGGACATGTTACTAAAGATTGCAAGGTGAATCTGTTTAAGGAAGTTTTTAAGGAAAAACGTTATCTCTACCATAAAGAGAGTCACTTTAAAAATCAATGTTCGAAGCTGATGAAGGAAGGTAAGAGTTGAAAAGCCTATGCCATTGAGGTTGTCCTTATTTGAGTAGACCACCCTCAAGAGACCAAGGAAGGCGGTGATGGAAGGTATAACTATTATTTTTAGTAATACAATTCGTACCCCATTTGACTCCGATGCATCGCATTTAGTTATAGCTAGGAATGTGATAAACTCCTTAAATATTCAAACCCAAATTGTCACCAACCCAAGAGTAATCTCAAATTTTATTGGAGGTTCAAATATCTTTTCTCAATTTGCAAAGACATAGTGTTAGACATATGCGATATAGATTTCATATGTAATGCATACGTTCTTAATTTCAAGGGGATAAACTTATCTTAGGAACCAATTGGTTATCGTACTACAGAGCAATCTTGTATTGTCATAGGAGAGTTGTATGGTTAAAGAGTTGTAGAAGGTGAGATATAGAGATTTGTTGTACACTCCAAGACTCAGTTGAGTCAAGCTATTCACATTCGCTAAGCCTATCTCAAAATGAGCTTTCATCTGTACCCGTAGTTCAAGAATTTCCTAATGTCTTTGAAGAAGTCTCGAGTCTCCCACCTAAAGGGAGTTCGAGTTTATGATTGATTTGGAAAATGACGCTACACTAATCGCTCTATCATTAAGGCACATGGCTCCCAAAGAAAGGCAAAACTTAGATCAGCAGATCTCGAAGTTATTGCAGAAGGGATTCATCCGACGGAGTACTTTGGAAAGGGGAGCCCATGTTGCCTTTGCCACTAAGGCAAACAGTTCTTTAAGGCTATGCATTGACTATAAGGAACTTAACAAGATGACGAGGAAGAATAGGTATCTCTAATGTAGGATTGATGATTTTTTTGATCATCTTGTGAGAGCCAAAATCTTCTCCCAGTTGGACTTGGCAACTGGATTTCATTAGCTAAGGATTGCAAAGGATAGCAAACCAAAGTTCGTTTTGACACGTTAGGTGGACTCTATGAATGGGAAGTGATGCCTTTTGGATTACCAAATGCCCCTGCATACTTTGTAGATTTGACGAGTAGAATATTTAGGTGATAATTAAATAAGTTTTTCATAGTTTTTATCGATGACATCTTAGTATTCTCCAAGAGTGAAGGAGATCATGAAAAGCACTTTAGGGAGATACTAAGGACTTTGAGGAAACACTAATTGAAAGTCAAATTCTCAAAGTGTTACCTTTGGAAGAACGAGATGATATTTCTTAGACACATTGCTTCTGAGTATGGTGTAGTAGTGGACCCCAAAAAAGTGAAAGCTATTCAGAGTTGGAAGGTTCCTTAGAATGCTATGAAGATTAGGAGTTTTCTAGGGTTAGCGGCGTATTATAGGAAATTCATAAAGGACTTTACAGAGATACCCATCCTTTTAACTTGCCTAACTAAGAAGAATCTATTCTTTGCATGAGATGAGAAATGCACGGTAGCATTTGAAAAGCTAAAGGAGCTATTGATTGGTGCATCAGTACTCATCATTCTCGATGGGACGAAACCTTTCACAATTTACATGGATGGAGGTAGCACATGATTTGGAGTAGTTCTTATGAAAGAATGAAGAGTGATATCTTATGCTAGTAGGAAATTGAAGGACCATGAGAAGAGATGCCCAGTTCATGACTTGGGCTTGGCAGCTATTGTTTTTGCCTTGACGATTTGGAGGCACTATATTTTGGAGGAAAGTTTTAAGCTATTCACCGACCATAAATCACTAAAATACTTATTTTCTCAAAAAGGTTTAAATCTTAGGCAGCAGAGGGGGATGAATTTTATAGCATCCTATGATTTTTGGACATAGCATACCCTTGGAAAAGAGGAATGTCGTCGCTGACGCCCTTAGCTGACGAGAAGGGATGTTTGAGGAGAGATGGACGCCTTTGCATTCCAAAGACTGATAGTGTGTTGAAGGAAGTGCTTGCAGAGTGTAACCATTTAAGGATGATCATTCTCCTCGAAGGAGATAATTAAGATGTATAAGGATATGAAACGAATTTTCTATCTGCCAGGGATGAAAAAGAGGTAGCTGAATTTGTTTCTAGATGTTTAACATGGCAAAGGATAAAGGCTGAGCAACGGACGTCTAGAGGATTATTATTGCCATTAGAAATTGTGACTTGGAAATTGAAACATATATCAATGGACTTATAGATGGGTTGCATAGGAGTCAAAAAGGCAATGAAGCAATGTGTCATACTGGATAGACTCGCTAAAAGCGCCCACTTTATTCATGTTAGGAGCAATAGGACCGTAGTATCTCTAGCAAAGATTTATAATAAGGAGGTGGTTCTAGTTCATGAAATTCCAATTAGTATCGTTAGCGATAGAGACCCTTTGTTACCAACGAGTTTTGGAGGAGTTTGCAAACAGCTTTAGGGACTTTGTTGAATCTTAGTACTACTTACCACTCGTAGACCGATGAGCAAACTAAAAGAGTGAATAGTATCTTGGAGGATTTTTTGAGAGCTTACATCATGGACCATGGAGGACACTGGGAGCAACACCTACCATTAGTGGAGTTTGCGTATAATAATAATTACCAATCAACGATTGGTATGACACCCTTTGAAGCACTCTGTGGAGGCCTTGCAAATCGTCAAACTACTGGTTGGAAACCAATGAAAAAAACTTACTCGGATCAGATTTGATTTGTGAAACTTTGGATAATGTGGCATTGATTAGGCAACGTATGTAGGCAGCGCAAGACCTCTAGAAATCCTATGGGGACAAGAGAAGAAAAGAGTTGGAATTTGAGGTTGAAGGCATAGTGTTTATCAAAGCTTCTCCTCTTAGGAAAGTTGTGAGATTTGGAAAATCGTAAAAGTAAGTACTATGGTTTGTTGGGCCTTTTCGAATTTTGAAAAGAATAGAGAAATTGCTTACCCATAGAGTTACTGGATAGATGGCTGGAGTCCATGACGTTTTACACGTTTTTACACTTGAAGAAATGCCTTCATAGCACAACATCTGTTGTAGAGCCTTATCAATTGAGGATATTAATATGGAGCAAATAACATCCCGTTCCACCGCACGCATTGTGGAGCAAAGAACTAGAAAGCTCACAGCAAAGAAACTAGGCTGGTTCGAGTATAATGGGGAGACAGCCTGGCAAAAAGCACATGAGAAACCAATATGAGGATCTCTCATTATGAGCTTTTCACTAGTAAACTTTTCTCTTTAAAATTAGGTTTTGTTGCATTGTGATTGCTAGATTGGATGATAGGAATGGTTTCTACGCTTTTCGCTATCACTATGCACACATATAGAAAGTTTTTGCATATTTAGGGTGTTTGGATACATACTTATATGTCACGATCATACACTCACGCTAGGATTGAGTTCACTTATAGTACGTCTACACACATAATAACATTGCACTTTCGATTGAGTAGATGATTGTGTATATAACTTGGTCGTATAATATGGATGTACATAGTGCATTACATTGTCCGTTCATTGGAAAGATTTCGGGGACGAAATCCTTTAAAGGGGAAGAATGTAACTGCTTGTAAAAATTAATAAGAAATAAATAAAATAAGATAAATTAATTAAATAAGATAAGGCTGAAAAGAAAAATTCAGCAAAATTCAAAATTTGACCATGAAAGCTATGCCATTGCATTCATGGTGATTTTCTAATCAAATTCCATATATGGTATGTTGAGAATGGAGCTCAAACGGAAAAGTTATGGATGTTTGAAGTTTTCAGATTCAAAATAATTGAAATTTAAATTGAATTCAAATTCAAATAATTAAATAATTATCAAATTTAAATTCAAAAAGTAACAGTAATTAGACTTGTTAAGTAATCATTAAAGCTATTATTAATGTTAAATGAGCAATGAAAAAATAAAATAAATAAATCAGCGGCAATTAAAAACGTTTCTTGAAATAAAGAGCTGGTCGACCACCTACCCTGGGCTGGTCGACTGCTACTGGTTGATCAGTAGGTTAGGCGTAACGCCTCACTATTTTAACCTCAGAAATTGATTAGAAAAGCCATAAAAAATGATGCAACTAATTTCCAATATTAAAAACAGTGGATGGTTTATATTATAATTTTAAACTTTTCAAAACTATGAAAATAAAAGAAAACCTCACAACGGAATGCAACATCAATATAAATACTCATTAACTTAATGATATAGTTACCTTACAACTTCATCACAATAGTTTACATCAATAATTATTAACTAACACTATCCAACTAACAAGAAAACGATGGAATAACAAAATATACCAATCAACTACTCATGACATAGCCTACATCCACTTTCCATTCCCTCTTCTGCTCCTATCTACCCCTTCACACCTATATAAATAAACAAAATAAAACGATAAAAGGTTTTAACTATATTTGGACTGTGTCAATTTCTATACACCCCAACCATACCTAAGGGATCCGGTGGCTATTGCATATAGAAAGACTACCTACGTACCCTTTTATGGTGGATCAAGCCCACATAGTTTTGGTTCCCGCTCTTCTCTTGCATCCAAATAGACTTTAGCACATAACAACTATGGCATCCACACAACCATTTTCAATCATCACAGCCAATGCAATCGATGCAACTAAAACAACCATTGCAACCATTGCAACAATGTGAGCAGGAAACCTACTCCTATGCAATCACCAAAGGTACTAACCTACCATATTAGTGCACAACACCAAGTCATCAAATTTACTAACCTACCATATTAGTAACACAATGCCAAGTCACTAAATGCGTACTAACTTGCTATATTAGTAACACAATGTTCACAACAACCAACTACACATTTCGTAGTAATAAAAGTAAATATTGCATAACTCGTCCTTTCGGTCTACCACCAGATGCTATAGTCACTCACCACATCGAGTGGTCGAAGTCTTCATACTTTATTGGTTGTTATTCCAAAGTCATCTAAAGCCATCCTTAGGGAAATAATTAGTTATAGAGGTGAAATAAGAAATTTTCTTATAAGGACTTAATAATGGATACGGTGAGATGTGTGATAATATGTTAAGAGAGGGTTACAAATTATGACTAACTTATAGGGATGTAAGGTCTACCAAGAGTACACAGAAGTCTGCCCAGCTAATCTGGCTACCAACAGTATGACTTTGGGGTTGATGTGAGGCATCGCCTATAATAAGTACGCGAGGTTAGTCCCAGTTTATGTAAGGTAAATTTATTCAGCTAATTTGGCTATCAGTACCTACGAATAGTCGAACTAATATAAGACAACACTGTGAGTACGGGTCATAATATGAAGGGTCTACTTTAGGGATTGAATGTATTATTTGGTTGTGTGAGGGTCCGCCTCTTCTCTACGTAGGGAGTAGTAAAGGGTCGGGGTTAAAATTAAGGGTTAAGTACGGTAGTGGATATCTTGAAAAGGGTCTGCTTCAATATGAAGTATTAAGTAACCGAAAAGATTCCATGCAATGTCAGCTAGATAAGTAACAATGAGGAGTCCGCCTTGGGATATATATTAAATGATAGGGACCTGTCTTAAATAAGGTATTAAATGATTAAAATCGGCTTAATTTCTATTAAAGGTATTAAGTGACTTGGTTGCTATCTCTTACATTGATAGAACATTACTGATGATATATATGGATTATTGGATTATAAGAGTGACAATTATGGAATTAGAATTGGGAAAGCCTTAGGGTTTAAAGTTGAAAAGACTTAAAATAAAGCTAATATATGAAAGACACGTTCCTATTTAAATTGTACTGCCCAAATACTATTACAGTAAGGCTTGAGATTTTTATTCACCAAATATAAGTTGTTTTGGCTCCCTCCATATTACAACATAGCTTAAGAAAGGCAATGCTGAAGATAGAGGCTGGAGGAATCTTGTGGTAGTTTATCTATTTATCTATTCATGTATTTTCTAATTTACCTATTAATAACAATGTTTTATTTTAAAAGTGTTGTACTACAGATATGTGACAGTTGTTATTGGATCTGTGTTATGGACTTTATGACATTTGAATTTTAAATAAAATAGATATTGTTTTTGATATTATAGTTTATTATTTCATTGTTAGTTCTGAATGCGTAGATAAATAGTTCTGCATTATTCTTTGTGCCGACCAACACCCAGTTTTAGAATGGCTCAAAGTTTTGATGGGCCTTTTCTAGATCGGGATTAGGTTTGTTTCAATGCTGGTTATCACAGAATCTTTCATTACGAGAAACTGACATTGATTTCTATATTGAAATGCAAGAAAAGCACTATGAGGATTTTCAAGAGCATGAACGAGAACAGGGAGAACATCAAAGACAAGTGAGAGAACAGAGATGTCATGAAGAAAGACTATGATGACATCATAGACGCGATCCAAGGCAGCAACAACAACGAATCATCCTTCCAAAAATCGAGGAAGAAGTTGACTCACCTAGTGTAATATGTGAATGCGGTCACACCGCTATAGAAAATGTCATCCAAAGAGGAAATGATATTGGTTGTCGTCATTTTAGATGCCACATGTATCAGAGAGGTTATGATTTTTGGGAGTGGATGGACGATCATTTTCCTCGACGAGCCGTTGATTATGCTAATGCATTAGAGTACCAACTAACAACTTTGCAAAATCAATCTGTTGGGTAACAAAATGAAATTAGTAGACTTCACAGTCGGTTTCATAGGCTAAATATTAGTAGACAAAAGTAAGCTAGAAGGACTAGTAATGTTTATGTTTGATGATGTAAGGCGGTATTTGCTTATGTAAGATAAGATGATGATGTATGATGTTATATCACTATTTTCAGTACCATTTTTGGTTTCTAAGAATATATATTAATATTTTGATAAATAGCTCATACAAACAATGTAGAATACAAATATAGATAAATAGATATTAAGCTTAACATACACATTGTGCCTGACAAAGCTTGCACGGTATTCGAAGAAGTAACATGAGTCGTAGGTTGAATAAGACAACTAAAAAAATGTACTCTTTCAACTTTATTATTTTTTGGTATCTTCTACAAGACCTACTAAATGTGATGAACGTACTTCTTTGTTTCTAGAATTCTCCTTATTAATCTATATTATGGACGATTGTTGTAAGCTCCGTTGACAATAACCAAAAAATCTTGATCAACCTCTTCCATCATGTAAAGACTATCTCCCTTAATATATGCTTTTATCAATGCTAAGTAATCTACCAGAGTCCATGCTTCATTTGTCATAGTGAAATTTAATAGCCCAAAGTAGCATTTACATTCATTCATATATAGTAGAAATGATATTAAAGAGCAAAGGAACACCATCTTAACAAATTTCTGGCCAATTCCTGTATAAAATTTATAAGACTAGTCAATGCCAAAAAAAGTTGAAACGATTTTAAAGCAAACAAACAATTTCTTTATATTTTCGATAAGACCGGTCAGTGCCAAAAAAAGTTGAAATGATTTTAAAGAAAACAAATAATTTTTGTATAGTTAATAAGACTAGTCTACGCCAAAAAATGTTAAAATGATTTTAAAGCAAACAAACAATTTCTGCAAAATTTACGATTAAAGTTGATAAGATTGGACAGTGCACAATTTAGTTTAAATGACATAAAGAGCAAAGAGATGAAATATAATTTCTGCTATAAGGTGTATAAGTCCAGCACCAAATTATGTTGATAAGACTAGACGCTACAAAAATAAGTTGCATCAAATTCATTATGTATATAGTGTATAACATATTACATACAACCTTCATACTCAGACAAATCTATCTCTGCTAAACAAAACAACAAACTAATGGCAAACTCATACAATAACAATGTCCCTCAAATGAACTTGTACGGTGATAGTCTCATAAAGTTTACTAATTTACTATTGTAGTTTGAAACTGCACAAGTTACACCAACAAAATTCCTTGTTCCACAAGAAGATTGGTTACTTACCCAACTAAACTTTGCACAACATTTTGGTAATATTTTCAATCAAATCCCTCTAAACCGAAATATGTTGGCTCATAACCGATAATTCCTTCTGCAGAAACAACACAAGAGACCGCTTCAGAGGCCGCTACAAGCGACATAGTGAAAGACAAGGCAAAAAGTGCTTACAACAAAAGAAACCCTAAGGATCCTTAAACCTATGATTCTATTTATGTAAGCACTGATATGTAAAACACGGAGAGCATATGACTATATGGTGTTGGGCAATGCATGGGTTAACGCATTCGGTTCCACTAGGACGTTCGAGTGGAAGGTTTCTCTATTTAAGCATAAATGATAATTACAACCAGGATTCGGAATATCAAAAAACGCGATCGTTTGAGAGCGCAAAGATAGCAAGGTATAACTCGAATATTATATGTATCAAATACGACTGTATAATAGCACAAAGATGAGGCATACTAAGGAGTGGACAATCATTTAGAGAATTGAAAGACGGTTATGATAAAATATATTATGATACTTACAAAGTGATTTCAAGGCTCATGAAACATTTGAATTTCTCCGTGCGAGGCCATATTGCGCAACCCTCAATGAAGAAATTGATGTCAATGAGGGAGATACCGAAGAATTTAATTTAAGAAATGTGTCTTGAAGACTCTCGATAGATTCATCTTCTGGCCATTCAAATGAATCTCCGATGTCACTAGGCATTGAGGGGAATAACAACAATCCATTGGCTCATACTTCTGGAATGCAGTATAACGATGTTGCAAATCGACCTTAAGGAATAAAATCAAACAAGCGATCCCTATTGAGAAACAAGAAAGCAAGTGACCTGGTAATGGCTAGTGACAAGCTAACTGCACTTCTAAGTGATATTTAAATTGCATCTGCCTCAAAGAAAGAGGAGCATTTGAGGCTGAAAGAGCAAAAGTTATAGATCTTGAAGGTGCAACTACAACAAGATGTAGATAGAATTAGAGCTCCAAGAGAAAGAACTAAATTTAAGAAGGCCCATGAAAGACGTTTATGGGATAAAGAAGAAGAAGAGTATTTAGTAAAAAAATTGTTTCTCGTCTATCTAAAGAGTTTTTGGAGTACATTTTGACCGAAAAACGCAACATTCTAAAGGCGCAACGACAAAGGTATCAAGATGAAGAGGAAAGTTTTGGAATGTAGAAGAACTACAACATCACTTTTTGTACTAGTAATCTAGTACTTTCTTATTTCGGTTTCTATGCTTGGTTATGTGACTATGCGTTTGATTTAAGTTTTACTAAATGATCGATCGTTATATTATTATTATTTTGTTGTTGTTGTTTCGAATTTGAGTTAAACACATATATAAACAGCTAAATGGCTAAGTAAAACCCTATTGTAAGCATAAATGGATTTTAAAACCACTTTGGTTTTAAACAGTAATCTAAAAACCATTTACGATATAAACGGTTTTTAGAAAACCGTTTATAGCATTAATAGTTTTTAAATTATCGCTTATAGCATAAAGGGTTTAAGATTATCGTCTATTGATTGCAGCTTAAAAAAATGGAGAGATCCCCGCTTATTTTCTTTTTTAACGCTCGAATCGCCACTGCTGGAACATGAAAAATGAAAATTAAACGTTGATTTCTTTTTTCTTTTTTCCTTTCAGTCCTGTTGGAGATGCTCTAATATATTATTCATACGCGATGCCCATCGATGATAATGGTAAAGTTAATGCTGCCGCATTCCTAGTTTGAGTCATTGGTTCATGAACAAGTCAGGTGCCGTTCGTATGAAAAAAATAGTCCATTTCCGTTGGGGACACGCTTGATGCGTTGGAAGCCCCAACGATGTTAAACCCGTTTCCAACCCCACGGTCGAAGCATCGGACGCGTCCCCTGTTTGACCCTTTTAATAATGTTAATTAATAAATTTACAACTTTACAATTTATTTATTTGAGTTTAAAAATGCATTTAATGAAATTATGAAATTTGTTTCAAGTTATTTGCAATTATTAAACGTATATTACACAATTAATAACAAATAATTAAATAATTATAAATCAATTAAATAAAAAATCACAACATAAATAACATGCTCAAATACCCCGTTTGTAATCCCAGACGCATTTTTCATTCACTCAAATACCTCATTCCTTCGTAGTCCCAAGTTCGTAGTCTCAAATGCATTTCTCATTCGCTTAAATATCCTGCTCAAATACTCTATTTCTTTGCGCGGCAACCAATTGGCTGCCCGAGCCATAATTGATTTTGGTTGCCCTCCAACACAAACATCATTAACTATTATTTCTTTTGCAAGCTAATATAATGTTAAACAAAAAATATCACACGCAATCAAATGGATGACAATAGTTGATTCAAAAAATAGCAAATACTAGCTTTTTATACAAAATGCTACAACTTTTCAAGAAGTTCAAAGAAAATGCTTCTCCTTGCATTTTTTGAAGCAAAATCTTCAATTAAAGTGTCATAATCAAGTTTCTCTAAAAAAGATCTTTCAATTGAGATCATTGCTAATCCATTCAATCTCTCTTGTGACATGGTTGTTCGAAGATAACTTTTAATTAACTTTAATTTAGAAAAACTTCTCTCCGTGGAAGCAACCGTGACATATATAGTTAGCAAAATTCGATAAGCAACCCATGCACATTGAAAACCTCCATCATCCACATAAGATCTTATGAAGTCAAGAATGTCAATCGATTTGGTTATTTCTTTAGGTAGCATAGTTTGCAAAGCTTTTAAATCTTGGAATAAATCTTGTCCATATAGATCACATTGTTGGTTGTATCTCAAATAACTTTCTAAACAAGTGCACCGTTCCATCAACTCTTCTTTATCAATTTCCATAAACTTTGCATTTAACAAAAATCCAAAAATTGTATCATACACTTCAAATTGTTCAAATCGATCTTTGAATGATATTAGAGCTTGATCTATGATATGGATGAAGTATGTGACTCTAAAATTTTCTTTCGGTGATTGACTTTCCTCAACACTGGCTTCAATATTTTCATCAAAAAATTTCTTTCTGCGAACAACTCTTTTCTTCTCAAATATTGGTTCGATACCAACATCTATAGCAAGTTCATTAGCTTCTTTCATAATTTCTTCAAAACCATATTCTCTAAAGTTTTGAAAAAATACAATAAGTTCTTTTAATTTTGTAATGGCATCCTCTAAATTCATATCCTCATTTTAAAGTGTTTTGCTTACTTGGTTTACATTGTTTAATAACTTATACCAAATGCAAAGACTAATCAAAAAGTCAAAATTCTCTAGAACATTCTCACATAAGCCTTTAGCTTCCGCCATCACCATATCATCTTTAGAGCTATTTGCAATTTCAATCAAAGCATCTCTCAACATTGACGCTTGAAATCGAATAGCTCTCACACTTTCAACATGACTTTCCCACCGAGTAGTCGATAATGACTTAGGTGTTAAACCTTTTACATACTTTTTAAGAACATCCCACCGATGAGTAGATCCCGAGAATAATGTATAATTTTTTTGAATGGATGCAAAAAAACTTCTTGCTTTAACACAAGGTTTAGCCATATCACATAGTGCAAGATTCAAACTATGACATCCACATGGTACATAAAACGCTCTTGGATTTATGTCAAGAAGTCTTTTTTTCACACCATCATGCTTACCTTTCATATTAGATCCATTGTCATAACCTTGCCCCCTTATATTATCAATCTTAAGTTTGAGTTCATTCAAAATGCTTTCAAGTTGTTTAAATAGACCAAGTCCAGATGTATCATCAACCATTATAAATCCAAGAAAAAATTCTTCTATATTAACTTCATTAATATCTTCAATATCCACACATCTTATGATTATAGACATTTGCTCTGCATGACTTAAGTCCGGTGTACAATCAAGCATAACGGAAAAATATTTTGCTTTTACGATTTTTTTTATTATATTCCATTTGATCTCATTTGATAACAAATTTATTATCTCATTTTGGATCTTATGACTAAGATAATGATGTTGAATTTCTTTATTTACTACACGTCGAAGATGGTCTTGCATGATAGATCAAACTCCGCTAGAAACTCAATAAGTTGGCAAAAGAGTCCATTATTCTTTTCATAAATCTTCTCATTCTTTCCATGAAAGGCCAAACCATTTCGAGCAAGTGTTTTCACAACCCCAATTATTCGAATTAAAATCATCTTCCAACGGGCCTTTTCTTTGTCAATTTGAACTTCCATTTTTTTGTCAACCGTTGCTTTTAGTTGTAGCCCTTTTTGCAAATCAACTCATTTCACTACATTTTCACAATGTTCCGGATTAGTTTCATGCTCTCTAAGTTTTTGGGGAAGATTATGCCAATCATCAATTCCATCATCGTATAACTTACTTGACATCATTCTATTTTTGAAAAAAAAAAAAAAACAAAATACTTTATTCAATGCATTTGAATATATGAGTCACTTCCTTTCATGTTCTTCTCCATTTGGAAAACGACGAATGTAATGCCTAGATGAAAAATTTCTGTTCTTTCCACATTTCATGACACTTGAAAACTTATCATCCTTTTTTACGATTTTGATAGGGCCTTTTTGAACTATAATTATTCTTTTAGTGTCATTTATAGTTCCCCACAACCTCGGATCATAACCCACATCCACATTTTTGTTAAAATCAAGTTCACTTTCATATATCTCTTCATTAACAAGCTCTTCCTCTTCTTCATTATCAATTTTTTCATTGACATGTACTTCATCTTCCTCGCCCATAAGCCCTATACTAATGTATTCATTTGCATGCTCTTCAATGACATGGACTTCATCTTCCTCACCCATATTAATTCTTTCATTTGCTTGACTTGCACCAAGTGATTGTTGTGCTCTCGCATTAAATAACTTAGAAATTGAACCCACCAACGATGTAGATATCGCATTTTGACGTTGCTTCACTCTTCTATTATAAGCTTCGGCGTTTTGTTTTCTAAACCTCACTCGATCTTTATCTTTGTTTTTTGGCATGGTATCTAATAATGTATATTAAACAAATTAACTTGCAACGAAATTTTTTACTAGTATAATCATTATTTTAAAAGACTCGACATATTTTTACAACTAAATCAGGACATCAACATATTTTCATAGAGGACCTTTTTTTTGACTAAATGCAACTCAGCAGTTCAAAATTTCAATTGCAGTGTACAAAATACAGCTCAATCCTGATATGAATTAGATTTTGAGTGTACAAATTGCAGTGTTCAAATTTTCAATTACAGTGTACAAAATACAACTCAGCAGTTCAAATTGCAGTGTACAAAAAATGTCCTCTTATGAACTAATGTTTTGCTTCAAAAAAAAATGCAACTCAGCAGTTCAGTTTCAAATTTTTTTGTGCTATTATTACCAAATTAAAACATAAACCATTTCACAAAATAAAGCATAAACCACTCCGAATTGTGCTACTATTCCCAAATATCATTTCACTAATTAACTAAAACATTAACGTTAACTATTTCAATTTCCAATTTCAGCGATTTAAATCATATGCAAATTTAGAATAATAAAAAAGCACAAAATTTATCTTGTATATCAAATTTTCAGTTTGGAGAAGGTGAATGACAAAAGTCTAGAGAGGCGAGGCTGGGTTGCTGACGGAGACTCAGTGGAACGGTGGAGGAGACTGTTGAGTGCTGAACTTCTAATAGAAGTCTGGAACCTAGAGGAGACGCAAAAAGGTAAAAAAAAAATAAAAAAAAGAATTTGAAACTGAAAGTGGAAGAAGTCCTAGTGTTTTATCTGGAATTGGAGACAGCAGAAATGGTGCGTGTTTCATTTTACTTAGGTAGTTAGACCGCTGTTTATCTTATTTCAGGGAGGGCTGAATTTTTTTTTGGTTGCCCATGCCCAGTGGGTTGCCCCAGCCCGTGGGCTTGCTGGGCTGCCCACTGGGCCGACTCTGGGCAAATGCACCTTTGCAAAACAACCCTAAATCATTGAAATCATCGCCACTCACGTTTATTGGCTCCACTCTTTTACAAAGACGGAAAAAACTACTACATCAATCGCAAACTGATCTCACATTTCAGCTTTTTTCAACTCTATCAAACTGTCTTAATCATCGCACGGTGATCTTATCGCTTCTCCACTAAAACACTAGTCAAGAATTCTCGTATATTTTTCTAAATTAATTTCTTGATTTGCACACGTAAGATCTCATGGCTTCGATGATCGCTTCCGTCTCTCCCTCGTTGGTAATTAGGGAAAACTCTAAGGTTTGACTTTTCTCCCTTTTCCCTTTGTTCCTCTGTAATTATTATTTATTACTTTGAAGTGATACTTTTTTTTTTGGCTGATTGATGTGTCTGTGTAGCTTGATCAGAGTTTTGGGTTTGCGAAGAAAAGTGGAAGCGATCTTGTTGTTAAAAGGAAAAAGGTATGTATATGGTTACGCCTTCAATTGAGATTGTTAATGCAAAGTAGAGTGTTCGTTATTGTTTCTTTGAGCAGTTGTTACTTGCATTTATTGACTTTAAGTTACTTATAGGAGAATCCAAACGGTGTAGCTAATGAGCATTACTCATGCTGCTACCAAGTTACCATCGACTAGCTTCTTGGGTATTATTATCCAAAACTTTGCTGCCAAACAGTATAACAAGACTTAATTGTTGTTCAAAATTTCTAACGCAAGGATAAAAATATTTAAGTACTCCAATTTATCAAATTTGCAATAATTTTTTCATAAAATCCGAGTTCACCTTGTTTTCCTATATATCTCCACGGCTACTCACCTCTATTTACCCATACTCGTTGGTTTTTGGTTAACATTTCCATGGTTATTCATCTCAATCTTCTACTTATCATCAAAACAGGAATTATCTTACTCATCACATCTTTTTCAAAACCAGTTGTTATATCATAGAGAACTACCCAGACGTAAAGAAAATTTGTTTAAGTCTGTATCAAAATGTTGATACAGAACTTTTCAAATTTAGCATGTAATATATGCCAAAAACTAATACATTTACTTGTTTTTGATAAATGTACTAGTCTGGCTTATTGTACACATGTCAAGAAGTAGGCTATATCAAAATTTGATACAATCCATCTGTATCAAAGCATTACGCTTAATCATGGGAGTTTCTCTTGAATGCAAAATCTTACCGTTTTCAAGTTTGGCCTTTAAGGTTATCAATATCAACTGCGCTCTTAAAAAGGCCCTCAAGGTGTCATAAGAAAATGAAAAAACATCAATTACCTCAATGAAGACGGTGAAGCACTCTTAATATCAAAATGGATCATAGAAGTTGAAGTGACTTTAGTTAAAGCTTTGGCGAGGATCCGGCTGAATGAAACCTTCTAAGAGCCAACAAAAGTGAGAACGCTTCTAAAACGTAGTCACTTCTTTATATGATGAAAATCTTCTAAAGACCAAGTACCATGGTTGTTTGGACATGTTATTCAGGAAAAATGACCAAGGTATGTTAGAAACTGGAAAAGAAATCATTTGTATCAAAGGTAGCGATTTGATGACAAGTGGAACTAATCCATTGGTTCTAGCGAAAGATTGTGTTACTGCATATAGACATGAAAACAATGAAAAAATTCAACTTTGAAGGGTCTTAGATGGTTTTTTCTGAACGTGGTTCACTAATGCCAACAAGTGTCGATCTCAGGTATTGAACTTGTGACCTTTAATTTTATGGTTTGAACTACCAACCAAGCCAACCTTGTTGGCTAAGTTCTTAGACAGTTTTAGATGAGTGCAATTAACGGTCTCAAATAAACACTAATTATTGGCCAAGTAGCTTCTTTTAAAAATCTAGAAAACTATGGTAGATTCAAATTTTGGTTTTTATGCTTCTATTATTACACCTCAACTCATTCTATGGTAGTGGAGCTAGTCATCATGGAGGGGATGGAGCTTGCAACAACAAGAAGGAAACAAGTGTCATTTGCATGCATGCTCATAACGAACATTTCAAAGCCTATCTCGCAGGGCAAGCATAAATGGTCAAGGGAAAAAAATGAAAGAGCTGCACTAGTTATAAAAAATGAGAAAAGAAATTGAAACATGAGAAAAACAATCATAATCGAGTATAGATGAGTTCTAATTTCCATGATTTGATTTAATTACAACGTTGAATTGTGAATTATTATTTGAAATAGGAAAGAAATAGAAAGTCAAGTTGCTTTCGATCCCGAATCAAAGTAGTGGCATTAAGATAGCTTCTAGTATGGTTTAATGGTTTTAAGTTGTAACTTATCTAGTATGATTCAATGATCGTAAGTTGTATCTTTTCTAGTATGGTGTAATTAGGTATGAAGTTGTGAGATTAACCATTCAAAAAAAAACATAACACATAAAATGTGAAATAATACAACAATGAAAAAATATAAAATGCAAAATAATAAAACTGCAAAAATAAACATAAAATATGAAATTTAAAACATAAAATAAGAATATTACAATGGCCAAGGTTAGCCTATAAACGATCTGCTGGTTGTTCAAATGAGATGATATTCTTGATCTCTAATCGAATTACTCGTTCCATGTATTTATTTAAAGAATGAACGTTCTCAATCAAAGAACTTTAACTCATAGGCTAGTTGAGGATATTTTTAACTTGAACTATGCAATCACCACATTCATCTTCTATGATTACGGTCGCTATTAATATCTTTCTAGACATCTGATTAGACCTACCTAGAAGCTAGGCAAGATTTACCTCTTAAACAATAAACAACACTTACCACATCGTCTAAGTAATATGAAATTTTAAACTAAGAATAGAATATTGCATTCTTTTCTTACTTTAGAAATTAATATTGAACTTCATCTATTACTCACATGTGTGTGTATGCTGGACAAATTTTCCATAAAGTGATTAAAATTTTATTAAAACATGATTGTATCAAAAATACATAGTTTCGATTAATCTTTACCTAGATAATTAATGTCAAGTCCAAACCCATCGCTTGACGTCCGTCTAACAACTTTCTAACCTTGAATATAATTTAATTATAACACATGCATACATTATATTTGCCAAGTCTTGAACATAATGAGCGAGCTAGATTACAACGAAAATGACGTTGCAACACGCCATAGCGCGTTCAATTATCCTTCTTCCACTTTTATGATCTTTCGTGAAATGGTTTTTTAATTAAGTGGAGTTTAATTGCTTGAATAAATATGCTTTATCGTGCGTGTGTGCGTGCACGCGCGCATGTTTTCGTCGGAGTTAATATTACACGCTATCGAAATCCCATTTGCTGAATTCAAAAGCAAATAGGTTTGCTCTAGTCATTAACATTATTTGACTAATCGAGTAAACCAAAAGAAAACTGTCAAAAGTAAAGATAATGAAACAATACAGGTTCTACAATCAATGTTGGTCTTTTTGTCATACATATCGTCCTTGCTAAGCATAGGAATAGTTTTTCATTAGTAATGCATACGTTGAAACTACTAAGCATTTTATGAAAATCTTTTTTTTTTTGGTGAAAATTAGTAATAATATTTAAACATACTTTTCATATAACTTGATCGAAAACATCACTGCAGTTTTAGAAAAATCATTTAAAGTTGCAATGGTTTTAGACCCATCGCTTTCAAGGTACTTGTTTTCTAAATCTACTATTATTTTGTAATATAATATTTGAAGAGCACCAGCTATTTTGATGGTATGAAATTTCTATCTGTCCAATTCCTTTTTTTCATGTGTACAATGTGATGTTTGAACCTACGATTTTATTAGATAATTTGTGAAATCTTTGACAACATTCTTAGACAATGTTGAATAGTTTCAAATTAATTTCATCGAAATATTCTCTCATTAACGGATGATTATCCAAACTTCAATTTTTTGGATGATAATTTCCCTATCCATAACACCTTTTCTAGATTGGTTGCTTTCTCCTTTGATGTGATAGCATCAATGATGTATTAACTTGAGACTCTAATTGATTGCTAAACGAATTTGACTCATATTCATTTTGCAAATATTATTCAAAAATTTATTGAGAAGTTGGTTTGTGACATTTTTATAGAATAAAAAATGATGATGTTTGAGTAGGAAAACTAGTGATATATGTTTGTGTGGATATACATTTATATATGATTGAGAGATTACGAATGATTAGTTTTTTGGGCAGTTGGTGAATTAACACTTATTCAATAATCAAAATGTCAGATGACTAGATAAGTCATACTACAACTAACCAAGAGGGTGACGATGGGTATGCTACGTGTGTCACGTTGGAATCCTAGTTTACTTTACATACTCATTGGAGATGCTTTAAAATATGATAATATCGAGAATTTTTTTCCAAGTAGGATGAATTAGGTTGGAATTGGAGAAATCATTTAGTGATCACGGAAATTATTTGATGCTTGAGATGAAACATCCAAAATCCGACTTAGGTAACTGTAGCATTTATTTGTTTGTTTTTTAAATACATATATATATATTTCATGGAATATTCTGTTAATTTCCCACTATTTGATTATAGTCCCTTAATATTCGCATGTGAGATTCTCAACTCAATTTATCCCCATCTTATTTCAAATATACTTACTAATTATTCTCTTCCTTTTTTTAAAAAAAATCTTACGTTGTAGTTTAAATTTTCCAAAAGAGGTTACTTAATTATTATTACAAACTCAAATTATTAAGTTTAGCATTGAACTCAATTAATTTAGCTACGATTCTTGTTCAAATACATTTTTTCTTCTATGTAAACAAGGATATTAAAAGACTTCATTTTTTATTATTATATGGAGCGTTTATTTTTATTTTTTTGTGAAGTGAATTCAAAAATTTGATATACCTCTAAATCTTTTTGCAATTTTAAACAAACATGGGCACCTCATTTGTCGGAGAAAAATGATAAATTCTTGATATTCCCTACAAATCATTTAGTACGTTTATATAAAAAAATCTTTTTTTTCGAGACGGTACTTTATATACAACAAATCGTTCGAATTACGCTACGCAAGTTTCGAACTTATGACCGCTCGCATCAAAGCCAAATCACTTAACTACTGGGATAATGGTACTTGTCAATTTTTTTTGAACCATAAAGTCATTTAGCAATCCATATATTTCTTAATAATTTTCATTTCTACATTTAATTTTTAAGATGGGTTTTTGAATATAAATGTTGATGTTTGGTTATTGAAGTTGAATTCTGAAAATTAGGTTGATTTACGTGGCTAGATTTAATTTAAGATTTTGATATTTAAGTTGGAATTTTAGTATTTAAATTTAAATTTGAAGTAATTTTTTTTTAGAATAACAGTGATACTTAATTCAAGTAGAGCACTCATTTTGATATCTGAAGGTTCGAATCCACGACCTCTAGAACTCCATTTTATAGTGTCATACCTTTTGTCATTTGAGCTAGTGGTCCTTGACAATTTGAAGTGAATTTAATGTTTAAATATTTTGAATTTGATAAATGGATTTGAATTTAGAAAAATGAAAAACCTCTTTAAATGTTATGTAAACTTGTGTTTTTAGAGTAGATTTCTCCTAGAAGACAATTTACATACAAGTGTTTTCTTTAGTATGAAGAATGAACTGGACAAAATTGTCACCAAAAACTTAACATCATGATATATTACTAAAGGTGGAAAGAAACTGGAGTTGGTAAGTATGCTACAAAGGCATTGCTTGAGCTCTAGTGGGATTTGCCTAGCTTTGCCTTTTGAGCTTGGGGCCTAGTTGCGTATTTATGTTAGCGTCTCGCCTTGTCTTTTCTAGTGTCGGCCATTAGCTGTTTGAACTTGTGGAAGTTTCTGCCTTTTGCACTTCGTAGTGTGTAATCGCATTGGTTGACAATAGAATCGACTTTATCCAAAGTAAAATTTATCGACATGCATGATGTGCATGCATATTCTTAGTTCGAAGTATGATTTTGCTTATGATGTTTAGATGCATCATTCATCCACTCTTCATTGTGCTCTTTCTATCGTATGTTTCTCACTTCCATTTTTCCTTTCCTCTTAACAAGTAGATTTAAAATGGTAACTATGCAAGCTAACATATAGTTGAAATGACGACGATTGAATTTTTGTTGATATTAATTTCTTTTATTAGTAGAAAGAGAAAAGTCCGACATCTCGATTTCGATCTTGATTTTGGTATTTTGTAATTTTAGGAATTTCAATTTAACTTGTAAATTTTAGCAATTTTGATTCTAGTTTTGATTTAAAAGTCAATTATTTTATTTTTCATATACTTACACAGATATTACTTTAATTTATTGAAACAAACGTATAATTTATCTTTAAATGAAAATAAGATATAAACTAACAATACGGATTAGTTATAGATATTTATAACACTAAAAATTGTTTATTCATTACTTCGTTGTATATTTCTTTTAGTTACATGATTTATTTATTTTGTATTTTGTGATTTTGTATGTTTTTAAGCTTAAAAGATCAGTTTTGAATATTCATATATTTGAAACTCAAAATAATTCTTTTTTTGAGTTTTTTCTTAAAACTTGAAGTTCATTAGTTTTTTTACTGAACCAAAGTTTCGGTTTAGGTTCGTTTGGTCCATGCTTAAATTGAAACGGAACAATCAGAATCTCGGTA
This sequence comes from Allium cepa, assembly GCA_030765085.1. Classification (NCBI taxonomy): domain Eukaryota; kingdom Viridiplantae; phylum Streptophyta; class Magnoliopsida; order Asparagales; family Amaryllidaceae; genus Allium; species Allium cepa. The sequence continues at coordinate 757,434,362 of CM060932.1, read as the reverse complement.
TTTGTTCGGAACCTCAAACTTTGGTAAGGAGTAGAAATGAAGAGTGTGAAACCCTTGTATGGCACCATGTTCGGTGTTGTAGGTGGAAGGTTTGGCGATGACACGAACAACGGTAGTCTCATTAGTAATTTTTTGTGTGTGTGGGATTTATAGAACAGTGTCTGTCTACACACACAGAGAGAGAACCAGAATTTACATAACAAACCTTAAAATTTCCCCTTAAACCACCTGGTTTTGTAAGGCTAATTCATATTCTTGTTAAGGGTAAACTAGTAGAAAAACCTGTTATGGGAAACTTGACATTAATTGAGTACATAGTGACCACAGCTATTTTATCTTGTTAGTAGATAAAAAAAATATTCTCTCCTTATAAACCCTTTTTTGACCTTCTAGTCAGGCAATTATTGTATGACATACGACGAGAATTTTTAATTTTAACAGTAATTTATTTTGGTTAAACAAAAGGTTCATCTTTAAGTGAGATACTCACATACATAGTTAATATATATGTGTATATGTATGTGTGCGCTCATCTTCCGTATTTTGTTAATGATAACTCAACATCTGGATAGTTTTACATTTTCTACACAACTAAATAATGGTAACTTGCACCTTATGAAACAGGTTTTTTGTTTTTGTTTTGTTTTGTGGATTATGAAAACTAAGATTATAACTTATTAATACGATACTGGTAGCAAAGTAGTATACATATACGTTACAAATAAGACCATGGTTTTTGTTCAGTGTTGAAAAATAATGATGTGAATATTTTGTTAGTGGAAATCATATTTTGACTTTAGTACTTTACTATGCACTGATATTCCACTTTCAAAATGCCATGTTTATCTGAAATAATGCATGGTACATGACATCTTTGTAAGGATTCTTTTACCAGTTTGTGACTAACATAAGAAAAGGTTGGCAAAAAATAATTATCAAATTATTATTTTAGCCATTAACTTGCTTAAGGCAAAAAAATAAGATAAATAAATAAATAAAATAAAATGAAAAAGAAAAAGAAAATTTTGGCTTCATAACTAGGCCCGTCAATGGGCAGGGTTCGGTCCGGGTATTTATAAAACGCGAAGCCCGTCAATGGGCAGGATTCGGTCCGGGTATTTATAAAACCCGGATCCGAGTCCAATTACAATAATTAAAATCCGAGTCCTGTCCGAATCCGTAGGGTATTTCAACCCAATATTTGAGTCCGGTCCGTCGGGCTTTTTAAGTCCGATGGGTAATAACTATATAGCTAACTCAGAATTTTTATGTTAAAACCTAATTTTAAAACTGCAATTTTGATGAAATTTGTATACAAACAATGCTAACATATAAATTGGATGGTGATGTAGTCAAGCTCATAACAAAAGTATGAAAAAACATCTACATGTAAAAAAACAAAATGGTAAATAAATAACATACGCACTCATGTTTTGATACGGCGAAAAACTAATAGTCGGGTCGGGCCCTAACCGGGTCGGGTTTTGACAAAACCGTACCCGACCCGGATCGGACTTGAGTCGGACTTGTGAAGTAAAAGGCAAAACCCGTACCCACATAAATTTGGCGGGTTCGGGCCGGGCTCGGGCTAAAACCCGTACCATTGACAGGCCTATTCATAACCTACCCTCTATTTGTATTGTTAAGAGAGAAATTGTATAGTGCTTTTAATGAAATCTAGTAAAAAAGGCTACATATTAACAATCTATTGATATGTTATAATAGAGGGTATATTTTTATATATTAGTATTTTCCATGTTGATCTTAATACATGCATTATTATCAATACACTATAAATTCATTTGGATAAACTTAAAAAGTATTCACCACTTCACATACAACAATTGGTAGGTCATAGAATATATTATAAGTAGATGATATGAAACAGTATAAACGACAACTAATACTTAAGTTACAACATTTATTTGTCTATTCTTTTCTAATTTTGCGCTCTTATTTTTACATTCCTATTTAGCAGTGTTTTGGAGGAATACGAATGGCTGTTGCAACAAACCTATCCCGTTTTGAGGGTGTGACTATGGCTCCACCTGACCCAATTCTTGGCGTTTCCGAAGCATTCAAAGCAGACATGAGCGATTTGAAACTTAACCTCGGTGTAGGAGCTTACAGGACAGAAGAGCTTCAACCGTATGTGCTTAATGTGGTCAAGAAGGTACTATAACCACTTGGGTTTAAAATAATTTCCGTTATCATATAGTTTGTATATGCACATTTGTGGTCGTTAAGCAGTAAATATACTACATGTGTTTTTTTTTACAAGACATTAGCCAAAAGAAGAAGACAAGGAAAACTCCTGTAAGTATATGTTGTATAAGCTGATTGATAGTTTCAAATTTTTATGGCTTAAATAGTGCTTTAAATTGTGATCCACATTAGCATCAGCAAGGTCCATCGATTGAAGTTTGAGTTTGAATTTAAATAATCGACGAGGATATGGTAATTTTGTTAAAATCATTAGTTGTTTGAGATATCTAGATTTGTAATTGAATTAAACTTCTCAATTTGGTCATATTTTGATCGTGTGCACTGTCTAGATAAATATTCAAGATAAGTATTGGAAATGGAATGTGCTATATGTATGTAATACACAACTATTTATGTCTATGCAGGCAGAAAATCTTATGCTGGAGAGGGGAGACAACAAAGAGGTAATTTTATTATTCACTCAATCTCTTGCTGTTCAAATTACGAAATCGTTGTTGCTAGCATCGATATTCCATCTTTGTGTTGCAGTATTTACCTATTGAAGGGTTAGCTACTTTCAATAAGGTCACAGCAGAGTTGTTGCTAGGTGCCGATAATGCTGTAATCCAAGAAGGAAAAGTATGTTATTTTTGGCTATATTACAATGGAAATCAATTTTATGCTTCAAACAATAAGTATTTCTATCCTGCTCAGGTTGCTACTATCCAGAGTCTTTCAGGCACTGGGTCTCTTCGTATTGCAGCTGCTTTCATACAGAGATATTTCCCTGATGCTAAAATTCTGATATCATCTCCAACATGGGGTGAGTAGCTTAATGATTCTATGGTTTTTGTAAATTGGTACTTAATTACCATGACTAAGTACTCGCTGGACATATTTTAATTAGGAAACCATAAGAACATATTCAATGATGCCAGAGTGCCATGGTCTGAATATCGATACTATGATCCAAGGACTGTTGGTTTGGATTTTGATGGAATGATAGCGGACATTAAGGTTCTATTCCTTTCCTATGTTTAATGGACTTTTCTTCTTCCCTGATTATGAATTATTTATTACAGATGATATCATAAATATGTTTTTTTAGCAAATATGATAACTATATTTCATCACATATTATTTTGATTTTTAAGTCCAATAGGAGCACAAATACTTTGTATATTATTGTATTCTTAAATATTCAGCATGCTGTGTGTCTTAACATCATAATTAGATACAAGATCCTTAAGCACATAGTAAGTTCAGCTTAGATCAATTATCTAGTATGATTAATTTACTTATTGTTATATCACTGTTATCTGAAAAGATACGATGCATACTGATTAATTTCGTTTAATTGACTAAGGCTGCACCAGATGGATCCTTTATTCTCTTACACGGTTGTGCTCACAACCCAACTGGAATAGACCCAACCTCCGAACAATGGGAGAAAATTGCAGATGTTATTGAAGAAAAGAACCACATCCCTTTCTTTGATGTAGCATACCAGGTAGACTATTTGATTGAAGTTATATTCTACTGTTGATACCAGGTAGTTCTAGCTTGTAATTCTAGCTTATAAGCACACACACAATGCGCACAATAATTCGTTGTCTGTTTTCCACTTAATTTTTATTTTTAGTTGTTTTTCTATTTTTCTATTTTTCCGTTTTCTTTTTTTGGAATTTCCAGCTGAAATATAGATACCCTGTCATTCCTATCAAATGTGGAGTGCTCCTTGACCTATCAGTGGTGGGTACCAACTTTCAGCTATTGTGAAGAAATGATAGTTCATCATTTTGATGAGCCTTCTTTGAAATAAAGGAGCTTCAATTATGAATACTGGAGTAAGACGCACGATGTACAAACATGAGATGTAGAAAGATGTATATATGTAACTTTGAAAATGGTTGAAGTGACAAACACCAACGAATCATGTACAGTCGATTACTTTTGTTAATAATAGACATAGAGATGTGTACGGATATTTGTGTCATTTCAGGGTGCCACAGTTGAAATTGGTGATTCTAGTTATTAATAATAGAGAGAGATAGAAATAGAGATGTGTAGTGATAGATGTTCATGTCATTTAAGGGTGCCGCGGTTAAGATTGTGGGCTCTAATTATTACTAGTAGAGAAGATTAAAGATTAATAGTAGGGAATAGATGAATCCACTGTTTATTAAGCTAACATCATAATATTAATTATTACTAGGGATTTGCTAGTGGAAGCCTGGATGAGGATGCATCATCAGTGAGAAATTTTGTTGCACGAGGTATGGAAGTTCTGGTTGCACAGTCTTACAGCAAAAACTTGGGGTTGTATGCCGAAAGAATTGGAGCCATTAATGTTGTTTGTGCATCCTCAGATGCTGCGACAAGGTATATGACCAGGGCTTGATATACACCCTGCTTACCTATGACGATCTAATAGTAATAGTTCATACATTTAAATAATAAGTCCTTTCTACAACCAGGGTTTGGCATATACCCTGACATGAATTGCAGTTACACCTTGGGATATTAGTGTAGTATAACATAAGCATCTATTCACAAGTTGCTAGTTTATTTAGATTTAAATTAGAACCGTTTGGTTATTACTTTTTAAACGGAGTTTGTTAATATATTTAGCAGTTCTTAGTTAGTACAAGCACTTAGTTGATTCATATGATTATTGCAATTTTCTGGGAATTTACTTCCAAATATAACCATTAAATTTGTTTGTGACAAATCATCTGTTAATTTAGGGTGAAGAGCCAATTGAAACGACTTGCACGCCCAATGTATTCAAACCCTCCAGTTCATGGTGCTAAAATTGTCGCTAATGTTGTTGGGGATCCTACTCTTTTCAATGAATGGAAGCAAGAGATGGAATTAATGGCAGGGCGCATAAAAAATGTAAGGCAAAGATTATATGACAGCCTTACTGAGAAAGAGAAGAGTGGAAAGGATTGGTCTTTTATTCTCAAACAAATTGGCATGTTCTCCTTCACTGGCTTGAACAAAGCACAGGTACCCAAGAAATCAATATATCTGTTGTTATTTTTTTAAACTTCCTAGCATTAACATGATATTATTCGACCATACCATGAAATTGCACTGTTTTATTCTGGTAAGCTTAGACAATTTACCCATAAGATTGTTACAATGTCTGTATATTGCCATGGACATAACCGTTTTCTGCATTTTTGCATTTTCAGAGTGACAACATGACAAACAAATGGCATGTATATATGACGAAGGATGGTAGAATATCTTTAGCTGGACTTTCTTTGGCAAAATGTGATTACCTTGCCGATGCCATTATCGACTCTTACCACAATGTTAGCTAGAGAAACATTGTCATTCCAATTTATTTCTTGTTCTACAGTATAGTGAGCTCGGAACATTTTGATCTTGTTCCATAAATTGTAATTTATATGATGAGAATAGAGAATGCTTCATGTATCTTGTAATAATCAATACTTCTTTTCTTTATGAGAAATTTCCCTGTAATCTATCGTTTGTATAACAGTTAAAAAAACCAAATTGTTTTATGTTTACAGAACTGCAAAAATTGCATTTGATAGCACATAATGCATGAAATAAAGATGATAATAATGTCATAAGTCCGTTGAAGCATCAAGAGTTCCGCCCAACACTTTAGGCACAAGTGGGATGAGAGAAAAAACAACATCAGTTATTAATGGTCTGTAACTTGGCTCCTTCTGTACACATAAAACTGCAACTGCAGCTGCCTACAAGCACACATGTTATTATTTTTGTTTGTTAAAGTCTGCATATCATGATATATTCAAAACTAAGTTAAAATACCTGACACAAGTGTTTTACATCCATTGTATGTCTGATTACAGGATCAACCAAATCTGGAAGTTTCTGCCTATCGGTTAGCTGAGGCACAACATTTTTAAATAAAATTGAAATCAAAACTATACATGATCAAATGTTTCATTTCTATTAAATGGTGAAACGAAGCTATTAGTAATGCATACCCAAGTTATATTATATTGGCTTTGAGTCCCTGTGACTGGTTTCTTCCCCAATAGAAGTTCAAAAAGGATAATCCCAAATGCATACACATCACTTTTCCCTGTTACTTCTACTCAAGAAAAATAGATGATAGAAACAAGTGTCTAATGCAGTAAACGTACACACTGAAGCTCAATCCAATATTCACATACCATTTAAGAAACATTCAGGGGCCAGATATCCTTCAAATTCAGAAAGATTTGTTATATTTTCATTTGAGCCTCCACTAGTCAGAGCTTGGCCAAAATCAGAAATCTATTTGAATAGAAAAAGGTGCTCATTAAATGCTGCATGAGTTGAGAACAGCAATGTAGAATTTCTCAAAAATACTGCGAAAGCACCTTCGCGTTAAAATTTGAATCGAGAAGAATTTTACAGGAATTTAAAGCTCTACACACCATAGGAGGACTGCAATGCTCATGTAGATACTCTAATCCACTGTAACAAGAAAAAAGAACTATATATGCACATAATTTTTTAGAACTTTAATACAAAACATGAAGACTGCTTAGTATTGGTTAAGGACCTTGCTATATCTAGTGCAATCTTCATTCGAATATGCCACGGTAAGTTTGCACCACGGGACGACCCTGAACATGCCAAAAAATGCATACAATTTCACATTAAATGAAACACATATTAGATAGAAAAAGAATCGAGTACTTTAAATGTACCATGAAGTTGCATCTCTAGCGATCCATTATGCATGAACTCATAAACAAGAAGTCGAGCGTTTGCATGAACGCAATAACCAATTAGAGAGATTATGTTTGAATTTTTGATATTGCTAAGCAACATAATCTCGTTCTGCAAAATACTCAAAGAGATGAATAAATCATATATACAATAAAGAAGTTAAATGAACACTACATATGAAAAGAGAAGCATATGCACCTCAAATTCTCTCTCACATATCAGATTCTTGACATCCAGTTTCTTCACAGTGGCATAACTACTAGACCCAAACTGAGCTTTGTACAAAACAGCACCATGGACTCCTTTTGAAAGAGAGTTGGCCTCGCTAAAATTATCGGTTGCAGCTTCTATATGTCTGTATTCTATTTCAGGAATCGATCCTCTAATGCTTAGTGGATTAAATCGGTTCAACACGGGACTTGATTTTGTTTTATCAGACATATCTAAGAAAAATGAGATATAAATTCTCAAGTTTTGACATAAATTCAGTGTACATGAAACAAAATACAGTCTAGTGTACACTTGCTTTAAACTGTTTCAGACTTCATAATTGATTCATTCAACTTATGCCATAGAAAGATGATAAGGTCAAATGTACATAAGCAATGTACCTGAAATTTGAACGTTTGTAAGGTGCGATTTTGCTAGGTGTCTTCGCCAAAAGAAACAAGTACATACTCCTAACGAAATAACAGTGATGGAAGCACTTAAGATGATTGCTATCACTAACTTACTACCTTGAAATATAATCTGCATCACTTAATGACAAAGAATTGAGATGGGAATAGGAGATCGATGGCATCAACTGCGCAAGAAATATATTGTGTATAATATTGAACTGATTTTCTTCTGATCTCGAGATTTCAATCAGTTAATCATGCTTATAAGTGAACATAACGCCATCATATGACATCAAATACCGTCTGCATAATTACACTGCTAAAATTGCATCACGCCTGTGATGTAATAGCAGTAAATAAGAATTTGAATCTGTTGCAAAATAGCATAAAAATACAGATCATCTCATACTGAATAACAAACCTGGAGATTAAGAGCATGAGAAACTGAAAAAGGAAGAGCTGTGTTAAAAATGAAGATATATTGGTGTATAAACTGAGTTTATAAACGTATATTAAAAGAAATGTAAATATGCTCTTTAAAATTCCAATGTTAATTTAGTGGAATTATTTCCGACTGTTTTGTACTTCGATTGTGAAACTGATATGGAGAGGGCTGTTACCGTAAATAAACTTTACACAATTAATGCTGCACTGGATTATATAACTACTATATCAAAATTAATAGCAACCAAATTAATAAGCGACTAAAGGAATACTTAAGCTTGGATTGGTTACTTTTTGGCAAGTCGGCCTACCGAACATTTGAAACATCAAACATAAAAATATTCCGGCCACTGCTCAGCAAGAGAGACAATACTCCTGCATGCGCTACTTTACCTAGCACAACTCAATTAACCAATTCACTAAAATTTAGAATTAATCTATGAATTCTATTTTTTTTTCCTTCAAAAGTTGTTTTAACATGAGTATATATTGCTCTTTAACCAAGGAAATCAATTTGGACATGAATATATAACATAACAATGAAACAATAGACACCAACCATTAGATTCCTTAACTATACCCAAATGAGGTTCAGCCATTAGATGGTTGAATCAACCATCCCACCAAAAAGCCTTCTTCACATCATGATGCTGTTAACCCAAAAAAAAAAAAGATCGCCCTATATTGAGTGCGAAAGCACCAGCTTTATTTATCAAGACAAATAAAATAGAAAAAACAATAGTAACTGCAGAAAAAGTAAGAAAACAAGAAACTTTTATAGTAGCTCGGCTGTAACGAAGCCTACATCCAATTTACAGACAAGAGAAAAAGTAAAGAGACGAGATTCCAAGTACTTGACAAAAATTTCAAACTTTTCTCTTTCTTTTAATTTGAGCCGACCCCCCACTTTACCTCATTTTCGTTCGATCCAAGCTTTTGTCCTCCAACCGATCTGATCCCTTTGAGCCCTTAGCATGTCGATCCAAGCTCATTGTCCGTTTAGGAATGACCGCCGTTTATGTTAGCACCAACGCCACCTGTCGCCGCCTCTTGGAGCCGCCGCCGTCGATCTTAGCTCCAACGCCACCTGCCACCGCCTCATGGAGCCCCCTCCGTTGAGATTATGCCTGTTTTGAGGCGCCGACGATCCAAATCATCCAATACCCTAGTTTGGGCTGTCTTGAATCAGAGATTAAATCACTTTTCTCAATTTCAAAGGTCGGTAAAGTGGATTTTGACGTATTATTACATTATCGATTGGTGATGAAGTTGTGTTGGCGACGGATACAGTGGAAGACTCGAACAGATTGTGTCTTTGTGGATAAGATAACAAATCGAGTCTTGAATTCTTCACGGAGCGAACCTATGGTTTTGCCTCGGTGCTCGACATATTTTCCTATCTTCAACCACAGAGTCAGAATTAACTTGTACCGAGTTACACAGTCGATCACGGCACATCGTCTTGCGGTGTGATTTTGGTTTTTCTGGGAGGTGATATTAGCTTAGGTTAGCGTCTTGTATACAGCTCATGCTGTTATCACTTTCCAAAGAACTAAAATCGACTTACGCTGAGAATTCTCTACTCGATTCGGACCCATCGATCTATAGTTGCTTGCTTTGGTTTGGTCCCGTCATTGCACAATCGCTATACCTGGAATAGGAAGGGCTTTCCATGTCGCTTCAATCCGCACTCTCGAGTTGAGTCCCATTATCCATAAAAAATATTTGTGACACTCCAAACGTGCAAATAATGTTTTTAGTGACAAAGTTAATAAGTTTCTTTATGATAATAGTGTCCAGCGTTTCTGCTTCGACCCATTTAGTGAAATAGTCAACAACAACGGTGACGTATTTGGCTCTTCCTTTGGCTATTGGCAATACACCAATCAAAGCAATTCCCCAGATCGTGAATGGCCATGGACTGACCATCTATATTAGCTCTGTTGAAGGAGTTCTTTTGATCTTGCCAAACTTTTGGCATTGATCGCACCATCTGGCATAATCTACTGCATCGTGCTTTATGGTTGGCCAAAAATACCCGTATCGGAGGACTTTATTTGCAAGGGTTTCCCTCCCAGTGTGATCTCCGCAGTCACCTTTATGAACTTCCCTGGGGATTCTTTAAGCTTCTTCATTGGCCACACACCAGATCAAAGGGGTAAGAAATCCCCTTCGGTAGAATATCTCATCATGTACTACGAACCATGATGCCTTTCGAAGGAACTTTTTCCATTGATTCTTATCTGTAGGGAGTGTTCCTTTAAGTAGGTAATCCTTGATTGGTGTCATCCATGTTTCAGGTCCTTCGGTCGTCTCAAAGATCCATTAGATATCCATCTCGCTTACGCTTGGAGTAGTCACGTTTCGACCGGGACTAGTCCCAATGACTAAGCTTCTCTGGAACTGGCCAGTTTGGCTAGATAGTCTGCCTTCATGTTTTATTCTCTCAGGATATGGTTGTGGTGTAATGTTCAATGTCATTCGGCAATTTCTGCACTTTAGATAGATACGGGCGAGGTTCTCTCCCGGGCCTGATATTCGCCTTTCACCTAACAAACAACTAGCTAAAATTTTCTATAGATGTGTATGGACTTTATCATGAGTTCCTTCCCAACTTTTAGCCTGGATGTCAATGCTTCATATTCCACTTCATTATGTGTTGTAGGGAATTCCAAGCACGAGGCATAGCAAATAGATCATCCTTCGGGAGTTTCGAGCATAATTCCTGCCCCCGAGCAGAAGTTTTAGATGCACCATCGACGAACAATTTTCATCGTGTCTCCACTTCCGGAGTAATTTCTTCCTCATTATCTCATACTGTAAACTCGGCAATGAAGTCTGCCAACGCCTTCTCGTTGATCACCCTTCGAGGATAGTATGTGAATTAATATCGACTTAATTCGATGTTCCATTTGATAAGCTATCCAAAGGTCTTGGGACGGTATAACACTTGCTTCAAGGATTGGTCTGTTAGTACTTTGATTTGGTGTTTCTGGAAGTATGGTCGTAGTTTTCTAGAAGCGATCAAGAGGTAATATGCTAGTTCTTCCAATTTCGTATAGTTCTTCTTGGCTCTAGTTAATTGTTTACTGATGTAATATACGGGTCACTGGATCTTAGCTTCTTCTCGTATGAGTGCAACACTTAATGCATGGAGCAAGACTACTAAGTAGATAAACAAGTCTTCTCCATCCATCCACTTGGATAGAACTGGCGGGGTTTCCATATGTCGTAACAGCTCTTCGAAGGCGGTCTGACAAGCCTGATTCCATTTGAAGTTCTTCTTTCCCTTCTTTAGAGCGTCAAAGAATGGTATACATTTGTTGGTTGCCTTTAAGATGAACCGACTTAGTGTTGCAATCTTTCGATTCAAGCTTTGTAACTATTTCTTATTCTTTAGGCCCTCGACTTCCTGTAAGGTGATAATTTGTTCAGGATTTGCTTCGATGCCTCTGGCGCTTACAAGGAATCCCAAGAACTTCTAAAGGCTACCCCAAAGTGATTTTTGAGTGGACTGAGTTTCATTCTATATTTGTAGAGTATTTCAAATATTTCAACAAGGTTGTTTAAGTGATTTGTAGCTATGCACGATTTAAAAAACATATCATCTATATAGACTTCCATAGTCTTCCCGATCTGATGTTTGAACATGGCGTTCACTAGTTGTTGGTAGGTTGCCCCATCATTCTTTAAGCCAAATGACATCACTTTGTAGTAGTATAATCCCAAACCGGTAATGAAATTGGTGTTTTCCTATTCAGGTTCATGCATCATGATCTAGTCGTACCCTGAGTAAGCATCCATAAATGATAGCAGTTCATGTCCAGCTATCTCATCCATAAGTTGGCCGATCCTAGGTAAAGGAAAGCTGTCTTTTGGGAAAGCTTTGTTTAGATTTGAGTAATCCATACAAGTTCGCCATTTTCCATTGGACTTATTAACCAAGACCGGGTTGGATACCCATTCGGGGTAGGTTGCATCGCGGATAAAACCATTCGCCACCAACTTATCCACTTCTTCTCTCAGTGCTTTGGACCGTTCGAGTCCTAGGCTGCATCTCTCTGCTTCACTGGTGTATACTTGGGATCAATATTAAGTGTGTGGCATGCAATATCCTACGAAACCTTGCATATATTAGAACGTGTCCAAGCAAATACCTCCAGGTTAACACGAAGAAATTTGATTAGCTCCTGTCACATCTTGTTTCCAAGATGCGATCCAATTTTTAGGACCCAAGTTAGGTCATCCATATCAACTGAGACAAGCACCGTCAATTCTACCAGTGCTGCATGATCCTTCCATGAACTCTTCTTTCTATGGCCCAAAGCCTTATCGAATCGGCTATGGCCCCTAAGTCAAGGGTGTCTCTGTAGTTGCTATTCGGTAGGCTCATGAATGTGGAGAGTTCTCCCCACATTCTTTCCTTTTTCTTTTCTTTTAGACTCACGTAGTTCTGTAATGTAGCATTCTCTAATGGCACTTTGATCTCCTTTGATCGCCCCAACTCCATTCTCTGTTGGAAATTTCATGGTTAGACACCGTTGAGCTAAAGCAATCCTGAAATCTGCTAAAGCGGGCTGACCTAAGAAAGCATTGGAGTGGACATTTCATCTACAATCACAAAGGTCTAGATGAGAACGACTCTTCGACCGCTTTCCCCAAGTTCTACGAGTAAATCAATTGTTCCAATAGGTTGCTTAGGTTCACCGGTGAATCCTTGGATTTTTATTCTGCAAGCAGATATGTCTTTCATACTGATCTTCATCTGATCAGTCCGTGTGTTTAAGCAGGATATTTACAGAGCTGCCACTGTCCACCAATACTCTTCGGACAATGGCTGGTCTGATTCCTGCTGTCACGACCGTGGGGTCAAGGGTCGAAACTTCTATTCCTTTAGTGTCTCTATTTTGGAACACTATGTCATCGTTCAGGGTCCTTTGCTACTTGGTAGGAGTTCCGTCTTCGATTGCAAAGCACGAATCTTTCAGAGCGAGTCTTAGTGACCTTATGTTTCGCTCCATTTATCCCTAACTCTTTTATGCGGCATGAGGTCCTCCAAATATTATTCCGATGATGTGTCTCTAGTCGGTCCATCTGGATCCTTCTTTGTTGGTTCCAGCTTGGTTTCCCCTGTCTCTAGGAGCTTGGAGTGTTGTAGGCTGGTCAGGATTTTGTGGTTTCCTCACAAATTGCTGAAGCTTGTTTTTCCAAATCAATTCTTCAATCAGGTTCTTTAAGTGATGCCACTCATTCGTGTTGTGACCATGTATTTCATGGAAGGGACAGTATTTTCGAAACGCTTCTACTGTTCAGTTGCTTCCTCTTTTGGTAGCTTCTTGTACTCCTCTGTCCCCTATGTCGCAAGGTAGATGTATTCTGGAGTATCATTGAGTGGGGTATAGTCTTCGGGCCTTAATCCTTAAGTCGTTTGTTTCCTCCGTTTCACTTGTTGAATTCTGGTTCTTTCTTTTCCAGTTTTCATCCTTCCCCATATTTGCTGCAGCGGTCCCGGAGGTATTTGCGTCCTGGTTAGCTGCCATTCCATTCTGGCTAGCGCTGGTTGGTTATAGGTTAGTAAGTTATCCTTCTAGCTCCTCTGCCTCTTCCAATCTCAAGTACTGGCTCGCCGTTCGGTTATAGTCTTCCAAATGGTTGTTTGTTTCATTTTGATCCATTTTCCAAAGTCAATGTCCGGTGGATGGCACGGACCAGGGCTATGAAGACCATATCTTTGTCTGGGTTACTTACTTTAGTGACTGCGATGTTGAACAGACTCATGAAGGATTTCAAAGATTCATTTTGTCCCTGGAATAGGCCAGATAAGAATATCACATCTTTTGGTTGTGTCGTGTGAAGCCTAAACTGATCAAGGCATATTGTTGCTAATTATTGAAAGTAAGGATGGATTTGGTGGGAGCTTGGTGAACCACACGGAAACAATTACCTCCAGAAAGATTGGAAACCATCTACATCGAACAGCATTTGAAGCATTCGCTCCATCCATGTATCAATTGTTGGATCTAAACCATCCCATAACGGAAGAAATGGGTGAATTTCATAAAATTTTGCAATTTTGAATCTTTAACGGGCCTATGAAGTCTAAATTTATTTAGAACTTTTCTAAGTTTTATTTAAATAAAATCATGTATTTTATTTAAATTTACAAATAGTAGTTTGAGATTTGTTTAATTTTGGTTTTTCTTATATATTTGTGCGTGTGCGTGTGTGCATATATATATATATATATATATATATATATATGTATCATATACGTACATACACACACACACACACACGTGTGTGCACGCGTAACATAGCAATCCGTGTAGGGTATAACATGTCCGTATATAAATATCGGAATTTGCATCGCAACGGACACATTAGCTCATTTTGTATGTATTGTATGTGATCAAATATGTGCGTAAATATATAACTATGAATTTCATGTGATTATTTTTAAAAGTTATATATATATATATATATTATGTATGCATAAAATTTACTTTTATCATTAAAATATTTTAGAAAATATTTATCTATTTATATGACAATATATTGAACCATAAATAACAATATATATATAATTAAAAATTCCTTTCATTTACAATACCAGTTAGAAAATAAACCAGATCTGGAATTCCATAGATTTTATTATTTAATATGCATATATATTTAATATACTGAATAAAACAGATTTAGCCATAATAAACTATCATAAAATAACCATATGATAAAATTATAAATTTTATAATTTTAGAAAATCTAGAAGCACATTTTTGGCCTCAGGAAAATTTCTACAATTTTTTCAATTAAAATAACATTTTAATATATAATTTAATGTAGACCAGATATTAGATTAATTATTAAAATTATAAGATTAAATTATAAAAATGTGAAACTTTTTTTGTGGTTTCTATAACATATTTTGGGTCTTGGGAAAAAATTCCAGAATTTTGTAAATTAAAATGATATTTTTATTCAATTAATTATTTTCAGGTCTGAAATAAGTTAATTTTTCAAACTATTATTTCAAATTCAAAAAGTCTAAAATTTTTCATGAAGGCTTTTGACATTAAGGATGAATTTTAGAAAATATTAAAGAAAAGTTAAGAAAAGTTTATTATTTTTTATGAATTTATTGGTTTAGATAATCATTAAATATTAAAAAAAATTAGCACTTATAATTCATAATAAACACAATTTTTATTTGCAAATTTCAGATCTATATGTGCGACATATAATAAAAAATATCTCTTAATTCAACTTGTACGTGAAGATTTAACACAAAAGATTAACACGTAAGATTTACACGTATGATCGATATGTATAAACATAAACGGCTTAAAACTTAAAATCAATTTTAATGTTTAATTTCAGATATTAATCATAAACATGGAATAGATCTTTAATTATTATACATATATCCAATCTTCATTGTGGCAACATAAATACGTACAAAACTCTCACCTAACTAACAAAACAACAATCTAATTATACATATATGTTCATATGATTAACGAATTATGAAAGCACAATAATATGATAAAATTAAAATCAAAGTTACCTAAACTATATGCTCTAAAGTCCACCTTGAATAATCAATTCCCTTCTTTTGAAATGTTTTTATTCTTCAGATTGATGATCTGAAATCTACGACCAATTACTATCAAATAACTTTTAGTTTTGATTTGAGAATTTTAGGATTGATTTAGAGGAGGGTTTCAACCATGTAAGAGGAAAGAGGGTGGCGGCTTAAAAATGAACAGAAAGATTTTCTCACCAATTAGGGTTTTGAGAACGTTTATTTATATGGTAACATAAGAGAGCAAACCACTAGATCTTAACCACACATCTCCATATCTTAACCCTTTGTTCAAGCCTTCTCTAACCCTCGCCATAACCAACACCTACAACTTCATAATTTCATGGGTTGTTAGCCCATTTAACCCAAATTAAATATGTATAATCATATTTAACTCAATTTCTTATCGATATCTTATATCAACCAATATATCTACAACTATTATAAATATATGCAATAAATTTATTTCTCATATCATATTCAAATTTCATAATTAATATTTCATAAATACTAATCAATTTAATTAACTTATAACAATTATAAATCAATTAAATCGTTTGGTCTAAAGAGAATTAATTATTTCAGTTGTGTGACTCTTGGATGTAAATTCGGTCAACGATCAACATTAAACTATTTGAATGTCAACGTTTACATGTCACTTAGCAAGTGGTGGGACACTATGGCCAAATTTCTCGCTTACTAAACTTTGGTAAAATCCAATTTCATTTTATTAAGCATTGCCCTTTTGTGACAATTATTTACGCCGATTCTCTTCGTCAAAACTATATTACTTTGTACTTAATAAATTTGGTTATGGTCAAAATTCCCATATCATCCATTTTCAACTCTATAATCCAAACACAAAAACTTTGGTTCAATAATAACAATCATTATTAATCGAACTGCTCTGGTTAGAGATTTTGACTTTGTGTTGACTTAAGTTGACCGTGATACTACCCTCATATAACCGAAGAGACGAATCCTCTCTTGAATAGTCTTTTACTTCCAATACTTCCAATTGACTCAATTATAGTCACTTGATGGAAGCTGTGCCATAATTTGACTATAATTAAAGTGGAGCTTCTACATTGAAGATCTACATTATTCTCAAGTCAAAAGAACTGTGTAAATAATCAGATTGATATTTTCTATTTGACCTTAGTTATATTAACCAGCAGAAAACTACCGAGTGAGCCATTCCATAATTATCCGTTAATTATCAATATGTAACTTCTTGGTGCCCCCATCAGTCATGAGTAATAGACTTTCCAACATTTGGAGAGCTCTACGTACTCTAGTCTCAACAGATACATTGATATCCATTCTCAATGTATCTTGACTAGGAACCTTTTTAAAATAGTATATTTCTTTCCATTGTGATAAATAACTCATGGTGACAACACCTTATAATTATTATAACAGAAAATACAATATTTATGGATTTTATATTAAATATACTTCTAATTAATTAATTAATTAATTAATATAACACATTATATCAAGTATATAATAGAAATAGAAAAACATATTTTTATTACAAACGAGAACTGATTACGAGAGTTAACCATTTATAATAAATTTCGAAATTGCCCCTAGGGCACATCCCTAACTCTATCAATCTCCCGCTTGCACTTGGGGCCAATTGTGGAATCTCATTCCCATCCCTTCGATCAGCTTCTCGAGAGATGATCAAGCTAGACCCTTAGTAAATGGATCTTCTATTTTGTCCTTGGTATCTACACTATGTATCACGATTTCCTTCTTCTCAACAAATTCTCTAATCAGGTGGTATTTTCGAAGAATATGTCGCGACTTCTTGTGTGCTCTGGGTCCCTTTACGATTTGTATTGCCGCATTATTATCATAGAACAATGCCATAGGATTATCAATATCGGGAATCACTTCGAGCTCACTCAAAAACTTGCACATTCAAACTGCTTCCTTTGCTGCTTCATTAAGGCCAATATACTTGGCCTCCATTGTGAAATCAACAACTGTTTCTTATTTGGAACTTTTCCAACTGACGGCTCCACTGCTTAGAGTAAAGACATAGCCGAACACTAATTTTCTATCATCTATATCCTTTTGAAAGCTGGAGTCTGTATACCCCTTGATAAGGAGGTGAACATTTCCACGCTTGGAATTTTCCATACTTAACCTTTTCAGTATCGTATCTATGTACTGGGATTGAGACAATCCTAGCAGGCTTTTAGACCTATCTCTATAGATCTTTATACAAAGTATATAGGCTGCTTCTTCCAAATCCTTCATAGAGAAGTTCTTGGAAAGCCAAGCCTTCACTGATTGCAACAGTGAAATGTCATTGCCAATCAATGATGATTATCAACATATACCATTAGGAATACGATAGCTTTGCCTTGTTCCTTTCTATACACGCATGTTTCCTCCGTGTTCCGATAAAAACCAAACTATTTGATTACCTTATCAAAACACTTATTCCAACTCCTTGAAGCTTGTTTGAGTCCATAAATAGATTTTTAACAACTTGCAAGCCTTTCCTTCAATCCCACTGACTAAAAAACCCTCAGGCTGCAACATATAAGCAGTTTCTTCTAAATCACCATTTAGAAATGATGTTTTTACATCCATCTATCATATTTCATAGTCGTAGAACACATTAATAGCCAGCATAATCCGAATGGACTTAAGCATGGCTATAGGTGAGAAGGTCTCATCATAATCAACATCTTGAATTTGAAAAAAACCTTTCGCGACTAACCTTGTTTTGTAAATCTCTACTTTTCCATCTGCATTTAGTTTTTTCTTAAAAATCCATTTGCAGCCAATAGGTTTTTTCACTTCGGGACATTTGATAAAGTCCATACTTTATTTTCGTACATGGAATCCATCTCAGATTTCATTGCTCCAAGCCAAAGTGTGGAGTCTTTACTCTACAGTGCTTGTTGGAAATATAAAGGAGTGCTATTATCTAAGACATAATCCTCCTTCTCGTCATCTATGTGGAAACCATAGTATCTCTCTGGTGCGCGAGATTGCCTACTAGACCTTCTAATAGGTTGCATGCTTTCATGTACGGGTGAACTCGGTCCTTCCATTATTTCGGTCTCAGTGTTAGTCTCTTGAATCTCATCTAAGTCTACAATTTTGCCGTTAATTTCCTTTGATAGAAATTCCTTTTCTAAAAAGACAGCGTGTCGAGAAACAATGTTTTTTTGTTCTTCGTTATTGTAGAATATATATCCCGTCGAATTTTTGGGATATCCTATGAACTTACATAATATCGATCTTGCCTCTAATTTATTTGGACTAACGTCCTTGACGTATGACGGGCAACCCAATGCTTTCAAATATTTGAGTTGGGGTTTCTTACCACACCACATATCATATAGTATTTTAGGCACAAATTTAATGGGTAATAAGTTCAACATATGCACTATGGTTTCCAATGCATATCCCCAATAGGACAGAGGTACCTCAGCTTTACTCATCATGGAACGAAACATATCTAATAGAGTTCGATACCTTCGCTCTGACACACTGTTATGTTATGGACTATAGAGAGGAGTAATCTGAGAGATAATCGCATCATCTTTTACGTATTGTTGGAAATCCTGTCCAATACACTCACCTCCTCGATCTGATCGAAGAATCTTAATCTTATGGCCAGTTTGATTTTCTACTACATTCTTGTATTCAATGAATTTCTCATATACATCAGATTTGTTCTTCATAAGATACACATATCCTAGTCTTGAGAAGTCATCAATGAAGATAATAAAGTAAGAACTATTATCCTTGGTCATTATTGGCATTGGTCCACATACATCACTGTGTATTTACCCTAAGAGTTCATTAACTCTTTCATTACTTTCATGAAGGGGTGCTTGGTCATTTTACCTTTGAGACATGACTCACATGTGTCAAATGATTCAGAGTCAAGTAACGGGAGAAAACCTCCAGTTTTCAATTTGTGAAGTCGTTTCTCACTAATATGACCCAACCTAAAATGCCAAAGATAACTTTCATTTATGTTAATTTTAGAAGAGTTGCTCACAGAACAAACGAAATTTAGTATTAATCACATAAATTCCATTATCCAAAATACCATCGCAAATTTTATCACCATTCAACATAATGTTCATAACATTATCAACATAATGTAATGCATAACCAGTCTCGAACAATCTAGTCATAGAAACGATACCATAGATAAAGTCTTTCACATAATAGCATTTATTTAATATTGAAACTAATCCATTTGGCAAAAGTAGATGATAGTCTCCAACTACCATTGCATCTACCAGAGATCCATCAACAACTTGAAGCCTCATTTCCCCTTTTGCCACATGACGTCTGCTCCTAAGTCCCTATAATGAATTGTAGATGTGAGTTCTGTTGAATATGAAAGTATATGATTTTTTTGATGATAATAAACATATATATATATATATATATATTCATTTAAATGTATTTGTTAATGTACTATTTTATTTTTCACATAATTAAATAAATATTTGCTGAATAATATAAAAACACAGAATTTGAATTCAAACGGATATTTTATTCAAATAAATATTTATAACAATTTTGAATAGTACAAATTTAAGCTCTCACTATATACACAGTTTGGATTACATCACATTTCAATTTAAAAAATGGTCCTCACTACATATCGCTCATCCACTCGTATTTACCTTCAAGTCTATTCCAGATTGAATCCAACATCTAAGAAATTTGCAAAAATATACACTGACATAGTAAAATTGAAAATAAAATATTTTTGCAGTTTAAAATAAATGTAAATTTGAAAATATTATTTGCCTCGGTTATTTGGGTTGTTCGTCATCATCTAAATTTGAATTCATTATAAACGAATAGCTTGTGATATGCACAGTGTATCACTATACATGCCACGAGGCCATGCACACCAATACACACTTGATAAAATTACAGGGACAGGTGAGCACATGTCAAACCCAAATGAAAAGCCGAGTTCAACTCAAGTGCAATTCAAATAAAGTCACAAGACGAGCACACAGTCAAACCCAAGCTTTAAAGCTGGATTCGATACAGGTGCAATTAAAAACGCACAAGTTCAAGAAAATGGTCAAGACAACTAAAACAAGTCTCAACTAAAAAGTTTCAGTGCTATACACTTGAATATATAATATCAGTGAACATATATAAGCACTGAAACAAAAGTGAAAATCAGACAGAAAGTCAGATGAAGACACAAATATCAATGGCACAACCTCAACATCAAAGACCGGACCCAAAGCATACATAAGGTTGCAGTGAAGACATAGCTCGAGGCTACAACTAAGACAATGCGAGTGCAGACAAGCTACATGATTACCGACTGCATGTAAAGAAACAACTCAAGTCAGTGCACAACAACCCAATACAAACTACATGAAGTCAATGCACAAACATATATATACATATGTATATACACATGTATACATACATGTAGCGACATCATAGCAGACTAACCAAGTTAAATAATGCAAGCTCAAATTGAATCATGTACAAATATAGTCTCAGCAAAGAAATGCAGCAGCAACAACACAATATCAAGTCTAGCTACCACATGAGTGGCAACAACAACCATGAAATACTAGTGCACATATATGATATAGATTCATAGCTAACTTAATGCACATGTCAACAGAGTTCAATGCAACACAGTGACAAGCTAACCAGACAACATGTGGACATCAAGCTACAGAGTTCAAGTTTTCAAACACAAACCAAAGTTCAAATGCAAGTTTAAGACATAGAGCATACAAGTTCAAAAATCATGGGACATCAAACGAGCAAGTGCACCAGAGACATACAACACAACCAGAGGACGAGCCATTGATCAAAGCAGCAACAGTTTCAAATCATAGTAGAAAGTTAATTTCAAACCCATAAATGATAACTGGAAACACAAGCTAACATACGCATATATACGTACATGAATGTATGTACACACGTGATGTTATACAATAGAGATGAGACTACAACTACCTAATAAACACCAGATCAACTGAATACAAGTAAGTGGGACAGCAAGCACACGAATGCACAGTGCAAACTACAACAGACAGTGTGTAATTCAAATTCAGTATCAATCAACACAGAATGACCAGAGCATGAACAAGAGTGAAAACTGGGATGTAACCCGAAGTCAATTCTTAAAGCAAATGCAAAGTCAAAGTTCAATGAAGTCAAGGTCGAACATTTTTACAGTAGCAGTTTCAAAATAATCGAGGAAAAGCAAAGCCAGACATGCTAGAAATTCAAAGTCAGATAACATCATCGCATAAACAAAGTCAAGCCCAAAGTCAATAAGGAATCATATTCAAAATATCAAAGAACCAAAATCTGAAACAACAAAGTACAAGTCAGACAAGTCAAATTCCAAAATAATTCAAAGCTATGATTGTCAAGGAATGGCACAGTTCAAAATCAAAGCCATGGAAATCAAGTAACAAAGAAATATATGAATTTGAACAAGTCAATACAATCTCAAGCATGAAGCATAATCAAGGGACCGAGATGAATTCAAGCATATAATTATCAGACGAATTCATATAAAATATACGAACTAAAATCAAGGGGTTCGAACCCTATAAAAACCTTAAACATCATTGGCAAAAAATCATTCGAGTTCGAAGCAACAACATAGAAAACATTATCAATAACTCGAATCATCGATCGAGTTCAAGCAAACTAACGAGTAAAGCAGAAAAGCATAAATTACATACCCAAGTCTAAATTGAACTCGATCGAATTGAAGCAGCCGTGTGAGAATCGAAGAAACAGTCGATTGCCAAAGAGAAGCAGTACAATAGCCATTGTAATCAACCAAATCAATCATCGGCTTCAGGAATTACAAAAGCCCTAATTTCAGAGCAAAGAGGAATGAGAATGAGCAACCCATTTTCCAAAGAACGAAGCAAAGGAGTTCGGCTGAATTATACAAAGAAAAGAGGATTTAATCTCTATCATTTTTTTAATGGGCCGGCATACATAATTGGGCTTAGTTTCATAAATTAGGGTTTTTGCTTTTAATTACTTTTAAATTTGTTTTTAAATTTTGTAAAACGATCGTATTTTCTAGTCATGTGACTAGAGGAAGAGCTATGGTGGTGTAGTTCGAGAATTCGCAGCTCGGTGGCAGAGTTGTGGCAGGGTTTTGAGCGTAGAGTTAAGGTTAGTCGATAGCGGGTGTCGTAAGTTTACGTGTGTAAGCGTCTGACTGCTTGTTTCTAGTAAAAACCTTAGGGGTAGCACGTAGGAAGGGTTTTGCCGAAGCTGGGTAAATCTGTGTGTTCTATTTTCTGTTATTTATGTTCTGCTATATCTGTGTTGCTACTATTTTGTTATAATCTCTGTTGAAATTATATTATATATAAACTTTCGCAATAAATTTTTATAATTAATAGTATCACCCTATTCACCACCCTCTAGGGTGAAATCGATCCTACAAGTTCCAGATCCAGTATCCATGACAATTTATTGATTGCAAAATATTTGAATCATAAATGTACCTGATGGAGCAGTAGAACTATTTTGTTTCTTCTCTCTAACAAACTTTAAGTACTCCGGACAGTTCTGTTTCCAATGACCATTCTTGTGACAGCGATGACATTCACCCTTGTCAACAGTAGTAGTCCTTTTACCTTTCTTTTTTACCCTCTTTCGCTTCTTTGAATTTTTTAAAGATGATGCGCTACCCTTTATAGCAAGTACAGCCCCTTGATCCTTAGATTGTGACTCGGCTGACCGCAACAAATTGAGGAGCTCTACGAGATTCACATTCAGTTAGTTCATATTATAGTTTAATACGACTCATATTGGGGAGTAGGAGATCCAAGGATCAAGTCTACTTGCATTTCATTGCTTATTTCTAGGTCTAATTGTGAAAGTCTATCAATATTGCCTTTCATCGTATGAACATACTCGTCCAGTTTCTGTCCTTTGGTCATTTTGGTGTTGAACAACTTCTTTGAAAGTTCATACCTTACGGAATGGGACTATTCACCAAAAAGTGCCTTGAGGCTATCAAATATCTCAAGGACAGACATATTTTCGTGCTGCCATTGCAATGACTTGTCTAATGTAGGCAGCACGAAAAATTGGGCTATTTCTAGGTCTGATTGCCATTTTGAATAAGCAAGTTTTAGTTTAGGGTCCGCATCGTCAGTGAGTTCCTCTTTGCATTCACATGTAATAGAGGTCCAAAGATGCTCATAAGTTAATGCTATCTTCATTTCCCTTTTCCAGTCGTTATAGTTTGGCCCAGTGAGTTTGTCAATTTCAGAAAACAGTTTTGGAGTAGTCATTTTCTGCAAGTTTTAATGGTAGATTATTAGGACAAGTCATAGTAGATGTTCTTATAATATTAGTAAGGTTAAACTTAATGTTTCATTTTACTAATAAGCTCCCACTAATCTTTTTTGTTTCACCAAACCCTAAGTTGAAATATGTTGGTCTTTTGACCTCGTTAGTGGGTGTTAGGACTCATCCGCCTTGGAATCTAACCTTAAGTTTGCTCAACAAGGCATAGCTTCATAGATGATGGATAACTCCTTATCGGTTGTATCATATACAACTTCTAACCCATGGTACCTTTCCCTAATCCCATTTCGACCTTGAGTATGCTCAACAAGTCGAAAGAAATTATTCACTCGTACCTACCATATCGCGATGACCTAAGTATGGTATATGTATCTTGAGTTTTGTAACAACCCTGTATTTCGTGTCGATTTATAATCAACATTAAACGATTAATATTTTCGCTTATTGCCAATTTAAGTTTAATATTTTAATTAAAATTCTTTTCATAAATTTGTTTAAGAATTTTATTGGGCTTTAAAAAAATCGTTTTGGCCCATTTCTTTTGTTGCCGTGATGGGTAACAAAGCATAATAACCGTCCCCCCTCTTTACCCATTTCATTTTCAAAACCCAACCCTAAAATTGAACGAAAGAAAATAAATGGCTGCTCGATTTCTCGTTCGTCCCTCTTCTCCGTTCGTCCCCAAATTGAAACTAGGGCTTCATGGAATCAAATGCGCCGACTTCAACTGCTAGGTCGATCGTTAGTACTCCGATAGCAAAGGTGAGTGATCCCCTTACTCACATCTAATTCAAAAAACTCTAGCGATTTTGAACTTGAGATTTCGTGCTTTCTGACTTGGATCGATTTCGAATTGTTTTGGTTATCACGGTATCGAATTTGAAATGTACGATTCCTTTATTGTTGACTTTGGCTTGTGATGATGTTGATTGGATTATTTTTCGACAAAAACATTTTTTATTATCATAGACATGATTTTAGGTTGGCAACCTACTGTTTCTTCACTTATATTATTTTCAACCTGTTGCTTGATATTGGCCATTGTGACTGCGACACTGTCATTGCACTTGGGCATTCATGTGAGGGACTTGTTCGGTTTATACTTGCCTGACCTTATTTGCAAACCTGATTTGGCGAAAATAATTTGAGTTTGGTACTGTCTAGACTTGAGACTGCTGTTTCATGATTTTGAACTCGTTTTGACTCGTTGACCTCGGCATTCCTTCGAATTGTTGCTAGTCGTTGTATATGCCTTGAGTTGACCTTGCCTTTGACCTGTAGCTTGAATATCTTGATGGCACTTCATGTTGTATCTGTTATGTGCAGTGATATCGAACTGCTTCATGTTTCACTGATTTGTTAAAACATGGTATTCTCACTTTCACTTAGCCACTGCGTTTTACTGTGCCTTGCACCTGATTGCTTGGTGGTCTAGATACACGTGATTTTTGTAAAAATTGAATCACTGTCGTATTGACATTGTTTTACTGTTTATATATACACACGTGATAGCCTCGGCCACTTTGATTCTAATTGGAAATTGCTTCTTTGAATTTTCTGTTGCATAATAGTTAGCTGCCTGGTCGTCATTGTACGAGGTCACTGCCCTTGTATTATGTTACATGCAGCAGCACCATCTTTTTGTCGACAATATTTGAAACTGTCGCGTGTTTGGATCTTATGAATCTAGTATGACTTGAGTATTGTCCCTGTTTTCACTGCATATGGCTTTGCATCTTCTTTATGTTGCATAGCTTGTCCTTTGGGTTGAGCATTTATGTCTGCAGTCTTCACTGCAATCTTTGTCTACATATCAGGTTGTTTTCATGTTGCACATGAATATGATCATTCATATCTGCTGCATTACTGTTTGAACATTCACTATTTGGTTCATTGTTATAGCTCGACAGTTTTGGGATAATGCACATTGTCACTGTTTGATATAATTTGCGTTTCAGTTGTGCAGTTGCATATGGGATATATTGGCTTGAGCTCGAGTGCATGTAACATTAGCTTTACCTCTGTCTTTATTTATTGTTTGCATTCTTGTATATGCATTTGTTGAGTTGTTCACTGATGCAATACTTGTTTCCCTTCATTTAAAACCCTGTTGCATTTGGGTTAGTGGCTACATTAAGTTGTTTTCATGTGTGATACTTGTGGTGACTGCAGTATTTGTTGCAGTTTGCCTTTGTATTCATTAGTGACTGCAGTTTCATTTTATATGCAGTTTCGCTTTGTGATTTGCGTCGCATTGATGCAATTGGATTTGTTTTTCCTAATTTCAGTTGAGTTCGGCACTTACGTTGTCGTTGCTCGATCGTTTAGTTTCGAGGCCATTTGTACTTGTGTTGAATCTGATTTTGATTTGACCTTGTGCACTCGAGTTGGCGAGGCAGTGCACATGTATGTACGTGTGTACTGCAGCCACACCGCCTTGATTTCATTGGTATTTGAACCTTCATTGATTTTGGTTCGTTGATCTTTTGGGTACATTCTCACTATAGTGGCAAGGCAGTGCACGCAGGCGTGAACTACAGCCACACGGTATGGTTTTGTGATATTCTATTTTGTTTTGATTGATTAATCTTTTGCGTAGTTCATGTGCTGTAGTGGCGAGGCAGTACACGCGTGCGTGTACTGCAGCCCTACTCGTCTTAATATTTTAATTGATATTTCAATGGTTTGAACTATTTCGTTTATTCAATTCAATATTCTGAATTTCATTCCGATTTGGTTGAATTTGCTGATTTGTTGTTTAACACTGCTACGTGTTATATTTATCATTATCCGATTTCTTTATTCAAGGATCAAATAAACGAGATTTATTGTGACTGTCGTCTATTCATTATTTAATTATTATTGCTTCTATGCACTAATAACTGAGTTTGAATTAGACTGACCCGAGTATTATTTTCTTTTGAATTTAATACTCGGGTCAGACCGAGTATTTACAGGTTGTAGATTTTTAGCTTTGGGTTGCTGCTAGAGCTATGAAGTTCTTTCATATCTTTTGGGGCAGTTGTCGTCATTTGTAGCAGTCTGTAAAATTGTATAGGAAAATATGTATTCATGTATATTATATACGTTAATGTACTTGTATATGTAACTTCCTGAGTCGACTGTTGTAGTTGTATCATATGTACCGTGTCATATGTCTTGTAATTGGCATCAGTTATTGTATATATGAGACACTCTGTTTTATCTGTGTTCCGCATTTATTTTATCTGTGTTATCAGTTTATATTTTGTCCTAAACTATTATGAACCATCGTAGTTCATTTTATACTGGAATTGGGGTATGTCGATGGGAGGAAATAAATCAGAGATGAAAAACGAAAGAATATTTATATATATATATATACACCACTCCTATCGAGATAACCAATAATAGTCTATCGAGATAACCAATACTAGTGTAAGGCCTAACTATTGACGGCCGCTCCTCAAAAGCCTTATTCTCTGCGCTAGTTGACAGCACTACACCGTAGTGTTCTTGGCTAGCGTGGTTATAGAGGTGGGGCGTCACAGCTTGGTATTAGAGCCTGGGGTTTAGAACAAATATAAAACATAACTTAGATGGAACATATGTTACAACTATTTGTCGATATTTTATTTCTCATCTTTGCATATGATTATCTTTGATTGTTAGGTATGAATTCCTAACGCTTATTCATGTGCCTTTGATTTTGATTTCGTGAAAGTATTTTGGCTTCGGCCTCCGTTTGCTTTGCGAACTTAAGTTGAATTCTTTGATGATGATGTTGATTCGTTTTGTACTCGACTATGGTCATTACTTGTTGACTTCGGCATTGACTTGATTTTTTTTTTGTTGAAGTCATTTGTGCACTTATGCTCGTTTTGCTTCGTTATTCCAATTGATGAACGATTCTTCTTTTCCAATTAGTTGTTATCATCTTTGTAGACTTTGATAACTTCTATTTCAGGAATTTTTGGGTATTCCTACTTTGATGGATTTAGAATCGAATTCTTTGGATTTTATTCACGTCTTTGAATGTGAACTTTAGTGAATTGATTTGGTTTTCAAGTTTAATCGATTCTTGTTAATTCCCCGATTTGTTGCTATCATTTATTAGCAACTTTGATAACATTTTCTTCGGAATTTTCGTGAACATACTTTTGGATGGATACAGTATCGATTTCTTTGGATTCTATTCACATCTTTGTATGTGAATTCTTGTGATTGATTGTTCCTACAATCATTTTTGTGATTTGTCACTTTAAAAAAATAAAGGTTTTCTATACTAGTAGTAAATATCAAAACCCTTTTCTCCAAATGATTTCAAAACTATTTTACTACAAAACTCTTTTCCTAAACCGTTTTCCAATCTATTAGTATATACTAACCTTTACCTCACTCGTATGAGAAATCTAATTAAACGACTTAGTAAAACGAGTGGTATATAACGCTTGCGTTTACTTCGCCGGTTAATTCTTGGACTTACTCGATTGAATCTCTTGTGATAATTTTCTAGTGAAGATTTACAGTTTGTTCGTAAATATTTAAGTTAAGCAAGTGGTTATGGGACATGAAGCTAAACTTTTATATTTACTAGCTTAGTGTAATTGACACTTCTCGTTGATCTTGATGATCGCTTTATGAATTAGACTAGCAATTGCGCGATGTCTCTTTCATTGCAAGGTTAGGCTAGACAACACTTGTGTGATTCCACTCACACATACCTTTTTGCTTTTTGGTTAGCCTAGACACCATTTGTGTGATTCCATTCACACATACCTTTTTGTTTGCGAGGTTAGGCTAGACACCATTTGTGTGATTCCATTCACACATACCTTTTTGCTTTTTGGTTAGCCTTGACCTCATTCGGGTGACTCAGACTCATCCATATGTGGTAGCTCCCCATGGTCTTCGGACCGTCATGTGATAGGCCTCTTTCTCTTTTTATGATTTCTGGATTTCTCGTGTTGATTTCTGGAATTTATGTCATTGACTTGTTATGAGTACAAGTTTCGGGTATGGTGCCCCCTTTTGATCTTTGAGAAGATTCTTGTGATATTGATTGATCTCTAGATGATTATGACGATCATCTTTGTGATTTAGACTAGCAATCGTGTGATGTCTCTCTCTTTGTTTTCTGGTTAGGCTAGACACCACTTGTGTGATTCCATTCACACATACCTTTATGCTTTTTGGTTAGCCTAGACACCATTTGTGTGATTCCGTTCACACATATCTTTTTGCCTTTTGGATAGGCTAGACACCACTTGTATGATTCCATTCACACATACCTTTTTTCTTTTTGGTTAGCCACCAGGAGATAGAGTCTCGATTTGCGTTGCACGTGTTGGTGAGTTTTCATGCTCACGTGTAGGTGAGTTTCCATGCTCCCGTTCTCGCTTTGCGTTACATGTGTTGGTGATTTTTCATGCTCACATGAAGGTGAGTTTTCATACTCCCATTTGAGTTTCCATACTCCCATTTGAGTTTCCGTACTCTCATTTTGTGATATCTGGATTTCTTGTGTAGATTTCTAGAATTTGTGTTTTCTGGATTTCTTGTGATGATTTCTAGAATTTGTGCTTCACCAATTTTCGTGATTTCTATTGATAAGTTTTATCAATTTTTGTGCATTGGTGAATTCGCGTGTTATTGACTTGTTATGAATACAAGTTTAGGGTATGATACCCCTTCCTATCTTTGAGAAGATTCTTGTGATATTTTTGATGAATGAAAATTCATTGGTATTATATTTTGATGCCAATTATTTCGATGAAGTTTTGACGTATGTCGAGATTGCTACGGATGTTGCTGCTTTAATCACGTGTTTTAAAAAAAAATTGTTTCAAAATATAAATCAAAATTGTTTTCAAAATTTTTACGATTTGCGCTTTCAAAAGAATGAGGAAGCGAATTAAACGTTTCAGTAAAATCGAGGACTATGACCCCTTTCTTTTGTTGATTCGCTTAATTCCGGACTTGTTCGTTTGAGAATGTAAATTATTATATAATTTTTTTTTAAAATAAATGAAAATTGTTTTTTAGAAGTTTTACAGTTTACGCTTTCAAAAGAATGAGGAAGCGATTTAAACGTTTCAGAAAAATCGAGGACTATGACCCCTTTCTTTTACTGATTCGCTTAATTCCGGACTTGTCCGTTTGAGAATGTGAAATGTTATTTTTAAAATACACAATTATGCACTTTCAAGAAAACGATGAAGTGAATTAAACGATTTAGTAAAACTCATGGTTATGGGTCATATGCGTTTGCTATTTCGGTTAATTCCGGACTTGTTAATTGAAAAATTTGTGATTTTTGATTATCGTTTTGATAATCGGATGTTGGTGATTTCTGATTATCGTTTTTGGATAATCAAATATTTGTTGTTTCTAATTATCGTTTGTGATAATTAGATATTTGTGATTTAATTATCGTTTGTGATAATTAAATATTTGCGATTTAAGATTTAATTATCAATTGTGATAATTAAATATTCGTTGATTTGTGATTTCTGATTATCGTTTTTGATGATCAGATATTTATTGTTTCTGATTATCGCTTGTGATAATTAGATATTTGAGATTTAATTATCGTTTGTGATAATTAAATATTTCTGATTTAAGATTTGATTATCGTTTTGATAATTGAATATTTGCTGATTTGAAATTTGATTATCGTTGTGGTAATTCCTGATTATCGTTTTTGATAGTTAGATATTTGTGTTTTCTAATTATCTTTGTTGATAATTAGATTTGCTGATTTTGCTGTTTTCTAATTATCGAATCGATGATTAGATATTGTTGTTTTGTGATTTCTGTATTTTGATTATCTATTTGATAATTAAATTTTTTTGAAAATTTGGGAATTTCTTTTATGAAATTAAAAGATTTCTTTGGTGTTTATATAGTACTACGCCGGTGTACCGGCTCAATTTTCTGCTATTCATGACGTTTCCTACGTCTTCCAATTACGGAAATGCCTCAGGGATTTCCAATCCTTATTCTTGAGCAACCTTCTATTCACATCATTGCTTCGGAGGTTCAGCACCCTCGAAATAAAGATGTTTTTCTCGTGAAAACTCAGTGGTTCTCAAATTCTATGGATTTCACATTGGAATCCAGAGAATTCATCGAGCAAACACGTTCAGGCTCTCTCTCTCTCTCTCGTGCTCTTTGTGGTGAACTTCCTATTTCAAATTTCTTCATCTTGTGATGATATGCTCTTATGGTTGTTACTTTTTATCCGTTTGTTCCTTATGATTGCGAGGACGCAATTTCTTTAAGGAGGGGAGTCTGTAACAACCCTGTATTTCGTGTCGATTTATAATCGACATTAAACAATTAATATTTTCGCTTATTGCCAATTTAAGTTTAATATTTTAATTAAAATTCTTTTCATAAATTTGTTTAAGAATTTTATTGGGCTTTAAAAAAATCGTTTTGGCCCATTTCTTTTGTTGCCGTGATGGGTAACAAAGCATAATAACCGTCCCCCCTCTTTACCCTTTTCATTTTCAAAACCCAACCCTAAAATTGAACGAAAGAAAATAAATGGCTGCTCGATTTCTCGTTCGTCCCTCTTCTCCGTTCGTCCCCAAATTGAAACTAGGGCTTCATGGAATCAAATGCGCCGACTTCAACTGCTAGGTCGATCATTAGTACTCCGATAGCAAAGGTGAGTGATCCCCTCACTCACATCTAATTCAAAAAACTCTAGCGATTTTGAACTTGAGATTTCGTGCTTTCTGACTTGGATCGATTTCGAATTGTTTTGGTTATCACGGTATCGAATTTGAAATGTACGATTCCTTTATTGTTGACTTTGGCTTGTGATGATGTTGATTGGATTATTTTTCGGCAAAAACATTTTTTTTTATCATAGACATGATTTTAGGTTGGCAACCTACTGTTTCTTCACTTATATTATTTTCAACCTGTTGCTGATATTGGCCATTGTGACTGCGACACTGTCATTGCACTTGGGAATTCATGTGAGGGACTTGTTCGGTTTATACTTGCCTGACCTTATTTGCAAACCTGATTTGGCGAAAATAATTTGAGTTTGGTACTGTCTAGACTTGAGACTGCTGTTTCATGATTTTGAACTCGTTTTGACTCGTTGACCTCGGCATTCCTTCGAATTGTTGCTAGTCGTTGTATATGCCTTGAGTTGACCTTGCCTTTGACCTGTAGCTTGAATATCTTGATGGCACTTCATGTTGTATCTGTTATGTGCAGTGATATCGAACTGCTTCATGTTTCACTGATTTGTTAAAACATGGTATTCTCACTTTCACTTAGCCACTGCGTTTTACTGTGCCTTGCACCTGATTGCTTGGTGGTCTAGATACACGTGATTTTTGTAAAAATTGAATCACTGTCGTATTGACATTGTTTTACTGTTTATATATACACACGTGATAGCCTCGGCCACTTTGATTCTAATTGGAAATTGCTTCTTTGAATTTTCTGTTGCATAATAGTTAGCTGCCTGGTCGTCATTGTACGAGGTCACTGCCCTTGTATTATGTTACATGCAGCAGTACCATCTTTTTGTCGACAATATTTGAAACTGTCGCGTGTTTGGATCTTATGAATCTAGTATGACTTGAGTATTGTCCCTGTTTTCACTGCATATGGCTTTGCATCTTCTTTATGTTGCATAGCTTGTCCTTTGGGTTGAGCATTTATGTCTGCAGTCTTCACTGCAATCTTTGTCTACATATCAGGTTGTTTTCATGTTGCACATGAATATGATCATTCATATCTGCTGCATTACTGTTTGAACATTCACTATTTGGTTCATTGTTATAGCTCGACAGTTTTGGGATAATGCACATTGTCACTGTTTGATATAATTTGCGTTTCAGTTGTGCAGTTGCATATGGGATATATTGGCTTGAGCTCGAGTGCATGTAACATTAGCTTTACCTCTGTCTTTATTTATTGTTTGCATTCTTGTATATGCATTTGTTGAGTTGTTCACTGATGCAATACTTGTTTCCCTTCATTTAAAACCCTGTTGCATTTGGGTTAGTGGCTACACTAAGTTGTTTTCATGTGTGATACTTGTGGTGACTGCAGTATTTGTTGCAGTTTGCCTTTGTATTCATTAGTGACTGCAGTTTCATTTTATATGCAGTTTCGCTTTGTGATTTGCGTCACATTGATGCAATTGGATTTCTTTTTCCTAATTTCAGTTGAGTTCGGCACTTACGTTGTCGTTGCTCGATCGTTTAGTTTCGAGGCCATTTGTACTTGTGTTGAATCTGATTTTGAATTGACCTTGTGCAGTCGAGTTGGCGAGGCAGTGCACATGTATGTACGTGTGTACTGCAGCCACACCGCCTTGATTTCATTGGTATTTGAACCTTCATTGATTTTGGTTCGTTGATCTTTTGGGTACATTCTCACTATAGTGGCAAGGCAGTGCACGCAGGCGTGAACTACAGCCACACGGTATGGTTTTGTGATATTCTATTTTGTTTTGATTGATTAATCTTTTGCGTAGTTCATGTGCTGTAGTGGCGAGGCAGTACACGCGTGCGTGTACTGCAACCCTACTCGTCTTAATATTTTAATTGATATTTCAATGGTTTGAACTATTTCGTTTATTCAATTCAATATTTTGAATTTCATTCCGATTTGGTTGAATTTGCTGATTTGTTGTTTAACACTGCTACGTGTTATATTTATCGTTATCCGATTTCTTTATTCAAGGATCGGATAAACGAGATTTATTGTGACTGTCGTCTATTCATTATTTAATTATTATTGCTTCTGTGCACTAATAACTGAGTTTGAATTAGACTGACCCGAGTATTATTTTCTTTTGAATTTAATACTCGGGTCAGACCGAGTATTTACAGGTTGTAGATTTTTAGCTTTGGGTTGCTGCTAGAGCTATGAAGTTCTTTCATATCTTTTGGAGTAGTTGTCGTCATTTGTAGCAGTCTGTAAAATTGTATAGGAAAATATGTATTCATGTATATTATATACGTTAATGTACTTGTATATGTAACTTCCTGAGTCGACTGTTGTAGTTGTATCATATGTACCGTGTCATATGTCTTGTAATTGGCATCAGTTATTGTATATATGAGACACTCTGTTTTATCTGTGTTCTGCATTTATTTTATCTGTGTTATCAGATTATATTTTGTCCTAAACTATTATGAACCATCGTAGTTCGTTTTATACTGGAATTGGGGTATGTCGATGGGAGAAAATAAATCAGAGATGAAAAACGAAAGAATATATATATATATATATATATATATATATATATATAAATATATACCACTCCTATCGAGATAACCAATACTAGTCTATCGAGATAACCAATACTAGTGTAAGGCCTAACTATTGATGGCCGCTCCTCAACAGCCTTATTCTCCGTGCTAGTTGACAGCACTACACCGTAGTGTTCTTGGCTAGCGTGGGTATAGAGGTGGGGCGTCACAAGTTTCCTCAACAAATACATATAGTTATCTTACCTCACCCATCCAAAATATATTAGTAATACTACACATAACTTCCCAAGCTTGAGTTTACTCAACAACCAGGGAGTATGTAAGTGAATTATTAATACACACACACACATATGGTAGAGGACACCATTTATTGAATATTCATAACATTCAATATATGTTAAGTGATATCGAGTTATGGAATAATGTAATTTATATGAATTACTCTTGTGATTCATATGTCGGACACATCGGAAATCACAATACACGTACAGTTACGCATATATTTATTCCTTAAAACTAATTAGGGTTTCCTTTAAAATACTACCTTTAAATTTATACATTCACATAATAAAAGTTTTATGATATATAACTTCTATATATCATATTAATTGTAGAATAGTCATATGCATAACATTTCATTAATTAAATCTTATTTAATCAATTTATTATTCATATAACATTCATATCGATTAGCTATTATACATTATAATAATTAACACATATCATATACATTTTTCATAGTATTTAATTAATTAACCATAAATATTAATTTCAAAATTCAAGTCATAAACATACATGCATACTTATGCTATTTTAAACAATTTAAAATAACATAACATATACATAAGTATTAATACATATATGTTTATTAATTAATCAACTCATTTAATTAATTTATTTCTATTAATCTTATTGATAAATTTAAAATTTTGAAATTAACATGACCTATTTTCAAACATTTTGAAAAATTATGTTATATTATAACTTTTATAATAAACACGTTTCCTTTTAAATTTAACTATTAAATATAAAATATTTAACTTTAATTTTCAAAACAACTTTGAAAATTAGCTCAAGGCCCAATTCATGTTGGGCCTTTTCTATTAGGAGCAACCTTTGGGCCCACTTCACCTTTCAAACCAGGCCGATAATCAGGTAGGACATGGTACTTGGTTATCCAATTCCAATTCTAGACATTACCTTTCTAGACACCATACTAAGTAAGCAAGCTTAATTAGTTAGCCTTAACATGACTAATTTAGGCCGCATAGGCTATTGGGTTATGATACCATTATTGGATTTGGGCCAGCCCGTAGCGCAAGAAATGGGTGAATTTTTTTTTTATTATTTTGAATCTTTAATGGGCCTATGAAGTCTAAATTTATTTAGAACTTTTCTAAATTTGATTTGAATAAAATCATGTATTTTATTTAAATTTACAAACAGTAGTTTGAGATTTGTTTAATTTTTGTTTTGCTTATATATTCGTGTGTATACATATATGTATCATAAACACATACATACATACATACATACATACATACATACATACATACATGTGTGTGTGTGTGTGTAACATAGCAATCTGTGCATGGTATAACATGCCCATATGCAGATGTTGGGAATTGCATCGTAACGGACACATTAGCTCATTTTGTATGTATTATATATTGTTAAATATGTGCGTAAATATATAACTATGAATTTCATGTGATTATTTTTAAAAAGTATATATTTATTCTATGTATGCATAAAATTTACTTTTATCATTAAAATATTGTAGAAAATATTTTTTTATTTATATGACAATATATTGAAGCATAAATAACAATATATATATATATATATATATAAAATTAAAAATTCCTTTCATTTACAATTGCCAGTTAGAAATATATTAGATTTGGAATTCCAAAGATTTTATAATTTATTATACATATTTATTTAATATATTTAATAAAACAGATTTAGCCATAATAAATTATTATAAAATAACCATATGATAAAATTATAAATTTTAGAAAATCTAGAAACACATTTTTAGCCTCAGGAAAAATTTCTCAAAATTTCTCAATTAAAATAATATTTTAAATATATAATTTAATGTAGAATAGAAATCCAATTAATTATTAAAATTATAAAATTAAGTCATAAAATTTTGAAACTTTTTTTTAGGTTTCTATAATATAAATTAGTTCTTGAGAAAAATTTCCATAATTTTGTAAATTAAAATGATATTTTTATTAAACTAATTGTTTTAGCTTCGAAATAAAATTAATTTTCTAAATTACTATTTTAAGTTCAAAAAATATGAAATTTTCCTGAAGGCTTCTGACATGAAGGATGAATTTTATAAAATATTAAACTGAAGTTAAGAAACGTTTAATATTATATATGAATTTATTGGTTCAAATAATCATTAAATATTAAAATTAATAAAATATATAAAAAATTAGCACTTATAATTCATAATAAACACAAACAAACATGTTCAAATATCCAGATCTATATATACAACATATAATAAAACATATCTCTTAATTCAAATTGTGTGTGATGATTTAGTGCAAAAGATTAATATATAAGATTTACACATATGATCAATATGTATAAACATAAACAGTTTCAAAATTAAAATTAATTTTAATGTTTAATTTTAGATTTGAAACATAATCATGGAATACATCTTTAATTATTATACACATATCCAATCTCCATTGGGACAACATAAATACATACAAAAATCTCACCTAACTAACAAAACAACAATCTAATTATACATATATGTTCATATGATTAACAAATTATGAAATCAAAATAATATGATAAAAATAAAATAAATTTACCCAAATTAGATGCCTTAAAGTCCACCTTGAATAATCAATTCCCTTCTTTTGAAATGTTTTGATTCTTCAGATTGCTGATCTAGAATCTACGACCAATTACTATCAAATAGCTTTTAGTTTTGATTTGAATTTGATACGAGAATTTTATAATTGATTTAGAGGAGGGTTTCAACCATGAAAGAGGAAATAAGGTAGGGGCTCAAAAATGAACAAAAATATTTTCTCACCAATTATTGTTTTGAGACCGTTTATTTATATGGTAAGATAAGAGAGCAAACTGCAGGATCTAGATTAACCCTAGAGGGGGGGGTGAATAGGGTTATAGCAAATTTTTGCGAATTAAACACAGAAGCAAACTGCAGAAATAAATATGCTGAAAAATAAATCACACACAGAATTTACCCAGCTTCGGCAACCCCTGCCTACTGCTGCATTCCCAGATTTCTATTAGAATTAAACAGTTTCCCGCTTACAAACACTCTAACAGACTTGCAAACCCTGCTACCGCCTATAGAGTTTTGCAAACCCTGCTAACTAGACTAACTCTAACTAGACAATCTGTCAACACCTAAACCCTAGGTGATAATTTATCATGTTTTGTTTTGAAAAGAACATACAAATAAAGCAAATTATAAAAGCAAGCACTAAATTTAAAACTATTTAAATTATCTTGCCTTTATAATAAAAATAAAAATACCCTAATCCAAAACAAAAAAAAGATATGCGGTCACTTCCCTTTATCTTATTTCACCCGGTCCATTTTCTTTTGTTTGTGAAAAAAAATGGCGGCCCTCTGTTTATTCGATCTGAATTAGGGCTTCTGTTTCTTCCTCGAATTTGGGGCTTCGGCTTCTTTCTGATGTCTGATTAAGCTCTTGCTTGTCCTCTGATGATTGATGCTTGTTGCTAGCTCGTTCTCTGTTGATCGAGTTTGTTGATGGTTCGGTATGTAATTTCTTTTGTTGCTTGTTTGATTGCTTGCTTTTTAACTCGATTGTTCTGTTGTCTATGATGATTTCTTGGGGTGTATTTATAGGGTTGAAACCCTAATTAACACTGTCAGATTTGATTTCTTCATGTCGTTGATTATTTTCCTGAATTTGTTCTGGATTTGGAGTATTCCTTTCTTGATTCAATTTCGAATAATTGCTGTCCATATTTGTTTTCGAATTAATTAATTCGAAAATTTCTTGCTGTATTTGTTGTCTCGGTCCTCATTTGAATTAATACTGACCATATATGAATTCAAGAAATTTGCTGCAGAGATTTCTTTCCAAATTAGAAATCTTTGACTTAATCAAAGACTTAATCAAAAGATACGAATTTGTTCTTTAACTTCGGCTTGATTTCTGCACTGCCTTGTACTTGCCACTGTCTTGTGTTCCCTACTGCACATTCACCAGTTTACTATATATGTGCATATATACATTTGTATGTGTGTATGCATATATTTTTGGGTTTGTACTTGGATTTGAACTGCTTCATGTTATGTTAATCTTGATTTTGGGACTGCCACTGTCTTCTTTGTTGTAACTTGAAACAGTTTTGACAATTCGAATTTCACTTGCATACTCCATGTTGCATTATCACTGTGTTGCATTGTAGCTCCATCTTGACTTGAACTTTTTCACTGTATCAGATGCTACACTTGTTCATGTATTCAACTGTTGCACTTGAGTTTGTTTCCACTGCTTCATCAAGTTGTATTCATCCCTTGTATGCTTCAAGTTGCCTTGAGTTGAACTTATCTTGGGTTTGACCTTGTTTGTGACTTTCGTGCATTGTGCTATGTTGTTGTATTTGCATTGTGTTACTGATTTTGGTCGAGACTTTGTTTGTTGCAGTTTGTCACTGTAATTGCTGTTACATTACTTCACAGTGTTGCATTTGTTCATGTAGCTCTGTTGTTGCTGTGTTCCATGAGCATGCTTCACTGCATTATGAAAATGTTGCATTGTACTATGACCTTGTTGCCTCTGTTCATTTGCCGGTTAGCTTACTCGTTCGGTCTTTACTGCATTGCTTCTGATCATGTTGCACAATTTCTGTTGTTTCCGGTTGCACTTGGTCATTTTGTATCTGCATTTGTTATTTCTGAAGCTCGAGTTGCACTTGCTTACTGCTTGATGGTCTTGTGACTCTTGCTATGTCTTTGTGCATTTTAACCTGTAACTTGAACTTCACTGTCCGCTGTAGTTTGAACTGTGCATTTGGACTTGAATCTGTAACCTTCCTCATGTATACACATGCGTATGTATGTGTGTGTGTATGCTTGTGTTGGTTCATTGGTTTACTGGTGCATACATGTTGCTTGTGTATACTTGTGTGGTGGTGCACTTGCCTTGTGATTCTGTTCATTCCTAGTTGGTGCAGTATTCATGTTTTTGTTGGTCTGGACATTTGTGGGATATTTGACTGTTTCTGGCTCGATGTTGTTAATGCATTCATGACCACTGTCTTGCATATTTTTGATAAAGTGTGACTGATGCTGCACTTGGTCTTTGTTCTTCTCTGTTATGTTGCTTTGAATGAATTTCTGTTTTGTTGTAGTTTGTGCACACGAGTTGGCGTGGCAGTGCACACGTATACGAATGTATACGTGTGTACTGCAGCCACTTATAATTGCCTGTCCCTGATAAAAATTACTGATATGCATAGATATTGCACAATCAAAGATGATGACAATAACCCATGTATCTGAGACGCAAACAAATTTTATTTTTGCAAATTTAAATTTGTTTGTTTTCAGATTACTGTTGTAGTTGCTAATTATACAGGTACACAGGAGACAGGACGAGAAGTGGAGCTGGACAATGCAGATAGATGCAGATGTGCAGACAGAGTGAAAAACTGAGTGTTGAGTGTTGTAGTGAGAAAAGTAAAATGTATGAACTGATGTATGTATATATATAGAGAGAGCTGAAAACTTTGTATTGTTTAAGTGTTGTAATAAAATATTATATTGAATAAAAAATACTAGTTGAATTATATAGATTCTGTGCAATAGTATAATTATTCAATATGAATATAGTCCAAACTGCAAACACATATATATATTGATATATATATATGTTTGTTATCATCAATATATATATGTTTGTTATCATCAAACAAAAAATCACATCAAACAATCTCCCCCTTTTGATGATGACAAACATATATATTAAAGATTTTGAAATGCTAATACATGTGTTTGAACATGAAATTTTTAGCTCCCCCTATTTGAATGCTCCCCCTACAACCAAGACCACTCCCTGTTTAGAAGATAACAAAAATTACAAAAGAATAAAAGAACTAAAGAAAAATTGACTAACAACATTTAACCAAATTTGTTGAAAAATATTTACTTTCTCATCAAAATCTTGTTCTTCTCCCCCTTTTGTCATTATCAAAAGACTGACAAAAAACAATGGAACAGTATGAACAAAAAATAATATATCATAACGAGATAAAAACTTTCATATTGTAGAGGATGGATCGATGATTAGTTTTAATAAGAAGAGAGATATTTTAACATTAATTTGACATTTAAGCACAAAAACAAAAAAATAAGCACTTACTAACCACGCATAACCATAAGGACTTTTAAATGGGATTAGCAGTTACTTATTAGTCTAAGCATCCAGACTATTAAGTGAGACCAGAATACTTAGTTACCATACTCCATCCATGCATAACCACAAGGACTTTTAAATGAGAATGGAGTAATGATAAAAATAATTCACTCACATGCTCCATCCATGCATAACCATAAGGACTTTTAAATGAGAATGGATGCATGAGAGTTATTATTATTTATTATTAAATTTTTTTTTATTTTATTTATTTATTTATTATTATTATTATTATTTTTTAATTTTTTTAATTTAAAAATAATTCACTCTTCTTATTTTATCAAACCATTATGAATGATAGAAAGATGGTAGAAATAGAAATGATCGTGGAATAAGTTACCAAGTTAATTATATTATGTAATATCCAGTACTGAATACCATATTCGAATCAATCTTTGGAAAATATCCAAAACTTGTTTGAATCCTAGAAATTGAAGTTGAAAGTATATATCCAAGAATATTTCAACCTAACAATGAAAAATGGTTAGTCAATTTCTATAATCCCCAAATCCAAACGTAATCTAGAAAATCTGTCTTCGGGGAGGGGTTTTGTGAAAATATCAGCAAGTTGAGCCTCAGTTGAAATATATTCAATGCAAATGTCTTCCTTAGCAATGTGATCTCTAAGAAAGTGGTGTCTCACATCAATGTGTTTTGTGCGTGAATGATGAACAGGATTATTTGATAAGTCTATTGCACTTTTACTGTCACATTTTAATGGAACTTGTTTATAAACTAAGCCAAAATCAGAAAGAGTTTGCATCATCCATAAAATTTGAGCACAGCAACTTCCTAAAGCAATATATTCTGCTTCAGTGGTGGATAATGCAACACAATTCTGTTTTCGACTTGACCATGAAACTAATGAATGTCCTAGCATGAAATA
Source organism: Allium cepa (assembly GCA_030765085.1). Lineage (NCBI taxonomy): Eukaryota > Viridiplantae > Streptophyta > Magnoliopsida > Asparagales > Amaryllidaceae > Allium > Allium cepa. The sequence goes on along the minus strand of CM060932.1, from coordinate 757,392,877 downwards.
TGTCCCACTGGTGCTTTTCCTGTCAACCAATGAACCAGCATAATCAGCATCAGAATAACCAACTAAATCAAAGTTTTCACAAGAAGGGTACCATAATCCAAATTTGTGTGTGTGTGAAAGATATCTCAAAATTCGTTTAGTGGCTTTCAAATGAGATTCTTTAGGATTAGATTGAAAACGTGCACACAAACACACAGAAAACATAATATCAGGTCTAGAAGCAGTAAGATAGAGAAGTGAACCAATTATCCCTCGATATTTTTTCTGATCAACAGCACTTCCTTTCTCGTCTTTGTCCAACTTTGTTGATGGGCTCATAGGAGTTCTCAATGGTTTGGAGTTCTCAACTCCAAATTTCTTCAACAGTTCCAACACATACTTGGATTGCGAAATGAAAATGCCATCACCGCTTTGCTTGATTTGAAATCCAAGAAAATATTTCAATTCTCCAACCAAGCTCATCTCGAATTTAGCCTGCATGACTTGTTCAAATTTCTCGCACAAGAGTTCATTAGTAGCACCATAAATGATATCATCCACATAAATCTGAACAATCAAAAAATCACTTCCTTTATGTAATAGAAACAGTGTCGTGTCAGCACTCCCCTTTTCAAAGCCATTTTCCAAAAGATATGTACTAAGGCAGTCATACCAAGCTCTAGGAGCTTGCTTAAGACCATATAATGCTTTTTCAAGTTTATACACATGATTTGGAAAAACATGATTTTCAAAACCGGGGGGTTGTTCAACAAAAACTTCTTCTTTCAGATCACCATTTAGAAATGCACTTTTTACATCCATTTGTTTTAGTTTGAAACCTTTATAACAAGCAAAGCTGAGCAAAATCCTAATGGCTTCTAACCTAGCAACTGGTGCAAATGTCTCATCAAAATCTATGCCTTCTATTTGGTTATATCCTTTTGCGACCAACCTAGCTTTGTTTCTAATTACATTTCCTGATTCATCAAGTTTGTTTTTGAACACCCATTTAGTTCCTACAATTGGATAGTCATTAGGCCTAGGAACTAATTTCCAAACTTTATTTCTCTCAAATTGATTAAGTTCATCTTGCATTGCTAAAACCCAACTTTCATCATTAAGAGCCATTTCAACAGAATCAGGTTCTATTTCAGAAATAAAACCACTATGACAACAGAACGCACACAAATTTTTATCAAATGCAGAGCGAGTGCGTATACCTTCCGTAGGATCTCCTATAACCAATTCAGGAGGATGATTGGATTTGAACTTCAATCTATCAGCATCAACAGTCCTACTTCCATCTTTCTCAGTAGATGTCCCTTCTTTAATGCCTTCATGATCTACCCCATCATCACCCGTTTTTTCAGTCGTCCTTTCCAGATCAGATTCATCAAATTTCACATTGACTGATTCAACAATTGTCTTTGTTCGTTTGTTGTATATCCTGTAAGCCTTGCTCCTTGTTGAATAGCCCATGAAAATTCCCTCATCGGCCTTTGATTCAAATTTTCCAAGTTGATCACCTGTGTTAAGAATGAAACAAGGGCATCCAAAAACACGAAAATAAGAGATGTTAGGTTTCCTTTCATGCCACACTTCATAAGCAGTTTTGCCAAGTATTGGTCTAATCATTACTCTATTCATTACGTAGCACGAAGTATTCACCGCCTCTGCCCAAAAAGTTAGAGGTAGTTTATACTCACTCAACATGGATCTAGCCAATTCTTGTAATGTACGATTTTTCCTTTCAACCACCCCATTTTGTTGAGGTGTTCGTGGGGCATAAAATTCATGTTTTAAACCATTTTCTTCACAAAAGTTTTCAAATTCGCCTCCATGATCACTTCTCAAAGTTTTAATTGAAACTCCTTTTTCATTTTGAACAAGTTTAGCAAATTTTGAAAAATAATCAAAAGATTCAGACTTTTTGGCTAAGAAATAAACCCATGTAAATCTAGAATAATCGTCAACCAATACATAACAATAACGTTTTCCATTCAAGCTTGCAATTTCATTTGGTCCAAATAAGTCCATATGAATTAATTCGAGGACCCTTGATGTGCTAACAATGTTTTTAGGGCGAAATGATGATCGACTAAGCTTGCCCAAGGAACATGCTTTACACACTTTGTTATCTTTAAATTTCTGATGTGGTAACCCTTTGACTAATTCTTTCGTTTCAAGATTTCTTAAGAGACTCATGCTATCATGTCCAAGTCTCCTATGCCATAAAGATGCCTCTTCGTCAGTGGCTACCAAACATCTGGAAAGATTTAGATTGTCAAACGAAAGTGAGTAAACATTTCCTTTTCTTTTGCCCATAAAAACAATGTTATTAGAAGTTTTATCAATGATTTTGCGAGTATCACTATCAAAAACCACATTCATACCTTTGTCACATAGTTGGCTAATAGAAATGAGATTGTGATGCAAATTATCAACGTATAAAACATTAGTCAAGGAAAAAGTACCATTACTTACTTCACCTTTCCCAATAATCTTACACTTGCTATTATCTCCCATGATCACATTTCCACCTCTAAACTTCTCTAGGCTAAGGAACTTAGATTTATCACCTGTCATATGTCTAGAACAACCTGAATCTAGAAACCATTCTTGTTGCTCCTTAGCCCGCCAACAGACCTACATAAAGAGAGAGGAGGATGACCTAGAGAAACTCTTAGGTCCAATGATATTAGTAACTGAAGCATTGTGAACAAACAATCCCTTTGGAACCCAAACTTGTTTTGTCCTTTTATTTTTGTTCCTATAGACATGAAATTTGTTTGTAGAATTCTTAGGAACCCAAACTTGTATAAATTTTGTGTTCTTGTTCCTATGACTACAATTTTCAACACGATGTCCAATTTCACTTCTAACAAAGACACTCTTACCTTTTGCATGATCATCAACCTGTGTTTTCCCAAAACCTAGTCCTTTTCTGTTGTTAGCAAAGAGTTAATTTCCCAATAACATGTTAAACGATTTTTCTCCTCTTGAAAAGTTATTCAGAGATTTCTCAAGATTTTGGACTTTGGTTTTTAGTGTTGTGTTTTCAGTTACAAGTGTGGTGCATCTATTTATAAAATCCTTTTTCCTAGTGTCAATGGTTTCCTTAAGACTTGAGTTTTCTTTTTCAAGATTATCGAAGCTATTCTTAAGTCTTGATATTTCTGAATCTAAAGTTTTACATTTTTTGCAGTCTAGGTTTTGAATATTCTCAAGTTCAGTTTCTAGCCTAGTATTCTCATAAACAAGTTCTCTCCTATCAGACTTCAATTTTTCAATTTTAGTTTCAAGAGTATCAATTGTATTAGTAAGATCATAACACATCAAAACAAGTTCTTTATAAGAATAGTCACGTACCTCACTGGATTCCTCTGAACTTGTTTCTGAATCTGATTTTGCCATAAGGCACAAGTTAGCCTCTTCTGAGCTATTATCCGAAACTTCTTCTCCTTCTTCATCATCCCAAGTTGCTGCAAAGGCCTTCTTCTTCTTTTTCTTTCCTTTGTTGTTCTTGAGAAGTGGACATTTTTGTTTGAAGTGGCCAGGCTTTTTGCAGTTAAAGCATGTCAATTCATTATCGGAATCATCAGAATCTTTTGACTTATTACCACTTGTTTTCTTCTTGCGTGGCCTGAATTTTGACCATTTTCTAAGATTATTGACAGCCATCGCAAGCTCTTCAATTGGATCTTCTTCTTCTTCACCGCTTTCTTCTTTGCTTTTTAAGGCAATCGTCTTCTTTTTTGATTCGGAGTTGTTACGTTCCTCCTTTGCCTTTAGCTCAAGCTCATATGTCATCAAGTTTCCGATCAACTGCTCCATGCTTAGTTTACTCAGATCTTTTGATTCTTGTATTGCAGTGACTTTTGCCTCAAAGTTCATTGGTAAGACTCGCAGTATCTTCCGTACAAGCTCTACTTCAGTGAAGACCTTCCCAAGCGCTCTAGCATTGTACACCAAAGTTGAAAATCGTCCAAACATATCTTTTATGCTCTCGCCCTTTTCCATCACAAAGTTTTCGTATTCATTGCTAAATAGAGCTAGTCGTGACTCCTTGACTTGAGAAGTTCCTTCGTGTGTCACCTCCAGAGTGTGCCAAATTTCCTGTGCTGTTGTACAATGTGAAATTCTATTAAATTCATTTTTATCAAGAGCACAGATCAAAGCGTTCATTGCTTTGGCATTTGTAGTTTTTAATTTCTTATCGTTAGCATCCCACCTATTCTTAGGTTTAGGAATCTCAGTATCACCAACAACTATTGTGGGAGATTTATAGCCAGTTTCAATAATATCCCAAACATCATAATCGACAGAACTAAGATAAATACTCATTCTAACTTTCCAATAAGCATAATCATTCCCATTAAACATGGGTGGCCTAGCAATAGATTGCCCCTCAGAAAAAGCATTATTTGGTGGATTCATGACTCTAGAGTTAAAGTAAAATACCTTGCTCTGATACCACTTGTAGGATCTAGATTAACCCTAGAGGGGGGGGGGGGTGAATAGGGTTATAGCAAATTTTTGCGAATTAAACACAGAAGCAAACTGCAGAAATAAATATGCTGAAAAATAAATCACACACAGAATTTACCCAGCTTCGGCAACCCCTGCCTACTGCTGCATTCCCAGATTTCTATTAGAATTAAACAGTTTCCCGCTTACAAACACTCTAACAGACTTGCAAACCCTGCTACCGCCTATAGAGTTTTGCAAACTTGCAAACCCTGCTAACTGGACTAACTCTAACTAGACAATCTGTCAACACCTAAACCCTAGGTGATAATTTATCATGTTTTGTTTTGAAAAGAACATACAAATAAAGCAAATTATAAAAGCAAGCACTAAATTTAAAACTATTTAAATTATCTTGCCTTTATAATAAAAATAAAAATACCCTAATCCAAAACAAAAAAAAGATATGCGGTCACTTCCCTTTATCTTATTTCACCCGGTCCATTTTCTTTTGTTTGTGAAAAAAAATGGCGGCCCTCTGTTTATTCGATCTGAATTAGGGCTTCTGTTTCTTCCTCGAATTTGGGGCTTCGGCTTCTTTCTGATGTCTGATTAAGCTCTTGCTTGTCCTCTGATGATTGATGCTTGTTGCTAGCTCGTTCTCTGTTGATCGAGTTTGTTGATGGTTCGGTATGTAATTTCTTTTGTTGCTTGTTTGATTGCTTGCTTTTTAACTCGATTGTTCTGTTGTTTATGATGATTTCTTGGGGTGTATTTATAGGGTTGAAACCTTAATTAACACTGTCAGATTTGATTTCTTCATGTCGTTGATTATTTTCCTGAATTTGTTCTGGATTTGGAGTATTCCTTTCTTGATTCAATTTCGAATAATTGCTGTCCATATTTGTTTTCGAATCAATTAATTCAAAAATTTCTTGCTGTATTTGTTGTCTCGGTCCTCATTTGAATTAATACTGACCATATATGAATTCGAGAAATTTGCTGCAGAGATTTCTTTCCAAATTAGAAATCTTTGACTTAATCAAAGACTTAATCAAAAGATACGAATTTGTTCTTTAACTTCGGCTTGATTTCTGCACTGCCTTGTACTTTCCACTGTCTTGTGTTCCCTACTGCACATTCACCAGTTTACTATATATGTGCATATATACATTTGTATGTGTGTATGCATATATTTTTGGGTTTGTACTTGGATTTGAACTGCTTCATGTTATGTTAATCTTGATTTTGGGACTGCCACTGTCTTCTTTGTTGTAACTTGAAACAGTTTTGACAATTCGAATTTCACTTGCATACTCCATGTTGCATTATCACTGTGTTGCATTGTAGCTCCATCTTGACTTGAACTTTTTCACTGTATCAGATGCTACACTTGTTCATGTATTCAACTGTTGCACTTGAGTTTGTTTCCACTGCTTCATCAAGTTGTATTCATCCCTTGTATGCTTCAAGTTGCCTTGAGTTGAACTTATCTTGGGTTTGACCTTGTTTGTGACTTTCGTGCATTGTGCTATGTTGTTGTATTTGCATTGTGTTACTGATTTTGGTCGAGACTTTGTTTGTTGCAGTTTGTCACTGTAATTGCTGTTACATTACTTCACAGTGTTGCATTTGTTCATGTAGCTCTGTTGTTGCTGTGTTCCATGAGCATGCTTCACTGCATTATGAAAATGTTGCATTGTACTCTGACCCTGTTGCCTCTGTTCATTTGTCGGTTAGCATACTCATTCGGTCTTTACTGCATTGCTTCTGATCATGTTGCACAATTTCTGTTGTTTCCAGTTGCACTTGGTCATTTTGTATCTGCATTTGTTATTTCTGAAGCTCGAGTTGCACTTGCTTACTGCTTGATGGTCTTGTGACTCTTGCTATGTCTTTGTGCATTTTAACCAGTAACTTGAACTTCACTGTCCGCTGTAGTTTGAACTGTGCATTTGGACTTGAATCTGTAACCTTCCTCATGTATACACATGCGTATGTATGTGTGTGTGTGTGTATGCTTGTGTTGGTTCATTGGTTTACTGGTGCATACATGTTGCTTGTGTATACTTGTGTGGTGGTGCACTTGCCTTGTGATTCTTTTCATTCCTAGTTGGTGCAGTATTCATGTTTTTGTTGGTCTGGACATTTGTGGGATATTTGACTGTTTCTGGCTCGATGTTGTTAATGCATTCATGACCACTGTCTTGCATATTTTTGATAAAGTGTGACTGATGCTGCACTTGGTCTTTGTTCTTCTCTGTTATGTTGCTTTGAATGAATTTGTGTTTTGTTGTAGTTTGTGCACACGAGTTGGCGTGGCAGTGCACACGTATACGAATGTATACGTGTGTACTGCAGCCACTTATAATTGCCTGTCCCTGATAAAAATTACTGATATGCATAGATATTGCACAATCAAAGATGATGACAATAACCCATGTATCTGAGACACAAACAAATTTTATTTTTGCAAATTTAAATTTGTTTGTTTTCAGATTACTGTTGTAGTTGCTAATTATACAGGTACACAGGAGACAGGACGAGAAGTGGAGCTGGACAATGCAGATAGATGCAGATGTGCAGACAGAGTGAAAAACTGAGTGTTGAGTGTTGTAGTGAGAAAAGTAAAATGTATGAACTGATGTATGTATATATATAGAGAGAGCTGAAAACTTTGTATTGTTTAAGTGTTGTAATAAAATATTATATTGAATAAAAAATACTAGTTGAATTATATAGATTCTGTGCAATAGTATAATTATTCAATATGAATATAGTCCAAACTGCAAACACATATATATATATTGATATATATATGTTTGTTATCATCAATATATATATGTTTGTTATCATCAAACAAAAAATCACATCAAACACAAACCACTAGACCTTAACCACACATCTCTAAACCCTAAGCATTTGTTCAAGCCATCTCTAACCCTAGCCATAACCAACGCCCACAACTCCATAATTTCATGGGTTGTTAGCCCATTTAATTCAAATTAAATATGTACAATCATATTTAACTCAATTTCTTATCAATATCTTATATCGACCAATATATTTACAATTATTATAAATATATGCAATAAATTTATTTCTCATATCATATTCAAATTTCATAATTAATATTTCATAAATATTAATTACTTTAATTAAAATATAAAAATTATAAATCAATTAAATCGTTTGGTCTAAAGAGAATTAATTATTTCGGTTGTGTGACTCTTAGGTGTAAATTCAGTCAGCGATCAACATTGAACTATTCGAATATCAACGTTCACACGTCACTTAGTAGGTGGTGTGATATTATGTCCAAATTTATCGCTTACTATACTTTGGTAAAATATAATTTCACTTTATTAAGCGTTACCCTTTTGTGATTATTTACGCTAATTCTCTTCGTCAAAACTATATCATTTTGGACTTATTGAATTTGGTTATGGTCAAAATTCCAATATCATCCATATTCAACTCTACAATCAAACATGAAGACCTTGGTTTATTAATAACGATTATTATTAATCGAATTACTCTGGCCTGACTTTGTGTTGACTTAAGTTGACCGTGATACTAACCCCCTATAACTGTGGAGACGAATCCTCTCTTGAATAGTGTTGCACTTCCAGTACTTCCACTTGACCCAACTATAGTCACTAGATGGGCGTCGTGCCATAATTTGACTATAATTAAAGCGGAGCTTCCACATTGAAGATCTACATTATTCTCAAGTCAAAAGAACTATATAATTTAATCACATAGATATTTTCTATTTGACCTTAACCAACAGAAAACTATCGAGTGAGTCGTTACATAGTTATCCAATAACTATCAGTACATAACTCTTTGGTTCCCTCAGCAGTCATGGGTAATACACTGCTCAACATTTGAAGATATGTACTTACTCTAGTCTCAACGAATACGTTGATATCCATTCTCAATGTATCTTGACTATGAACCTTTTTACAATAGTATACTTCTTTCCATTGTGATAAATAACTTAGGGTTAAAACACCTTATAACTATTATCATAAAAAATACAATATTTGTGGATTTTCTATTAAATTTACATCTAATTAATTAATATAACACATTATATAAAGTATATAATAGAACGAGAAAACGCCTTTTATTACGAATGAGAACTAATTACGAGAGTTAACAATTTACAATAAATTCTAGAATTGCTCCTAGGGAACATCCCTAACTCTATCACCAAATGTACTTGTACAAGTGAGGTTTCAGGTCTCTAGTTCCATCGCAGGATGTAATAGTCGGAATAATGAACTTTCAGGGTATCGTTCATTCAAAATGTCATCAGTGAAGGGATTCCGGCTTGGAGGGGATCCCCATTCGTCATCTCTTCTATTCTTTCTTTCATCCGTCAAGCGCTTGGTCATATCCGCGATATATGCCTCTGATGTCCAGTAGTCCGCGGGTTGGCTATCAGTGACTACACCATGTGTTTGATCTTACAAGTGATCTTGGTAAGTGGGATGAAGCCTAGGCTCTCCTGTCTTTAGGAGAGCCACTCCTTCGGAGTTCCATTGGCTTCCGGTTGGTCGGTTAGGGGCAGTTTGGACCTCCCTACTAGTATTGAGCGCATTAGTGTGTTCTTTCAACTCGCCGTCGTCAAGTTGCTCACCATCTTCTGAGTTGGAGAGATGCACTGATATATCTTTCCGTGGTGTTCTCGTCCCCAGTTTAAAGTTCATGACAGGCTACTTTGTAGTTGGTGGAGCGCTTGCATTTCCTTCTATAGTGATTCCTACAGCTCCACGCACTGATCCCTTTTGCTCTTGCCTTCTGTTTCTTCTGTTTGGGCCAGAAATGGAAGAGTTTTCCTCCTCCATGGCAGCCGTAGGTTTTGGCATAGTTCTTGGAACAGCTAGTGATTGCATGGTCAGGAGGGCATTTAATTTTTCCATAAGTGTTTTCTGGATGTTCTCCATCTTTTGATTGATTTCATCAACCATCTTATTCAATTCGTCTTTAGTGACGACTTCATGCTGGATAAAGATCCCGGCACTCGATCTCCTATGTTGTCTCTAGAATTTGTGCTGATTAATGGGTTATTGGCACAGTTGACCTCAACTTGCTGAGGATTGGATTCTTCTTTAGCTATTACAGCTCCTATTGATCTTTCAGATACAGCTCTCCTTCTTCCCGTTGCTATTGATTCTCAGTGGAAAATCTTCTAAATAGAGATTAAGAATCTAACTTCTGAATCTACCTAATCCAAATTAGATCGCTAGATCTAAGCCTGAGTTGAATCCTTCTCAGTGAAAGCACCAAAAGGTTAACCCAAAAATTGGATCAACACCCTAGATTGACTATGAAAGCAACAGCCATGTTAATCAAGAAAAATAAAGAAAAAGCAATGGTAAATTGCAGAGAAAGTAAAAGACAAGAGATTTTTAGTGGTTCGGCTGTTAACGATGCCTACGTCCACTTTATAGCATTTTTTGGCCAATTGCTGTTACAAAGGAATTTGGATTACAATATGATTCTTCTTTCTTAAGTTAGATCAAGCCACCGTTGTTAGAGACAATCGCAAGAATCTCAATTGCCCTTTAATGGCTGTTGTAAGGGAGAAGAAAAATGAAGAAACAATGGCAGAGTTTCAGCAGAGATCTGATCATATTTTTCCTATTGCTGATGGGATGGTATTTATAGGAGTTGGAGAGCATTTGGGCCAAAAGAGCTTCGTTAGAGGCATGCATTCATCACACAGAGGAAGTCCAGAAAGGTTGAAGGTCACCAGAGAAAAGTATTTAGATTGGTACCGATCCAAATAGTTAAGCATTTTAGATGCTTTGACCACTTGGTTGTCTTTCTTCCCTGATTACGATGCCCTCCATGTAGTTTCGTAGCTTGTTGACTTGTTTTGATAATGATTCATCTGTAAGTTAGATTGAACTATAATCCAAATCAGATAAGTCATCACTTCTTCAAGTTGAGTGCTTTGAATGTTATCAAACTCGATAGATAAGTTTAATGGAGACATAGGAGTGTAAGACAAGTGGAATGAAGATCCAATAAAGCAATATTTTGGACCAGTACCTATCCAATTGGATTAGATCGGTACTCATCCGAAAAGTTAGCCTAAAATGGCCCAAACTTTTTGGGGTCCTTTATCTTGTACCTTTAGGCCTTTCGATCAAGTTTGAGTCATTCTGGTTTAATCTGAATGTTCTAACTCCCATTGAATTTTGCTGGTTAAAAACTCGGTTAATAGATACATTTTGGTAACTCCTGGATGTACTGGAAGTCGAGAATGGTGACATTCTGTTAAAATTTCTTGCCTTATCCCGTCGACATTTGAGATGCATATTCTTCGACTCATCCTTAATATTCCTTGATCATCCACCTTATGTCCCATCCATCTGTACTGTATTTTTCTCCACAGCTTTGACCATCTTTGGAATAAACGAATCTCTAAGCTAGTTCTCTTTTATATGGTCAATAAAAGTTGGACGTACTATCAAATAAGCTATAATGGCATGCTTTTTGCTTAATGTATCTGCTACCGCATTGGCTTTCCTGTGCATGCGAGAAATTCTGGCCAACGCTATTGTCTCATATTCAAGTCCCTTTGAGTGAAAAGATACTTCAAAGATTTATGATATGTGAAGAGTTCAAATTTCTCACCTATCTAAAGAAGGAATATTATTTACCAAGGTCAAAAAAAGTTGATTAAAATACACTATAAGAAATTTTTACCCAGTAAATAATGTCTCCAAATCTTTAGTGCGAACACAATGGCTAAAAGTTCTTAGCCATGTGTTGCATATTTTCATTAATGCGTCTTTAACTGCCTACTACCATATGCTATAACCTTCCCATGTTGCATCAGTACTGTGCCCACTCCTTCACCACAAGCATCAGAATGCACGGTTAAACCACCACTTTTATCAATAGTAGTCAAGACTGGAGCAGTGGTTAACCTTTTGTTAAGTTCCTGGAATGCTTCTTCACATTTTGGCGTCCATTCAAATTTAGCATCCTTCATAGTCAACTTCGTTAAGGGATAGGAATTCTAGGAGAAGTCCTGAATATATCTCCAGTAGTATCTCGTTAATCCTAAGAAGCTGCAAACGTCCTTCGGAGTTTATGGTTGCTTCCAATCTTGAATGGATGTAATTTTTCCTAGGTCAACTGAGATTTTAACACACCACGTCCAACGAATCTTACCTTTTCTTTACAGAAGTGTTATCTTGAAAACTTAGCCTTGAACATATTCCTCCTCAATATTTCTAGTACAATCTCTAAATGCCTTTCGTGTTCTTCTTCGGTCTTCGAATATATAAGAATACCATCAATAAAAATCAACACGAATTTTTAGAGCACATCTCTGAATACTTTATTCATAATGTCCACAAAATAAGCGGACGCATTGGTTAGCCCAAAAGGCATAACCAACCACTCGTAGAAATCATTTGGTCCTTTAAATGCAGTTAAAGGAATGTAATCTTCTGCTATCCTTAATTGATGGAATCTTGTAGCTAGGTCCATTTTAAAGAATATTCGAGCACCCTGAAGTCGATCAAACAAGTCATCAATATGGGGTAAAGGATACTTGTTCTCAATCATTTGCTTATTTAGGTCTCGATAGTCTACACAAAGTCTTAGGGAGCCATCTAATTTTGCAACAAAAACTACCGCTGAGCTTCTACTTGAGCGACTTGATCTCTAATTAGTCCTTTCTTTAAATATTCATCGGTTTGATACCTTAATTCATTTACTTCGTTGGGGACCATTTTCCAAGAAGAGTGAAAAACAGACCTCGTACTGGAATTTTCCAGAGTGGGGATAACTTTTAACTTCCTCAAAAACATCCGAAAATTTCTTAACAATTGGTATTTCTTCTAGATGTTTATGAAATGAATTTAGGCATACATAAAACTATTGATTCTTCACATTTTATTTTAAAAGGTTCACTTCTTTTATTTTCCAAATGCACCGTCCTTTCGAACACAATCAAGAAAAGCCTTGTATTCTACAACCAACCCATATCGAGTATAATCTCAAATCCAATAAAATCGAGAATGATTAGGTTTCTTGAAAATTTTTAGGACAGGTTGGCAACTTTTACTTTTTCACAAACTATACCGACATTAGTTTTACCACCGATGGGGTTAGAGGAACAGGTAGGGGTATCTAATATTTTTTTGGTAAGTTTCAATTTATCAACCAATTCTTTAGAAATAAAACTGTAGGAAGCCCCAATATCAAATAATACTCTAACTATATTTTCATTAATGCATATATTAACTTCTAGAACTCTCTTGACCTTCGCATCAGTCGAAGTTGATGGTACATCTCTAATGGCAAAAACCGTTAACTATTCTCCTTTCTTTATAAGTGGGTAATCCTTCTTCTGGTGCCCTAGTTTGTGACAATTGTAGCAATTACTATCCCTAGCCTTAGGATTGTTACAGATGGTGGGAAAATGACCATTCTATTAGCAATTATAACAAGTAATATCCTTCAAATTATTTCTTAGGGACCACTTTCTGGCTTTCCTTTCCATGGCTTCTTCCCAGAATGATAGATCTTCCTCTCCTTCCAATTATTGTTCTACTTTGAGTTGTGGGTAGATTCTTTTTGTCTAGTGTCTCATATCAAAAACCAATGTCTACCAAATCTACAAAGGTTACATTTACATGTTCGGTCATCCTGTCCTGATATTGCCTCTTCATCATAGTGGTAAACATTTCATTTTCTTCAAAGGAGTGTCTAGCAGACCCAGTCCAAAATGGTACAATTCACAGACTTGTTGGAATGTTCTTCTACCAACATCTCTCCTTGCTTTAAATCCATAAAACTATGATAAAAGCAGGATTCTCCTACAGCTGGCATATATTGTTCTTCCAAGACTTCGTTGAACCATTCCCATGGGAAATTATATTCTGAATCATTAAGAGTTACGGACTCCCACCATGCAAGAGCTCATTTTTGTAACTGCCAAGAAGCTAAGAACCTTTTCTGCTCATCCCCGATATTCAATCCTTTAAAAATTCTTTCACAAGAGCGAATCCAAGCCTGAACTTCAATAACGGACTCCGTTCCTTTGAACGATTTACCACCCAAACTAGTGTAATACTTGCATAGAGTAGAAAAATTAATTTAAGGTTGCACAGGGATTACCACTTGCTCAATTACTGTAGCATTTGATCGACTATTGGTGGCCGTAGTGTTGCAACCTCCCCTTCGTCCTCCTCTATTACCCATATCCTACTATCTGCATATAGTAAGGAAACATCTTTAGAATTATGGACAAAATTATCTTAGGGAATGGGTATAAAACTCGTATATACATATTCAGATAAAATTTCAAATATGTGCTCTCTCCAACTAAACTCATTCTAGGGCCTTACTAACCCCATCTCTAATGATTTGACCCCATCCAGGCTTAGGTATTCGCTCAACCATAAGCTTTGATACCAAATGCGACGACCCACCTTCGGAAACCAACAATGATGCATCCTCGGTATTCACGTGCCGTAAATCAAAGTACTGGAGAGGCAGATCGTTATGGGTGAAAGAAAATAAAGGTAGAAGACAAACAAAATAGAATCTCACATCATATTCAACATTTAATTATACATACGCAAGTACTTCAAATTGCTCCATCAGAGTTTTAGAAGTACTAATCTAGCCAGGATAGTTATAGCTGCATATCCTCACAGATGTTGGTAGATACATAACAAAATACAATGGAAATAATAGAAATAGACGACTACCTACATAAGACCCTCCAGCTTCATGCTCCATCCAAAATGCTCTAAGCTACCTAACTACTTGGTTTCCTAGAAAATAGGGAATCCAGAGTTTAAGGGGAAAAGAAAAGAAAATCCAAGTCAGTTATTGGACTTGTGTGAGAAACTTAAAATATGGATATTTGAAAATAAAGGGTATATCATAAGATCACGCCGCATGCAAACACGGAATATGTTTTTACCTTATGATAACCAAAATATTTTCTATGCAAAATTTGGAAATATTATTTTTAGTGACATTCTTTTGAAAATAATTTTTAGGTAAAGATACATAATCTAAGCCGAAATTGTTACATTATTAAATTCCAGCATATTAGGCTCTACAATCAAGTCCGAAGGCACTTATTAGAGAATAGATTTCCATACAATAGTAGGTAAGGAACTACCTTCCGTATAGTATACTTCTAGAGGGATGTACCGAGGATCAACACCTTTGAAACCTCTGCACCTAGCAAAACCAGCCTACCCGCGACCCATCTGGTAGTAGATAAAACCAAATATGACATAACCCTAGTCGTAATCGACATTGTTAGTCCGTGAGATGATGGTTTTGATGACAACAACCTTAGAATAAATTATAAAATACAAAGACTAACAGTATAAGTTTAGATATACATGTATATGTAGGATTTAACCATACAGGTATCAAGAATGAAGACTGTACAGTATAAAGATTCAAGTTACCAAGATTGAAGACTCATAAGTATCAAGATTATCAAGAGTTCAAGAGTTCAATTAATTTATCTTTTAGAATTTTTTTAAAACTCCTAGAAAAGCACTGGCATCTTAAAATCCAATTTATTCGTGGAATGGAATCCACTTCGAGCCTGTTAAAGGGATGGAACCCTAAGTAGGATGGAACCTATGAAAAATCTAGTGGAACATTGTTTTGTATCCGCTAACTTTTTATTCAACATGATTTTTCAAAAATTATATCTTTTTTTAAAATGATTTCAAAACCTTCCTTTTAAAAGCATCAAGAACATCTATTCTGATTTCAAATACTTTTTGCCTCAAAATAATCTTTAATTTCAAAATCAAATTATCCTTGTTTTTAAACTATCTTTTAAATATAATATATTTAATGTTTAAATATTTATACTTAGATTTTAAATATAAAATTATAATAAAATTTTGTATATATTATTCATTATATTTATTTATGTATTTTAATTATAGTCAAGTATATTTATAAAGTTTAAAATAGTTTTAATATAAAATAAAGGTTATTTTCAAAGAAAATCAAAACACCAAAAATTCCTTTGGGATGTCGACATGCTCGAGTCCTCCATGTCGACATGGTGTCAGTTGAGTTCAAAATTTAAATTTCAAAAGAAGTGTCTATTCGTCATAACTCTTCACGAATGGACATGGCTGTTGTTCTTCTATAAATAGGGGTTAGTTTCAACGAATTTTAATTCAGTTTTTCTGGTTTTCCACTCCTCTTCTTCTTCCATATTTCTATATACCTATTCTTACCATTACTCTGTCGAAATCAACATTGAATCTAACTAGATTATCTCTGCTTTGATTCTCTATCACTATCTCAACAAGATCCTCAGTGCTATTCAGAGTTATAGTCTTCTTGTAATCAACTTAGCGAGAAAAGGTGTGATTGTAGCCTTGGAAATCAATCAAGCGAGATAAGGTGTGATTGTAGCCTTGGAAATCAATTGGGTGAACTTGTTGTCCGGGAAATCATGTATATCTACCCAGAGGATTGTGAATCTGAAGGGTGTACCTCGTTGCCTTGAAATCGAGAGTGTAATTGTAAAGATTATTTTTGAAAGGAAATCCGTACTTGTGTGCGGGACTGGATATATGGTAACTCCGAACCAGTATAAAATCCAGTATGTTATTTCCTTTACTGCTTTTACTTTATATTTGCATTTGTGTTTGATTCTGTGATCATATCTATGTCAGAATATTGCATTCATTTGTGTTTAAATTAACAAAAACTCAAAAAGATTTAACAATTCTCTAAAACACTATTCACCCCCCGCTCTAGTGTTTATTCTAGCCTTAAGATCCTTAATCCGCATTTCTCACATTTGGTATTAGAGCAAGGTTTTCAAAGGTTCATAATCTGATTTTTGAAAAAGTTTTTAAAAATGGCTACCAACACTGATATTGTTACTGACACTAGTATCCCTATCACTAGTTCATTTGTAGAAGGTCAGTCTATTGTCAGACCACTATTTTTTAATGGCAGTAACTATACATATTGGGCATGTAGGACGAAAATATATTTACAATCTAATCATAGACACTTGAAATATCACACAAACTGAATATTCTGAACCCACAACTGATTTTACACAGTGGACCGCTGAGCAAAAGACCGTTGCACAAAATAATTCTAAAGCAATAAATATTCTGTTTTGTTCACTAGATAGAAATGAATTTAATAGAGTGTCAGTTTGTAAGTCTGCATATGAAATCTAGAAAATCTGCAAGTAATTCACGAAGGAACAAGCAAAGTTAAACATACCAAAATTTCCATGCTCACAAATTAGTTTCAATTATTTAAAATGAATCCTAATGAGTCTTTTTCAGATATGTATAGCAGATTTCTGGATATTGTGCATTCATTAATATCCTTAGGAAAGGAATTTTCTGAAGAAGATCAAGTCAGAATTTTTTTAAATTCTCTTACTGCAGAATGGGATCAAAAGACACCTGCGATCGAAGAGACAAATGACATCAGTACCTTAAAGATAGAAGAATTAATTGGAAATCTAACGTCATTTGAAGTCCAAATGATCGGGAGATCAGAAAGCAAAGCATCTAAAAAGAAATCAATGGCATTCAATGCATTGACCGATGGATCAGACTCAAACAGTGATAATGACGAAGAGATAGCTTTTATGACCAGAAATTTTAGGAAATTCCTGAAATACAAAAAGATAAATAATCTCAAGTGAAACAACTATAAGAACTCTGGAAATCAGAATGTAATGCCGAATAATATCAAATGTTTCAACTGTGATGAAGCAGGCCATATCAAAAGAGACTGTCCTTATCCGGATAGGCAAAATCCTTCTATGAACAATGATTCAAGAAACGGAAGCATGCATTTACTGCTACTCTAGATGACTCAGACTCGTCCTCAAGCGATGATGATCAGAAGACAGATAATTCAAATTTGTGTTTCATGGTAGTTCACGACTCCAACGAAATCAAAGAAACGGACTCAGAAAAAGATACACATTTACAATATAATTGGTTGAAATTGCATGCTTAGAATTAGATGTTTGATTGCTTGATTGATTGATTTTGAATTGGTGTGTTATTTGAACTTTAAATTTTTTTACTATTATTTTATTATTATTTTTATTATTATTTTCATAGTATAATAATATATTGAAAATGCTATAATTCTAATAATATTCCAGATATATATACATTAAATATAATAAGTGTACATATATATTAGAGTACTTAGGAAAAATAAATGACAAAAATTCATAGGCACATGTCGACATGGTCCCCACCATGATGTCGAAATTGGTACCAGAATTTGAAATTCAAAATTTGAATTCAAATGCTTGAATTTCCCTCCACTTTTTCACCTCATTCAATTCTTTGAAAAGACATCTTTTGACCAGAGAACATGTCATTTGAGAATCTATTTATTCACCATCTTTTATCATATCTTTTCACTCTCATTTTCAAATTCAAACTCTCTCTACAAAACTTCAAGCTCTCTACTCTCTACTTTAATGGCTCCTTCAAGAAACCCCTCCACCATGAGAATTTCCAGAAAAACAAAGGGCAACTCTTCAATGATCCGAAGGCAATAAAAGTATAAATCAATTATGCTAATTATGCCAAAGTCCATCTCGGAAAGTTTGCTATTTTTCAAGATTTTTCTTCTTATGAAATTGATTCTCTTTTTGCAAATAATCAAATTCTTAGTCTTGTTGATGCTTCTCAAAATGATTTTGTTTGCTATCCAAACCTTATCAAAATTTTCTATGCAAATTTGAACCGTGGATTTTATAATGGAAATGAGGATGAAATTTGGAGTAGTGTCAAAGGCACTAGAATTGTTTTGAATTGTGATCTTTCGGGTACCATTCTCAGTTGCAAGAGTACGTGAATGGATCTTTCTAATTTTAAAATTGATGAAAATGATCGTGAGACATTTCATCGCATTTTCGAAGGGAATGATAATTTTGAATTCAAAAATTGAAATTTTCGACCAAAAGCAAGAATTGTCAATCTTCTTTTGCAACATACTTTCACCCCATGATCGGAGAATTTTAAGAATGCTACTTCAAATGTTTGCGAAGCACTTTTTTCTACTTTTGGAAATTATGACATTAATTGGATGCAAGTTATTTTGGATGAACTTCGTCCTAAAAATCTTGAAATGGGTGAGAACACTTTATATCATGGAATTTATCTCACTCGGATTTTTAACTATTTTGGAGTGGATTTCAAAGGAAAAGAATTTGTTTCTAGAAAAGTTTTCAATCATTCCAACATTTCGCTTATGAAAATTCCATTGGTTTTTCAACCTTATGAGACTCTTGTCGAAAAGGAAGAGCGTTTGGCTCATGAGAAAATGGAAGAAGAGGAAGAAGAAGAAGGGGATGAAATGGAAATTGAAGAAGAAGAAGAAGGTGAAACTTCTTTGGAAAGCATCGACTATCCTCCTAATCCATCCAACAAAGCCCTTCTTAAATACCAAAAGACAATTGTTGAGAATCAATGGATTCTTAAATGATTCGTTAGCAAGAAGTTGGACAAAATTTCATCCAAGATGAACAAGTTCATTTTCAAGTCAGCAAGAAACTTGGACTTTCTTCATCATCATCCTCTAACTAGTTCTACCTTATCGTATCTTGTTGTATTTGTTTTAGTTTATTTTGATTTGAATGTTCGTGTAGTTCTTTATGATTAATCGTTGTATCGTCTTAGTATGAAATGAAATGGAATTTCCTTTCTGTTATCTAGCTTATCTTACCTCCAGAATAAATGTTAGTGTATTATATATATATACACAATTATTCACAAAATCAAAATAGATCATCAAATTTCACTACATCATGTCGGCATACCCCCTATGACCATGTCGACATATACTGGTCAGAAATGACAATTCATTTTGAATTTGAAATTTTAATATTTACCATATGTCTATTCATTTCAAACGAATTTCTACACCTATAAATACCTATTTCTTCCAAAATTCATCACCGAAAACTATTTCTTATCTACTCTATCTCTCCTTCACACAAATCCAAATATGGCTAATCCAGTTCATAACTTATCCAAAAATCTTGAAGAAACTCTTAATTCGTTCAAGAATATTCTCTCGTTCATTCTTCGTAACCAACGACACTTAGAATTGAGTGAAATGTAGATGATCAAGGAGCAAGAAAGGCATTTCGAGGCAATACGATGGATGATTTCCTTCCTACACAAGGATGATAACGAAGCACATCCTCCAGTCTCTCTCACCAACGACAATGAAAATTGGGATGCTATTAAGGCAGACCCTATCGTTAGAGAAGAAAGATGGGTGGAAGTTCCTCGTAACGTTTAATTTTATTTGGTTTCTTTGTTTGAATTGTTTACTTTGATTGATTTGATTTCTTTTGCTTTGGCTTGGTTTGAATTTGATTGATATTTAGAATGGATTGATGTTTGTTGTACAAAACATGTATAATTATACATTGATATGTATAAAATATTTGATTCATTATTGTGGCTATCAATATAATTATTTCTTAATTCTATATTCCATTGTATAAGTTTATTAATGCAGGTATTTTAGTCCAGGAATGAGGGGGAGTTATATAGTTTGGTATTAGATAGTTTAGAGTTAGTTTTTGTTAATGACAAAGGGGGAGAAGTATAAAATATGGTAGTTAGGCATAGATTAAGGGAGAGTTATTAGGATAGAAGTAATATTTTATAAACAAAGGTTGTCATCATCAAAAACGGGGAGATTGTTAGTCCGTGAGATGATGGTTTTGATGACAACAACCATAGAATAGATTATAAAATATAAATACTAACAGTATAAGTTTAGATATATATGTATATGCAGGATTTAACCATGAAGGTATCAAGAATGAAGACTGTACAGTATAGAGATTCAAGTTATATAGATTGAAGGCTAATGAGTATCAAGATTATCAAGAGTTCAAGAGTTCAAGTAACTTATCTTTTAAAAATTTTGTTAAAACTCCTAGAAAAGCACTGGCATCTTAAAATCCAATTTATTCATGGAATGGAATCCACTTCAAGCTTGTTAAAGGGATGGAACCCTATATAGGATGGAACCTATGAAAAATCTAGTGGAACATTGTTTTGTATCCGCTAACTTTTTATTTAAAATGATTTTTCAAAAATTATATCTTGTTTTCAAAATGATTTCAAAACCTTCCTTTTAAAAGCATCAAAAACATCTATCCTGATTTCAAATACTTTTAGCCTTAAAATAATCTTTAATTTCAAAATCAAATTTTCCTTGCTTTTAAACTATCTTTTAAATATAATATATTTAACTTTTAAATATTTATACTTAGATTTTAAATATAAAACTATAGCAAAATTTTGTATATATTATTCTTTATATTTACTTATGTATTTTAATTATAGTCAAGTATACTTATAAAGTTAAAAATAGTTTTAATATAAATAAAGATTATTTTCAAAGAAAAACAAAACACCAAAAATCCCTTTGGGATGTAGACATGCTCAAGTACCCCATGTCGACATGGTGTTAGTTGAGTTCAAAATTTAAATTTCA
This sequence comes from Allium cepa, assembly GCA_030765085.1. Lineage (NCBI taxonomy): Eukaryota > Viridiplantae > Streptophyta > Magnoliopsida > Asparagales > Amaryllidaceae > Allium > Allium cepa. The sequence goes on along the minus strand of CM060932.1, from coordinate 757,371,880 downwards.
AAAGAAGAGTCTATTCGTCATAACTCTTCACGAATGGAGATAGCTGTTGTCCTTCTATAAATAGGGGTTAGTTCAACGAATTTTAATTCAATTTTTCTGGTTTTTCACTCCTCTTCTTCTTCCATATTTCTATATACATATTCTTACCATTACTCTGCCAAAATCAACATTGAATCTAACTAGATTATCTCTGGTTTGATTCTCTATCACTATCTCAATAAGATCCTCAATGCTATTCAGAGTTATAGGCTTTCTGTAATCAACTTAGCGAGAAAAGGTGTGATTGTAGCCTTGGAAATCAATCTAGTGAGATAAGGTGTTATTGTAGCCTTGGAAATCAATTGGGTGAACTTGTTGCCCGGGAAATCAAGTATCTCTACCCAGAGGATTGTGAATCTAGAGGGTGTACCTCATTGCCTTGAAATCGAGGGTGTAACTGTAAAGATTTTTTTTGAAAGGAAATCCGGACTTGTGTGCGGGACTGGATGTAGGGTAACTCCGAACCAGTATAAAATCTGGTGTGTTCTTTCCTTTACTGCTTTTACTTTATATTTGCATTTGTGTTTGATTCTGTGATCATATCTGTGTCTAAATATTGCATTCATTCGTGTTTAAATTAACAAAAACTCAAAAAGATTTAACAGTTCTCTAAAAACTATTCACCCCCATTTAGTGTTTATTCTAGCCTTAAGATCCTTGATCCGCATTTCTCACAGACCTATCCTTGATCCCATAGCATACACAACATACTCGAAATATAAAGAGTCATTTGGAAAGGTGATGACCATACCTTAATGATTGTGATCCATATAGCCTTATGACATGCCATGTATAAGCCATTTTCGGGTAGTGAGGCCCGAGGTAACGATTAACTTTCGTATAGTACATTCTACTTTGAATGCCACATTTCTAATTCCATCACACACTATTGATTTCCACAAATGTATAACCTCTAAGCTTGTATGTCTTAGAGAAGGGTGTTAATTGTAAGAGAGTTACTTCCTGCACCACCAAATAGATGTACGTTCGTAAAAACCAATGTATATGTATGTTGGAAATGCAATGTCAAACATTCATCCATACAAGTTGTCCAAGAATAGGACAAACCAAAGGAATTCTCCTATTACATCCTGTCGAGAATCACCCCTAGGATTAGTAGCGGGCAACCTTTGCATCGAAGATCAAATGAAGATACTACCGCCATATATATATATATATGTATGTATGTGTGTATATATATATGATATGTGAAATTTCCCTCGAGGGTCAGTGATAAGCAGCCCTTCGTTCCATTTTTCATCATTCCATGTCTTCATCTTCGAACATGTAAACTGGTTCGAAGTGGTTTTGAGATAGGAATCATCCAAATCCGACCTCTGTTCCTTCGAACCAATTACCGATAAAAAGATGTTAAGTAAATAGGTGCTTATCATTTGATCAATTACTTTCTCTTTGTTAAAAAATATATTCTAGAGATATGTATCATTAAACCTCTCATTAACTTTGAAAATACCAAATCATTTTCATAAGTCATATTGGAAAACATTATTGAGTAAAAAGGGTCGATGGAAATTATACTGATTCTACTCAACATCTATTTCCATATTCAACCTTTACTATCACTCAAATAATGGTGAAATCACTTTTTAAATTCACACGGATAGTACGGGTTCCCTCCTCAAAATTTAATGCCAAGTATAAGAATATTATTTCTATACAATCCAAGTTGTATTAAATTTGAAAAAAATCAAATCATTTATATTTGCTTCGTTTTCGAAATTTCAACCTTATCCATTCCTCATCTAGGAAAGAGGCCAGGTGAGCCAAGGCACTAGTTGCTCCTGACCATCTCCTTAGTTTAAGCACTTGATCTCACGAATAGAAAAATCCAGTCCACTCATCAGCTTTTAGAGCCAAGATTAAATCACTTGATTATAACAGCTTTTCTTTAAGTCCTTTATTTAAACTATTTCAAATAAATTATAAAACCTCCAAATCATCTTTAAAATAATTAATTATTTATTTGAAAACATTTATAATTTTTTTGGAAAATAATACTTAAGTTTAAAGCCATATTTAAAAAGTTATTTAAAACCACTTCAAATAGTGTTTTTAGGGCTTATTTGATCAAAACAACTTTTCAATCATTAAGAAATTCATTTTTATAACTCGAATATATTTTAAAATAATTTAGCATATTTATTGAATTTATTCCATATTTCTAAAGAATTGAAAATATCAATTTTAAAGAATTTATCGCTTTGGTTTTTGATCTGCCACACCGCGGCTATTTTAAAAACTTGATTTGCTCATATTTTAAAATCTACTAATTGAAATCTCGATCATTTTCTTTTATTTGAAAACTATGATTACCAAAGTTTGGAAAATTACTATTATAAAGAATTCCATCTTCGAATCCATCGTATAAATGAATTTAACTTTCTACGGCGTAAAATCGCGAACTGCCGTTACGCGGTGCGCCTATTTTTTGACTCTTCATAATTTATCCAAACTTCACTAAATTGGTATTTAGTATTTATAAAAAAATTTAAACAATTTCAAAGAGGTTTGACAATCTTATATATATCATTTCATTTATTAAAGGAAAGCAATTTCCTTTGTGATATTCGATGTGCATTAACGCGAATCATTTACACATCCAAATCAACATATTATCATATCAAACATTGTTCACAATCGTCACAACAAAGCATTTTCAAACATATATATCATCCAATATATCATAAGTTAAGTATATTTTTCACCTTGGATTTAAATCGAACTAACTTTAACTGACTATTGCTCCTTATTCAAAAAATTTAGCTTGCTAAACTTGCACTGAAGCTCCTAGATGGGCTTGGCCTTGGTCTTTGGTGGTAGGGTGATTACGGCCTTGCTTGGAAGAGGGGAAAAGCTCAGCCTTTTGTGGTAGAAGGTGGTGGCCGTGGGTTGTAGAAGGGGAAAGGAGTGGATTTGCTTTGGTTTGAAGAGTTTGGAATATATACTTACTATATAATTTTAATTTCTTTTTGCCATAAAATTTGACATTATTTTCTTTAGGAAAAATGCTATTAAAGTGGAGTATAAGAAGTGAAGAAGCTTATGAAATTACGAACAAATGAAGTGAAGATGGATGGTGGTATTTATAGGAAAAATGTGAATAAAAATATCAATATATTTACTTGCCATTTCATCACCATTACCTCACCACTGAAAGAGGGGGCTATGCGATAGGATCGTATAATATGGAATAGCGGAATGATATAGATAAATAACGATAAGCAATAAGTAAAGTAGACACCAAGACTTTATACTGGTTCAGACCTCTTGTCCTACGTCCAGTCCCTAAGCTTCTCTTAGGAATTCTACTAACAACCCTCACTTAACCCGGAGGAATAGGCTTACAACTTACCCGAACAACCGAACGGGATTTCTTGCCTCAACTACCGAAGAGGACTTCAACTCAATTACTAAAAAACAATATTCGACTTGTTGTGTTCTTGTCAACACTAATGAGTCTAATGTTGTACAATATTCCCATGATCTTATCCTCGAGAGTATGCAATGTGTTTGTGAAGATTTAGGAAATGTGAATTGCTATGAATCAAAATAATGTTATAAACAAAACAATGATTCAAGCAATAAATTGGTGATTGCTTTGAGAATATCTAGAGAATATGATCAAGAAAATAGTATGATTAAAGCAAGAGAATTCGGTAAATTGAATGATGCTAGAATCATGTATTTATACTTGTGGAAGAGGTGCATTTGTTGTCAAAGGTTGCAAATAAGAGATGCTTCCATTTCCATTGGAGAATGGTTGCAACTCTTGGGAGGAAGAAGGTGTCTTTTCAGAGAAAATTCGCAGGTTCAAATTCAGTCGACTGAGCAGAGAATTCAGTCAACTGAAAATATGAAGTAAAATTTTCAGGAACAAATTCAGTCGACTGTGCAGGAAGTTTTGTCGACTGAAATTGTGCATGTTTATATATGTGTACCAGTTTCAGTCGACTGGCCATTCCTGTTCAGTCGACTGAACTACTAAAATATGCACAGTGAAAGTTTAAATAAAAATGAAGTTCATAAAATGTGTTCTAGTGTTCGTGCAAGCCTCTTGAGGATAGATTTTAACAATAAATCTAGACTAAGACCTATATAAAAATCATACTTATGTTTGTTTGGTCTTCATCGATCTTCCTTTAGCTTTGCACATATCTCTTCCTTTTTTTTGTTGAAGCACATTGTCATTGATCAAAATCTTCGCGTATCAACATTCTCCCCCTTTTTGATTGATGACAATACTGATTTATTCTAGAGATGTATTTACTTAATTTCTCCCCCTGAATGTATGCACTATCTTTCCTACAAAACAAAGTTAGTACCATAGATTATCTCCCCCTTTGTCATCGACAAAAAGGAAGAATTAACAGTAGGAATATTTTATCAAAACAATCACTGAAGTATAGAGAATAGAAAATTTACATAACCATGGCTTAAAAAAGTTAAAAATGTTGCGTCGAACAAGCACAAAATGGCTATTTATACAAGCCATAAGAAAGTTATAAATAAACATCAAACCATACTAAAATTACTCATCTTTATCCCAGTCATATGAACCTTCTCTTCCTCCTGTTGGTTCACGTATAACGGTTCCTCCTGTTGGTGGTCTGTACGCTCTTCCTCCTTAGCCACCACTAGCTCCGCTTGTGCTGCTACTTGTTTGCTCTTCGGATGACGTCCATGTAAACGTAGGTGTCAGACGTTTGCCGCGAGATGTCGAAGCAGTAGTGATGCTTGAGCACGAGATTGCATCCCATAGCTTGTTGAAGAATCCTTTGATTTTGTCAAGCTTGTGATCTACCTTTTTAAGACGAGTATCAAGAATTTGTTGATTTCTTGATAATATCCCCAATGATTGGTTGGTAGTAAAGCTTGGGTCAACAAGACGAATTTCATCATCTTGCTCGAAATGTTCTTCGTGGTGAGGTTGTGGAGGTTGTTGTTGTTGTTCTTGATGCCTCGCTTCCCATTCGGCGAGTGATATTATGCGAGGAGGTCGAGATGAGAGTTTCATTAGGCTTATGGTCCAGTGGTTAATTTGATGGACCATTGTATTCTCCGACTCGGGTAATGGCGTATCGACATTGAGGAGAAGTCGCATGATGTATTCTCCAAAATAGATAGTTCGTATTTTGCCATTATTAAAAGTGAGCAACTCATCAAGAATAAGTTGTACCAAATTGACTTGTATATTGCCAAAAATAGCATGTAGAGCTCGATAATTAATTGGGTAGACAATTTCGTACGAGCCCGTGCGTGGAGTAATTGTTCTCATTAGAGCTTTGTGAAGGATTCTTGCTATAGGTCGAAGAGAGGTGGACTTAAAATCTCTAAAGTTGATATTATCATCCATAAATCGATGGTTTATGTTATCGCGAATTTGTGGATTGAATTCTATCTCGTTTAGCTTTCTCCCAACATTTGGTGATTCTAGAATGTGTGCTATTCTATCTAAGGAAAACCAAACTTTCTTTCCACATACCATACTCCGAACACTATTGTTTGGATTTCTTGGAGTTTGGTGTCCAAGATTAAGGTTAGCATAAAATAATTTGACCATTATATGATTTATGGCATGGTCATTTCTTTTCAAATCCAAAAGAGAAGTTAAACCTGCTTGATCGGTTAACGCTTGGATGTTGTATGTTTGAAAGCTTTGGAAATCAACGAAGGAATGCTCGAAAATACGGGAATTCTTCATCTTATTCCACCTAGTGACAGCTACTCCATCGTAAAGCCATTGCGCTATCTGAGCATCAATTGGCTCGGAGGATGAAGAAGAGGAAGCTCTTGATCTCTTTGGTGCCATTTGAGTGAGATTTGAGTGAATTTTAAGGAATTGGGGGCTAGGGTTTTGAAAATAATTGGGGAAGAAACTGTTTGGAAAGTAAAAAGTGAATGGATAGGTAAAAAATTGGTGGATAATAGGGGAAAATTGCCTAGGAATTGGCGTTCAGTATACTGAATAGACTGTTCAGTCGACTGAATTGAAGGCCGAAAATTTTCTGGGTTGAATTCAGTCGACTGAACAGGGTTTTTAGTCGACTGAATTTTTGTCTGAAAGTTTCTGTTTATATTTCAGTCGACTGTGCAGAGGAATCAGTCGACTGAATTATAAATTTTTTTGCTTTCTGCCTTAAGTTCAGTCGACTGAGCTGGGGGTTTCAGTCGACTGACCCATGTATTTTGTTGTTCTTTGTTAATTTTGAAAGTAAACACTTTATTTAAAGAAATAATTACAATTATATAGATGTAACACCATGAATAGATTTCAAAACTATCTATTTCTTAGGGGATGGACTTGGAGTCTTTTTCCCTTCATTCTTCATATAATTTACATCCCATGAATTTGGACTATATTGAGGAGTCTTAGGAGACATCCAAGGATTCACAGGATCGACTGATGTACGGTAAGATGAAGACGGATCAAGTGAACTAATGGGGTGAGGTAGAGATTCATCCACTTCGTTCTTTTTTGAGCCACAAAAGTTTAAACCGATTTGCTCTAGGAAGCTTAATCGTCTAGCCGTAACTTTTTGTTCGAAGTATAATTCTCGTTGAAGATCTATTTGTTGTTGTTGAAAGTGATGAATTTCATCAATCTTTCTTTTTGTGTCTGGAGAAATAAAGAGTTCGCGTTTCGCTTTCTTGGGTTCTGGTGTGTAGCCAGTACGATAATTGTTCCATTTGTAAACTGGCTCATGTGTCGGTGTTGGAGTGGGAAGTTTTGGAGACGTTGGAGTGTTATCGACTGAAGAGGTGATGTTGATCGGGGAAAAAGAGTTGTTGGACGACATTTTTATAATGAATTTTTCAAGCTTTTATTTGTGAGAATGAGTTGTGAAAAAGAAATATTTTTAAGATATATTTATAATAGGGATTTTCTAAATATATAATGGTTATAATTCTTTAAATTTTTCATCCACTTAATGATTTAATGGTTACCATAATTCAGTTAAAAATGTATGGTTTACAATAACTATTATTTTATAATATATTATGTAACATATTCGAAAAATAAATTGAAAATCTCATTTTTTTTCTTTATTCAGTCGACTGAGCATATAGTGTTAGTCGACTGAATTGTGTAGATTTTTCTAACTTTCTCTATATGATATCTTTAAAAGACATTATTCCTAACTCTCGTCGTAATTTTATGAAGGAGTTTTCTAATAGAGGTTTAGTAAATATATCTGCAATTTGATTTTCGGTAGAAATATGTTCTAAATTAATTGTTCCTTTTTCGATATTGTCACGTAGAAAATGGTGACGAATATCTATATGTTTTGTACGAGAGTGATTAACTGGACTTTTAGATAAGTTTATTGTACTTGTATTATCACAGTATATTGTAGAATTTGTTAAATTTATATTAAAATCTTTAAGTGTTTGTTGCATGTATATAACTTGAGTGCAAGCTAAAGCAGCTGATATATACTCTGCTTCGCAGGTGGAAAGCGAGACACAATTTTGTTTCTTACTAAACCAAGATACAAGTGATTTTTCAATGAAATGGCAAGTACCACTTGTACTTTTTCTATCTGTTCGAGATCCACCAAAATCTGCATCACTGAATGGCACTAACTCAAATGGACACTCCTTTGGATAGAAAAGACCGAAATCTTTAGTGTTGTTAGGATATCGCATAATTCGTTTTACCGCTCTTAAGTGTGATTCTTTAGGATTAGATTGAAAACGTGCACATAAACAAACACTCATCATTATGTCAGGTCTACTAGCGGTTAAGTAAAGTAAGGAACCTATCATACTTCTAAAAAAAATTTGGTCTACACTTTTGCCATTTTCATCTCGTCGAGATGTGTAGTGGTACTCATAGGAGTAGGTTTAGGAGAAGTGTTTTCCATGCCGAATCGTTTAATAAAATTAGCACAATATTTTTCTTGGTTTATAAAAATTCCATTTGTTAATTGTTTGATTTAAAGTCCGAGAAAATATGATAATTCTCCCATATGAGACATTTCGAACTCATTAGTCATTATATTTGAAAATTCTTTACATAAATTTTCATTTGTTGAACCAAAAATAATATCGTCTATGTATATTTGAATTATTAAAATATCTTTGGTAGTATTTTTAATAAAAAGCGTTTGATTTACTTTTTCAATTTTAAATCTCGAATTTAATAAATAACTTTTAAGTCTTTCATACCAAGCATGAGGTGCTTGTTTAAGATCATATGGTGTTTTCTTTAATTTAAATACATGATCCAGATATTTTTCATGTGTAAATAAAGGAGGTTGTTCTACATATATATTTTCTTTAATAAAACCATTTAAAAATGCACTTTTAACATCCATTTGATAAAGTTTAAAATTGTGAAAACATGCAAAGGCTAATAGTATACGTATTGCTTCAAGTCTTGCAACGGGAGCAAAGGTTTCTTCAAAATCAATACCTTCTTCTTGATTATACCCTTGTGCTACTAGTCTTGATTTATTCCTTGTTATATTACCTTGTTCGTCTACTTTATTTTTGTAAATCCATTTTGTTCCTATTACTGATTGATTATTAAGACGGGGAACTAATTCCCAAACATCGTTACGTTCAAATTGATTTAATTCTTCTTGCATTGCGATAATCCAATAATCATCTGTTGATGCTTCTTTAGGATTTTTAAGTTCTATTGATGAAATGAAAGCTACATGACCCATTTGATTTAGTTGATTTCTTGTCCTAACTTGAGAATTTATTTCTCCTATTATATTTTGAGTTGGATGATCTCGTAATATTCTAGAAGGAGATCTTAGTTCATTATTACTATTTTCAAGGTTTGTTTCTTCTATATTTATCAATTCTTCATCATCTTTTATATTTAATTTTTTATTAAAATTTTCATCAAAATATATATGCAAAGTTTCTTCAATTATGTTTGTTCGTTTATTAAATACTCGATATGCTTTACTTCGTCCTGAGCATCCTACGAAAATTCCTTCGTCAGCTTTTGGATCGAATTTTCCTAGTTGATCTTTTGTACTTAAAATGAAACATTTTGATCCAAATATTTTAAAATAAGATATATTTGGCTTTTTGTTATTAAATATCAGAAGTTTTTTTAGTTAATGGTCTAATTGATATTCTATTTAATACATAACATGCAGTAGCAACGGCTTCTGTCCAAAAATGTTTTGGTAGAGAACATACATTTAATAATGTTCTTGCGCATTCTTGCAATGTTCTATTCTTTCTTTCTACAACTCCATTTTGTTGAGGAGTTCTAGGAAATGAAAAGTTATGATTTATTCCTTTCTTTTTACAAAAAGTTTCAAAAGCTTCATTTTCGAATTCGCCTCCATGATCGCTTCGAATATTTTTAATTTTCAAATCTTTAGTGTTTTGAATTCTTTTGACAAATGTTTTAAAATGCTCAAAAGTGTCACTTTTATTTTTCATAAAAATAGTCCATGTATATCTTGAAAAATCATTAACTATTACGAATACGTATCGATTATGATTAATGGATTGAACTTGTGTTGGTCCAAATAAATCCATATGTAGTAATTCTAATGGTTGTAAAGTCGAAATATTTTTCTTAGATTTGAAAGATGATTTCGTTAATTTTCCTTTTTGACAATCATCATAAATATTATTTATTTTAAAGTTTATTTTGGGTAAACCTCTTACTAATTCATTTTTAGAAAGTTTTCTAATAGTTTTAAAATTTATATGACAAAATCTTTTGTGCTATAACCAAGGATCATTATCTTTGGCAAGTAAACACATACTTGTATTATGATTAATATTCATATTTAGAACATAAATATTTCTATCTCTATTTTCTTTAAAAACAAGATTTTGGTTTTGATCAAAAATACTATATTTATTATTTGAGAAAGTTGTTTTAAAACCTTTGTCACACAGTTGACTTATGCTAAGTAGATTATGTTTTAATTTTCAGCTAATGAAACATTTTTTATAAGAGGTAAATTTGATGTACCGTAATTGTTCACATCTCCTTTGCCAATGATATAGCCTTTTGAATTGTCTCCGAAGGTAACCGAGCCACCATCAAAGTATGTGATGTTTGTAAGCATATCTTTGTCTCCGGTCATGTGTTTTGAACAACCACTGTCTAATATCCATTTCTTCTTTTTTGAGTGGGACCTGAAAATAAATATGAAATTATTGGTACCCACCTTTTAATAGGGTCCTAAAAAGTTAGAGTTTAGGAAACCAAACCCAATTTAGTTCAGTATCCTTTTTATAAATATAGTTTTCATTATGATGAACGTTATCCATAAATGTTTTAATATATTTATTTCTTATTAATACATTGTTAGTCTTTGGTACCCAAATTTTAACTACCTTGGTTTCTACTTTTGTTTTAATAGGTTTCTTTAGCAATATTTGTTGTTTTGAATCAACATTCCTGTTAAGTTTTATATTTTTCTTATTAGGAATTTTTGACACTTTTTTATAACCTAAACCTTATTTGTTTGAAGATGATTGAGAATTTTCTAATATCTTAGATAAATTTTCTCTTCCTTTGTTAAAGTTAGAAACTTTTTTAGTGATGTCATCTAATTTAGCTTGAAGACTATTATTTTCTAATTCAACATGTTTAATCCTAATTTTTAACTCGTGATTTTCAGAAACAAATACATCATTCTTTTTCTTTTGAGTTTCAATTTCTTGACTTAAAAGTGAAAATTGAGTTTTCGAATTTGAATAAGATTCTTGAACTTTTTCAAGTTCTTCTTCAAGAATTTTCTTTTCATCATTTAACATATCTCTCTCAAACTCAGCTTTGTTTTGATTTTCACGAGTTTCCTTAATTTTCTTTTTAAGAATTTTTATTGTGCTTAAAAGTTCAGTGTTTACTTCAATTAAATCATTGAAAGTTAAATTACTTACCTCAGAATCTTGAGCCATGAAGCATACATTTTCCTGTTCATTGTCGCTATCACTATCATTTTCAGATGAAGATGAATCTGAATCGTCCCATGTTACAAAAAATGCCTTCTTTTTGAATTTATCCTTCTTGTTTTTGTTGTTGAAGCTTTTCTGATTTTCCTTCATTTGTTCTTGACAATCTTTTTGCATGTATCCTTTCTTGTGACAATTGAAGCATTCTATATTTGAGGATGAAGGTTTGTTCAAGAAATTCTTTTTGAATCCGCTTTTGTTTCCTTTTCTATACTTTAAGAATTTCTTGAAATTTTTGGCTATAAATGCTAGATCGTCATCTTCAGACTCTGATTCTTCCTTTTCCGCATGAAAAGCAACATTCTTTCTTTCTTGAGCTTGATCTTTCTTAGCTTGCATATTTACTTCAGACGACATAAGATTTCTAATCAATTCTTTTGGTTTCATTGTAGATAGATCATTTGCTTCCTCGATTGCTAGTACTTTTCTCTCCCATTCATCAGTGAGTGAATTTAGAACTTTAGACACAATGTCAAAATCCGTGTATTTTTCTCCAAGTCTTATTAAGGCATGATGAATGTCTTGAAATCTCGAGTACATGTCATTGATGGATTCATTTTGTCGCATTCTAAAGTTTTGGAATTGGTTCTTCAGCATGGATATCTTTGTTTGTTTAACTTTGTTTGTGCCTTCATGTATGACTTTAAGTGTTTCCCATATCTGATATGCAGTAGTGCATATGCTAACACGGTTGAATTCATTTCTATCCAGGGCGCAAAATAGCATATTCATAGCTTTGGCATTTGCACTAGCTTCATTCTTCTGAGTTTGTGTCCATGTAGGATAATCGGTCGTGGGTATAACAAACTCTGCTTGAGTAGCATTCCAGGCTTCGAAACTTGTTGCTTGCATATAAATGCTCATCCTTGTAGCCCAATAGTTGTAGTTTAGTTCATTGAATAGGGGGGCCTTTGGGTAGATTGTCCTTCCGCAAATGTTGAACTATAGGCAGATGTTGTGCTTGTACTTGCGTTATTTTCCATATTATCAATATGTCTGATAACGGTGTTATGGTTATAGAACAGCCTCGCTCTGATACCAATTGAAAGAGGGGGCTATGCTATAGGATCGTATAATATGGAATAGCGGAATGATATAGATAAATAACGATAAGCAATAAGTAGAGTAGACACCAAGACTTTATACTGGTTCAGACCTCTTGTCCTACGTCTAGTCCCTAAGCTTCTCTTAGGAATTCTACTAACAACCCTCACTTAACCCGGAGGAATAGGTTTACAACTTACCCGAACAACCGAACGAGATTTCTTGCCTCAACTACCGAAGAGGACTTCAACTCAATTACTAAAAAACAATATTCGACTTGTTGTGTTCTTGTCAACACTAATGAGTCTAATGTAGTACAATATTCCTATAATCTTATCCTTGAGAGTATGCAATGTGTTTGTGAAGATTTAGGAAATGTGAACTGCTATGAATCAAAATAATGTTATAAACAAAACAGTGATTCAAGCAATAGATTAGTGATTGCTTTGAGAATATCTAGAGAATATGATCAAGAAAATAGTAGGATTAAAGCAAGAGAATTCGGTAAATTGAATGATGTTAGAATCATGTATTTATACTTGTAGAAGAGGTGCATTTGTTGTCAAAGGTTGCAAACAAGAGATGCTTCCATTTCCATTGGAGAATGGTTGCAACTCTTGGGAGGAAGAAGGTGTCTTTTCAGAGAAAATTCACAGGTTCAAATTCAGTCGACTGAGCAGGGAATTCAGTCAACTGAAAATATGAAGTAAAATTTTCAGGAACAAATTCAATCGACTGCGCAGGAAGTTCAGTCGACTGAAACTGTGCATGTTTATATATGTGTACCAGTTTCAGTCGACTGGTCATTCCTGTTCAGTCGATTGAACTACTAAAATATGCACAGTGAAATTTTGAATAAAAATGAAGTTCATAAAATGTGTTCTAGTGTTCGTGCAAGCCTCTTGAGGATAGATTTTAATAATAAATCTAGACTAAGACCTATATAAAAATCATACTTATGTTTGTTTGGTCTTCATCGATCTTTCTTTAGCTTTGCACATATCTCTTCCTTTTTTTTTGAAGCACATTGTCATTGATCAAAATCTTCGCGTATCAACAACCACCACACGCCCCTCCTACCTCATTATCTATGGCCGAACATTCCCCCATGTATGTAGCCATGTGCTTTTTCTTAGGTTGTAAGAGGTTGACTTTAGGTTTACCTAAGAATGAACTTTTAGGAAAATATCTTAGATATTTTGTAATATATATGTGTGTGTGTGTTAGTATATTTATATGTATATATGTGTTCATGTACACGTAAATGTGTCATGTATATATACATGTATGTGTGCATATGTATATCTTAAATGATTCACAATGCTACACAACTTTCTACATTGAATCATTACGAATTCCAATTTCGATTTCCGATCATATTTTTGAATTTTATTCAACACACACACACATATATATATTTATAAATAAATTTAGATAATAATATTTCTGTCATTATACAATAATTAAAAGGGCTTATTTGATAATTAAAATAACTATGAAATCATTTAAACTCAATTTTAATTTAAAAATCATTTGAACAAAAATAGTGATATCATTGATGATGTCATAAAGAGAGATAAATAAAATAAATAATTTTATTACATATTCTCACTCATATATATATATAAACGAGTGCATGCATCCAGCTCCATGCACGATGTCGGATGGTCTAAGAGCTGTTTGTTGATAAAAGGTTTTCGGTTATTTTATCGATATGTCTTCCAAAATAAATATTTTTGTAAATATTTATTAAGATTACCAATATTATTTATTGTTCAAAACATTATCATTTGTGTTAAAAAATATTATATTTGGATATTTTAAAAAAATTCAAAGTAATGAATTTACAGGTCGTTACACCTGTGGACATTAATATTTGAATTGCTCGATATTAATTGCTGACTGAATTCGCACCTTTGATTCACACAACCGAAATAATGAATGCTCTAGCTGAACCACATAATTTAATCAATTACAATCATTGAAAATTACTTAAATTAATTAATATTTGTGAAATATTGATTATTTAATTTGTTTGCATTACATTAGTATTTAATAAAGGGTGTACGTAAAAGTTGTAAACGTGCAACTCGATATACAATGTCAGTAGAATATTTAAATTGGATTTAAGAAGAATACGTACAAAATGGGATTTTAGTTAAACTAAATTAACTCATATTTTTTGAAGTATCAATTATCAAAATCTTATGAATTCATTTGAATATAACATTTAATAAAGCGGACATATCTACACTATACTATGAATACCCAATTCAATTTCAAGAGCACACAAGCCCCCTTTGAATATTGGCAACTGAACAGTCTCTAAATTTTTCTTCCTCTACGCTGTCGATATTTTATCTTCCCCCTTTCCTCTGGCTGAAACTTTCGTTCCCCCATCACTAGTCTCCTCCTTCCAATTTCCTCCACCTGACATCGATCGATTCCCCTTACGCTTATCTTCTCTTCCGACATGGACCTTTTTCTTTTAATCCATGTATCCCTTTCCTTTTGTTCTTCCTTCCGCTGTCCTCTCTAAACTCAAACCCTAAATCGAAGATGATTTGATTTGCTCCCAATGCACCCTCGCCCGACTACTGCACTATAATTCTTCCTCACCCTGTCAACGCCAATACCACAATTTACCAAATGTGAGTTTTATTCATTATTGTATTTTCTTTCTATTGTTATTGCAGATAAAGTTATTGACTATATTTTCTTTTGATGATTCATGATATTCAATTTAGCACGAGTTACTAACGAGTGAACTCTAATTTGCTGCTTTTATGGATAAGATTTTTTCTAATTTGTCCTCTATCAATTTCATTTTGATGTTATTGGTTTCAAAATTTTACATGCCTCGGCCCAAAATTTTGATATTGTTATTTGTTTACAAATGTTATTTGAGAATTTTTATGGTGCATGAAATTCAGTACCGATTCATTAGTCTCCGTCAAATTTTAAATCGATTATTGCACTCCATTAAAACATTTAGCGAGCAAATGTCATGTCTTCTTATTATCTGCCATAGGTTGATCATTTTTTTATATAAATTGAAAAAATATTATAATGATAAGAATGGTGTTAAAATTTTGATACAAGATAGATGATCGAACTCGGTTGCATCATTATAATATGAAAATGGAATATTAAAAACATTGGATCTGTGAACCATGAGGATCGATGTTAGTTCACATTTTGTTATAAACATCAATCATATTTTTTGATCATAATCCTAAAATAAACACTCAGACACAAAAGAATATACTAAAATTAATGAATCACATAAATAAATAAATAATGCCTAAAATGCTACAATGATTATTGTATGCAATTCACATATTTCTGTGCCTATATGTGGGTAATTTCGAATGACATTTAGGACGTACAAGCATTCATCACATCATCAAGTTTGGCTGTAGAAATTTGATTTCACCTGAATCCTATCCTTTTCCATCTTCTTATAAATAATTTTGTTACAATATAATGAATTAAACAGTTTTAGGATTTCACAATTCATTAACATCTCTCAAACAGCTTCGAGACATTAATTGAAATATACTCCACCTCGCATCTAACTATATTGTAACACCCATGGTTATCCAGGACAGAGATGGTCATGGGTAGAGTATTATCTTAACCATTTATTTAAAATTTGAAATTCATTTTAAACATTCAGTTTGCATATTTATCTTGCATACTAATTTTTGATTACTATATGGTCAGTATGTCAGTTAATTACTTTAACTGAAATCAGTATCAGGTAGGAAGTTGTGAAAGTTATAAATTACTGTTAGTTGCTTATGTTGAGTGAGGTTAATTAATTTGATAGGGGTCCACGCTTTCCATGGCTAGTTTACCGCATATTAAATATGTTATTGAATATAGTACTCAAAGTCTTTTTTTTTTTGGTTTTGGCAAGGAATCTTAAAGTGTTTTGGATAAGTAATATTGCCTTTTTATAGTTAAAGAAGCTTAGAAAATATTTTTCCATCAATTAGGCATGTCTGAGCAATTTTTGTTTTTTTTGCATGTGATAATCATTTTGATGTTAGAATTGTGTTTTAATGTCGTATTCATGGTAAATATGAATTTGAAGGGGAGTGTAAGTACTGTTATTTGTTTCAGATGACAAAATTATTACAAAGAAAAGAAAAGTGAATATTTCAGTTATTTTCTTAAATCCTACGATAGCAATGTTTTTATGGTATTATGTGCCAAGTGACGAAAGCTTTCAGTAGACAGGTTCATTCTCTTTTTAAGATCTTGAGTCATGAAAGTTTGGCATATTTTCTTGGTCTTAAACAAATCAATTATCATGCCATTCTAACAATAGTTTAAGACTGAAATTTTTGATACTACTGGTTTTTTTGACTCATGTGTTTATGGTCTCAAAATTAAGTTAAAAACAATGTTTAATCTACTAGTCTTGATTTTAGTCATCTCGCCAAAATTGCTATGTATGCCACTTTTCCACCGCAAAATGCATTATAATGATATAAACGATTTCATTCAAAATATAAAAGCTAAAAGCTTCTAGAATGGTGGTTAATGTACATGTATGTCTCAAAAAAAGATCAAATCAAATGATTTTGTATGTCAGTCATTGACTATTTTTTCCTCAATGAATTAATGACTATAACTTAACATGATCATGTCTACCCACTAAGTAATTCATTACTTTCTATTAATCATGTGTTTGGCTTAAGTTCCCATTCAGGCGATTGTATGTATAAATGAATTAATAGATCCCATTTGCAAATTGATCCATGGATACATGCTTGAAGATAAAAATAAACCCCATACAGTAAAATGTCAACAAATCAAGAGGTGCCAAAATTGAAAATTTTCTGTAGCATAACTAAGAAGTTATTTTGTTTGATTTCTAGCTAACATTATGGTTAAGGGGCATAATATTTTTCACTTTTAATTGTTTAGGCTCATGTTACATCATTAAGGATTCTTTTTAGTTTTTTACATATGAGGAAAGTGGAATTTGTGATTCCACTAGTCTAGCAAACCAACAAACAATTTTATCTTCCATTGGAAAACAGTCCAAATGCTGAAAGCAAGTATATTTACATACCTCAACATGTATAAAGGAATCAGCTAATGCTAAAACCTTTCATATAACACTATGAACGGAAAAGGAAATCATTAGATGTAGCTGATCAGTTGACAATACCGTTGATTTTTAGACAAACATTGGCTGAAAATGAAGAAGCCTTAATTTAGCAGAAGAGTGAACAAATTGTGAATGAAATTAAACGAAGTTAGATGCTATCCTTTCCGAAGAAATTTTCTTATTTCCCAAATAATATGAGTTTTAAAAAATGATGAAACATATTAAAATTTTCTTTTATACTTTCATATTGGCTTGATAAGTATTATTTACATTTTACACGATCGCTTTCGAATTTTAATATGATTATTTTGTGGTTGGGGAGCCTATGTCATGACATATTCCATGTTAGCAGTGCAGATTGTTTAGATTAGAATATTTGAATTAGATGTTATGAATATTCATATCCCAATCTTATATTAAATCATCATATATTAATAGTCCACATTCATTGCCCAATATCATGGCAATATGCGGTCTACATTATTTTGTGATTTCACATCTATACCATTACATATAAAAATGAATATGGAGCAAATATTTATCTACCACCACATTGAACCTTACTTCAAATGCTAATTTCTCGGCAGTTCTGCCTTAAGTTATTCAGTTTAGCCCTCCACCATCTGTTAACAATATGCATAATTTCATATGTTCTCTTTAGAATATGTCCTAAACTGTAAAACTCCCCATCCCAATTAATTAGTAGGGATGAAGCTAAATCGTTTTGCTTCCTTCTTAAAATTCGCATTCTCCATGCCTACTATGCCAACATCTAAACCTAACTGTGGTTAACTACTACACAATTACCCATTTCCGCATCTTCGATTGGTTCTATTAATATTTCAGGTATGTCATTTTGTCCTATTATTTTATTTCAAAAGCTTGAATATTTTAGTGTTTCACTAATTATGGTCGATGCGTTTCAGCCCTTTGATGCCTACTTTTTATCATAGTTGCTTGGTGTTACACCATCGTTCCTTCCAACTTTAGTTTCATCTTCAATCATTTCGCATGTTAAAATTTTTAGTTCTAGAATTTTTGCTCATCTACGGTATACAACCAATGTGTTTAATTAACTTTATAAGATTTTGAATTATAATTATATTTGTGATGCTTTAATTTGTAAAAAGTTTCCCATTTGACTTATTTTATTCCTTTTAGAATGTTTTCAATTTTTGGCTGAAATTATTGCACCCCATTTATCCTCCGTTTGCCTGTAAATAAAACAAAATTCAAATTAAGTATATAATATTCAACTATCCAGAATGAGAACGAGGCTTTAGCATAGATAATATTAAATATGTGATGTCTTAATTTTTTCTGTACAAACTTATTTGGATATAAATTATATGATATTTGACATAGAAAATACTAAACTTGATATGATTCTCACAGTCCTTCATTGAGAATTCATGACGATACCTATGAATATGTCATGGAAAGTTTGTTATTATTGTTGTGTGATTATAATGAGTAGGTTTTCTGATAGTAATTATTATTTTACTGTTTACAAGAAATTTTTGGGATTCTTCTGATTCTCTGGATTAATCATTAAGTAGTTTTGCATATAGTGGTTGTCTATAAAGATACATGATTCCTTAATCTATGTGTTCTACGTACCATACCATTTGTACTAAATGAACAAATCTTGGTCTAATTTTTAATTTTAATTCAAATTGATTGGTTTGCACTACCTTCTGGGTTTTATGCGTTAAAATCTTATTCTATGCCATACTGATTTGTAATCAATTGAAAGTGAAGAGTTAAATAATGTTTAACAATAATGGTAAATAGTTTTGCCAATAGTGATTGACCATGGATATACATGTTTTTCTTAATCTTTGTGTTTTATGTAACATACCATTTATGTTCAATGAACAAAATTTGCTTTCATTGATTTATTCAAAGTGTTTGATTTTCATTATCTTTCCAATGTTTTGCATTAGAGTTGTATTATATACCCGGCTTATTCTGTAGTCAATCGGTAGTTAAGAGTTAAATAGTGTTTAAAACTAATGGTTAGACAATGTATATAAAATAATGGCACTCGCATTAAATTGTGATAAGTGGATAGCAACATATGTATGATCTTACCATCAAACCTTAATCTAGCTTTTATTCAAATTTTTTTATTTTTGTGTATTGCGATCGCTTTAATTGATAATCATTTTTAAATAGCTTATATCAATACCTCAGCTCACTGTAACGAATTTTTTTGGATTTGTCACTGTGGGAGTCTGGGAGGTTATGCCACATAAAGAGGACTGATTATAGAATTGATTATAGACTTTTCATTCGATACATATCTTCTATGCAGTAAAATACTATTTTCTTGGGTTCATTAAATACATTTCATGGAGCTTAGTTAATTAATTTCCATTGATGGTCAAACTATGGTGCTAATGTGTGCAGGTGGTTTAATGGATGACTCGTTTTTCATCTTCATTTTCTTCCTTCAGTTTGAACTTTTAATTGAGCACAACACCTGATTTTTGCTCAAAATTTCTTACTCCTTTCCTAAAACCATGTTGTGATTTAGGCTTTTTTATATTAATATAAACAAAATACTTTGTATTATAACTCTTCCCTTTTTTAATTCATCCTAACTATTGCTGATAAAGTTTTTATGCAGTTTGTTTTGAAATATACATTTCATAAGGTAACAATTTTGGATCAAAAATGTTGAAATCGTTTTTTTTTTTGTATTTGCAGGATCGGAAACTTTATGTGCTTCCATTGTATTTTGTGTATGAAAGCAAGCATCTCTGGCCATGATTGAACAAAATAGTTCCAGGAGGATAAGACACATATAGGTGCTTAAAATTTAATATAAACATGTTTCATTTTCAAATATAATTTTTAGTTCTTACAGTCTGTAAATTAATGTAAGAGATTTAGTTTTAGATGCTTATTACTAATGTTGCATCAAGTCAATGGATATTGGAATTTTGTTTGTTTTTTAATCAAATTAATAGGGACAAAGTTTGGCATTGTAGTTTGAAAAATCAGCATGTTTTTATTAATTGTTCCTTAAGAGATAATACGTACTGCTTACTGATTAGTATTGAACTCATTTTTCGGAGACGTATATTCTAGTTTGTATTATTTTGGTGTTGGTTAGAGATATCGAAGGACTTAAGTTCAGCCGCCAATGTTTGCTGATCCATATGGTAATGTGATCAATTATAGGGTTTTTGTTGTAATATACATTAATAATAGGGATGAATATGCTAAATATGAAAGGGCATTATTGTAATCTGCACTGCATAAGTAGTCTATAAATATGGAGCTTGATTGTATTGTAAATATATATCTCTCAATTGAATAGAATTGTTCTCTCCCTAATTGCCTCCATTCTCTTTATTCTGTAACACGTTATCAGCACGAAGGAATGCAAATTAATTATTGACCTCAACCTGTTCACCTTCAAACTTTCCAACTTCTCAGCAAGTAATTAAATATTAATTACTCTGACCATTTCTCTTCTGACCATTCCAATTCTAAGGCTATTTATATTCAAAATCCTATTATATATATTAGTGCAGACGAGTCTTTTAGAATATATCTACATACATTCTATTTCTTATTTCCTTTAAAACAGCAGGTAAAGGAATTGTTCTTGCATTTCTTTATAAACTCGTTACTTTTCCTCTCTCCAAAAAGGTAATTGTCAATATCATATATTTTTTGATAAAGCTATCAAGTCAGCACATGCTAGTTTGGGGTTCGCTTCTATATTTTTCATGTCTTTTCTTGTATCACTCTTATTTTTATTCTTTGGCTTCTAAATTCAATATTATTATTTTATTTTATTTTCCCTTTGCGGATCTATTGCCAAATAAAATTCAAAAGTTTGGAATGGAATATACGCAAAAGCTGACTTTCCATTCTTATTTGATAAATACATGAAAGTTGCAAAATCCAAATGTTTGGTTTTGTTGATACAATTTATTTTTTGGTATAGTTATTTGATACCATGAATGAAGACTTTCCAATTTTTTTTTCTTCTTTTTAGCTGGAAACAGATAAATAGTGAATGTTGTTGTGGCGAATATATTCACCTTATGCAATTTATTTTATGAACAGTTCACAAAATGACAAACATCGCCAAGCTTGAATTTAAAGCTTTGGATATATCTGGAGACAACTACTTATCATGGATACTGGATGCTGAGATTCATTTGCAATCTCAATGCTTAGAAAATGCCATTAAAAATGGCAATACTATGTCCTAGCAGGACAAAGCAAAGGCTCTAATATTTTTAAGACGTCATATCCATGACGATCTAAAAACAGAATATTTGACTGAAAAAGACCCTCTCCACTTATGAAACTCCCTGAAGGAGCGTTATGACCACCAGAAGACGGTCATACTTCCAAACACTAGGCAAGAGTGGTTGAACATGAGGTTTCAGGACTTTAAGTCCGTAAGAGAATATAATTCTGCAATGTTTAGAATCACTTCTAAACTGAAATTATGTGGAGAAAATGTGGATGACGCACAAATGCTTGAAAAGACTTTCTCAACATTTCATGCCTCGAATATACTCCTGCAGCAGCAATATCGAGAGCGTCATTTTACAAAATATTCTGAACTCATAGAATGCTTACTAATTGCTGAACAAAATAATGAATTGCTTATAAAAAATCATTCCTCAAGACCAACTGGTTCAACTGCATTACCTGAAGTTAATGCTAATTTTGTCCACTCTGGAAGAGGTAGGGGTCGAGGTCGAGGTAGAGGACATGGTCGTGGACATGGATATAACTCTAGCAGAGGTGGTTATGGTGGTTTTAAAGGTAACAAAACCACCAACTTTAAAAAGCAACAAAAGAAAATTGAGCCTATAAAGAACAATGATTCAGCTTCAGAAAATAAAAGGCATTATGAGGAAGTTTGTTATAGATGTGGACGATCTGGTCACTGGTCTCGTACATGTAGATCATCAAAGAAAACAGTTGAAGAATATCATCGCTCGAAGAATATTGAGGCAAATAATGCCGAAAAGTTACCTGAAAACACTAACCTGAAGTTAGATGATTTCTTCGAAGATGACAATGGAAATTTCATTAATGATGAAAATCTAAATGCAATGATCAATGATATGACCGAGTTGATCAATTAGAAATGTCTTGAAGTTTGTTATGTGACTTTCATTTTATTTCATTAGCTTGCATCAATAAATCAGTTTGAAATTTGTGTTCGTTTAATTGTATTTCCCTTTGCAGTACTAGTAATGTGTAATGTGGATGTTGTTTTTAATCAATAGCCTATTTTAATCATATTACTTTGTTTGTTTACATTACATTTATTTATGCATACAAATTTTTAATGATTGACTAATCATTGTCTTTAATTCTTAAGGTATGGAACACCATTTGGGTGATGATATATGCTTACTAGATAGTGCAACTACTTATACAATTTTGAAAAACCAGAAGTTTTTCTCTGAACTATCTAAAAATTTCTCAGCTAAAGTCTCCACTATAGCTGGATCTGCTAATATAATTGACGGGTCCGGAAGAGCCCATATAATATTACCAAATGGTACGCATATCTTTATTCAGAATGCATTATACTCAAGCAACTCTAAAAGAAATTTGCTGAGTTTCAAAGATATAAGAATGAATGGATACCATATTCAAACTATAAATGAAAACAACAAATAATATCTTTGTGTTATTTCTAGAATTGAAAGCCAGAAGCTTATCCTAGAAAAATTTGGTACAATTTCAACTGGTTTATATTTTACAAAAATTGGCATAGTTGAATCTCACTCTATAAACATGAGCCAGAAGCTCACAAATACAAAGACATTGATTCTTTGGCATGATCGCTTGGGTCATCCTGGATCAACTATGATGCGTAAAATTGCCAAAAACTCAAACGGACATATTTTATCAAACCAATTGAATTTACCAAGTGATTACTTATGTGCCCCATGTGCACAAGGAAAATTAATCACTCGACCTTCGTATAGTAAAATCACCTCGGAATCTCCAACATTTTTACAAAGAATTCAAGGTGATATATGTGGCCCAATCCACCCTAAATGTGGACCATTCAAATATTTTATGGTATTGATTGATGCATCAACTCGTTGGTCACATGTCTGTTTACTTTCTACAAGAAATTTGGCATTTGCCAAGCTACTTGCTCAAATAATAAAATTGAGAGCACACTTCCCTGATCATCAAATTAAATCGATTCGACTTGATAATGCTGGAGAATTTACTTTTCAAGTATTTGATGATTATTGTCTATCATTGGGGATTGAAATTGAACATCCAGTAGCTCATGTTCATACTCAAAATGGTCTAGCAGAATCATTAATTAAGCGCTTGCAACTTATTGCAAGACCATTGCTTATGCAATCAAAACTACCTGTTTCAGCTTGGGGGCATGCAATTTTGCATGCATCGAAATTGGTTAAAATTAGACCAACAGCTTATCATCAGCTTTCACCATCACAGCTCTTAACTGGATTTCAACCAAATATTTCTCATTTACGAAAATTTGGTTGTGCTGTGCATATACCTATTAATCCCCCACTTCGTACTAAAATGGGTCCTCAACGACGGTTGGGAATTTATGTGGGATTTGATTCCCCATCGATAATTCGTTACCTTGAACGTCTAACAGGTGATGTCTTCACTGCAAGATTTTCAGACTGTAAATTTGATGAGACAATCTTCCCGCCGTTAGGGGGAGAAAAGACCGTTCCAGTAGAACGGCGTGAAATATCATGGAATAATCCATCTATGTCTTATTTGGATCCACGTACTAAACAATGCCAATATGAGGTACAAAGAATTTTGCATATTCAAAATATTGCAAATCAACTGCCGAATGCATTTAGTGACACCGCAAAAATAACTAAATCTCACATTCCAGCAGCAAATGCACCAGCAAAAATTGATGTCCCTGAAGGATCAAAAATAAATGTAGCAGCAAATGAATCTAAAGCAAGACAAAAACGTGGAAGGCCAATTGGTTCAAAAGACTTGGCGCCTAGAAAAAGAAAGTCTAATGAAAAATCATCAATTAAGGAACCTCCTGAAGAGGTTATAAATGATCAAAAAGATCACTCAAATGAAAATCCCAATTCTCCTAGAAGCGCGGAAGGAAACATTGTCCCAGAAGAGATAAAAGAAGATTCCAACGATAAAATGGTACCTAATAATAATGAGATCTCAATATTTTATACGAACTACGGAGAAATATGGGATCGAAGTAAAATAATAATTGATGATGTATTCTCATTCGCAGTAGCTACTGAAATAATTGAAGGTCATGACCATAATGAGAATAATGAGAATGATGATAATGAACCAAATAGCATAAATGAATGTCGAAAAAGACACGATTGGCCAAAATGGAAAGATGCTATCCAAGTGGAACTAGATTCACTTCAAAAACATGGTGTATTTGGACCAATAGAAAAAACACCAGAAAATGTTAAACCAGTAGGTTATAAATGGGTATTCGTTAGAAAACGAAATGATAAAAATGAAGTCGTGAGGTATAAGGCACGACTTGTCGCACAATGTTTCCTGCAGAGACCGGCTTTTGACTTTAAGGAAACTTACTCCCCTGTCATGGATGTCATAACATTCCGATATTTGATAAGCCTTGTAGTTTCTGAAAAACTCGATATAAGATTAACGGATGTTGTGGCAGCTTATCTTTATGGTGAATTAGATACCAACATTTACATGAAAATTCCAGATGGATATAAATTTCCTGAAGCAAAATCAAAGTCCATGTACTCATTAAGACTAAGACGATCACTATATGGATTGAAACAATCTGGAAGAATGTGGTATAACCGTCTTAGTAAATATTTGGTAAAAGAAGGATATGAAAACAATCTCATTTGTCCATGTGTCTTTATAAAGAAATCGGTAAAGGGATTTGCTATCTTAGCAGTTTATGTTGATGACATAAATTTGATTGGAACTCCAGAAGAGATTGATGAAACAATAAATTACTTAAAGAAGGAATTTGAAATTAAAGATCTTGGCAAAACTAAGCACTGTCTCGGTCTACAGATTGAGCATAGTAATAATGGCATATTAATCCATCAATCAAACTACATTGAGAAAATTCTAAAGCGTTTTCAAATGGATAAAGCATATCCACTTAGTACGCCAATGGTTGTTAGATCTTTAGATATTAAAAGGGACCCTTACCGCCCAAAAGAAGAAGATGAGAATGTGCTTGGCCCGGAAGTGCCATATCTTAGTGCCATTGGTGCATTATTATATTTGGCCCAATGCACAAGACCAGATATTGCATTTTCAGTAAATCTTCTAGCAAGATACAGTTCAGAACCAACAAAAAGACACTAGAATGGTATAAAACATATCATGAGATATCTTCGTGGAACGACAAATTTGGGTTTATTTTACTCTAACACAGGCATTAATCCAAATCTAGTTGGCTATGCTGATGCAGGTTATCTTTCTGACCCACATAAAGCAAGATCACAAACTGGATATGTATTTAATAACAGCAATGCAGCAATTTCATGGCGATCTACAAAACAAACATTGGTAGCAACATCATCCAATCACTCTGAAATACTAGCACTACATGAAGCAAGTAAAGAATGTATTTGGCTAAGATCACTGATTGAGCATATTCGAAAAAGCTGCCAACTTCCATCAGTAACGGAAAGGTCAACCATTATTTATGAAGACAATGCAGCTTGTGTAGCTCAAATTCAAGCGGGTTACATTAAGGGTGATAGGACGAAACACATTTCTCCTAAATTTTTCTTCACACATGAGCTACAAAAGGATAATAAGATAGAAGTGAAACAAATCCGATCCCAAGAAAATCCAGCGGACTTATTCACAAAGGCGCTTCCAAAATCAACATTTCAGAAGATGGTGTACAAAATTGGTATGCGTCGGCTGCATCAACAAACTAATTGAATAATGCGTTATAATCCAGGGGGAGCGTATGAAATACGCTATAATGTACTCTTTTTCCTTCACTAATATTTTTTCCCATTGGGTTTTTATTAGTAAGGTTTTAATGAGGCATTATCTTGATCCAGAAGAATCAACCCTCATAGTAACATTATAAAATATATGTTACTTAAAGATGAAATCATGTTGTACTCTTTTCCTTGTTTATGATTTTTTCCCACTGGGTTTTTCATAACAAGGTTTTTAATGAGGCAATTACTCTTATCATCTTTACATACGCATATTCAAGGGGGAGTGTTGTAATATACATTAATAATAGGGATGAATATGCTAAATATGAAAGGGCATTA
Organism: Allium cepa; assembly: GCA_030765085.1. Lineage (NCBI taxonomy): Eukaryota > Viridiplantae > Streptophyta > Magnoliopsida > Asparagales > Amaryllidaceae > Allium > Allium cepa. The sequence continues at coordinate 757,345,420 of CM060932.1, read as the reverse complement.
TTGTAATCTGCACTGCATAAGTAGTCTATAAATATGGAGCTTGATTGTATTGTAAATATATATCTCTCAATTGAATAGAATTGTTCTCTCCCTAATTGCCTCCATGCTCTTTATTCTGTAACAGTTTTATCCTTTTGGGTAAGTGAGTTATTTTACAGTGTTTCGCATTTTTTATTTAGCGGATTGTGGAGAGGTATTTCTAGACAATTACAGTTAATAATTAACTTTCTTTTTATACACACATGTATATTTTTCACTAAATAGTTGATTTTCTTAGTCTGTGATCATGGGATCAAGGCATAAGATGGTGGATTCTGAGCAACCATGGCCCTAATTAAATGAAGTAATTATCATTGCTTGTTTCTTTTAGATTTTATAATCCATATATTGTGTCGTTACAATGGCCAGCAAGGACAGGAGCCGTGCAACTCAAAAATAAGAAGAGTCACTTCAGACTGATATCTTGGTATTATTCTTTTTTTATTATGTTTTTTGCATTATTCTTTGTTACGAGTAAGGTTTTAGTACTTACTTGCTTATTAGCGAAATGTAGGACAACGATTATATTCGCTGGCTAATTTTATCATTCAAACACATATAAGGAATTGATTGGAATCTTCTGTAACATGTTATCACAAAGTATGACCACTGCTTACAAAATTGTGTAGGTCTGCACAAATATATACTAAATTTTGAAAATTTGTAAGTAAGCTAATTATATTCTCTATAGAAAATTGATAAAGAGACTTCAATTTTGAATAGGGAGGGGGTTAATTTTTCCAATATTTTTAAAACGGTTATGGGAAGTACTTAAAAACTCAGTCTTCGATAAAATTAACAAACATAATTATGGCCGTTTTATCAACATGTGAAAATCTAAATGGCAAACCTGTGCTATCTTTTTGAACAAATTTCGATGCACCACTACGAAGTACTATATTGACAGTAGCATAGCGTTCTTATGTAGGTTTTTCGGTAAGTTCATGCCATTTTTATTTCAAAATTTTGATGGTATGTTACCGAATAGGCTTAAAGAGGATAAAATAGTAAATTGTTTTGGTTGGAGCTCTCCAAATCATATTCTTCCCATAACAATTTTATTTTTTTGAGTCCCCTAAATTTCTCTTCCATATCTAAAATGGACTCTCTTCAACAATTCCTTCACTGTATTTTCACCATGCACATGTTTTGCTATTTTTACTCAACATAATAAACAAGTACTTGGCTAATTTTAATTTATATGCAATTGATGACATGTCATAGCTAGATGTTAGAATCTTTGGATGTATTCAATAAAATGAAGGCGCTTTACTTTTTTAATCATTATTGAAGTGATTATCTATCACATTTCAAGCTTTCCACTAAATTAAGAAATTATAAATTTTCCTACCCACCTACAAAAAATATCAACATACAAGATTCTAGGTACAAGTTGTCATAATCTTAAACTTGAGTTAGTTTGCTGCAAAAATAAATAGTAGATGGTTTTTAATCTTAAATATTGTAGATACTAAATTTGGACCCAATGTAAGAACCACTTTGTGCTATGGATTCGTGGTTCTCTTATGCTTGAGCAAAATTCAGTTTCTCTAAATATACAGACCCATAATTATCGGCTTTGTGGATTTCTATCAATAAAAAAATGTCCAAACTATAGTAGACAATTTACTAAGGAAATATACTATTTTCATCTAAGAGAATTTAAAACATTAGATTTTTTTCTAGCATAAAAGAGTACCAGAATATACCGAGGAAGCTAGCAAAAACATGTTTTTCAAAAATTGACCTGCTCATAATACTGTTATGAGTTAACATGGCTGCAATATATATCATGTGTCTGAAGTGAAATAAAGTACCAGTTATTTGTTTTTCTGGTGTGTACTTCGGTATACATTTATAGGTCCATGTTGGAGGTTTCTCTATGGTATACTTAATTGTTTATCCCAAGCATGAAATTTCACTATAATTATTATGAATTAGTTTGCCTTGGGTTATGATTCTTTTTCATTAGTTAGACTTAAAGGCTATAATGCCTTATGCAATGGAAGTAATGATAGTTTGACTGCTTCATTTCTTTATTCTGGTAAAAACTAACGCATTCACACATATATACATATGTACATAGACACATGCACAATAAACACCACTTTGTTGCTTTCCACTGAAATGCCTAATTTACAGTTTAAATTTCCAAACCCGAACTGCTCTTTGAGAAATTCTTAGTGTCAATTCTAAGTCAAATAAACATGGTTGGACCAATATTTTTTCCCGATAATTATAACAAGCATTAAAGGTTTGAAAATAAGGTTTTAATGTAAACAAGGGTTGTGGTGACCAAACTTAGCAAGAAAGCTAATAAAATACAGCAAAGAAGAAATGGTTCTGTATACTTAAGAATACTACAATAATCAATAGCACAAAATGATGTAATTATGCTGAGTATGTGTCTATGATATGCTTATGAATTGAGAGTTGCTATGAATATGTGACTTTCTTTGAGGTTTTAAAATGAGGTTTTCTAGAGTCTCCATTGTACCAAAGTAATACATTTTGTTGTATATATGTTCTGTTTTAAGATTGATTTTCTTCCTTTAAAAAAATAAACTGCATTCTCTATGATGTGCAATTTATATATCTACAACGGTTCAATCAATTTGTATCTTAATTCTAGAATGGAGGTGTGCTTCTACGGAATTATAAGTCAATGTTCATCGTTAAAACATTTTTTTTCAATTGTTAATTTAAACAAATAACGATTTGCATATTCTCAATTTAGAAATAAGGGAAATATCTACTTGATAAAATGTGCAATCATATTCATGTTATTTCATTTTCAATATTTTTCTCAAAAGTTTTATTTTTATAATGCCAAAAGTTACACATAATTACCTATTTCTTTTCAACTTCAATTTTTTCCTTTGCATACTGCTTATTTTTTCCGTGCATCACACTTGATCATAAACATGTAAATTACTTATTATTAAAAAATAAAAATGTATTTTACATACCGTTAGAAACTTTTCTTGCATTTACATTGAAAATAAGAATCTATTCAATGCCTTTAATGTAAGTTTAACTATATTGTATGAGCCTAAATTTCTAATAATATTATGCATATTGTAGTGAAGAACATCACTGTAATCTATGGTTTTTGGAATCAATATGAGCACATTAACCCTTATGTATTAAGCGATAGAATATATTTGCATCTCATCTATGATAAATTATGTTCCATGTGACAAAAACATAAATCAGAGGATGTCAATAGCTTTTCAAATAATGGTTGTATTCATAATTAACAGTAGATAACATATCAGAATGCAGTCCCACTATATTGAATTATAGTTTTTTTTGTTTATATACAAGTGCAATGGAAAAAGACAAGCAGCTTTGTTCAAGTGGTTAATTGATTCGACTTTGGTGCAGGATGTCACAAGTTCGAAACTTGCTTTCGGACGTTTATTTGACATGGGATATGTTGTCCCAATGATTTGTTGTATATAAAGTACCAGTTCAAAAAAAAAGTGCAATGGAAAAAAAGTGACGTCTGAAAGTTTACTGAACTTTCCCATTATTGCAGAGATGAGATGATTGTATAAGGGTCAAAATTGGTCTTCTTTATTTGATTATTGCCTGTCCATCCATATCATCAATTATTCCATTTCTTTGCACGGAGTTTATTAAATTGTATTAACTAATACTGCGTTTTTTCATATAGCAATTCAATATTGCTCAATATATGATACGTTTCCAATCCCAAACCATGCAATTGGTTCAGATTACGTTTTATTGCTTTCTTCGAGTACTTAGTTTATTGGGTAAATTTTATATAAGAATGGAAATGTGGTTGATCAGTGATTAGTCCAAAAATTTCAAAATCCAAGTATTTAACCTAGATCATCAACGATGTCCATGCATATCCATAATTAGTGTACACTAATTTCAACTATCAATCTTACTTATTTTATATTAGCAATTTGGCCTTACAATTAGAGTATGAATATATTTGATATAAGAAACGGCTGAAGTTCCTAGAACTGGAAGATGATGGAAGAAAAGTCATTTCCAAAAAAATTATGAAAATTTGGTCCCTATTTTTAGTTTTTGACTAATTTATGCCACTTTTTCTCCTGATTTCAATGCTGGACTGATTTTCTAGAATGAGACAATTTGATAAAAAATAACAAAACATGGATCTAATTTACATGAGTTTATTAGTACTTTTTGTGCATGAGCTTTGAGTAGAGATCTTTGGTCCAAAACCCCTATTTGATATGTTCACACTTTTCATATCTCACACTTAATTAATTTAGATTTAATTAAATAAAGAAAAACATTCTCTCAATTAATGTTATTTAATATATATTAATCGTTAGAATTAAAGAGGGAGAGAATTGAAAGGTTTTGCTCTCTGTATATATTTTCATATCTTCCCTTTATTGATTGCATAGGGGAAGAGAAGAAAACATATGATTTTCTTCTTTAAATTCATTTACACATATTTCTTTTACATATATAAGCACTATTTATATATTCACGCAAATGGATGTATTTGATACATTTAGTACAATATTTATAAATTTAAATTGCATTCAAATCTCCTATTTAACAATTTAAATAAAATGAGATTTTATTTGAAATTTTTTAGATGAATCTAATGTACATTTAGATTACATAGCATGGTATCAGGTATCGGTCGGCATCCCGAGATTTCGGGAGTACCGTACTAGTGCCGACCTAGAGCGAGCCGAAATTGGCTTCAAAAACCGGTTTCGCTTAAAGTAAAAAAAAAGCGCGTAGTCACTGAACAAGTTAGGAATCGAAAGTAAAATCAGCAATACCTTAGTCGTCGGCATTACTGCAGCCTCGATTTTGTACTGCAGCCTTGAAATCGACAGCAGTAAAGTCGAAAGTCGAAATCGACGGTAGGAAAGTATTGCCTTCTACCTTTTTGTTTTCCAAAAGTCGAAATCGACAACGTTGAAGTTTTTTTTTCCGTCTTCAGCTTTTTTATTTTTTATTGTTTTGTCTGTGCCCTAGTTTTGTGATTGTGTGGAAAGAAATGAACTGCTGAGATTTGCTAGTGGATTAAAGTTAGGCATTTTGTTTTGGGCTATACTTTGCTTTGGGCTTTATAAATATTAGTATACCTAATATTTATGTCAAGCAGCAATTTAACGACCCGAAATTTTCAAAGCCGAAAATTCCAGATAGTTATGAAAAAGAAGAAAGAGATAGAAGAAGCAGAAGAACAGAAACACCATTACATCTCATAATCGCAGCGGATAAAATATAATAATAAATAATAACAGTTGCAAAAGAATACTATATCTGTCAATTACATTTTAATACATTAGTGTTTCATATTATATACAGTCACTGAATATTTACAATTACCATGTCTCAGATTAACAATAATATAAATATAGCGGATATACTCTATACGATTTTGCCATCCAGCTCGCCTCCTGAGCTCCAGAACGTACCTACCTGAAAATCTGTAATACTCGGTCTGACCCGAGCATTACACCAAAGTAACACCCGGGTCAGGCTGGAAACCAGCGTGAGTAAACCCAACAAACATGCAATACCAAAGCATACAACTTATATAAACCCGGGTATCTTATATCAATTTAACCAATTCACAATTTGCTATAGACAATGCTAATCTCACATAAAAATTTCTATGTACCAATCTTAGATAAAATAATCCAATTCACTTGAATCAATTCATTCCATCCTATTGATATCACAAATCAATTTATAAAAATTCGAAGTGGTTTCGGCTATTTCCTAATACCCGACCCCGATCTCTTCGAAATTTACGTTATCCTAACCCAAGTTATCCAAATGAAATGCGCAACATTTCATATCAGAGATATTAACTCATTCAAGCAACCAATACCAATCTATCATCCATACGCAAAGCTTAATCACAAACAAATCAACTCAGTTGATTCTAATTTATTTTCAATCCTCAATCGTTTAGATTCTTTCATTAATTAATTCCAAACAATTAATTAAACCTCTCTTCCATATCCATTCATCTTAATTTACAACCCTGGATTAATTATCTTCCAATTCCATTCAAGTAATTCTCTTTAATTAATTTCACGATATTAATTATTCTTACCAATTCAATGAGTAATGTTTAATTACTTCAAAAAAATTAATTAACCATAATCAATTTCAATAGTCCTTAATTACTTATATTAATTAACTTCTCATAAGTCACCTATTATGAATTGATTAATCTCAATTAATCGAATTTTTAATTACTACATTAATTATATAAAGTAATGATTTCCAATTATATTTTACTTTAATTCGACCGCAATATTAATCATTCTCGACCACCCTCGACCTTAAATTAACTATCTTCTTAGTTACTTCATTAATAAATTAATTACTCCGAAATTTGTTATTTCAATTAATCTCTGATTAATTACACAAAGTAATTCTGTTTTATTATTACAGTAAGTAATTAATTATTAAACCACCATATGATTATTCTAAATCATATTTCACTTCATTAATTAACGTAAACCCTTAATCCAAACCCTGAATAACATTTTTAGTGTTTTATCAATATTTGAACACATCAACAATCTATTTCCATTTTATGGTTCCATTTATTTAACCAGTTTTATAATAATAATTTACCAACCTAATTTATATTTGGTATAAATACCTATGATATCAGTGAACAATAGTTCATTCACTTAATTTTAAATATGAAATAATTATGGTTGATAATGATTTCCTGAATGGTATAATTTTAGATAAGAAATTCCCAGACATTTTTCAAATTCTAATAACATAAAATTATTCAACCCCATTAAATTAAAACACGACTTTTATATAATTTTTTTTACTGTAAAACTCTGTTATACAATATTTCCTCTATATTCATATTATCTTAAAAATCTATAAGTGTAAATAATTATTAATTTAACATTAAAATGAAAAAAAACTCACAGTGCTTAACCTATATCGGTCCAGAGGAGGAGTTATCAACGCCGTAGCATCCTTTCCCTCTCGGCACTCCCCATCAAACTTCCAAAATCAGATCCAATCGTGGCCCAGACGTACTTCGACCCAACCTCGAAGCCGATGCTACCCCACGTCACTTCAGCATACACGCCCTAGATTCACGAACTCGTCGATTCGAGCGACTTCGAAACCCTGGCTTTGAAGTTTTTTTTTTGCAACTTGATCTGTCGAAGGAGATTCGAACGAGGATTCATTTGTTCGTTAATTCGAATTCGATTTTCTTTAAGAAGAGGGCGGCCATGATTTAATTTGCTGCGAAAATTTCATTCAAATGAGGAGAGAGAGAGAGCGGTTTCGAATTGGAAGAAGAAATAGTGGTTTCGCAGAAAGAATAGACGTTATCGACATTCTTAAGTGAAGAGAACGATCTCGCTTCCATTTTTTTTTATATAAGTTCGATTTCTCCTTTTAACCTTAGAGAGGAAGACGAAAATAAAATATTGGTTTTGGGGAAAAACTTCTTGAGTACGCTTGCTTACTAAAAGTATCTCTGACTTGTTGATTTAATTTTTAATTTTTATATTACAAACTTCCAAAACGTCTCGTTAATTGCCATTAAAATTTCGACCTCCTCTTAAGCAATGCCGCGAGGCGATTATAAGGTTTTATCCACATTTCGAACACAATGGAACGTGTTTCGGAGGCTAATTTGATCGTATGCGCGAGTTACGGAAATAAACGATCAATTTTAAATTAAATTGATTAAAATAGTTCTAAGCTTTTTGAGCTACCATGGTCAAACGACTACTCTGATTGCTTTGAAAATTGAAATCCGATAATAATTAACTATTACGGATCCAATGAAACTGGTTTCGTCGAATTCCGAGACTGTGCCTCGGAAGGCTATTTTGAAATTCAATTTAAACGATATATTTTTAAAATTGAACAAATTACCTTTAACTTGAATTTCAATCATCCTATTATCTCTAGTATCATCATTAAAGATTTTATAAGCCTTCAAATTATTTAAACAGGCTTAGGAATTTCAGATTCAACCATTTACCCAAATTTTCAATTATTAAATTCAATATTAAAACTATATAATACAATAATTTAATTATCAAGTAAATATTGATATCTTGAATTCAAGTTAAAATTAACTTTTAAATATTTAAAAACAATTAATTATTCCAATTTAATTCGTTAAAATTTCCGGGTCGTCACATTCCTCCCCTCTTAAAAGAATTTCGTCCCCGAAATTACTAGTTAGGAAGAATGGACCAATACCCGTGTCCTTTTTTCCAAAACTCACAATTCAACTTCCTACCAACTATCCTTGATTAAAGTCCCACTATCCCCTCAACCAACTTTCCAAAACCTTCTATAGTTCCAATCAATACTCTTCTGCTTAATCATCTAAATTTCAATTTAAAACCAAATTTTGAATTATCAAAATTTTCTCAAAATTTTTCTAACTCCCTAAATTCCCGAAATTTTTTGCCAGCGTCTCCTTTGCGCGGCTAGCTCGGTACTACTACAAAAGGCCTCTACGGGCTCCCAATTTCCAAAAAGAAAACAGAAAGCCAAGTGGCTACATCAAAAACCCAATCCAATTCATACAGAATTTAAAATACATACCTTTTTGTCGGGCAATTCACATTTATCTTTTGGAATCAAATCCAACTTTCTTTTCCCCTTTTAATACCTGCACATCTTGTATAGCAATAATATTCAATCGTAACTTACAATCATTTTATACATTCTCTTATATAGGTTTCCATATTTACTTCTATTCAAATTTGTTTTTTCCGTTTTAATATGGACTCAATTTATTTCAATTTTGAATATTAAATTTTATTTTCCATTTAACCGAGTTTTATTAGTTCCATCTACTAATCTATTTCAGTTTCATATTTAAAATCGTTTAATTGCTTAACAAAAATTTTCCCAAAAATTTGCAAAAATTTTCTAACTCCCAAAATTTTGGAAAATTTTTGGCAGAGTCTCCTTTGTACGGAGGAGCTTTTGCAATTTGACAAGAGATATAAATATAAATATATATACATCGACCCACACTGTCGGAAAAAGCAAAAACAGTTCATATTTCCTATTTTTATTGCGTAGGCGTACCTTTATTTAGCATTTAAGCACGCGGCTTACTTATTTTAGCAATTAGTGCATCCAAATCCAGCCAAACGGCATTCAGGTACCTGTACTTACTCAATTTAAATATGTAAGTGTCATATATAGAAAATTTATTAGCATTTCACTTACTTTTAATAGCTAAACACATGTATTACATACACAACAAGTGCCAAACGCTTCCCATAAGCGATTCATATGAATTTAAAGCTAATTCAATTGCTTTCAACCAATAAATATGCCATTTCATTCAATTTTGTTGGCTTGCAACACAATTTCTTACATCAAATTGATTTTAAATCCAAACAAGCTCATATTCAATTTAGTTGATTTCAAAATCAATTTATTTAATCTCTATCGGCCCATAGAATTTTAATTACTTTTATTTACGTCATACGATGATTCATTCTATACCAATTCGTCAATATTCGCTTAATAGAGTTTTATTTAGTTATAACTACTTTACGTTAATTTCAATTCATTCATTTAGCTCGACACGTTCCATTCTTGTATACTTCGAGCCATTCCCTAATTAAATTAGTCCAAGCTTTTATTTAATGAGTTTCCACTCTTATTCGAAGCCAAGCTTCCATAAATTTTAAACTTAAGTTAATTTACTTTAATTTATTCCAACATCAACTTAAGTTTACATCTATTTGATTCTCATTTAAGCAACTTCCATTAAATTCAGTTAGCCCATCAATTTTAAACTTTAATTTAAAATTCATCTTCTCAATTTATCAAAATAATATCCAACCACATACTTATCTCATTTATACTTCAAATTAATATACCACCAAATTTAATTTCGGTCTGATAATTTAATTCCAATCACAGTTTTGATTTAGTTTTTATTCTATCAGACTTCATCCATTTATTATTTAACTCAATTATCCCATTTTAATTTTTAATTCAATTACTTAATTCGTTATCGAATTTTATTTTATTTTATTCAGGGCTATTCTCAATTTATTTCTATTCACTTGGGTTTTGTTTTGCAACTCAAACCATTTCTAATACAATCACTTCCCTTATATCCAATTTACTTACAAATTTCATTAAATATTATTCAAATCACCCTTGAATTTTATTTGTAATTCAAACCATCACATTTTCCAATCCAACTCTATTTTATTTTTATTTTACTACATTTCCTCTTTTTAATTCATTATCAAATCTAAGTCGGATTCTATTTATACTTCGAATTCAATCCCAAACTCCATTATTAATTTACAATCCATTCATTTACCAAAGTTAAATTTTATTAACATACTCAATCAAACAGTTATTTAATCAATTGGCTTATTTCCAACTTCTAAATCACTATTTGATTTTAATTACAGAATCACTTCATTAAAATTTTAGTTTGGATTTCCTTTTTATTTTCCCAAAATTCCAACATCTTTATTTAAAATTTTTTAGAAATGCCTTTAATTTCACATCATACTTAATAAAATAGCTCTTTATAAAACTACTTTTTATGACTCGATGTCTCAACCAGTCCATCCTTGTTCTCACAGAAATTCAGTCATACGTTGATCAGGCGTAGAACTGAAAATCTATAAGTACTTGGCAAACCCGTTTTCAACATCCAGTGAAAATACTTGAAAAATAATTTTATTGAAAATATAGAAAACAGTTTTTGAAAATAGAGGAAATATCTTTGGTGACAATGCTCTGAAAATCATCACCCCCATCCATGGTCGCAGTTAACCCGACGGTTACGTTGCCTTCCCGACAAAATCCACAGATAACGTAGGCCTCCCCGCCCCTCGATTACACCATGGAACCCACGACAGATCGCAGCTACAACTGGGGTTACGTCGTTATCACAACAAAAACCCATATAACTGTAGGCATCAGCGCCATCGAATTTCGCTGCCAAAAATGAAACTTCTCCACTCCACTTGACCATAGATCGCAGTCTACCGATGTTGCGTTGCCTTCCCGGCAAAATCAAGTGTAGACCGTTGACACTCATCCTCCACACGATTTCGCTATGGTCCTCACAGTAGATCGCAGCGACATCGAGTTACACTGTCGTCACAGCATAACCCAAATGCCTCTGTAGGCATCAACGCCATCGACTTACGCTATCCAATAATCCTCAGGAACTAGTTTTGTCCGGACTCCTCACAGGATCAACTTTAGAACCCCCCTTTGGGGCTCAAGGCAGCACCACCCGGTGGCACTCCTGAGAAGTTCATTTCAAAGGAGCGCCTTTTTCCCCAAAGCCATCATCAAAACATTTTATACTATACACATATAGTATCTTCAAATCATACACCTAGTATGATCTCATACAAAGCTCATTTATACAAAATCGATTATTCCAAAATCGATAATTCTCAAACTAGGCTTTCCAAATTCAATATTGATTTTACCCAAAAATCAAAAGCCTTTTCAAATCCAAAGGTTCTCAAAACCTTTTCCAAGATCCTTTATATATATATAGATATATATAATTTTTTTTAAACCTTTGGATCATTTCCAACTTGTATAAAATTCTTTTTATACTTCAAACATTTTCAAAAATCCATCAGAGTGAGATATACTCACTTATTCCCATTTTCCCTTAATCCCCATTTGGATTATCACTTCAATTCTTATCTCAGTTGGGTATTTAAATCAATAACAGTTTGAACTCCGACCAGTTTATTTTTAGATAAATAGCTTGAAAATTGAAAAATAGACAAGTAGTTGAAAAATAGTTATTAGTTTACAAAATAGCTATAAAATAGTTAACTAATTGTAAAATAGTCGAAAAATAGTTGAATAGTTTCAGAGATTTTAAATAATTGCAAAATAGTTGTAAAATAGAAATTAGTTTGTGAAATAGTTGAAAAATAGTAATTAGTTTAAGAAACAATTGAAAAATGTTTAAATAGCTCCAAAAATAATGGTAAAACGAATATATAATAAGTTAGCTTTAAAAAGAAAGGTTGTATATATTTAATAGCTTAGAGAAATTAAGTTTATATTAAAACAATTTATTTAAAATAGTCAAGAGTCAAACTGTTCACTACCCCAACAACCCAATGCACACTTCCATTTGATTTTAATCTTGTTCAACTTTAATTATAATTTTAAATTATTCCAATCAATCTGAATTATTATCAATTAAACCCATTTCAAATTCAAATCATTTCAATACAATCCAATTTAATTTCTCATTTAAATTTTAAACTTATACATCTTCAATCACCAATCTACTTAATTCAAACCAAATTCAATTTCAATCTTGAATTTAAACTATCTCGAATTATATAAATTCGAGTTAGATTCTCAAAGGTTGGTTTAACCTTTAAACCAAATTAACTTCTATTTAAAGTTTTTAATCAATTTAATTTCCGAGTTCAATTCTCAAAATTCCATTTCAAATTATCTTTACTTATGTATTTCAATGTTCAAATAAGAATTCAATACAATTTTATTTTAAAATTTTTAATTTATTTTTCAACTTTTATCTTCCAGTACGAAGCCAATTCTTAAACAAGTTTAATTTACAATTTAATTATTCAAATTTATTTTATTTATACAATACCATTCTCAGTTTTAAAGATTTTCACTAACAATAGGATGATATGATCCAATTTATTTTAAAACGTCCATCTGTTTTCAAATTTTAAATCTCAAACTCGTTTGAGATCACACAAATTCCCAATTCAAATCAACCATTTATCTTTCCAAGTTAAATTCCAATTTCGTCTTAAAATTTCGAATTCTGGTTGCTTTTTTTCTACACTTATTTAACTTCCCCAAAGTTAAACTCCAATTTATTTAATCCAATCAACCTTACTCAATTTGAATTCCCGCTTCAACTTCAAAATTCTTTCCCTCTTATAAGTTCAAAACTTATATCACTCTGAGTTTTTACATCACAATTCAGGGAAAAATCAAAACTCAACCTCTTAGAGTTTATTTCAAATTATCTTTGATACCATGTATATCCATACATATATACATATTTATTTCTTGGCCCTCCCAGCCATGTTTTAAAATTTTAAACCACCTTTGGTTTAAATTCAAATCAATTTGTAAACAACCCATTATTTGCAACAAGTCCCAATTACCCAAACAATACCTATTTATTATTTTTCATTACTTTGAAAAAAAATTCCGAATTCTGGACCAGATTTAAAATTCCATTTTCAATCCATTAAATTTTAATTTGGTTGTATTTCCATTTCTACTTAATTTAATTCCAATTCAAGACTTCAATTTCAGTTTGAATCCATTTCAAACCTATCTTTATTTAATTTTAGTTTGGTGGTATTATATTACTTCTTAATTTAATCCTAATAATTTAACAACCAATCACCTTAATATTTACTAGAAGGAAATATTGCTTTATATATCAAAAATATATTTTTATAAAAAAATCATTTAAAATCTTTATATAAGAAAATAACAAGTACGCGCTCATATATATATATACATATATATATATATGTATATATATATATATATATTCTCAACTCATTCTAGAGTACTACAGACTCTATTAAATGAGTAATTCCCACTAGAGTCAAGATTCTCGCTTAACCTTTCAGCTCTGATACCAACTGTAACGATCCGAAATTTTCAAAGCCGAAAATTCCAGATAGTTATGTAAAAGAAGAAAGAGATAGAAGAAGAAGAAGAACAGAAACACCATTACATCTCACAATCGCAACGGATAAAATATAATAATAAATAATAATAGTTGCAAAAGAATACTATATCTGTCGATTACATTTTAATACATCAGAGTTTCACATTATATACAGTCATTGAATATTTACAATTATCATGTCTCAGATTAACAATAATATAAATACAGCGGATATACTCTATACGATATTGCCATCCAGCTCGCCTCCTGAGCTCCAGAACGTACCTACCTGAAAATCTGTAATACTCGGTCTGACCCGCGCGTTACACCAAAGTAACACCCGGGTCAGGCTGGAAACCAGCGTGAGTAAACCCAACAAACATGCAATACCAAAGCATACAACTTATATAAACCCGGGTATCTTATATCAATTTAACCAATTCACAATTTGCTATAGACAATGCTAATCTCACATAAAAATTTCTATGTACCAATCTTAGATAAAATAATCCAATTCACTTGAATCAATTCATTCCATCCTATTGATATCACAAATCAATTTATAAAAATTCGAAGTGGTTTCGGGTATTTCCTAATACCCGACCCCGATCTCTTCGAAAGTTACGTTATCCTAACCCAAGTTATCCAAATGAAATGCGCAACATTTCATATCAGAGATATTAACTCATTCAAGCAACCAATACCAATCTATCATCCATACGCAAAGCTTAATCACAAACAAATCAACTCAGTTGATTCTAATTTATTTTCAATCCTTAATCGTTTAGATTCTTTCATTAATTAATTCCAAATAATTAATTAAACCTCTCTTCCATATCCATTCATCTTAATTTACAACCCTGGATTAATTATCTTCCAATTCCATTCAAGTAATTCTCTTTAATTAATTTCACGATATTAATTATTCTTACCAATTCAATGAGTAATGTTTAATTACTTCAAAAAAATTAATTAACCATAATCAATTTCAATAGTCCTTAATTACTTATATTAATTAACTTCTCATAAGTCACCTATTATGAATTGATTAATCTCAATTAATCGAATTTTTAATTACTACATTAATTATATAAAGTAATGATTTCCAATTATATTTTACTTTAATTCGACCACAATATTAATCATTCTCGACCACCCTCGACCTTAAATTAACTATCTTCTTAGTTACTTCATTAATAAATTAATTACTCCGAAATTTGTTATTTCAATTAATCTCTTGATTAATTACTCAAAGTAATTTTGTTTTATTATTACAGTAAGTAATTAATTATTAAACCACCATATGATTATTCTAAATCAAATTTCACATCATTAATTAACGTAAACCCTTAATCCAAACCCTGAATAACATTTTTAGTGTTTTATCAATATCTTAACACATCAACAATATATTTCCATTTTATGGTTCCATTTATTTAACCAGTTTTATAATAATAATTTACCAACCTAATTTATATTTGGTATAAATACCTATGATATCAGTGAACAATAGTTCATTCACTTAATTTTAAATATGAAATAATTATGGTTGATAATGATTTCCTGAATGGTATAATTTTAGATAAGAAATTCCCAGACATTTTTCAAATTCTAATAACATAAAATTATTCAACCCCATTAAATTAAAACATGATTTTTATATATTTTTTTTACTGTAAAACTCTGTTATACAATATTTCCTCTATATTCATATTATCTTAAAAATCTATAAGTGTAAATAATTATTAATTTAACATTAAAATGAAAAAAAACTCACAGTGCTTAACCTATATCGGTCCAGAGGAGGAGTTATCAACGCCGTAGCATCCTTTCCCTCTTGGCACTCCCCATCAAACTTCCAAAATCAGATCCAATCGTGGCCCAGACGTACTTCGACCCAACCTCGAAGCCGATGCCACCCCGCGTCACTTCAGCATACATGCCCTAGATTCACGAACTCGTCGATTCGAGCGACTTCGAAACCCTGGCTTTGAAGATTTTTTTTTTGCAACTCGATCTGTCGTAGGAGATTCGAACGAGGATTCATTTGTTCGTTAATTCGAATTTGATTTTCTTTAAGAAGAGGGCGGCCATGATTTAATTTGCTGCGAAAATTTCATTCAAATGAGGAGAGAGAGAGAGAGAGAGAGAGCGGTTTCGAATTGGAAGAAGAAATAGGGGTTTCGCAGAAAGAACAGAGGTTATCGACATTCTTAAGTGAAGAGAACCATCTCGCTTCCATTTTTTTTATATAAGTTCGATTTCTCCTTTTAAGCTTAGAGAGGAAGACGAAAATAAAATATTGGTTTTGGGGAAAAGCTTCTTGAGTACGCTTGCTTACTAAAAGTATCTCTGACTTGTTGATTTAATTTTTATTTTTTATATTACAAACTTCCAAAACGCCTCGTTAATTGCCATTAAAATTTCGAACTCCTCTTAAGCAATGCCGCGAGGCGATTATAAGGTTTTATCCGCATTCCGAACACAATGGAACGTGTTTCGGAGGCTAATTTGATTGTATGTGCGATTTACGGAAATAAACGATCAATTTTAAATTAAATTGATTAAAATAGTTCTAAGCGTTTTGAGCTACCATGGTCAAACGACAACTCTGATTGCTTTGAAAATTGAAATCCGATAATAATTAACTATTACGGATCCAATGAAACCGGTTTCGTCGAATTTCGAGACTGTGCCTCGGAAGGCTATTTTGAAATTCAATTTAAACGATATATTTTTAAAATTGAACAAATTACCTTTAACTTGAATTTCAATCATCCTATTATCTCTAGTATCATCATTAAAGATTTTATAGGCCTTCAAATTATTTAAACAGGCTTAGGAATTTCAGATTCAACCATTTACCCAAATTTTCAATTATTAAATTCAATATTTAAACTATATAATACAATAATTTAATTATCAAGTAAATATTGATATCTTGAATTCAAGTTAAAATTAACTTTTAAATATTTAAAAACAATTAATTATTCCAATTTAATTCGTTAAAATTTCCGGGTCGTCACAAGCAAGAACTTGTTTTGGGCTGTACTTCATGTTATTAGTTAATTATTCTTAAGTATAATTTAATGTTAATTTGGCTTATATAATGTTAAGCTTGTACGGTGTTAAATTCAATTTTATTTACAAAGATCGTTATTACAAGTTTATCAACAAACAATTGAAAACCAAAATTTGGACCGAAACCGAAACATAACCGAAATTTTCGAAATTTCCGAAATCATCCGAAATCAACAAAATTTTAAATGACCGAAACCGAATTCTCAAACCTTGCTACATAAGCCCAATAAGAATCCAAAAGGAATTTTTTTATAATTACCCATTTCTTCCGTTGCGGACTAGCCCAATTCCAGCAGTTTCAACAAGTTTCTCGATCGAAAGCCAATTTAGGGGTTACATTACGCTAAGTTGGATGTATTAAGCTTAGTATCAGTCGAGACAGTACTTAGGCGAGCAGTAAATTATGAAAATAGGTAAAGACCAACTAACATAAGATTCTAGAACTCATATCCAAAAATTCATAACAAAGGAAGTCACTTCTCGAGAATAAGTAGGAAACGAGAAAGGTCATGTATAAGGCTTATAATACACCATTCTGGACGACATATTATATCAAAGGGTGCATTCCGCTCTTCTGCTCCGATATATCAGCAAATAGGAGACTTGTAACATCTTGGAAGAGATGTGACGCAGCCATACTATTTGCCTACAATGATCCATCATGTTATGGACTATAAAAGTGTGGAAAGTGAAAAGATTATCAAAAAACCCTGGTGCAGCACTGGCAGATCTCACTCAATGACCTCCTCCTAGTGGTTCGACACTTAGGGCATTGATCTTATTGCCAGGTTACGACTTGCTAAAGGTGATTACACCGCAATCGATTACTTCGCCAATTGGGTAGAGGTAAAGCCTTATGTGGCATAACCTCATAAAAGGTACTCAGTTTCATCATCAAAAACACAGTATCCATTTTGGGATCCCAAAGAAGATCTTATCAGATAATGGTACTCTATTTCAAAAGCAAGGAGATCATGAATTTCTACAAAATTTACTCAAAAATATTTTTTTACAAAATAAGTGGGATCATTAAATGTTTTTCTCCCATCTCTCATTCCCAATTCCCAAGCAAATGGATAGGTTGAAGCAATCAACAAAACCATAATCAACACCCTGAGGAAAAAGCTATAGAAGGCTAAGGGTAGTTGGGAATATGAGTTTTCCCTTGTTCTCTGATTGTACAAAATCTCAAACACACCTCTCAACCTAACATACCCCATTCTCACTATCCTACGACGACGATGCCATGCTTTTGGTTGCAATGGATTTACCATCCAAAGATGCTTGACATGCAACCTTGAATAGAATAAGGAGCTAAAGCAATGTTCCCTCGACTTCTCAGAAGAAAAAAGAAATGACACAACTTTGAGAAAAGAAGTATAAAATAGGAAAGCATCCAAATATTGTAACTCCCGAGCAAAGCAAAAGAGATTCACCATCAATGACTTGGTTTTAAGAAGGGTGTATGAAAATACAAAAGACACCATAGACGAGATACTGGGCCAAAATAAGGAAGCACTCTATGTTATAAATGAAGTCTTACCCTCGAGGGAATATCGCCTAGTGTCATTAGACAAGACAATCATTCTATGCACTAGGAACCCTAAACACCTTCGACCATATCACATTTGAAGTTCCAAAATGGAGAGCATTTGCATGCATAACATGCAGCTTTATGGCTCCTACACTCTTGCATTTTAGGATCACTTTTCATCTGGGAGTTGATGTTGAATTTTGATTTTAATTTACATCGGTCAACTTATACCAAAAAAGCGAAATAAAAATTGTCAGAAGATTATATCCATGGAAGGCAAATGTCCATTCCTTCACATTCCCAAGGCAGAGCTAACCACTCACCTAGTCGAGCTAGAGCTTAATCACCTTTGCAGTTGGTGCTAATGCACCGCATTAGGATCACTTAGTGTTGGCATTGATGCCCTGCGTCAGAATCACTTACTCTTGGTGCTAATCCCTTATATTAAGATTTCTCCTTGGCACCAAAACCATGTTTTGAGAATTCGGTTTCGGTCATTTAAAATTTTGTTGATTTCGGATGATTTCGAAAATTTCAAAAATTTCGGTTATGTTTCGGTTTCGGTCCGAATTTTGGTTTTCAATTGTTTGTTGATAAACTTGTAATAATGATCTTTGTAAATAAAATTGAATTTAACACCATACAAGCTTAACATTATATAAGCCAAATTAACACTAAATTAAACTTAAGAATAATAAATTAATAACATGAAGTACAACCTAAAACAAGTTCTTGGTGCCTTGACATAAATATTAGGTACACTAATATTTATAAAGCCCAAAGAAAAGTACAGCTCAAAACAAAATGCCTAACTTTAAGCCACTAGCAAATCTTTGCAGTTCATTTCTTGCCCCACAATCACAAAACTAGGGCACAGACAAAACAATAAAAAAATATAAAAAAGCTGAAGACGGAAAAAAAAAACTTCAACGTTATCGATTTCGACTTTCGGAAAACAAAAATGGTAGAAGGCAATACTTTCCTACCGCCGATTTCGACTTTCGACTTCACTGCTGTCGATTTCGAGGCTGCAGTACAAAATCGAGACTGCAGTAATGCCGACGACTAAGGTACTGCTGATTTTGCTTTCGATTCCTAACTTATTCAGTGACTACGCGTTTTTTTTTTTACTTTAAGCAAAACCGGTTTTTGAAGCCAATTTCGGCTCGCTCTAGGTCGACAACGGTACGGTACTCCCGAAATCTCGGGGTGCCGACGGATACCTGATACCATGACCTAAACCTCACATTAGGATCACCTCCTCTTTGCGTTGATGCTTCTCATCAAGCCCACCCACTCTTAGCCCATGAGATTAGAAACAACCCCTATGAGTATCACCATTACACATCAAATCATGGAGTATAATACTTGTATAGCTTAAGACAACATGCAGATTAGAAGCAGCCTCCCAAAATCCAACTTCAACCTATAAACAAAGAACACCTGCTCCATGGTAGCCAATGAGATGCTCTATTCAGTTTCAGGTGATCAAAGAACGAGTTCCTAAGTCACTTAGGGTGCATATATCCAATAGACAAAGAAAAGGAACTAAAACTATCGGTTGGGTGTAGCGTCGCCCATGATGCAGCATAGGGTTAAGGAAATGATTGTTATGTGATGATAACAGAAGTTATGGTACCATGTAAAGCTCGTTAAAGACAAATAAATGAAGAATATCAATTATTGGTTCAATAAAATAAAGATATGCATACCTGAAGACTCATAGTGTCATTAACAAGTCATTTACAAACCATGACGACACTTCAAGATTATTCGAAGAGCTCAAGAAACATAAAGTAGGGTATGTATTATGCGTCGAGTCTAGTAGTAAAACATCGTTAATATCACTCACATCTTATCTAATTTACTTCACTACATCCTCCTAAATATGTTCAAATATTTTAAACAATTTTTTGGAATTTTCGAAGTTCGGAAAAGTCGAAAAATGGCCAAAATACAGTAGAGAGAGCACGAAACATGCGGAATGGCCAGAATCAACTAATTCACCCTGAATGGTCGTATCAAAAACTCTTCTAACAGTTGGAAAACTTTAATTCACATCCTTGCAACTCTATATAAACCTCCTATTGATCATAGAATCAGACAACTAAACTTACTTGTTCTCTATTTCTTTGAATGAGCACAGTTTTAAGTCAGTAAAGATTTATTTGTGTTGCAAGTAAAAGTGTAAATTTTCATCGTTATGCATAACTATGTTGTTAGAAGACTAAAATAGATTAGTATATTGGTTAATTGAAAGTCTACCTCTTTCAATTTTAACATTAATCTATAGAAGTATAGAACAAATTCCCTGATAGACCTAAAAGAAAATAGGGAAATACACAGTGGTAACATATCCATTTTATCAATCAAATGTAAGTAAATTGGAATTTTAACCTTTTCTAGTAGAAGCAGTGGATTCAGTAGTAGTAGGAATCTTTTCTTTTTTTGGTTCTCTCTACTTGCAACCTCACCATCCTTGGCAGCACTTGTTTCTGCTATGCACCAGTTGCTTCGTATAAATTGGAATTACTTGGAAAATTAATAACAAATAAATATTGAGAAGTTAAAAAATGATCACGTGGATACACAACCTTGCAAGTTCAGAATATATATAAACACGTTATCATAGTAGTGTATTTAGTATTACAAGGATGTGTTAGATCGGGAAGGGCATGTGTAACCTTATAATATGATTCATGATCTATGCAAAAAAATATGAATATATATATATATATATATATATATATATATATATATATATATATATATATATATATATATATATCAAATACAACACATCTGATGCTTCTAAATAATCTGGAGTTCATCTAGATAATCAATTATCTCTTCATTCATACTACTCGTCTTCATAGGGAAAAAACCTAGATTCAAATAAATGGCTTGACATAGTAGACAATTAAATAATAATACCAAAACTTATTGGGGCAGGAATTAAATATTGCTGTGTATAACTATTATGAAGGTTAAGCAATTCAATGTTGTAATCAACGACGGTTTAGTAGAAGACGGAAAATGAATACATAATAATTTGTTAATCCATAGTGCATTAACTTAGAAAAAATTTAAGTGGGCAAGCGCATTAAAAATAAAATGTGTATTCACCTATGTATAACAAAATGAAATTCTCTATCATATATTAAGTATATCATACAGTTAAGTTTATAAAATTTCTCAACATCAAGTTGTAGGACTGACGCTACATTCACATTAAAGCTTTTAGTTTACGGTTTGACCATATGATACCATTATACTTAAGTTATTTATACGTAAGTTCATAAAACTCCATCCGGAGGGAAGAGCTCCCACCTAGAGAAGTCCGCCATACCCTAGGTAGGTTTAAGCGGGGCGGAGCCCCCTTGCAAATGGGTAGGCACGTGCCTACCTCAGTATTTGAAAAAAGAACAAATGCAGTTTGCATGCAAAACGTTCGGCAGTATTTTCCAAAGCAAAAGCTTGTGCTATTGGAGGTAAGTTCTTTGATGAAATGTTTGAATGAAAACGGATATAAAAACAATGTTTTGAATTTTGCTGTCGAACCAGTTACAAAATTGAGTAATTTAAGATAACTACTGCTATAACACTTGAATGGGAGCATAACTCAACTGAGGGAAACTTATAAGGTCCTTGCTTTGGCTTTTTTTTTGGGGAATGGCTGTAATGGTACATTGTTTATAAGTAAGCTCATTCATTACTTGAAGGAATGGTATATTTTTTAGGAATGACTGTTGTATAGAGTGACCATCCCAAAATTGAAACTTGGCTTCGCCACTGGGTTTAAGCTAGCCCAGCACAAAGGTTCATACCTAAGTTTTATTGACTGTAACATAATATATTCCAATAGCACTATTCTTAACTTAATAAGTTCTTGTAGTAAACTGGCTTAAAAATAGCTTATATGCTTCCATGTCCAAAGAGAACCTCATCTAGATCATAACCAGCAGGCGACATATCTCAATTGCACTAGTATATTTTTGTAGCTAGGAATATAAGTTTAGGAGCTCGCTAATATCTTGAACACGTACATAATATATTAACTTTGCCTGAAACATGAAAAATGATAGATCAAATTTACAGTGCTAGCAAGCTAATCATAGTATATTCAGAAATAAGAATGGTAAAAGTGACATGCAAACCAAAGTCACAAAGTTTTACCTGATGGGAATGAAGATTAACCTTAAAAACTTTGGCGCTACCAAAGTCACAAAGTTACAAAGATTTTGAAGCTACCAAAGTCACCAATTTTTTGATGTTTTACCCCCGTCAACAATTTAAGAGCAACAAATTGGAACTTAAAATTTTTTGTTTCAAACAATGCACCTTTTATTTAAGGAAATTTTATCATATCAGCCTAGTTTTGAAAAGATATAACAACAATGGCCCACTTCTACAAGTATTTACACATATAGACCAGTTTTTATTTTACTGGTCTATAGTGTTGGCGATTTTTCAAAAAACACCAACGTGCGATTTTCCAAAAATCGTCCAGAGGGAATAACATATTTGTTTTTGCTTTGGGCGATTTTTAAAAAATCGCCAGAAAGCCTGCTATAAATCCAACCAACAAGCTACCTTTTTCTTCACTATCAACTTTACCAAACTCATCATCAAATTTCCGAAACTTCGCAAACCCTACTTCTTCATAGGAAACCCAAAAAAAGTCCGATTCTCAAAAGATACAATCAAAGCTTCTCAACAAGTAAGTGTAATCTTCGGTGCAAGATAATGTTTATCGATTTATAATATGTTTACGCTAACTAAAATCCTAATTCGTAGTTGTTGTGTATTCTAACCAGTGTTGACCTACTCGCAGTTGAATTAAACATGGATGATTGAGAGATAGACGACGAGACGATGTCGAAATATTACGATGATTTTGAAGCTCGAAGGGACATTACGCATCTAATTCATGTTGAATTTGTTCCGGAAAGGCAATTTGGGCCGATAAGTCAAAGTTCCATTCGAGAACATCATCTCTCAACACTCGCTTACGTGAAGTTGTAGCGAACCAAAGACCGGGCAAACAAATTTCTATTGAAGGTAAAGTACTAAGTCCTGGTAATCCTGTAGGTCCTACGTTGCCATCTGGTACATATCCAGTTTGCCGATGTGGCGATGAATGCGTGGTTGTCGTAGCAAAAACTGAAACCAATGTCGGACAAAGATTTTACGGTTGTGCTTTGTACGAAGATCACATGATGAATCTTGGCGAAGTGGGGTGCTGTAATTTTATGAAGTGGATCGATCCTCCATTGTGTGCTCGAGGAGTGGAATACGCCCTCGAAATGCAAGCTGAAGTTAGGCGGTTGAAAAAATTAGTTGAAAAAATGAAAAGAAAATTTGGTAGAGAAGAAAATGTCATCTTTAGCTTATGTTTGCAATGGAAACATTTGACAAACGGTTTCATATCATGAACCCTATGTTGGGTACTTCATTTATTTTCATATAATCAACGGATATTTTCACATTTCGTAGACCGTACGTTATTAGTTTTGTGTTATTAGTTCTATATGTTGTTAGTACTATGTAATTGAGGGATAATGTCACCTATTCGTAGAATGTATGTTTGATTTTCTTTGAAATTAATCGTTATATCCAATTATTTCTCGTTGGATGAATTTCTATGATCATAGGATTGTTTGAAGGAATCTCTATATCACTTCTATCTTTTAAGTGAAAACAAACAGTTGCCATAACTAGTAGCCCATTGTTTGCCTTTGGCGATCTTTGAAAAATCGCCCAATGTTTCGCCTGTTACAAAACAGGCAGCCAGCCAAGCCCTCTCCCACTCACTCTACAACATTCAACCTAGCTCCAAAAAACTCATTTCGGGTTTCGGCTCTCTCCCTCCCAAAAATTAATATTTTCTTTACTTTTTAATCAAATTCGAAGCTCATTCGGACAATGCCTTCAACATCCGGAATAATGGAGGATATTGGTAATGCACTCATCTCAAATTTCTTGATTTAGGACATTTTTAGAGTTTTCTAGATTTCAATTTTTTACAAGATATTGCGAAAGCTATATGTTGTAGATTGCATTACGAGTTTTTGCAAGTGAATGTTCATCCAATTGCGTGTACTGTAGTATAGATTGAAGAAAATTAAATTTATGATAGTTAAGGGTTGTATGCATTAATCTTTGTGTTGTAGATTACATCGAGATGGAGCTCGGTCCAGTAGACCCGAACATGTTGTACTTACAGCCTAGACACCGCACGTCTAGTGAAGCGTATATGATGGTAATTTCCTATAACTTTCGTTTCACTAATTGCGCGAATGTTAATATATGTACATGTAATGTTAAACAGAGCGAAGAAGCAGATTTCACCATCGATCACTTTATTTCTCTCAAGAAAGTCACTTCACATCATCCTAGAGTATTAGAGGAGATTGATCGACGGGCTTTTCGACAGTACTGCGGTTAGGCTACCTCCAGTTAGATCATCATCTGGTCACAACTCTTGTCGATAGATGAAGACCGGAGACATCTACATTTCATCTTCCTATCGGAGAGATGAGATCACATTAGAGGATGTTGTCGTGCTTTTAGGTTTGCCTATAGAAGGCAATCCAGTGACAGGTGAGGACCATCATGATTATATTCAGTTGTGCACGAATTTCCTCGGTATTACTTCTCCTCCGCAACAAGTAAGGGGTAGCGACATGGTAGAAGTGAAATGGTTTCGACACGATGTAGCTGATGATATACCTACCGATGCTACAGAGGTTCAGATACAACAGAGGGCTCAAGCTATTATTCTACACATCATTACATCCCGTTTAATGTGCGATCATTCCAAAAATCGCGTGGACTTGAAATGGCTACCATATTTAGTCGATCTCGATCAGTGTGCCCAGTACTCATGGGGTAGCGCTGTTTTGGCGTACACCTATATGGAGGTCTCCAATCTCGCTCCTATGATGACTAAGCTTATAAGCGGATGTTTGACGCTTGTTCAGGTACACGTATAATCTATCTTGCTACTTCGACCAAATTCGAAATATGTTTTAAGTAGCTAAATTGTTTTTTTCCTATAGATTTGCTCATGAACATATCCACCTGTCGGACGGATCCAAGTCCGAAATGTTGTCTTCGATCACACACACCCTCTTGGATCTCGATATAACTTCACGTCCTTTGAAAATTAATTTTTTAATTCGAAATTTGTTTATGCTAAAATATTATTTATTCACTTGTGGGCAGATGTGTTGGTCCAAAAGAGACATCTCAGACCCCCCGACGGAATGTACGCTTTTACCGCAACGAGCTAGACATTCTAGACCCAGCTGCAGTGACCTGGACTCCATACACGTAGGATGTATTGGAGGGTCTTCCGGCTATATGTACGTCCGGTAGATATTTGTGGACTGCCATGCTTTCACTCATTTGCACTACTCATTGCGCACACCACCTACCCGATAGGGTAATGCGCCAGTTTGCAATGGCGCAGCATATTCCAGAAAACGCTCCAGTTTATACCGACGAGTGCCATGCTGTGGAAATTATAAATGCTATGGAGATATGGAATCAGCGCCATTTGTTTACGCAATTTGAGAGAGAGCCGATCACCCCACTAGAGACATAAATGCGGTGGTATTGGCATATCACGCGTAGATATGTTCTTCAAGCGTCTGTACAGGCTGTTCCCCACCATCCATACACCCCCCGTGCCCCCCTTGAGAGAAACGTTGTAAGTATACTGAACGCTGTTAATTTAACTATATTTTGAAAAAAAGATAACTAATTCTCTTTGCGTTGTACAGGCTGATGGCATTTACAAGGCGTTGGAAACTGCCGAAAAGCTCGAACAACGGCTAGATCACGATGCGCAGTCGAAAGGAATGTGCATGAACATCAAAAACATTCTACGCACAATTTTGGAAAAAAACAAATTAGAGAGGCCGAGACGTCCTTCCCCCTTATACCTCCACCTCAAACAGACATACCTCCAACTCAAGGGGAGGCACCGCCGCTCCTACTTACTTATACAGGCGGCGACCCAGAAGATGTGAAGGAACTTCGTTTTAAGAAGGCCCTTCGACGTCCCAACAACCGGTAGATTTCACCCATGGACCTTCTCAACCACCATGTATATTTGATCCTACCACCGAGATCGAGGAAGAAAAGTACATGTCCCAACGTCCGGAATGTCGTCGTCGTCATACGCCTATGGAAGTTCGTCGCTTGCGTAGATTATACGTGCATTATATTGGATATGACTATGTAATTTT
This sequence comes from Allium cepa, assembly GCA_030765085.1. Lineage (NCBI taxonomy): Eukaryota > Viridiplantae > Streptophyta > Magnoliopsida > Asparagales > Amaryllidaceae > Allium > Allium cepa. The sequence continues at coordinate 757,318,821 of CM060932.1, read as the reverse complement.
AACTGTGCTGTGTACGGTATAATTATGTATGGTATGGACATGCTTTTGTGTACTGATTGGATATGGATATTAATGATGTTTTTGTATGGTATGGACATGAGTATGATATTTGTGTGCATTGTGTATGGTATGGACTTGCTGCTATTTGTTAGCAGCAGGTTGTAGAAGGGCGATTTTTCAGAAATCGCCTGTGGTGAATTTCCAAAAATCACCCTTAGCAATTTTTGTAGCGATTTTTCAAAAATCGTCGGCAGCACTTTTCCTGCTGCTACTACCGGACAGCAGCAGATTGTTTCATATATAACAAACAAAGCACAGACCTGCAATACATAGCATTTGACAAATTTTCGAACAGCAGCAAACAACAGGACATGTTAAGTAGAAAGTAGAGTTCAATTATATAGAAGTTAAATAATACAAACATATCTACACAGCAGTAACACGTCGCTTACGATTATGGCCTAGCACATAGTACACCTGCTTGGTTTGGACGACTGGCCTTCATTCATCACACCTTTCATCCTTGTAGACCGTGGTCTTCCTGGTTGCCGTCTCACAGTCGGAGGCAAAATTTGAGGACCATTATATGCGTCCCAAAATTTTCTATCACGCACGGGATGAAACTCCAGCTTATAAGCGGCTTTGTAGCTGTCAATTGAGTACTAGCTAGACGCTAAGTCATGGTGTGCTCTATTAGCCCCACCTGTTTGCGCCAAACAAGCTGCCATTACATGAGAGCATGGTATCTTCTGCAGTATCGGAATGTTGCATGTGCACAAGCAGTTAGTGCCGTCGATTATAACTTTGTATTCATCAACAAAGTAGTGAATTACCTACCATTCAGTTTGACTAAATCGTACTAGTCTGCAGCGACGTGCTTCACTGGCTCTTTCTGCTATTTTGGCTTCCCACTTTGGAGTCAAGCGTGTCGCTAGTTCATCCGCAATTTAGCAACGCTTGCAGAAATATTCAACTGAGCGATAGAATGTTCGTGCAACCAAAGCCTTTATAGATAGTGATCTAGCTCCTTTCAATACACCGTTAAAACTTTCAGAAGCATTAGTTGTCATTACATGAAAGCGTCCTCCATCGTCTTTGCACAAAGCCCACTTTTCTTCAAAATTTCCCAGACTCCGCTTTATCCACTCATGCGCATGCCTACTTGTTGTTTTTATCTCTTCTCTGATTTCCATGTACTCGACTACCTCAGTCGCGCATGCTGCCGAATAAAATAACTCTGTCAAACGCTTATCTCTGAATCCTGCCACTTGAAAGTTGGCTTTTATAGGTCTTGCACAATAACGATGTGTGTGCAATTGTCGCCATTTTTTATGTAAAGCTTTTGGAATTCCTTTCATCCTATCGGATATGAATGTAATACAACGACCGCGAACGCTATGTATGAATTCTAGCATGCAAGAAAATACCAATCCCAAGAATCACATGACTATGATTCAACTACTGCGTATGCCAAATGATAAAGACAATCATCTGCATCTATCGCGGTTGCAACAAGCAATGTGCCTTTGTATTTACCGTATAAGTGTGTACCGTCAATACATAACAACGGCCGACAATGCGCAAAACCTATAATGCAAGGCCTAAATACTCAAAAAGCTCGATCGAACACTCCCACTTTATCATGTATCACGTGACCTACAAAGCCAGGGTTCGTTCTTTTTATCTCGTCAAAGAACTGTGGTAAAGTCGAGTACGATTCTGTACAATCACCATAAAGTGACTCCCCACCTCTATACCCACGCTAGCCAAGAACATTACGGTGAATGCTGTCAACTAGCACGGAGAATAAGGATGTTGAGGAGCGACCATCCGTGTAATTGCTTTGCGCGAGCATCGATATGTCAGATAGTATAACATGCATTTCTTTATCAAGAGGGAAAGCCGACATACCGACACAAACTCAAAGCTACTACACAGTGGCTATAATATCTTCAGAACAAATATAGAAATAACATAACATAAATCAGTCACAGACAATTCATATCACAAAGGCGGAAGAAGATATGAATAAATAACGAACACATGAAAGTGTATATCAGAGTAGTGGTCAAAAAGATCCACAATAATACAAAAGAATAGCAACACGTGCTATACAAAAGAATACAACTATGAGTCTATATCTCAAGTGTATACAACAAAAACTGCTAATCTATGTGGTTAGCCAAAAGTCAGAGTAATGAATCCCGGGGATAAGTCAAGCAGAAGCACCTGCAACATCTCGGTCTGACCCGAGTATTATTTATAAGAAAATAATAAACGGATCAGTCTAGCTATAAATATCAGATAACATGATATAAAGTAAAAGATATGGCATAAACATATAATATCCATAATGGCATACTGCTATAAGCATGCAAATGATGATCAACAAAAGATCGTTCAATTCCACAAGAATCTTCACAAAGATCCAAAAAGGGTTTCATACCCAAAACTTGTATTCACAACAAGTCAATGACACACAGATTCACCAATGCACAAAAATTGATAAATCATATCAATGAAAATCACTAAAATTGGTGAAGCATAAATTCCAGAATTCAGCAAACGAAATCCAGAAATCATAAAAAGGGGGAGGCCTATCACACGAACGGGAGCATGAAAACTCACCAACACATGTATCACACGAACGAGACGCTATCTCATGGTAGCTAGCCATTAATTTTTTACACACGAACGGCCCGAGGACCATGGGGCGCTACCCCACAAGTGTGAATCGAAATCACACTGAATCAGGGTCTAGTCTAAATCACAAACAAAGAGACATCGCACAATTGCTAGTCTAAATCACAAAAATGATCGTCATGATCATCAAGAAGTGTCAATTACAGTAAGCTAGTAAATATATGAGCTTAGCTTCATGTCACACAACCACTAGCTTAACTTAAATATTTACGAACAAATTGTAGATTTCCACTAGAAAATTGTCACAAGAAATTCAATCGAACAAGTCCAAGAATTAACCGACGAAGTAAACGCAAGCGTTTCATACCACTTGTTTTACTAAGTCGTTTATTTAGATTTCTCATACGAGTGAGGAAAAGGTTTGTATATACTAATAGATTGAAAATCGGTTTAAGAGAACGAGCTTTGTAATAAAATAGTGTTGAAATCATTTTGATGAAAGAGTTTTGATATTTACTACTAGTATTGAAACCTTTATATTTTTAAAGTGACAAGTCATAGAAATGATTGTAGAAACAATCAATCATCAAAGTTCACATTCGAAGACGTGAATTAATTCCAATAAATCGATATCAAATCCATCAAAATGGATATTCCCAAAAATTCCAATATAAAAGACATCAAAGTCGATAATAAATGAAAATCAACAAATCGGATTATCACAAATCAATTAAATTTGGAAACCGAGCAAAAAAAATGCACAAATAGGCATAATAGGCAAATAGGAGAAAATCAGTCGACTGGCCCTCTGCAGTCAGTCGACTGAAGCAGAAACATGAAAATTTCATATCCTGCAGTCAGTCGACTGACCTAAAAATCCAGTCGACTGATTGCAGGGAAACAGAGGACCCGAGCCTCTGGAATTTGCCTTCGGAAGGCCTATGTGCTACAGCCAGTCGACTGAATTTCAAAACCAGTCGACTGAATGGCACCAAGGCTGTTTTCTTAGCCTATGAAATGAAGATGCAATCTTCTCCAAAATGCAACCGGGCGAGCAACGGACACTAGGGATTTATGTCAATCGACTACCCGGCCCTATAAGCTTCACGATGCATCACCAAAAACATGTTCAAATAATAAAACTATGATTTTCATAGATTTTGGTTTCAAAACACCAAAAATTGAAATATACACCAAATAAATTCAAACCAAAATCAAATGCACATGAATATGTGTTAGGAATTCACGCCTAACAATCGAAGATAATCATAGACATAGATGTGAGATAAAAATCTCACCTTTGAACCCAAACAAATGAAGAAGAAGCTCTAAAGCAAAGGAGAATCAACCACTCTTCAAATCCAACTCAAGAAGCTTGATTCTAAGCTTTAAAAGAAGAACATTCCCAAAGTTAGGTTTAGGGATTTCTGAAATTGATAAGAGAATGAGTTGGAGAAGAAGAAGAGAAGCTTACCAATGGGTTCTTCTATTAGTTTGGAGCTAGAGTTTGATTTGCAAAAGAAAACTAGGGCTTGGAGTTTTAATTTCCTCTTCCACTCTCCATTGTTACGAAAGCTTGAATATTAGGAATTAGAAATGAAGTAATGAAGAGGAGAAGGGGTTGGGACTGAACACATAAGTGGGGTTATTGGGCTCAGCCCAAACCAAAGCCCTAAGTGAAAAAGTAGCAAAAATCAACTTACTCCAAACATATCGAAGCTTATACTCAAAAAGGTCGCAAACGGCATTTTAAACTCAATGGGAGTGGTCCCGAGTCCTAATTCGACCGTATCCAAAAAGTAGCTTTTCGGACTAAATTCCGAGTATCGATAAAATATTTAAATATAAAAATGATAAATATGCGGGTTGTTACAGACTCCCCTCCTTAAAGAAATTGCGTCCTCGCAATATTTAAGAAGAAGAAATATAGTAACAACCATAAAAGCATATTCAACACAAAAGAAGTTTGAAATAAGAAGTTCACCTCAATGAGCTCGAGAAAGTAAGTCCGGATGTGTTCGCTCGATGAACTCTCTAGATTCCCAAGAACAATCCTTAGGATTTGAAGACCATTGAACTTTAACAAGCGGAACATCTTTATTTCGAAGTCGTTTGACTTCCGAAGCAATGATACGAATAGGATGTTGCTCATAAGTTAAATTAGGCGAAACTTCAATCTCTTCCACAACACCGAGCTCAAGAATAGAATCAGAATCTCGAAGACATTTCTGTAATTGAGAAACGTGAAACACGTCATGTATGGCAGAAAATTGAGCCGGTATTGATAGGCGATAAGCCATGGAACCAATACGTTCAGTGATAGGAAATGGCCCAATATATCGAGGCGCCAATTTTCCCAATCGACTGAAACGTACAACACCTTTCATAGGTGAAACACGAATGAACACAAGATCTCCCACAGAAAATTCTAACTTCCTTCTCCGGTTATCGGCATAGGATTTTTGTCTACTCTGGCCTTCTTTCATCTTATGTCGAATAAGTTCAATCTTTTCTGTGGAATCACGAACAAAGTCTGGACCTAAAACCAGCTTCTCACCGGCCTCAAGCCAACAAGAAGGAGATCGGCATGGCCTTCCATAGAGTGCCTCGAAAGGTGCCATACCAATACTAGATTGGAAGCTATTATTATAGGAAAATTCAACAAGTGAAATATGATCCTCCCAACTTCCACCAAAATCAAGAACACATGCACGAAGAAGATCTTCAAGAGTTTGATTCACATGCTCGGTTTGTCCATCAGACTGGGGGTGATAAGCGATGCTAAAATTAAGCTTTGTTCCTAAAGCTTTTTGAAGACTCTTCCAAAATCCACTAGTAAACAATGGATCTCGATCGCTAACAATAGAAGTAGGAACCCCATGTAATTTAACAATCTCTTTAATAAAGAGTTTGGCCAAAAGAGGTACGGTTCGGTTAGACCGAGCGGGAATAAAATGGGCAGATTTAGTAAGTCTATCAACAATCACCCATAAGCTATCATGACCCGAACGAGAACGGGGAAGGCCATCAATAAAATCCATGGAAATTTGGTCCCACTTCCAAATTGAAATTTCTAAAGGTTGCAATAACCCACCGGGCCTTTGATGTTCGGCCTTAACGAGTTGGCAAGTCATGCAATGCTTAACGAAGTTAGCGATGTCAAGTTTCATTCCCTCCCAATAATAAAGTCGCTTCATATCCGCGTACATTTTACTACTACCGGGATGAATGGTAAATTTAGAACGATGAGAATCTTCTAAAACATCTTTACGAAGATCACTAATATTTGGCACGATAAGTCTACCAAATCTCCGAATGCCGCCACGAGAATCAATATCAAAGTCTTTCAAACCTTCAATATCAATTTTATCCTTAATATTTTGGCCAAGAAGAGCCAAGTCGGGATCTAGCCTTTGAGCTTCAAGAATGCGGTCTAAATGAGAAGGATGAGCCTCAAGGCTACATAGAACAAATGATGAGCATAAATCGGATACGCGGTCTCGAATCTCACAAGTGGATAAGATCTCGAGATCGTTCCATTCGGATATCATCATAGAAACAACAGCTTGTTGTTTACGGCTAAGAGCATCGGCGACACGATTACCCTTACCGGGGGTATAAAGAATATCAAGATCATAAGGAGCAAGGAACTCGAGCCAACGTTGTTGACGCAAATTAAGTTCCTTTTGAGTTAATAAATATCTCAAAGACTTATGATCCGTGTAAAGAATAATTTCTCTCCCAATAGGTAATGACGCCAAATTCGAAGGGTGAAAACAATAACCGCGAGTTCTAAATCATGTGTGGTATATCTAGTCTCGGCCGGCTTCAATTGCCTAGAAGCATAAGCAATAACACGTTCTTTTTGCATAAGAACGGCACCCAAACCAACGTGACTAGCATCGGTATAAACAACGAAATCTTGATTCCCCTCGGCAATCACAAGAATAGGAGCATCGGAAAGGAGTTCTTTTAATTTCTGAAAAGAAGTTTCACATTTGTCCGACCAAACGTATTTAACACCTTTCTTAGTCAAGCCAGTAAGAGGCACGACAATCTTAGAAAAGTCTTTGATAAAACGGCGGTAATAACCTGCCAATCCAAGGAAACTATGAATCTCTATCACACTCTCCGGTCTCTTCCAATCTTGAATCGCTTCAATCTTTGAAGGATCCACGGAAATTCCGGATTCGGAAATAATACGACCGAGAAACTTCACACAAGATTGCCAAAATTGGCATTTAGAAAATTTCGCTTTTAATTGATTACTCCTAAAAGTTTCCAATACAATCCGAAGATGCTTCTCATGTTCCGCCTCGGTTTTTGAATACACAAGAATATCATCAATAAAGATGAGAACAAATCGATCGAGGAAGTCTTTGAAAACTCGATTCATTAGGTCAACGAAATAAGCTGGGGCATTCGTTAAACCAAATGGCATAACAAGCCATTCATAAGATCCATAGCGTGTACGGGAAGATGTCAAAAGAATGCTATCATCTGCAATACGAAGCTGATGAAAACCGGTTGCCAAGTCCAATTGTGAAAAGACACTAGCACCACTAAGTTGATCGAATAGATCATCAATCCGAGGTAAAGGATATTTATTTTTGATAGTAAGATCATTAAGCTTGCGGTATTCAACGCAAAGCCTAAGTGTACCATCGGATTTCTTCACAAAAATAGCCAAAGCTCCACAAGACGAGGAACTAGAGCGAATAAATTGCTTCGTCTCCAATTCAGATAATTATATGCGCATCTCCTCATTTTCCTTATTGGACATACGATAAGGAGGACGAGTAATAGGTTGAGCTCCAGGGATAAAATTAATTCTGAACTCGATTGCTCGCTTAGGTGGTAATCCTAAAAGGGGTCAAATATGTCGGAAAATTCACGAACAACGTGAATAAGAGAAATTATATCTTCCTCATCATCATTATCGTCATCACGAGGATTTAAAGAATATAAAGATGCAACCAAGCTGGAATCCGAATCTTTAAGATTAATAGAAATCTGCTTAACAAATAGAGGATGTCGAAGATGAATAGTCCGCTCAGGACATAGGATATGAACTTCATAACGGTTAAGCCAATCCATTCCCAAAATCATTCCAAAGCCTAAATAACGCATGACATGCAAATCGGCTCGGAAAGAAAAATCACACAAAATAATCTCGACATCTTTACACAATAAACTGATTGTTGCGGATCCACCAACCGGATTCGCAATTCTCAAAGAAGTCATTAAAGCAACAACACTTAAAGAAAAGGTATCAACAAGCTCTTTAGATATAAAAGAATGGGATGCTCCTGTATCAAAAAGAACTCGAATAGGTTGATCACGAAATATAATAATACCATCAAGGATAGAATGAGATATACCTTGACCACAAGATGTGTTGCCAGGGGCTTGAGCAACATTAAGCTTTCCCTCCTTCCTATTTTGAAGTTTGGGACATATATGCATAAAATGGTCCGGGCTTTTACAATAGCGACAAGTACGAGGCTTTGAACACTTGTTCGAAAAATGGTCTTTGGAACCACAGTTAAAGCATTTCCCTTCAGTAGAGGAAAAGGTCTTTGCAACAGGAGTTGCTTGCCTCCCTCTCTTATTGGGATAAGGACCTTTGAATTTGTTTGGCCTCTTCTTGTTGTTGAAGTTTGGTTTGGAACCCACCACTTCAACATCACTTTCCCTATCCGCCTCTTCAAGACGAAGAGCGATATCAATGAGTTGGTCGAAAGGAACTTCTAATTTTAGAAGTAATGGCTTCTTGAGATTTTTTTTAAGCCATAAACAAATCTTTGGTTCTTATTCAATGGGGTGTTGATGTACTCAACTCCATATTTAGAGAGAGATTCAAAAGACGCGACATAGTCAGTCATGGAAGATTCACCTTGAACAAGGTCAATAAAACGGCGAGCCAAAGTAACCTTCTCAGCTTCTGGTACGAATTTTAACTCGAAGCGCTCTCGGAATTTCTCCTATGTGAGATCCGCTTCATTTATTTCAGCAATCAGAAGCTCGTACCAGTCTAATGCTCTTTCTTGGAGCATGCTAGAAGCCACCTGAACTCGGTGAAGATCAACGAGGTTCATGCGAGAAAAGATTCGATCGCATGAACTTAACCAAGCCTGTACTTCAATAATAGTTTCAGAACCTTTAAATGGCTTCCCACCCAGGTTGGTATAATCATTGCACAAACGTGCAAACCCAGATTTAGGGTGAGTAGGTTCCGGATTAGAACCAGCTGCTTGAGCATTCGTGACAAGGTCAAGAAGTTGCTGGGTAGTCATAAAAACTCCATCTTGGGGTGTAGCACTAGATGGTCCAGCTCTGGGACGACCAGGTCTAACCATTTCTCTTCTTTAAGAAAGAAATAAAGAAGAAGAAAAAGTTATTCTCAAGATAAATATCAAGCAATTCTTGATAGATAAAACAAGGAATCATAAAGAAAATAGGATGAATCCGTACGAAGACTCGAATTAAATCCTAAAGCACAACTCCTAAGAAAGACTTAGGACGATGATCCTTGTTATAATATTCCATATTGTTCCGAAGTTCGGCTCTGATACCAAGCTGTGACGCCCCACCTCTATACCGACGCTAGCCAAGAACATTACGGTGAATGCTGTCAACTAGCACGGAGAATAAGGATGTTGAGGAACGACCATCCGTGTAATTGCTTTGCGCGAGCATCGATATGTTAGAAAGTATAACATGCATTTCTTTATCAAGAGGGAAAGCCGACATACCGACACAAACTCAAAGCTACTACACAGTGGCTATAATATCTTCAGAACAAATATAGAAATAACATAACATAAATCAGTCACAGACAATTCATATCACAAAGGCGGAAGAAGATATGAATAAATAACTAACACATGAAAGTGTATATCAGAGTAGTGGTCAAAAAGATCCACAATAATACAAAAGAATAGCAACACGTGCTATACAAAAGAATACAACTATGAGTCTATATCTCAAGTGTATACAACAAAAACTGCTAATCTATGTGGTTAGCCAAAAGTCAGAGTAATGAATGCCAAGGATAAGTCAAGCAGAAGCACCTGCAACATCTCGGTCTGACCCGAGTATTATTTATAAGAAAATAATAAACGGATCAGTCTAGCTATAAATATCAGATGACATGATATAAAGTAAAAGATATGGCATAAACATATAATATCCATAATGGCATACTACTATAAGCATGCAAATGATGATCAACAAAAGATCGTTTAATTCCACAAGAATCTTCACAAAGATCCAAAAAGGGTTTCATACCCAAAACTTGTATTCACAATAAGTCAATGACACACAGATTCACCAATGCACAAAAATTGATAAATCATATCAATGAAAATCACTAAAATTGGTGAAGCATAAATTCCAGAATTCAGCAAACGAAATCCAGAAATCATAAAAAGGGGGAGGCCTATCACACGAACGGGAGCATGAAAACTCACCAACATATGTATCACATGAACGAGACGCTATCTCATGGTAGCTAGCCATTAATTTTTGACACACGAACGGCCCAAGGACCATGGGGCGCTACCCCACAAGTGTGAATCGAAATCACACTGAATCAGGGTCTAGTCTAAATCACAAACAAAGAGACATTGCACAATTGCTAGTCTAAATCACAAAAATGATCGCCATGATCATCAAGAAGTGTCAATTACAGTAAGCTAGTAAATATATGAGCTTAGCTTCATGTCTCACAACCACTAGCTTAACTTAAATATTTACGAAAAAATTGTAGATTTCCACTAGAAAATTGTCACAAGAAATTCAATCGAACAAGTCCAAGAATTAACCGACGAAGTAAACGCAAGCGTTTCATACCACTTGTTTTACTAAGTCGTTTATTTAGATTTCTCATACGAGTGAGGAAAAGGTTTGTATATACTAATAGATTGGAAAACGGTTTAAGAGAACGAGCTTTGTAATAAAATAGTGTTGAAATCATTTTGATGAAAGAGTTTTGATATTTACTACTAGTATTGAAACCTTTATATTTTTAAAGTGACAAATCATAGAAATGATTGTAGAAACAATCAATCATCAAAGTTCACATTCGAAGACGTGAATTAATTCCAATAAATCGATATCAAATCCATCAAAATGGATATTCCCAAAAATCCCGATATAAAAGACATCAAAGTCGATAATAAATGAAAATCAACAAATCGGATAATCACGAATCAATTAAATTTGGAAACCAAGCAAAAAAATATGCACAAATAGGCATAATAGGCAAATAGGAGAAATCAGTCGACTGGCCCTCTGCAGTCAGTCGACTGAAGCAGAAACATGAAAATTTCATATCCTGCAGTCAGTTGACTGACCTAAAAATCCAGTCGACTGATTGCAGGGAAACAGGGGACCCGAACCTCTGGAATTTGCCTTCGGAATGCCTATGTGCTACAGCCAGTCGACTGAATTTCAAAACCAGTCGACTGACTGGCACCAAGGCTGTTTTCTTAGCCTATGAATTGAAGATGCAATCTTCTCCAAAATGCAACCGGGCGAGCAACGGACACTAGGGATTTATGTCAATCGACTACCCGGCCCTATAAGCTTCACGATGCATCACCAAAAACATGTTCAAATAATAAAACTATGATTTTCATAGATTTTGGTTTCAAAACACCAAAAAATGGAATATACACCAAATCAATTCAAACCAAAATCAAATGCACATGAATATGAGTTAGAAATTCATGCCTAACAATCGAAGATAATCATAGACATAGATGTGAGATAAAAATCTCACCTTTGAACCCAAACAAATGAAGAAGAAGCTCTAAAGCAAAGGAGAATCAACCACTCTTCAAATCCAACTCAAGAAGCTTGATTCTAAGCTTTAAAAGAAGAACATTCCCAAAGTTAGATTTAGGGATTTCTGAAATTGATAAGAGAATGAGTTGGAGAAGAAGAAGAGAAGCTTACCAATGGGTTCTTCTATTAGTTTGGAGCTAGAGTTTGATTTGCAAAAGAAAACTAGGGCTTGGAGTTTTAATTTCCTCTTCCACTCTCCATTGTTATGAAAGCTTGAATATTAGGAATTAGAAATGAAGTAATGAAGAGGAGAAGGGGTTGGGACTGAACACATAAGTGGGGTTATTGGGCTCAGCCCAAACCAAAGCCCTAAGTGAAAAAGTAGCAAAAATCAACTTACACCAAACATATCGAAGCTTATACTCAAAAAGGTCGCAAACGGCATTTTAAACTCAATGGGAGTGGTCCCGAGTCCTAATTCTACCGTATGCAAAAAGTAGCTTTTCGTACTAAATTCCGAGTATCGATAAAATATTTAAATATAAAAATCGATAAATATGCGGGTTGTTACACATAAATTGTCTCTATTGCTTTGCTTAATGCTCGTCACGCTTACATGTAACTTATGTTGATGAACAACTGATCATGCACAAGCACTTGGACTGTACTAGCTGAAATATCCAAATCGGCTTTGACAAAAGACAAAATTTTTGTCACAAGAAATTTCGAAGTTGCTTGCTTATGGTTGGAATTAACTATTGGTTGACACAAGTGTGTTCGCTTGGATACTTCCGAATTTTCCACCATCCCGACTTGGATTTTTTCGAAACTATGGCATGTATTCTCCAAGGAAAATTACCTTCAACGGTGCATATGGCGGTATATTGTGTTTTGTTCGACTCTATTGGTTTGTATCAAAAAGCATGAAGAATTGACCATTCCATTAGTTTTTGAAGAAACTTCTCTTTTGTCTCAAAAACCATTCCAACACTGAAACCAGCTTGAACGCAAGAGGTCGAAAATAACCTAAAAGGATCTTTGCTTCCAGTCACTCGTTTTAACCGTACTAACATCTTCGAATCCAATCGCTAAAATAAAGAAAAAAACACTAGAAATCAAATCTATCCTTTTGAACCTGAAAGTAATTAAAATCCTAATTTGAATGCATAATGCGATTTAAATATGATAAGAAGAAAATGAATCCCCTTATTCGAAAAGATGAACCAATTTGAATCTGAAAAATATAATACCTTAGATCAAGAATGAAGGAAGACGAACAAAAATTGAAGGAAGACGAACAAAAACTGAAGGTGGCGAAATCCAAAATAGTCTTTGTTGAGACCGAAGGAGATAATGTGCCTATGCATTAGGAACGAGGTAAGTTGGGAAAGTTGGGATAAAAAGAATAATTACAAAAATTTCCTCTTACTTTGTCTAAGTTACACGATCAGCAAATATCCTTATAAACGCTGCGAAGGTTAACTAAAAGTTAAAGATCTTATTAATTTGTAACAGTGATAACAGTTAGAAATTTTAAAAAAAGAACAAGTATTGCAAAATGTAGTGAACTAAAGACATACATGGGTGAGAATGTTATATTATCAAAAGAGAATTGTAATTTGAGATCATCCTTGACATTAGAACAAATAAAGGTAAAAATTTTAGAAATAAAATTAGAGAATTTAACATGATTAAATTTAATAATGGAAAGCAAAACTTGTCAAATTTAATAAATATTTCAAAACCCTAAATAATATAATTGGCTTAGGATTTAAACCAAGGATAAACAAACCACCTCCTAGGAAATATGCTCATTATCTATCAAGTTCAGGAAACCGAATAGTGATAAAAAAATCAAATAAAAAGAATTAATATATGGATTCTATTAATTTTTACTTAGTTATGTTAGACCTTTGGCTATAAAAGCCAAAACTGAAAAGGAAGATAATTAGGTATTCATTGCACATGAATGCTGAAAATTTAACCTTACGATCAAAGCCTAAAAGCCTTGATCTATGCTTGACCTCCCATATGTAGTAAATGTCAATGAATACTTTGTACACAGCCTCACATGGCTCCTTACAGTATATTAGTCTGAAGGCTAAGCATACATAACAATGCTCAGATAAGTTTCAATGGCTTTTTGCCCTTATAAATGACCAAGGTACTAATACTTAGATATCAAGCATAAATGACCATACGAATGCTCTATAATAACTTGACCTAGAGTGGGTCAAGAATATAATGAAAACCGAGGACCATAGGTATTGCCCATATTGAAGAGTGCTATTATGACTCAAGTCAAGCCACCATGAAAGCATATGCATGCCGTAGGCTCAGCTAAAAGCAATGTTCACCAGGTTGATCTTAAATCGAGAGTGCATGCCTCCAAGTAGGACCTAAACTAAAGCATAAGTCATAAGACCGACTTCTTATCAAAAGGCGAAAGCATCAAAGTGTGCTACTATAGCGAGGCTAGATGTTGCCTCTATTTCATATACCGAGACCTCGTGAGTGTCTATATTTAAAGTAACGGCTCAAGGCAGCCATAACCAAGAGAAAAGACAAAGATTGCCTCATTTAGCATACGAGATCGAAGCTGCCACCACCTAAGACTGAGAGTGCCAAAATGTTTAACAAAGATCAATGGCTGAGATAGCCTTAAGATATATCAACAGTTCAAATAGCCTAAAACTTATATGAAGTATATGGGTCATGGCGCCCAAAGCTATAAACAGAAATGCCACATCATCGATCGTTCTCAGTTTGAAAGCAATTAGATGACGAAACATGTTCAAATCCTTGTCCCACAAGCGGGTCATATCGGTAACCCAAGAGAAAAGCTCTCCACCAATGGAATAGTTACAAGATGCCTATAAATACAAGGCGCAAATCCTCATATATGGTATGAGATCTAAACTGACCTGATAGCAAATTAACAAATTGACCATGTATAAGAATCATTTGTAAACTCATTTTAACTTTTGACTTAAGCTTTTAGATATAACTCGTTAATGGAAGACACAGTCATCCTAGACTTATAAAGCCAATATGGCAATTTGACTATGTTTTAAAGAACATCACAACAATGGATGTAGGGACTTAGCTCCCGAACCATTATAAACATTCTTGTCTTTTACTCTCCAGCACTTTATTCTCTACCACTTTTGGTCTAGGCATCTAGCCTTCGGTCGAATTACTTTATTATAAACCTTTAGAGTTAACCTTCAAAAATCTAGGGTGTTGGAAATCGCTCTAACATTTTTGACGTTAGAAGGAGGACCCAATCTTTGTTCCATTCCATTGATTTTTCTATTTTCTTTTAACTCTATTCAATATAAAAATGAAATCAAAGTCTGTCCTTAAAAAGAATCCGTAGTTAGCTGCTGTAACAACCCACCTTTTTTATCTCAGATCCGATGTTTGAACCGATACGCGAATTGACACGCTGAACAATCGCCCAAATCAACGTTGACAACCCTAGAACTGAAATGACGAGTTGTTAGGGTTTGAAATAAAATAAACATATACAGACATAGATAAATATCAGATATAGTTCTAACTAACGCTCTCTATTTTTAGAGTCTCACAGCGGAATGAATAAAATATAACACATAATCAATACCGTAATCACATCACCATAACATGTCAAAAATATCAAATATATATGTCTGAATATATATAGATACAACCCAATCTTAAGTCGATTGTTTCAAATCAAGATTAAAGGCGAAGTGCGCTTCCATTACCAAACCTTATGCCATTTCTCGAATCGAGATCCACTAAAATGGTATTTTTCATTTCCTAATGATAACTCAGCACGACCCGGGCACGATTTCGAGTGGGATATATCTATGGGATTGCTTTTGTAAGGCTCGAAAATCATCCAATTTTTGGATCGTGTTTACATTTTCGCGATCTCAGATTTGGGAATTTCTAGGTAGGCAAGGCATTGCTTTCTATCTATTATTTGTTTGAAAACCCATAGAGAATCAAAGAAATATAGTCTGGATTTTGTGTGACATTATTATGAGGGATCTGGATATGCATTCTCATAAGATCGTATTCCAGATGATGAGTATAATGGCGAAACCGTTCTTCAGGATACAAAATCAATGGCCTTTTAAATGAATTTACTGCTAGGATTTAATGTCCAATTTTTGGTGCTGGTGATTGCCAATTTTATTTTGGCAAATGGAAATATATGCGACAGTTAAGTGTACAAGTTTGTTTCAATGGGATATAGCGAAAACGTGGGAGATTTGGTGCTTCAATTTAGATACATCTCATTGGATCTTTGTAACAACCCGGTATTTCGCATCAATTGATAATCGACATTAAACGATAAATATTGTTGCAAATTGCCTATTGAAGTTTTTAAATTTGAATTAAAATTCTTTTATAAATTGTTAAAGAGATTGACGGGCTTTGAAAATTAAATAGTGGTCCATTTTCTTTATTGGGCCGTGATAATTCACTAAAGCATATAACCGGTTTCTTTTTCCCCCCTTTTATTCATTTTCGTTCGAGACCTAAAACGAATGAAAGAAAATTAATGGCGGGCCCCTTTTTTCTTCATTTATCGTTCGTCCCCTCTCCTTCATTCCTCTGCATAAGCTAGGGCGCATCAACAATGGCAGCTTCGTTAGTTCGCCGACCTGCAAAAATTAGGGCTTCGTTCGAATCCTAGGTGTCGCGACTTCGGCTTGCTCGATCGAATGATGTGTTTCGTTGCTTGCTTCTCGAATTAAAAGGTGAGTGATTCTCTTCACTCACATCTTCTTCAATCATGTGTATATAGGGTTTGAATTCCTATATTTTGTTCGTTTAAAAATTATGAATTTCGCTGTTTGATTAAGTGATAATCACGGTATTGATTATGTTGCTCCGTGGATTTCTTGCTTTGACTTTGGCTTCAATCATTTTTAACTTTGTTAATGCAACGTTGTTTAAGAATCTTGTGTCCTTCGACTTTGTCCATGTTCGTGTTCATCCCTGAGCACTTTTTGAACTGATTGTTTGACGCTGCTTCCACTGTTTCTCGTTCATCCCCACGGTATTGATTTTGACCTGCAGTTGACTTCGAAAGGTTGACATCAGTTACTTGAATTTTGGTAGTATTGCAGTGTTGTTATATGTTGCAAACTTGTGTCTTAAGTCTTGACCATTGCCTTCGTCAACCATTCATGTGTGATGATATTATCTGGCTTCGGATTTCTGGCATGTCTGGTTTTGCCTTGATTATTTTGAAACTGCTACTATACTTGACTTTGGGTTACATTCCAGTTTATCATTCTTGGTCATGCTCTGGTCATAACTGCGCTTACCTGCATATACTCTTGTAGTTTGTGTTTAAGTTTAGTCTACTTGAGTCTTTTGTGTACTTGACATATGTGCATTGTGATGTGTATACTTGATGCCTTGATAGTCTTGTTCACTGGTCGAGTTCATTTCAGGCCGGTTTGCTGTTGTATGTCATATCTGAACTGGTTTGGTTGCCTTTGCCTGTGCCTATTTGTGAATATATTTGGTTCTGGTCTGGTCATCATGTAGTTCCATATATGTACTGCCCTTGTACATGCTTCACTACATCTTCTTCTACCTGTTGCACTTGCAATGATGTTCTCCATTTCATGTTTGAATTCCTACTTGTATGCACTGATGTTCATCTGTTCATGTTGCATATATCATTGAGTTGCCATTTCATATGCTTGCGCTACTACATTTCGTATTCGTTTTGATCCACTTTGTCACTGCATATCTATATATGCTTGACCTGTTTCATTTAGTTGTACTGCCCTATGTTGTCACTTGATCTTGCTGTGACAGTGTGACTAGTTCTTCCTCCTCCATTAAGAAGTATTGTTGCATTTTAGATGTATCTTGGTCTTATGAACTTGAATTAGTAGTCTACACCTCTGGCTTTTTGTCTGAACTGTTTGTAGTCAATTGCTTTGTCTATTCATTGGCCTTGAGTTGATCCTATCTCGGGTTTGACCTTGTGCCCGTTTGTGTACATCATCACGGTAGTGGCAAGGCAGTACACGCAAGCGTGAACTGCAGCCACAGGGCATTGGTTTTATTGTTATTTCTTTCGCTTTTGATTTACGGATCTATTTCGTATTCCATATGTTGTAGTGGCGAGGCAGTACACGCGTGCGTATACTGCAGCCCTACTCGTGTTGACCTTTTAATTGATGTTTCCAATTGTTTGAATTGGTTCGCGTTATATTTACCGTTATCCGATTTCTTATTTAAGAATCGGATAGGTAAATTTATTTCTGTGACTGTCGTCTATTCATTATTTAATTATTATTGCTTCTGTGCACTAATAACTGAGTTTGAATTAGACTGACCCGAGTATTATTTTCTTTTGAATTTAATACTCGGGTCAGACCGAGTATTTTCAGGTTGTAGATATTCTGCTTTGGGATGCTGCTTGAGCTATGAAGACTTTTCATATCTTTTGGAGTTGTCGAGTCATAGTATAGGTTGATATGTATTCATGTATATTAGTCGATAATGTACTTGTATATATAACTTCCTGAGTCGACTGTTGTAGTTGTATCACATGTACCGTGTCAAATGTATTGTAACTGACATCACTTATATATATATATATATATATGAGACTTTCTGTTTCATCTGTGTTCCGCATTTATATTATCTGTGTTATTAGTTTATATTTTGTCCTAGACTATTATAGCCACTGTGTAGTAGCTTTGAGTTTGCATCGGCATGTCGGATTTCCTCCTGAAATAAAATGCACGTTTTTACTATCTGACATATCGGTGCTCGCACAAGGAAATTACACGGATGGTCGCTCCTCAACAGCCTTATTCTCCGTGCTAGTCGACAGCACTACACCGTAGTGTTCTTGGCTAGCGTGGGCATAGAGGTGGGGCGTCACAGCTTGGTATCAAAGCTTGGGGTTTAGGACGAATATAAAACATAACTTAGATGGAACATGTGTTACAACTATTTGTCGATGTTTTATCTCACATCTTTATCTAAGATGATCTTTGATTTGTTAGGTATGAATTCCTAACTCTTATTCACGAGCATTGCTGCTATTCTCTGTTGCACTTGCTCATTCGAGTATGCACTGCTAAGTATCCTTGTGTATATGCTATACCAAGTTGCATATTGCTGCAACTCGTACCCACTTCGATTTGAGCTCGCATTGTTTATTCGAACTGCTGTACATATGTATTCTTGTCTCTGATTCGTGTACTTGATGCAGTCTCCATACAATTGGGTTTTGGGTATCAATCTTTGAGACAAATTGCATTTCAATTGTCGACTCTGTCTGTTTATCCATGATTTGTTGGTTTTCATGTGCCTCTCTCTGATAGTTTTAAAATTTCTTTGGTATAAAAGAAATTATCTTAGACTTTGCCTTGTCGATATGGACGTTGACTTGACTTTTACTTTTGTTAGAGTCATTCATGCATTTATGCTCGTTTTGCTTTGTCTTTCCAATTGTTGATCGATTCTTCTTTTCCGGTTAGTTGTTATCACCTTTGTCGACTTTGATAGCTTCTATTTCAGAAATTTTTGGGTATTCCTACCTTGATGGATTTGGAATCGATTTCTTTGGATTCTTTTCACGTCTTCATATGTGAATTCTTGTGATTGATTGTTTCTACAATCATTTTTGTGATTTGTCACTTTAAAAATATAAAGGTTTCAATACTAGTAGTAAATATCAAAACTCTTTTATCAAAATGTTTTCAACTCTATTTTCAATATCAAACTCTTTTCCTAAACCGTTTTCCAATCTATTAGTATATACAAGCCTTTACCTCACTCGGATGAGAAATCTAATTAAACGGCTTAGTAAAACAAGTGGTATGAAATGCTTGCGTTTACTTCGTCAGTTAATTTTTGGACTTGTTCGATTGAACCTCTAGTGACAATTTTATTAGTGAAGATTTACAATTTGTTCGTAAATATTCAAGTTAAGCAAATGGTTATGGGACATGAAGCTAAACTTTTATATTCACTAGCACTAGTACAAAACTGGTCTGTTGCTTCGTATCATTTGTGTCGGTTGCAGTTAAAACCGACACTAATATGGTTATTTACGTCGGTTCCTAATTAACAACCGAAGAATTTGAGTAATGGGAGTAGAAGAAAATTTAAAAAATTAAATTTGTGTCGGTTTTTTTAACTTTGGACGCAAATGAGTCGAGGCTATATACTTACTTGTATCGGTTTATTTTGCGGTCAGACACAAATAAACAAATTTGTGTCTACTATTATTTGAACCGACACAAGTATGGGAGCCACACTCTAATTATTACTCCCGCGAAACTAAAATTTTGGAGGGAAAAAAGAAATTGCTGCCACCTGTTTCACTACGTTCCCACTAAATTTTCCTTACCCGACCCGTCTTTTCCTTCTTCCCCACCAAAAGTACTTCGGTACCAAATAAAGTAAAAAAAAAAAAATCGCTCGCTCCTGTTTCACTACGTTCCATCCGCGGCGTCTGCTCCAGTTTCTCCTTTACGCAGCTTCTACAGCATATCCCCAAAACCCTATACCGAAGATTATTTTGCTATTGGGGAGGTAATCTTTAGAGATTCTAGTAAAACAACGTCATATTGATGCATTACTGTTTTAGATTTAAAATAGCGTGAAAGTTCTAGTAATTCATAGATAATACCTAAACTAATATTGGTAAAAGTTTTAACTATTCATTTCGTAGCTTGGGAGAAAAGCTGGAAAACAACTGTTAAGTAAATTATGTACAAATTATTCTGTTTTTCGATCTTGAAACTTACTAATATTGCAAGGTTTTAAATATTAAAATTGGAAATTGTATAAAATGTTACTATTGCAATTAAACTTGCCAATTTGTCATACGGTGATGATAAGATCAATAAATGTAATATTATAATTGGTTCAGAACTTCAAATGCTATAAAAGTTAGAAATGTCAGGAAATATGGATATTGAACTATTTTGTTTCTAGATTATATTTTAAAGGTTAAGGAACATGAATATTGAACTATGTGGACTACTGATTATTAGTCCGTTGGTTATTTTGGTACTACAAGATTACTTGAGCTGTATATTTGATTCCTATAGCGTTTATGTTAGACACATATACTTTGGCTTGCCTTGTGTATACTCATTACATAGTAAGTATCAACATAATGATAATGCAATATACCACCAGAGGGCCTGTCCGCCCGTGGATAATACACTGCAAAACTTGCATTTACTAGTAGCGTTGCAAACATTATTTTGTTCGGCTAAGGAATAAGTTTAATAATGTGCATACACTAAGCCTATTTCACGTTGTGTTTACCTGAAAGCACTACAAATTATTTTTGACACATTTTTTGTTTTGCGTGCAGTAGTTCCGTGTTCCATACTATGATATCTGGAGTAGATAAATCCATCTTTTCATGACTTTCATACTGCATTGTGTTTTCACCATTTTTCCATTTTTTTTCACACCTGCGACTATATTCGAACCTCATGTCATTTTATGCATTTCAGACTTTTTAACCCCTAATTAACCTTCCTACCTCACCACATCATTTCGGTTAACCCTACAGCATTCATGTATCATGTGCTCGTGAAATTCTCCACCCATTCGTTCAGAAAGTGGAGTGGCCTTAATCAGTATGTAATCATTTTTTATCATGCATTTCAAGCACTTATGGTTAATTTTTTATCCATAACCCTATACATATACATAATATTATGATTAAGTATGTCGAGCTATAATTTATTCTTATGTCATTAATACTTGTAATAAGCACTA
This sequence comes from Allium cepa, assembly GCA_030765085.1. Lineage (NCBI taxonomy): Eukaryota > Viridiplantae > Streptophyta > Magnoliopsida > Asparagales > Amaryllidaceae > Allium > Allium cepa. The sequence goes on along the minus strand of CM060932.1, from coordinate 757,297,611 downwards.
GTAATAGTCAAGTTGCTTTTCCGAACTACAAATGAGAAGACCTTTCTAAATGAAACTTTTATGCGTAGAATCTTGACTGATATAATCGTCTGTTGGAGAACGTTTCTGCATTTCCACATCTTGTGACCATTGACTCAGTTGCTCCATTATTGTAATTTAACATATATCAGATCACCGTACCAACTTTTTATTGTTAATTAATGCATTCTTCAATAACTTCTCTGCAGGAACTTCTCTTGCCGTGACTGTGACGCGCTCTGTTGACAGCAATTCCGAAACATTGGGAACCTGGTGTTGGACAGATACTGAGCATACTGGACAGGCATGTTTATTTCAAGTATTTTTACCATTTCAAGTCATATATGATCCTAGCTGTGGAAAGCATCACTTGAGGGGAGTAAAAATTTCTAGTTGGCACATTTGTTTTTCCATTTTTGATTTCAGTTACCAAAGAGGCTAAATGATGCTTATTAGTAATTCCGAAAGAGGGGAAAATGATAGTTTTGACAGCCACATGTGCATTAGAACAGCAGGAATGACATTCGTGTTTAAAAAAAATCATAAAAATAACAGCAGGAAAATAATGAAGTTCATAGTAGTTCAATTCTTGGAAAGAATCTCTGAGTTCTGTCTTTATGCAGATGGCAAGTGGCATGTCGGACTGATCGCATCAAATTGGAGCCAACAAGAAGGTTAGGTCCAAGATATTGGTGGTTATTTTGGAGTAACAATGTTCACCCTTGAAAGCATTTTTATATATTTATATTTTATATTCATAGGTTATCCATGATAAACAATATAAAACACATTCATTATAGGTAAATGAAATGCTGTTGTGTTCTTTTAGGAAAGAAAAGACCTCCTTGTCACTGTTTGTTCATTTCACAATAATATAATGTTGTGCATTGTCTGACATAAATTCAGACAAAACAAAGAAATTACGTTAAAGAAATAGGATAAACTTCATAACCCAAATAGATAATAGCTGTTAGCAGTACTTATTAAAATTTTATTTAATAAAACGATCAATTCATTGTGCTCGATCATCGGTCAATTTGCATGTTTAGCTATTCACTGTAAACGTTATATGATGACTTAATGAATGTTTAGCTATTCATCAAAAAACACTTATAAATTGTCTAGATTTTGAAATCGTTCTCCATTAATATATGATGACTTAAAGAGGGGTTGGATCGATAAATACTAAACATCTGTTTGAAGTGAAAGACAGATTACTTTTGATCGATTTTTGAGCTTCTATTTTGGATTGATACCATACTCATTAGTAATAAGTGCATCTTGGAGTAACTGGAAATATGCATATTTCAGTTAGAAAATAAAACTTATTTATGACAAACATGCGTTCATAAAATTCTGTCTTTCACTTCTGATAACAGTATAAGAAATTTATGAACACATGTTTTTCAAAAATATCTTATGACAAACATGTGTTCATAAAATTCTGTCTTTCACTTTTGACACTTAAGATAAAAAAGATATATACTTGTTTTTCAAATCAAAAGTTATGATTTTTTTTTTCAAAATACACAACTGGTTGCAAGATAAAAAGGTATTTATCCTAAATCTAAAACTGATGCTTCAATTGAAGCTTCACCAAAGCACTCTTCACCAAATGCCCATAGACGCCACCATACTGCTCCAGCTCTGACCAAACTCTGGTTAGAAGTCGGTGACATTCGCCCCTGGTGTTTCCCCTAGGTGAGCACGCCTGATTCACCCCCAGGGCGGCGTAGTTATTCTTAAAACACATGCAACCCAAAACGATAGTGCAACCTATTTCAATCTAAAAACACGCGAACTACTCATTGGAAAAAACTTGTTGTAATTTTCCTGTGTTCTCTGACTCCCTACGCTCCTCCAACTCTGACGCTATGGTCCACGACCTCCGCTATCGCCGTGAATTGCTCAAAAACTGATTTCTGATAAACTCTGAAATTATTATTGTCTAGGCCACTAAAAATCATTATTCGACCATAAAACATCATGGTTTATCATGACAATCAAACCCATATAATCAAAACTTAAAATGGTGATGTTCGAAAATTTAAGTTTTATTACCCCTTTATAGTAAATTAAACAATTCTGGGTGTATATGCTACTGTTTGAGCTGATACAATTTTTAAAACATACTAGAGGCATAAACAACAACTTCCATGTTAAATTCCAATCTTAAAACCTATTAGGATTTGAGTTATTGATTTTTGAATTCACAGTGATTGAGTATTTTTGCACTGTGTTGAATACTCAGATAACAAATAATTATTGTCGGTGATTTTTATTCGAACCATATTTCAGGATTTTTAGTTCACAAATGATAAAACACAACCAGATGTTCATATGTGGATATATATGTTTGAATCCAAAGTATACACGATCATGAAATAGATTTGAAAAGGAGCATAGGTGGAGTTTACTCACAGATTATCTACTTTCTTCTCTTCTCAGGTTTTAAAAGTGATTTTGTTTTAATCAGTGAACTCCTCTTTGAATTTAGATGTATATATATAGTTGAGTTTGTAGTAGATGTAATACACGCGAGCCTCTGCTTTCGTACGCACGAAATCGCAGTCTATTAATTTGATAAGAATGGAATGTTTTCCTTTGTACAAGGCAATTAATGCTCAAGATTTGTTACAGTAATACATATGTTTTGTTGGCCTTATCACCTAATACTAAGGGCAGTGCATGGTTCATCTCTACTACAAGATATTCATGTGATTCTTGTTGCCTAGTTTCTTTCGGCCAAAAATGGTATACTTTGCAGGCTTTTGTCTTACTTCCTTTCTTTTCTTGGTGATGGCTTCTTTCTTTTTTAAATAAATGCCTAAGCTTCATTTCAGGATTCCTATATTATGCTGCCTTGTTCAACTCATAAGTTTTTTATCACTTCATATCACTATTCTTCTTTGTCAAACTATATCTATAGCTGTGCATTGTTCTTGGCTTCTTATTTCTTTTCAAATTAAATATCTAAGCCATATTTCAGGCTTTTTATGATGTTGCTTTGTACAAATTCCCAATTTTCCTAACTTTATGTCAGATTTTCTTCTTTTTGTAAGATTTTTGTTTGATTTTCCTCTCATTTCATTCTTATTTTATTAACATACACACTACATATTTTTGGATTTATATGTAATGTATATAAACAAATCTAGAGTAGAACTTTGCTGCACGAAGTACAATTAATTGTAATTAAGCCGATTAGCTTCTTTCTATAAGGCCATGTATCTAAGAGTAATACACAAGGCTATTATTTTTCATCTAAATGTAGTTCACAAAATCACACAAGGTAAGGGTTTAAAAAAGACCTGAACATATTTATGCTAAGGGGCTAACTGGTTGCAAGAGTCGAAAGGTTGAATGTAATTACAGAATGCGAGGAATTTTTTTTTTATCCGCCCAAAACAAGTTTAGAGACGACAGTCATTGACTGACCAATTTATGTTTTGAACAAAAAAATAAAATAAAAATCAACTGGATATAAAAGGCAATCCATAATAACGAATACCCATTCGATTACATTGAGAAACATTTGTTGTTTCAATAGCGAAGAAAATTATTAAGCAATCATTGTTATAAAATGAACTTAGATAGGATCCAAGAATAAAAACAATTACATAGGATAAAACGAAACTAATTAAATCTGTATGAACTCCACACATTCAGCTATTGAAGGAATCATGCCAGACTGAAAGGATTGCTGAAAGGATGAGAGCTATTGAATTTTGAGTTAGAACTTCAAGCACACCAATACCATTATTGAGCTCACTAATCAATTGTTTTCCAGTGCTTGTATTTGGGATGATATGTTTTTGTAAGGAACCCAAACTAAGGAGCAATCTTTGTATACTCTACAGGAAAAATCAATTTAAGCCTGAAAACTTCACCTTTATATGAAGGCCGAGATGGACCGAGAATCATATCATTAAAGTATCGCAATATTACCCTCAGATGGCGATGCATTTTTAATTCCATAAGCTAGTTCACTTAGTTTTCTATGGGGGCACTTGTTGATTCTTTGAAAAAAATTGGCGTTTTCCATTCCAAGATATTCTAGAACTTTGATGATTTCCCTTTCAATGAAACAAAATTTAAGAAAAAGCTAGGAAAATTTATTTTTTTCTCCTCTTGTTCGTTCCTTCATGGAAACGTTAATATATTCACTTATTTTTTCTTCGCAAAAGGAAAACACAAAAGAATCTGTATAAAGTGATCATGCATGCATAAGAATATTCATAGAAACGTTATTATATTCACTTATTTTTTCAATCTCTTATGTGGAAATTATTTTTCATGAGTCAACCAATTTAAAATGAATATTATTATACCATAAAGTTCAAATAAATTCATGTTAGCTATAAATTCATATTGCCATAAATTAATTGGTTTCCAAACTGAATTCCAAACCGAATTCCAAAACATTTTTGGCTATACCTGCACATCTTATCTGTAATACAAATTTAGTCCACCTTTGAGGGATAATTGAATGAAACACTTATGTTTTTTTTTTTTGCTTATGTAGTGCATCTCTAGCAATTTCACATGGATCGTAATTGGATGTATAACGTGAAACGTTGCGATGATGAGTTCTTGGAAAAAATGGAAGGATTCATCAAATGTGCGTTGGATGATCAATTGACAAGAAGAGAGGAAACTATTTTTTGCCCTTGTAGACGTTGCCAGAATAGAAGGAGATTTCGTAACATTGATCAGATCAGGGATCACATAATTCGGTATGGGTTCAAGCAAAATTATACACGGTGGATATGGCATGGTGAAAGCATAGTTAGTGCACCTAGTTCTAGTAATCATTACAATGATGAGGATGATCAGGAATGTAATGTGAATTATGAGGTAACTGATGAGAATGATGATATCGACCGTGTTAATGAGATGTTTGATGATGTTCAAGAACATTTGATGGAAGAGCCAAAGTTGTACGAAAAAATATCAGTTGATGCTAAGAAGCCTTTGTATTCTGGTTGTGCTAAGTTTACAATATTGTCTGCTGTGCTCAAGCTTTTCAATTTAAAAGCAAAACACAGGTGGAGTGATAGAAGTTTTACATCATTATTAGAACTTTTAAAAGACATGCTACCAGAAGGTAATGAGCTTCCTACTTCTAATTATGAGGCAAAGAAAATTATGTGCCCAATTGGCATAGGGTACAAAAAGATACATGCATGCCCAAATGATTGTATATTGTATCGAAATGAATATGAGAGCTTGCATGAGTGTCCTAAGTGTGGATTATCCCGTTACAAGTCACGAGAAAATGTTCATAATGGCTCAGATCAGAAACGGCCTCCAGCAAAGGTTTTATGGTATTTGCCCATTATACCAAGATTTAAACGTTTATTTGCAAATAAAGAAACTGCAAAAAACTTAAGATGGCATGCAGATGTGAGGAAGAATGATGGATTACTAAGACATCCAGCCGATTCTCCACAGTGGAGAAATATTGACACCATGTATTCTAGTTTTGGCGAAGAAATAAGAAATCTCAGACTTGGTCTTTGCACAGATGGCATAAACCCATTTGGCAACCTTAGCAGTCAACATAGTACTTGGCCAGTTCTTTTGGTGATTTACAATCTTCCACCTCACTTGAGCATGAAGCGCAAATACATTATGTTGTCTCTTCTGATTTCGGGGCCACGACAACCAGGAAATGACATCGACGTTTATCTAGCTCCTCTTATTGATGATCTAAAACTTTTGTGGGATAAAGGTGTGCGCGTATTTGATGCATATAGTAGAAATGAATTTACATTACGCGCCATGCTTTTTTGTACCATAAATGATTTTCCCGCATATGGTAACTTGTCTGGATATAGTACAAAAGGTGCTAAAGCATGCCCAATTTGTCAAGACGACATGGTTGTTGAGCGCTTGCATTTTTGCAAGAAAAATGTATATATGCATCATCGTAGATTTCTCCCTAGCGATCATCGTTATCGTAAAAAGAAGAAACCTTCCAATGGGGAGATAGAAAGCAGAGTTGCTCGTTTTCCATTAACAGGAATTGATGTATATGAACGGATCAAGGATATTGAAAATGTATTTGGCAAAACCTTTCCTCTTCAAGAAGGCACGTGGAAGAAAAAATCTATATTTTGGGAACTTCCATATTGGAAACATTTACAAGTTAGACATTGTCTAGATGTAATGCATATAGAAAAGAATGTTTGTGATAGTATCATTGGAACACTTTTGAATATACCTGGTAAGACAAAAGATAGTGAAAAAGCTAGGCAAGATATGTTGAAAATGGGTATTTGAAAGGAGTTAGCACCAGTGGAGAAAGGTAAACGTATCTATTTGCCTCCTGCATGCTATACATTGTCCAAAAAAGAGAAAACTAGCTTATGCGAGTGTCTTCGTGGTGTCAAGGTTCCATCAGGTTATTCTTCAAACATTAGCAGTCGTGTATCAATGAAGGATTTGAAATTGATGGGCATGAAGTCCCATGACTGTCATGTGTTGATGCAACATTTGTTGCCGGTTGCTATTCGAGGTATATTGCCTAAGCATGTTAGACATGTTATTACAAAACTTTGTATTTTTTTTAATGCAATTTGTAGTAAGGTGATTGATCCTGATATGTTGGATGATCAACAAGCTGATGTTATTGTCACTTTATGTCAATTTGAGATGTATTTTCCCCCTTCATTTTTCGATGTTATGGTGCATTTGATTGTTCATCTAGTAAGAGAAATCAAGATTTGCGGTCCTGTTTTTATGAGGTATATGTATCCGTTCGAAATGCACATGGGAACTTTAAAAAGAAAAACAAAGAATAGATATAGACCTGAAGCTAGTATCGTAGAAGGTACCATTGCCGAGGAGGTTGTTGAATTTGTCACTCAATACCTAACTGGCGTTGAACCTATTGGACTTTGCAAGTCTCGACATGAAGGGCGACTTGGTGGTCAAGGCATAATGGGGTTTACATTGATGTCAATTGGCGATGATATGTTTCACAAAGCCCACCTACTTGTTTTACAACACCTTAGTGAGGTCCATCCTTATTTGGAAGAGCACATGACAATTCTAAAGTCTCAAAATCCTTCAAAGAATGAAAGATGGTTGACAAATGAACATAACCGCTCGTTCGTCATATGGTTTAAAAATACGGTAATGACTCAATTGTCTCAAACAAATCATAATGTTTCTGATACAATAAGATGGTTGGCGTATGGGCCTAAATTTCAAGTTAGCTCTTATGAAGTATACGCTATTAATGGATATGTCTTTCATACGAACCGTCAAGATGAAAAGAGCAAAATGCAAAATAGTGGAGTAAGTGTCGTAGCATCTTCAAGAGAATTTGCTAGTGCTAAAGATAACAAACCAATAAATGCGACAATGTCATATTACGGGGCAATTGAGAATATTTGGGAACTTGAATATAAAGACTTCACAATTCCTCTATTTCAATGTAAATGGGCCGATAACCATCGTGCTGTACAAGTGGATGAACATGGATTCACACTTGTTAACTTTAGTCGAGCGAGTCATGATAACGATCCACTCATCTTGGCATCTCAAGTGAAACAAGTTTTTTATGTCACCGACCCAGCTGATCATAAATGGTCTGTTGTCCTTCCTGGAAAAAGACGCATTGTTGGGATCGGCGACGTGATAGATGAAGAAGAGTATAATCAATTTGACGAGAATCCACCTTTTTCTAATGGCTTAAGTATATTAGAAGAAGAAGTCGATTTAAATGCAAATTATGCACGTTCTGATCACAATGAAGGGGTTTGGATAGCGGGGTAAGTTTTCAACCTTCTAATATTGTCACCATTTTACTTAATTTTTTTTTTAACCTTCTAATACGATATTTATTCAAAAGTATAAAAGTAGACATAAAATCCTTGCACCTGTCTGATAACATCACCAATCACTTTATTTTGTGAACCAGGTACTTAATCCTGGTCATCTATTTTCTTCTCATGTATGTCACCCAACATCTTCACTTGAAACATACTTACCGGTATACCAAAATACTATCCATCAGTGCAAATTCACATACATGCATGACGCAATAGTTGAGTTCTTATTGGAAAAAAAATACCTAAAAATGATTAATATAATAATACTGACTGGTTATTCATGACGAAGAGTTCATATTTTTAAAACGATTTGATAAAAATTCCCATGGACCAAAAACAACATATGAGTGGCCAGACGGGAAACGACAGTACTATTACTAAAGTAAATTATTCTTTTAATTAATCCATTATTTTATTTTACTAGTACTTCACTGCCTTATTTTAAAGTCATAGCTGCAAGACTCAAATAGAAGCAGACTTCCCTCGTAAATTATGGCGTTTCTACCTAACAGTATCCCACTACAGGGTTTCATATTTATGTGTCTAACTATCTCATGTTTGTAATTTTAATTTTACAGTCGAAATGTTTTTGAAGTGATTATCAAGTCTCAGACTAATATATGTTCATGCAGAATACAAAATCCAAGAAATCATTACCATAATCATATCACACGTTTATAATGAATGTCACCATAAACACCAGCCTAAATTCTGTCAAACAACAATATATAGAAAAAAGACATGGAGATCTCTTCAAGCAAAAGAAAAGCCACTGAAAACAGCATATGGAATGATATAAGTTGAAGATAGCATTAAGAATACTTTCCCATGCATTTCATGTTTTTTTTTTTTTTTTTTTTTTTTTGTATCATGTTGTATGCTTTTACTTTGTAGTAGGCATTTAAGTCAAGTATAATTTAATCTAGTTTCTATGTTAATTTTTTTCATTAAGGATATTGGATGTGCCATTAGGTCTCTTGTTTTCATACTAACATTGAGTACACATTCAATGATTTCTTTAAGAATTGTTGTTTTCCTCAAATTTTTTCTTATGTAAGAATGTTATACTGCCATTTAAAAACAGCCATGAGTTAATGATGTACAGTTAGCAAAATTGACTAGTGGATGTTATAGTCTAGTGCAAAATTGACTTTAATTCGAAATTGGTTATACATGTGTTGCTTGATCTTTGTATCCGGATCATTAACCTGAGATAGCAGATTAAAATAAATAGCAGGATGATACGTGCTTTACTGAATTGAAGTAAATAGCAAGGTGATATAAGTGTCAAGCATTATGTTATTGCAGGTTTCGGAAGTACTTGCTGCAAGCGTGCTTCCGATGTATCATTTATATCAATGTTTTTCATTTCCTCATCTAGTGTTTCCTGTTCAATTGCATGTGTAGTCTTCTGCTGCATTTCTTTTTTTTCTTCAACTTTTGTACCGACCTAGGATCTGGAAGCTTATCTTGGTGGCTTTGATTTATCTCAAGATTTAAACAGAAATAAAAGAGATAATTGCTGTTTTTTTAATTGCTATCTACATGTATGGTCTTTCGCATGATATCTACATGTTTGATTGCTGGATTTTTCTTCTTTTGCATGAAATATGTTATAACTTTCGGATGCTCATATGTGATATAGGAATAATGGAAATACAACCATCTGAACACACTAAAGAGCAAAACAATTCTGCTCCCGTTTCACAACCATCATCTAAGAGGAGGCAAAGAGGTCCAACAACCGGAAAGAAATACAGAACACCCGAGCCAAAATTCATTGAGTGGTGTGATAATGGAAAACCTATTGGAAAATGGATGAAGTCTTTTAAGGCGTACGTAGGCGATACAGCAAGATCTAGAATTGATATCAATATCAAAGATTGGGCTAGCGTTAGTCAAGGGCTTAAGGATACCATCTGGGAAGACATTAAGGTGTTATACATTAATTTGTTCCCTTGTTAAATTGTCAGTTGGATCCTTTGTGTTTGGAGTCATGGACCTCTTTCATTGTTTATCAGATTTATTTTTACTGCTTTGACGTTGTTGTTTTTTTTTTAATCTCAGATTGAGTACCACATCGACGAACAAATGAAAAAGAATGTGTTAAAAATTGTTCAAGGAGCATGGAAGGATTTTAAAACAAAATTGGTTAGTGGTTGGATTACGAAAACCAGAAAGCTTCCAGAAAACCATAAAGAGCCATACGAATTTTATGATGGTGTAACAAAATCACAATGGGAGACCTTTAAGAAGTATTGTGAAATTGAGGAGTTTAAGGTATGTTTTTTAATGCCATATCCACAAGTCACCAGCTATTTCATTGATTTTGCAATATGAGAACCATATCTTCATACATTCGGCTTTGCGAGAAATTAGATTCGATCTACTCCAATTCCCAAATAGCTTTCAAAATTTATTCCACCGGCATATTAATTTGATTCGATCTACTCTATTGTGTCGCCTGTGTTGCGGAGGATATATTTCCAAATGGTAAAATTTAGATTTGTTTCAATTCAGTTTTTCAACTTCAAAATTTACCTGATTTGATGCTTTCAACTGGTTTGGATTTAGATCCGTCTCAAGTATTACTTTTATGAATCTCTAATAAAAAAGTAGAGGAGATCGGAGCATTTAGATGTGTCCGTTATACATTTTAAAACCTTCTGTAACTGAAATATTGACGTTGGGGTCTCTAACTTTTGGTCGGAGTCGGCTGTTTTTCATGTGGAAGTCTCTAATTTTAACGGTTAAACAAGAAGTTGTTCGAAATAAACATTGAGACTTGTACATGATTGGTATGTGAATATTTGGATAGGCGTGTCGAAGATGTGAACTTGTACTTCATGCCTAAAAAATAGGGCCTTATGTATATTGATAGTTTGCCAAAATTGTATTCAGAGTACTAATTCAGACATATATCATTTTCAGTTGTAGAGCACTAATTATTTGCATTAACAGGCATTAAACTTTTAAATAACGGAAAATGACTATTTAGCTCACAAGTCACAACATGTGAGAAGGAAGAATTAGGACAAATCACATGAAGCTAGCAATCCTTGTATAAGTCACAACATGAGTAAATCAAAATTATTTTATTGTTCTGATATGATGAAGTACATAAATGGTTGAATCAAGAGTATGTAGTTTGAGTCGGATTAGTTTTTGAAATTTTCTCTTCTAATATCACTTACTTAAGGCGGACTATAAATCATTTGATTTACTCACTAAGTTTTTTTGACGATTAGGTGGTAGAATGACATGGTTACTTATGACTGTTTAACTAGTGATGTAAAGGCCACACCACCCTACACTCACGGAAGACCATTCTATTTCTTTATAATTCATAAAATTTACAGAACTCATGTAATTATTTTCAGCTAAACTTTGTGGTTTATGCTGCAAATATCTGTAGTTATAGTTGTAAATTTTCATTTACAAATGCAGTTTTTGACTGCAAAAATTTGCAGTATTAACAGCAAATTTTCACAAAACATAATTACAGAAATTTCTCGCAAAACCCGATTTTGAGAATTCTAAAGTTAACATAAAAGGTATTAACATGTGAACACACACTACTTATGTTTCAATGTGAAATCTTAGGGAACATATATTTATGTACATTGTGTACTATAAAAGAAAACTGATATATATGTAGTCATACCAAGATATGATTCTGTCATATGTTGTCCTAAAAATATATACAGATAACTAAATCAGTTAGAATTATTGTGATGATCTATCAGTAAATTTGCTTTGATTAAAAATTATAGTGGAATCGCTTTGATTAAAAATAAAGACATATAAATTATAGTGGAATCGCTTTGATTAAAAATACAGTGAAACAAAGCCAAGTTTGTGACCACTTCAAAGACTTGTACATAGATGTGGTCCATAAAAGAGTTTATTCTACTTGTGTTCATCTAACTGTTAAAAACAAAATAATGACAAAAAAGCTCCAAAATTATCAAATACTAAAATTTAAAAAAAAATTAATATATCATTTATGTATTTGTGTTCATCTTCCATTTTCTTTTAATGTAACCGATTTGATTTTCCAGTTTTCGCGCTAAATTTCAAAAATAATAACATATCCTTCCTCTCTAATTTTTTTGATATTTACGCTAGAATTGTTAATGTCATAAAACAGCTAATAAGTGAGAAGGCTAGGAAGAATCAGGCATGCAACGAACATCCTCACTATTTAGGACAAGCTGGGTATGCGGGAAAGAAGGCTAAATGGATAACTGAAGGCCATAGTTCTTCTATCACATTGCCAGGTGGACCTGCTATGGATCGGAGTAAAGATTGGATTTTGGCACGATCAAAAAAAGGAACTGATGGAAATTATGCCATCCCTAATGAGAAAACTAAGATGGTTGCAGATAAAATGGTATGACAAGTTTCCATGTATATTACCACTTTACATGTTTTAAACTGAAAACACACACTGCCCAACATTCCTTATTTGAAATTACTAATTTTAAGCATCAACACTTGTGGACCAAAGTTGCAAAATATTACAGCGGGAAGATCCCTGTATGAGTACTTTAAAATGCCTTGTTTTTGCAAATTTTTAAACTAATTTAGGAGACATCCTTAATAGTTTTTTTTTCTTTTAATATTTTATAACTACTGTATGCGTGAGTAATACTCGAAAAAAGGGGTTTGAAAGATTTATAATTGACTGAAAAAAATGGCTAGAAATATGTTGTTGTTTTCATTGTTATTGAGTTTGATCAAAATTGAGTTTGATCAAAATTTACTTAGAAAATACGTTTAGAAAAAACACGGGAGTTATATAGTACAATTCTCCTTACAGTTTAGAAAATACGTTTAGAAAATACGTTTAGAAAAAATATCCTAATATCCGTGCTCATAAATCTTTCAGCCAGGAGATGTGCTTACAGTTTCAATAACCCAAAAAGAAGGGTCTCGTCTGTTTTCTGTAACATTGGTTGCTGGATCAATTGGATACATATCATTGGCATATACTAAATGAGGTGAAGTTCCAACAAAAACAGATGTATGTGCAATTGGTTAACGAGGCCAAATTAACTCAGAGTTGAGTTCTGTTTACAATTTTGCATGTGCAATTGGTTAATTGTTTACAATTTTGTAGATAATTTCTTGCGGGCATGGACTATGAGAACTCATGACATGTACATGACACACACCATGGAAATTCTAATGATTTATAAGTGTGTCTGGATGTAGAAAACCAAAATTCATGTAGGGTGTTTATATTACATGAACAATTGTCATGTGCTGCATCTTAATTTATTTATTTCTGGTTGGCAGAACGATTGGAGAGGAAAAGCCATTGAAGGATCATGGGTTCCAGATAGGCATGATGATGTCTTGAGTCGTGCTCTTGAAAAAAGAGAGCATTCCGGTCGAGTTAGAGGGATTGGTGGGACGGTGGGTATAAAAAACATATTTGGAGAGGTAGAGAAAAGGAAAGGGCGAAGCGGTGTAATATCAGCTGATGAGTTGTATGTTATCACTCAGGAAATAGAGGCTAAAGTGAGCCAAAAATTGAGACAAGAGATGAGTACAATGGTTCAAGAGCAGGTTGCAAACATTCTGAGCACGATGAATATGCCTAAGGATGTGGAGATCAACAACACACCATTAACTGATCATCGTAGTAGTTGTCAATCCACGCACCCGAGCAAATTGCAATATGCAAACAAAACTCAAGAGAGGGATCCCTATGCAGACTTGCAGGTAAACAATTTAAAGTTGAGTTTATAAACGTATATGATTTTATGTATTTGACAAATGCTAGTGAAAAATGTTGATTGTGCACTTGTCATTTTAGAAACCTATTAAATGTCGTTTGGCTGTGAATATGGACTTCAAAATTGTCGTCGTGGGTCATGGCATGGTACATCCCTCTTCAAGGCCCAGTGATCAATGCCATAATCAACAAATTTTGGTCGACCATGTAAAGGTTGGAATTGATGCAGTGGAGTCTAGTTATGAAGGAACCCCACTTCCTGTTCCAACTAGACATCACAACACGATAGGAGAAGCGGTCGGGAGTTTTGTTCAATGGCCTAAAAGCCTTGTGCTTTTAAGAGATAATGATACGGTAATGAATGCATTTAATTATATTGAGTTTATTTTTGAATTCATAATAAACTGGTTTTAAAAGTCGTTTGCAATTCTTTTTTTTCCCTAGTACTAGTATTCATGAATTTGTAGCTTACTGTAATGTGTCTTTAGTGTCGCTGTAGCACTGTTTGAAGTGTATTTTAAATTTGCTCATAGGAGCATATATGAATACATAATTTATTTTTGATTTTTTCTAACCAACAATAAACTACTAACCATTAATTAATTTAACATCAATACTATAAATGGAATGCAAGTATATATTTCTGTATATATTTCCATATATGAACATGCTAGAGATATTGCTTTCATATCCGTAGAGTCATGCTTTACTTTATGCAAGTATGAATTTTCTTATATTACATCATTTTAGACATCTACTTACAATTTTGAATTAGGTGCCTACATCTCAATCAAACAAGGATTTATTTGAAAATATTAATGACAAGGTCGTGAATACAATGGCAAATGAGACTGCAAAAAGCAAATCAATCGTGGATGAAGAAATTCTCAAAACTTTAACGAGCGAATGCAGATATTTCCATGATCTAGTACTTCAGATGCTATCTAATGATAGTGCCATCAATGCAATTCAAGTGAATAAGGATTTATTCACATATGATGAGGACTTTGAAATTCATATCACGATGGATGATATTATCCAATTCTTTAGTATGAAGTGGTTGAATGCATCATGGTTGCAGCTTTACATCATGTGAGTATTTTTTCCTTATCAGTTTTTTTCATATATAACCATCTTAGTTTTTGATGAATAGTCAATTTTTAAAAAACTAACAATGTATGTTTAAATTTGTGTAGGTGGTTAAATCATATGTGCAATGATCTCAAAGTGGAGACCATTGGGTTTATGTGTCCCAAAATGCTTTCCCAAGTGCGAAAACATCCAGATGCGACAAATAGATATTTGTCGAACACATGGAAATCATTGCAATCTAAAAGTTTACTTTTAGCCCCACACTACGAACGGTATGAACCTTAAACTTTTAATAAGTAATTTACATATTTGATGCCAAATTTAACTTACTATAAATCTTGGAATGCAGGAAACATTGTATACTGCTTGTTTTTCGTGTACAAATGAATGAAATTTATGTTTTTGATCCTCAGACCGAACTCAAACTTAAACTTGAAATTAAGCCGCAAGTGAGCTTGTAAGTTGTATATATTGCTCTCTTATGTGAAGTTAGTATATGTGGTTATTAAAAAAATTCTTGCATGTGTAGGGCCTTCCAAATTTACAAGAAACTCGGTGGCAAGTCTCGAGGAAGTACCTTGACTTGGAAGCATGTTAAGGTGATTTGATTTTCTAACAAAAAATAAAATAAATATAATATATAGTTTGGTATATGTATTCATTTTAAACTAACTATTAAATTATCTTGTAATATTGATATAGTGTCCTCAACAATTAGGAGCAACCGACTGTGTATATTATGTGATGAGGTATATGCATGACATAGTGAAAAATTACAATCAAAGCATCAATTTACAAAAGGTACTACTTTAGTTTTTTTCCTTCATATTATATATCAGTTACATTATAGGTATATTTCGATCATATCATTGCTGCAATGCTAGTTAGAAGAAATCAAATGTTATTGTAGTTGTGTATTGCATTTACCTTGGTTCATTGAGTACGCTTAGCTTATGGGTTGCTTGGATTTCGGGTAAATCAAGTCAAAGACGAATTAGGAGGCCTGTGTATTGCATCTTCATACGTTGAGTATAGCGCACTAGTGACTATGTTTTATTATATTTTGGACATCGTGTGGGCAAGGCTTTGGGATCCAAATTATTAAACTTAATCTGTAATATTATGCTTCATTTTCTGCATATCTGCCTGGTTACTCAAAAATGTTTAACACTACTAATATCATCTTTGTCACCAAAAAATAATTTAAGATAACCGCACCATATTGCGGCTTCAACTCAAAATGCTCAATGACAATAAGAAACGTAGAAATTAGCAGAGTTTCTCGGTAGCGTTTAGCACATAATGAGTCATCAAGAAACACAGTGTTATCGTGTTCAGAGTTCAATCTCTATGTGGTAGCGTTGAATCCGTATGTACATCTCCTAAACGTGTTCTAGTAGTGCGTGGACGCTTTGAATGTTTTACGCTTAATGTTCTAGCATTAATCATACCAAATTCAGAAACTATTATGCTATTTCAAGGGAATGTTTTACGCAAAATATTTTGGGTTAGAATGTGTAAAGTGGAAAATAGACACAAAGATAAATTTCAAAAAAGAATTAGAATGAAGGACAGTTTTAAAATTGAATTTAGTGCAAATTGTAACTAGCATTTTGATATAATGTAAAAATCGAATATAATACTAGTTATATATATATATATATATATTCCTCAGTTTAACCATTTTCAAAGTTCGCCTCTACTAAAAATGAAACTTGGTGTTACTGGCTGCCGTTGAAGTTGGGCGTTTCACCTTTTGGTGTTCAAATTTGCGTTTGTGGAGTAAGGAGTTTTATACTCTGGTCGTGTCCTATGCTTTGGTGATAACCCATTGTTAATTGAGCAGAACCCATTGTTAATTGAGCAGCGGAAATAACAAAGAGGTTTGTCGTCAAAATTTGGCTTCATTGATTAATATACACTTCATTTATTAGCTGGGTTTCAGGGTTAGTTAATAACAAGAAAGGAAAAAGTTGCACTGGTTAATTTTATTTTGCACCATGCTTCTCTTCAATATTATTGGAAAATGTTAGCATGTGCCCGGCACAGGTTAATTTGTTAAATTATACAAATAATCTATCGAATTCTACTAAGTTTTTATGATATATAGGTTAAAACTGTATTTGAAATTAAAAAGATTCTTTAGCCTATAATAATCATACTTGACATTGTCCTGCGCGCATTAACCATAACTTATTATTACATTTTAATATACTTGCTAGTGCTAATTAAAAGAATTAGTTGTTCTCTTAACACTTAAACTAGATTGTTAGTTTTACTTTTAATTTCAGTTTATACTATCATGTAAGATTTCTTTTATTAAATTCAAATTTTCGGTTAAGGTGTATACGTTATATACTTTACTTTGTCATCTCAGTATATCGCTAAATAAATGTCTGTGCACGCAGTTTCCATGTCTAATATGTGCCCTACTCTTTACATCAAGAATATGCTAGTTAAACTGTAAAATTATGACTTGGCGGACAATTGCCTAAATTCTCCTTGTTTTCTTGTTTCTGTCAATTAAATAAGGATCAAGGAATTACACATGCTGAGACAATATCAACGCTTCTGCTTTTGCAGTTTCTGTTCCATTTTCTCACTAGTGACAAGCCTAAATCAAATATGCATATATGATCCTTATTATCACAGGATACCAACCATGCCTTTGCAGTTCAATGATATCTCAACAAAACAAACAGTAAATGAAATGAATCGGTCAAGAACACCTCATATACCAGGGTTAGCTAGTTTAGCTTTTAATCTCTTACTCTTTTGTGTATATAACTTTAAGAATAGGTCTGTCTTAATTTGATTAAGTACTCATTCTCCTATGATGTCTAATATATCTAGGCAACGAAATTTTTCTCCTTTTTTTGTTTCTTTCGATTTCATTGATCTAACAAACAGGCTTTGCTTTTGCAATATAATTTGTCAGTTGCTGCCATCTGCACTGTTCTCAAAAGTTGCAGTTCGTAGTTTCTTACCATGAAGTGAAAATATTTTCATCACACCGCTTTAGTCGTGTAGGATGTTAATTCGTGATTCGTAGGACGTTGACGTCGCTTGTACCTTCCATATTTGAGTTATAGTCAAGAGATTGTTGAAAATTATTTGGCGATTCGGCTGATGATGATGCGAATTGTGCTTTCAACTTTAAGGATCTGAATTCGACCAATAATACTTTGATGTTTTAGTCTGCTAACACAAAAGCGTATATTAAGATGAAGAGAAGGAACGAGATTTTCATAATTTTGAAACGAATTGTTTTTTGCCTTTTACATAAGCGATGAGAAGATGCAGCTGATCAAAAATTATTTTAGTCACATTTGCCTCTCGTTTTCAAATGCAATGGTTTGCCCGCTGCCTCATTCGAACCGAACTTCTGAGCATGTAAATGGACTCATAAACCTACCAAAAAAATATTCTAAACCCAACCTCGAACCGTTCTGGCTTGATTGGTCAAACGACGACGGCATGCTCCTGTATATCAAGATGCATGGTCTATCTCGTCAATCTAAGAGAAAACAATTGAGTGCCCAAAAGAAATCTCTTCATCAAAATCCTATATTTAAACAAATATAAAAAAATTCATTTCAAAATAGAGGACCAATATATCATCTTCTCTTCTTTGACAAAAAGTTCATACGCAAATGAAATGAATGTATGACTTAGATTGATATTTATCAAAAAGGGAAGAATGCAATCGAACTCGCGTTTTGAGAATGTTTCGGAAAATATCTAGAAAAATTGATAATGTTTATAAAAAAGGTTGTGCAATAAGAAAAAACATGCTTAAACGACAACTGTACATTCTTACTAGAACCCTAAATCAGTTATTTTGCTTGCTTCTTTTTTCTTCAAAAAACCAGAGTTGCTTTCTTATAGCAACATATTAATTTAATTTTTTTTTTTAAAAAAGCAGGCAAAATATTAAAACGAGTATATGTAGCAAGAGCCTCAGGAAATCCAATCAGAGCATGGTAACAATCACAGCATTTTTAAGAATTTTTCAGTTTTATTCATGCTTCAAAGCGATCAGGAAATACAGATACTACATCTTTCCTACTCAATGTACAA
Source organism: Allium cepa (assembly GCA_030765085.1). Classification (NCBI taxonomy): domain Eukaryota; kingdom Viridiplantae; phylum Streptophyta; class Magnoliopsida; order Asparagales; family Amaryllidaceae; genus Allium; species Allium cepa. The sequence continues at coordinate 757,278,837 of CM060932.1, read as the reverse complement.
GAAGCAAACTGCAGAAACTAAAAAAAGACATCCCTCATAGGCTGAAACTAGAATTAATAGTCTTCACCTGCCTGGTCTGTCGAGCAGATTATGTAGAGAATATCACCAATCCATTTTTAACTCCTGCAAGATTGAGACACAAAAAAATCAACATCAGACAGGTTTTTTGTTTTTCAATACAACAAAATGGAATAGCATAGGTAGCATTGGAGATAAGTAGTAGAGTCAGATGATTCACATACAAGTGACATTTAAAAATGCAACCTTTAAAAATTCTCTGTAAATAGAGTTTATACTTCTCATATGAATGGTTAAGCCACATTGTTTAGCCCAGACAGGCTAGAGCTAGTTTGTGGTATTATATTTCAAGGCAATCAATGTGCATCCAGTTCATTACCATCTTGATAATGCGGATGAGTTTTCAACAGATCTACATAGGTCTATTAATAATTGCTTTAGCGTTAGTTTCATAAACTATGCAGCCATATATGAAACATGCACTCATTTCTTGTCGTTCACAACAATTACATGCTTTAGTGTTAGTTTCATATACTCACTCATATGTACAACAAATTCCTATTATGTCCTATGCTATGCACAATAAGAACCAATTATCAAAGTTTAGCCATATATACACAGCAAGTTCATGTATAATTGGATGAATTTACAGATTCTGTCTCCATTTTAATTGCATACTCACTTGTTAATACAGCAACTAGATTTAGCCATATATACACAGCAAGTTCATTGTTTAGCCATTAAACAAATTACAGGTTCTGTCTCCATATATACACAGCAAGTTCATATATACACAATTACAGGTTCTGTCTCCATATATACACAGCAAGTTCATATGAGAAGTATTGTGTATATATGGCTAAATTTGTTTAATGGAGACAGAATCTGTAAATTCATTAAACAATTACAGGTTCTCCATTTTGAAGTAAAGTCAATACAGCAAGTTCATTGTTTAGCCATATATACACAGCAAGTTCATATATACACAGCAAGTTCATTGGTGCACTGCTGAATTTGTTTGCATACTCACTTGTATAATAATTTTTTTAATTGCAGGACTTGGTACAAGACGGTTCTTATAGCCAACAAGAGATAGATGAGGTTCGGGACAATTTAGCTAGTTATATCATGTATAATTGGATGTAGTTGTTTTTTATTCTGTACGTTGATCTTTTGTAATGCACGTTGGTATTTTATTATTTACATTATGTTTGTGACAAATTATGTTTGGCAAGGCCAAAATAGAGAAGTATTGTGACAAATTATGTTGATGGATAATATAATTATATTTTATGTTCGATCAGTTTCATAGTAATGTACATTTGTGAAAATTTTAACTGCAACTTCATATGTGGTTTTTATATTCTGAAATAGTTATGATGCAATTTTTTTTTTTCAAATATATCTTGTGTCGGTTGTTACTTCAAAGATGGCCGATACAACTGTTTGTCAATTGTGTCGGTCGACAAACTAAAAAGGTCGACACAAATATCAATCATATGTGTCGGTCGTCAATAAAGGGTAGACGCAAAACCAATATCATTTGTGTCGGTTGATATAAGAGGCCCGACACAATAAAGTGTCATTTGCTTCACCGTATAAACTACTTTGCGTCGACCGTTTGTAAGAAACCGACACAAATAATATTTAATTGCGTCGGTCGAATAACCGACACAACAAAAAAAGGTCTTTTGCGTCATCTTCATTTGTGTCGGTTGTAAAACCGACACAAAAGGGGTTAAATGACCGACACAAATGACATGTTTTGTAGTAGTGTAGCTTAGTGTAATCGACGCTTCTCGTTGATCTTGACAATCATTTATATGATTTAGACTAGCAATTGTGCGATGTCTCTTTCTTTGTGAAGTTAGGCTAGACACCTTTTGTGTGATTCCATTCACACATACCTTTTTGCTTTTTGGTTAGCCTAGACACCATCTGTGTGATTCTACTCACACATGTCTTTTTGTTTGCGAGGATAGACTAGACACATTTGTGTGATTCCATTCACACATACCTTTTTGCTTTTTGGTTAGTCTATACCTCATCTGTGTGATTCCGCTCACACCTGCTTTTTGTTTGCGAGTGTTAGGTCGCTAGACCTTAACACACATAGTTAGGTCATGTGACCATTTATTCGATAGGTCGCTTGGCCTATTTGCCTTAACTCGATAGGTCCTAGGTCGTTCGACCTATGTAACTTTTAGCCGTTCCATTCTATGTTTACTCGGCCACGTTTGGTCGTTGGGGAACTTTCACTTTGATGCTTTTAAGCCGATTTTCCTTGAGTTTATTTCACATCTCCGTATGTGATCTTTGTGACTGATTGTTTTCATCATCGATTCTGTGATTTGTCACTTTAAAATATAAAGGTTTCAATACTAGTAGTAAATATCAAAACTCTTTCAATAAAATGATTTCAACCCTACTTTTAATAACAAAACTCTTTTCTTATACCGTTTTCTAATCTATTAGTATATACAAACCTTTACTTCACTCGGTTGAGAAATCTAATTAAACAACTTGGTAAAACAAGTGGTATGAAACGCTTGTGTTTGCTTCGTCAGTTAATTCTTGGACTTGTTCGATTGAACCTCTTGTGACAATTTTATTAGTGAAGATTTACAGTTTGTTCGTAAATATTTAAGTTAAGCAAGTGGTTATGGGCATGAAGCTAAACTTTTATATTTACTAGCTTAGTGTAATTGACACTCCTCGTTCATCATGACGATCATTCTTGTGATTTAGACTAGCAATTGTGCTATGTCTTTTTATTTGCGAGGTTAGACTAGAAACCACTTGTGTGATTCCACTCATGCATACCTTTTTGCTTTTTGGTTAGTCTTGACCTCAATCTGTGTGATTCCATTCACACATGCTTAGTGTAATTGACACTCCTCGTTGATCATGATGATCATTCTGATGGTCGGACTAGACACCACTTGTGTGATTCCATTCACACATACCTTTCTGCTTTTTGGTTAGTCTTGACCTTAATCTGTGTGAATCCATTCACACATGTGGGGTAGCTCCCCTTGGTCTTCGGACCGTCATGTGATAGGCCTCTTTCCCTTTTTCTGTGATTTCTAGATTCCTTATGTTGATTTCTGGAAATTTTATGCTTCACCTATTTTTGTGCATTGGTGAATTCATATGTTATTGATTTGTCATGAGTACAAATTTGGGGTATGATACCTCTTTGGATCTTTGAGAAGATTCTTGTGATATTGATTATCTCTTATCGGTTGATCTCCTGTTGATCATTATTTGCATACTTATAGTCGTATGTCAGTATGAATATTTCATATTTATGCCATACCTCTTATCGGTTGATCTCCTGTTGATCATTATTTACATGCTTATAGTAGTATGTCATTATGGATATTTTATGTTATGCCATATCTTTTATTCTATGTCATACTCCCGCTGGAGTTTTCATACTCCCGTTTGAGTTTTCATACTCATTTTGTAATTTCTGATTATCGTTTTTGATAATCAGATATTTCTTGTTTCTGATTTATCGCTTGTGATAATCAGATATTTAAGGTTTAATTATCGTTTGAGATAATTAAATATTTTTTTGATTTGATTATCGTTTGAGATAATTAAATATTTGTGATTTGAAATTTCCGATTATCGTTTTTTTTATAATCTTGTTGATTTGAAATTTGATTATCGTTTGTGATAATTGAATATTACTGATAATTGCATTTATTCAGTTTATTTCATCCATTTTTAGAAGATGATTTTGTGCTTGTATTGCCCATCGAGTGCTTTAAGAATTCTGGTCGATGCGCTTGATCAACGTTATCGATAGGATTCTCCTAGATGCTTTGATGAGATAATCAGACACAATAAATTAAATTATAAAATGTAAATTTTTCTGAAAAGATAATTACATAAAGTAAATTGTAAATTTCGAAAGCTTTAGCTTTTCGGGTAAGAATATTATTTAAAACAACTCTTTTTCGATATTCTATTCTTGTGATTCCAGAGGGAACCAAGACTTTATCGTTTGTACCAATGCTAATCGTATTGGTTTGCATGCCATTCTCTTGCATAAGAGAACGTGCTGTCTCTTGTGTTTCTAAATCATTAGTGCCTATTGAGACTAGATATGCCACTCATGATCTAGTGCTCGTGGCTATTGATTTCGCTCTTAAAAATTAGGCATCATTATTTTGGGTGAGAAATTTGTTCTCTACCCTGATCATGAATCTTGGGAATATTTATTTTCTCATTAGGAACATAATTTACGTCAACCACGTTGACTCGAGTTCCTTACATATTATGATCTTGATATTCTTTACCACTCCCGTATGGGAAATCGTGTTGCCGATGCACTTGTCGTTGGCAACAAGTGGTTGTTTCTTTGATGATGTCCGAATGGAATCATCTTTTTACCAAGTTCATCAGACATTTCGATGTACTTCGTTTTATTGATCTTCATCTCATTCCTTTTATGGACTTGCGTCTGATGTTCTTTTATGGTGATCGGTTCATTGGACGTACTGTTTCTGTACTACGTCGGCGTTCCGAATTAATGAAGCTTTGATTCATCTGACGTATGGTTATTGTACTACGCTGTTGTTCCAAATTATTCGTGTCTCACCTATGAAAGGTGTTGTGCGTTTCAGTTGGTCGGGAAAGTTAGTGCCTCGATATATTGGGCCATTTCCTATCACTGAACGTATTGGTTTCTTGGCTTATCGCCTCTTATTACCGGCTCAATTTTCTGTTATTCATGATGTATTGGTTTCACGAGTCTTCCTTCTACGGAAATGCCTTAGGAATTCCGATTTTATTCTTGAGCCCGGTATTATTGAAGAAATTGAAGTTTCACCAGATTTGACTTTGAGCAAACACGTTCAGGCTTACTCTATCATGCTCTTTATGGTGAACTTCCTATTTCGAATTTCTTCATCTTGTGATGATATGCTCTTATGGTTGTTACCTTTTGTCCGTTTATTCCTTATGATTGCGAGGACGCAATTTCTTTAAGGAGGGGAGTCTGTAACAATCCGGTATTTCGCATCAATTGATAATCGACATTAAACGATAAATATTGTTGCAAATTGCCTATTGAAGTTTTTAAATTTGAATTAAAATTCTTTTATAAATTGTTAAAGAGATTGACGGGCTTTGAAAATTAAATAGTGGTCCTTTTTCTTTATTGGGCCGTGATAATTCACTAAAGCATATAACCGGTTTCTTTTTCCCCCCTTTTATTCATTTTCGTTCGAGACCTAAAACGAACGAAAGAAAATTAATGGCGGCCCCCTTTTTTCTTCATTTATCGTTCGTCCCCTCTCCTTCATTCCTCTGCATAAGCTAGGGCGCATCAACAATGGCAGCTTCGTTAGTTCGCCGACCTGCAAAAATTAGGGCTTCGTTCGAATCCTAGGTGCCGCGACTTCGGCTTGCTCGATCGAATGATGTGTTTCGTTGCTTGCTTCTCGAATTAAAAGGTGAGTGATTCTCTTCACTCACATCTTCTTCAATCATGTGTATATAGGGTTTGAATTCCTATATTTTGTTCGTTTAAAAATTATGAATTTCGCTATTTGATTAAGTGATAATCACGGTATTGATTATGTTGCTCCGTGGATTACTTGCTTTGCTTTGGCTTCAATCATTTTTAACTTTGTTAATGCAACGTTGTTTAAGAATCTTGTGTCCTTCGACTCTGTCCATTTTCGTGTTCATCCCTGAGCACTTTTTGAACTGATTGTTTGACGCTGCTTCCACTGTTTCTCGTTCATCCCCACGGTATTGATTTTGACCTGTAGTTGACTTCGAAAGGTTGACATCAGTTACTTGAATTTTGGTAGAATTGCAGTGTTGTTATATGTTGCAACTTGTGTCTTAAGTCTTGACCATTGCCTTCGCCAACCATTTATGTGTGATGATATTATCTGGCTTCGGATTTCTGGCATGTCTGGTTTTGCCTTGATTATTTTGAAACTGCTACTATACTTGACTTTGGGTTACATTCCAGTTTATCATTCTTGGTCATGCTCTGGTCATAACTGCGCTTACCTGCATATACTCTTGTAGTTTGTGTTTAAGTTTAGTCTACTTGAGTCTTTTGTGTACTTGACATATGTGCACTGTGATGTGTATACTTGATGCCTTGATAGTCTTGTTCACTGGTCGAGTTCATTTCAGGCCGGTTTGCTGTTGTATGTCATATCTGAACTGGTTTGGTTGCCTTTGCCTGTGCCTATTTGTGAATATATTTGGTTCTGGTTTGGTCATCATGTAGTTCCATATATGTACTGCCCTTGTACATGCTTCACTACATCTTCTTCTACCTGTTGCACTTGCAATGATGTTCTCCATTTCATATTTGAATTCCTACTTGTCTGCACTGATGTTCATCTGTTCATGTTGCATATATCATTGAGTTGCCATTTCATATGCTTGCGCTACTACATTTCATATTCGTTTTGATCCACTTTGTCACTGCATATCTATATATGCTTGACCTGTTTCATTTAGTTGTACTGCCCTATGTTGTCACTTGATCTTGCTGTGACAGTGTGACTAGTTCTTCCTCCTCCATTAAGAAGTATTGTTGCATTTTAGATGTATCTTGGTCTTATGAACTTGAATTAGTAGTCTACACCTCTGGCTTTTTGTCTGAACTGTTTGTAGTCAATTGCTTTGTCTATTCATTGGCCTTGAGTTGATCCTATCTCGGGTTTGACCTTGTGCCCGTTTGTGTACATCATCACGGTAGTGGCAAGGCAGTGCACGCAAGCGTGAACTGCAGCCACACGGCATTGGTTTTATTGTTATTTCTTTCGCTTTTGATTTACGGATCTATTTCGTATTCCATATGTTGTAGTGGCGAGGCAGTACACGCGTGCATATACTGCAGCCCTACTCGTGTTGACCTTTTAATTGATGTTTCCAATTGTTTGAATTGGTTCGCGTTATATTTACCGTTATCCGATTTCTTATTTAAGAATCGGATAGGTAAATTTATTTCTGTGACTGTCGTTTATTCATTATTTAATTATTATTGCTTCTGTGCACTAATAACTGAGTTTGAATTAGACTGACCCGAGTATTATTTTCTTTTGAATTTAATACTCGGGTCAGACCGAGTATTTTCAGGTTGTAGATATTCTGCTTTGGGACGCTGCTTGAGCTATGAAGACTTTTCATATCTTTTGGAGTTGTCGAGTCATAGTATAGGTTGATATGTATTCATGTATATTAGTCGATAATGTACTTGTATATTTAACTTCCTGAGTCGACTGTTGTAGTTGTATCACATGTACCGTGTCAAATGTATTGTAACTGACATCACTTATATATATATATAAGACTTTCTGTTTCATCTGTGTTCCGCATTTATATTATCTGTGTTATTAGTTTATATTTTGTCCTAGACTATTATAGCCGCTGTGTAGTAGCTTTGAGTTTGCATCGGCATGTCGGATTTCCTCCTGAAATAAAATGCACGTTTTTACTATCTGACATATCGGTGCTCGCACAAGGCAATTACACGGATGGTCGCTCCTCAACAGCCTTATTCTCCGTGCTAGTCGACACCACTACACCGTAGTGTTCTTGGCTAGCGTGGGCATAGAGGTGGGGCGTCACAATCTTCCACTCATCTCTATGCAAAAACTGGAACCACAATTTTGGTATGTTGAACGATTTGAGGTTGATTGAATCTTCGCAGCACAGTTTCTTCTATAGCCATAGAATTGGATAACTCGACACAGTGACATCTGGGTTCATGGCTACACAGGAGAAGAACTTCAGTATTGTTTGTTCAAGGTACGAAATTCGAGAAACTTCTTGTCGAATTTTTGTTGGTAAAGTATCAGTTCGCATATGGCGTATCTTAGGCCGCGGATTCACGGCTTTAGACATGGCGAGAGTTAAGGCCAACTAAACTGTATTTCGGGGCTGTGTAATTCTTTTATCGATGGAGTAGTCTGCTGTTCTAATAATCAAAAAGGAGATTAATTATTTTTACAAATTTTGTCGCTTTGGACTAATGAGGGATGCTTGATTTCATTTGAACTTGCTTCCACTTATTAAATTTGGCAGTGCGCAGATTCATGGCATTAGTGTGAGCGTGTACACAACTTCAGTTTCAGGCACAAACAATGTTTTTAAACGATTTGTCAGAGATTGTTGGTGCTTTCTGACGGCTCGTGCACACCGGTTGGAGAAGAAGGTTTCACATGATGGGCCGCGGAGCATAGTAATTAGCAACTGTAAGCGTTCTCAAACAGGAGATGAATTTGCAATCATTTGGTATTACACGGTGCATATATGGATAGGGAATTTTCTAACGAACTTTGGACAAAATGATATTATCACGTGGATTACTCGGCTTGGTTATGGAATTTGAGCAGATATTGGGCTAGAACGTGTTTGATCCTAATGCTCTTGCATGTTTGATGTAGTTGGCACATTGTAAATTTGTATATGTTATTTTGGCTTGTTCGGGTGAAATTTGTAATGTGGATTGTGTTTAGTTAGGGCTTAAGTAGATTTGTAGCCTTATTATTACATGGGCTACTGCGGTGTATTGTATTTTGTAACTATGTTAAGTTAAAGCAAAAAAAGAATCCATTTTGAAAAATATATATCTCTGTGTGTGTGCATAATGGAAAATAAGAGGGGATCATACACAAGTCCGGTGAGTGAATCATACTCTAATTTATACACACTACAAAAATAACATAATAACATGACATGAGTCTATAGTTTGGCCACCATTATTCCATCATCATGTCATACTTAAATGCCATACACGTCTAGCCATATCGCATCATATTTATGTGGACTCATGCTCTAGTTCGGCCTCGTACCCTAAATAGTTTCATGTTGCCCACCATCACCTAAATCTCGTATAGTACTTACTTCCTTGAACCATCCAACCTACAAGAAAACCTACTGTCTCATGAAAACTAGTTGGACTCACGTACTGGTTCGCCCGTAGCTTGTAGTGTCGCTTGACATCCACTTCAATTCCCTATAATGCTTCGCCCTGCCCAACCGTAGCATTACAGGGGAAACAATATTGTTATGCCTGGATCACCTACTAAGTGTCACAGGGCCACATTCGTAATGTGTGCACATTCTGGACCGTCTATCCTACGTCCGAGACTCATTCATGTCTATGTTCATCATCACACCATAATATCATATCACAACACATATATACATATTTTATATTCTCTTTACATAATAACCAAAACATCCACGTATCCATTCATTTCATATCACCGCCACATTCCTTGTATCCATTCATTTCGTAGCACCATCATCCCTCTTGTCACGTCTCAGATTGTCTTCCAAAATGTAAGAGAAAAACACAAATTGAATTATATTTTATTTATTTATATTAGTCCATTTGGCCGTAGTTGGATCTCACAAAATGGCATGCATCAGTATATCATCTATGGCCATTGGTCCACCTGTGTGTGTTTCAGTTCAGGCTTAGTGTTTTGGGTTTTGTAGTTTGCATCGTCATTCTCAACTCCAACCGCTATCACTTTGTCTCAGATCATCGGGAAACATGCCTAGACCCTAGTTTCAGCTTTTTATTTCCAATTATGTCATTTATTTCATGGATTTTGGTATAAAACTTTCATGTTTCCAGAATTTATATAAACCTAGTTTTCTAGTCATTTGTATTAACCAAATCCCTCCCAAACCTTATTAATTTCATTTTAAAGTGTAGATACATGATTATTCAATCTAATATTGCGCGAAAATCATCTCATAGTATCAAAATTTTGTTATACGAGGAGGAGAGAACTGATCACTCACCAAAACTCCAAAGTTGCGTATGTCATCAATGTTCTGTCCGTTTACAGCCAGGAACTTCTGTGTTTCACATCAGCATCTTTTTCCAGATTGTAGTACTCGTCCATATGGCGATTTCAATAGGTAGACAGTCAAATTCTGTCAAGAAATGAAATAGATATGCCATTTTGAAATTGAATGTTGAATTTTGAAACCAGTGCATGTAAATTCATCATATTCCTTCGCTGTTTAGGCGTATTGCACCCCTCATGCTCATAAATATCGCCTCCCAATCACTCTGTTCTGTAGCCTTGTCCGATAGGTCTGTAACTACATTGGATTGGAGATTAGGGTGAGATAATCGAGTTTGATGTTGGGTGGTTTGAGAGGATGAAGAGAGAAGATGAAAAGGAGTTAGTGGTTAGTTTCTAAAAATGAAGTGAGGTCGTGTACTTTTTAGTTTCCTAAGTCAACTATTCAAGTCTGCCAAAAGTAAAATTCTAAAACCTAACCCTTAGCGCTCGCTCGATGTGACCACGTTTTAGATCGTATCTCTTCCATACAGACTCCAACCAAGCCAAATAAAAATACCATACGACTTAGAAAAACGAGACAGTCGCAATGACTTTGGTTTCGTCATCAAATTGCAATGTTTGAAAAATGACCACTTTGCCCCTTCTTATAAGTTATTTATTTAATTAATTCATTAAATCCAATATTTTTCGCAACATCTTATTATTAATATTTAACTAAAATTATACTCGAATTTTTGAAATATTATATTCTTCCTCCTTAAAAGGATCATGTCCCCGAGATTCCCAAGGGACAAAGAATGTATTGTATTCTTGTGTATCTCACAAATATATAAGTATACAAAGTAAACTATCTAACCATTCGTCCAAACAACAAGGAAACAAATCAAACTAAGCATACATGCATAACATACAAATTCAGTGATCAAATTTCATTAAATAGGTGCACGTATTCTATTAACAATATATACCTAAGTGATGTTTGTGTAATTTTATGAAATGCAACCAACAACATAATATCATGATATGTATGTGGATAACATATGGCATATATATGCAAATATATAACATTTGGGCTCTTCTATATGAGTGAGGTGATATGACATATAAAGCATGATGCAAGCATCCTAGGGTGATCATATAAATTCTACATGTGTGCACAACCAATAAAACTTGCATATATATATATATATATATATATATATATCATAGTGAATATATGTATAATGGTAAATCATCAAATCACAACATACAAACCATGTCAAGAAAATAATAAAATCCATAACATAAACAAAAATAACATTGAATCTAAGAAATAATTCAATCAAACCTAGATATTTACTAAATTAGCAATCAAGAAATGGGAAAAAGTTCCAAAAATGAATCGAATTGAAAAGATCGAACTTACTCCTTAATTTTCCAATTATCCCTATCCAAATCGTTCTCCCAACTAAAACTAAAAAACTATACTACTGGCATAAACTCATTCCTAAACATCAACTACAAAAGTACGTGCATGTCTACAACTTTTGCAATCTCTGCTGCCATCTCAACTCCATAATGCCACAATACATGACAATAGATGGCCTTAGCACAAAATACCACACAAAATTGCAGTCTTTCATGCCATCCCCAAATGCACATACTTAACATCTAAATTATCCAGTAATAGTTTCCTAAATTCGTCATTCAGATTACTAAGGTAAAGTAACTCAAAAGTGGATGGTATCTTATCCGAACAATTCCAAAAGACTTAAATCACCATACCTTTCCTTATTGCACCTAAGAATGTTCCAAAGTAATCGATGTCTTAATCCCGTGAACATAACATATGCCCCATATGAATATCGAATCTAACTTGAATGGTATCATTATGCTTATGATATTACTTTTCCCAATATTCAAAAAGCTTGATATTAAATGTATCACCTTCTCGATTATCCAAATAATTCATCCTAAATTATAAAATTAAGCAAGCATCCAAACAAGTGAAATCCTATTCTATTCAACCAATACAACCATAGCAACAAAAATCCTAATTCGGACTAAATCCTAACCTAAGCAAAATGCTAACCTAAGATAGAGATAGAGTCAAAAGGATCGACTATATAATACATTTTTTGCATACATCTCATATGTAATGTAAACTTTGTACCTTTAAGTCGATATTTCGAAAGATTTTTGTGATATTTTGGAAATTTCAAGCAAAATTGAATGTGATAATCCTCTTTTTAAAATATTTTAAATTGATAAAAATTGTTATTTTCAAACAATTATGATAATGGGTTGTTTTTAAATATAGATAATTAAATAGAATCATTAATTACAAATTGAATTTGGGTTTGTATTATTGAATTGATTATGAATTGGACTTTTTAATTTTGAACTTGAATTTGGATTTAAAATTAAAATTTCAAAAGAGAGATATTTTAAAATGTTTTGGATTTTAAAATATATGAACAAGATTTTATATGTATATGAATTGTTTCATTTATATTTTCCCTAAAGTAATATATATACACACATTTAGTATTTATAAAATAGTAAATTAAGTATATTATTTTTAATATCTAAAATAAATGAAAATCTCTTAATGACAAATGTAAACCTATTAAAGTTTGATAATAACATATGTAAACTAATTAACAAATAAAATGACAAATGACAAGTTTTTAACAAGTGGCATTATGAAATTCTTCTAATTTGAATAGATAGAAAAGAAAAACAAAATTTTTCTCAGTTTTAAACATTCAAGCCTGAAATCCACAAATCAGTAAAAAGAAAAGGAAAATGGCAAGCCTGTAAAATTTACAAACCAAACATTAAAACATGTAAACATTTTCAAAAACAAATTTCAAAGCAATATTAAACCGGTAATCTCTATCCTGGAAGCTAAGCATGATAATTCAAACCAAGACTGAAGTAACCAAAGCAAGAACTAAAATCAAACTGTCTCAAGTCATCTAGTATCTTCCAGTTTAAAAGCAATCAGAGCATCATCACCTTCAGCTTTCAAAAGCAGGTTTAGGATCTCTGTTTGCATAATTTAAGGTGAGTAACAGTCTTTATAAAAATTAAATATGCGATTCTAGTTGCATGTTTATATCTAGAAATTTGTATTGTTGTGTGTATATATATAAATGTGCAATTTTCTGTGTATATAAATGTATATGTGTATGCATGTATTTGTGTTTCCTGCTTTAGTTTCCAGATTCAAAATTTTATTCAAAATTCATTTCCCCTTGATCTAATCTATGTTAGGACTTAGATTTAAAACAAAACTTGTTTGTTAAATCATGAAGTAAAGTTTAAAATTTTAATTAAGTTAAAATATACTTATATGTCTCTAGAACTTAAAAAGAACGGAGTGGACTTAGGATATGTGAGAATCCAAACTTGCTATTTCTTATTTCAGACATATGATCTGAAACATCATTCGAAATTATGATTTTTAGAGGTAATATCATAATTTTTAGTAGTGGGATTTGGGTGCAGTTCTGGTTTGACCAAAAATTGATATTTTGAGGTTCTCTGATAATCTAAGTGCTCGGGGTGGATGTTGTTTCTTCTGGAGGTGGAAGGATGATCGGGAAGGTCAGAAAAAATGGCTGATGAGTGATCAAAGGACTGTGGCGGTGGTGGTTGATCGGAGAAGTCTGTAGACCTAGTTTAGTGGGTGACTGGGAATTGGTGCATCACGAACTCTCTGATGGATTGAGTTCCACCATGCTTGGGATATTGGAAGTCTGGACATTGGCGAGGTTGTGACCGGAGGCGGTGTTCAGGTGATCAGAGAAGGCAGCTCGAGATTGTTCCAGTTCTGGGTGTTTTTGTTCCAGGTTGTAACGAGATGCTCGAATTCGATTTTGAGGGAGGTTTGAAGTTCTGATGATCGGATTAAGGTGCGATGATGATCGCCGACATGGGGAAGGCATCGTTGGTGACCAAAGATGGTCGGTGGCACGGTGCAAGTGCACGGTGCATGTCTGGAAGCTGATGATGTTGGGTTGAGTTGTGGTATTGTACTCGAGTTTGTGCTCGAGGTCTTTAGGGAATTGCTCGAAGATTTATGGGTTTTGGCTCGGGCGTCTTAAGATGTGGCTCGGGTCAAATTGTTGGTTACAGGTTTAAAACCTGTTGTTTTTTAAAATTTAAAATGAAAGTAAAAATTGAAAACTAGATTTAAACAAAGTCTTAAATCAGTTTAAGTATAGATTCAAATCTAAATTTGTATTCTAGTTTGAAATAAAATAAAGTTTTATTAAAATATAAAATTTTAAAACAACTTTAAATTGTTAAAGTATAATTTAAATGGTTGGTATGATCAGTGAAGAATACTCGAGTTTTCTCGAGTAAATTGATGTTTGGCTCGAAGTTTAGCTAAGTTTTGCTCGAAGTAATTTGTGTGTGGCTCGGGCAGTGGTTTTGTGACAGGTTTTAAAACCTGTTAGTTTTTAAATTTAAAACTGAAATTTGAAATAATTAAAGTTTTTAAAATTTAAATGTTTTAAACAACTTTAAAATGTTAAAGTATATTTTATAAAGGATTTGAATCCAAAATGAATTGGTTTAAAACTCTTATAAATTTTTTTTATAGATGATAAGTGATTCTTTAACATTTGGATTTAAAAAGGTTTTGTAAATTGATTTAGATTTTGTTAAAGTTAGACTTGTAATTTATTTTAAATCTTTATTTTGAAATGAATTTAAAGGAAGATTCAAAAGTAAAAAGTTTCAGGTTTTTGTTAATGGTAATTAAGTCGTTAAAAAGGTTAATGTTTTATCTTAAAGATAATTAAGATATAATGATTTGAAATTAATTAAATTAATAAGGTAATTATAGTTAATTAAAGGTTAATTACTTGGTAATTAGAGAATAGTTAGCTACTTAAATGATAAATTACTTAATGGAAGTAATTGAGAATTAATTACTTTGTAATTAATTAAAGTATGGATTAAATAAAATAACTTATTAAGGGTTAATAAATTATAAGTGTGATTAACTGAAGGATAATTAATCAACGGAAGTGATTAAAGGATAATTAATCTGAGTAATTAATGAGAATGGGTGAAGGTTAATTAATTTTTGTAATAAATTAAGAGTTAATTACTTATTGTAATTAAAGTATAATAAATCAAGGATGATTATTTTAGATGGATAATTAAAAGATGATTAACTCATTTGTTTGTAATTAGTTATTGTTAAGCAAGGATAATCTAAGTGATTAAAGATTAGTAATTAATTTAATTAGAGATTTATTAAATTAATTTTGGAAGTGATCAATCTTGCTTATGGACGATTGAATGTTGTAAATGCCTTGAATTGGTTGATATCTCTGATATGAAATGTTTGTGATATGATATGATTAGATGGACAGTGATAATGTAGTTATTGATTGATGATAAATTGAGTGTATAAGTGACATTCTATTTAAAATTGAATCTTAATTCCTTGAATAAGTTGGGTTAAGATGACATTGGATTCGAAGAGACCTGATCGGGTATTAGTAAATACCCGAAACCACTTCGATTTTTTATAGATTGATTTGTGAAATCAATAAGTTGGAATGGAATGATTTAAGTGAATTGTACCATTTAATATAAGGTTTGGTACTTAGAAATTGATGAGTGAAATAAGTGATGTCTATAATAATTTGTGAATTTGTAATTGATACAAGTTACCCGGGTTATATATAAGTTGTATGCTTTTGTAATTCATGTTAGATGGGTTTACTCACGCTGGTTTCCAGCCTGACCCGGGTGTTACTTTGATGTAATGCTCGGGTCTGATCGAGTATTATAGCTTTTCAGGTAAGGACGTTCCGGAGCTCAGGAGACGAGCTGGATGGCAGGAACGTATGGAGTATTTTCGCTGTATTATATTATTGTATATATCTGAGACGTGTTGATTGTATATGTCCAGTGTTTGTATATATGTTGTAACTCAGATGTACAAAAGTGAAATTTGACAAGTACATCTTTCTTTGCATAACTATTATTTTATGAGATATTATATTTTATCCGCTGCGAATGTGAGAATCTGTGTTTAATTTCTGTTTCTTCTTCTTTCTCTTTTCTTCTTTTCCTAACTATCTAGAATTTTCCGGATCGAAGTTTCCAGGTCGTTACAATTTTATTTAATTAGGCATTCTCTCCTCAATCCGAGGGATGATTGAAAAGAATCCATCTGCTTCTTACTCAAAATCATATCTGAACTTCCAAATTCCATTCTCCATAAAATCGCCTCCGCATCTTCTATGCATACAAACCATACACCTTCTCTTTAGTCTTCCTCAATTAACACGGAACACTTGAATTCACACCATTCTATGGTATTTCTTTGTTTTATTTTAGTATCCATTCAATCTAGTATATATTTTCTTTAGTTTCTCAAATTGGTTCAATCCTTGTAATTCAAATCTATTATCGAAATCTTTTATCCACACTAATCTAAAATACTATTCATAATATTCTCACTACCAATCCAAACTGGAATATCTTTTATATATACAAGTTACAACTCTACACTATTTCTTTATTCTCAAAATTACATCTGTCTATAAAATTCCAAGTATTTCATCCCGTCATAGATAACACAAACTCATATGATTTAAAGTCTATCTTGAATACTTCTACAAACTCATCCAATATACTAAAATACTTATCCTCATTAATCCTTATCCCAAATCTACTCTAGAATTTCCTCTAAAATGAATTCACACTCAATACCCTTTACAACCAAAATCCAGGCTCTATTTATTTTCTAATAATAACCAACCAATATTTCCTTTCCCATACATTTTACCAACTTGTTACTTTTCTATATCATGGACGAGGCAACTCAATATGATGATGCCTTGCCATATAAATCAAATCAACAAAATGCTAGCATTGTAACGTCTTATGCCATAATCTATCTTGGAACGTCAAAAAAAGGGTGGTATCCTAGCATAGTGAACATGCCAACTCATGTCACATCCAATTTAAAGCATATACTTACAACACACCTATTACTCAAGTAACTCTTGCCCCAAAATGCATTGAGCAAAATTAGAATAAATGCTTGGAGAACAACATCCATCCAAGCATATACAACAAATGGTATAACATTACCCGCAACATCAGGTCAATGACACCCATCCTCAATTCAACTCAAATAATATACCATTATAACTTATCAAACAACATAATATATCTCTGATCATTTCCGCTAACACAGAATAAAAGAATGCGAGTGCCAATTATTTCAATTTCTACACTATGGATTGGTCATGGAGTCAGATCATGTAGTAGCATCATTGGGTCACTTGGGCCCTATCCTAAATAAACTCTATGCTATTCAAATAAAATCTTCATCTATATCTCAAAAAAATTTTAATCAATTAATCAAAGAGATCCAATTAATTGAAACTCCAATACCATTTATGCCTCTTATACCAACTAGCTTTAAAAATGTTTCAACTACATGTTCAAAATTTTATAATATCCAATAAGTATAGCTCAGGCCCAAATCTTTTTCTTATAAATCTTAACCAGTTTATTTTGTTATTTGATAATAATCCTTTTTCTAATTTTCTTCAACACGATAATTTGGTTTACTTTACTTTTTCTAGCCATAACCACAATCTTTCTTCTCTGTTTAATTCCATGCGATTATCGAGAACACAACATATGAAAAAATCATGCCTACTTCACTAATTCTTATCCAAACTCCATTCCTATCTCATCCAACATTTTCCCATCAAAAGTTATTCAATCGACTCCAAAATAAATTGATTCATGCACTATGTAAGATTTGAACTTGAACTACTTACTGTCACATTCCTTGTCCAAGTCATAACTCACTCTAATTATAATCGGCTTTCCTTTCTTTATAGCAAATTGTGGTCTATTTGCACTTAGGGCAGTTTCCGGTGCATAACCATTCCCTTTCTTATTTATTTTCAACCATTAAACAAATCTTAATTTAACCATTAAAGATTACTTTTCACAATTAATAATAGTAGTAAAACATTTTCGATTAGATACTCATTACTATGTCAATATTAAAACTTTCATTTTCTTTTAAGATATGTCATCACTTCCAAAATATTATTTAAACAAAAATGTCTAATTTACTTAAAACCATAAGATAAAACCTTTTCATCAAACATTAACTTTGTCTTTATAATTTAATTTCAACACCAATCACTTCTTTACATTTAATATTAACCAACTAAAATATATTTAAATTTTAAATAAACCAAATTGTCTTCTAAAATACTTTCTTATTGTTTCAAAATATCATTTCAAATAATTTATAATATTTTTATTAAATATATATAAGTAGACATAAATTTATTTTGTATAATAGAAACTTTCCAATACTTTTAAGCAACGCGTCTTATTTATGTGTGTGTGTGTGTGTATAGACACGCACATGCGCATGCACACACACACATGCATACATACATACATACATACATACATACATATATATATATATATATATATATATATGAATATTCAATTCCAAAAATTCACTTTAGCAACCCACTATGTCATATCAATTCAGAAGACCATTTCTATGGCCTCAAACTATATATATTACTATATACATGTTCAAAAATTTCATTTCACAAATCCTTCAATTTCTTATTTGAAAATGGATATGTATATATATATATATATATATTAAGAAATCAGAATTCTACTTTGAAATAAAACTTCAAATCTCATTTTCAAAATTACCCAACTACTTATTATTTCATGTAAACACAATATCAGTTCATAAATTTTCTTATAAATGAAATTTATAATTCCAATTTTCAAAATGAATTTTCTTTTTCACAATTTTTTTAAATTTTTACTCTTAAAAATATTTTACTTTCAAAACTGAATCCTTTTACCATCCTCACCAGCTTCCTATCTAGTACATCTATCAAATCAAATCCAAGCAATCACATATATGCTCACAAGTGCTTAGCCACGTCCACATTACAAATTAGGGTTCAACTCCAACATAATACTAAGAACTACTCCTCATACACCAAGTGCAAGTACTGCAGAGTTTACACCAATATGACTCATCATTTACAGGTATCGGTGGAACCGAACGTGAATTTTCACACACAATATCCCTTAGATCGACTATAGTACCATTCCAGTTTTGGTCTTACCACCATCAATATCACCATTGTTCTAGTTTCCATCTTCATTAACTTACTCTAATAGAAAAGCAGCTTAATCCAAACAGATTTGACATATATATATATATATATATATATACATATATATATATATATATATATACATATATATATATATATACATATATATATATATATATGCGCTCTCAATTCCTTCCTAATTCTTATCCTAGTTCCTAACCGAAGCTATAATACCAAAGGAAACAACAAGCCTTTTCAACCCTTGGATCTGACACCTGAACCGACCCCGACAACCCTAGAACCGAAAGGACGAGTTGTTGGGGTTTGAGATAAGATAAACATACACAGACAAAGAAGATATTAGATATAGTTCTAATTAATACTATCTAATTTCAAAATCTCACAATAGAAGGAATAAAATAAATATATAACTAATATAATAGTCACATCACCAAAACATGTCTAAAATGTCAAGTACACATGTCAGAATATATACAAATATAACCCAATCCTATAAATATAGATTCAAATACAAATACAATATTAATCTACTCCAAAATATACACTACATCAATAAATCTCCATCTCTGATATCGCCTCATCCCTGAACTTCATCAACCTGGAGACACACACACACATACATACATATATAAAGGAAAATAAGAAGGGTTAGACATAAGTTTGGTAAATGATAATATTCTGCTGTACATATACTATAAAAATAATACTATAACATGATATGAGTGTGTTCTGTCATCACGTCATACTTAAATGTCATACATGTCTAGTCATACCACATTGTATCTTTAATGACTCATGCTCTGGTTTGGCCTCCTGTCCTACAAAGGCCCTTGTTGGCCTCTATCACCTAAATCTCGTATAAGAATCACTTTCCTAAACTGCGCGAAGCCTACATAAAAGCCTTTTGTCCTCATGCTAGGGAATTGGACTCACGTCTTGGTCCGCTGGTAGCCTGCATGGTCGCTTAACATCCACTTCCTCCCCTAGCCTGTCGTAGCACTATAAGGGAAACAATATCGTAATTCCTGGATCACCTACTAAGCATCGCAAGACCACATTCGCATTGCAAACACATTCTGGACCATCTATCCTACATTCCAGACTAGTTCAAGTCCACATTCTTCGCTGCATCACAATATCATATCACAACTATATACATATTTTTATATTCTCTTTTTAAAACAATCAAACCATCCATATATCCGTTCATTACATATCACCATGATGTTCCTTATATTCATTCATGTCATAGCACTATCATCCTATTTGTCACTTCTCGGACCGTCTTCCAATACATAAGAGAGAAACATAAATTGAATTATATTTTATTTATTTATATTAGGCCATTTCGTTGATGTTCAATTCGGAAAAATTGGCGGCACCAGTGTACCGATCTATAGCCATCGGCCCACCGGTATATGCGTTTCAATTTCAATCTTATTGTTTTGGGTTTTGTAGTTTTTTGTCATTATTCTTGCCTTTAACTGCCACCGCTTCATCTTAGATCCTCAGAGAACGTTCCTAGACCTAAGCTTTATGTTCTTAAGTTTAATTATGTAATTTATTTCATTGATTTTAATATAAAACTTTTAGATTTATTGAATTTATATAAAACTAGTTTGCTAATCATTTATATTAACCAAAACCCTCCCAAAGCCAATTAACTCTGAATTTAAAGTGTAGATACATAATTATCTAATCTAATATAGCCTGCAAATCATTTATAGTGTCAGAATTGTTTTATACAAGGAGGAGAACATAGATCACTTACCAAAAACCCAAAATTGCTCTTGCCTTTGTTGTTCTGTCCATTTCTAGCTAGGAACTTATAGAGTTTGAGGTATTTTGTAGGGGCAATTCTGTAATTTATTGTAAATTAATTAACTCTATAATCAATTCTCATTCATAAGAAAGGTGTCTTTTGTAATGATCTGGATTTTCGAACCAGTCAAAATCACCGAAAAGCCGTCCGTCAAAAACTACGAATGAAAACTACCAACTTAATACATAATATTTGATAAATATTCAACACTATTATATGTATAGGATACAATTTCACTTGGTACAAGTTATCAGAGTAATCAATTTAATCTATTAGGTGTGCTTTAATACATACCAAATACAAATACAAATATTTAACGCTGCAGAACTCTGATGGGAGAGATAGCAATAGCCATTCCTGCAAACTAAATAAATATGTCAAATGCAGAATAAAATAATAAGTAGGAAAGATACATTAACATAAGACAAATAGCAACCAATAAACGGGAAAAAGATATATTATTATTTGGGCTGCATCACTACCACTTGTGACTGCCTACGTAACCCTATCTAAATGGGTACCCAGTAGATACATGATCAAGCCAACGTAGTTCTCCTATTTACAAATAGGACTCAAGGAGCCTATGATGAAACAAACAAACATGCAATTCCCAAACTACCCACTTAGGCTTAATCTTCACATTTAGATTTTCTGAAATCTAATTAACTTTATCATTTTCAAAATATAATTGTTTTGAAAAATAACTTTTTTGGACCAAACCCTTGATTTTTATTTCAAATCCTTTGAAATAATATATGCATCTTTTGTATCAAATTATACTTTACTTAAGGATCTTAAAACAAATCACTTTTGAAATATTTATATGAAAATCTCAAAATACAACTATAAAAGCATATCAAAATATATGCACCAGATTAGAAGGTTTCTCCCAATCTATGCAGTTAAAGCACTTAGCGGTTTATTCCAGTAAAGGAGCAAAAAGTTGTAGCAGGGATGAAGTGGTGATATAGCGGAGATATAGCGAAGCTGCAAAAAGCTTCATTAGATATAAAAACACTTTAAAGTTAATTCATTTTCATTCCCACATCATTTATGTTGGTAAAAGAAATGTTATTTAATCTTATATAACAAAATCAACGAATATCATGATTAATGTGGGCTAGATTTGGTGATTGCAGTACATTTCTAACTTATATTGAGCACTTATGTCTTAAATTAGGTCTTTGTTCTAACTTTATTGATTTAGTTTAAAGAGAACTAGTAAAATCAACCTTTGTATATAAATAATGCTAAAGCGGATGCTAAAAATCCTTGATTTAACGAGTGTATCGGAAAATAGCAGGGTTTAAAGCAATTTACTCTTTGATAGCACTAAATTGAAATAGCATAGTGGTCGAAGAGTGCTATGCATTATAGTGGGGATTTTGCCAGGCTTTAGTTGGTCTTTAACTGCACAGTTCCCAATAACAAGACAACTGGGTCCTAACCTTCCTAAAAAAATAGATATATGCATCCCTCTATTCGTCGAGCGGACTATACCAAGGCAACAGAACATCTGCACCTCCCTTGCCTACCTTTTTAGTTATGGCTTACCCGAATCATCAGTAATAGAACGAATCATTATCCCAAAATGAAAAATCATTTTGCACTAATATTCATAAATAATTTCAAATCACAGTGTTTCTATTTCCCAAAAAATTTTGAAATCATTCTCAAACACCAGATTTTAGTCCTCGAAATTATCTTCGTTTATAAAACAGTTTTACAAACCATTTTATGGAAATCACTTTTGTATATAATCCCTTCAAAAATATTATTCTTAAAACATTTCGATTACTTTCCAAAAAACCATTTCATTTCAAAAGACAAGTATTCTTTTCATTTTAAAATTATAATAAACATCTTTTATAATAATTATTCAATTAACAAAAAATTTAAAATTCTTTTGTAAACAATTCATTCTCCATAAACATTTCATAACAAATTCTTTTATGAAAATCATCTTTCAAAACAACTTCATTTACTTGAAGTTCAAAATAAGTATTAAATTATTCTAACTAATTATAATAATTGAACGAACCAATATTATTGCTAAACATCTTATAGTCAAATTGTAAAATAAATCCCAAGCTGGTAGCCTACAATTGTTTTTTACCTAACCCAAGAAAATGGAAATTAATTGCTCATAAACTGGTCGAGTACAAATCAATAATAAATAGTAAATAGTGAACACATCTATTTATTCAATAATAAATAATCAACATATTAATGAACTTCAAAATAATCATTTTACTTCAAAGCATAGAACGGGAATTTTTTCTGCTCGATAGATGTCAAAATAGTATATTCAATATAATTACATTATTTGTAATTACATTTAACCACTAATATTTTATACTCCTTCAAATGCATCAATATTTTACACTATGTGTTTTATTCGTTAATACGAACCTAACATCGAAAACTGCAGGTTAAACGGATTTCGTATGGAGGAGATATCGATTTTTAAAGTTAAACTAATTAACTAGTTAATTATGAAATAACTAATCAAATAACCGTTCTTACCCGAAGGCCTAAAGCCCAAACTTAAAATACATGTGCACCATCACCTTCTCTTTCTACCTGCACATATATTCACGTCCATGCATTCAAGTTCCATGGCTGAAACTTCCATCCCCTATATAACTCTCTTTGCTTTATTAAATCACGTGTCATCTTCACCGTTGAACTCAGCGTCGAGAGATGCATCATCTGACACTTCTAACTCCAACCACCCCCATTAACCACCGACTACCGTGACCTCCACAAGCTACAATGTTGAGTACGACGTGAAAGAAAAGCGTAGCCCAATTCGATCCTCTATGATTTCCATGTTCATCGCTTCAGCAAAATCTTTGTGTATGGGAAATTATTGGAAAAATGAAATGTAAATGAAATAGGATGGCTATGTGTTCAGTTCGTTTGCAAAAAGTGAATGTCGAACATATGTTTATGCATGTGTTGTTTTTCCAAGTGAATGTGCAAATGTGCATATATAAACAGTACTTCCATGCTAAGTAATCTAAAATAGTTAAGAAATCAAAGGTCAAGGCAAAGAACACAGGCATGTAAGGTAAAAGTACGGGCAAAAAGTATGAAAACACGGTTGTGTGCATGATTTAAATATATTTACATTTAGAAAAGTTGGATTTTAGGGTACACCGCTACACAAAATCACTTTTGCATACGAGCGACGAAAATAGAAATAAAAATACAATCGTGCACAGCAATGTGAGACAATCATAAAGCAATAATAAAATAGATAAATTAACTTATTTTGGGAAGTTACAAAAGTATCGACGTTTGATGTAAAATACGTCAAACGAAAATTTAATTATTTTTCAGAATAAAAATTATGGAAAAATCATATAAATTAGATCAAAAATAGTCATCAAAAATCAGGCCTTAATTTGAAATATATATTTTTTGTAATTTAATTCAATTTTAAATATTTAAATAAATTAAATATATAATTTCGATGACAAAAAATTACCGGTCGTTGCATTTTCTGTCTATTATATATTTGTTATAATGTGTTATAAGTAATTTAAAGTTTAACTAAAATATATTTAATGGAAAATCCAGAAAAGTGTGTTTTTGATAGTAATTATAAATAGTTGTAATCATGGGTTTCGAATCACGATATTATAAAACACATCATTTATATGTTCCTAGACAAGATGCATCAAGATTGGATCGAGGGAGAATTAATATGAGATGAGATCCACCTTTTACTCCTTTCTATCCACTATATAATCATATCTCTATATAATCATATCTAAACTAATTTGCTAAGATTCTTGCTGCCTCCCGCATCATAGCTTGCTAGCCGAAAATATTCCTTAAGCTCTGCACCACTACAAACTCAAATCAAGTCAGGTCTAATCACTATCTGATAGCCGAAGGTCAATGGTTCGAGGACTAACAATCTACTATATCAAAATAAGTTTCAAGGGGAGAGTCTATCTTTTCAAGGTGCTCCTCAAGGCTTTGGGATTATGGTGTGATTTTATAGTTAATAATTATTAATACAGTGTTCCATCATATAAGAATGTGTATATTATATTGTTAGTTAGGTAAAGATTCTTATATGCAAGCAACTTTTTTACACATTAGTTCGGTTATACTCATGTATATATTGATACCTAAAAAAAGGTTTTATTTTGTCATCTATGACAGGTCAGTACAATCATATGAAAAAAAATGTAATTTTTATATTTTATTAAATTAATATATATTATTTAATTACATATGTATAGTTTACAATTTATTTACAACATCGTATCATGATTAAAATTAGTCACATAATTTCGTTTATAATGTATTATAGTACATTAATTTTTAACAAAAAAATAATTGTAATATTTAATTATTGTTTAATATTATTTAAATAAATTATATTAATTCAAAAAAATTATGAAAATTATTTTTAAAATTTATTAAAATTATATTGGCAACAAATAAGTTCACCGCCAAAAAATAAAATGTAAAAAATAATTTTCCATATTTTTAAAACTCTATAATTTAAAATGGCCAAAAACAAATAAATTATTATGAAATAAATCTATGCCAAAAAAGTTATAAAACTTTTAAAAACTATAAAGTATCAGTTAGGATTTTCTAGAATTTAAAATAAAAGTTTTGAAATTAATTTTTATTAATATTTTATTAATTTTGAATGAATATTTAATTAAAAATGAATTTTAGATTCAAAAATAATAATAAAACATTTTTGAGTTGTGCACATGACCTGAAAATTAAAAAAATATTTTATTATAATATATATGTATGCACATATTGTTCATGGCTAACAAAATATAAATATATATTTAACATGTAAAACAACTTATATTTTAAAATTAGTATATTATAATTATATTTATATACATAATATTAATATTTTATTTATAAGATGTTATATACACAAATATTTATTTATATATTTTAAGCATATTATACATATATATAGTATTTTTTAAACTAACTTAACACACACACACACACATATTTATAATATTTATATAAATTAATAGTTTATATACATACGTATATTTGGATAAATATACTTATATTTTTTTTTGGCAAGGCTGACGGGGTTAATTGGTCCCCGACCAATTTATTAGAACACAGAAGAGAACAAACGCTTACAGAAAAGGAGCATGCACAAAGAGAACATAGGAACAAGAGCAGCACACACACACATGAAGACACAGAAAAAAAACAAAGACCTAAGAGTAAATAAACTACAGTTGCAGTATCATGGATATCCCAGGATCATGAACAAACAGCATTTCCAGGGAGCATTTAACTTCATGCTTAATCCAAAGTTTGAATGTGGCATCAGTCTTTCCGTTACTTGCATCAAAAATTCTTGTATTACGTTCTTTCCAAACTGCATATATGAAGCTTTTTAGAACCACAGTGTTGATTTTATTATGCTTTTGCTTACCCCCTGTCATAGATTGAATTCTATTCCACTCAACAATGTTGTCAAGTGATGGTCTGTTACCTTCAATGCTCACCATGATATCAGTCCAGATTTGCATAATTAATTCACACTCAAAAAATAAGTGTTCGGCAGTTTCAACATACTCACTGCAGAATGGGCATAACACATCCATATTCATTCCCATAATAGCTAATTTTGCCTTAGTTAATATAGCACGCTTCAGTACCTTCCACAGCAGTAAATTTTGACGCATACTACAGTCATTATTCCAAACACTCTTCCACCAAGTCCAAGCTGGAATGTCACTGTTTCCTTGCATATACTCATAAGTTTCACCAATTTTATATGCAGCTTTCTTCTCTCCCCATATAATTCTTGCGGAAGTAGATTGTAAAGGGGTAAAATTTCTTATCTTATCCCAATAATCTGGAGACGCTGATTAGAAGAAAATTTGCCTACTCCCTGAAAAATGTAAAGAACATCCAAGACTTTCGTAGATAGATGAATACCAGTTTGTATAATTTCATTGTATGAAAGTTTACGTCTAATAATATAACCCTTATCAAGCCAAGGATCATCCCAGAATTTAACTCTGTATATAGGGTCAGTGTTCATTTGTATAAGAGGGAGAACATACTCCTTAAGTTTGAATATGCACTGCCATGTCCAGCTTAAATTCTGAGGCTTATTCATATTCCATAAATTTTTACCCTTAATCACATTCATTTCAGACCACTTAGCCCATAAGCTATCTGGGTTATTGAACAGTGTATCAATATGTTTTGCAAATGCTGTTTTGTACCATTGCTTGAGATTAAAAAGACCTAGCCCTCCCTTATTTAAAGGAATCTCAAGAGAACTGAAATTAATAGGAGCATGGTATCTTCCCATGGTTCTGCCAGTCCAAAAGAATCTCATAATGGCACTTCCGATCATTTTAATTAATTTGAAGGGGAGAACATAGGTTCTCGCCCAGTACACTTGCATAGCAAATATTGCAAATTTGATAAGAGTTAGTCTACCATCTTGGCTCAGCATCCTGGTGGTCCAATTTGTCATTCTAGAAGTAATTTTCTGAAACAAAGGTAGACACTGATTAGTAGTTATCTTCGAAGATGTTAGAGGCAGACCTAGGTACGATGCATTGGATAGGTTAATAGTTAATACAGTGATATTTGCTATATGAGAAATCTGCTGCAAATTCACTCCAGCAACAGAGATATCAGATTTTTGGATGTTAACTTTAAGGCCTGTCATAGTATAAAACTGCTTGAGAATATTCATTATGTTCTGAACAGTGTTAACTTCTGGAGCACAGAACAAAACAAGATCATCAGCGAACATGAGGGTTGATATTTGGGGATCTTTACACTTCGGATGGAGCTTAAATTTTCCATGTTGTATTGCTTCAATTAATCATCCTAGTTAGCAGCTCCATCACCAGGATGAAAATGTATGCAGATAATGGATCCCCTTGCCAAATTCCTTGTTTGCTTCCAAAAAATCCTTTCATCACACCACTGATGTTGATCGAATAAGTAGCAGTTGACATACATTCGTAAACCCATGCAACAAAATGCGGTGGGAAATTCATATAACCCATTATGCGAACTATGCTATCCCATTGCAACATATCAAAGGCTTTCATGATGTCAAGTTTCATCATCGCTTTAGGGGCTGAATTTGTACTGTTGTATCCTTTTAATAGTTCGTGAGCTAGAAGAATATGATCTAGAATATTTCTTCCAGGAAGTAATGCAGCTTGATTGTTAGATATAATATTGGGGAGCACCAATTTTAATCTGGTAGCGATAATCTTAGAGATGCACTTATAAATTGTATAACAACAGGATATAGGACGAAAGTCTTTAATATCATGAGCATTCTTGGTCTTGGGGACTAATGTAATATTAGTGTAATTAAAGGACCTATAGAGTTTACTCTTTTTGAAGAACATGGTTATGGCATTACATACATCAGTAGAAACAATGGACCAGCAAGTGGTATAGAAACAAGCATTCATACCATCAGGACCACCACACGAGTTTGTTTTAAGAGAGAACATAGCATCATGTATTTCATCATGGGTAACTTCAGTACAGAGATAATTATAATCATTTTGTTCAAGTTTTGGCAAAATGTCAGATGGTATAATATCAATATCAGGAATGAAGTTATCAGAGTTACCAAACATGGAAGTGAAGTAATGTTCAAAGGCTTGTTGAACACCATCAGCAGTAGAATGAAGCACACCATGTTCATCAACAATAGTAACTATGTTTTCTTTACACTGCTTGCTTTTAAGACTGGCATGAAAATAAGCACTGTTTCTATCACCTTTATCCCACCATTTAATTCTAGACTTCTGCCTTATCATCTCATTTTCTTTAGTTAATGCATCATAGTATTGCATGGAAAGAGTTGCTTCAGTAGCCGATAATTGAGGGTCATTAACATCATTCATCATAACCTTTTGCGTATCAACAAGCTTCAACAAAATAGAGGCACTCAGACCATCTCCTTTTCCGTACTTCTTAAATGCCCATTGCTTCAACACTGTCTTCATTTCTTTTAATTTTTCCTGCAAAACAAATAAATGATTACCTCTCTTTGTCTTGTTCCAAACTTTAGAAACAGTAAGTTTAAAGTCAGGTTCAAGAACCCAAGAGTTAAAAAATTTAAAATTTGTTTTCCCTCTCATGTCCATTTCACGAAGGTGGATAATTTGCGGGGAGTGGTCAGAGAGGATTGGAGGGGGAAGGAAACTATACAGGAGAGGCCATTTGAGAAGGGCTTTTTGGTTGGAGAAGGTGTGATCTATACGTGAAAAGGTTCTGACACCATTTCTTCTTTTATTATTCCAAGTATATTGCATCCCTACAGATTTCACTGGTATAAGATCAACATCTATAAGAGTAGCATTAAGAGGTTGAATTTCGTTGAGGGACAGAGGATTCCCTCCTACTCTATCAGTGAGATTTAAATAGCAGTTAAAGTCTCCAAAAATTAACCATGGGTGAGTATTCTGCCGAAGAGAAGGAAAGACAGCATGTAGGGATCCTCTGGCAGCAGCAGAGTTGGCCGCATAAACAATGGTAACATAATAAGATGTTTTATCTTTGATGTCCAGAGCATGACAGTGTATCATTTGGTCAGTGGAGAGGATAGTGGTAAGAAGTAGGTGAAGGGGATTATATAGGATCATTATTCTCCCATAAGGAGCTTCGTTCAAATTATGTATAAGTTTCCACTCTTTTTTTATGTATTCAGCAGCCTTAAGAGTCAGTGGAAGATTTAGCTTAGTTTCAAGAATTGCCAGAAGAGATAAATTGTTTGATGCTATGAGTTGTTTACATTGATCAAGCTTGATCATGTTGTGCCCCCCACGAATATTCCATGCTCCAATGGTGGACATCATCAGAGGACACGGGCATTAAGCATTTCTATCTTCATTTTCCTTGTTACTGCATGCTTCGATGACAAGTAATTAGGAATAGTTGCTGAAAGTGGGGTAACTTCATTGTTAAGTGGTCCATCCTTCGGGGAAGTTAGTTGTGGCTGATTGGGTATGAGTTGGGGAGATTGAAGAGAGGAGGAGATGGTTTGAATAGTGGTCTTGGGAGGTTTATATGCCGTTGGAGGGATGATATTGGAGTAAGGGTTGGTTTGATTTTGTTTGTGTGGTGATATAGTTGCAGTTTGCTGGTTTGGGTCTCCTGTGCATGTCTTATGTATCTTGTGCATGTTTTCATTAGCTTGTTTAGCATTCTTATTTTTCTTGCTTTCATTCTTGTTGTTTTTTCTACTTCTGGAGCTTGATCCTTCTTCATTTACTTTGTTACTGTCTATTTCACATTCTATATTTCCTTTGTTGATTTCAGTATTTCTTTCTGAATATTGTTCTTGCTGTGTATTTTGATTTCTTTTCAATAACTTGTCACGTTTCAATCTGTTGTTGCCTTGTTCTCCTTGTTTATGAGTACATTCTGCTTTACTTGGAGTTTTTTCTTGCATTTCCCTTATTTCATCGTCTGTATCTTTGGTATTTTCCTCTTGCACATCAATCATTGTGTCAGTATCTTCAAGCTCCAACAAAACATCAAATTTATTAGTTAACAATAAATCTTCAACTGCTTCAACAACAACTATTTCCACATTTCTCCCTATTCCTATTTCATTATCCTCTTCTGCTTCTAGTGAAATACTAATCTCTTCATCTTCATCAAAGATTAATTCACCAGGCTCTTTACTATTCTTACAATTATCATTTTCCTGCTCTTGCTTGTCCCCCTCATCATTCTTATATTCTATTTCAGCGCTGTTCATTTCTATCTCAGTGTCCTCTTTTTCCTTTTCCCCTCTAACTATATCTTTCTCTTTATCTCTTATTACATTGTCTATTTTCTTTTTATTTACTCTCTGCCAACTCCTAACATTCTGCTTTTGGGAGGGATTGAAGCTGCTAATGCCATGTACTCTGTTCACATTAACCTCTTTAGTAGGCCATCTTTCATTTTTCTTTGTTTCATTCAGCTTGTTTGATTCACTAGTAACTTCAACATCACAGGATTCAGAAGCATGTCCAAATTTCTTGCAATGTATACAAACATCAGGCCTCCATTGATATTGTACATAAATTTTTTGAAATCCTCCTTCTACAAGTTTAACCAAGAATTCATATGGTAGCTCTTTGTCTGGTTTTACTTCTATTAAACACTTTGCATAGCTCATTCTGTTTTGTTTTTCCGTCATTTCATCCATACACAGCAACTTGCCAAGGTGACTACTCAGCCAGTTGATCCCAAGCGGTGACCAAGCAAATAAAGGCAGATTATATAGTTGCACCCATACTGGAACCGCAGTGACAGAGCCACTAATGTTACTAACAGCAGCATCATAAGGCTTTATGATGAACATCTTGTTCTTTATTATAACTGGGCCACTCTGAAGTATTTTTTCTCTGTCTTCATCACAAGAGAAATTAAATAAAAAAACTATACCATCAGATTTAACATTGACTGACCCTTTAAGCTTCCATAATAACTTCAGCCTTTGAATAACCGCCGTGTACGAAAGAGGCTTGTCTAAGAAGAAGCCAACCAGGGATTCTTTCCAGATCAATGCACCAGCATCTATAACTTCCTTCGGTGGCACCAACATGTTGTTATCATACGCAGGATACAGATCAACAGGGATGTACTTCCCAGCATTCTTTGGTTTATGCTTAAAAAGAGAAGTCCATTTCTGTTCACCAAGAGGCGGTGGAGACGGGACATTGATTAAGGATGGTAGAGGGATGAAAGAAGACTGAGGAGGGTCAGGGGGGACTGGTGGAGGGGGAACAGGAGGAATAGGGACACTGACAGCTACCAGTGAAGAAAGAGCTGGGTCAAAGGGACATGTAGTTGCAGAGGGCAGTGGAAGGACAGAGATGATGGGGTTGATGGAGTTGGTAGCGGCGTTGGCAGGAGAAGGGGTATGGTTAAGGACATGGGATAGTACGAGAGGAACAGACATGAGAGGAGGGTTTTTTAAACTTTGGGATGAGCTAACATGTCTGTTGCGATGCAAATCCCAACATCTCTTTATGGGTATATAAATTCCTTGCACGGATTAATATGTTACACATGCACACTCATACACATACATACATATATGATATATACAAATATATATATATATATATCGATATATAAATTAAATAAAACTATATATTTATAAATTTAAAAAAAATAAAAAATATTATTTAAAAAATATCTAGAAATGTTCTAAATGAATTGGACTTCATAAACCTGGTATAGATCCAATAAAACAATTTTTTCGAAATTCACCAATAACTTCTACGGTAGGCTGGTCCAGCGCCAACAATGTTATCAAATCCTAATACCCTATGCAGTTTAAATTAGTCATATTAGGGTTAACAAATTAAGCTCACAGCCAGATGAAGGGTTTCTAGAAAGGTAGTGTTTAGGATTAGGTTTGGGTAATCAAGTACTCTGCCTTACCAAGCTACCAGCCCGATCCGAACAGATATGTGATCCCAAATGGATGCCTATAATAGAAGAAGCCCCATTTGAAATGGGTATTAGGATAATTTTCAATAGTTTAATTAGATTAATTAATTAGGTTAATTAATTAAATAGTATACACATGTATATGATATATGTGTTATACTATAAAAGTTATAGCATATAATAACTAATGAATACAAATGTCATATTAATTTGTAATTGATTAAAACGTAAATTAACTAAAATTAATTAAATAAGATTTAGTCAAAATAATGTTATACATAAGACTATTATATATGTGATATAAAATATAAAGTTATATAATAATAAAAATCATATAATATGAATGTATAAACTAAAGATGGAACATTAAAGAAACCAAAATGGACTTAAGGAATAACTGCACGCGTAAATGTGCATATACCGTGATTTTCGATGTGTCCGACATTTGAATTATGAGATAATTCATAAGAATTATATTATTACATATAAATTGATATCGCTCAATATTATATATATTGAAAATTATGAATCTATAATATACCGTCGTCCTCGATCATGTATATATTTAAAATTATTTGCATACCCCTTAGTTGTTGAACAAACTCAAGTTATGGATGTTATGTGTAGTATTATTAATATATTGAATAGACGATGTAAGATAACTATAGGTATTTGTTGAGCAAACTTAAGGTACATATACTATACTTAGGGCGTTGCGATATGGTAGATGCAAGTGAATAATTTCGTTTCGATTTGTTGAGAAAACTCAAGGTCGAAATTGAAATTAGGAACATGTACCAAGGGTTAGGAGTTGTATACGAAACAACCGATAATGAATTATCCACCGTCCGTAGAGCTATGATTTATCGAGAAAACTAATTAACTTTAGGGGTATGCCCTAGGGGTAATTATATAATTTATTAACTATGTAATCAATTCTCGTTTTTAATAAAGGTATTTTTCCTTCTGTTATATATTTTTTATAATGTTTTATAAATAATTAGAAGTTTAATTAAAATATA
Organism: Allium cepa; assembly: GCA_030765085.1. NCBI lineage: Eukaryota > Viridiplantae > Streptophyta > Magnoliopsida > Asparagales > Amaryllidaceae > Allium > Allium cepa. The sequence goes on along the minus strand of CM060932.1, from coordinate 757,245,530 downwards.
TTTAACAGAAAATCCATAAACGGTGTGTTTGTGATAGCAACTACAAATAGTTGTAATCATGAGTGTCGTATCACGATATTATAAAACACATCATTTTAAATGTTTCTAGTCCATATGCATCAAGATTGGATATCAATGTACCTACTAAGACTAGAGTAGGTAACGCTTTTCAAATGTTGGCAGTGTATCACTCATGACTATTAGGGGCACCTAGGGGTTATGTACTAATATTTATTGAATAACTACGGAACGACTCACTCTATAGTTTTTAGCTGGTTAATATAACTAGAGTCAAACAGAAAGTATCAATGTGACTGATTGCACGGTTCTTTCGACTTAAGAATACAATGGATCTTCAATATGAAAGCTATGCTTTGATTATAGTCAACTCATGACATGGAAAACCATCGAGTGACTATAGTTGGATCAAGTAGATGTATTGAAAGTGAAGCACTATTCAAGAGAGGATTCGTCTACTCGGTAATACGAGGTTAGTATCATGGTTGACTCAAGTCAACTCATAGTCAAAATCACTGGTTAGAATAGTTCAGTTAATAATAATTGTTATTATTAAACTAAGAACTTTGTGTTTGGACTATAGAGTTGAATATGGATGATATTGGAATTTCAACCATTCCCAAATTCTATAAGTCCAAAGTGATATAGGATTGACAAAGGGAATTAGGGTAAATAAAAGTCACAACTGAATAACATTTAACAAAGTGAAATTGGATTTTACTGAAACCAAGTGCTCCATAAATTTTTCCAAAATGTGATACCACATGCTAAGTGACGTGTGGACGTTAATATTCGAATAGTTGGTATAAGTTGCTGACCCAATTTGCACATATTGAGTCACATAACCGGAATGATGAATTCTCCTTTGTCCAAACCATTTAATTAATTTATAATCGTTATAAGTTAATTAAATTAATTAATATTTATGAAATGATAATTATTAATTTGATTATGATTTGAGTCGTAAATATTACAAAATATATTTATAACAATTATAAATATATAACTCGACGTACGATATCGATAAGCGATTAAATTAAACTTAATTATGTAATATTTTTATATAGGATTAAATGGGTTTAAGTTCTATCATAGGGTTTATTAGTTTCAGCTATAAACAACAGGTAGGGGTGGCTCATTTTGACTTAGATAGGCTTGATTTTGGATGGCTCGGACTGAAGTAGAATTGGTATGAGATGAGATCCATTTTTTCCTCCGTTCAATCCACTATATAAGTATATCTAAACTAATTTGCTTAGGACCTTTTGTTGCTTCCTATACCATAGCTTACTAAACGAAAACATTCCTTAATCCCTCTATCACCACAAGCTAAATCAAGTCAGATCTAATTACCATCCGATAGCTAAAGGTCAATGTTTCAAGTACTAGCCATCTACTAAATCAGAGAGAGAGTTTCAAAGGGAGATTTTATCTTTTTATGGTGTACTTCAAGGCTTTAGGATTAATATATGATTTTTATAGTTGATAATTATTTGTACAATGTTCTATCATATATGTATATGTATATTATATTGTTAGTTAGGTGACGATTCCCATATGCAAGCAATGTTGTCACAAATTAGTTTGGTTATAAGCATGTACATATTCGTATTTAAATAAAAACGGTTTTAGTTTGTCATAAATGTCAGGTTAGTACACCCATATCAAAAATAATATAATTTTTATATTTTATTAAATTAATATATATTAATTAATAACATATATAGTTTACAATTAGTTATAACACCATATCACGATTGAAATTAGTCATATGGTTTTATCTATAATGTATTATAGTAATATTAATTTTTGGCAGAAAATACTTTTTTTAATTTTTATTATTATTTAAATCAATTTATTTCATAGATATATTATATTAATTTGAAAATATTATGAAAATAATTTTTTAAATTTTATTATATTAGCACCGGATAAGCTATCGACCAAAACGTAAAAATAAAATTATTTTCCTATTTTAAAAAATTAATTATTGAAAATGATCGAAAATAAATAAATTATAATAAAATAAATTTAAGCCCAAAAAATTATAAAAGAAAATTTTCAAACCAAAAAATATCAGGTAGGATTTTGTGGAATTTTAAAATTTAAAATAAAAGTCTCGAAATTAATTTTTGTTAATTTTTAATGGATATTTAAATTAAAATGAATTTTAAATTAAAAAATTATAATAATTTTTTTGAGCTGTGCGCATAACAGGGAAATAAAAAATTTACCTTGAATAATTTTATTAATTATTATATATTTGTATATCCATATATCATAAATATATTTGCATGTGTGCGTATATATATTATAAAACAAAATTAATTTTATTATATATGTATGTATCCACATATTCATGGCTTACAAAATATAAATATATATATATATATATTAATATTTAAAATACCATATATATTTAAATCAATATATTATAAAAATATGTATATACATAATATTATTCATAAGATGATATATGTATATATATACAAATATTTATTTATATATTTAAATATATTACACACACACAGATATATATATATATATATATATATATAATTATTTAAACTAACTTAATATATATGTGTGTATTTAGAATATTTATATAAATTAGTATTTTATATGCATATATTTATTTGGACAATATATACATGCATATTCGATGAACTAACATATCTGTTGCATTGTAAATCCTAACATCTATACATAGGCATGTTGTATCTTACACGGAGTAATATGTTATACATTCACATGTACATATATATATGTGTATATGATATAGACACACAAACACACACACATACATATTAATATATATATTAAATAAAACATTTTTCGCACCAAGTCCCATTGTCTAATCGTATTCCTTATCCATACGGTCATTTTAATAGGCGTATCATCGAATTATGTTATGAAATGAAGGAGATATGCCATTTTGAAGTTGGATGTTGAATTCTAAAAACCGTGCACAAAAATTCGTCGCTTTCCTTTGATATATGGGGCTGCTACATCCTCATGCTCAAAAAAAATTCTTCTCAATCACATCAGGTCTATAGGCTTGTCTGATAGCTCCTCACCACTGATTTCGTTCGATTTAGTGGAGATTTGAATGAGAAAGTGAGATTTGATATGGATGGTACGAGAGGAAGAACAGAGAAGAAGAAAAGGAGCCGGTTGCTAGTTTCTAGAAATGAAGTGAGAACACATATTTTTCATTTTTTTAAGTCAACCGTTCATGTCCGCCAAAAATCAAATTCAAAAACCTAACCCTTGGCATCCGCTTGGCTTGACCACGTATTAGACTATAACTCCTTCTGTTATCCCATCTTTTGACCAGCAGTATACGAACAAACTCGATGAGTCAAACCTTGAAGTTATCAAGGTAAGATGTCTAGAGAGATGACTACGAAGCCCAAAACTAAAAGTGCAACCAAGGTCACAAGGCTAATACAAATCCACTACAAAATTCCAAAAGACCGAAGTCCACAAGTGCTGGCTCGGTACCAACTCAACCCTATGGTTGGTACCTTCTCGTATACGCTCCACCAAGGGAGCTCACCTTCTGTCTACCTATCCTATTTAATGTTAGAAACCTATTTCCAATGTTGTTTTGACGATTCCATGCAACTTTATCGTTCTCCACGAACTCTTGAATCAGCAGCTCTGTTCTTCTATGACTCTGTAATTTGGACTTAGAAATAAGCTAATATTGCTATAAACAACTATGAAATTATGAAGTTAACTATAAGATGATCCAACATAAAGAGTTGAAGGCGGCCAATTTAGCAATCTTATGGGTTGGTACCGACCCGTACCCTTGGAGTTGTACTGACCGATACAAGTTGCTATGGTGTTGACCTATATTCTTGGGGAATTAGTCTATAACGTGGAAAAATACGTGAAGATATTTAGACGAGTTTTTAGGCTTCCAACCTCTATAAATAGAGCGATGTAGCTCATTTTTCAGGATCTTTTTGCTCTTTCTCTCCTTACTCTAATTTCTTTAATCTCTATCGAAATTATACCTAAGAACTTCTACCTCCAAGTCAGTATATAAGCAATAAAATTATTAAGTGGACGTAGGCCAGGATTTGCCGAACTACTATAAACTCTATGTGTATTTCTTACTCATTTTTCATTTATTTTCTTCATTTTTATTCTCTACTCAATCTATTGAGTGTTTGTGCAGTTTTTGGTTCAAACATTTTGATGCTTTTAGCGAGAAACACTTGAACTTGCATATTTAAAAATTGGAAAGAGTCAGAATGACTAAATAATCAACTAGAGAAACCATAACTAGTGGAAATCAACAAAAGGATAACTAAGAGGCAACCTCAGGAGCTAACCCCCTTCAATCTACATAACCTGGGATGAGATGAAAAGCATGATGAATGGATTGGAGGATAGGATGATTACTCACCAGGAAGAGATGATAGAGAATTTCTTTAGGAGAGTGGGACATATGGGAACAATTAGGGTTGCTGAAAATCAGAATCAAAGACCAGAAACCAGAGCGCAGGTAAGTGGAAGCGAGAGTAGGATGACCCAGGACAAACCCTGAGCCAAATATAGGTGTCGGTACTGGCCTACAAGGGCTTAGGGGAATGTGTCATCCTGGCTAAAGAAGGGATAATATACGTCCTAGAGATGATGCAGAGCATATGAACGCGAATTAGAATGCAGAAGCATGATTGGAGTATAAACTGGAGTCCCCTAGTGGAGTCGAGGGGTAGGCTGAGAATGCAAACTTGGGAGTTCATTTGGATGACAACGACAGACCAGCTGAAATGGTGAGACGAGCTATGAGGTGTGGATTGCCTAACCGCAGCATAGAGGATGTGAACATGTATCCATTCACTCCAAGCATTTGGTACTCTAGGAATTCGCCTAATTTCAAGTTACCTATGCTGGAAATGTATAATAGGAAGACGGATCTAATTGTTCATTTGATGAGGTGCATCTGGTACATGGAGGTGTTAGGTGCATCCGAAGAGGTTATGGGATGATGTTTCCCTTTATATTTGATACGTTTTGCGATATTATGGTTTAGACAGCTGGAGAACGATTCCATCAACATATGGGTCGAGTTAGTAAACTGATTTGTGAAATAGTTCCGGGTCCATATCTTACGACCCAAGAATGTATTGACATTAGCAAGAACGATGTAGAGGGCCAGGGAAACCGTCTGGACTTTTCTGACAAGTTTCAATGCAGTGGCGGCTGCGGTCGATAAGCCAAAACCTTTGATGATTTTGTTGGCAGTGGCCTCTGGAATAGCCATAAAGATGGATTTCAAGATTGTTCCGAAACGGGATCTTCCAAGGGATCTTGTATAGTTTTATCATGAGGCTGAAAGGTTTCTGCGCCATGAGGATGCTGAAGCTGATAAGGAAGATGTTAATGTTTTAGATGCGAAGCTTCGCTTGGAGCAGGATCTAGTAAAGATAAAGGAAAAAGGAAGATAGGTGATGGCTTTGAAGGATCAAAGCAGCAAAGAAGGGGAACCAAAATTCTCTTCTTACACAGATTTAAATGAGACTACGTAGTGGATTTATCTTTATACTAGAGGACGGATCCTTATTGAAAGCCAGCAAGAAGAGAATCCACAAAGTGTGAAAGGGCATGTAGACAATACTGCATATTCCATGAGCTGAATGTGCTAGCACAAATAATTACAAGCACCTACGGGATCTGATCGACGAACGAGTCAGAGATAATCGATTACAACAATACATGAAAAGCCGAGCTATGTGGGGAACAATTGCAGCCATCAACTATAAGGAATGGAAATGACCCTGGATCAAGGCCAAGGTTAATCATCTCTTGATCGGGATGGCAGGGAATCAGGTTTGGTTGCACACTATTTCCCCTTTCCAATAAACCATGCAATAATACAGTCTAGCTAATTACTCGTGTATGGGATTTCGAACATTCTCTAAGCACGCTCTGAACTGGATGCTAGGTTGTAATGCTTGAAGAGGCGAATATCATATTGTTTGATTTTATGTTTCTTAGTATTTGTTTCGATTCCATTAGACAAATCATTGATTATTGAAACCCACTTGAATGTTATGACTGATATGAATTGCCTTAAGCTCCATTCGAAAAAATAGGACCGGAGTGCAAGAAGCAAGTCCCCTCATCGGAGTGTGAGCTGATGGGCTTGCTTGTCGTTAAGTCCCCTCATTAGAAATTAAGCGGATTGGCTCAGCAAGGTTCTAGAGAGACCATGTACTTGAACCGCCTTAAGTCCAATCTGAAAAAACGAGACCGATGTGCAAGAAGTTAGTCACCTCACTGAAGCGTGAGTTAATAGGCTTGCTTGTTGTTGAGTTCCCTAGTTGGAGAGCGAATGGATTGGGCTTGACAAAGTTTCGAAGAGATCACGGATTTGATTATCGACCCCGAATGGCCATGGGTTCGATTATCGGCCTCGAACGGCCACAAATTCGATTATCTACCTCGAACGACCACGAATTCGATAAATGGTCCTAGGAGACTATAGATTTATATACTAGCCTCGAACGGCCATAACCTCAATTAATGATCCAGAGAGATCGTGAGTTTAAATATCAACCTTGAATGACCACGAATTCGATTACCGATCCAGGGAGATCGTGCATTAAACTAAATATAAAACGATCCAGAAAGGTCGAACTTGAAAATGAAAACAGGTTTGACTTTGATAAAAGATTTGAATGCCTCATAATTGGAAAAGAATTGACAAATTCCAGGTAAACACATAACAATTTTGATACGCAGTGTAATAACTCCGAATGAAATCAGAATGATGATGATGTATAAACATTAATTAGGCAAAGTCTAAGTCTTAGGCTATGATATGGTGTAATTGTCTTTGATTTATAAGAGCGTCCGAAGGAACTGGACGATTCCCCAAGATTGAAGTAGCTAAAGAGCTCAAGTATTGAGGATTGACATCCCATTTATTCTCAATCTGAAAATAGCTTCCACTCGCAAGACGTGCTTTAGGAGGCAAGTGTTATCCCGTATTTTGACCAGGTAGTGCACGAATAAACTCGATGAGTCAAATCTCGAAGTTATCAAGGCAAGAAGCCTGGAGAGATGACTACGAGCCAAAACTCAAGTGCAACCAAGATCAAAAGGCAAATATAAATCCACCACAAAATTCCAAAAGACCGAAGTCCACAAGTGGTAGGTCCGTACCAACCCGTTAATACTCCTCCAAAGAAGCTCACCTTTTGCCCACCTATCCTATTTGATATTAGAAACCCATTTCTAGTGTTATTTTGACGGTCCCATGCAACACTATCGATATCCATGAATTCTTCAATCTACAACTTTGTTCTTCCACGACTCCTTCATTTGGACTCAGAAACAAGCTAATATTGTTGCAAACAACTATGGAATCATGAAATTAACCACAAGATGATCCAATATGGAAGTTGAAGGCAGCCAATTTGGCAATATTTTGGGTCAGTACCGACCCATACCCTTGGAGTTGTATCGATCCATATAAGTTGCTAGATGGAAATCCATTTTCTTGGGGATATAGACTATGGCACGAAAACTATATAAAGAACTTCTAGGTGAGATTTTAGGCTTCCTACCTTTATACATAGAGGGGTAGGGCTCACTTATCAGGATCTTTTGGCTCTTACTCTAATTTCTTGTAATATCTGTCGGATTTGTACCGACCTATAACGGAGTTGTACCGCCCCATAAAAACTTTTGCCTCCAAGTCAGAATATAAGCAATAAGATCATATGTATGTAAGCCAAGATTAGGCGAGCCACTATGAACTTTATGTGTACTTTCTTACTCGTTTTTCATTTATTTCTTCAAATTTTATACTCTACTCAACATATTGAGTGTTTATGTTAATTTTGTTTCAAAAATCTCAATACGGGCTCCAAACAAAGAAAATGAAAATACAGCACGACTTAGAGAAACAAGATGATCGCCATAGTTCTAGTTTCGTCGTTAAATTCTATTCTTTGAAAAACGACCATTTTGCCCCTTCTTATACTTTATTTATTTAGTAAATTCATTATATCCAATATTTTTCAAAATTTCATATTATTAGTATCTAGTTAAAATTATACTCAATTTTCCAAGGTATTACACTTACGATTGAAGAGGAGATCACTGATACACCAATTGAAGCAATGAATATTACTGTAGTTGAAGCAAGCAGTCATTCAGTCACTTTAAATGTGTAGTTTTTCATAAATGATGTTGGCTTTCACAGAGAATACAACTAGGCGGTTGGATGCATATAAGGTTTTGAAAAAGACCATCAAAAGTTTGGCGAAAACTACATCGACGAAGAGAGTCAATCGTTGAAACCCAACCGAAACCTAAGGAAAAGACCAATGACTAGGAAAGAAGTTAACAGAACATGAAAGTAATCCATCGCATAATGTAAACCTAATAAAATGGGTTAATTTGCATAAAGGGCTAAGCAAACGAAAATAATTGATAAAGCAATGGAAGCTCAAATTGACTAAGAGAAACAAAGTTGTTAAAAGGTACTTGTGTGCGTATTTGGTGTTGTCAAAACATTTCTAGAAATAACTTGCAATTTCACAAATCAAAAGAGAAGATTTATGAAAAAAAATAATGAACATTTTTGTTAACGCATATAATTTGTAGCTGAACTTGATCCAATTATGGAAAACCATCTTAGACATGTGGTAAATAATGACTTAAATAATCGATATCTTAGCCATAATATTCAAAAATGAATTGATAAGTTTACTAGTCAACAAATAAAAGTAACAATGCTTTCAAAGATAAAGAAAGTGAAATATTTCTCTACCATCCTTGATTACACTTTGGATTTGAGTCATAAGGAGAAAATATCCTTTATTATTAGATGTGTGAATGTGGACGATGAAAGTGATATCAAGGTGGAATAATACTTTCTTGATTCAAAACTGTCGATGATACATCATAACTTGGTCTTTTTAAAGAATTCAAAAATGTTTTTAATAATCTTAAACCTGATATTAACGATGTGAGTAGACATGGGTATGATAATAGTTCAACTATGGAAGGTAAATTATTAAGTTAAATATAATAATATTAGGCTTGATTTTAAACTATTGACCATTGTATTAACTATTTTTATTGAATTTTCTATAGGTAAACATCATAGGGTACAAATAGGCTGCTTGATGTAAATCCTAAGCTTTCTACATTTCATATGGATGTCATAGTCTAAATCTTACTTTATGTGATATGACGAAATTATTTATGAAAGCAAGAAACTTTTTTCATATGTGCAAAAGATTTATACTTTATTTTCTACCTTACGTGCTCCACTCATTGATGGAAAATACTTTGAACTCCCGTGAAAGGTTTGAATCCAAAACCATTATCGGCAACTCGTTGAGAAAGTTAAATGTTAGTGCAATTGGATTTTAGTCATCAGAGCTAAGGGATGCTTAATAGATATTGCCAATAATTCTAAAGATGACGTTGTGATGATGGAGGCTAATGGATTGGTCAAAATGATTTGAATATTTTTGAGTTCCTAATTATCTCGTGTATTTAATATAAGGTATGAGACAATATTAATCGAGTATGCAAAATACTTCAACGAGAGGAAATGGATATTGAAGATGAAATCTCAAAAATTAGAGAGTGTCTAACTTTTCTTTGAAAAACTTAAAGAAGAAGGATTTGAACCCATGATGGAGGAGGCAAAAGAAATTGCAAATGATGTTGGCATTGATCCTAAATTTTTGAAAAGAGAATTATGCATAAAAAAGCAATTTTATGAAGATATCACAAAGAATTATGATTGAAAATCTCTAGAAGAAAATTACAGAGTTACTTATTTTCCACATGTAATAGATCAAGATGAAACTTCACTTAGAGACTGATTTGAGCAATTTAAACATTATGAAGGAACTTTTGGATTTTTGTTAAATTTGAAATTTGAAAACATTAATGGTTATAAGTTGAAGGACTATTGCATGAATTTAAATGGTTTTTTGAGACAAAAGAACTAGATATTTTTAGTGAGGAGTTGTTCTATGAACTTTGATAATTAAAAGGAATTTTACCATCAGAAGTAACTACATCAATTGGTATTCTTAATTTCTAGAGGTCTTATCGACCATAAGTGCATTCTCAATGTGTAGGTTGCTTATCGAATTCTGTTGAATATTCCAATTACAGTTGCGTCAATAGAAAGAAGCTTTTCAAAATTGAAATTGATAAAAACATATATACTGACTACTATGTCTTAAGAGAGATTAAGTAGACTAGCTATGATTTTAATTTAAAATGAGTACATAGATATGCTTAACTATGAAGAGATAATAGATGAGTTTAATTTAAAAATTGCAAGAATAAGTTGCTTTCATTGATGCATATTATGATATTACTATATCAAGTTGACATTTAGATTTTTTGATAGGTAATCTAAATGATTTAGTCGATAATGTTTTGTAATCAATGTTAACTTTATAATAGAATTTTATTTTTTTCATATACTGGGGCAACAAAAACATAAAAAGTTTATTGGATTAGGGCATTGAATGTGTTTGGGCCGGTCTTGCCTCGGGGTTGTAGAAAATTATCCCATTTTGGACCGACTTGATCAGAAAAGAGTATACTCCTTTATTTGAGTTCTTTTATAGAGCTCAGGGTGAGATAACAATTGATGGGTCAGTGCATGCTTAGGGTAAGGTTTGAGAAATGGAATGATGATGGCGTAAACATCAATGTGGTCGAAAGCCAAGGAGGGAATTTTAGGCTATAGAGAGCCTCTACTTAACTCATTCACATTCCCCGATTCATGTGTTAGCTCAGGACCAAATTAAATACCAGGTAACAAAAAATAAGTTCTGATAACCAAAACTAAATAGAGGAAGTGCGATTGTTTTTACCATAAACAAAACGGTCAAAGAACCGATGATTATAGATTTTTGTAATCAAATATCAATAGACTTATGCGAGAAGAAAAGTTGAATGAATTCTTAAGGTGTGAAAGCATGTAAGGAGGTAGTCCTTTGATAGAACCCCAAAAAAATGCCTCAATCAAATTGTTGACGCCAAAAATGGACATCAACAGCCAATAAAATCTATTAGAGATTAAATGAAGAATGAAATTTAAAAAGATCAAACATCATACATAAACACATAGATTTTGTCGGTGGTTCGACGATCTTGGCCTATGTCCACTTCATATTTTTATTGATCTTGCACTTGATTATGATTACAAGAATGTTCGAATCAGCTTTGATCCATTAGTACAAGAATGAAGAATAAGAATGGAAGAGTCTTTATAGCCAAAATAAGGGATCCTCTTTATGGAGAATGGTCGCTGTATTAATAGGGGAAGGTATGCATGGATCGAGCTAAAATCGCTAGAAGAATCTGTAGATCCATATGGACCTACTAAAACGATTATTGGTCTAAATTCTAAAAAAATAACGATCGGGGTCGATCGTTATTTTTGGCTCCAATCAACGTGCGATCGTCATGAGTGGTCCCATGGGCCTTGCTCCAAAAATATGGTGTCATTCTAAGCAATAGTTTTTGAGATATCGTCCATTCTTTGTAGAACATCGATGGTTATGCTGATCCTCCAATAACGTTCGGTGTCTTTTTACGTTTTTCTTGGGTTCTATTATGTGATCGATATTGTTGCCTCTTCATGTTGTAAATTACTTTCTCTCCAAATTTTGTGCAATTCCAATATATCCTTTGTGAGATATCGTCCAACCTTTATTGAGTATAGATCGTTTTGGTGATTCGTACGATCGTTCCAATAACGATCGTCCTCTTTTTGCAAGATTTGGAAGTTTTTCCATGCAATCATTTTTGTGGGCTCCACTCTTCAACATATTGATGCTTTAAAAGTTTCAGGTGCACCGGTATTGTAAATTTTGAGATGTTGATCAATCTTCGTCGATTTACACTATTTTGTGGATCGTTCTAGATCGATCCATATAAATTGTTCATTTGTCCATAATTCAAGCGGACGAACTCCAATTGGCTTGAAATTTGAAAGGTAGTCTCAAAGGGCCTTCCTTGTCCCTTCATATTGGTTATACCTTAATTGGGACCCGGTCTAAATCTGTTCAACCATTGTACATAATACGGTGTATAGTTGATTCCCAAGGCTGGTAACCAACCATTCTTAACCAAATCTACATTTTTACGGCCTTGCCAAAAGGCAGGATTATACAAATCAACTGCTGTGATCATTTTTATCACCTAGATACTTTGTCAATATCATTTTAGGAAGGCCTCATATGGCCAAAGCTAACAAAAGTAGTCCAAAGAAGTATATAAATGAGGCCCGAAGGATGAAGGAAATAGTGTATGAAGTTAGGAGTTCTTAAAAACTGAGGAAGACAGAACCAAGAGTTACTTTCAAAGATATTGATAAACATGATGTTTTTACCCCTATAACGATCCTTTTATTATAATTTCTTGATTTGGGCTAGCCGAAGTGGAAAAGATAATGGTTTGTACCAAAGCCACTGTAAACGTAGTCTTCAAACATGCTTTTGATAAGATGGATTTACGTAAAAGTGTTCTTAAATCGAGTGCAACCCCTAATATATGGATTTGACAATGATGGAGCTATTACCCTCAGGGAGTGCAGCCTAGTAGTAAAAGTGGGTTCTTATTTATGCGGCAAGATCCTTGAAATTATTTTGTGGTAATGGATGTCCCTTCAGTTTATAATGCTTTTTCGAGAGGCCAACTCTTGACCACATTAGTGGCTACATTTACACAAAGCATTCATTTCTAAAATTCCTCAACAAGAATGGAAGGGATGTGTGAAAGGATACCAAAAGATCTCGAGACAGTTGTATTACATGAATTTGAATATAGTCAATAAAGGAAATCATTCAACATACGTAGGTGGTATTAATGTTAAAGAAATTGCGAGTCCCTTCGGTATGAAGAGAAAACCGAAGGGAGCATTCAATTCAATTTATCGATTTAAGTAGAAAGATGACTCTCATTGAAAATGAATCCAAAAGATATAGTAATCACATTGATTAATCTACCAAAATTTCTAAGTATAACCGAAAGTTCTTGGGAATTTCACCAAAATGAGGGAATACCACTAAAGGAAGAATAGTCCAAGTACCCTGCTACCAAGAGTGGTTTGTAAATATTTAAATTGGGCAAGGTAGTAAATCTTTGAATCCAAAGACAGAATACACGTATTAAGTAATAAAAGATGTTCCAAAAGAAAACGACATCGAGCTTGAACTGGACCTGTGAATTGAAATTAAAACGGCTAAGGCTATTGAGACTCTAGAGGAAGCATGCATCGACCCGAAAGATCAAACTAAATTTGTTAAGATTAGGAACTTTCTTCACCCATCAGTCCAAGAGGAATTGGTAGCATTCCTTCAAGATGTGTTTGCACGGTCTCATGATGATATGGTCGGAATCGACCCTTCTGCAATTTGTCAATTTTAACATAGATCCAAAACATACTCCAGTAAGGCGGACCTCTTGATAAAATATTGATTTACTGCATTTAAGAAGAAGTTGAGAAATTGTTAAGGAACAATTTTATAAGATAAGTCCAATATCCAAAGTGGATTGTGAATCCAGTATTAGTGTAAAGCTGAGTGGAAAGTGGAGAACTTGCGTTGATTTTACGAACTTAAATAAAGCTTTCCCGAAGGATTTCTTTCCTTTGCCGGGAGTAGACCAATTGGTTGATGCAATGAGTAGATACCAAATCCTTTAGTTTGTGGATGCATGTTACGAGTATAATCTGATTCCAATGTTTAAACTGGATGAAGAACATACTAACTTTGTTATAATATGAGATTATTCTTTCGTCGCATTAGTCGCTTTCGAACTGAAAACTGCTGGAGATATCTATCAGAGGTTAGTCAACCGAATGCCTGTCAAATAAATAGGCTAGAATATGGAAGTATACGTGGACGATATGTTAGCCAGTTAAAGTTATTTGAAAGTCATGTTTCAGACTTAGCTGGGATGTTTGAAGTTCTATGACAATACAATATGAAACTCAATCCCCAGAATTATTTTTAGAAGTTCAATTGAAATGTTTCTAGGCTACATGGTAAGCGCACGAGAGATAGAAGTCAACCCGAGAAAATCAAAGATATTAAAGCACCTGGAAAAGAATTAATGAGTATGAGTGGTTAGATCGCAGCTCTTAATAGATTCGTAAGTCAATGAATTGACAAATGCATTCTACTCTTTAATATGCTAATGAAGCATATTAAATTTGTGTGAAATATAGAATGTCAAAAGGCATTCGATGATTTGCAAAATCATCTTAGCTAGCCTTTTATCTTATCCAAGCTAATAATCGAGGAAGATCTCTTTCTTTATCTAGCTGCTCTAGAGCAACCAAATAATTCAGAATTGGTCTGAGATGATGATGGGATTCAATGCCTAATTTATCATTTAGCAAAAGGCTTAGACAAAAAATATTATATAATAATCGAGATGCCAGCCTACAGTTATATAAAGAAAGCTACGAACTTACTTTCAAGTCCATTTGACTAAAATTGTTACAGATCATCCTTTATGGCTAGTTTTCAGCAAGCCCAAAACTTTGGGAATATTTATTAAATGCGCATTGAACTTATCTAATATGATGTCTATTATATTCCAGGTGTTGCTATCAAAGGATAGATACTGACTAACTTTATTTCTAAATGTACAGGTTATGATGCTGAAATTCTGAAAGATGACAAAGCCAAAAGGCTCTCATGGAAACTCTATGTCGATGTAGTTTCCAGTAAGTAGGGCATAAGAGCTACATATGTCCTGGCCACTCCGAACAACCACCAAATATATTATGCTATAATTTTTGGCTATAAACAACATGCCTGAATATGAATCTTTGATTATACGATTAAAAATGGCCTTATTCATCAATGTTTTTGAATTAGATTTTATAGTGACTCTCAACTCATCGTCAACTAAGTCCTCGACAATTATCAAGAAAGAGTCTTAGACTTGCTTTATATGAAAAGCTGATGAAACAATTTCTTGATACTTTCCAAAGCTATAATATCAAAAGCTTCCCCTAAGGCCAAATCTGAGAGCAGATGCACTACCTAAATATGCAAGCTTCCGAGATATTCAAGAATATAAGTTCATTCTATAGTGGTTCATGAGAAATCAAGAAGTGCTTGCTAACATCCTTGTCGTAAATCGAGCTCAAGCAGCCCAAATTAAAACCCCTCAGCCGGTAGAGGCTGAATATAGCTGGATGAAGTTATAACGATATTTAGATGAATTATTTTGCCTTTGGAATTTTTGAAGCTAGACAAGTTAAATATAATGATCCTAATTTTATCATTACAGATGGAGTTTTTACAAGCAAGGCTATGTAACCCGTACTCTTGATATGTACATGTAACTATTAGAAGAAGCTCATGATGGCATATGTGGAGATCATTATGGAGGTCATAAACTGGCTAAGAAAATACTAAGATAAGGCTTTATTCACCTATGATGAACCAAGATTCCTCGAACTATGTAATGAAACGTGATTAATGTTAGAAAACTGCTATTAGAAACTACAGTCGTTTCATTTACTTTTAACGTTATGCAGTTTCTAACCTTGATATGACCCTATTAATTAGGTCATAAATAGAACATTTCATTTGCCTTTAATGTTATGCAGTCTCTAATCTTAATGTGTAACGACCCGTAAATTTTAACGGTTTTAGTAACGTATTAATTGAAATTTTATGAGATTTTAAATAATAAAATTTTGAAATATAAATTTGATATTTCTAATATGTCTAGTTAAACATAGCAACTGGTAAATTTTCGTCCAAAAATATGAAAGTTTATTTCGCGCACAAATTTACTTCAATTTAATCAGTTAAAAAGCAATGAAAATAAAAAAAATTCAAAACCAAAATATTTTTGCATAGAAAAATTCTAAAACATCTTTTGAAAAAGTTATCAGTTTGTCGTTCTTCCAAATTCGGACATCTTTGGCTCCGTCGATCTTATTTTTCTACGTTTTTCATGCATTTTCCGCTTGTATAAAAATTCGAATTTTATAATTCGATCGTGCCACTGACATCTGTATACCGTTTCGATCGTCTCGTCGTGCTGATCTTTGCTGTATATTCAATTCGGTGTCTCGACGTTCAGTTCACTGCAGAATCGATGAAACAATTTGTTGTATCGGTACGGTTTCGAACCTTTCGAATTTCGTGTGACCATTAAATTTCTACTATTTATCAACCCGCTCAAACACTAGCATTTATACTCTTGAAATAAAATAAAAATTTCCATTTGTAATTTTTTTTATTTGGTAGTTTCCGGTTCAAACTACACTTGTTAATTTCGTATTCCAGTCCATCTATTCGTATTCTGTTCCCATATCTATTTGTGGCGTTATTATCTGCATATTTAATTGCATATTGGTTTCAAGACAGTCATACTTGCTTTGGAAATGCTTGAAGTTCTTTCAGTTCCCTTTGAAACTTTACTATACAAATCATCTTTTTTTTTTCTTTCTTTTTTTCTGTTCATTCCTCTTCTCTCCACCATGTCTTCTCTCCTTTTCCATTGTGCGTTCCCACTTCTCTCTTCTCACATGCACATGCAAACTCACTCCCTGCCATTCTTTTTCTTATTCTCCTTCCATATTTTAACTGTAAAAAAAAAAAAAAACTTAAACAGGTGGCCAAGGAAACAAAAGAGGAAATTATGTTATGCATTCTTCTTGCCTCAAGCCTCCATATCTCCTCTCCCCTTCATCTTCCTACCTTCTCTCTCGACCAAGCATTTCTACTCCTCTTCAACTCGCAACTACACCCGCTCCACCCCTCTCTTTCTTCCGCCCTCTCACCGCAACCGCCTACACCAGCTTTCGCCATCAACGACCGTGCTCCACAGCCACCCAGCAACTGACCTCATCCATCACTAGCCCGCCTTCGACCCACCACAAAAGCCGGCCACGCCTGTAGCACCAAACTCGGACCCAAGCACCCTTCTCCAACACGCTACCCATTTCCGCCCGACATCACTTGCCCACGTCCATCACAAGATTCGGCCTCCACCTCTACCGCACACCATCACACGTCAGCAAACCCATGCGCAACTTTCCTTCCCTCTTCTGGCCGAGCTTGTGCTGATGAGGTATATATAATATATGTTCGTTCACATAAAAATATTTGTTGATATCTATATTTGCTTATATATGTACAAGGTTTTACTGTATTACATACGTGCGGTTATTATAATGTACTTATGTTTTCCTGCATCAATTTCTATTCTAGGGTATGTATATAATAACTTTCGTATCTATGAATATAAAGTATGTATATGCAGATATATATGATAGCTTTCAGTTTAAATTGAAATAGTTTGAATATTTATCAACATCTGCTTGCGTGAGTCTAGTTTTACATCAATATATTGTATTAGTAGTGCAGATATATATTTACAGTTTGTCTAGATCTTGTAAAAAAAAAAAAAAAAAAAAAAAGGAAGAAGAAGAAAAGGTACAGTTTATATTCACACTAGTTAGACATACATAGACTTTAAAGTATGCCTGATGATTAAATTTTAAATTGCTATATATACATTTACTTTATTTTTTGTAAAGTCTACTATATTATAAGTTTACAGTACCTTGTTATTTATGTTTACAATGAATCTTCCTAGTTTGGTTACAGCATCTTATACGATGATATTTGTTTATTTTTATATTTTTCTGCACAGCAGTTAGACTGCATGTTCTCGATATCATATCTCAATCATGTTTTATCGGAATGGGTTGATTCTATTTTTATAAAAGAGTCAAAGTTACCTAGTTTATGCATGTCAAATTTCAGCAAAATCCGATATCGTTTGATTAGTGGTCGAGGATCTAGAAGTTTGACCCAGGCAGCTGTTCTTTTGTACTTGAAATTATTTTACACAACTGCAAACACGATCTGAGTTCATGTTTGACGCATCGTATCTCTTCCGTCTTACGTCGGAATACAGTGATTCCCTTTTTGTTTAAAAGATAAAGTTTTCTAATTTCTGTATATGAAATTTTAGCTTCATACGAGGTGGTTCAGTCCTCTGTTTCTTACCTGAAAGTCAGACCCAGAGAGGTTTTCAGACTTGAACATTTGATAGTCGCAACATGACCTGAGTCTATGTTCGTGACATCGTAACTGTTCTCGTCTCTTGTCCAAATCAAGTGATTCTTTTGCAGTTTGAAATACAAGTTTTGATCTTTATGCATATCAAATTTCAGACCATTTCGATCTCGGTAGCACATAGAATTATATTGTTAAACTTTGACGCAGGACATGTTTTGTAATTATTGCTGTGTTGAATGTTTGATTTGATTTCTTTTAAATGTTGTATTTAAGAAAGATGATTTTGGATATTGTTGTTAATAAAATAATAATAATAATAAATAAATGATAATATGTTGAATTTAAAAATATATGTGATTTAATTGTAAGATGGCATTAGAAATGCATATCTATGGAATTTTATCTGTGTTAAATTAAATATCGATTTGAAATTATATGTTTAAAATTGATTTTTTGTATTATATATTTTATGTGTGTAATTTTGGAATATAGTTATGTATATATGTTCACTGATACCATTTACTTTCATCGTTCCTATTCTGATTTGATTTCGACGATTCATATTTAATAGCTTTGCTAGTCGATTCGTGCCAATCTAGTTATTCCGAAAGTCGTGCTTACGATCCGTGACTCAACTTCGTTGTCTATTCATCTCTCTAGCATCGAAAGGTGAGCAATCACTCACGATTAATGTTCTTTTATTTATTAAATTTGATTTCAATTGAAACGACAATTGAAATATGCTGCTGTTATTTATTGCACTATTATTTATGTATCAGTCCACCTTTGACATCTGACACCGTTATCTGTTATGTAGGCAATAATAACCCAGTTTGGTTGATAATTGATTGTTGTTTGTTGTTATATTGGATGTTAAATTGTAATGTATAAGTGATAAATATTATGCAATTGAAATTTGTCGTAGGATAGTTTAAATTTTTGAATCGACATATGTGTTGAATTTGATTAGTTAATTTGAATAAAATGACCCCTTGAAATTGTTAAGTTAATTGACATGTAGAATTTGATAAATTACACTTTGAACCTTGAACGTATATTGAATAGATTGTTGTAGAATTGAAATTGAAATTGAACGACAAGTGAAAACCCATAATGTAGTAATCTTTAATCTACATGAAATGATAGTGTAGATTCTAGAAATAATTATATTAATTTGCACAAACAAAAATGTGAATTAATACGATTATTTCGGGATTATTTGGATTGATTATTTGATTGTTATTGATTGTTGTTATTGCTTGTTTATTTACTTTGACACCATCCCAGTTATCACACTGCAAGTTCCCTTTGTTATGCTTTGATTTTTGTATTGAATTGGAATCGGGTTGAAATGATAAATACCCAAATGAACTTGACTTAGGATAGAGAATTAAATAAAAATCCGATTAGTCAATAATTTGATTTTGAAATAAAATAATGATTTTATTCGAGCAAAGAATAAGTTTTGAAATAAGTCGGAATTTGAATTTTTGGAAAGGAAAATGTAAAGATTGAAATCTAAAAAAAAATACTAAAGTAGCAATTGATGAAAGAACGTTGTTTGAAATGAATTATTTAATAATTAAATTTGGGAATTATTCATTTATTAAGTTTGAAATGATTTAATAATTGAGTTTGAAATTATAATCAAGTTGAAATTATTAAATTTTGAAATTAGTATGAATTAAGTTGAAATTAATTAATAATTGAATAAGATTGAATTATTTGATAATTGAATATAAAAATTTGAATTCTTTAATAAGAGGAAGTGAACTTTAAATAGGTGGATTTGAACTTCGTTGATAAATGAAATTGAGTTTCTTTATTTATTAAAGTTGAAAATTATTTAAGTAAGTTTACAAGTGAAAGTAAACTTCTCGAATATATGAAATTTAGTTTCTTTATTAATTGAGTTTTGGAAATTTGTAACTAAGTAAAGAAATAAGTGAAATTGAATTTCTTTAACAAGAAATAAAATGCGTTTATTGAAATGAATGTAAGACTTATAATTTTAAGAATATGATTTGACGAATCGAATTTAAGTAAATTTGTAAGTTTTGTTATAATGAAATTGAACTTAAGTAATTGATTTAATTGAATTGGAATTTGAATAGAATTGTTTGAATGATAATTAATTTAACGAATATTGAATGAAATCGATAAATGAATTCAAATTGATTTGAATGTTAAAATAAATTAATTTAAATGACTTCGGAATAAAGTTTATACATACGAACTTGAACCACTATTTGAATTGTTGGAATGAAAATTTAAATTGAATTGTAAGACTTTGAAATGGTTATTTGGTAGTTTTGAAACGTAAACTTTAGAAATTGATAGTGAAAGACAAATGAAATGTTGGTTTACGAATTGAAATTGAAATTTAATTTGATTTTTTTTGAAATTTATTAAACGACCAATCGGTGTAATAATTACGAAAGTTATTAAAGAGACCGGAATCAGTCATGGATATACTCTCTATCTAAACCGAAAACCACTTTAATAACTATACGCGGAGTGATGATCTAGAATGAAGTGGTTGGAATGATGTACGTAATGACTGAAGAAAGAGAACGATAATGGATAGCCTTGACACTTGTGTCAAATTGGAAATGACTAAAATCAGGAGCCGTGCCGGGCCAAATGGGGTTAGCCACCTCGAGCGAACACACTTCTTCGTAACTACTACTCATTACTTGTGATTGATTGGTGCACCATCGTACTTTCAGGAGTGTTGTTTCGCGGTGTTGCGATCGCTGCGGCGATGCGTTCTCACCAGTCCGGATCAGGCGAACGGTAGTTTCACTACCTTGGGTATTGCCTCATGTGCCTTGTCATACTTGTATCCCTATATACGCGACCACTACGAATTTGTTTTGTGTTATACCTATGGAGTACTCCCTGATATCCCACCAGTTTACGGTGGAGTTTACAGTGTTGTATAGACTATGATGCTTATAAAATGTGTTAAGGGGGATAATGGTAACGCCTTAACACTATTTTGATACTTTATATTACTGATAGACATTATCTATTTAGCGTACACTACTACCTAGTAGATAGTTTAACGGATCCTTAGAGGATGGTGATTCCAACATCCTTTGAGTTACTTGTATTTCGATTGCTATTTCACTTGAGTTGGATTTATTGATATAAGAATATTAATCCTGACTCGAGTGTTTTGTGTTTTGCTTTACGCTCGGGTCAGACTGAGAGTACCAGCTTTCGAGACTCACCTTTGGAGTTGGAGCTTCGCTTGGAGATCCAGCTATTTATCCAGCTTTCAGAGATTCAGTTGATTCCAGTGATGTATATTGATTCTTGTATTCATTTATTGTATTCGAGAATTCTGTTGTAACTTATTCAACTCTGTTATATATATATAGTAGCTTCATGAACTACTATCTCTTTTACTTCCGCTGCATATTATTACTCTGTGTCTGTGATTCTGTGATTATTTATTTACTGTATATCTCAGTTTGCCAAATTTAAATTAACAATTCGGTATTTTGAATTATTCAAGTCCGACATGTGCGGATGCGAATAGTCCAAAATAGCGGGTCGTTACATAATGTGACTCGATTAATTAAGTCATAAATAGACCGTTCTATAATTAGAACATTAGGTCCGTGATTAATCTTAAGCGTTGAATTGGTATATGATGGACGTACCAGATTTAGAGTTAAATGTTATATAAAGGACCGGGTCCTCTCTCCTGGGATATAGATGTATTCTTCTCCATCAAGAAACATATAAAGAAATAGGGTTAAAGAGAGAAACCAAATTCTTAGAAGAAGAGTAATTATTAGAAGTTAGAAGAAGAAGATGACAGCCATTACATCTTCCGTTGTTAATCAAGGTATGTCATCTTAAACAACAACAAAAAAAATCCTATTAAGCTTTGTTTGTGAAATATTCGGTATTGGTGATCCTTGGACTATTACTTGAATTATTCATTATTAATCATGAAAGATCGAACATTAAAGAATTTCTGACATTTGGTATCAGAGCCACCAATCAATAACTGAATATTTCCTATGATTGCAATTGATATGTTTTATGCTTTACTCATGATGTTTAATCAAGTATGTGTTATAAGTCAATTATGCACATGAGATTTATGATTTGTTAATCACCAAAGTGGTCAAAATCAGAATAATCATTTAGTGCATAAGTGACATAATGATTATTAATAGAAATTGCCAGTTATAATAATACAAAAAAAAACGGCGTCACTAATGGTAGAACCTGAGAACTTACCCAAACGAAAGTCTTGTTCTATAACTAGTTGACATGATGAGGTTTAATAGATATCTTGATTAAATAAATATTGATCATCCAAAGATGTCAGTTTTATTTAATTGAATATATTTACTACTTACTTATGTTTTGGTATTTAATTATTTTAAGTATAAGACAGTATCTACCCAAAGGAGTGCTATATTATACTATTATGTACATATCTGAATCGCGTTAGCTATGAGCTTATAGTTATTTCAATTTTTTTTTTTAATTTTCAGTAGTTCCCATGAATACACATGCTTCATCTGTTACATTGTTCACCGGTGTTAATTTTTCCGAATGGAGAGAACAAGTCAATTTCCATTTAGGTGTTCAGGATCTTGACTTGGCACTCCTTGAGGATAAACCTGTTGCTCTTACAATAGTACTGAGATAGAAAAATCACACCATAAAGTATGGGAACGCAGTAACAGATTGAGCCTCATGTTTATTAAGATGACTGTTGCTAATAACATTTAGTCAACAATTCCGCAAACAGAAAGTGCTAAGGGATATATGCAGTTTGTGGAAGAGCATTTTCGTTCAACTGATAAGTCACTCGTTGGTACTCTTATGGCAGAACTCACGACCATGAAGTTTGATGGGTCGCAAACTATGCAAGAGCACATTATAGAGATGACTAATCTTGCAGCAAGGTTAAACTCCCTTGGACTTACAGTAGAGGATTCTTTTCTTGTCTAGTTTATCTTGAACTCGCTACCTTCTGAATATGGACCTTTTCAAATTAACTATAACACTATAAAGGATAAGTGGAATGTTAATGAATTGGTCAGTAGACTTGTTCAGGAAGAAGGACGTTTGAAAAATCAAGTGAATCACTCAGTAAGTTTTGTGAGTAATAAAGCTGGTAAAGAAAAGAATGGAAAATCAAGTCATTTCAAGAGGAAAAAGGCACATACTAAGAATGGGTAGGATAAGGAAAAGAAGGAACTAAAGGATATTCGATTTCATTTCTGTAAAAGGAAAGGACATTATCAAAATGATTGTCCGAAAAGGATAGCTTGGTTCGAAAAGAAAGATAATTATCTATCTTTCGTATGTTTTGAATCAAATTTAGCTGAAGTTCCTATTAATACATGGTGGCTTGATACTGGTGCTACAACTCATGTCTCCAATAATATGCAGGGATTTCTTATGATCTGAACCATAAATCCAAATGAAGATTGTTTTCTCTTTATGGGAAACGGAAGGAAATCCAAAATAGAAGGCATTGGGACTTATCGTCTAATTCTAGAAAGTGGATATGTATTAGACTTATATAATACCCTTTATGTACCTTCATTATCTAGAAACCTTATTTCCGTAAGTAAGTTGGATATTTCTGTTTTTAGATGTACGTTTGGATCTGGTTGTTTTGATTTATATAAGAATACTGATAATGTTGGTTCTGGCATTCTAATTGATGGTTTATATAAAATGAAACTGAATGACACTTATGCGAATTCCTTGCTGAATGTAATATATAATGTTGGATGCAAACGTAGCATGTTGAATGGAAATTCTGCTTTCTTATGGCATAAAAGACTAGGTCACAAATCCAAAGAAAGAATGATGAGATTAGTAAGTAATGAAATTTTGTCAAATTTGAATTTTAGTGATCTAGAATTATGTGTGGATTGTATTAAAGGTAAACAAACTAAACATAATAAGAAAGGAGCCACTAGAAGCAACTAGTTTCTTGAAATAATACACACTGATATTTGCAGACGTATGGACACTCCAGCCTCTAATGGAGAAAAGTATTTCATAACTTTTATTGACGATTTTTCCCGCTATGGTTATGTCTATTTGCTTCATGAAAAATCTAAATCTGTGAATGTCCTTGGGACGTTTGTAAAGGAAATCGAGAGGCAATTAGATAAAAAGATGAAAATCGTAAGGTCTGATAGAGGTGGTGAATATTATGGCAAATATAACGAGTCAGGCCAGTGTACAGGTCCATTTGCAAAATTCCTCGAAAGTCATGGCATATGTGCGCAATACACAATGCCAGGTACACCACAGCAAAATGGTATAGCAAAAAGGCACAATAGGACGTTAATCGATATGATTAGGAGTATGATGTCAGATTCTACATTACCTAAGAATTTGTGGTTGTATGCTCTCAAAACCGCTAATTATTTGTTGAATAGGGTTCCTAGTAAAGCTGTTCAAAAGACTTCTTTTGAATTATGCACTAACAGGAAACCTAGCTTAAGACACCTGCATGTTTAGGGTTGTCTAGCGAAAGCGAGAATTTATAATCCATACGAAAAGAAATTAGATTCGAACGTTTAGTGGGTATTTTTTAGGTTACCCTGAAAAATCTAAAGGATATGTGTTTTATTGTCCTAATCATAGTCCAAGAATTATAGAAACTGGTAATGCAAGATTCAATGAGATTGATGAAGTCAGTGGGAGTACTAGAAGAGAAATAGTGGAAATATAGGAAATAAGGATAAATGTTACATTTCCTAGAATAGTTCCTCCATCTACTATTACTCCAAATGTTGTTCCAGCTATTGGAGAAAAGCATGATGATGAACAACATATAAATGAAGAAGTATTTCCTGAAGGAAATAACGTACATAATGCTGATATGCATGAACCACAACAAGTAGCACTAAGAAGATCTCAAACAGATCGTAGGTCAGCTATTTCTAATGATTGTGACGACCGCCCATGACTCCCGCACCAAATCAAGGAAATAATGCGCTAAAAGGTGTGCCAGGCAGCCATGGACGATAGTCAGGGTAAAACAAAACAGAAGAATCTCTATCGCATAACTCACAGCGCATGGATAAAATACAATAGAGAAATATAATATAGTGAAGCTCCATAGAACAGAACATCATCATATAAGCATCACAGTAGTTTCATACAATCATCTACTCAAATCCATACATGAAAGCCTCACTACAAATCACTCAACCAAATACAGCAGCGGATACCCAGTACATATAGTAAGAAAACTAATATGCAAAGCCTCCTGCTCGTCTTCGTTATCTTTAGCGTAGAACTCCTAGCACAGCACCTGTCACCTGCTACCTAGTCTGCCCATCCCGACATGGATGAACAGCCCAAGGTAATAAGAGGAGACATAAAACCTTGAGTCAGACAAAGTCTTAGTGAGCAGTAAATCAACTATCAAGCATACCAAAAGAGCATAAAGGATAAAAGGAATAGGAACCAAACCATCCCACTCCACCTCTTTCTACAGTGATAGCCCCAGACATACACTAAGGAGAAGCAAGCATAACAACATAGACAATTAAGGTAAAGCGAATACCACTCGAGTCAAGGACGATGTTTTCCAAATACAAACCCCCAAGGCCTAAACCAAGATCAGATAAGCACCCAGAAAACACCGCTCTTGAAGCCGAATGATAATACAACCAAACATCCATGACTCTGGCTATCACTGTTATCCTTGCCTCGATTTCACCGTTAGTTGAATGACCATCTGTCAAGGGCTAATGGTAACCCCGGTTCTAACCATAACTCCGCACACTGCCTTGTGCCTAGGACTTATCTACTTTGCCCAGAGTACTCAACTACCTACCTGTAGTCTTTTGGGTGTCCCGACTACCTACCTGTAGTCGTTATGGGCGCCCCATGTACTCTTGCTTTTGAGCATGCTAGAACCTTCAACAACGACGAGATCCAAGCCTCCTAGCCATCCTTCTTGACGACTATCCTCATACAAGCTCAAGCTACCTCTTGAACAATCCATTATCAACCAACTTGAACTACTCTTCAAGTTATCAACATGCTTGGAATGATCCCTGCTTGGATTAAGCCAAGACTCACATCATACTTCGCTTCATCGCATCAAAGCAAAGTCTCAACTCAACAACATGGTTTGCCTCATCAAATCATGGCAAAGTCCCATCTCAACATCATCCAATCTATACATATGAGCTTCAACATCCGCTACATATGCCTTAAGCAGCTTTCACCATTCAAGAGCCTTCTTCCATAGCTTTTGAATCCTCTTTCATCATCTTGTTCCAAATCAACTACTAGCTAACTTGGAAACAATCAAATCAATCATACATTCAAATAATCAATCATTCAAACAAGATCTATTAAGCAATTTAAGCAATATCAACTATAATGGCAATTTCGTAAATAAACGAGCAAAAGTCCAACATATGTGAAATCATGGTTTTTAGCATAGATCTATCAATTATAAAACATGGGTTTTGTCTCTAATGCTTATTAAACAAACTTGCATAAGTAAACATCTTCAAAAACCATGGATCTAGACTTAGATCTAAGAAAAATGCATGAAATCTCTAACTTTAACACCCAAACATGCCACCAATCCAATATACTCCTTTGGATCCGCGTGAGAGATAACTACCACTCACCAAATCACCAAAACAACCTAAAAAACTAAACACTTCAGATCTGGACAGCGAAGATCAAGGCTTGATCCGGCAATATCTCGTCTCAATCGATGAAATCTAGCTCAAACGGATGAAGATCTTCAACTTTGGCACTTGAATCTTCAATCTAAATCTTCGATCTTGGATGGATGTTAGAACTAGATTGGAATAGAGAAAAGAAGGTGAAGAAATGTTGTAGTCGAGTCTTCAAAATGGCAGCACTTCGTCGCTTCAAAAACCGGTGCCAAAAAGTGAGCCAAACCCCTCTATTTATAGGCTGGATCAACCATGAGTCGTCGTCCCTATGAGTCGTCCACGACTCATCATGAGTCGTTGCCGACTTATCAGCCCTTACCGACTCAACATAACACTGCCTACTTACCATGAGTCGTTCACGACTCATTGCCATGACGACCTACCCCAGCCGACTCAACTGCACAGCCTTCCGACTCAAGCCAACGACTCAATACACCAAGGCACAAGGTCATACGACTCAAACCCAAACCGACTCAACACCTACCGACTCACGACTCAAGACCAGTGCCGACTCAACATAAGTCGGTCACGACCTAAAAGCCTCCGACCTAAGACACTGCCGCGTTTTCCCCAAGTCCTAAGTCGTACGACGACTCAACAATACACACTCACGACTCAACTATGATGCCGACTCACGACTCATCAGGCCCTACGACTCAAAACCCTGCCGACTCATTACCCACGACCTAAGCCTAAACCCCTTAAGTCGCTACACCCTTAACCCGTTAACTCCTTAACTCGGCAAACCCTATGAGTCGTAACTCGTTGACTCGGCCACACTTCTTATCTCGGCCCTCTATGAGTCGGTCATCCTATGAGTCGCCTAACTTCTTGAGTCGGTCCATCCTTATCTCGGCCAACACTTTAAACCGCTACCCCTCCTTGAGTCGGTCCCCTATGAGTCGGTCACGACTCATCACTTGTACCCGGGTTAACTTCTAAACGACTCAAGCTAGAAGCAACACAAACAACACTAACAACCTGTAAATTCTACGATTTATCGACACGTAAAAATACGGGTCGTTACATTCTCTCCCCCTTAGGAATTTCGCCCCCGAAATTCCAAGCAAACAACAGCAATCAAAATTATTCCGCATGCCTATCATCCATGGCAATCAACAATCCATGCAACCAATTCTAACCTAGCATGCAGAATTCTAAGACTTAGAACAAGCTACAAATTCATGAGATGTCACGACACTTTAGGGCCATACCTCGAAGAGTCCGGGATGAGCTGCCTTCATCCTCTCTTCCTCCTCCCATGTACAGTCGTTAACATCATCACTCCATTGTACCTTGAGCAACGTAATCGTCTTCCTCCTAAGCTGTTTCGTATCGGTTTCAACAATACGAAGCGGCTTACGAGGTCTCGAAACAACAGGATCAACCTCCAAGTCTTCACAGCTATCAGCAGAAACCACCGTAGTTGGGTCGTGCACATACTTCCGTAGATAAGATACATGAAAAACATTGTGCACACCCGCCATCTTTTCCGGTAACTCCAATCTATAAGCGAGCTTTCCAATTCGCTCGATAATCGGAAATGGTCCAACAAATCTCGGAGTCAATTTCCCTTTCTTCCCGAATCTAATGACACTCTTCAGAGGAGAAATCTTCACAAAAACCATATCACCTACGTCGAATTCCAAATCCTTACGACGATTATCGGCATAACTTTTCTGACGATCTTGGGCTGCCTTCATTCGTTGCCGAATGATCTCTATACAATCTGAAGTCTGTCGAATCATCTCTGGCCCAAGTATCAGCTTTTCTCCAGTTTCCAACCAACATGTCGGAGAGTTACACGGTCTTCCATATAATGCCTCATATGGTGCCATACCAATACTCGACTGATAACTGTTGTTATAAGCAAACTCCACCAAATGAAGGTGATCTTCCCATGACCCTCCGAAGTCCAAAACACATGCTCTAAGAAGATCTTCCAAAACTCGGTTGACTCTCTCAGTCTGACCATCTGTTTGAGGGTGATAAGCTGTACTCAAACACAACTCGGTTCCCAAAACTTCCTGGAAGCTCTTCCAAAATCCACTAGTGAACAACGGATCTCGATCGCTTACTATACTCTTCGGAACACCATGGAAACGAACTATCCACTTCACATATAATTCAGCCAACTTCGATGCAGTCCTAGTCGATCGAACAGGAATGAACCTTGCACTCTTGGTCAAACGATCTACTATGACCCAAATCCCTTCATTCCCTGCTCTTGTCCTAGGTAGACCATCGATAAAGTCCATCGACACTTGCTCCCACTTCCATGTAGGAACCTCTAATGGCTGAAGCAATCCACTGGGCTTCTTCTGCTCAGCTTTCACCAACTGGCAATTCATACACTTGGAAATAAAATTTCCAACATCCTTCTTCATACCTTCCCAGTAGTAGGTTCTCTTCATATCCCGATACATCTTATTTCCACCTGGATGAATTGTCAACTTCGAGTGATGACTCTCCCTTAGAACTTCATCTCTCAATCCATCTACATCGGGAACAACTAGTCGTCCTTGCTTTCGAAGCCAACCCTCTCGATCGACCTCGAATCCTTTATCCTTCTCCGGGTCCAATCCGGATTCCAAATCACGGATAATCTTGACAAGCTTATCATCTCTCCTTTGGCTCTCGCCAACTCTTTCCACAAGAGTAGGCCTTATCGATAAGTTTGCCAACATCTCAGGTTCCAATTCACACCTTGGCCTGAAGTCAAACTCAGCCAAATACTCGAGACTCTTCCACTCTGAAAACATGGCTCCCAATCCTGCATGTCTTCGACTTAACGCATCAGCCACTGCGTTACCTTTCCCCGGAGTATAGGCTATACCAAAATCATACGATGCTAAGAACTCTAGCCACCTTTGCTGTCGAAGATTCAAATCCTTTTGGGAAAACAGATACTTCAACGACTTATGATCTGTAAACAGCTCGAATCTAACTCCCAATAGATAATGTCTCCACATCTTCAAAGCAAACACAATTGCCGCTAACTCCAAATCATGAGTCGGATAGTTCCTCTCATGCGGCTTCAGTTGTCGACTTGCATATGCAACAACTTTATCCTTCTGCATTAGCACTGCTCCAAGTCCAGTACCACATGCATCGGTGTAAACCACCATCTCATCATTCCCACTTGGAATAGTCAAAACAGGAGCACTCGTCAGTCGCTCTTTCAGGATTATGAAAGCTTGTTCACACTTATCATTCCATCTGAACACTTGATTCTTCTTCGTCAATCCTGTCAACGGTGCAGCTATCTTGGAAAAGTCTTTGATAAACCGACGATAATATCCTGCTAATCCAAGAAAACTTCTCACATCAGATGCATTCTTAGGCCTAACCCAATCCTGGATCGCTGCCACCTTAGCGGGGTCAACCGCTATTCCATTTCCAGAGATAACATGGCCTAAGAACCTCACTTCACTCTTCCAGAAGTGACACTTCGAAAACTTAGCCTTCAGCTGATGTTTCCGCAAAATTTCCAAAACAATCCTCAAGTGCGTCTTGTGCTCTCCCTCAGTTCTGGAATAAATCAGAATATCATCCACGAACACAAGCACGAACTTATTCAACTGATCTCTGAACACTCTATTCATAAGATCCACAAAATATGCTGGCGCGTTAGTCAATCCAAACGGCATTACCAGCCACTCATAAAACCCGGATGGTGTCCTGAAAGCAGTCTTCGGCACACTATCCTTTGCCACTCTCAACTGGTGAAATCCCGTTGCCAAATCCATCTGAGAAAACACCTTAGCCTCGTGAAGCTGATCAAACAAGTCATCTATTCTCGGCAATGGATACTTGTTCTTCTTAGTCACCTTATTCAGCTCACGATAATCCACACACAACCTCAACGATCCATCCGCTTTGGTTGCGAACACAACTGGCGCACCCCATTCGGACACACTTCTCCGAATGAATCCTTTCTGCAAAAGGTCATCAACTTGCACCTTCAGCTCTTGCTGCTCCCTCGGTGCCATCCGCCTAAGAGGCATCACAACAGGTCTGGCTCCCTCAACTAGATCGATACGAAACTCGATCTCCCTATGCGGCGGCAACCCTTTGACTTCCTCAAAGACATTCTCAAACTCATTCACAATAGGCACCGATGACAGTCCATCCCGTGGAACAACCAGCGAATACATGAAGCTCATGAAGACGCCTTCCTCATGCTTACATCGTATCACAACCTTTCGCCCTTCCACATTCCCGACTGTCACCTCAAGCCTCTCACAATCAATCCTAGCCGCATACTTCCTAAGCCAGTCCATACCCAAAATAATTCCGAACCCCGCAAAGTTCAGAACAAAGAAATCACAAACAAACGAGCAATCATGACTCGACACAACTAGACCACGGCATATCATACACAAACATGACGAACCCCCAACCGGATTAGTCACAACCAATGGCCTATCAACAATATCCGGTTTCATACCTAACCGGCATACCAAATCATCACAAACAAAAGAATGCGACGCTCCAGTATCAAACAACACTCTAACTGGAACACCACAAATAGAAAGAGTACCTTGAACAACCACACTCTTCCCCTTCTCTTCAGCAGTAGGAGCTTTCGAAGACGATGGAACAGCCCCCAAAGCAAAGGCTTGCACAACCTGCCTATCTTTCCTCGGTTCTGGACAGTCCTTCTTGATATGTCCCAACTTATCACAGTTGTAACACTTTCCCGGCACTCTGGGATTCTTACAGTCTTTGTAAAGATGGCCCTTCTGCTGGCAGTTATAGCAAGTCACTTCACTTTTCGGCTTCTTCTGGCCATCCCTACCCTTCTGTTGCTGCTGCTTCCTCTTCCTATTGCCACTCTGCTGTGGTTTAGATCCTTCCCTAGCTACAGCAATAACAGAACTTTCCCTAGGAAACAAACTCTCATGCCTAAGAGCTTTTTCCACAAGCTTCTCAAATGGATCGTCCAGATGATCCACTAACTGCCTCCCAAGATAAGCATCCAGACCAGTCACAAACTTTTCATTCTTCTGGTAGGGAGAATCAATATATGATCTGGCATACTTAGACAAAGCTTCAAACTCCGAAATATACTCAAGAACAGGCCTTCCCCCTTGCTTGAGCTCCACAAACCTCTTAAACAAGACAGATTTCTGGGAAGTAGAGATAAACTTAGCTTCAAATCTAACTTGGAATTGCTCCCAAGTAATCTCTTCTTCTGGTGTATCTATGGTGATAGAATTCCACCAATCAGCAGCTCTTCCCTGAAGCTGTCTCGATGCAAGCTTCCTCTTAGTTGCATCCTCAATAGTCGACTCTGTCCCCAAGAAAACCTTCCCTCCAAGAGCAGTAAAATCCTTACAGAGCTTGGCAAAATCCACTGGTCTTGGAGCTTGGACTTGAACTCCCACATCCACAGACGATCCTGAAGCTGGTATTCTCCTCATGATTGAAGTCATCATGGCCTCAAACATAGGAGCATAATCAACAGCTTCCCTAGCATCACGGCTACCCCTCGCAGCTTGTCTCTCACTTCGACTCATCCTTAGTATCTGTAAAAAGAATGATTAGAACACCTTAAGAAACAACTGCATAAGGAGTTCAAATCCTTCTAAGCTACTATATCATATATAGTAATCATTCATCAAAATACAATTACGCCTCTCATACGTAGTTACGTCAGCGAGCGTTGGCTAAAATCGACTAACCAAAGCTCTGATACCAAATGTGACGACCGCCCATGACTCCCGCACCAAATCAAGGAAATAATGCGCTAAAAGGTGTGCCAGGCAGCCATGGACGATAGTCAGGGTAAAACAAAACAGAAGAATCTCTATCGCATAACTCACAGCGCATGGATAAAATACAATAGAGAAATATAATATAGTGAAGCTCCATAGAACAGAACATCATCATATAAGCATCACAGTAGTTTCATACAATCATCTACTCAAATCCATACATGAAAGCCTCACTACAAATCACTCAACCAAATACAGCAGCGGATACCCAGTACATATAGTAAGAAAACTAATATGCAAAGCCTCCTGCTCGTCTTCGTTATCTTTAGCGTAGAACTCCTAGCACAGCACCTGTCACCTGCTACCTAGTCTGCCCATCCCGACATGGATGAACAGCCCAAGGTAATAAGAGGAGACATAAAACCTTGAGTCAGACAAAGTCTTAGTGAGCAGTAAATCAACTATCAAGCATACCAAAAGAGCATAAAGGATAAAAGGAATAGGAACCAAACCATCCCACTCCACCTCTTTCTACAGTGATAGCCCCAGACATACACTAAGGAGAAGCAAGCATAACAACATAGACAATTAAGGTAAAGCGAATACCACTCGAGTCAAGGACGATGTTTTCCAAATACAAACCCCCAAGGCCTAAACCAAGATCAGATAAGCACCCAGAAAACACCGCTCTTGAAGCCGAATGATAATACAACCAAACATCCATGACTCTGGCTATCACTGTTATCCTTGCCTCGATTTCACCGTTAGTTGAATGACCATCTGTCAAGGGCTAATGGTAACCCCGGTTCTAACCATAACTCCGCACACTGCCTTGTGCCTAGGACTTATCTACTTTGCCCAGAGTACTCAACTACCTACCTGTAGTCTTTTGGGTGTCCCGACTACCTACCTGTAGTCGTTATGGGCGCCCCATGTACTCTTGCTTTTGAGCATGCTAGAACCTTCAACAACGACGAGATCCAAGCCTCCTAGCCATCCTTCTTGACGACTATCCTCATACAAGCTCAAGCTACCTCTTGAACAATCCATTATCAACCAACTTGAACTACTCTTCAAGTTATCAACATGCTTGGAATGATCCCTGCTTGGATTAAGCCAAGACTCACATCATACTTCGCTTCATCGCATCAAAGCAAAGTCTCAACTCAACAACATGGTTTGCCTCATCAAATCATGGCAAAGTCCCATCTCAACATCATCCAATCTATACATATGAGCTTCAACATCCGCTACATATGCCTTAAGCAGCTTTCACCATTCAAGAGCCTTCTTCCATAGCTTTTGAATCCTCTTTCATCATCTTGTTCCAAATCAACTACTAGCTAACTTGGAAACAATCAAATCAATCATACATTCAAATAATCAATCATTCAAACAAGATCTATTAAGCAATTTAAGCAATATCAACTATAATGGCAATTTCGTAAATAAACGAGCAAAAGTCCAACATATGTGAAATCATGGTTTTTAGCATAGATCTATCAATTATAAAACATGGGTTTTGTCTCTAATGCTTATTAAACAAACTTGCATAAGTAAACATCTTCAAAAACCATGGATCTAGACTTAGATCTAAGAAAAATGCATGAAATCTCTAACTTTAACACCCAAACATGCCACCAATCCAATATACTCCTTTGGATCCGCGTGAGAGATAACTACCACTCACCAAATCACCAAAACAACCTAAAAAACTAAACACTTCAGATCTGGACAGCGAAGATCAAGGCTTGATCCGGCAATATCTCGTCTCAATCGATGAAATCTAGCTCAAACGGATGAAGATCTTCAACTTTGGCACTTGAATCTTCAATCTAAATCTTCGATCTTGGATGGATGTTAGAACTAGATTGGAATAGAGAAAAGAAGGTGAAGAAATGTTGTAGTCGAGTCTTCAAAATGGCAGCACTTCGTCGCTTCAAAAACCGGTGCCAAAAAGTGAGCCAAACCCCTCTATTTATAGGCTGGATCAACCATGAGTCGTCGTCCCTATGAGTCGTCCACGACTCATCATGAGTCGTTGCCGACTTATCAGCCCTTACCGACTCAACATAACACTGCCTACTTACCATGAGTCGTTCACGACTCATTGCCATGACGACCTACCCCAGCCGACTCAACTGCACAGCCTTCCGACTCAAGCCAACGACTCAATACACCAAGGCACAAGGTCATACGACTCAAACCCAAACCGACTCAACACCTACCGACTCACGACTCAAGACCAGTGCCGACTCAACATAAGTCGGTCACGACCTAAAAGCCTCCGACCTAAGACACTGCCGCGTTTTCCCCAAGTCCTAAGTCGTACGACGACTCAACAATACACACTCACGACTCAACTATGATGCCGACTCACGACTCATCAGGCCCTACGACTCAAAACCCTGCCGACTCATTACCCACGACCTAAGCCTAAACCCCTTAAGTCGCTACACCCTTAACCCGTTAACTCCTTAACTCGGCAAACCCTATGAGTCGTAACTCGTTGACTCGGCCACACTTCTTATCTCGGCCCTCTATGAGTCGGTCATCCTATGAGTCGCCTAACTTCTTGAGTCGGTCCATCCTTATCTCGGCCAACACTTTAAACCGCTACCCCTCCTTGAGTCGGTCCCCTATGAGTCGGTCACGACTCATCACTTGTACCCGGGTTAACTTCTAAACGACTCAAGCTAGAAGCAACACAAACAACACTAACAACCTGTAAATTCTACGATTTATCGACACGTAAAAATACGGGTCATTACAATGATTATATGGTTTATATGCAAGAATCAGATTATGATATAGGAATCAATAAGGACCTAGTTTCGTTTTCACATGATGTAGAAAGTAAAGAGTCAAAGTAATGGATTAATGCCATGAAAGAAGAACTAAAATCCATGCAACGGAATGAAGTTTGGGATCTCGTTGAGTTACCACATGGTTGTAAAAGAGTCGGATGCAAATGGGTTTTTAAAACCAAACATGACTCTAGTGGTAATGTCGAACGGTATAAAGCTAGACTTGTTGCTAAGGATTACACTCAGAAAGATGGTGTTGATTACAAGGAGACATTTACTCCTATTTCGAATAAGGACTAACTAAGAATAATAATGGCATTAGTAGCACATCATGATTTGGAATTGCATCAAATGGATGTGAAAACGGCCTTTCTGAATAGAGATCTTGATGATGATGTTTATATGGATCAACCTGAGGGTTTTTCTATAAAAGGTAAAGAACAATTGGTGTGTAAACTTAAGAAGTCAATATATAGGCTTAAACAAGAATCCCGGCAATGGTATATAAAGTTCAATACCATTATTACATCTTTTGGTTTTAAGGAAAATATGGTTGATTGCTGTTTATACCAAAAGATCAGTGGGAGCAAGTTTATTTATCTAGTCCTTTATGTTGATGACATCTTGCTTGCCGCAAATAATTTAAGCCTATTGCATGAGACTAAGGAATTTCTCTCAACGAACTTTGAAATGAAAGATATGGGAGAGGCATCCTATGTGATTGGAATAGAAATATTTCATGATCGATCACAAGGAATATTGGGATTGTCTCAGAAAGGATATATCAAAAGGATTTTAGAGAGATTTGGAATGAGTAAGTGTTCACCTGGGAAAGTTCCTGTACAGAAAGATGATAAATTCAATCTCATGCAATGTCCTAAGAATGATGTTGAACGAAAGGAAATGGAATCAATTCCATATGCATCTGTAGTTGGTAGCCTAATGTATGCTCAAACCTGTACTAGACCGGATATCAGTGTTGCGGTCGGTATGTTAGGGAGGTATCAAAGTAATCAAGGAAGGGAACATTGGCAAGCTGCAAAGAAAGTGTTAAGGAACTTACAAGGCATGAAAGATTACATGCTCATGTATAGTAGATCCAATGAATTGGAGGTGATTGGATATAGCGATTCAGATTTTGCTGGATGCATCGATACTAGAAAATCGACTTCTGGTTACCTAGTTTATGTTTTCTCAAGGAGCCATGTCATGGAAAAGTGCAAAACAAACTATCGTTGCTTCATCTACTATGGAGGCAGAATTTGTGGCATGTTATGAAGCCACAATTCATGCATTATGGTTGCGGAACGTTATTTCAGGACTTGCGGTTGTCGACGCCATTAGCAAGCCGTTGAAAATTTATTGTGATAACTCTGCAGCAGTGTTTTTCTCAAAAAACGACAAGTATTCTAAAGGTGCCAAACATATGGAACTGAAGTACCTTGTTGTGAAAGATGAGATTTAGAAACAAAGAGCGTCAATCATGCACATTAGGACAGAATTTATAATTGCAGACCTTTTGATGAAAGGGTTACAGCCAAGACAATTTAAGGAACATGTTCAAAGAATGTGTCTTGGTTGTATTAATAATAATTGATGTGTGGCACTCTGAGCTCCTTTATGTGTTTCTGATATACAATTATGTGTCACTTGTTTTAATGTCATATATGTACTTTATGTAATTTTAAAGAAGAATGAGTCTTATAAAGATATTATGTTTAATCATTATGATATAAGACATTATGTGGACTATTATGCTGTTTTATATAAATTATGAGTATAAAATGATGGATTGCTGGTATTGTAGTATATGGAAGGGAATGCATTGAATTAATAATGCACAACCGCCATAACTCTCGGCAATTTATCATAGTATAATGTTCAACGCTTGATATTATGAATAATCGGGTCAAGTGGGAGAATGTTAGAAAACTGCTATTAGAAACTGCAATCGTTTTATTTACTTTTAACGTTATGCAGTTTCTAATCTTAATATGACCTTATTAATTAGGTCATAAATAGAACGTTTCATTTAACGTTACGCAGTTTCTAATCTTAATGTGACCCGATTAATTAAGTCATAAATAGACCGTTTTATAATTAGAACATTAGGTCCGTGATTAATCTTAAACGTTGAATTGGTATATGATGGACGTACCAGATCTAGAGTTAAATGTTATATAAAGGATTGGGTCCTCTCTCTCCTGGGATATTGATATATTCTTCTCCATCAAGAGACATATAAAGAAATAGGGTTAGAGAGAGAAACCGAATTCTGAGAAGAAGAGTAATTATTAGAAGTTAGAAGAAGAAGATGACAGCCATTACATTTTCCGCTGTTAATCAAGGTACATCATCTTAAACAAAAAAAATCATATTAAGCTTTGTTTGTGAAATATTCGGTATTGGTGATCCTTGGGCTATTAATTGAATTGTTCATCATTAATGATGAAAGATCGAACAGTAAAGAATTTCTAACAATTAATGCCAAAAGTTTTCCAAATTCTATTCTAAGAGCTCCACCTAACGAGCTAACCCCAATGATGAGTCCATGACCATTTGGTGTTTCAAGAATTGATTTGATAGCCCTCTTCAACTGTGAAAGGAGGGGCACACTATTCAAATCGTGGCCATAAACTATTTTATGAAATGGGTCGAAGCCAAAACCTTATAATAATAATGGCTTATTAAGTCGTAAAATTAATCATGAAGAATATTATTACTAGATTTTTCTTCCATACAAGATCATAACTGATAATAACACTCAATTTGAAAGCCTAAAGTTAATAGAATTCGATGAGACCATGCCATTATTAAATTTTTTTATTTTGTAACACATCCACAAGTCAACGAAACTGTAGAATCCACAAATAATACTATCAAAACTTACCTAAAGAAGTGCTCAACGAAAGCCAAAAAAACTAGGAAGATGAATTGATTTCATATTTTAGGATTAGTACACTAGCTCAAAGACTTCAATGGCGCATACTCCCTTTTCTCTATTGTATGGCTATGAAGCCATGCTTCTGGTAAAGATTGAGGTTGTTAAAATAGAAAAGAGAAGAGAATTATAATTTTAGAGGAGAATAGACAATTTTTTTTAACTTTTTTTTGTCTTGCCTACAACTTGCCTACAACACAACAAAATGACCACATATATATAGTGGTTTACAACCCTTACAAACGGACATAACCTTTTTGAATAGACACCCTTTCACTTCAGTAGACATGACTTTTACTTAATAGGCACGACTCTTCATTTCAATAGACACGACTTTTCAGTGAACGGACATAACTCTTCACTGAACAGATATGACTTTTCATTCGAATAGACATGACTCTTCATTCGAATAGCCATGACTTTTCACATCAGCAGACACGACTCTTTAATTTTGGTTTACACCAACAATGCCTTCCCTAAACCAAAATTCCTTCGAATACCCAATGCAGCAATAATTCTTGAGAAAGCAGTCCCTCCAAGCGGCTTTGTGAAGATATCAGCAATTTGTTCTTCACTTCGACAATACTCAAGACTCACTTCTTCTTCACGAACGAGTTCTCGTACGAAATGGAAACGTAGACGAATATGCTTTGTTCTTCCATGCAAAATAGGATCCTTTGAGACAGAGATAGTAGAACTATTGTCATAATAAATGATCGTAGGATCTTTTTGCTTGAAGCTTATATTTTCAAGAATTCCTCTTAGCCATAAAATTTGACATCCTGCTAGAGATGCTGCGATGTGCTCCGCTTCGGTGGTAGAAAGTGCCACAACTGGTTGTTTTTTTGAACACCAAGAAATAATTCCACTTCCAAGGTTAAATGCATAACCTGAAGTACTCCTTGAATCATCGATGCTTCCACCTAGATCGATGTCCGTATATCCAACAAGCTTCACAGGCACATGTGCTTCATAGAAAATGCCATAGTCAATAGTTCCTTTAACGTATCGTAAAATTCTTTTTGCAGCTTCCCAATGGTTTGAGAAAGGCTTCTCCATGAATCTTCTAATCAAGCTTACTGCGTACATGATGTCGGGTCTTGTAGCAGTGAGATACCTCAAATTTCCAACTAGGCTTCGAAAAATAGTTGGATCCACAAACTTTCCTTCACCATTTTTGCACAATTTCAAACCTGCAACACAAGGAGTTGAAACTGGATTTGCATTCATCATATTGAACTTCTCCAATACTTGAGCAGCATATTTTTCTTGCGAGATAAAAATCCCACATTTTGATTGCTGAACACCTATCCCTAGAAAATGATGTAATTCTCTCAAATCCGTCATCTCGAACTCCTTCATCATTGAATTTTTGAATTCAGATAACATCTCCATATTATCTCCGGTAAAAATCAGATCATCCACGTATAAACTCACGATCATGAAACCTCCTTTTGAATGCTTCTTCATGTAAAGAGTGTGTTCAAAAGGACACCTTTCAAAGCCATTCTTTAAGAAGAAATTATTGATACGATCATACCATGCATGAGGGGATTGCTTCAGCCCGTATAAAGCTTTCCGCAGCTTATACACCTTTTCCTCTTCGCCCCTCTTCACAAAACCAGAAGGTTGTTGAAGATAAATTTCATCTTGAAGAAAACCATTCAAGAAAGCTGATTTCACATCCATTCAGCAGCTTCCATCCATTTTGGGCAGCAAGAGAAATCAACAATCGAATTGTATCAAGTCGAGAGACAGGAGCGAATACCTCATTGAAATCTTCCCCTTCCTTTTGCTTATACCCCTTCGAAACCAAACGTGCTTTGTACTTGTTGATGGATCCATCAAGATTTGTTTTGGTTTTGAACACCCATTTTACACCAATGGTTGATTTGTGTAAAGGCAAAGTGGTAAGCTCCCACGTACCATTTTTCTCAATAGACTTGATTTCATCCTTCATTGAATTCACCCATTTTTCTTCCTTTGATGCTTCTTCATAAGTGATTGGATCTTCTCCCGCAAAAAATGCAAAATATACATGATCCGTAGTGTCAACTTCTTCGGTTGTATCATAGATTTCTCTCAAGGACCGCATCCTTCTTTCTGCCTTTGGTGGTGAATTTTGCTCCTGCTCAGCCCCATTATTTTTAGGCTGTTTCTCTTCAATACCAACATCAGCATCAACACCTTGTTTCAAAGAAGTTTCCTCTTTAAGATTTAGAGTTTGCCATTCAGGTGATTCTACAAAATCTGAAAAATTATAACAGCCATTTTCATCAAAGAGAACATCTCTACTGATAATCATCTTCTTCATCTTCGGATTGTAAAGCTTGTAAGCTTTAGTCCTTTGGCTATAACGGATGAAAATGCCTTTTTCAGATTTGTCGTCGAGCTTCGATCTTAAAGCATCAGGAATATGAGAGTATGCAAGACAACCAAAAGTTTTTAAATGAGCAACATTTGGTTTCTTGCCATACCAGACTTCATTTGGAGTGGAATCCTTTAAGCTCTTCGTTGGTGATCGGTTGTTTAAGTAAACGGCACAAGAGACCGCTTCAGCCCAAAAACATGCAGGCAAGTTCTTCTTCTTCAACATGCATCTGACCATATTCATTATTGTTCGATTTTTGCGCTCTGCGACTCCGTTTTGTTGAGGTGAGTACCTAGCAGTTAACTCATGGCGGATTTCATGATTTTGGCAGAATTCTTCAAACTGAGAGGACATATATTCTCCTCCACGGTCACTCCTTAGATTTTTTATTTGATGACCAAAATGTTTTTCAACTTGAAATTTGAACTCTTTGAAGCAAGAGAAGGCATCTGATTTTTCTTTGACACAGTAAACCCAAATTTTTCTTGTGTAATCGTCAACAAATAACAAGAAATATCTGTTGCCTCCAAGCGATGGCACTTGCATTGGTCTACAGAGGTCGGTGTGAACAAGCTCCAGAGGTGATTGAGAAATCCACTTCGATTTGGATGGGAAAGATTCACGATGTTGTTTTCCCAATTGGCATTCCTCACATGCTTCGTTTATCACTTCAAGTTTAGGCAGCCCTTGGACTATTTCTTTGGTAGACATCTCCTTCAAACTCCGAAAGTTTAAATGCCCAAACCTCTCATGCCATAACTTGGAAACTTCATCATTAGAAGTAGCAATCATGCAGGTACTACTTACGATGTCAAGTTTGATCGGAAATAATTTGTTGGATCCCATCACAATATTTGCCACTTGTTGGTCGTTCTTCTTCATGCTACATTAATCTCCAACGAATCAAAAATCAAATCCTTTCTTCAGCAAGTGACCGACGCTAAGAAGATTGCTACGTATGCCTGGTACATAAATAACCTCCGACATTTTTTCGACTTTTCCAGCCTTGGTTTTGAAAGAAATTTCGCCAGCACCTTGAATTTTGTATGATTTTGCATCTCCAATAGTAACGTGACAATTATCAGCTTCCACAAGACTTGAAAATAGATTTTCATTTCCAGTTATATGCCTACTTGCACCACTATCTAAGTACCATACGTTTTCAACATTTCCATCCGAAGCGATCAACAAAGATTCAGATTTTTCTGCTTCATTATGCATAAAACTAGCA
Source organism: Allium cepa (assembly GCA_030765085.1). NCBI lineage: Eukaryota > Viridiplantae > Streptophyta > Magnoliopsida > Asparagales > Amaryllidaceae > Allium > Allium cepa. The sequence continues at coordinate 757,203,663 of CM060932.1, read as the reverse complement.
ACTGGCTTCTTTTCAGGATGTTTCTCCCAACAATCATTTGCTTTATGACCCGGCTTGTGACAAAAATTGCATTCAAAATATGGTTTTTTGCCTTTGTATTTGCCTCACGCCTTGTTATTTTGGAATGATGGTTTCTCCTCCTTTGATTCTTCACGTTTTCCACTATTCCTGCTGTTACTTTGTCCATGGGATGGGCCTTAAACTTTTGTGGATGTGAATTGAGATTTTAAGGCTTGATCTTGAGAAGAATTTGTTTGTTTACTTCTCATCAAGATCCTAGTCTCATGGGCTTCCAGCCTTCTTTGCAAGCCTTCAAGAGAAAGTGAAGCAATATCATTTGATTCCTCAATTGCAACCACAATATGATCGAACTTGATTGGTTGGCTCCGTAGAATTTTTTCAACGGCTCTTTGAGTCTCCACGACTTCTCCGTTTGAAGCCATCTGATTTATGATGGAAGTGAGACGAGTAAAATACTCTGAGATTTTCTCACTATCCTTCATTTCGAGCTTTTCGAATTCAGCTCGTAGTGACTGCAGGCGAACCTTTTTTACTTGATCTTGGCCAGAATACGTTGTATTCAATATTTTCCAAGCCTCTTGAGCATTTGCAACTTTTGAAATTCTCTCATAAACTTGAATTTCAAGTGTCTGATAGATTTGGAAGAGAGCCTTCCGATCTTTCTGTTTTTTGCTTTTTAGAAGATCTCTTTGGGCAACTGTGAGTTGCGTCTCATCTTCCGGCGCACCAACACCTTCTTCAACAACTGTCCACAAGTCTTGAGATTCAAGACAGAGCCTCATTAGATTTCTCCAATAATCAAACTTTTCACCGTTGAATCGAGGAACAAGGGAGACAAGGTTGTTTGACATTTTTCAACCAAGCTTTGATACCAATTTGTTAAAATAGAAAAGAGAAGAGAATTATAATTTTAGAGGAGAATAGACAATTTTTTTAACTTGCTTTTTGTCTTGCCTACAACTTGCCTACAACACAACAAAATGACCACATATATATAGTGGTTTACAACCCTTATAAACGGACATAACCTTTTTGAATAGACACCCTTTCACTTCAATAGACATGACTTTTACTTAATAGACACGACTCTTCATTTTGGTTTACACCAACAGAGGTACCTCTTACCAAAGATTGTATTATAATTTCCAGCAAAATTAAGGGATTCGAAATGAGTCTCTCGGTTTCTTGCATGAATTCTAGGACTGAGCTGCTATGAGAGTATAAGTATACATCCGAAGGATAACTCAAACGACAATTAGCGGGTTCTGACCAGAAAGTTAGGGAGAGGATCTCATCCTCCAAAAGATTATGTCGACAAAGGATCCGGTAGATGGAACTCTTGGCCTGAATGGGGAAGGGCCCTTCATAATTCATGATATAATTCCTCCAAGTGCATATAGAAAAAAGAGACCGGCTGGCAATTTAATTCGTCGAATGTGGAATGTAGATCATTAAAAAGCCTGCCACAATGCAAGGCTGCTACAAGTATCAGTTTTTATATTTGTTAGCCATGGTTGAGAAGTACAATGCAATGATGAAATCTTAAATATTTTAAGAATTATTAGCCATGGCCGTGTAGTACAATGGAATAATAAAGATCGAGATACGTGAAAATTCATAATCATGTCTGAATCGTTCCATACAATTACAAGGCATAAGGCTGCCACTAATAGTTTTCTATAGACATACCTGTAAGACTCGATCTAGATGGCCGAAGCATGATGTCAAAAAGTTTAATGCAATAAAATTTTGACACAAGGCAGGCCTATCTTCATATTGATCTGTTTTCAAATTTTGTTATGGTCTACAGAACTAGTGCCGAGACACAAATTGATATTGCTTTTCATTACTACAGTCAAACTGCAATCTATTCGAATAACAACTCTGGGTTTTTTGGCATTACAGGGTGTATGAAGCCATAAATCCATCTTGTATTCGACCTTAGATAGAGAAAACTTCCATGTAGGCATCTATACATGTAAGCCTAGTACTCCCCGAAAGGTCGTGCTTTGGCTCTAAGGTTAATGAGGTAAACTGATGGATTAAGGCACGATGGGCCATCATAGTACTTCATAGAATGAGTGTATTACATAGTAGATAAAATTATGTTTGTGGTTAATTCCACACCTAAAGCAAATAATTTTTATTCCAATATTTCAAAATTGAAACAAGTATTTAATAGGTAGGAATGATCAAGCGAACCCTTAAAAGGAAAAGGAACCAGGCTTCCTCGCATAGAATCGCACTTTCCTAGACTAAAAGCTAGAACGCATGTATCCATCCATGTAAAATACTTACAGTTACATGCATGTAATCCAAGGAGTAACACTTAAATAGTTGCCTGAATTAGTTACCCAAATTCTACCAAAAGCCAACATGGACTGCATTACACAAGGCTGTAATCATCCTTCCTATAGCAGTAATTGATATGTCTCCTATGCTACAAAATCCTTGCATTGAGGTTAAACATGAAATTTGTTGGACATTCATTAGTTTTATACTATGGTTACCTAATATTGACCAAGAGAAAGAGCAATAATAACCACGCATAAAAGTACACTCTATCTCCCCTTATAAAGTTTAAAGTTCACTTTGTTTTCATCTATATGAAGTAAACTTTGAGGGACATGTGTTTTACCATAATTTTTTCTCGGTTATATTTGACCTTTGGCTACAAAAGCCAAGATTCTAAAGGAAGATTCTTAGGTATTCATTGCACATGAATGTCGAAATTTTTAACCCTATGGCCGATGCCTAAAAGCCTTGATCTATTCTTCACCTCCCATGAGTATTTAATGTCAAACGAATACTTTGTATATAGCCTTGCATAGCTCCCTTCGTTATATTAGTCTGAATGTTAAGCGCATGTGCCAAAGCATAGACAAGTTTCGAGCGCTAGATGCCCCTATAGACGACTAAGGCGCCGAAGGCTAGTTGCTGAGCTCAATTGACTGGAAGAATGGTCCATAATACTAAGAACTAGAGATCAAGTTCAGAATATAATGAAAAATGAGGACCACAGGTGACATTCATTTCAAACATGGTATTATGGTTCAGATCTAATACATCAAAAGCATATGCATACTTCAAGTTTCATCAGAAGAAAGGATCACTAAGATGAACCTAAACAAAGAGTACATGCCTTCAGATAGGCTCTAAACTGAAAGCATTATTCATTACCCCAACTTCCTACCAAAAGAAGAAAGTATCAAGGCGTTCTACTAAGAAAGCATTAATGCATTCTACTATATCGAAGCTACACGCAGCCTCTGTTTCATATAATGAGACCTTATAAGTATTTATTCTTATACCAAAGTTATTCAATCTTCCTATATTAAACAGGCTGAATTGTAGAAAACAACATATGTCAGACGTTTGACATTTTATAGCAGACGTCTAACTGTAGGCTCTGATTTTAACCACACATAAACATTATACGTTCGTCAATATGGTCAGACGTCTAACTATGCCCACTTTTTTAATTAAAAAAATGTACACACAGACTTCTGAATGTTACGGGCAGACGTCTGTGCTGGGTAACGGTCACAACCATTGAATAGTCACCTGCTTCATTCTAATAATTGCTTCCATAACTCTTCACCGCATCTCTTCCTCCTCAATGATTGCAACTTTTAGACTGAAATAGAAAACACTGAAGGATGCCACTCCTTAGGAAAACTCTTCAAACTCCATAAAAATGTAAAGATTCCAAGGAACTGCTTACTTGAATTTTCTGAATCTCATATTTATATTCTTTGCATATTCTGATTTCTAAAAGCAAACAATATCAGTCTTTACCACTTCCTAAAAGCAAAGTTTTATATACACATACCACTCAAAGGAGATTATAGGAAGATTTGTACTGTGTAGTCAAAATCAGTGTTTCCCAAAACACGTACTTGTCTTAGAAAGAATTTTTGTACCAAGCCTATTCCTCCGGGCAAAGCGATGTTTGTTTACTAGTTAAAACCGAAGAGGGGACTGGACGTACGACGGTCGGTCTGAACCCGTATAAAAACTCTAGTGTGATTGTTTCTTTACTATTATTTAGTTTACTCTTTAGTTGTAAGTTAGATTTTATTACGCTTGCATATTAGATATAAATACATGATCCAATCACTCTTTCATTTGGTATCTGAGCACGGTTATCTCAATTCACGGTAACACGTAATTGAAACATATATAATATGGCAAGTACGTTTCAAGAAGGACAATCAACTGCATCTCTACCACTACTCACTGGATCTAATTATACTTACTGGCCTACACATATGCGTATTTTTATGGAAGGAAATGGTTCAGAAATTTGGCAAGCAACACAAGTTAAATATGTAGCACTCGAAACAGATATAAGCACTTGGATAGATGCTCAAAAGAACACAATGACAAACAATGCTAAAGCTATGAATGTTTTATTCCGTTCACTTGACAAAAATGAATTCTCGTGTGTCATGTTGTGCACTACTGCATATGATATATGGGTTACACTATAGATCACTCATGAAAGCACTAACAATGTCAGTCAAACAACTATTTCATTTTACAAAATCAGCTTTCTTCATTTTAAAATGAAAGAAAATAAATCTATTGGTGATATGTATGATAGATTTCAAACTATCCAACATGATATCATGACACTTAGAGTCAAATTCAAAGATTTGATTTAGTTACATGTATTTTAAATTCCTTAACTAATGAATGGGAATGAAAAGTATTGGCCATCGAAGTGACAAACTACTTATCTCATCTAAAAGTTGAAGAATTGATAGGAAATTTGATGTCATACGAAGCAAATTTGCAGAAAAGAAAAGAACAAATCAATGAAAAGAGAAATATAGCTTTTCAAGCCAATGATAATAATTCAGACCTAGGTGAAGATGAGATCGTATTTATTGCCCAAAATTACAACAAATCCAAAAAGATGACGAGATCTCAAAACGAAGGAAATTCAAATTCATCCAGCCAAACTTCGATCAAATGCTTTGGGTGTGACAAGTTCAGACACATGAAGAAACAATGCCCAAAACTCAATAATGACCAAAAAGAAAGGCAAGTTCGAGAAATTTAAGAAAAGTAAATGGGGTTTTCAAGTAACTTGGGATGGCTCAGATTCGTCTTCAGCATTAGACGGTGACATTAATAGTGATTCTGAGCAGGCTAATGTATGCTTCATGCATATACCGAGGAGGTATGTCCTGGTCTTACTTATTATGAAATTTCAGAACTTAGCATGGAATTAGATGACAAATATAGAGAAACTAAAAGTTAAATAAAGAATATTTTGCTAAAATTAGTCGAATGGAACTTGAAATAGGATTATTAAAAGATGAGAAAACCATTTTAGAAGAAGAATTAGAAACTACACAAGAGAAGTATAATAATCTGTCTATTCAAAATGATTCATTATTATGTGAAAGAGGAACAATTAAACTAGAAAATGATGATATTGGAAAAAGAAAAGGTTGTTTAGAAGAATGATTTAGAAGCATTAAAATCCGAAATTTCTAATCTTAATGATAAGTTAGACAAGATTACTAACAATGTTTCAAAATTCGATAAAGGAAAGCAGAACTTGGATAACTTGATCAAATTTCTAGACCATCTGGAAATTGCAATGGATTAGGATTTAAGAAGACTTCAAAACATAAAAACTATAGCTCACTATATAATAGGTTCAAGATGTCAGATACTAAAGAAAAGATGTCCAGCACCAAAATAATTAAAATATGGATTTCGAAATCCAATAACAAATTAATTAGGAAAAAACACATGGATAAATATCTGAAAAATGTTGTTTATAATGAAAATTACTTTTTTAAAGGTCCCAAACCCTCTTGGGTAACGGCAACCTTCTCCTTATAACACTCAGGACCCTAACAAAGGAAGTGGGTTATAAGGATCCATATTTTTAACTATTTTAAATTTTTAAATTTAATATAATTATTGGATAAAAATGGTTAGAAATAAAAATTTAATGAATTATTAGTGTAGTTATTGCATATGAACTTTAATAAAAAAAAACTGAAATAAACAATTTCGATGATTTTGGCAATAATAACTATTGAAATGAAATTCTATGTATTTAATGTGTTTATAATCAATAGCAAGCATTGAATGATAAATATTGAATTACTGTAAAATAAAAGTAGTTTTTTTATTATTTGAATTTGTTTAAAAGTAAACTTTAGAAGTTAAATAACTTATATTTGAAATAATGTAATTTATCAAACAATTAAATTGTTTAAATTTAATATTGAAATTATTTATTTAATTGAATCTCGAATAAATGTGAATGAAAATGATATCAGAAATTAATTTAAATTTTATTTAAATATGAATAAGGATTGTTAACATTAAAAATTGGATTTAAAAGTGAATAATTAGAAATTGGAAATTTTATGTTATAATTAACGAGTAAAGTTAGCCATTTTGATCACTGTCTCGGATTTCAACAAAACAAGCTTCATTGGATCCGTAATAGTGAATTATTATAGGATTTCAAGTTTCGTAGCGATCGGACTTATCGTTTGGCCGTGCGAACTTGAAATACGTAGAAATTAATTTAAGGAATTTAATAAAAAAATTAATTGATTTTGAAAAGCTATCCTTTGAATACGATCGAATTAGACCTTGAAACTAGTTCCATTGTGTTTGAAATTTGGGTAAAACATTATGAACACTAGGCGGCATGCTTCATTTGGAGTTTGGAAAATTTAGGTGTGAATTGGATCGTAAACTTATATAATAAGCCTAGACCTGTCAAAATATTACCCAACTCATTTACCCTACTTATAAATGGGTTGGGTGAACACATTTATGGATTTTCTTAAATGGATTATGGGTCGGATTAACCATTTTTAAAAGGATTATAAATGAGTAACCCATTTATCCATTTATTAAAAACTTAAAATTTGAAAATATAAATTTTGAAAATAAGAACTTTAAACACATACTTTAGTTTTCCATGGCGACTGACAATTGTACTTAGAAAATAACAACTACCACATCACCATATTTTAACTCTGCCTAGTGCAGAAGCTGCTATTTTTTTGTTCAGACTGTAGTAACTTTTTCATACTTACTCGGAATCAGGCAAAATTTCGACCGATGAATTCCATCTAAATTACAGACAATATGAAACACTTGGATACTTCATCTAGTGAACGTATACTACAGTTCTACATGGTGACTAAAAGTTTTACTTAGAAAATAACAGGCTACATCTCCGTATTTGTACTCCGCCTAGGCAGAAGCCGCTATTTTTTTGTTCATATTGCAATAACTTCTTCATACTAACTCGGAATCGGGGAAAATACGATCGATGAACTCCCATTTAAATTACGGACAATATAGAAACACTTGGATACTTCATCTTGTAAACGCATACTGCAGTTCTCCATGGAGACTACAGTTGTACTTAGAAAATAACAGGCTACCAAATCCCCATATTTGAACTCCACCTAGTGCAGCAACCGCTATTTTTTTTGTTTGGACTGCAATAACTTCTTCGTACTAACTCGGAAGCAGGCGAGACTTCAACCGATTAACTCTCACCTAAGTCACAGACAATATGGAACACTCAGATAATTCATCTTGTGAATGCACACTGTAGTTCTTCATGGAGACTGATAGTTGTACTTATAAAATAACAGGCTACCATATCCCCATATTTGAACTCCGCCTTGTAATGAAGCCACTATTTCTTTTGTTCAAATTGCAATAATTTCTTCTTACTAAATCGGAATTAGGCGAGACTTCGACCAATTAACTCCCACCTAAATTATGGACAATATGGAACACTCAACTACTTCATATTGTCCATGTACACTGTAGTTCTCCATGGATACTGACGTTGTACTTAGAAAATAATACGCCACCACATCCCAATATTTGAATTTGATGAAAACTAGAATTAAAATTTAAATTTTCAAATTTTGATTTTTATCAAAATTCAAAACGTAAAAATTAGAATTTGAATTATTCTATATTTATTTGTTTTTATTATTAGTCAAAACAAATTTAAATTGGTTAAATGGGTAAACCGCTTATTAAACGGGTTTTGGTTATAAATTGGTTGGGTCATAAATGGATCAAAAAGAATGGGTCATAAATGGGTTGCGTCAAACTCGACTCGGCCTATTTTGATCTAACCTAACTCGTTTGATAGGTGTGAACAAGCCGTTCATTTCGTTCAAACCCATGCTTATAACCACGGTCATTCTCTTCTAAATTGATTAATGGTCGATATTATTCCAATGTTCTCTCCTATTTATCTCTCAATCCGTTCAACGAATTCAAAAACTTCCAAAAGCAAAGTTGTAGAGCTCGACGAGATCTACACATCCAAAGGTTGATTCATGCCTTTACACCATGGATTTGCCAGAATATGGCCTTGAAGTCGCACGTGTTTTCCCTAGTTTTCGCACGATCTACGGCAACGGGGTGGTCGGCGCTTGGAGCAGAGGCGTGTAGAGAGGTGGCTTATGCTATGGCGGTCTCTGATAATGGTCAGGGAGCCTCGAGTGGCACGCGCACGTGGATGTTGTCGCGTTTGGGTGAGTCAAGCGATGGCCTGGAACATAGCAGTGAACGAAGACGAGAGAGAGTACGTGTTTTATAAATTTATTTTATATTATTAATATGTTAATTCAACTTTTAATTAATCGTTATGTTAATTGTTGTGTAACTTCTCTATGCGATACCCTTCCCGGACGAAACAAGTGGCATTGAAATCGTACCGACGCCGTCTAAAGCTTGGCATTGGATTGGCATTTATATGAAGCTAAAATATTTTTAGTTCAAATAAAGGTGAGTGTTTTAAACGTTCACAAATGATTAAATTATTCTTATGTGGGTTAAATTGAAATTCTAAAGTGGTTTAAATTTATTGATTATTGTCGGTAAATTTAACTGACATGGAAATCGATATAGAAAATTATATGTTAGAAATTTTGAACTAATGGTTAAATTGAAACTGGAATTAAACTGCTAGTAAAATTTCTGATTATTGGTAGTTGGTTAATTGATGTGATTTATTGACTGTTTGGATGATTTTTTTTGTGACGAATGCTAATTGGTTGAGATTTTGGATGATTTGGATGTTTATTTATTTTATATATCTAGTTATCACTCTATAAATTACTCGATAGTGTATAAAACTGTAATTGGACTTATTTTCGAATAAACTAAGAAGTAGGTTGAAATAATGTATATTTATGATATTTTTTTGATTGAAATGATATATATCCATCCCTAAAATTAAACTGAAATAACTGATCACTTGGCCATAGGATGGATAAGTATATAAGGACACCGGATTGGTTAAATTAAATGATTTTAAAATTTTTGATTTTAAAATATTGAAATGATTTTGATTTAAAGAGATAAAATCAAATTTATGGAAATCAAATTATTTTCGAACTTGAGCTCAAAATGTTGAAATTTAAATTGGTAACAGGAATTGTTAAAATAATCAAAGTTGAGATTTTAAAGTTATAATTGAAATATGATTTGAATTTCGGAATTGAATTTTTCTAGGGATTTGAACATTCAATTGAACATCAAAGTAAAATTTGATTTATATGATTTAAATCGATATTTTGAAAACTGAGCTCGAAATTATTATAAATTGAAATGGTTTAAAATTGAGAATTGAGTTGAAATTTAACCATTGAATCAAATAGTTGAAGTTGAAATCGAAATCGATTTGGAATTTAAATTAATTTGGAATTGAAATTGATTGAATTGAAATTGCAATCGAAGTTAATTCGAATTTAAATCAAAATTGAATCGATTTAAATTGAAATGGATGTTGAAATTGATTTGAATTAGTAAGTTTGAAATTGGATTAATTTGACTTTGAAACTATTTTTAAATAAATTACTTTACTATAAACTATTTAAAAATCTATTTTTTAAATATTCAAGTTTATTTTGATTTTCCAACTATTTCCTATATAAACCATTTTTAATATATAAACCATTTTATAAAACTATTTTCTATCAAACTAATTCAACCTTTTAAAACTATTTAAAAAATTTCAAACTATTTTTCTAAAAATTCAAACTGGTTAGAGGGTGGAATGGTATATTTAACTCTTGGATTAAAAAGCGAATTGGGTTAAAATGAAGTTATAACCTAAATTGTAATTCGAATCAAATTATGAAGTGAAATCAATATATCGATCTGGATTGACATTTTGAAGTAAAAATATGATAAATGTGTATAGATTAAAATCAAATTTATAGTAAATAGTTTCATGAATTGTTTATTTGATTATTATATTTTATTATTTTTGTTGAGAGTTTCCGTGTTTGTTTTTCTTCTTCTTTTCTTATTTTTCTTATTTAATCCCATTGATTATCTACATATCGAATTTTTTAAGTTGGACATGGGTGGATTATTGTCAATTTAAACCTTATGAAATGTGGATCGTCACAGTTGATATCAGAGTAAAGGTTTAGTGACAACCTTGGCTTTGTGGGGTTTGACTCATTAGAGATAGAGTAGTAATACCCTATAATGAGTCTGTTGAGAGTATATATATGAGAGAGTGTACTTGTTAGTGTTATAAAAATGTTTTATATTGTGTTTACTTATCTGTTGGGTTGTTTATGAATTCTGGTCGATGTGTGGGACGCCATGTTATCGATGGGGGTTTCTAAACACTTAAACGAGGCAAGTCGACATAATATTGTTTAAAATCGGGTAAATGAAATAATTTTACCTAAATGATATTATATATATAAAATGATAAAATTTTGATGAAATTGTTGTTAGGAAATGATAATATTTAATTATCATCAATTATTTGTTGAATTAAAATAAAACAAATATATAATGAATCTTATTTTATGAAGCATTTGGTAATTTGAATTGAAATCAAATTAAAATAAAAATTGTTTGGAATAACAAATTTGTAAATTAACGGAATATTTTCATAATGAAGTAACGAAATTTTACGTGTATATTTAAATATAGCATATAAATAGAAGTGATTTTAAAAATGGATAATTTTAGAACTTAAAATCCTTTTGTTTTCAAATTGTTCTTCAAAGCCTTAAGAATTAATAAATAGTATTATTTGCAAGAATTTTGACAAGAAAAATATTTTGAAAATATTTTTAAAGACAATAAAAGCATTAAACTCGCTTGGTGGTTGGGAAGTAATTCTTGAGATGACTGTAGTATCGCAAGTATTCATTTTTGGGTTTCTAGGTAAGAATTGCTACCAAAAGAATTTTATTTTAAATTAAAATAGGTTTTGATTATGAAAGAAAAATATATTCTAAGTATGATTTAGTAAATATATAAAAATTATTTGAACTTTTGATTGAAAATAGTATATAAGAAATAACTTGTAACTTCTAAATTTGAATAAGAAAATAAAAACCAAATTTAAAATGGTTAAAATTTTGGTTATGAAAAATAATTGGCCTAAGAAATATTAAATTGATTGAGTTAGTGAAATGAAACAAATAAAATATCGTTTACCTCATGAAAGCTTAAAATAATTGAATTGCATTGAAATGAAATGAAGTTGATAATAAAAAAAAATTATTGCATAACTTATCGATTTGAGAATTTTAAGTTAAAAACAAATTTAAAATTTGTAAAATAGGAACAATAAGAAATTTAACTTCAATAAAATTAAATAAAATGAGTAATGGACTAAAATGAAATGAAGTTTAACTTAATATTAAATAAATTGAATTGGATATTAAATACAATTTGAGGAATCATTAAAGAGAATTATTTCCACTCAACTATGAAATGAATTATCAAATGAATATGGATTTTAAAATAAAAAAATAAAAAAATGAAATTGAATTTAAGTATGTAAAAAATCGAATAAAAATAGATGAATGTAAGTTAAAATTTAGTGTGAGTAATTGGATTTGATTTAAAATTGGATAAAGGGAAATTTAAATTGCAAGTGGAGTAGTTAAAAAAAAGTGAATGTTAACTAATATAATATGTAATAAGTTATTGGAATAGATTATAAATTGAATTTAACTTAAAAGAGATTAAGTGATTTGATCGGTGAAGGAAATTATATATTTATTTATATGAATTAAGCTATAAAATAAAATTTTACTTTAGTAAACTAATAATATGAATTTGAATAAATGAAGTAAATCGATGAGTTAAAAATCCCTTAAGATATGAAGTAATAATTAAAAAGGTAAGTTGTGTTGTATAAAATATTTATAATAAAATTAGCTAATTTATAATGATGTTAGTATAATTAAAATGAAGATGCACTAAATGGAAATAAAATAAATTCAACTTAAGCAAGATTTAGTGGAACAATTTTATAAACGATTCACCAATGAATTTATATAAATAGGCTTAAAAAGCGAAACAATTGGAATTTCACAAATTGAATTGAATAAAAGGCGAATATATTGAATTTGTAACAAGTGTTAATAAATTGGAAGGAATTAATAGGTTGTAAACCAAACTAAATGTGGATGAAACAAATTTAAATGCAACGAATATTGGCAAATTGAATAAAAATGGATTTAAACCAAATTAGTTAAATGTAAATCGATTAAAAGCGAATGAGTTGATTATAAATCCCTTGTATGATTAACGAAATGACTATTAATAAGTGAATGTGAATCAAATTTTAATACATGGAATGTGGTATGGAATTAAATTACTTAAGTACAATTAATTACATGAATGATTGAAATGAAATAAGTGGATGCGAGCTTAATAACATTTAAATGAATGATTTTTTTTTTGAAATAAATGAGATTGAATATAAGTCGATTCAATGTTGTGAATAAATGAAAATGAGCAAATAAAATATTAATAAAATTTAATGTTAATAAGAATGAGAATGTATTAATTTAAATATTGACATTGAAATGTAAATTTTGATAGTTATAAATTGACTTGAATGAGTGTTGATTTGTCGGATGATTTGTTTTGTTGTAAATCCTTGTTTAATTGTTTTGAGTGCATATGATGGTGTATGGTTGCGTATTTGTGCGTGTGCTTGTGCTTGAGATTTGTATTCAGAATGCCTGTTTTTATACTTATTGAAACTTATACATTGTGTATGGTTGCATAATTGAGTTGAGATAGGTGCATACAAAGATCATTTAGGCGTATACGGGGATTTATATGCTTTGCTTGCTTAACACAAGCGAACTCGCTCGTATTATAAATAATAAGGTACGTATCTCGGATTCATACTTCGATTTTATATTTTTGCCCTTCGGGATGCCTCCGCATTGCGATGAGATGTATATTTGATATATATTGGTTATATTTGTGTTATATATTAAATTGTATAAAAAAATTCCGATCGAGCCGTACAAAAGAGACTCTGCTGAAATTTTCCGTAAATCCGGGAGTTAGAAAAAGTTTTGAAGTTCTAAAAAAATTTATGATTTGTTTTTATGTATAAGTTATATTTTTGGTAAACCAATGGCGAAATGGCGTAGTAAAAGCGTAGTAAAGATTTTCTAATATGACTTTAAAGTTATAAGTAATTATTTGAATAAAAACTATTGGATGTTAAATTCTTTACTCAACGCCTTTTCGAGGACGGAAAGTTTTAAGTGGGGGAGTGTGTAACGACCCGTATTTTTGGCTATGTTAAATTATTAATTTAATGTAATTATTGGATAAATAAGGATAGAAATAAAATTTAATGATTTATTTATATTTGTTTATTGGATAATTATATTGTTTAAAATTTAATATTGAAAATTATTTGGATAATTTGATTCTGGATTTAAGATGATTGAAATTGATATCGAAAATTGATTTAAATGCTATTTAAAATATGAACGAAGATGGTTAACTCTAAAATTGGATTTAAATGTGAATAATTAGAATTTGAAAATTTTATATATTAATTGACGAGTAAAAAATAGCCATTTTGGCCACTGCCTCGGATTTCGAGGAAACGGTTTCATCGGATCCATAATGGTGAATTATTGTAGGACTTGTCGTTTGGCCGTGCGAGCTTAAAACGCATAGAAATTCAATTTCAAATTTAATTAAAATAATTCGATTTAAAAAGCTATCTTCCGTATACAATCGAAATAGACCTCGGAACTAGTTCCACTGTGTTCGAAATGGGGGCAAAACATTATAAACGCCGATGGCACGCTTCATTTGGAGTTTGAAATTTCAGACGTTTATAAGCGAGATATTTTCTGATTTTGATAATAATATATATATTCAACTCAACACTCATGCCCTCTAACTACCACACACCTCTCTCTCGTTACATTTCCTCTTTTTTCGAATCACATTATTTCAAATTGAACAGATCGTTCAAAAATTAAAAAGTAAAAAAAACAAAAGGAAAAGAAACGAAATCACTTGCACGACAAAAAAGAAGGTTGCGGTTTATAGGAACGCGCGTGCGGTTAGAGGAAGGCAGCGCTGATGAGGACACCGACGGTCGAGCGTGGTGCATGTACGTGTTGATGCTGGCAATCGTTCTTCCTTCACAGCCGATTTTGGGTTTTAGGATTTTTGGTTCCACGCTTGCATGCGTAGGACGAAGTAGGGAAGGTGGCAGCTGCTTAGTGACACGGGTAGCTCAGGTGACGACGATCTAGAGGAGCTGGCCGCCGACCGGTATAAAAAATGACGCGATCGAAGGAGGCTGGAAAAAGGGGAAACCTAGAACGATGCAGTGTGATAGGGTAATGTGTTAATTATTCCTTAAGTGATAATTAGCTTATTAACTGTGTTTTAATTTTAATCGTATATTAATAAAAATCGATATCTTTTGCGTTCGAGGACCGTTTTGGACGAACGAATTGCAATGGATCTGTATCGACGTCGTCTACAGCTTGGCATCGAAGTGGCATTTATTTGGAAGCTGAAATAATTTCAGTTTAAATAAAAAGGTGAGTGTTTTTAATGCTCACGTTCGACTGTTATGTCTTATGTTAAAAAAATATCGTGAAATAATTTAAATTTATTGATGATTGTGGGATAAATTTAATTTGACATTTAATTGACATCTGAATAAATTGATAGAATTTAGTTTTGACTGTTAAATTGAATTAGGTTTTTAAACTACTAGTAAAATCCCTGATTTAACGAAAATTGGTTGGATGTTGTGAATATTGACTGTTTGGATGATTGATTGAGATGAATGTTATTGATTGATATTTTGGATGTTTGGATGTTTATTTATATATCATGTAATCATCAAGTATATTATTTACAGTGTATAAAACTGTAAATTGAATTATTTCTAATAAATTAAGAAATATGTTGAAATGATATATACCTATGACATTTATTTTGGATCGAAATAATATATATTCATCCCCGGAATTAAATTTGAATAACTGATTCACTTGGCCATAGGTTAGAGAATTATATACGGACACCGGAATGGTTAAATTAAACGATTTTAGATTTTGTCTTCAAATTATTTAAATGTTTAATTAGATTTTAAAAAATGAAAAATCGAATTTATGGAAATCAAATTATTTTCGAATCTGGCCTTGAAATGTTGAAATTTAAATTTGATAAACTAAATTTTATAAATAATTGAATTTGAGATTTTGAAGTTATAATCAAAATATGATTTGAATTTCAGATTTCGATTGTTTTAAAGATTGAATTTTTATTCGAAATTTGAATATTGCTAAATAAAAGTGATAAAAAAATATTTTGAAATTTAGCTCGGATTTGAATCATATTTCAAAATTTGGATTTTTAAATTGGATATTGAAGATAATTTGATTTAAGTGTTTCGAATTGATAACTGGAAATGAAATCAGAATTTATATAAGTCGAAATGGTTTAAAATTTGGGATTGGAGTTGAAATTAATTTGCAACTGGAATTTAAATTAATTTGAAATTGGAAGTAAAACTAATTTGGAATTGGAATTTAAATTCGACTTGAAGTCGGAATTGAATCTAGTAAATCAAAATGGAAATTGATTTGGATTGGAAATTTTGGAATTGAATCAGTTTGACTTGGAAACTATATTTAGATAAATTATTTTAGTATAAACTATTTCAATTATATTTTCCTTAAATATTCAAACTATTTTAATTTTCCCTAACTATTTTACTATATAAACTATTTTATTTCTCAAACTATTTTCTACTAAACTATTTTAACTATTTTACTATTTTAAAACTATTTTCTAAAATCCAAACTGGTTAAAGGGTGGAATGTTTTTATTTAATTCTTTGATTTATATACGAAATGGGTTAAAGTGAATTATAACCAAAACTGTAATTCGAATCTAGTTTGAAGTGAAATCGATATATCATGTTGAATTGACATTTTTGAGTAAAAACGATGATTTCAAAATGGATATGATTTTTCAGTAAATATAATGATTTTGAAATGAATATGATTTTTGAGTAAATATGATGATTTCGAAATGGATTTGATTTTTGAAGCGAATATTATATCTTATATCAAGTAGGACTTGTTTTCGAAATATAAAAGAACCAATCGGTGTGTAAAACGATGTTTGGTTACGAAAGAGGGCGGGGTCTCTTATTGACGTGCTCTCTGTCAATATTGGAACCACTTTAATAACTATGACGCGGTGGATGATATCCAGAATGCAGTGGTTGGAATGACGATGTTTACTGGAATGAAGAGAACGATGATGGATAGCTTTGACATTCGTGTCATAATTAAAATGACTAAAACAGGAGCCTATGTCTAGCCAATGAGGTTAGCTACCTCTAGCAACGTTGATCTTTCGTATTTTAATGTCGTGATTTGAACTCGATGGGTGCACCCTTCTATTTGGATTGATAGTCGTGGTCGGCCACGGATGGCTTACGACCAGCCAGAAAAGGTAAACTGGTAGAATCCTACCTTGTGCATTGCCTCACGTGCCTTATCATATTTATCCCTATACGCCCATTACGACTTTGGTTTAAAACTGTAAAAATATGTTAAGGTGGATCAATGTATAGCCTTAACGCTATTGTGATATTTATTTTACTGAAGACATTATATATTATAGCGTATACTATTATATATATAAATAGTTTAACGGATCCTTAAGAGATGGAAAATCCTGTAACATCTCTTAAGCTATTGCATCATATTCTATTATATTGATTTGACTTACATAAGAGTATTTTAGTCCTGACTTGAGTGTTTTGTCTTTTCATTGCACTTGAGTCAGTCTTGAGTTTTTTCCAGCGTATTGAAGACTATTCTCCGGAGGACGAAGATGGAGCTTTGGTATATACTATTATTATTATCCTCTACATCATGCTATTCTGTTGTATTGATTATTTATTCCCGATGTATATATGTAACTCTGATAAATATGTATAGACTAAAATCAAATGTATAGTAAATAGTTTCTTGAACTGTTTATTTGATTATTATATTTTATCATTTCCGCTATGAGATTCAGTGTTTGTATTTCTTCTTCTTTTCTTATTTTTCTTATTTAACCCTATTGAGTATCTACGTTCCGAATTGTTTAAGTTGGACATGTGTGGATTATTGTCAATTTAAACCTTCCGAAATGTGGGTCGTCATATTTGTTTAAGAGTATGTATGTGTGTATATATATATATGAGAATGCGTTCTTATTAGTGTTAAAAATTGTTTTCTATTGTGTTTACTTATTCATTGAGTTATTTATGAATTCTTATCGGTGCATAGGACGCCATGTTATCAATAGGAGTTTCTAAACACTTAAATAAGGCAAGTCGACATAATATTGCTTTAGAATCAAGTATGTGAAATAACTTTACCTAAATTATATTTTATATATACAAAATGATAATTTAAATGAGTGTCAGTTGTTAGGAGATGATAATATTTTGTTATCATCGATTATTGGTTGAATTATAATAAAACTAATACTTTGTGGATTTTATTTTACAAAGCGTTTGATAATTAAATTGAATTGAAATCAATTACAATAATAATTGTTTAAAATAACGAAGTCGTAAATTAGTGAAATGTTTTAGTAATAAGGTAATGAAATTTGTATAGGCATATTTTTAATATAGCTTATAAATAAAAGGACTTAAGAGCTAAGAATTTTAAAATGTAAATCCTATTGCTTTCAAAATTATTTTCAAAGCCTTCAAAATTAATAATAATATTAATTGAAAGTGTTTTGGCGAGAAATATATTTTGAAAAGACTTTTGAAAGAAATAAAAGCATCAAACTCGCTTTGGTCATTAGGAAATAATTCCAGGAATGGCTGCAGCATCGCCAGCATTCATTTTCGAGTTTCTGAGTGAGAATTGTTACCAAAATATTTTTGATTAAAACAATATTTGATTATGAGAAAATATTCTAAGTATGGTTTTGATGAATATATGAAAATATCTTTGAACTTATAATTGAAAATAGCAAAGATAAAAATAAGTTATAACGCATAGATTTGAACAGGAAAGTAAAATTTTAAATTTTAAAACTATTTAATATTTTGGTTTAACAAACAAAATAAAATTTGAATTTAAAGCATGAAATAAAATAATTAACATAAGAAACGTTAGATAAATTGAGTTAGTAAAATGAAGAAAAAAATGAGGTTTGACCCAAGAAAGCTTAAATGAAGGTGAATGATATATGAAATGAATTCAATAAATTAACGAAATGAAATTTTAAGTGAATCAAGTTGTATATCTTATAGATTTGAGTGATATTGATCCATCCAAAAAACAAATTTTAAATTTGTTTAATGTGAATAATAAGAAGAAAAAATATAAAATAGAGTTAAATAAAATGAGAAATGGATAAAATGAAATAAAATTTAACTTAATGAATATTAAATGAATTGAATTGGATCTGAATTAAACTTGATGACTTGGTAAAGTGAATTAATTCCACTTAAGCTATAAAATGAATTAATAGAACTTGAATTATAAAATAAAATGCGACTGGGTGTGAAAGAAATATAAAGGAAAAAAATTGAAAGAAATTGAATGGAAAAAAAATGAGTGTAATTAAAATTAATATGAGTAATTGAATTTAGTTTGAATTGGATGTAAATAAATTAAATGCAAATAGAATGAGTTTCAATAAATTGAATGGTAACTAATTGAATATAAAATAAGTTAATGGAATAAATCATAAATTGAAGTTAACTTAAGAGAAGTTGAATGAATTGATTGTGATAAAAAGAAAATTATTAATATGAATTGAGTTATAAAATAAAATTTACTTAAGTAAAATTATTAATACGAACTAGAATGAATAAATGAATTAAGTGAATTAATATAAACTTAATTTATGAAGTAATAATAAACATGAGTTGCATTTTATAAAATGTTTATAGAAATTTTAAATGGTTTTTTGAAATGGTTTATAAATGAGATAGATATTAAAAAGAATATACTAAGTGATAGTGAAATAAAACTTAATTTAAATAAGGTTAAATGAAATGATTTTATAAAATGGCTCGGAAATAAATTAATATGAAGTGTGTTAAACATAAAGTGAACAATTGGAATTTAACAGATTAAACTGAATAAATTGAAAGTGAATGGAATAGATGTGAATAAATTTGAAGTAAACCAACTAAATGTTAATAAAAAAATTGGATGTTAATAAGAAAAGAGGTGTATAAATTAAATATTGACATTAGATAATGTAAATTCACATAGTTATGAATTAATTGGATGAATATTGGTGGTTGGACAGTTTCTTATGTTACAACCATTGTAATTATTGTTTTAATTGCATATGATTGTTGTATGTTGTTTATGTTTGCTTGTGCTTATGATTTGGATCCAAAATTCATGCTATGTGATTTTATTTAACTCATATATGCTTTCTATGTCTTCATATATGACAAATATTCTAAATTGAGTTGAGATAGGTACATACGAAAACTATTTGGACGTATATGCGGATTATATTTTGCATTTGCTAACTTAGTACGAGCGAACTCTCTCGTTTTAATAATAATAAGGTACATATCTCGGATTACATACTGCACCTTTATAATTTTTTCCCTATGGGATGCCTCATCATTGAGATGAGATGTATATTTGTGATATATATTGTATTGTTAAAAATTTCCGAACAAGCCGCGCAAAGGAGAATCTTCCGAAATTTTTCGTAAATCCGAGTATTAGAAATTTTTTGAGTTTTAGATCCTGTGCTTAGTCACTTTTCAAGGACGAAAATTTTTTAGTGGGGGAGAATGAAACGACCCGAATTTTTAACTATTTTAAATTTTTAAATTTAATATGATTATTGGGTAAAAATGGTTACAAATAAAAATCTAATGAATTATTAGTGTAGTTATTGGATATGAACTTTAATAAATTTTTTGAAATAAACAATTTCGAGGATTTGGCAATAATACTTATTGAAACTAGTATAAACTGCACACGCGTGCATCAATACGGTGGGGATATTTACATTTTATTTTATATAAAAAATGAGTGGACGAATATGTAATGTAAGTGCAAATGTTTTAGCAAGCACAACACTTTTATGTAAAATTGTTTTGTTAGTAGGGTCGATGACAAATTGGTAGTAAAATTCCATGTATAAGTAGGTGGTGGACGTTGTAAACAGATGATGAGATTTTGTTGATGGATGAGGGTATTTTTGAAATTTTAAAATAACATAGTGAAAATACTATTAATTGAATTCTCCTTATTAATACTAGTTTAAATTGCACGTACATGCATCAAATATGTAGAAGTATTTACTTTTTATTTCATAAAACGATATATAGACGCATGTGTGTTATAAATGAAATTTTTTTGATAGTCACGGCACTTTTACTACAAGTAAATTAACGGTGAAATCTCATTGATGGGTGGTTGATAATGGAATATTGCAAACTAGTGGTGAGATTCCGTTGATTAATGTAGGGCACTTTGGGAATTTTAAAAAGACACCGTGGAAATCTTATTCATTGAATTCTCTTCATTAATAGTACAGATGAAATTTATGTATTTAATGTGTTTAAAATCAATAGTAAGCATTGAATGATGAATATTGAATTATTGTAAAATGGAAGTAGTTGTTTTACTATTTGAATTCGTTTTAAAAGTAAATTTTACAAGTTAAATATCTTATATTTTAAAAGTAAATTGTTTAAATTTAATATTGGAATTATTTAAATAATTGAATCTTGAATTAATGTGAATGAAAATGATATCGAAAATTGAGTTAAATTTTATTTAAACATGAATGAAATTGTTGACGTTTAAAATTAGATTTAAAAATGAATAATTAGAAATTGGAAATTTAATATTACAAATAACGAGTAAAGAATGCCGTTTTGGCTGCTGTTGCAGATTTCGACGAAACCAGTTTTATCGAATCTATAATAGTGAATTATTGTAGAATTTCAAGTTTCACAGCGATTGGACTTATCGTTTAGCCGTACGAGCTTGAAACCGTAGAAATTAATTTAAGGAATTTAATAAAAATTAATTGATTTTGAAAAGCTATCCTTTCAATACGATCGAATTAGGTCTTGAAACTAATTTATTATGTTCGGAATAGGGGTAAAACATTATGAACACCAGCCATCACGCTTTGTTTGGAGTTCGAAAAATTTAGGTGTGTATTGGATCGGGAAACTTATATAATAAGCCGTTCATTTCGTTCAAACCCTAGCTTATAACCACAACTGTTCTCTTCTAAATCAATTAATGCCTGAAATTCTTCCAATTTTCACTTCTCTTTTTCTCTCATTCCATTTATAAAATTCAAAAACTTCCAATAGCAAAGTTGTAGAGCTCGACGAGCTCTATACATCCAATAGTTGATTCGTGCTATTACGTCATGGATTCGCCAGAAGCTGACCTTGAAGTCGCATGCGTTTTCCTTGGTTTTCGCACGATCTACGTCGGCGGGCTGGTTGGGGCTTGGGGCTTGGGGCGAAGGCTCGTAGAGAGGTGGCACACGCTACGGTGGTCTCTCATGATGGTCAGGGCGCCTCAAGTGGCGCACGCACGTGGATGTTGTCGCGTTTGGGTAGGTTGCACGATGGCATGGAACATAGCAATGAACGAAGACGAGGGAGAGTACATGCTTTATAAATTTAATTTTATATTATTAATATGTTATTTTAACTTTTAATTAATCGCTATGCTAAGTATTTTGTAACTTCTCCATACGAGGTGCGTTTTTGATGAAACTAGTGGTGTTGGAATCGTACCGATGTCGTCTAAAGCTTGGCTTTGGATTGAAATTTATTTGAAGCTGAAATTTTTTTAGTTCAAATAAAGGTGAGTGTTTTAAACGCTCAAAAATGACTAAATTATTTTTATGTTAGTTAAATTGAAATCCTAAAGTGATTTAAATTTATTGATTGTCATTGGTAAATTTAACTGACTTGGAAATCGACATAGAAATTTATATTTTAGAAATTTTGAACTAACGGTTAAATTAAAACTGTTCGATTATTGACAATTGGTTAATTGATGTGATTTATTGTCTGTTTGAATAATTTTTTGTGAACTATGCTATTTGGTAGAGATTTTGGATGATTTGGATGTTTATTTATTTTGTATATCCTTTTATCACCCTTTAAATTACTTGACAGTATATAAAACTATTATTAGAATTATTTCGAATAAATTAAGAAGTAGGTTGAAATGAGATATATCTATGACAGTTATTTTGGATTGAAATGGTATATATCCATCCCTGAAATTAAATTGAAATAACCGATCACTTGACTATAGGATAGAAAATTATATACGGACACCGGATTGGCTAAATTAAATGATTTTAAAATTTTTGATTTGAAATTATTTAAATGATTTTGATTTAAAGTAATAGAAACCGAATTTAGGGAAATCGAATTATTTTCGAACTTGATCTCGAAATGTTGAAATTTAAATTTAGTAGCGGGCATTGTTCAAATAATCGAAGTTGAGATTTTGACGTTATAATTGAAATATGATTTGAATTTTGGAATTGAATTATTTTAAGGATTTGGAAATTTAATTAAACATCGAAGTAAAATTTGATGTAAATGATTTAAATTGATATTTTGAAAATCGAGCTCAAAATTGGTATAAATTAAAATGGTTTAAAATTGAGAATTGAGCTGAAATTTAACCACCGAATCAAATAGTTGAAATTGAAATTGAAATCAAAATCGGTTTGGAATTTAAATTAATTTGGAATTGAAATTGATTTAATTGAAATTGGAGTCGAAGTTAATTCGAATTTAAATCGGAATTGAATCGATTTAAATTGAAATGAAAATTTACTTGAATTGGAAAGTTAAGAATTGGATCGGTTTGACTTTGAAATTATTTTTAAATAAATTATTTTAGTATAAACTATTTAAAAATCTATCTTTTAAATATTCTACTTTATTTCGATTTTCCAACTATTTTCTATATAAACCATTTTTAATATATAAACCATTTTATAAAACTATTTTCTATCAAACTAATTTAACTTTTTAAAACTATTTAAAAAAATTCAAACAATTTTTCTAAAAATTCAAACTGGTCATAGGGTGAAATGTTATATTTGAATCTTGGATTTAAAAGCAAATTGGGTTAAAATGAAGTTATAATCTAAATTGTAATTCGAATCAAATTTTGAAGTGAAATCGATATATTGAACTGGATTGACATTTTGAAGTAAAAATATGTTTTTTGAGGCGAATATGTAATTTTGAAATGAATATGATATTTTGATATCAAGGATGAATTGTTTTTGAAACATAAAATTACCAAGTAGTGTGTAAAACGAAGTTTGGTTGTTAAAGAGATCGAGGCCTCTTATTGGCATACTCTTTGTCAACATTGGAACCACTTTAGCAACTATGTACGCGGTGGAGAATCCAGAATGACGTAGGATGTATTGGCGAATGCTGCTGGAATGAAGTAGTAGAATGATGACGGATTAGCCTTGACCTTTGGGTCATAATTAAAATGACTAAAACAGGAGCTATATCGGGTCAGGTGAGGTCGCTCCTCTTATCGGACATGCTTCTTCGAAACCGTATCTTTTGCTTTGTGATTGATTGGTGCGCACCTTTGATTATGGGAGTGTTGTCTTGAGGTGGACGGTAGCTGCGGCTATGCGTTACACCAGTCCGGACGTGCAAATGGTAGAATCCTACCCTATGCATTGTTTTGCGTGCCTTGTCATATTTATCTTGATCGAGACCACTACGACTTTGGTTTGTATTGTACCTATGGAGTTCTCGATGATAACCCACCAGTTTACAATGGAGTTTACAGTACTGTATAGACTACATCACTTATATAAAATGTGTTAAGGAGGATATGGGTTGCACCTTAATGCTATTTTCAATATTACACTTTACTGTTAGACACTACATATATAGTGTATATTATTACGTATAAATATCTTGAAAGATCCTTCAGAGATGGAAAATATCGTAACATCTCTTGAGTTATTGCGCGCATGTTATACATTGGATAGAAGATGTGAAATCGCGTAAACATCTATGTCGCTATTACACTTATGTTATATGCGATATTTATTTGATTCACCTAAGATTAGTTTAGTCCTGACCCAAATGTTTTGTCTTTTCATTACATTCGGATCAGCTTCGAGTATTTCAGCACACTGAAGATCGTTTTCTAGAGGACGAAGACGAAGACGAAGACGAAGACGAAGATTTGGTATACTATTACTAATATTATTCCTACATCATGTTGTCTACTGCATTATTTATTTGTTCTAATGTATATATATAACTCTGGTAAATGTTGTATAAATTATAATCAAATGTATAATATATACAGCTTCATGAACTGTTTATTTAATTATTATATTTTGTCATTCTGCTGCAAGATTCTGTATTTGTTTTCCTTTTCTTTTCTTATTTTCCTTAATTAACCCCAATGGTTATCTATGATTTGGATTGTTTAAGTTGGTCATGTGTGTATTATTATCGATTTAAACCTTTCGGAATGTGGGTCATCACATGGGTACTAATTAAATTGTTTTTATCTAGCAGGTACCCAAAGGAAAATCAAATAACAAAGAGAAATGAATAATCGATAGTGGATGCTCCAAATATATGATTGAAAATGCACAAATGTTATCAAATATGACATAAAAAGATGGTGGTACTGTAACTTTCAGAGATAATTCAAAAGGATTTGTCATTGGAATTGGAGATGTCATCAATGTTGGTATGTCCACTTCACCTGTTATTACAAATGTTCTTTTCGTTAAAAAATTAAAACATAACCTTTTAAGCATTAGTCAACTTTGTGACAAAGAATTTAACATTTATTATGAAAAGAGTAAATGCAACATATTTGATCAAAATAAAAATCTGATTTTTGAAGGATTAAGGACAAGAAATATCTATGTCTTACGTATGAAATTTAATGACTCGAGTGATTTATGCTTAGCCGCTTATTTTAATGATCCATGGATATGGTACAAATGATTATGTTACATAAGCTTTAAGTCTCTTTAAAAAAAACTAGCTAAACATAATTTGGTTAGAGGTCTCCCTAAAATGAATTATAGAATCAAAAATTTATGTGATGCATGTCAATAGGACAGATTGAAAAGGAGTTCTTTTAAATCTAAAAAGGAAATTTCTACCAAACAACCCTTAGAATTATTACATCTCGATTTATATGGACCTACTCAAATATGGTCATTAAATCATAACAAGTATGTATTTGTTATTGTAGATGATTTTTCACGATATACATGGACACTGTTCCTAAAACATAAAAGTGCTACTTTTGAAAACTTTAAGATTTTTGCTAAAAGAATTAAAACTTTAATGAATCTTAGAATAAAATTGATCACGGAGTGAATTTGAAAAAGAAATTTTTGGAAATTTTAGTAACAAAAAAGGAATTACACGTAATTTCTCATTTCTATGAACACCACAACAATGACGTTTTGGAAAAATAAATCATACACTCCAAGAATGTGCACGAACTATGCCTAACAGTTGTAATCTACCAAGAAACTTTTGGGCAGAAGCTGCAGTCACTGCTTGTTATGTATTGAATCGTGTCATATTGTGTTCTTTAACTCAGAATACTTGTTATGAAATGTTTTTTGGTAAAAACCTATAGTATCATATTTTCGAATATTTGGTCCAAAATGTTTTATACTAAATACTTAAGATAATCTTTGAAATTTTGATTCAAAAGCCGATGAAGGAATCTTTATTGGATACTCAGATCGTAGCAAAACTTTTAGAGTATTTAATAAACGTACTAGTAATATAGAAGAAAGCATACATGTTTCTTTTGATGAAATTTTTTGCATTAATAAAAACAACGATGATGATGAGATTTTAATAAAACCTACTGAAAATAACACACCTATCATAACAATAATGAGAATATCGTTAATAATGATATTACATAAGGTCACCACCTTGTATTTTGAAAAATCATCCAGTTAACAATATAATTGGTGATTTAAATATAAAAGTTCCTACCAGACATTAATTAAATCAAACGAGTCATGTTGCATTCATTTCAAATTTTGAACCTAAAAGCTATAAAGAAGCTTCAAACGACGAATCATGGATTATCACAATGTAAGAAGAACTCAATCAATTCGAAAGAAATGAAGTATGAGAACTTGTATCGAGACCTACGGATCAATCCGTCATCGGGACAAAATGGGTGTATAAAATTAAATCTGATGAAAATGGAAACATTATTCGTAACAAAGTAAGTTTAGTAGCACAAGGTTATGATCAAGAGGAAGGCATTGACTATGAAGAAACGTTTACTCCAATCGCACGTCTAGAAGCCGTTACTTGCTTTTGCATGTCATCATAACTTTAAACTTTTTCAAACAGACGTAAAAAGTGCCTTTTTAAATGGTTTTACAAAAGAATAGGTTTATGTTGAGCAACCCTCATTGTTCATACATGAAAAATTCCCTAAACATATATATAAACTAAAAAAGGCTTTATATGGCTTAAAACAAGCACCTCGTTCTTGGTATAATAGACTAAAAACTCATTTAATAAATTTTGGTTTTCAAGTTGGAAAAATAGATACAACTTTATTTATATAAAGAAATTGTAATGATATTTTAGTTGTTTAAATAATGTAGATGGCATAATCTTTGGATTAACTAATGAAAATATATGTAACGAATTTGCAGATATTATACAAAATAAATTTGAAATGTCCCATATGGGAGAATTTTTTTTCTCTTAGGATTGCATATTAAACAATTAGAAAATGGTATTTTTATAAATCAAGAAAAATATTGTCACAATTTGTTGAAACATTTTGGAACAGAGAGAACATCAAGTAAACCAACCCCTATAAGCACAAGTACACATTTAGATAAAGATGAAAATGGAAAGGATTTTGATCAAAAGTTATATCAAAGTATAATAGGATCACTATTACACTTAATGACTAATAGACCCGATATCATGATGAGTGTGTGTCTGTGTGCAAGATTTCAAGCACAAGCTAAAGATTCATACTATCGGGCATTTAAATGTATTTTGTGTTATACAACCAGCACTATGGATTACGGTCTTTTCTATCCTAAAGATAACTCCTTTGAACTTGTATCCTACATCGATGCGGATTTTGGCGGCTGCAAAACCGGTAGGAAAATTACAAGTGGCACCTATCACTTTATCGATCAGTCTCTAGTCTCTTGGTGTAGTAAAAAACAGAATTGTGTATCACTTTCGACCTATGAAGCAGAATATATTGCCGCCGCTTTAGCTTGCGCACAAATAATATACATGCAACAAACACTTAAAGACTTTAGAAAAATTATAAACAAATCTCCAATACATTGCGATAACACTAGTGCTATAAACCTATCTAAAAATCCAACAAATCATTCCCGAGCAAAACATATAGATATTTTTCGCCACTTTTTAAGAGATAATGTTGAAAAAGAAGTAATAACTCTAGAATTTGTAAATACCGAAATCAAATAGCCGATATTTTTATAAAACCTCTAACCGAACAATCTTTTATTAAGTTAAGACGTGACTTGGTATTGCATCGTTACATGATTTATAATAAAATATATTTTGTTTTCTTCTGGCAGTTATATATTATTTTAAAAAAAATAGATTCTACAGGCTGAAATTTTCTAATATTTTTCAACCTCTTATTTTTCCCATATTGATGACGTTCTCTAGCAACTAATAATCTTAACTTACTTCTCTTAAAATAGTATACAAATCTAGTGTGTGTGTGTGTATGAGTACCATATCAAAAAATTTATTCAAACTTTTATACTTAAACAAAGAGACAACTTTCAAAACAAATATATCAAAAAATGTCGTCTGATCATTATTCTACCAATTCCGCCATTGATTATGCCTCTTTAACTTCCGAGATACCTACGTCTCTCCAACAAAATTCACTCTGACATCATCTCCCTCTCTAAACATCATCCCTTCAATAACTTACCATACTAGTTTCTCTTCGAAGGGAAAAAAAGCTAAACATGGAATCAACCTCTCTCTTCGACAAAGTCGACGAAATTCATCATTATAGATAGGAAATGATAGGGGTTCAAAGAGATATGTATTATGAACAATGACATTAAGGTTCTCATCTTAACTTTCTTGAGAGTATCCTCGCCATATGTGCTCATTCACCTACGAAAGACTGCTTACATCAGCGGTCTCCACATGCACGAGAAATTCTTTCAAGAGCTCACAAGATCACCCCATGAAAGTTATGGGGGGAAGGACATTGAACACAGAACATAGTCTTACTCGTCCCTGCTGGTCTCCACTTAGAACGTCAACCGAGCACACCAAGATCGAACCGAATTCATGGACGAAACAAAACTATCATTCTCCTGATTCGTCGAATGACAAATGAAGAAGTACAGGTGGTTAATATATATATATATATATATATTAAATAAATATGTTTGTAATCATTTGTAATTTTTTTTATTCAATAAATATTTTTATAAAGATTTACAGAGGCACTAAAAAAAATTACATACGTATAGACATCTCATTCAAACAACCAGACATTTGAAAACATGCACAATGATAAATTTTTATCAAATCAGATGTCTACCACACCTTCAATTGACTAAAAAATAAGAAAAATAATTTATTCTACAGCACAGACGTCTACGGAAACTCTTTGGAAACAGAAAAATCCAAGCAGCTTCAGCACAGACGTCGGAAAAAAAGACGTTCGTAGAGACTCTTTGTAAAATAAAAAAACCACATGGCTTCAGCATAGACATCTATAAGTATAGTCAGACGTCTATCGCAACTCTCTGGAAAACTATGATTTTTGAAGACAAACATTTGTATTTCATTTTAGACTTCTGTATAGCTACTTTGTCTACAAATCCTTCCATGCTCCGACGTCTGATCCCCCATTACCAGACGTCTGAATTAGACTGATACCCTACCTTTTCATCCTTCTATAAATTATCTTTTACCCTTTCATCCTTTTTCACTCTTCTTTATTTCAAACCTTCAACACACCCTAAATTCCCAATTCAATTTTCTCTCTCAAATTACCAAATCAATATTCCCTAAACCTAAGAATCCAGTTGCAAAACGTCACAAAGCTTCCACATGCCAAAGTTCACAACCACCCTCTCGATAATTTGTCACTAATCACCACATTGAGGAGTGGATTTGTGATGCCCCAGAATTTTGGGCAATAATTATTTAATAATCTTTGTTAAGAAGTATTTAAATTGATTTAATAATCTACTTTTATAAATATTTAATTGCTATATTTTATCTTTTAAAAGCTAATAAAATTGTTTTCTATTTATAATATATATATATATATATATATATATATATATATTGGTATATATATTGTAAATAGGAAGTCTTTGATTTTATTTTAATAAAGAATTTTTTCAAATTGTAATATATATGCATGTATATATTGTGATTTGACGCTATAAAATTTAATATAATAATTTTCAAGGCTAATATTAAAATGTTTTCTATTTCTAATATATATATATATATATATATATATAAATAGGAAAGTTTTGGTTTGAATTTAATAAAAATATTTTCTAATTTTAATATATGTATATATATTATGATTAGAAGCCTTGTTTTAGATTTAAAATAATATAATAGTTTTTCAAAGCTAATATAAATATGTTGTCTAATTTTAATATATATGTATATGTATTGTAATTGGAAAATTTGTTTTAAAGTTCAATATAATAACTTTTCAAAGCTATTTAAAAGTTAACCATATAGCTTCAAAACACTTAAGGTAAATGTTTATTTATTTAAATTATATTTTAGCTTAAGTTTAAAATAAGATTTAATTAAAAATTCATTTCTTTTGTTTCAAATATTCTTTCTTTTAGAATTTAACATGAGATAATATAGTTTGTATATACAAAAAATTTAAATAAAATCCACAAACATATAAACATATAAATCATATAATACATTAATTTATTCAAAACATAAGTAATATATAAACAAATATATGCATAAATTCATATTTGCATAAATATAAACCTTAATTCATATTACATAAGTATAATAGAATAAGAAATTTTTTTAAGCAAGGGTTTAAACATAACATTACATATATTTAACATTTGTAAGGAAATAAAATCATGCAATGACATTTGTATAATTGTATTAACGAGCGCAATACAAATTTCTTTTTAAAATTTAATTGTATATATATAATGGAGTGTTAGAGAACCTGGCTAATTTTCTTTCAGTTCAAGTTTTTACATTTCCTCTTCTCAATCCTCTTTCTCTAAATCTTCTTTCTTTTAGAAAATAATAATAGAAACTGGAAGTAAATCAACTGAAGGCTTTCAATTTGAAAATCAACAAATAGCAATGCCAGGACTCAATTCAACTAAATAATCAAGCAAAAGCAGATTCAAATACAACAGAGCTTCAGATCTAAACAAGCTTCAATTTCAGTTTTCAAGGATCATCTCAAAACAAGGTTTCAGAATGAAAAGAAAAAAAATATACGCAGACTGCACTCTGTTCTTTCAGAAAATTATGAGTAAACAAGAACTTTAAATGCTAAAAATCTTTTATCAATTGTTGCATGTGATAGATCTGTGTAGTGATGATGAATATATGGCGTGCATGGATGGTTTTAAATTTGAATATAGTTTGAACTTCTCTGTATATATGGTATATATGTTTGTGTGCATATATCTATGGCCTCTATTGTCTGTTGTATTCACAGACTCAAGGAAAAGAAAAAAATTCATATCTTCTTACCCAAGTAAATTCAAGCTATGATCATACAATAGAAAAATGATTATAACAAGGTAAATTCTTTTTTAAAAATAATTTCAGGTGGAATTATTTAGTTAATATTTCGAAAATAAGTTTTTTACATTGAAAATTTGTTAAAGTAGAAAATTCAAACATTTCAATTTCACGAATTAAATCCATGATCAGATTCGTTATTGTAAATAATGAATTTAGGGACAGGAATCGTGATTTTTAGGCTTGTGTTTGTAGAGAATTCTTGAGATAACCTGAATCTAGGTTTTCGTCTATTGTCGTCGATCGGTGGCAAAGTGGTGCATCGGGATTTGGTCTGGAGGTGGCTAGTGGGTTGAGGATCATAGGAAATATGGTGTAGTGTTTTTTGTTGGCCCTGGTGGCCAGAGGAGGTCGGAGTAGGGCTTCGTTGACTATTTGCGACGTCGACGTATTCGAGGCGAGGGCGACGTCTATGGTGGTCGGAGGAGATTGCATGATGGGGAAACAGAGCTGGAGGTCAAGGCGAATCTACCGAGAGAATGACAGGGTTCATCGAGATTGGGATTGGCGTTGAAGGGAGGCTTTCCAATGGTCGTTGTTCCAAGCTAGGTGGATTTGGGTTCTATTTTTGTTTCGCTGGCGAATATGCTAATCTGGGTAGTCGTGTGGGACAGTGGCATGGTCGATGACTCGACGTGGGTCGGGAAGATGGTTGGAGAGGCATGTTGTCGCCATGTATGTGCATGGTGCGCCTTGTGTATCTGGGTTTAGCGAAGTTTGGGAAGAAGGAGGATGCTTGGGTCGTTTTTCGTGTAGTCTGCGTGTATGGCTCGAAGTAGTGAGGGTGCATGTGTGTTTCATGTTAGGCTCAAGTAAGTGATCGAGATTTTGTTCTTCTAGCTCGGGTTTGTTTATTTGTTGAAATCTGGCTTTGGAAATTTTAAGGAAATCATGTTCAGGATTTAAAAAGGTTAGCAACTTAAATAAATTTAAGTTTCCAAAAAGTATTAGCTAAGTTTTAAAGCAAAAATAAATGTTAAACAAAGTTTCAATGCAAAATGAAATAAATAAGTTTTTAAAGATAAGTTTTTCCAAGTTTTAAGGTTATTAAAAATGATTAAATTTGTAAATAATTTATTAAGTCAAGTTTTTAAAATGAATGAGTTTTTCATAAGGAAATAGACAAAGTTCCAAGTAATATCATTAATGAGATTTTGAAACAAGTTCAAGTTTAAATATAAAAGATTTAAATGATTTAAATTTGCTTATTTTAAAAGTAATTATATTAATTTTGTAATTTATTACCAAGGACTTTGATAAGTTAATAGAGTTGTTAAGAAATTTATTAAGATAATTAATTAATTAAAAGTTAATTACTTTATGAGATTAATTAGGGTTAATTAATGCTAGTAATCAAAGTATAATTACTTAAGGAAAGTAATTAAAGAATTGTTAATGAGTGTAATTAATTTAAGGATCATTAACTTGTAATTAAAAGATAATTAGTTGTTTAATTAATTAAGGATAGTTAATTTCTTAATTAATTAAGAGTTAATTAATCTAAGTAATTAAGGGTCAATTAATTAAAGAGTAATTAATTAATGGAGGGATTAATTACTCAATGTAATTAATTAATGTAATTAGTTTAAGATAATTAATTAATTAAATTAATTAAAGATAAATAAGTTGATGATTGATTAAGTTTAATTACTTAATGTAATTAAAGTGTAATTACTTAGTGCAAGTAATTAATGAATAATTACTGAAGGTAATTAGTTAAAAGGACAATTACTTAGTGAAAATAATTAAGGTTTAATTACTTGTGTAATTAATAAGAAGGGAAATTACTTAGACGAAGCAATTAAAGATTAATTGCATAATTTAATTAATTATAAAATTTAATTAATTAAGGACTTAATTAATAAATGGAAGTAATTAAAGGATAGTTAATTACTAAAACGTGATTAATTAAGATTGATTAACGAATATGAATTAATTAAGGTTAATTATTGATTGTTATTAATTAAAGGATAATTAATCAATGTAAGTGGTTATAAAATAATTAGTTAATGTAATTAATTAAGGATCAATGTTAATTAAAGTTAATTAATATGGAATAGTTAAAGGATAATTAATTTGAGGTTAATTACTTAATGTAATTAAAGAATAATTAATCAAGGATGATTAATTAAGATGGATAATTAAATGATGATTAATTAATTGGTTTGTAATTAACTAATGTTAAGTAAGCAAGATTTAAAGGTAATTGAAGTAATTAACTTAATTCATTAGTGGTTAATTAAATTAACTAGAGATGGTGTGACAAATTAATCTTTGCTTATGGATGGCTGAATGATATTGAATGCCTTGGATTGTTTGATATCTTTGTTATATGATATGTGTTGATCTGTGATATGAGACGCTTTGGTTGAATTATGATGATATGGATTATCTATCTTCGATAATGTGAATTATCTATCTGTGTGAATATGATAATAAATTAAATTATTTTAACTTAAAACAATTGGGCCTTAAAAGACGGCGTTTTGGATTTGGTGAGACCGGGATCGGATTTCCAAATTGGAATATCCGAAAACCACATCGATCCAAATTTAATGATAGGTCGTGAATCTCAAGTGAAGTTCGAGATGAAGATTCAGAGTGCAAGGGCTATTGTCGTTAGCTCGAAGGGTGAATCCAAAATGAGTGTAACGAGATAGTGTCTTCGGTTTCGTTCAAACCCGGAACGAATAGATTGAATGCTTTAAGAACATTGTCATTGGAGGATGATGAGCATTCTAAGATATATGTTCTAAAAAGGTAATCGTGCCTCAAGCCTCGTTAACCGGGAATGGCTAAAACAGGGGAGGTGCAGCAAGGCTAAGTGGGTAGCACCCAAGTAGGACGAGATTTCCCCTGTCTAGAGGTCCCTTTTATTCGGCTGTGTGGGTAGTTGGTTGCAAACAACTACGGGGTTGTCTTATTCGGGATTGTCCAGTAATGGATGGTTCCGTTCTTGTGTTGCAGGGGATCAGGATGGATCCTCGGTATGGTGATCTAGGCCATGTACTGTGACGGACAGTACCCCAGTAGCCCTGCCATTGTATGGAATCCAATCTCCAATAAGTTCCGTACGTTTTGATTGTGCCCAACTATGTTGGAACGTGAGATGTAAGCATTCCAGCTATTTCTGTATTTTACTTGAAAACTCTAGACAGTATTATAACATCACCAATCAAATGCTTTGGTTATAATAAGGTAAAAAAATCCGTGTTTATGTGCGGGAAATCTTACGAGATAACCTTTGTTTCAAAGGTTTTTCAAAGTCAAGCAACTTTAACCCGTTTACTCACACCAGACCCATGTCCGACCCGAAGTTTATTTTCTGTTTTCTTAAACTCTTGGGTATTCAAATTTTTTACGAGTAGCCAAGGGATTCAGGTTTTCTTTGACGATTTCTGGAGAAGATATGAAGCAGGAGGCTTTAGCGTACGTAGATATATAGTAGTTCCGTCGTGTTGATCTCTGTGTTGTATCTTGAGTTGTATGATAGACAAGTTTTATACTATCTAATGATTTTGATATAAAGCTGTGTAACTCCGATAGATCTTGTATATTATGTAATAACTTATGTGATTAATATATTTTATTCGTTCCGTTGTGAGATTCTGATATTGTTTAGTTCTTTCTTTTCCACCTTTCTCTTTTCTGTCCCTTTCTTTATAAATAATGATGCTCTTTCTATGGAATGAAAGGCGGATCATTACAGGATTGTGGAGAAAGAAAATGGAAAACAACCGCTACGAGAATTAGAAGAAACCCTTCCACATTGGACTATTCTATCCTATTCGCCATTTCATCCACTACAATGCGATCGATCTGCTTGAGGATGCTCGGCTCTACCACTTGGTCAATTATGACGACAATGCTGGAAAAATTGACCAACTTGTGGTATTTCTATTTTTAGTTAATCTTTGTTCACTAACTCTTTGGAATCCTTCCGATGAGGATAACTAGATTTGGACTAGTATTTATGGTCATTTGATAAAACTTAATGTTGAAATGATTGGACAAATCCTCAACTGTTCTTATGAGGGAATTCATTTACAAGAAGTCCCTGATAAACACTATGCCCCTAGAGATGCTATTACTCATCTTATCTGGGAAAATGACTTCTGGAAATTAAAATATCTAATTTTCATCCATGAGCTCGATTTCTTAACCGAATGCTCATAAACACTGTCATCCCTAGATTATGTAGACACAAACATGTCTACAATGACGATCATAAAACTTTATATGCTATTTTTGGTCAAATTAAAGTAAATTAGGCTCGTTATTTTTTGACCAAATTAAAAGCTTTTGGACACCTACCGTCGTAGCATTGTTTATGCTCCCTACATAAGGAGAATTCTACATTCGTTAGGAATTCCTTCATATCTCTCCTAACATGAATAAATATCTGTTAAAGATAGTGGCATTAGATTTATTTCCTTGATGCGTCTCCCAAAAACACCGCCAAACATAGATTTCATTTCCCAATACCGACAACCTCAACAACAACAATAAGCACCTCCAACTCGCCTTCCCAACCTACCAGAGCTTCAGTATATATAGAGTATTACTCTGATTCCAAAATTCGAGAAGCCAGGATTACAGCAGGACACGGAGAGAACTATCGATATGTTGCAATCACATCTCCTATCCTTAAATTAACAGGTGTTGGATAAAAAGATGTCTTGTTTGGAACGATATTTTTCTGCTCGCATGACCAAAGTAGAAAAGACATTGGAAAAGGTCGTTTCAACCTTGGGAAAAGTTCTACGTACGGTTCGCGGTCGTTCCTCATCTCGCTCATCATCTTCTACGTCCCCTACGTTGCTGCCACCCGTATTTCACTCAGGCCCATCTTCAGGAGCGGGGCCTTCACAAGAACCACCACAACACTCTCGTCATAGCGAAGGACCTATTTGTCTTGATACCAAAGAGAGTGAGGGTTTATCATTTCCCTCATAAGATCCTCCAGCTCCACCAGACCCCCAGGACTATAGCTACTACACATCATTCCAGGGTCTCTCTATTCAGGAAGATGAGGAGTATAATGACCAGTCTCAATGGCAACGAGGTTCATATAATAAAGACGACTCGTTGAACTTCTGTGGTTATTATCACTATCGGTGTAACGACCCAGAATTTTTATTAATTTAAATTTTAATATTTTATTAATTTTAAATATTAAAAAATGAATTCATAAGTCAAATAAATTTTTATTTGAATTATTGGATTTAATTGGATAATTAAATCGATAATTTAATATGTTAAATTTTGGAAATAATTAAAAATTGAGTTAAAAATGATTGAAAATAATTTGTAAAATTTTATTTTATCATATTGAAGTTATAGAAATATTTTAGAACTTTTAAAATCGAATTAAAAGTAAATTTGTGAAAATTGAATATTTTAATATTTAATAATCGACTGTAAAATAGTCAATTTTTGAACAGTCTCAGAATTGAACGAAACCAGTTCCATTGGATCCGTAATAGTTAGTTATTACCGGATTTCAAATTTCGTGTCAATCGGAGTTATCGTTTGATCGTGGCAGCTCGAAACGCATCGAATTATTTTTAATTTAAATTTGGCGAGTCAAAATAGCCATTTTTCAAAAAGTCTCGGATTTCGACGAAACCAGTTTCATCGGATCCGTAATGTGATATTATTGTAAGGTTTCAAATTTCAAGTCAATTGGATTTACGGTTTGTCCTGTACAAATTAAAACGCCTAGAAATCGACTTAAATCGGTTTAATTTAAATTGAGCGTTTTCAGCCATAACTCGCACATACTTCCGAATTAGCTTCCGAAACCTGTTCCATTGTGTCCGGAACGCGGGGTAAACCCTAGGTACGCTGGTTACGGCGTCTAAATCGGAGTTCGGAATTCCCGGGATGAATAGTGTTTACGCTTGCTTTTTCTATAAAAGGAGACACACACCCTTCATTTAAAAAAAAAAAAAAAATATAAAACATTAAACCCTAGCCGCCACATATTAAACCAAAGGCCAGAAATGAGTGATCTTCTCCTCTCAATCTCTCTCAATCTACAATGATTTAGCTAAGGTGTTCAACATGAAAGTTGTTGAGAATCTCGAGAGCTTGAAATCCATACGGATATGATCGAGTTTGGAGTTGCGTAGAGGGAGCAAGGATGGGCCGTTCACCATCAGGTCGGCACGGTTTTCGAGGCTATCTAGGCAGCCGAGCTTGCTGGGGATGGGGCCAGAGGTAGAGGTGGTCGTGCTCTTCGACATGGGAGTGGTATGATGATGTATAGTTGAGTGATTTGAGTGAAAATGCTAACCCTAGCTAACTAGGATGGGTTCGGCCTCATTTTTTCATTTCCTGGAGATTGAACGTAAGTGGAAGATGAAGCAAAGCACGGCTAGGATGAGCAGGGGTTGGATCCAAGGGTTGTGGTGAGATGTAGGTTTAAGTTATAAAAGAAAATGTTGAATTAAGTATATAAATCGTGTACGATCTTATAAAATGCATAACTTTTTCATACGAGGTCGAAAAAATGCAAACTCAGTTGCGTTGGAATCGTATGGACGAGCACTACGCGATGGAGTTGGTTTGGAGTCGTTTGGAGTTAGTGAGAATTTCGGGTAAAATTAAACGCGCGTTTAATTTTATTCGAAATAAAAGCTTAAACGGAATTTAAAACCAAGGTGAGAACTTCTCACTCAATCGAATAGGTTTCGATTTTATTTTAAATAGTTAGATTTAAAATATTTGAATGCGTGTTTGAATGATGACTGTAAATTATTGATTGTTAAAATAGACATTATGCGCCGTTAGTAAGCGGATGTTATTTAATATAAACATATACCGCGAATATTTCATAAACAGTGAAATTGGTATTATATTATATATATAGCAATATATATATATTGGCATATGTATATATTGCAGTTGATTGATTTCCCGCATTTTTTGTTTAGCGGATGAGACCCTATTACGCCGTTATTAAGCGGATAATATTTAATAAGAACATGTACCGCGATAATTTCGTACTGGAGCGAAATTGGTATTGTGCTAATGTTTTTGGATGCAGGAAACAGGTTGGAGGGATCCAACAGGATTCCTCAACAGTTTTTATTTGATTTCAGATATTTTGATATTTGATGGATTATCATATCGATATATGATGATTGTTGTAGTCGTGATTGACTATTTGGTGTGTAACATCATTGGACCCAGATTTTGGGATTTTAAAATGATTTTAAAAGTGATTTTTGAGAATATACTATATTTTTGGAATTGATCCATTGTAAATAAATAAACGTTATAATTTTTAAAGTTATAAAAATTATGGTTTTTGTGAAATATAGTTAAAAAGCTGATTTTTAGAAATACGATTAAAAGTCGATTTTTGAGAAATATGAACTAATGATTTTATAAAATAATTTAGATTGGATTTTTGAATATATGATAAAAGTTTAAATATAGGATTTATAAAATTTGATTATTTTATAAATCGAAATGAGGAAATTATAAAGGAATTTAAAGACGTTTTAGAATAATAATATAAACTGATTTATATTAAGAGATTTATAAATGGATATTTATAAATTGAAAAATTGACATTATAAAACAAGTTTTATAAGTGTTTGAATGTAGTGAAAATGAATTTCATAAATGAATGAAATTTATAGAGTTATAAACCGTGAAGTTATAAATGAAATCTATAAATAGTAAGATTTATAAATTTGGTGAAATTATTTGAAGGATAGATTGATTAAATAAATAAATCTTATAAGTTATAAGGTTTATAAATTGAAAAGTCTTTAAAAAGAACGATTTTGTAAAATAATCGATTTATAAGTAGTTAACTTATAATATGAACTTTTAGTCTATAATTGAATTATAAACTGAATAGGTAAATAAAAGGATTTATAAAAAAGGAAGTTTTTATAAATAAATAAAAAAGGAATTTATAAACGTTGTTTTATAAATTCGCAAATGACTTATTTTGACAAGTAAATTGTTATAACTTAGAAATGGAGTTATATTCACATTTTTGAATAGTGAATAACACGTTAAAGGAATTGTTTTGAATGTGATGTTTTAAATAGAATTAAAACAATCTAACGATGTTTTTAAACATGTTGAGATTCGAAACCATAGATTTCAACATTTATTGTTGAAATAGATGTTTCGAGAAATGAAAGGAGATGATGTACTATAACACTGTTGTTATAGTAAATGATTTCCGAAAGGAAATGTTTTTGTATAGTATTGGGATTTATATATCTATTTTAACTTCGAATCCCTATACTAGTGATTTTGGGTTGTCGTAACGATGTTTTACGTAACATTCGTTTTGGCCCAAATAAATATGTTTAAGTGAATGATTTCCTTAATAGAATGAAATATATACTTAATTCGATTTAAGTATATTGAATATTTTCTAAGTGCTGAAAATAAAAAGATTTGTGAATTACTTATTTTTAATAAGTATGGAAATGTTTTCCAATATGAAGTGAAAAATTAGAATTTATCTTTTTAAAGATAAATTGAAATGAATTATTGAAATCGTATATGCACGAATATTTTGAAATACAAATTCATTATGGAATTTATATGTGAAAAGTGAAATTGGTTAAAAATAAATATTGATTTATTTTTGAAGTGTTGAAACTATATATCTAGTAAAGATATTTTGGAAAATAAATAATTTGGAAAATTATTTGGAATCTGGTGATGTATGCATATCCAGTGATAGTTCAATAACCGACTATCAATATTTCCCTTTGAATGGGTATTTGATGTGAATTGATTGAAATTGAATGCACACTTATTTTGAATAAGCGCTCACTATTCGGGTTAACCGGGAAAGGACCATGGGGTCGTATAACCCATTCCGAATATGTGATACGTCGTGAATTGCATTTGAAGATCGGTGTTGAAGACCGGTATTTGCGAGAGCGATAGGATGACCTATCGATTGTCTCTGCACTGGGTCGCACCTGGTATAGAGATTCCATAAGTGATGGGAAATCCGATCAGGATTGTGAATATCCGGATTGCAAGGACTTCTTTGTAAGTGCCTTCGGTTTTGTTCGATCCCGGAACAAACTTGTATGGATTGTATGCCTGACATTACAATTTGAGATATAAAGCCGATTTCTTTCAAATATATTTCTGTTGGTGGCGGAGAATTTATTCTTTGCTTAACACCCTTCTTTGAGACGTACGAGCTCAAAGGTTATATAGTTGAAGTTATCAGCGATATATCCCATTTTGGTAATGTGACATGCTGAGTGATGCTGAAATGATCATTGTGTTGATTATTTGTGATAGGATCATTTATTTGATCGTCTATCTTAGTGATCATTGTGTTGATCATTTGTTGACCCAAAGCATGGCTTTTATATAAAGTATGTTTTTGTGGACGTGACTTCGTCGAGCCTCACATCCCGGAAATGGTCAAAACAGGAAAGATGCGGCAAGGTTATTAGGGGTTGCTGTAGCTCCCCTTAGGGTATGTGCATTTCCTTCTGGAAAGGGGTGGTATCATGGTATGGAGCCCAGATACTTACTCATGTTGAAAACACTCTATTTATTATGGTGTGATGTTGGATATCGAGCGCTCGGTTGAAAAGGTCCTAAAGGACCGGGGAATGGCGTGCTCGTGTCAGTAGTTACCCAGTTAAGGGGTAACCCGGCCTTGTGTTGGCAGAGTTCCGGTTTGGTTCTCGGGGGTGTCTTTCCAGAGGCATTCTCAGTGGCAATGGGAAGTTCCTTGGCCTGACCATTTGTTGGAAATCCAAAGAAACAATACGTGACTTGTACGGTTTTAGTTGTAGAACCTGCTTCCTCAGGAGGTAGCTATAGTAGGCATAATATAATGGTACCTATGCTGGCTATGATTTATATCTTTACTTTCGAAAGGATTTGTTCTACACTATGCACTAGTAATAATATCAAATGTTATTTTAAATGCGTATCAAGCATCTTTGACTAACATAAGAAGAAATCTTCTCCAAGTCTGCGTTTGCATTGTGTGTGTGGCAGGAGGTCTTATGGTAGTCTCATTTTTAAAAGCATTGCGAATTGAATTTAAAAATATTATTCTATTTTGATTTTAAAAGTAAATAAACTGTTTTGAGTTCTCACACCAGTCACATGACTGACTCGGAGTTTATTCTTTTCCTTCCTAAACTCTGGGTGCCCACCAATTTCCACACGGGCAGTCAAGAGACAGGTTTATCAGGATATTCAGGATATTCTGGAGTTGCTGGAGGCAAGCTGGATGGCATGGCATATTACTTATATAGTATTTCTTTTTCCGCTGCACTGTTTGTTGTTGTATGATGTTGTACACTCTGATGATGTGATGTAATGAAATGAAATGTAATAACTGACATAGTTCTTTGTTTAAAGATTATTCATTTATTATTATATGTTGTTCCGCTGCGAATTGTGAGATTCTGATGTTGTTCTGTTGTTTCCTTTCTATCCGTTCTATTTTTAAAATTCTTCTATCTTCTGTTTTTCTAATTCTCTGTTTTCTAAAAAAATTGTCTATCTTCTTTTCCCTCTATTTTCTTCTGTTTCTTTTTCCTTTTTCTCTATTCTCTTTTTCTTTTCTTTTCCTAAATTTTTTTTTCTTAAAAACCCTCAGTGTTCGGTTTTCCGTCGTTCGATTTCTCGGCAGTCGATAAAGTGAGTGTCGATGTCGGATTTTCGGAAGACGAAGAATCGTGTCCTGACAATGGGTAAGTTTTTCTTTTACTTGTAGATGTAGTAGTATTTATGTATTCATATTTTGATTTAGTCAAAACAATGTTCCTATATAACTGTTACAACTTATCTATGATTGAATATGGACTTATGTTCTTTGGCTTTCCATGTTTTGTTCTATCTATGTTTCTTTTCAATAATGCCAAAGGGGGAGAAATACCTTACTATATGTATATATGGGAAGAAATCACATTCAAGGGGAGTTATATGTTTATTTGATAAAGTGATTGTATAGTTATCATCGTCAAAAAGGGAGAGAATGTTAGAACCTCTATTCTATGATTTCAATGACAATAACTATACAATCATACACATAAAATATATGTTCCATCTACTTGCAGGAAAAGGCTTTAAGAATTCAACTTGAAGACGATCAACAAAGGAGAAGAATCATTGGTAGTAAAAAAGCTAATATAGTGTGTTAGTCTCATAGATATATAGCTTGTAAAATCTTCTTTAGTGGTTTTCAACACAAACGTTACACGACCAAAGTATTCATTCTTCATATATCAAACAGGCTGAATTGTAGAAAACAACATATCCAGACGTCATGTCAGACATATGACTGTAGGCTTTGATTTTAACCACGCATAAACATCATATGTCTGTTAATATGTCCAGACGTCTGACTATGGCCACTGTTAAAAATACACACACACACAGACGTATGAATGTTGTAAATAGACGTCTATGCTGGGTAAAGGCCACAACATTGAATACTCAGCTGCTTTATCCTAACAGTTGCTTCCATAACTCTTCATCGCATCTCTTCCTCCTTAATGATTGCAACTTGTAGACTGAAATAGATACACTAGTGGATGTTATTCCTCAGGAAAACTCTTCAAACTATATAAATATGTAGAGATTCCAAGGAACTACTTACTTTAATTTTCTGATCTCTTATCTATATTCTTTGCATATTCTGATTTCTAAAAGCAAACAATATCAGTCATTGCCACTTCCTAAAAGCAAAGCTTCACCTACAATACTACTCAAAGGAGATTATAAGAAGATTTGTACTATGCAGTCAAAATCAATGTTTCCTAGAACACATACTTGTCTCAGAAAGAATTTTCGTATCAAGCCTATACCTCTGGGAAAAGCAAGGGTCGTTTACTAGTTAAAGTCAAATAGGAGCTTCGGGACTGGACATAGGGTTGAAGATCCGAACTAGTATAAAAACTCTGGTGTGAT
This sequence comes from Allium cepa, assembly GCA_030765085.1. Classification (NCBI taxonomy): domain Eukaryota; kingdom Viridiplantae; phylum Streptophyta; class Magnoliopsida; order Asparagales; family Amaryllidaceae; genus Allium; species Allium cepa. The sequence continues at coordinate 757,160,507 of CM060932.1, read as the reverse complement.
TATTTCTTTACTATTATTTACTTTACTGTTTTAGTTATAAGTTAGCTTTTTATTACACTTGCATATTAGATATAAATACACAATCAATATACTCTTTCACATGTAATGGCTCTTGTGAGTCAATCCATAAAGGCCACTATATCATCATATGATGGCTCTTATGAATCAACCCATGAATGCTGCGATGACTAGCATTTCTCTTTGATCTTTTTTTCATGAAAACTCCTTCTTTTGTCGTTGTTCTTTTTTTGTGACCTATGATGGCTATTGTATTTGTAGTGAAACATTAATCCCTTTCTCTATTTACCATATTGTTTTATACCTTAGTATAAAAATGTGATAGAGTTAGGAGTATGCCCTAGGGGAAATTATATAGTTTATTACATAAATCTAAATCGATACCCAATTTTATTCGAAATAAAAGGCTTTCCTTTCTATTATATACTTGTTATAAAATAGTATAAATAATTATTTAATTAATTTAAATATATATATGTCAAAAAGTCCATAAATGATGTGTTTGTGGTAGCAATTACAAATAGCTGTAAACTTAAGTATCATATCACAATATGATAACATATTATTTTAAATATTCCTAGACAAGATGCATCGACACTGGACATTGATGCATCAGTTGAGACTAGAATACATAACACCTCCAAATAATGGACAGTGTATTGCTCATGGCTGTTGGAGGGATCAAGGGGTTATGTACTGATAGTTATTGGATAACTATTGAATGACTCACTCGATAATTCTCCATTGGTTAATATAATTAAGCTCAAATAGAAAATATCATAGTAACTAGTTTACATAGTTCTCTTAGCTGGAGAATATTTTTGATCTTTACTATGCAAGCTCCACTTTAATTATAGTCAAATCATGACATGGAATCCATCAAACGATTGTAGTTGGGTTAGTGGAAGTATTAGTAGTGAAACACTATTCAAGAGAGGATCCGCCTGCTTAGTTATATGGGGTTGGTATCACAGTCAACTAAAGTTAGCTCAAAGTCAAAATCTCTAACTAGTTGGTTAATAATAACTGTTATTACTGAACCAAGGATTTTGTGTTTGGACTATGAAATTGAATATGAGCGATATTGGAATTTTGACCATTACCAAATTTCATAAATCCAAAGTGATATGGTTTTGACGAAAAGAATTTGTGTAAATAATTATCACTAATGGGTAATGCTTATAATAAATAAAATTAGATTTTACCAAAAAATGTGTAAGCGATAAATTCAGCTAAAATTTCACAGCATTAGCTAAAGTGGCATGTAAACTTTAAATTTGGATTTCTCAATATTAATGGCCGACTGCATTTACACATGTGAGTCACACAACCGAAATGATGAAGATTCTAAATGAACCGCATAATTTAATTGATTTTTAATAGTTGAAAATTAATTAATATTTATAAAATATTAGTTATTTAATTTTATTTAATTTATTTAAATGCCATTGGTAGTTAGTAAAGTGCGTAAATAAAAGTTATAAAGGCGCATATCAATACACAATAACGATAGAATCTTTAAATTTGATCTAAACAGAATAAATACAAAAAAGAGATTCAAAAAAAATTAAATTCATTAATATTTTTCAAATATTAAATTTAAATATTTCTTTTTTGATTTGTTTTATTTTCATTATTATTTAATAAAGTGCGTATATAATAGTTATAAGCGTGTGTATCAGTATACGATATTGATAGAAAATTTAAATTGGATTTAAATGGGAATATACTAATTGGTTTTTGGAATTTTTGGAGCCTAAAAAGCTCATGTAATGGTCGGCCTTACTTTAAGGAATAAGAGGGGGTTTTTTTGAAAGGAAAAGAAAATCTTATTAAAGGGAGTGGAGTCAACATACATTGAATTGTTGGGTTTATTTTCTTCTTTAATAAAATTTTCTCTCCATCATTTTTATGACTCTCTCATTTCTTATCTTCTCTTCTCAAGGTCAAAATTTTCTTGGGGATATGTTCTAATAATTTCAAAACTAAATTTAAATAAAAAAAAGAGAAAAAGGTGTTTCTCTCTAGAAAATTATAGATCTGGAGATCAATTTGTAGAATCTTGGAATTCTTCTTCATTCAAGGTGTACTCTCTAGGCTTAATCTGAAAGGTAATTTTGTTTTATTTATAAGTAAATTAACAAGTTCACATTTCTGTAATAGTCTACATCTTCTATTTCTTCTCCGTGTATCTTTTTTTGGGATTATGTATGATTATCAAAGTTCTACTTTTGAATCATTTATTTTGTCATCATGTTGAATTTGATTTCCCTTCTATCTTTTACCCACATGATACTATTAATATCAATCACAGATTATCCTTTGGCCTCTTTTGTTTAACCATTATGTATGTGTGCAATTTAGATCTAGATCTGATTATAATGAATTGATATATGCCTAATTCGTCTAATCCTTTTAATTCGAAAAACATTATTCGATTAAAGTTTTAAAATCATTATATTAATGGATCATACTACATATTACAAAGTTATGGACTAAAGGATGTTTAATAAATCTTTTGAAATATTTTGAGTATTTCTTACATGTAAATTAATTGAATTTAAATTTTATATGTTATTCCTAAAAGGGAAAAAAATAAAAACAAGGGAAACCTTTAAATTTCCCTTAATTTGTTTCGTAATTTAATGTTTGGACTTATGGCAAGCTAATTTCTTTTGAAAGTATGGTTTTGAATTATAAATTAGTTAACTATAAGATTTTTTTGTTTTGTTTCAAATTATTAATTTAATTTGTGTGCATTATATGTAAGTATTTGATATATATGTGCGTACACATATTTAAGTTTACAAAATTAGATTTAAAAGCAATATAATGATGTTTAAGCAACATTTTAATTAAAGGCAATTTTAGATTATCTTCCATATCTTTCATACACATACTGTTAGTTGGCTTTTTGACCAAACAGATTTCCACTGGAATTAGTATGTCAAGATGAAGAGGAAACGATTTGTGGAATTGAGAATTCATTCGGAAGGTTAAGAAGATCATACTCAATAAGTTGCAAAGGTAAAGGAGAAAGTGGACGACTCGGTACCAAGAGGAACCACTTGGTACTGAGAGCTTTTTACTCCCCTTTGGACTTCCAAAACTACTTTTACTTGAAGATATGACTCGAGTGATTTCTGTGGAGTGATTTTCCTAGAGAGTAAACGAACAATTCTATGGATTCTCGAAAAGAAAGTATAAATGAAAAAAAGCAACATCAGTGACTATCCAAAATGACTCCATCTTTGAAGAAAAGCGTCTGGAACACAATGGACCAAAGAAAGGAAGCAAAATAGAGTAAGAATAGAGAATTCCAATTACAAAAATCTGTAGGTACCGAGAGGTTTTTATCGTAATATGGGCCCCCGTATCTCACTGAATATTTGGGCTTGGATATGGGCTTGATGTTTCGTGGGCCTCTTGTTTTGCTAGGCGATTTCGATGTAAATAGCAGGCTACCTACAACTTAGAGGGTACTTCTTTTTAAACTTTTGGAACTATATTTCTCTTCTATATTCTTCTTTCCCAAATACTCCAAACACTCTTAAACCTTAGATCTACTACATTATAGTCAGATTTGAGTTATAATCATTGTATGCCAAAGAGAATCAATGAATACTAAAGATTAAAGTAGACGTAGGCTGGAGTATTTTTCGAACCACTATAAAAAATTGTTTCTTTAACTACGTCTTTTATGTCTATTTCATTAGATCTATACATTTTTAGTGCTTTCAATTATTCTTGGGCGTTTATTTCAATTTTGATGCAAACATTTTGATGCTTTCACTATGTAAAGTGCTAGATCTGATAATCTAAAGCTTGGATCTGAAGTTTGGATAAGATCAAGAGGCCTAACACAAGATCTATGATTGGAGGGAGTCAATCAGAGCATAGGGGCAGCCGGGAGATATCCTCAAATTCTAATCAATCCTTCTATGTGAACAGAGAGGAGATGGAGAGAGTGATGAAGGAGATGCAAGATGGAATAATGGCTTGACAAAAGAAAATGCTGGAGAGAGTTTTTCAAAGGATGTGATAATAAGGAACAGTCAGAGCAGTTGAAAATCAGAGGATTGGAACTAACGCAGGAATATATGGAATCAAAGCAGAGCAAGCTGGGACAATGCTTCAATGACCAGAACCAGTCGGTACCGACCATAATCATGTTAGTACCAAGAGGAACCTAACTGGAGGTAGTTTTGATTTAAATTTGGGGCGAGATGGAATGCCAGAAACGAACGATTCTACAGCGAAAAACGCAAATCACAACGTGAGTGCATAGAAACCAGAGGAGTATGTGCCAGAGCCTCTTCTTAGGAATAGGAAGTTTGTGCCAGAGCTTCCCCGTTGGTACAAGGGGGAAGAATGAAGCTAGAGATGCGGATCAGAATGCTAATGCGCAATAAGAGGAATATGTGCCAGAGTTTCTCCATAGGAGTGGGGTGCAAAACATAACTATGGAGTAGAGACTACCATTAGATGACAATGATCGGATTGTTGAGATGATCAAAAGGACAGTGAGAGGTGGACCTTTAGACCAAAGATTAAAGGATGTGAAAGAAATTCATTCGTTCCTAACATCCAGTATGCAAGGAATCCTCTCGATTTTAAGCCACTGGCATTGGAATTATATAATAGAAGGACAAATCCAATCATTCAACTGATGAGATACATCCGACATATGGAGGTATTGGGTGTGTCTGAAGAGGTAATGGGGCATTGCTTCATGTTATACTTGATAGAGCTGGCTACCATATAGTTCAGGCAGTTAGAAAATGGGTCCATAAACACGTATGCTAGATCAATAGATGGATTCTTAAGATAATTTAGAGTTTATATCTCTTGATCAAATAATATGATGACACTTTTAAGCATGAAGTAAAGGGTCGGAGAGACCTTGATAAGTTATCTGGTGAGACTTAACACAATAGCCACCATAGTCGATAAGCTGCAACCATCAATAGTCCTGATGATGGCAATGTCCGGAGTCACAAGCAAGACCGACTTCAAAATTGCATTGGAAATGTATCCACTGATGAATCTCATGGAGTTTATAATGAAGATGATAGATATCTATGTCAAAAGGATGCTAAGACTGATAGTGCCAATGTTAATACTGTGGAGGAAGAAGAAGTGTCTAAAGCCAGATATGGAAAGGACAAAGGGAAGCAAAAAGCTGATAACGACTTCAGAGGACCGAAACGGAAAAGGTGGGAATCGAAGTTCTTTTCCTACACTGATCTAACTGAAATTACGAAAAGGATATACCTAGATACCAGGGGTGGATCCCATATCGGAGGCCAACTAGAAAGGAACCCATGGGTCAGGAGAGAAGGTCCGAAAAGTTTTGTCATTCCATGAGCTAGACAGACATGAAACGAATGAGTATATATACTTTTGTGATTTAATAGAGGAGCTCGTTTAGAATAATCAGCTACAACAATACATAAGAAACCAAACTACAGTAGTGCAGCCGTAGTAGCCACTGTATATAACAAATACATTAACATACGACTGTGGATCTAGGTCGAGATTGGAGATCTCATGATCGGGATGGACGGAAGACAAATTTGTTTCCCATGCTTTACTTTTAGTTTTGCATAGATAAGACAATAACAACCCTAGATCGCTTACATGCTTACGAGAAATCAGTTGTTCTCTAGCCATGCTTTGTGTTGGATGTATGAGATGAGTGCTTAGGATGTTTTTCTTGATTGCTCTGATTTTGAATATTTGATTTTTGAAAACCATTTGAATGTGATAACTGATATTGATCGTAGTAGTCCGGTCCGAAGAGATAGGTCGATGACCATAAAGTGCATGTTTCCTCGTCGAAGAGCGAGTGGACGGACTTGTATTGGAAAGTGACTCACTGAAGAGTAAGTGGAGGGATTTGCTTAGAGGTTGAGTCCTCTTGCCGGAGAACAAACGGATTGGACTCGGCAAAGATCCGGAGTGGTCGAACCCTAGATTGGATTATTAAATGATCTGGAGAGTTCGATTCTTGGGTTGGATTTTAAATGATCTAGAGAGATTGAACCCTATATTGGATGATCAAATGATCTGAAGAGGTCGAATCCTAGATTAGACTTCAAACAATATGAAGAGATCGGATTCTAGATTGAATTTTAAACGATTCGGAAAGATTGATGCTCACTTGACTTACGGATTTGAATGCCTGGTAATCGGAGTAAACTAGAAAAATCCTAGAACATGTTGATTTTGATATATAATATGATAATTTTGAATAAACATAGGCTGTATGACTAACACTCATGTGAGAACCAGAGTCCTTAGCTATGACGATCGGGAATGCCCATAGGTTTGCAAGAAAATCCAAAGGACATCAGGATCGGAATTGATGGATGGGGAAAGGCCTCAACTACCGAAGATTAACTACTGCTAAAACTTGTTATTGAGCAAAGAACACCTTACATAAGGCGTACTTTAGAGAGCAAGTGTTAACTAGATTTTTGACCAAGTAAATTTCCGCTGGATTTAGGATGTCATGACGAAGATGAAATAATTCACGGAATTGGGAATGCATTCAGAAGGGCAAGAAGATCATACTCAATGAGATGTAAAGGCAAAGTAGACCATTCGATACCGAGAGCATTTTAGTTCCACTTTGGACTCCCAAAAATAAATGTACGCGAAGCTATGGCCAGATTTTCATGGAGTGTTTTTCTTGAAGAATAGACAAACAACTCTAAGGATTCCCCAGAAGAAAGAAGAAATAAATAAAGTAATATCATCATTTTTTAGAAATGACTCCATCTTTAAGCAAAAGTTTCTGGAACACAACACAGCGGATTAAAGAAAAGAAGCAAAATACAGGAAGAAGGGAGAAATCCCGCTTACAAAAACCTATTGGTACCGAGAGGAACCTCTCGGTATTAAGAGGTTTTTATTGAAGTATGGGTCCCCAAGCTCACTTCTTAATGGTTAGGCTTGGATCTGGACTTGATGTTTCTTGAGTTTCTGGTTTTGCTAGACGATTTCCTTATAAACAACAAGCTAGTTGCAACTTGGATTGGGCTTCTTCTTTTTGGACTTTTATCTTCTATCTTTTTCTTCCCCAAATACTCTAAACACTCCTAAATCCCAGATCTACTGCATTGTGGTCGGATTTAAGTTATAATCATTTTATTTCAGAGAGAATCAATCAATAACAAATGTTAAATGGAAGTAGGCCAAAGCATTTGCCGAACCACTATAAAAATTGTGTCTTTTCCCCCACTTTTACATATATTTCATTAGATTTATACACGTTTGGTGCTTTCAATTTCTTTTGGTGTGTTTGTGCCATTTTTGGTACAAACACATATATTTACCTTTATACACATATGAACATCATAAAAAGGTTTTATATTTTGGTGTAAACACGTGTGTTTATAATCTTGCGATTATTTTTTTCCCTCTTCCCTCTATAAATAGCGTACCTTCTTCTCTCTTTCCCCTTTACTAGCCTTTTTAAAGAAAAAAAAACTGATATTTACTTACTCCCCTCGTTATTCAAATCCCTATTTTTTTAAGATTTCTATTTAGTAATTGGTTCATTTGCTATTAATCCATCTATTATTTACTTTGCTGCTTCTTTTTAATCTGATTTAGCTGTTTTTAATTTTGAAATTGATTACGATTGGATTTGTTTCTTTTTGTATAAGAGATTTTCTTTGATCTAAATCTTTTTACCTAAGCTGTTATTTTTTTGTGGGTTTAGGTTTTGTTTCTTGAATATCCATTTGTAACAAACCTGTCTCATCATCATGTGGTCGGTCATTCCTCGATGGCTTAACACATGAAGACTGCATTTATTTAACATTTATTTCTTTTAATTATTTATCCTTGGAGGGCTTATTACACATCGTATGACAACTCAACTCACGATGGGTCAAGGCTCGAGGCTAAACCTTACTGATTCGTGGTTGTTTACCACTCGGTAACTCAACCCACTATGGGTCAGGGCTAGAAAGCTCTCCCTATTGATTCATGGTTGTTTACCACTCGATGACTCCACGTTCAACGACTAACTTTTCCTCACTATTGTCATTACGTGATGCTTTATTACACGTTGATTGGCCATTTAATGGTTGATTATTATATATTTTACTACTTGATGGCCTATTATTCATAGGCTAAAAAAAATCATCATGCTATCATCCGTTGTTGGCGATCGTTTTTCATATGTAATTTACTACACTTGATTTATCACTTTTTTTATCCTTCCTTTTATTTCCATAGTTTGACATGCTTATAAATGGAATAACCTTGATGTTGAGTGTACATTAAAGTATTAAACATGTTCATGTTACCTTATTTTCAATTCTACCCACTTCTCATTCATTTATTAAATGATTTTATCCCTTGGGATTTTTACTTTCAATGCCATTGACAGTCTACAACTTTAAGTGTTTCCTCCTTGTCATTGAGTTTTGATTTTTATAAAAAAAAATTTACTATTGTAGGTTTCATGGCCGAAGGTAAGAAATAAGCTCCTAAAGGGTTGTCTAGGTCTCCTAAGCTCAAAATTCCTTTAGAGGAGAAAATCTACACTTATCATCAATCTTATTTCATAAGACAAGAGACAGTGGCTCTATTTGATGTTACTTCGGCATAATGGGAATTGAAACTATGGTTCCAGACCCTGATGACATAACAGATGTTAGTCTAGAAAGGTTTTTGGCTTTCACTCCTCTCCATATTTATCACTCTTGTTACTAAACCTTCAACCCACTCATTGTTCGTGCCTTATCTTTCCTTAAAATTACTCATATCCAATTAAATACCAACTCCTACAGCTGTATCCACTCCCAATTCATACTATTTAAGGAGCACAAGTTATAATATTTATCCCTTTTACCTTATATTCTTTGGTCACCTTACAGAAGATGAAGCATCTATAAGAAGGTACTATATATACTACATTCGCTCTATTGACGCCGGAGTAGTTTCTAACTTTGTCAACAGACCTAAAGGCTAGGGTCATCAATTCTTTTTTGTAAGATATTACTCAATAGACATTGTTGGAAAATTTTCTATCCCTGGTAAGTTTCCTTGGTTCAATTATTTTTGTTTGTTTATTATTTATGTTAGCCTTATTTATTTCCTATTAAATTATCTTTAATGGTAAATTTAGCTACTGATTCGAAGAATATCGATCCTAGAGTCTTGGCTAAAATCAATCATTTCGGGAACACTACTGAATTTTCAAGGAGTCGTCTAAGATTCTTACCGAGGAAAAGTTGAGGAAGCACTCGTGGATTCAACCATTTCACCATGTCTTGGGTGAACCCCCAATGATGAAGAAAAAGTGATTTTGCTCTGCAAAACTTATCGCTGGCAATTTTCTATAAATTCTCTAATACAGCGTCCAACTGCTAACGAACCCAGATATTCTCCGAGTTCCACTTCTTTATTCCTTTTCCTTTTTATATAGATGGAAAGAACTTTTCTTAATGCTACTTATGTTGTGGGAAAATCCTTTTGAAGTGCATCTGGTTGGGGTGAATGCTTTAGCCTCAAGCGAAGGTCCTTTTGATTTGCCCGCTTCGTTAAAGGCTATAAGGACATCACCAATATCTAAAGCTTCTTCATCCTCTCTTATCTCTATCAAAGAAAATATCCAGCCATTGGATATGGAAAAGAAGAGAAAATCCTCTAGAGACGTGACTATTGTCTCCAAGCCTCCCTAAGCTTAAGGGGATCAACCCTCCTACGTCTTTGCCTTTAGCCCTTAGGTCCAGCATCGATGCTACTATAATTACCCTTCTTGTTTGAAGCCCGCTTATCGATGTAACCAGATCTCCTTTTTGTGACTCTACGACTTCCCCTCAACAAGCTTTAGGGCTTAACTCCCCTTATTTCGAGGATGTTCCTCCACCTCCCTCCATGATGGAAATTCCTTATGCTTCAAGTTTTGAAGAGTTATTTGCAAGCATTATCTGCTCCCTTATCACCATTTTGTAAAGCTCCTCAAAGACTTCTTCATTCTCAAAGGAAACCCTCACGTATCTTTTGCAACATCTCATCTTGGTATGGTTTCTATCCTTCCTTTTATCTTGATGTGTTTTAAGTTTTAATTATTCCAATACTAACTCTACGTCATGGTTCCTCCCTAATTGGAAGGCATTTATTTAATTTCCCTCGTCTTTACTTTCTCCTTAGAATACGTGCTAGCTACAAGAACCATATTCTTTGCATTTCAAGAAGATATTTACACTTGAGGCTCAACTCAATAGCCTCTAATCCAAAAATGAGTCACTATCTGCTGAAAAGACTACAGCTATGACCTTTCTTGACTTGGAAAAGAAGAGGTCCCAAGAGTTAGAGGATAAGGTGAAAATTTTGGTAGACACACTTGCCCAGGCTCGGTAGGAAATTTCCAAACTTAAAGCGACCTCATCTCGTGTTCTTGCTTTGGAAAAAGATTTAGACAGGAACAACTTTTCTATTGTAGTCGTCTTTATATATCGCCAAATCCAAAGTTTCCTCCTTCTTGAGCGATGTTCTCCCTCGGTGGAAAGACCAGGGTTTTCAGGCTGTCCTATTCATCACCATTGGGATAACATTGACTGATGCTCAAACATAGACTTCCCTTCATTTCGCAATGCTAAAATAAATTTCGAAAGAAAGTTAAATATTCTCCTAGACCACATCATATGGGATTATTCTAAGTTTGAGGACATGGCACTTATCGATCCTGCTAAATTGCTATCCTTGGATGATGTCCCACCAAATGATGGCAAAGAAGAGTTGGAGAGTGAAGGAACTAATAAGTCAGATTATGATAATGAGGATGATAATAATGATAGTGACGGTGCAGTTGACTCTACTCTAAATGATCCATCAAGAAAGGATGGAGATGTTGATCCAAGCTAATGTGGATCTGGAGCTTTCCGTGGTCCGATTCATGCATTTGATTTTCCTTCCAATGATGCTAACAAAGGGACTAACAATACTCCCCATCTAATAGATCCCTCAGGTGAATCAGCACCTCTTGAGTTAAGTGGACTAGGTTAATCTCCATCTTAAGCTCCATGAATCAGCACCTCTTTAGTTAAGTGGACTGGGTCAATCTCCTTCTAAAGCTCCTTAAGTTCAATCTTTCAGACTCAACATCGCAGTGACTCCTCTAAAGGTAATTTCATTTCTCGATCGTCGTTTTTATTACAATTTGTTTTATGGCTAATAGTCCTTAATATAACTTAACTCCCGATGTAGATGGATAAATAGGAATTGTATGAGATAAAAAGTGAGGAAATTTTAACAATTAATAGGGAAGGGAGTGATTTTATAAGGATCTAAATGATTTGAATAAGAAATATATGAGGCTGTTAAAATGTTTTAAGTATCTTCAGGATTTGAAGAATAATAGAGCCCCTAATCCAGAAATCACACTTTCATCAAACCAACTTTAATAAAGAACACGAAGAGCCGACTACCCTCTTTTGGATGTTGATTAAGGATAGGGTTCAAGTTGATGGAGTGTTTGTATTTGGTACGTGCTTGATTTCCCACTACTGACTTCTCTATTCTTGATGATGATTATGGGGCATAATCATCTCCATAAGAGGTACTTAGGCCTCCATGGATTATACCCTCATTCAGGAGAGTGTTGGAACTTACCTAAAGTCCTTATTATGCCTTTAACTATTGACTCTCTCTCCTTTTTGATAAGATTATGTTTAACAGGGATAGATTTGTTACTGAATATTACAAAGAGTCTGTTCTTTATGAACCTTGACGTTATTGTATATCCTTTAATGTTTGTTTAAGTTGAAACTGTAATGATGTTTATCGAGTTTATATTTTAATGTGATCATCATTTGTGTGCATGCCTCTATATTTTCCCATGTTTATTCTTTGTCTCCTGTGTCAAGAGATAACCAAGATAAATTGGTCAAACTAATAAGGACTTTTAAAGACAATTATCCTTTGATTTGTAAATCTCGCCCATCGAAATATTGTTTTCATCTTGACCTCAACTGCATGTATACTCAATTTCCAAACCTAGACTTCAATTCCTTAGGGGATAACAAAGACCAATTCCTTCATGAGATTCAAACTAATTATGCTAAGCTATTGTGTGGTGAACTCAGCCATCCCTAAAGAATGGTATTATCGTGGATTTCTCCGATTAACACTCCTTTTGTTATTGAAGTACCTGTCAGTACTACAATTTCCATTTTACCTTCCTCCTTCCAAAAATCTGATATGTACTTCTTTATTTTAAGGATTATCAACATTGTAATTTTGTGGTTGTTATTTATTATGAATTCAATAGTTTTGGTTATTTCTTATTAATAAAAAGTTCATTGTTTATTTTATTTTTCTTGTCCTTTTATTGAGAATTGGTTACTGTTCACTTTCTGATTTGGAATGAAGAATTGTCATCTCTTAATGATCCCAACCTTGGTCAACGTCTTGAAAGTATTCAATCCAATTAATAACAGCCTTGGGAGATTTTCCTACTCACTCTCTTTTTGATTTGTCATCCACTGATAATGTCGAAGCTTACAAATGGTATGAGAAGTTCATTTATGTGAAATCTATCTTAAATACTTATGAAGAGATGGTTATGGATCTTGAAGCGAAAATTGTTTCCAAGGACAACGAAATTTTGAGATTAGCTGAAAAGTTTGACTTATGTTCCAACTCCCAACTATAGCGGGAATATGATGCAAAGATTTCCCAATTGAACTAGTGCATTTTTGATGTGAAAACTGATGTAATGGAGTATAAGAATGTGTGCCAGTTGTATAAGCTCATATTAACTAAGGGTAAAGAAGGATTTCCTACTTCCACTCCAATAAAATTTACCAAGAGTGCACCTTCACGCTCCTCTTCTTTATCTCAAGATTGTTTGGTGCATGGCTGTGGCATGACGGACCAAACTCTAAAAAGTGAATCCAATGAACTGGCGAGGTTAAGTAGATTCTTTAGGTTGGAGTACAATCAAAAAGTAAAGAATTATTGCAACTATAAGTTTATCGAAACATTCTCAGAACTTAGATTAGAAATCAAGATTCTAGAGCATCGAAAGAACGAGCTTTCATTAAAGATAAGTCACTTGAAGATGATAGATAAAGTTATCTCATAAGGTTTCTCAGTTAAAGAGTGTTAACAAAACCCATGAAAAGGCTCTGTTGTTTCTAATTGACTCCATTGACCACCTCAATGTTATTCCTCACAAGGAGAAAACCCTAAAGAGTGACCTTCTCGTGGCCATTCAACATATTTTCGTTTCTCCCGGTGCGCTAGAAACCTTAATGAATGAGGTAAAGGAGCATAAAGATCAATTAGAATTAACGCAATTTTAGTCCTCTAGGGCTTCTCAACTAGACGCTCTTGTTGATTATTTGATTGAAGTCATGGTAACTATGGACTTAAAAATTGATTTCACATTTTTAGGTGCAAAAAGAGATAACAAGTTGAGGAAAGTAGTTCTTCCAACTATCAAAGAGCGCAAAAAGAAATAACAAGTTAAGAAACAAAATTCTTTCCAACTATCAAAGATATTATCACTTCTTCCAATATGGATGCTCCGATTCTTTAAAGAAATTGAAGGTCCTTCAACTTATACAAGGAAGTCTGTTCAACTAGTGAATCACAGTCTTGCACTTTGGAAGTAAAAGGAAAAGGGAAAGAGCTGGTTTACCAACATCACTCGCTTCCTTATCCCCAACAGCCATAAACTTTGAGAATGTTTTGTTGTAAATGCTACTTTTATTGTAAAAAGTAATCATTGTATGTTACTTTCGTGTAATAAAGAAAACTTGTGCACTTGTTTTGTAATACCTTCTGATTAACTATTTGTTTGTTCCTTGTAATATAGCTATGCTTTGCCCATACTAAATGATAAAATTTGTGACTTTTCCTTTTTTACATTGATATTTTTTGATAAGGCTTTCGAAGCGGGTTTTATATCTTTTCTTTATCTTCGTTTAATTGTTACTTTGGTTCGGCCTGATGGCGAGATCAACTGCTTAATTGACCACTACTCCTTGGGCGAAAGCTTTGGCAGGCTTTGTGAAAGACCAAAAGCTTCTCTTAAATTTATCTTGGATGGATGATTTGTTCAGGCCAAGAAGTGGGATCAAAGGCTTAACTGACTATGACTCTTTAGTGCTTTGGACAGGCCTTATGGCTGGACCAAAGGTTTCTCATCCATCTCCTTAGGATGGGTTCTTTGACCAGGCCTGGCGGTGGAATCAATGGCTTAATTAATCATCACTCTTTGGATGGTTGCTTTAGCCAGGCCTTATGGTGGGACCAAAGGCTTTTCATCTATCTCTCTTGGATGGTTGTTTTGACCAGGCTCGGTAGCAGAATCAAAGGCATAGTTGACCATCATGCTTTGGATGGTTGCTTTGACCAGCCTTGCAGCAAGGCCAAAGGCTTTTCGTCCATTTCCCTTTTATGGGTGTTTTGGCTAGGCCTAACGGTGGGACCAAAGGCTTAATTGACCATCACTCTTTGGATGGGTGCTCCGGCCAGGCCTTACGGCTGGACCAAAGGCTTTTCATTCATCTCCATTGGAAGGGTGCTTTGTCCAGAGGTAGGGCCAAAGGATTGGTTAATATTGCAATAGAACCTTGTTTATTTGAAAAAGAGTTCTGATAATTGATTTCTTTCTCTTATATATGACCTTGTTCATCCCTTATTTGACTCCTTGAACATTTAGACTTGATAAATTCTTATAATTCCCTTTTCTCATATAGTATTCGATAATTCCCGATAAAGATCTACAATTGTTAGCATAATGCCCATTTGTTTTATGGTAATAGCAATATTCTCCTCCTTCACGTCTTTCTTCTTTTCTTGAAGTTTTCTTGGCGACCCAATAGTTTAGTCTTTCTCTAGTAGGAATCCTTGAGAAAATGAGAAGAGGAGTAACAATCTTGCCCTTTGGTCCTCTTGCGTAGGACCCCTATGCTTTTTTGAAGATTTTGAATTTCATGGTCGTTTTCCAATTTTATTTCCTTAATCTAGGGCCTCTTTGTTCAAAGGAAAAGTTAACAATAGTTTCCAGTTTCTGAGAAATTTTTAAAAAATCATGTTACAGTTTAGTCTCGAAGATCGTCCATCATGCTTGAAATTGAGTGCTTTATCTGACTTGAGAAAACAGATTCTTTACAAACCTTGTGATGTCTTTGTGTCCTTGGTTTAACATTTCTAATCTTAGGTTGTTAGTTAAAGCGAAGATCGGTTCTTCTCCAATATGGAAGGGGTTAAAAGTCCATTTACTTGTGTTATATTAGGTAATCCTTTTCTTTTCTTCGTATGTCCGAAGAGCTGGACCTTTTAAATTCAGTTCTTGCTCCTCAATAAAATGTTGGTCAGTTTTTGGTAGGACAAGGAATTCAAATAGGGTTCGGATGATCCTTGTTAAGTTCTACTTACAATGATTAAAGTCCGAGGGGGATAAACAGACTTAACTTTATGTATGAGAAGGTTGATAGCCTTGCAGCAAGAATTAAGTGTTATATGTCTAAGGAATGATCCAAGAAGTCAAATATACAAATTATTCCAATTATGAGTCCTCAATTACAAAGTCTTGAATTCAATTGGACCTAATGGCCATGAATCCCCAATCTAATGCTTGCTTTTACACTCTTAAAAAATGAAAATGAGGGAGAAGTGAGTCTAGAATTTCACCCTTTTATAGGTAGGGATACATGTCTATTTATATAAGACTTGAGCCATTAGTTCTTAACATGTGGCACCTTACCAAAAATGGACAGTCATGGCTTACTGATGTGGCACATGTTTGAACTAGAAAATGGCACATTTTCCTTTCTTGTTTGAGATGTTGTGGAATTGATGATCCGATTACACCTTGACATGTAACCAATATAATACTGTTATTATGTGTGTTAATCAACACACAACAACACAGAAATATCACTATTCAAAACCTTAGTTCATTAATATATGACGACTTTTGATTATAATCCTTTGATAGCTTGCTCCATCAACACGTGATACCTTTAAATTGTCATCCCTTAACAGCTTATTTTCACATCATGCGACGGATTATACAAGTCATCATTCGATAGTCTTCAGTACTCATCATGCGATAGCTCTCAAAAATCACTCTTCAATGGCTCTCATAGTCAGCATGTGGTAGCTATTGTGAACCAACCCATGAAGGCTCTTATATCATCTTGCGATAGCTCTTGTGACTTAACTTACAAAGGCACTTATATCATTATGCGATGGCCCTTATGAGTCAATCCATGAAAGCTCTTATATCATCATGTGATGGCTCTTGTAAATCAACCCACGAAGACCCTTAAATCGTCTTGAGATGGCTCTTGTGAGTCAATCCACGAAGGTCCTTATATCATCTTGTGATGACTCTCATGAATCAACCCATGAAGCTTTCACATCTTCTTATCATGAAAACTCCTTTTAGCAACATTCGTTCATTCATTGACATGTGATGATTATTGTGTTTGTGGTGTAACAAGCAATATAATAACTAAGCCCCTACTGCATAAGATCACCATTCTAGTATGCCAAATCTAATATTGTTAGGACTTATGCCCTAACATTCCATGTTTTTTTAATAGAGAGGATCAACCAAGAGTATTAAGAGTATTTTCCATCACACCTTTTGTTAATAAGGAGTTAGGGAACTAAGAATTCACTTTATTTCCATGAAAGATCTTGCAGCTTATGTATTTTTACTACAAAACAGAATCATACATCCTTATCAAATCATCATGATACTTTAGAACCTACTACGACAAAGCATCCTCGAGCGCGTTGTTTGAAATCGACGTTCGAGCCTTATTTGAAGAAAACAAGGTCGCTAAAAGCATAAGCACCCTGCTTTACTACTAATAGAGGAGGGGAGGAGATCCCGATATTTATGTTTGTTACTATATTTTTCGTAAGCAAAAAGATAGAATGATCAAAGTTTCATAGCCTAGCTGGCCCAGTCTAGGCCGACATTAGGTCTAGGTCAGCCTACAAACCATCCAATGCTAGAGATAGGTCGATTGGACTTCTACATCTGATGCTGACCTAAATCCAGGCTAGGCTTGTAATTGCCCCTCTAATCAATTACACATCAAAAAAACTGCTGATTGAGGCACCCCGCAACAGCTCCATTAGCCTGGTCGCCAATCAATGTGAGGCATAAGCATAACTCAACTTGATCCACTTCGACCCATCTCGCTTATGACTAGCTTTCTAGTGTCAGCTTGCTTTCAACATGGCACCAAGTCACTCTGTTTACTCAAGCACCTATCCTAGCTATTTTCCAACTGGCACAACTGAAGGCCAACTTCATTCCAACCTATCATTGATTCATTTTTAGTACAACCACCTTAACTTATAACTCATCTCGTCATCCCTTCTCTAGCTCGACATGCCCTTGGCTCTAAGCAATTCCCTATTCTCTTCATGGTCTTAGAGGCTTGGAGACCAACTCTTCCTGTATTGCCCCCAGGCATGCATGATTAAAGAAAAAAGATATAATTAGATGTATTTACTCAGCTACATATTCCTTTCAGTGAGCCGATTGTCTTCCATCAAGTCCATTAAGTCAGATCAACGGCCAAGCATGCTTCCTACCTGTTTTACAGCGTATTCTTAACTGTCTAAGCATCAGTTCTAGCAACTAAAAATCCTCATGCATTACAACATCAAAGGCGTTGGTGGTGGTTGGGTGATGGTTGTTGGTTAGTTGGTTGGTTAAAGAACGCATAGCCACGCCACGGTTGACTGGAATGCGTAGAAATTTCGGTCGCTGCACTCAACCAAGATCCATACACTTGGTAAGCTCTTAAGATTAGCAGCTCCATTAGTCTTAAGTGATTTAATTTTATTATAATTCTCTTGTAATTCCTTGTAATTATAAGAAAGCCGTAGAGTAAGAAAATTTTATAGTGAATGTAGGTAGTTTTGTTGAAGACTTTATATCTTGTGCCATTTACTTTTAAATTCTCACTTTCCCATAGTTTTCCATCCTTAAGCTTAGTGATTAGCAAGCAAGTTTTTCTCTTCATGATGCATTAGTCTCATTCCAAGGTTGATAAAAAATATGATCCACATTTTAGCACTAAAGGAGGACCCTCCCTAAAAGCGCACAATTTTTCCTCACATGTCTTCTCCTCTACAAATTCCTTTCACGCCTTGTGTTCCACTAGCCCTTCCTGTAGCTAAGTAGATTACCTTGAGAATTTAGGACATAATAATAGTTTGGCTTCATGTCATATGCTACTGTAGTTCATGTTTGCACCCTCATATTGCCACTACTATCAACACAGCTTTAGAGATTACATGTATATTTTGCATAGGAATCGTGCCAACCATCAAAGGCTGAATTCTTCCACCTCCTATCTTTAATCAAGTGGCATTCGCTATACCAGTGTAAGGGATGTCTCCCTTATGGAAGGAGTAGGGGTGCATGACTCTCTTTGCGCAGGACTGCTCCCTCTCACAAAAAAGCCCAGGATGGTCCATGCTTGTGGCTAAACCCGAGAGCAGGACAACAAGCCTACCAATTATGGTGCCTACCGCACATCCTCCTTAAAGGGTCCTTGAGCAACTCAGCACTTTGGTTTATGTATGGATCAGGCCCTCGTAGGCTATCAAATAGCTCCCTCGTCCACCTTCCCCTCAACTATGTCCCAAAATGGTCAAACACTCGCCTGCATATCTAAAGACATCTGAGCATAATAGCTAGTGCCCTCCTCAAACACACTTACAATCCCAGTTTAGCATCATCGATAATTTCTTACTCTTGATAATAAATTCGACTATCTGTTGAGTTCTCATGAACGGTGGCACTTGCCGTCCTTCTCACCATTTTACATAACATTTATATAAAGTACTCGAGCTAGCCATGCGCTCTGATTCGAGCCGGGACCTGCAGTTATCTTACAACTAGCAATGTGTCACCTATGAGAACCTTCGAGCCACCATGTGCTCTAGTTTGAGCTAGGCCCATCCACCGCTCTACACATAATTGCTTGCCATAGAGGAGAACCCATTGGCCAATATGTGCTTCTCCTTAACACCAATACCACCTAACACTCAACACCTAGTTGGTACTTTGTTCATATGAATGTCTGGGCTCAATCCATCACATATCCACATTGCTATTTACCATATCTAAAAAGGAGGAAATTTTTCTACAATAATGCAGGGACTACAATAGCTATCTAAGATATGCTGCTCTATATGTAACAACCCTACTTGATACTGAATCTAGAAATTATGATTTAAAATATCTTAATAAATTTTAAGATGAATTTGGGGAACTTTTAATTGTTAATTCTAAAATTGGGAATTTATAGAAACAAAAAATTACATAATTTGGTTCTTATAAATAAATAATATAAGGGTAATTTTGAGAAAATGAGAGAATAAAAAATATGGAAATAATTTTGTAACTTAAAATATGAATTTTTCTAAGGTTTATTCACTTCTTTGTTTTAAATGGAGTTTGTGATAAATATTTTCCATTTCAAATTATTACAAAAAATGTAGTAAATTTAATAAAATGTTAATATTGAGATTTATTGTTTAAAATGAGATGTTTATAATTAATAGTTTATTTTATTAAAAATAATGAGAATAGCTTTTAATTTCAAAACTTATATTTAATTTTACAAAACATCTCAATATTAATAGAAATGAGAATTTTTTATATGTTAGAGAATTTGTAGAATTTGAGGAAAATTAACTATGCTTCCAAAAACATAGTTTGATTATTAATTAGTGTTTTGTGAGAGAAAATAATAGAAATAGTAAACATTTTCTTATTGGGTATGGGGTATCCATTAGGCCCATTTGGAGCGTGAATAATACAACGTACTTTTGTTTTCCTTCATCGCTTTTTCATTTCAGCCAAGATCAAAAATTTGAAAATAAACTAACCTTATTTGCAAACCCTAGAAACTAGATTAAATCCCCAAATCAAGCTTGCATCAAAGGGCTTATGATTATTAATAGAAGATGTGAAGCTAAGGTAATCTCTACCATCATATCTTACATCTATTGGGTCTTTAATCTCAGATTTGATCATGATTGTAATTTATTCTTTTGCAATTGTTCAAAATCAAACCTAGATTGTAGCTGAAAGTTTTTAGCTAAATGGAATCTGGGTTCTAGTCATCCATTCAAGTTCAATTCGGTGAGTTAATCTAACACTTTTAGCCTATAGATGAATGCTTATCGCTATTGTTGTTATGGATGAATTTGGTGTTGAATTGATCTCAATTTTGTGTTGATTTTCTTATCATATGGAACTTGATTTTTTGTTTAATGTAAACCCACTTCATATGATCATGAATTGCATTCAATTACAGTTGTTTCTATGCCCGTACATCGGATAATTTAGTGTATTTGAGGTCAAGGCGAAAATCAGCGAAGGAACCACCGCTAACGGGCAATCAAAGCACTGCTGGTGACACTTGAGGCTCAGCCTAGGTGTGCTAACCTATGCACTGGGCATAATGACTAGTGAACTAGTCAAGACCTAGACTGAGACCCAGGTCACTCCATTTGTTCCCGTTTGCCCCTCCATTCGCCCATGTGATTGCTTGAACTCATTTGCTTGATTTTGGCGCTGTTTTCTGTGCCGATTTCAATGCTATTTTTGAAGTTTAATTTATGAATTTGTGATTCATCGTGGAATTTATTATATGACAGAATTGCTCTACGGGTCTATGACACAACACACAATTTCCGTCGCACATTTTTAACTAGAGTTTTCAAAAAATTGATTTTCAATCCAAACCATTTTCTCAAATCATTTTACGTATGAATTTATTTTCTATAAAAGATATTTAGAATATTTATATATATAATATATCTATTTATAATAATAATGGTTTTAAAGTTGATTTGGAGCAATGGTTTAAAATTTTACTTTCATATATATATATATATATATATATATATATATATATATATATATATTAGCAAGGGCTTGCCAACATATATACACAGACACACATATATATTCTTGTTTATAAAATAATATTTTCGAGTAGGATTAAAAATAAGTTATTTTATAAAATTGCATGACATTGATCGAATAAGGGATCGATTTGTATGGATTAATAAAACGAGTGATATGAAATGCTCGTGTTTATTTTTTCGATTAATCTCTAGGACTTGTTCAATTGAGCCATTTATACATATAAGTGAGTTTACTAACCTATAGTAAATGTTTAAATAAGCACATGTGCTATGGGACGTATGCTTGTTTTTTTGTTACTATTGGGGGTATATGACACTTATCGATGAGTTTATGACTCACTCGTGGAGTTCTATAGGTCTAACACTTATCTTTGAGTTTATAGGTTTAAAATTATCTTGGAGTTTATAGGTCTTGTACCTATCTTGATGTTTATAGGACTCGTTCCTATCTTGATGTTTATAGTTCCCGTACCTATCTTGATGTTTATAAGTCTCATACCTATTTCAAAGATTATAGGATTTGTTCCTATTTTGATGTTTATAGGCCTCATACCTATCCTGATGTATATAGGCTTGTACGTCTATCTCAGAGTTACATGCATGTAAGTGAATTTATTTTACCCATCTTGGAGTTTGGCACCTTCCCCCTTTTTGTAGATTTCTGGATTTCTATTTGTATGATTTCTGAATTTGATGTTGTTTGAATTACCACCAAATCATTTTAGGGATTTTTACTTTTAATAAACTATCTTGAGTTTAGTATTTGGTGATTTGAAGTTATTGATGCATGTTTGATATTTTTGATATATGATTATATTTGAGATCTATTTCACTTTATCTATCATTCATTATTACAAACTCATTCATTACAGTCTAGACCGACCCTTTATTATTTTATAATATTCGGGTCAAACTGAGATATGTCAGATGCTCCAGTTTGATAGTTCTAGAGAGGATTTCACTCCAGTTATCATTCATTTTACCTTCATCTTGTATTTGTGTACATATTCATATAGTGTTGTATCTAGTATTGAGCCTATATTCTTTTGTGTACATATTCGTTTCAGGAGTTGTAGTATAGATGTAATATATGGATCATTTTGACCACAGTCTTGTATTTGATATTTTATATCTATTCGATTTGATCAGCTTATATGTATTTGTATTATGCTATGTATATTCTGTGATCGATGATTTTTTTATTTGTATTTATAATACATTGATCCGGATTATTATTATACCCACCATAGTTTTTTTTAAGCTTGGATTACATATGTTGAGTCGACTTGAGAGAAAAAAACATGTACAACAACCAAATTGACGTAACAATGTTCTCTCGGAGCAAAATTCATGGATGTTCGCTCCTAAACAGCCCTATTCTCTACACTAATAGACAGTATTATTCAGCAATACCCTTTATTAGTTTGGGTTTCAGGGCGGGGCGTCACAATTTGCTATCAGAGCTGAGTCTGGAACAAAATATGATATTACGGACACAAATCATGGCCTAGGTAAGTCTAAGAGGCCTTCCGTTAGGAGTTCTTGCAGTAGATAGTAGGAATCATCTCCTTTTTTGAATAATAAAGTGGCTTTTGGTATTATAAAAACTTTTTCCCTCGTTTCCACTCTTTGATGTTCCTATTAACGAATCATGCGATTCTTAAGCAATCTTTGATCCAATCTTGTCCATTCTGTAAGTGTAGTTGGCTGGCGACCGAGTCATTCATTCTAGTATTGGACAATCCGGTGAGCCCAGTTGAGACATAACAATTTGTTCATCCAGCGAACCATAAAGTTTTTTGTTGTTCTTTTTACTATTAGAGTCGAGCAGTGGAAGCATATAAATGTTTCCGCTGAGCAGATTATCCAATAGATTTGGGAGGATCTGATTGGTTGGTTGAATGTATGTTTAAATAAGATTCCTAGTGATAACTCTAATTCAATTAAGAAATATTCCTTGATAATTAGAGTTTTATTTGAAGACTAATAATTAAATCTTGCAGTATCTTTGTATTGGAAATCACCACAAGTGAAATTGAATTTCTTGGGTATGAAATAAACAAGGATCAAATCTTGTAGCTATAAAAATTAATCAAATGGAAATGGAGGAAAATTTTGGTACTTAATTACCAATTAACCAAAAATAATAAATGATTTATTATTTAATCTAGTCTAAAAGTTACATTAAAAATTGTTTTGATGAAATAATCACCTAATTAGGAAACACCATCCGATGAGTTTTTTATAAGATTTTAAATGGTGATGATTATAGGCTTGTTATTATATGTATAAACTAAGGTATATAAAGAGATAAGTATTCTCCAATTTTAAAAGAGGATTTTGAAATATATATTCATATTTATTAGTGTTAAATTGCCCACTGGGTGCTTTATAGATTTTGGTTGTGGATGTCCGGCCAACGTACTCAATAAATATTCTTAAACATTCAAACGAGACAATTGGACATACACTTTTATTAAAATAAGTGTTTTGGAAAATCATATTTTTGGAAATACGTTAATTCATAAAGAAATTAAAACATTTTAAGACTAATGTGGTTTAAAATAAAATGATATTTGTATATGCATACAAAGGTATGTAATTATAATTATAGATTAAGGTTTTGGAAATATAAGGGTATTTCTTTAATATAGAAAGAATAGAAATATAAATAAAGATATATAATATTTAGAAACCATTTTCTATATGAAAGAGTATATTATTGGAATTCTAAATAATAATCTTATAAGGAAAATGTGAGCCTTAGTTCTATAATATGGGGAAGTGCTAATAATAGGCATAATGTTACCAATTGGTCTAAATACTCTCGAGTAACGCTTCATCGAATATAATATAACTCATTGAATAGAATGTTTGAGTGCAACTTACTAGCCCATTAGTGAATACTCAAATTTCACTGGATAGTATGGAATGCCTTGGTTAAATTCTTTTAATTGCTATTAAAAAGTATTTAACATTTTAGGATTGTATTATATATTGGTATTCGGTAGGACCAATGGATCCTTTAGGAAATATAGTTTTAGTTTTCCAGTGGTATCCATAACGGGTGAGATTTACTAGCATCCAGTAAATATTTGAATTTCACTAAGCGGTATTGGGTGTGTTGGTTAAATTCAAGGGATTATTGAAAGTGATAGTATTTGGCACTTTAGAGTATATTTCCTTTTGGTATTCGGCTAGGGGCCGATAAATCCTTAAGAGCTATGCTTTGGATAGGCTTTGAAAGACCATTATATTCTAAGTATAAACACATAAGTGTTAATCCTTAAATAGCTAAAATAGCAAAAGTTAAAGAGAAGCCTTATTCTTTTATTTAAAATCAACTGGAAAATAATTCTAAATGCTTAACCTAGGTTAAATGATATGTGAGTTAAGATGCCATCTCTAATGGTATTTGAAATAAAAATTTGTGGAAACGACTTTATGGATTTATTTATCTCTTGAATATTAATTAAAATATTAAGAGAAAATTGAATACACTCCAAATAGGAAGTTGGTGAATTGAATCCGTAAGATATATATAGGTATGTATGTATGTATGTATGTATGCATGCATGTATGCATGTATGTATTATGTATCTATGTATGTAGTGTGCATGTATGTGCATTGATTTAACCTTAAAATTAGGTAATGTCTAAAATATCAAACTTTCACTAAGGAAAGGATATATTTCAAAATAAAAATGATCAGGGATTTGAAAATATTTTTAGGAATTTCAAAAGATGAGAAATTGTAGATGGAAAATTTAATTGGTAAATTCTTGAATAGGATAAGATCTAATTGGAGGATCCTATTGATTTATATACATGGTGTGCAATAAAAGTGAAGTGCGCAGGTAAAAGGTAATGGGTTAAACTTTAAGGACTTTAACCGCAAAAACCTCTTTTGGGAAATCTTCAAGTTTTTAAAACTTAACACTAAGTTTGGAAATAACTAAAGGAAGTTTCTTTATTTGAGAAATAAATATTTAGCAAAGAAAAATAATTGGGATTTCTTTGGTAGAAAGTAATCTTCCTTTGGAAATGAAATTTGTAGTGTACGACTATAAAGGAAACTTAATCAAATAACATGAATACTTTAGAATGGATTATGTGATTTGAGTCTTTCAAATTAAAAACCAATTAAGAGTTTACTCAATATAGAATTGAGTGGGATGAAAAATATAAATAATAATATAACTATAATTATGGTTTTTGTGAATTTAAAAAAAAAAGTTAAAAACTCTTTGGGAATAAATTTCATGATGAGATAAATTTATATTAAAATCTTGAAATTTAAATAAGGAAAAATCCTAGAATTAATCCACAACTTTTGAGTATGATCAATTAAGCATGTATCCTAGAACATTGAGAATATTAGGTATTTTAAATAGAGAAGATACTTTTAGTAAATTGAGTAGTTAAAACTAAGTTTAAAACCTATTTTGAAAATTTTCAACTAAGAATGGTTATAACCCTTATTTGATTGAATGAGATCGAATATTTTAATCCTTTGAACAAGTTATAAGAGTAATCTATAGTGGGATCTAAGAATAAGATGATTAAGAAATTTCTAGAAGTAAAAGCTTATAGAAATTTTTTGAGAACTCAAAGCAATTATTTGAGTTTATCCCAAAT
The DNA here is from genome assembly GCA_030765085.1 of Allium cepa. Lineage (NCBI taxonomy): Eukaryota > Viridiplantae > Streptophyta > Magnoliopsida > Asparagales > Amaryllidaceae > Allium > Allium cepa. The sequence continues at coordinate 757,134,902 of CM060932.1, read as the reverse complement.
AAGTAATAAACAAAAACTGAATTTTGATATTGATAAAAGTTTTAGAAATCTGTCACATGCTTGTAGTTTTGACTCTGGTAGGAGCTAGGAAGAACATATCTACCTGGACTGAATTTTTTCGAATGTTGATATTTTCTAAATTAACATTGATATGGATCCTTTCTAGACGTTATTGGGATACCTTATCAATCACTCTCTTGTTAGTTTGAGTCCAAAAAAGAAGTGGATCTTAAGTCCCGGCTTTTTCTTTGAATCCTTAAGAAAGACCTTGGAATCTCTATTGGAAATCAAATTTTTATTTGTGTTTCTTCTTTATTGGATGGCTAGTATTTCAGTCAAATTGGATGATGGCTCCTTGATATATGCGACTCTACCCAACCATTAAGTGTAGTGGCCATGCTGCGTACTGAGTTTCCTTACCAGTCCAGTTCTTTGGCATCCATGGTGTCCTTCTTGTCTTTTAGCTTGGAAACATTTTAGAAATTATGATTCTATTCTTAGGTGTAGAATCCATGTTGCACTTGAGATCTCTCAAAATCTAATTTATAAGGAGAATTCTATTCATGTTGTTGCATCGGAGGTAGAACACCTTTTAAATAAAGACGTCTTGCTCATCTAAGTCCTATGGCCCAACAATCCTAAGGACTATTCTTATAGAGCTTGAGAGTTCACCGAGCGAACACTTCATGTATATTTTCCTAAGTTCATTTATGACAAGTCTCTTGTTTAGAGTTATCCTTCGTCCACAACTCAAATTCCATTGGGAAGATACTTTCTTTGTAATTTTTTATAGACTTTTCCTCTAAAGAAATTACGAGGAAGCAAATTTTATAAGCGGAAGGTCTGTAACAACCCTGTCGAGATTACCTGTATTAAATCGATAAATTATGACTTAAATTGTCTTAATACGTTTTAAGATGAATTTGGGAAATTTTTAATGGTTAATTTTCAAATTGAGAATTTGTAGAAACAACTAATTATGTAGTTTTGTTCTTATAAATAATAATATAAGGGTAATTTTGAGAAAATGAGAGAATAAAATAGATGAAAATAATTTGATAATTTAAAATGTGAAATTTTCCAAGGTTTATTCACTTATTTATTTTAAATGGAAATTTATGTTAAATATTTTCCATTTCAAATTATTACAACAAATGTTGTAAATTTAATAAAACGTTAATACTAAGATTAGCGCTTAAAATTAGTGTTTTATAATCAACAATTTATTTTATTAAAAATAATGACAATAGCTTTTAATTTCAAATTTGTATTTTATCTTACAAAATAACTCAATATTAATAGAAATGAGATAAGTTGGAGCTTCGGTAAAATTTGGGAAAAATTACTCTAACCTTTCATAAATATAGTTTGAGTATTAATTAGTGTTTGATGAGAGAATGCAATAGAAATTAGTAAACATTTATTATTGGGTTATAGGATACCCATTAGGCCATGTGAAGGGTGAATAATAACCACATATTTTTGTTTTCCTCTATCACTTTCTCGTTTCAGCCAAGATAAAAAATATGAAAATAAACTAACCTTGTTAGCAGACCTTAGAAACTAGACTAAGTCCTCAAATAAAGCTTAAATCAAAGGGATTTTGATCATTAATAGAGGATGTAATGCTAAGGTAATCTCTACCATCATATATTACATCTATTGGGTCTTTATATCTCAGCTTTGATCATGATTGGAATTCATTCTTTTGCAATTGTTCAAAATCAAACCTTAGTTGTAGCTGAAAGTTTTTAGCTAAATGGAACTATGTAACGACCTGAAATTTTCGACTTCGAAAATCCCATATTATTAGAGAAAAGAAGAAGGAGGTAGAAAAAGAACAAGAAACAACAGCATCTCACATTCGCAGCGGATCAAAATATAATACCAAAACAATAGCATTTATACAAAGAAAATCTGTAATGGTAACTTTACATTCAATACATCAGAGTTACAACCATATACACATAACTGGAAAGTTATATCAACATATTCCAGACTAAAAAATACAACTCTCAAATACACAGCGGTAAACTCCATACGTTCCAGCTAGCCTCTTGAGCTTCAGAACGTCCTAACCTGAAAAGCTGTAATACTCGGTCTGACCCGAGCATTACATCAAAGTAATACCCAGATCAGGTTGGAAACCAGCATGAGTAAACCCATCTAACATGAAATACTAAGATATAAAACTTATTTAAAACCCAGGGGTAGCTCGAACCTCACAATGAGTTCTTAACTTGCCATAGTCAAATACACATCCTACAATCATATCTAAGTATCATTACTCAGATTAAATGACCAAGTTTACATTATTTATTCCATTCCAGCCTATTTATTCCAAAGTCAAATCCATAAAGAATTATTGTAGATTACAAATCGAAGTGGTTTCAGGTATGTACTGATACCTGACCCCGGTCTCTTCGAATCCAATATCAACTTAAAAACAAAGCTGCTTAAGTTTAAACAATTCCATTTATATCCAGAATTACATATTTACATAGCCATTTATCATAGATAGATAAACCATATTATCACAGTTCAGTCCAAACATATCATATCACATAGCATCACAAATCACTTTATCAAATAATCCAAGGCATACAATATCATTCAATCATTCATAAGAAAGATAAATTCGTCACACAAGATAAATTAGTCACGCCATTTCTAATTAATTTATATAAATTAAATTAATTACTTCAATCACCTTTGGATCCTGCTTACTGAATCATTAATTAATTACAAACCAATTAATTAATCATCCCTTAGTTAACATCTTAATTATACATCCTTAATTAATTATCCCTTAATTACATTAAGTAATTAACCATTAATTAATTACACAAATTAATTATCTTTAACTAATCACATTAATTAACCTTTAATTATTCTCATTAGTTAAGTAATTACATTGATCCTTAATTAATTACTCTAATTAATTATTCTATAATCATTTACGTTGGTTAATTATCCTTTAGTTAATCATAATCATTAATTAACTATCCCTTTAATTAATTTTCCAAATTAATCCATACTTTAACTAATTACACTAGTAATTAATCCTCAACTACTTCGATTAGGTAATTATCATTTAATTGATTAATTAATCTCTAATTACTAATTAATTAACCTTTAATTAATTAATTTATATTCATTAGTTATTAATTAATTAATAGTCGATAGTTAATTAATTCCTTTTTATTTACTTATTAATTTTATCCTTACTTGATTACATTGGTCAATTAACCTTAATTAATTATCCATTTATTAATCACATTAATTAATTACTCTTTAGTTATTAATTAATAAATCTTTAATTATTAACCAATTAATTAATAACTAAACTTTAATTACTCAAGACCTTAAGTTTAATTAATGATAAAACATTTTATTACTTTAATTACTTCTTGATTACATAATTAATTAATTTTTTTTAAAACAACTTAGAATTTACTTTATCAATTAAAGTTAAAATAAATTACCCAATTTTAAATTTACCAAAAATTACTATTTAGAATAATAGTTAAGGAAATTTTTAACTTGATTTTGGTTAACCTTAAACTTGTAAATCTCTATCAATTTACTCAAGTAAAACCCGAGCAATCCCACACTCAAACCAGAGTCGATACAACAAAAAGTGAACCGCCCAAATCAACTCACCTTCAACTATTCTCCTTGAGTTATCTTACAAATACAATGGGACACACACGCAACTACAACGAGAAACAACCTGAGCCAAAACCCTATCTTCCTTTTCTTTTTCCAATTGCCTCCTCTGCATTCTTCTATGCATAAGGTGTGTGCACATGCACACTCGGCTCCGGCCAAATTACTTCGTCAACGGTCATCTCCCAAGTTCCACTCGACCCACTCAACACTCTCTTCCACCTGGAACCCCGAAAACCCTTTTGATCGAACAATCGAAAATCATGTCAAGAGTCATAAATTTGCAATCCACCATAAACGCCTCGACCAGCCTCCTAGTTCCGCCGATCAACTTCCAACCTCGCCTGGAGTTCCATAATCATCTGCCCTATCTTTTCCCCCAGGATCGCACCTCCCCTCTCGCCCCATGTCACCACCATTTATCGATAACCAACCCACTCTAAAACCCTAGTTTAACCCCGTTGGGCCACCACGATGATCTAGAACATCGCCGATTAATTTTCCTCCCATCCTTGACCCCACGAGCCACCTCCGACATTAACCCCGAACTCACCGTGCCTCTTGTTCGCCTGAATTTGGCGAAAACACCATTCCCGTTCAACTTGAAATTCCCACCCAAAAATCCACTTAAAAATTTAGATTTTTAAATCAAAATTCATCTTTTCCTACACTTAACTATTTCCTCACTTAACTATTTTTGCAAATATTTTTTAGTTAATTTGAACATGAGTCCTTTGAACACCCTAACCAAGTTTGATTTATATGAAGAGGTATTGATTTTTGATTTATTTTTTGTGTCTGAAAACTAAAAACAGGGATATATTTATACACAGAGACATGCAGATCCACATTCACATACAAATATACATGCAATCATCTCTAAATAAATATTGAAGACTATTAGCAACAGAATTGTCACTAACACCCTTGAGAGAGATTGTGTAGAGAGATTAGTGAAGAGAGTAAAGTTAAACAAAGAACTATACGTAAATTTTAATGCAGAAAATATGAACACCAGATTTATAGTGGTTCGGCGTAATTGCCTACGTCCACTTTGAGGTTAATCTTTATTGCTTTTCTCAATAATCGATTACGGATACAATCCGTATACCAATTACTTGAATACAATTGCTAAGCAAAAAAGATAAGTCTTGATTGAGTCTTGAATGCGGCAGAGTCTCCCCGGTGTTCTTGAAAAAAAGGTCCCTTTCACTGTGCCCCTGCCTTTCTATTTATAGGCGAAGATGGGTTGGACTTCACTGGTGGGCCTGGTAGCTAAATAACTCGGCCCAAAAAGAGTGAGCTTTGTGTGCCGAACCATAGATGCCGAACGACGAAATGCCGAACGATATCTTCATACCGAACGAAGTGATGTGCTGAGTGAAGAATGTAGGACGATTGATAACCGAAGCCGGTCAAGATTGGATGGATGCCGAACACCTCTGGATGCCGAACGATCTCGAACGCCGAACGAGGCATGAATGTCGAACACCTCTGGACATCGAACGATCTCAAATGCTGATCGTGATTGGATGAATGCTGAACACCTCTGGATGCCGAACGATCTCGAATGCCGAACGAGGCATGAATGTCGAACACCTCTGGATGCCGAACGATCTCGAATGCCGATCGAACCAATTGTGCCGAACGTCCCTGGAAGCCGACCAAGTATGTTGTGCCGAACGCTTGGGATGCTGATCGATATGCAAATGCCGAGCGTCTAGTTGCCTGGTCAAATCTCCAGGTAACACTTTCCCCCCAAAGTGCATCACGTGATCGAACATGATGCACTTTGAATCGTGAGTCCTCCGTGCTTCGCTTCGAGCCTTGGCTTATTCTTCTCGATGGTGTTTTCTTATGAATAGTGGGTGAGGCAATGCAGGACGAACGACATACAAATGCCGATCAGCATAGCCGAAGCCGAGCGCTCTGGATGCCGAACGACATAGCCGATGTCGAACGAATGATGCGTTCTGACCATTTCTACCGGTCAGTGTCCCCTCGTCTTCCTATCTTCCCCTATAAAACCCGGCATGCCACTTCTTCTTCTCTTTTCACTTTTTACCTCCGTTATTTTTCAAGAACACATAACTTACCTCCTTTAAATTCCGTTTACCTCGCTGATCTTTCCTTCCTACCTTGAATCTGTCAAGCCCTTCCTACAGCTCCTTCCCAAATTAAGTTTGAACCACTTTCAATCCTAGGCTCACAGACCCAAAGCTCCTGTCATTCTCTTCGGTAAGAACCTTTCGATCGTTTTCTCAAATTAGGAAGTATAACACAAAGCCTGAACTCATGAATCCTCCATAGATTATAGAAAGTAGGAGGTGTGTGGATAAGGGAGACGAATTGAGGTTCGGACGCGTCCTAGGGCTGGAACTTAGTATGATTTTAGGCGATTTCAAGGTAGGTGGAATGGAGAGGAGAAAAGTGGATGGCAGAGGCGTTCGAAGGTGGGAATTAGTGGAAGATGAATTGTTGTGGCTCGGCATGATCTTTCAATGCCGAGTGATTATGAGGGTGCATGGGAATGGAATTGGAGATAAGGCCTAGTGGTGTGGATCGGCATGGCCATGGTTCGGCATGACTTGCCGAAGGACTCGGCCATGCCGGACGGGAGAGATGGAGGAAAAGGAGAGAAGTGATGTTAAGGTCAGAATGCCGAGTGAAGCGGTTCGGCACAAGCACGGTTCGTCATGATTTGCCGCATGCCGAACGGCAAATAGGAAGGGTTGGAAGAGTGACACTTATGCTGAACGACACTTACATTTAGGCCGAACAGAACGAAGGCCGAACAGAATTAAGGCCGAACAGAACTAAAGCCGAACAGAATAAATGCCAAACAAAATAAACGCTGAATAGAATAAAGACCGAACAAAATAAAGGCCGGACATAACCCTCGTTGAATTCACTTATTCCTCTTACCTAATCATATGACAAAAACAAGGACAAAGACTTAAGCAAACCATCATATCGAACTAACCTAGACTGATAACTCCCTAGTTTCAATAATCACAAGCCTGAACTTAAATCGATAAAAACAGATAAAAGCCTTTAACATACAGTGCCAATGTCCGAGTCCAAAATTGAAAACATTGCAAGGCAGGCTTTTGAAGACGGCCAGCGATGACGGTCTTTGAAGATGATAATTCAAAGCTCAACTTTATACCATCAACTCTGTGACTTTCAATTTCTCAGCACTTTTATTTGAATTATCGCACTAGTTCACACACCACAAGGGGGGAATATTTTTGTTGCTAAGTCTAACGTCGATTATTTTTCAAGTATAGTTCAAACAGGTGCTCTGCTAGATTCAATCTTTATTAGAGATGTCTAGGAAATCTAGCTCTGCTACGTTCTCAGATAGATCTGGGCCATTGTCTAGACAAGAAGTCGTAGATACTTCAAACCCGTCAACTTCACCTGCTCATAACTTAGCTTCCGACGCTTTGGAGGCAGCAATTCTCTTGGACAACCCAATCGATTCACAGGCTTCGAAGATTAATGATAGTACACTCCGTCGGATATGCTCTGTCCACGGAATCCCCTTCGATGACATGCTAGTTCCATCGTGGAACGATCGTCTACACTTGCCCCTGGTCAGATGCACGGCTTGTAATAAATTCATGTGCTGGGTTGGTAGCATGCCACCATTTAACTCGTTTCTTTGAGAGGTGCTGCAGTATATCGACACTGCCCCGTCGCAACTGCACCCGAACAGCCACGCATCCATCTACTGCACCTGCATCCTATTCATGAGTGTCCTTTCCAGGCTTCCAACCCCGGACAATATCAGATATATATATTGTATCAAGAAGCGGAGGGATAGCCCCTCTTTCATGTTTCTCGAGCTGCACAACAAATGTCAAATCTTAATTGGGTCACGGAGCAAGTTTGCCTTGTATAAACAGGAATGGTTTTATGTGCGTTGCCCCCTGGTTTTGCGAGGAGATGGGTGGAAGGAAGTAAGTTTTCTCTCTGGACCGATACTTATGCTTGGTCAAAATTGTACCTTTTCTAACTCTTTTCCGTCTTTTCAAGCATTAACCCACATCCTAAGGGACCCGGATACTCTAAATCCATCGAGGCTATTCAAGCCATTCCCGTCGAAGAACGGGACATCAGAACTCTCATTACAAATGAGTCGCTTTCAAGGTTCGGGCTGTTGGCAGAAGGTCGTCGGATACGCCTCCCTCGGGGCATTACCATACCCAGGCTTACCGCTGGCAAAGGGAAAAAGCAGGCCGAGTCTTCGATACGCAACGCCCCTGACACACTAGAAGAGGGGGAGATTAAGGAAACTGAAACGCTCGAAGTACAAGGCAAAACTGTTAGTCCACCTCGGGATCCAATAGTTAAAGTCCACGACATTGAAACGTCGTCTTCCCCTTCGAAGAGGAAGAAGAAACTAACGTATAAGCCGAGGAAGGAGAAAGTGGGCGGAACTTCTAAAGTTACCCTTATTCCAACGGAGAAAGAAGCTTCCCCGCAGCACTTGGAAAGTTCTCTAAAAGGTCTGTCGAATCTTAAGATACCTGATGATCTGCTCAACTATGGTTTCGACGATCACGCGGCCCTTAAGCTCCACTCCCCCGCGAGAGGCGATTCCAATGCTCAAGCCCAAAGCGAGGGAGAACAAACTCCTATTAGTAAAGAAACTGGTCTGTCGGGGGGAAACACTAGGACACACAAATACACACACTTCACTTTGCACTTGAACTTTCCGTCGTTACCTTACTTTTTACTGCGTCGTTACTTAAATTCTACGCAGGTGACTTGGGGCGCACACATGGACTTGACCGCCTTCGCGGTTCATCGATTTTCCATCAATCAGGATGTGACTCAGGTTCTGGAAGACGCCGAGATAGGGATGATGACGGCGATAGGGATTATCATTCCCGATATTCATCGTCTCGGAAGAAATCATATTATCAGCCCAAATACCATCATAATCCCCTTTCTCGGTCGGGGCAAAGAAAGATAAGCACGGCCATAAGGGGTCGCAATCAGATATCCCTCGCGATCAACACTCTGATTCTTCCACCACACGACAGTCCCGGGATTCTCACAAGAGAACTGAACTTTCAAAGCCATCTCCTCCTGTTCCCGCAACAGACCCAACAATACCGGAGAGACTGAACGAGCTCAAGGCTAAATTCCTAAAAATCTGCTTTGATGGCCTGAAATTTCTTCCGGCGATTCATCCTATTCCACGACATGTCAAGCAGAGCGCTGTCGCCTGCACCAACGATGTCTATGTTCAACATGACTCATTCGTTCATCTTGCTGAGAAAGTATCAGAAGTCTCCATAGAGCGCCAGCATGAGATTGATCGCCTGTAGCTTGAGGCTATCCATGACAAAGACATTATCAAAGCTTAGGACGAAGAGCTTACATCTTACAAATCTCAGCTTGAGGCCGCCCAGTAGAGCGCCAAAGATACTGCCGAAGCCGTAATTCGTTTGGAATCAACCCACAAAAAAGAAATCGACGAGACGGTCCAATGCTGTGGGGCCTTAGCTTTGGAGAAAGGCTCGGTGCAAAAAGCCTCCAAGTCAAAGAACTTGAGGAGCGACTCCGCAAAGAGCAAGAAGAGAAGACTGCCGCCCAAGAATAGTCGCAACGGTATTGTGACGAGATCGTTGCTATGCGACTCCTAAAGGCGAAATTTGAGGATGATCTTTCTAATGTTGAGGCGCTAAAGAATGAAGCTCGTGAAGAGGGCAAGAAGATAGCATCTGCAGAGATCGACTCCCGTCTTGAGGCGGCTAAGGAAGAAGGTAGGGAAGAGGTCAAAAGCATGTTCGACCCGCTTATTGCAGAATTCAATGCCCGCATTCTCAAGCACCGAGACTTAACTTTTCAGGGTGAGGGCTATCTCAAATCTTTAGCCGAGGCGTGGGAGACCTTAATAGAAATCAGGAAGGCCGAACATGGTACCGAGGAGGTTGATGAAGGAGCTTTGACAAAAGAATTTCTTAAGGAAAACGAGCTTGCGGACCTGTCAGCGGCCAAAGTCCTTTCTGCAAAGGTTCCCCCTCAACAAAAGGGAAAGAAGTTATTGCCGGTCCATCCGGGATCGAGTCTCCAGCTCGTGTGCCTACTTAGTTGGCCGGTCGGATGATACTCGATCCCTTTGAGCAGCACATCGGCTATGAACCGAAGGACCCCGGCCTTGGCGTTCACATTTTGTTTCCTATTCCAGAGGGTGAGATCCCCCTGATGGCTGAGAGCCAACCGGAACCTGGTAGATGACTCTTTCACTTTAACATTCCAAGAGTCGTCATTTTTCACCAAAAGCTATCGTATTCCAATGCTTGTTTTTCATGATTTTGTGCAGGCCGTTCTGATCCTGAGCCCAACCCGAGGAGCGATGTCGCCAAGGAGGTGAAGGAAAAGACAAGTGAGGCCACTCACGCAGGAGAGGCTCCCGGTCCAGATGCTCAGGTGATCAGAGCGCTCGATGAGGATAAATCCGAGACTTCGTCTCCCATCGATGGGAGTTATGAAGTTGAAATTAAGGTGCCTTCGAACATACATCTAAACTGAGCATGAAGGAGCAGCTTGAGAAGGAGAAGAAAGAGACGGTCGAGATCAAAGTCGAGCCTCAAGCTGTGGACCTGGACGATCCTGTGAATAAGTCGTTGAAGGTCATCCTCCCAGGCGGTTCCAAGCCAATGGAAGTTCCCCATACCTCTTCAGCTGTCACTCCCCCGTCAAAGAAAGTTATCAAAGGCAAGCACTCGGGAGAGGAGTCGTCTAAAAAAAGGTCGAAGAAGTCGAAGAAGTAGTCGTTGCTCTCGTTCGACGAGAGCTAGTTCAGATTATGTAATTATTTTTTAGTTACCTTCGTAGTTCATGTAAATAAACTTTTGACTCCGAATTTTGAAGGAGCTGTAGTAGGAACTTAATTCTGATGAATAAAATTTAGTTCTTTTGTCTTTCAAAAGACTCTTACCATTCAGTCTTCTATGTGATTGTGATTGAAATCCAAGCTGTTGTAAATAACATAAACTTCTCGATTTGTCTTCATACAAGTTGACAACTTTGTGGCATTGCACATTCTTTTATTCCATGATCTGGAGATTTAGAGTATTTTAGTCCGCACTCCGGGGACCTAGAGATTTTGAGTCGTTTATACACTGGTCCGCACTCTGAGGAGTCAGGGTACTCCAGTCCGCACTCCGAGGACTTGGAGATTTTGAATCGTTTATACTCTAGTCCGCACTCCGGGGACTCAGAGTACTCCAGTCAGCACTTCGGGGACTTGGATATTTTGAGTCGTTTGCACCCTGGTCCGCACTCCAGGGACTCAGAATACTCCAGTCCACACTCCGGGGACTTGTAGATTTTGAATCATTTATACTCTGATCCGCACTCCAGGGACTCAGAGTACTCCATTTCGCACACCGGGGACTTGGAGATTTTGAGTCGTTTACACTCTGGTCCACACTTCGGGGACTCATAGTACTCCAGTCCACACTCTGGGGACTTGGAGATTTTGACTCGTTTATACTCTGGTCCGCACTCCAGGGACTCGGAGTACTTCGGGCCACACTCCGGCGACTTAGAGATTTTGAGTCGTTTATACTCTGGTCCGCACTCTGAGGACTCAGAGTACTCCAGTCTGCACTCCGGGGATTTAGAGATTTTGAATCGTTTATACTCTAGTCCGCACTTCGGGGACTCGGAGTACGCTAGTCCGCGTTCCAGGGACTCGGAGATTTTGAATCGTTTGTACTATGGTCCGCACTCCGGGGACTCAGAGTACTCTAGTCCGCACTCTGGGGACTTAGAGATTTTGAGTGTACTCTGGTCCGCACTCTGGAGACTCAGAGTACTCCAGTCCGCACTCCGAGGACTTGGAGATTTTGAGTGCTCGAGCGCGTTCATACGTCAGACAGAATAATGTATTCTTTAGTTATTTGTCAGAGCGTTATCATACACAGAAACATCGACAATTCATAGAGAAAATGGCTTCAAGCCTTTATTAATGCAAACAAGCTAAATTGTCTTATTACATGCCATAAACTAGGAATAAAAATTTGCGGGAAATAAATGTAACTAAAGTATGAAAGAAACGAACTAAGTGTAAAAACACCGCAAATGCTCGCTATTCTATGCTCGAGGAAGTGTCGCACCATCAACGGTCGCTAGCTTGAAAGTTCCTTCTCCAAGCTTCCGTTCAATGACGTATGGACCTTTCCATGCGGGGCTTATATGTGATGGGACTGAGGAAACTCATTTCAAGAGATCACCCACACCAAAGATTCTCGGTCGGACTTTTTCCTTATAATATCGAGCGACTCGGTGCCTGTATGCGGCCGCTCTCAAATTAGCTTCTTCACGCTTTTCATCAATGAAGTCCAATGATTCTAGTAAAAGATCCTGATTTGACTTACGGTCAGAATAAGTTACCCGACGTGATGGAACTTCAAGTTCTACGGGTATGACAGCCTCCATGCCGTATACCAATGCGAATGGAGTGTGGCCAGTCGTGGACTTGTGGGTGGTTCTGTAAGCCTAAAGCACTGTTGGAAGCTCATCCATCCACTTGCTTCTAGCCTTCTCCAAACGTTTTTTCAATATGGACTTGATTATTTTGTTTACGGCTTCCACTTGTCAATTGACTTTCGGGTGAGCAACTGCAGCAAAGTTTTTCTCAATACCATATTTTGGGCAAAATTCATTGAACTCCTTGCTTTCAAACTAAGTTCCGTTGACGATGGTTCGCGGAAGGCCAAAGCGGCATATAATATTTCGTACAATGAAATTAATGACCTTCTTGGTGGTGATAGTGGCTAAAGGCTCTGCTTCTGCCACTTGGTAAAGTAATCAACCGCAACTATCGCGTATTTTACACCACCTTTGGATAGGGCTAAAGAACCGACTATATCGATCCTCCACATTGCAAATGGCCAGCGACTAACCATTTATGTGAGTTCCGTCGGTGGAGCTCTCGGGATTTTCGCATATTCTGACTTTTGTCACATCTTCTCACATAGTCTGCGACATCCTGATTTACAGTTGGCCAATAGTATCCATAATGGAGGATTTTCTTTGCTAACGTTTGCCCTCCGATATGGTTGCCACATTCATCTTCATGGACTTCCTTCAGGACCCGTTTTATCTCATCATGGGCAATGCACCGGGGTAAGGAGGTCGAGAATCCCCTCCGATACATTACCCCATCTTGCATTACATAACGAGAAGCCTTACGAATGACTTGTCGCCTTTCCCTCCTTCTTTCGGACACGACCCTGTGTAACAAGTACTGCTTGAATAGGGTCATCCATGACTCCTTCTCGATTTCTGTTTCTAACATGAAATCTACCTCCATCATGTTTCTACTCGGAACATGCAAGGTTTCAATGGGAAATAACCACATCTGCTGCGCATCGCCAGTGCTTGCAAAATTTGCCAATGAATCGGCTGCTCTGTTTTTCTCACGCGGGACATGTGAAATATCATAATATTCGAGATTCGCTAGCAGCTCCTGAACTTGGACCAAATACGGGGCAAGTCTCTGCCCCTTGCTTGGTAGTCTCCCCGTACTTGGTATACCACCAGTTGCGAGTCACAAAAGACTTCAACCGATCTTACTTCTAGTTCTTTGATGAGTCTTAAGCCGACAATCAATGCTTCATACTCGGCTTCGTTATTCGTCGCTGTGAATTCGAGCTTCAAAGCGTAGTAAACTGATCGGTTCTCAGGAGTTACAAGAACTATGCCAGCCCCCGAAGAACGATCGTTAGATGCCCCATCGGTGTACATCTTTCATCGAACGGGAGGTATGACATTGCTGATGTTTGATTCGTCTGTCACGGTGAACTCAGCAATGAAATCTGCTAGCGCTTGCCCCTATATGGCCCTTCGCGGCAGGTAGGCAATATCGAATTGACTCAACTCGATATTCCATTTTAGCATCCTTCCAAAAGTTTTCGGTCGTTGGAGTACCTGCAGTAAGGGTTGATCGATGTAAACACCGATCGAGTGTGCCTGGAAGTATGGGCGGAGCTTGCGTGATGCAATCACTAGGCAATAAGCTAGTTTCTCAATCCTGGGATAATTTCTTTCTGCCCTCATCAAACATTTACTGACATAATATACTGGCTTCTGAACTCGGTCCTCCTCGCGAACCAGAGCTATACTTATAGCATGTTGGTATACTGCCAAGTATACATACATCATTTCATGATCAATTGGTTTTGATAGCAATGGGGGGATTTCTACATGTCTAACCAGAGCTCGGAATGCTTCCTCGCAGTCGGACGTCCACTCAAAATTCCTCTTTCCCTTCTTTATCACATCAAAGAAAGGAATACACTTACCTATGGCTCTGGATATGAACCGACTCAGCGCGGTTGCCTTTCCGTTCAAGCTTTGTACTTGCTTTATAGTTCTGGGCACTTGTATGTCCCGAATAGCCTGAATATTTTTTGGGTTAGGTTCAATTCCACGTGCGTTCATAATAAAAGCCAAGAACTTCCCTGATGCAATGCCAAAAGAACACTTTAATGGGTTGACCTTCATCCTGTAATGCCTGAGTATATCAAACATCTCTGCTAAGTCTCGGATCTGGTCGTTTCACTGTCGTGACTTCACGAGCATGTCATCCACATAGACTTCCATTGTTTTATCAATCTGGTCTTTAAACATTCGATTCACCAGACGCTGATAAGTTTCTCCTGCGTTTTTCAATCCAAAAGGCAATACTACATAGCAGTATAGCCCCACATCTATGACAAAGCTGGTGTGTTCTTGGTCTGGAATGTGCATCGGGATCTGATTATATCCCGAATACGCATCCATAAATGACAATAATTCATGTCCGGCGGTAGAGGCGACGAGCTGATCGATTCTTGGTAATGGGAAACTATCCTTCGAACATGCTTTATTCAGATCGGAGTAATCAACACAAGTTCTCCACTTCCCATTCGCTTTTCTCACCAGCACAGGGTTAGATACCCATTCAGGGTAGAGGGCGTCGCGGACGAACCCATTGGTTTTGAGTTTGTCCACCTCCTCTTTGAGAGCAGCGGACCTCTCCGGGTCCATACCTTTCCTTTTCTGGTTCACAGGAACGTATTTAGGTCTATGTTCAACATATGGCTTGCGATGGCAGGTGAAATCCCGTACATATCAGAGTGTGTCCAAGCGAAAACGTCCAAATTCACCCGGAGGAAATAAGTAAGATCCTCGGCCACTGAAGGGTCGAGTTATGATCCAATCTTAAGAGCTCTTGATGGGTCATCCCGACTGACTAGAATGTCGATCATCAGCTCAGCCGCTGCTGCATTCGTTTCCCCGGATTCCCTATTATCATCTCTCGGATCATGTCTCCAAGGATCCGAGAATGTCGCCCGAGCTAGGGCTCGGGCACTACTTGTAAATCATCAGTTTTTAGGATGCGGACAGAGCTGTCCGCAACTTTCCTTTTTCTCTTCGCTGAGCTTCTCTCAACTCCGCTACATAGCACATGCGACCGGCCGCCTGATCGCCATGTACTACACCGACTCCTTTGTCTGTCGGGAATTTTAATGTCAAACACCATTGGGCCAAAGCGGCCCTAAACTCCGCCTGGGCCGGACGACCCCGAAATGCGTTGTATGGAGAGTCAACATCCATCACTATGAACCGCCAGACTCGCACTCTCCTACGCTCACCTTCCCACAATTCAACTGGTAACTCAATATACCCCATTGCGTCAGTCGCAACACCATTAAAGTCGTGGATACGGGCTTTGCATGGTTTCAAATCTTTTGTCTCCATCTTCATTTGGTCATAAGCTTTCTTGAAGATGATGTTGAAAGAACTTCCACAATCAATCAAAATTCTTTTTACGTAAGCTGGCCCGATCATTGCAGATATAACCATCGGGTCGATAGTAGGAGCCTCCATCTTGTCTGCATCTCGACTCCTAAACACTATAGCGTCTGTCATCATGAGTTGTTGTTTTGCAGGGGTTCCATCTTCCACACTCGAACAACATTCATAATTTGCATGCCTCAGGGGAGTAGCATATCGTTCCATCTCTTGCCAATTCTTGTCTGCAGGATGAGGTCCTCCTACTATAGTATTTATGATCAACCAACCTACGGTCCGAGCAGGTTCCTCTGGGTAGCATGTAGCCGGCCCGCGTCCGGGGTCTATCGTTCCTTGCCTACCCTCTGGTAGGTTCTTAACAAACTCCTGTAGCTTTTTCTGCCTGATCAACCTTTCTATGGCGTCATGGAGGTGTCTACACTCCTCAGTATTGTGCCCGTGGGTCTCATGGAAGCGACGGTACTTCCCTGTCCATTTCTGTTCTTCAGTGGACTCCTTTGGACGCGGCTTTCTATATTCAAAGGTGTTACAGGTAGATAGATAAATGTTTTCACGAGAAGTATTCAGGGGGGTGTATTCGTTGTAGGTCGGAATCCTCGACTTCCATCTCCCTGTCTCTTTTTTCTTTCCGGTATTTCCACCTCCGGATCCTTTAGACTTCCCAGGCTTGCTCTGAATGTTAACTTGAACTTTTCCTGAACTATCGCTGGATTGTTTCATGGCGATGTTACTTTTCACAGTTTCTTGAACTGGCCCTGGTGCCTTATCTCGTCTTGTCCATTGAGCTTCCTCCCTCTGTATGAAATGGTGAGCTTTGTAATAGAATCGTTCCAACGTAGTTGGAGGCTTTCCTGCCAACCAATCTCAAAACTCCGAGTCCGGATATACACCTCGCATCACCGCCATGAAGATTGTGTGATCGTTGGGGCTGCTAACTTTAGTGGCGGCAACATGGAACCTCTGTAAGTACGCTTTCAATGACTCTCCCGGAGCCTGGATCACGCTTGATAAGGACATCACATCCTTTGGACGAGTAGCATGTATCCTGAATTGTTCAACAAATTTCACCGCCAACTCGTCGAAGCTGGATATAGACCGCAGAGGAAGTCGAGTAAACCACATAGTGGCGATTTCGGACAAAGTGATTGGGAAGCACCTACACTTAGTCGCGTCGTTCGCCCTTGCAGAATCCATCATCCATTCGTACCTCGTCACGTGTTGCCTAGGGTCAGTTTTCCCTTCGTAGGCTGGGATAGTCGGCATACTAAATTTCTTGGGGTACTCTGCCTACAGAATAGTATCTGTGAAAGGAGTATGACTCCTGGACACTCCCCAATCTTCATTGGTCAAGCCTTGGTTCTCCCTCATTAACTGCCTGACCATGGCTGTTAAGTCCGGAGTTTGCATGGAGGACGGGAGATTGGGTTCCATTCCACGGGACCGTGCGGATTGATGTCCCGCCTGTTGGCGGTCGGCTAAACATGCGTCCTGAAAGCCAGCTTGATTTGGGTCTTGGTGAACCGGGTGTCCGGTTTCCTCATGTGCTTGATCCCTGGTGGATCGATCAGTGGCACCTGCCTGCGCAGCTTCAGTCTTACGGCGTCTACGCCTAGAAGGTTCATCAGCTGAGGTCGAGCTGTCAGATGAAGAATAAGGAGCAGGACTACTCCCAACATTCTGATGCTGTTGTTGGGCAAGCTAAGTCATGAGATCAGTGTTGGCTTGAATCTGCTCAGCCAGTTGCCTTCTACTTTCCTTGAGTTCGCTTATCAAGTCGTTGAACTATGTTCGGGAAACGACTTCCATTTGATTTTGGATGGAGGGCCCTGTGCCTCGAATTGCTTGTTGGTTTCTAGGTCCTACTTGTTGTACACCAACAATTTCATTAACATCTGCGTTGTGTGTGGCCGATCTAGTTCGTGGTATTCCCATGGTAGAGTTGTCGGTTGTAACTCTGAGTAGAATCAATAGATGTTTTGCGAATGAATTGGATCTCCTTCGGTGGATTTTTCAATCCAGTAGCTACAAAGTAGATCCTATCGTCCTGAGAATTCGATTCTCAGTGAAAGCACAAAATGTTAGCAACAAAATATGTCACTAACACCCTTGAGAGAGATTGTGTAGAGAGATTAATGAAGAGAGTAAACTTAAAAAGAGAACAATACGTAAATTTTAATGTAGAAAGTATGAACACCAGATTTATAGTGGTTCGGCGTAATTGCCTATGTCCTCTTTGAGGTTAATCTTTATTGCTTTTCTCAATAATCGATTACAGATACAATCCGTATACCAATTACTTGAATACAACGTCTAAGAAAAAAAAGATAAGTCTTAATTGAGTCTTGAATGCGGCAGAGTCTCCCCGGTGTTCTTGAAAAAAAGGTCCCTTTCACTGTGCCCCTGCCTCTCTATTTATAGACAAAGATGGGTTGGATTTCCCTGGTGGGCCTGGTAGCTAAATACCTCGGCCCAAAAAGAGTGAGCTTTGTGTGCCGAACGGCAAAATGCCGAACGATATCTTCATACCGAACGAAGTGATGTGCAGAGTGAAGAGTGTAGGATGATCGATAACCGAAGCCGGTCGAGATTGGATGAATGTCGAACATCTTTGGACGCCGAACGATCTCGAATGCCGAACAAGGCAAGAATACCAAACACCCCTGGATGTCGAACGATCTCGAATGTCGATCGAGATTGGATGAATGCCGAACAACTCTGGATGCCGAATGATCTCGAATGTCGAACGAGGCATGAATGCCGAACACCTCTGGATGCCGAACGATCTCGAATGTCGATCGAACCAATTGTGCCGAACGTCCCTCGAAGCCGACTAAGTATGTTGTGCCGAACACTCGGAATGCCGATCGGTATGCAAATGTCAAGTGTCCAGTTGCCTGGTCAAATCTCCAGGTAACAAAGACATACTACGAATCATGATTTTCAAGGATTAACTCATGCGTTCACATATATATAGGCAGATTAAGCTTTAAGATAAGAGTTTACTCAATAATCCTGGAAGAACAGAGAAGCCTGGGTATTCTTTTCTGGAAATTGATTTTCTTGAATTTGAATCCGCTTCTTGATATTGATTTACTCGTTGCTTGAAACTTTGTGTTCTTTTTCCAGGTTGAAACTTAAACACTAACGTTATTTGATCTTTAGCTCAGGTTGAAAGAAATAATACTTTTAAATTTCTGGTCTGCTAATTTTTTTTACCGGCCTTGATTTCTTTCTGGTTTGAAATTTTACAGGGTTTGTTTTGAGTTTTCTCCGATTCGTAAAACGAAGATAGGAAAATAAGTGAAGAGATGAGATATATACTTATATAGGCTTAATTAGGATTTATTAAAAAAAGAAAATAAAAATAAATTGGTGGCACTTGTTTATTCATCTAACATTTGTCATTAGCAAATGTTTATCATCTTACCTATGTTATTAAGATGATTTCATAAATTAACACTTGTCATTATGCAATTTTTTAATTATTTTAAAATGTTAATAAAAAGCATTTGTATTAAATTTACTATTTAATAAATACTTTCTTAATTTATATAAATAGAACTTTTCAAAGAAAATAATATAAAACCAATTAGGTTCTAAATAAAATCATATATAATATATTTTTAAATTCAAAATATTTTAGATATTTATCTTTTAAATTTCAAATTTAAATCCATATTTAAATTCAAATTCAAATTCAATTTAAAATCAATTCAAATATGTATATATACACAAACACAAATTCAATTTGAAAATAATAATTCTATTTAAAATCTATTTATATTTATATATAAACAATCATTATTTTTTGTTCTTAAAAGAAAAATTTGTAAATTTTAAGTAATTATATTAGGAGATTATCAAATAAATATTTGTCCACATATAAATATTTATTATCAGATATATTTGTTCAATCTATGAATCAGTATTTTTCAATAATTAAATTGGATAATTTTCCAATTATCTGATGCCCAAAAATCCAGGTAATCACATTCCTCCCCCTTTAAATCTTTTCGTCCTCGAAAAGGAATGAAGCCAGAATCTATTCAATAACTTAAAATCAGATAAATTATTCTTTTATCATTTTTAAAACACTTTTTAAAATCCCATAATATTATAAAATAGTTTTTATATAAATACTTTTTTATAACTCGATGTTTCAACAAGACCGTCATCGTTTTTACAGAAATTCGGTCATATGTTGATCAGGCATAGTACGGAAAATCTATAAGTACTTAGCAAACCCGTTTTCAATACCCAGTAAAAATACTCGAAAAATATTTTAGTGAAAATATAGAAAACACTTTTGAAGATAAAGGAAACACCTTTGGTGAGAATGCTCTGGAAATAATCACCCCCTTCATGGTCGTAGTTAACCCGATGGTTAGGTTGCCATCCCGGAAAAATCCATAGATAACTGTAGGCACTCGCACCCCTCGTTTACGTCTTGGAACCCGCCACAGATCGCAGTTACATAACGGGTTATGTTGCTATCATGGAAAAAGTCTATGTAACTGTAGGCATCAACGCCCTCGATTTTCGCTGCCAAATGAAACTTCACCACTCCCACATAGGTTGTAGACTACATCAGTCAAGTCCCAATGTAGCCTTAGGCTCTCACGGCCTCTCGACTTTCGCTATGTCACCATAGGTCGCAGTTTACCGATGTTATATTTGCCATCGCGGCAAAATCAAACGTAGACTGTTGGCTCTCACGGCACACACGACTTCCGTTATGGTCCACAGTAGATCGCAGTGACATCGAGTTACACTATCATCACAGCATAACCCAAATGTCTCTGTAGGCATCAGCGCCCTCGACTTTCGCCACCCACTACACATAATCGTCAGGAGCTTCAGTTTGTCTGGACTTCCTCCCCGGATTCAATTTAGAGCCTCCCCCTTAGGGCTCAAGACAGACCCACCCCGTGGATCTTCTAATGAAGTTCATTTCAATGAGAGCGCCTTTTTCTCCAGAGCCAATCTCAAAGCACTTTATACTATGCACTTATAGTATCTTTCAAATCATACCCTTTATGATTTACATAAATCTCCTTTACGAAAAATTGATTCCCAAAATCAATAATTCTCAAACTAGGCTTTTCAAATTCCCAAAATTTGATTTTTGCCGAAAATCAAAAGCCTTTCCCAAATCCATAGGTTCCAAAACCTTTTCCAAAATCATTTTCATAAAATCCTTTATATATGTAGATATATACACAACTTATCCTTTCCAACTTGAAAATAATCTTTGCATCACTTATATAGATTCGCCTTTTTTGTACTTCCAATATTTTTCAAAAAAAACCTTTCTTCTAGTTTAGATTCAACAAGGAGAGTTTATCATATATCACCAATATATATACACATACTAAATTTTTTTGCCAAATCAAATATTCAAATTTGATTTCTTTGATAAAATTATTTACCATATCACTTACCATCTATAAAGTGAATTTCAAAAGATATCTAACTTCCATCTTTATTCATATATACTTCTAAAAATATACTTTTCCTTTCAAAACCATTTCTCAATTCTTCCTAAGTTTCAATATCAATTTCATCAAGCACGTCCATCCGTACGCAATATCAAATCTGATCGCTCACTCGACCATACAATCTCAGTTTCGAACTAGTATCGTCCACCCAACTTCCTAGTACGGGCTCAGATTTGGTTTCTTGATCAAAAACCGCCATTCTTCTTGCATAGCCTAACTATGATAGAGAATATCCAGAATCAATCAAAAATCCATATCTAGGGTTCGCCATCGAAAATCGAGTGAAAAATCCTTGCTCGTATCGATATACTATCTCGAATTTTGTACTCGAATCCGGATCAAATCATTATACGAATAGAATAATATATATACATCCTACGTATTTATCTTCATTGATCATTAGTTAAATCAATTCTCTTTCTATTCACCCTTATTTTGATTCCATTCACTAATCCACAATTGCTCCAAATTTCCATTTGGGTTAACACTTAAATTCTTCCTCAATTGGTATTCAATTATAGACAGTTTGCACTCTGACCAACTTGTATTAAGAAAATAGCTTGAAATTTTTTGAAATAGATAAGTAGTTGTAAAATAGTTATTAGTTGCAAATAGTTTTAAAATAGTTAAGTAATTTTAAGATAGTTGTAAAATAGTCAAATAGTTGTAAAATAATTAGATAATTGCAAATTAGTTGTAAAATAGTAATTAGTTTGTAAAATAGTTGTAAAATTGTTGTAAAAAAGTTAAATAGTTCCAAAAGTAGTTGTAAAATAAGTATAAGATAGTTTTGGGTTTTTAAAAAGAAAAGTTGTATAGTAAATAGCAAGGAAAAATAGGTTTAAAAAAAAGTTATATTAAAACAATTTTATTTGAAAAATATAGATCAGAGCCAAACTGTTTTATTCCCAATCTCCATTTCCAATCAATTTCCACTTCCATTTAAATTGATTCAATTTCAATTCAATTTAAATTAACTTCAATTCCAATCTCACATTCAAATCAACTCCCATTTCAAATTCAAACTTATTCAACTATAATTTCACTTCAAATTATTTTAATTCAAATTTTCCATTTGAACTTTATGCTTGTCCATCTTCAATCACAATTCCAATTAATTCAAATCAAATTCAGTTTGAACTAATTCTATTTAAATATCACTTAAAACCATCTCGAATTATATAAATTCGAGTTAAATTTTTAAATGTTGATTTAATCCTTTAAATCAAACCGACCTTTATTTTTAAATTAACAACTTAAATCTTTAAACCATTTGATCCTGATTCCGAATTTCAAAATTCTATTTTAAATTTCCTTTACTTAACTTATTTCAAGATTCGAATAAGAGTTCAAAACTTATTAGATGATTTAATATTCAGAATCCGATTTATTTCCCAATTTTTAACTTCAAAACCAACCCTTAACAAATTTTCACCAAGCTCATTTCTAACATTTAAATCTTTAAGTTCAAAGCAATTTCCCATTCATAAGTTCAGTCTTATTTCAAATTTATTTCAGTATTGATGTATATTACCTCAATCCATTTCTTAGTTTCATAGATTATTAATAACAACAGGATGGTAAGTCAAAATAAGTAAACACCCAAATTATTTAAAACATCTATCCATAGCATCCAATTTCAATTTCCAAATCTCAAATCCATTTTGAAATCACACATACTCCCAATTCAAATCTACCATTTAACTTTCCAAGTTAAATCTCAATTTCATCTTGAAATTTCCAGTTCAGGTTGTTTGTTCTAAACTTATTTAACTTTCCCTAAGTTAAATTTAATTCAATTTAATCCAGTCAATTTTACCCAATTTGAATTCTCATTTCAAGTTTTAAACTTCATATTAATAATCTTCCTACTTATAAGTTCAAAAACTTATCACTTTGGTTTTCCCATCACATTCCAAGGAAAAATTTAAAACTCAACACTTAGAGTTTATTTCAAATCTTCTTTGATGTTATGTATATCCCTCATATATACTATTTCCCTTTGCACAGCAAGTTATACCTTAAATTTTAAACCACCTTTGGTTTTAATTCAAAACAAATTTTCTTTAAAATTTTCAAACAACTCTTGTTTGAAACAGGCCCTTTCATTCAAATACAATGTAAATAATACTATTTATTATTTCTTTTAACACTTTGAAACAAATTCCAAATTTTTTAGACTTAAATATAAAACTTCACAATTTAAATTATCTTCAATTGCAATTTATAAGTTATACTTACCTAAATGTTTACTTCCTTAAAACATTTCATTATTAAACACAACAACCATTTATGATAATAACCAAGATTATCATATCTGGAAACCAATCTATTTCAAACTTATCTTATTTATATAGTTCATATTATCCAATTTCACATTTGGTTGTATTTCTGTTACCACTTAATTCTTATTATTACTTTTAATTCAATTAATACAACAACCAATTACCCTAATATATAAGAAAAGCTATTGCTTAATATATCAAAATATAAACTTATATAAGAATCATTTACTTTTGAAACCATTTTAAAACCTTTATATAAGAAAATAACAAGTAGTCTCTCTTACATATATATACACTCAGCTCATTCTAGGGTACCATTGACCCTATCCTTAATGAGTAATCCACCAGAGCCAAGGTTCTTGCTTAACCTTCAGCTCTGATACCAAATATAATGACCCGAAATTTTTGACTCCGAAATTCCCAGATTGTTAGAGAAAAAAGAAGAAGGTAGAAAAAGAACAGGAAACAACAATATCTCACATTCGCAGCAGATCAAAATACAATATCAAAATAATAGCATTTAACTGTAGTTGTAACTTTACATTCAATACGTCAGAGTTACAACCATATACACATAACTGGACAGTTATATCAACTTATTCCAGACTACATACAATACAACTCTCAAATACATAGCGGTAAACTCCATACGTTCCAGCCATCCAGCTTGTCTCATGAGCTTCAGAACGTCCTAACCTAAAAAGTTGTAATACACGGTCTGACCCAAGCATTACACACCCGGGTCAGGTTGGAAACCAGCATCAGTAAACCCATCTAACATGAAATACTAAGATATAAAACTTATTTAAAACCCGGGGGTAACTCGAACCTCACAACGAGTTCTTAACTTGCCATAGTCAAATACACATCCTACAATCATATCTAAGTATCATTACTCGGATTAAATGACCAAGTTTACATTATTTATTTCGCTCCAGCCTATTTATTCCAAAGTCATATCCATAAAGAATTATTGTAGATTACAAATCGAAGTGGTTTCGGGTATGTACTGATACCCGACCCCGGTCTCTTCGAATCCAATATCGACTTAAAAACAAAGCAGCTTAAGTTTAAACAATTCCATTTATATCCAGAATTACATATTTACATTGCCATTCTTCTAGATAGACAAACCATATTATCACAGTTCAGTCCAAACATATCATATCAAATAGCATCACAAATCACTTATCAGAGATATCAAATAATCCATGGCATACGGTATCATTCAATCATTCATAAGGAAGATAAATTAGTCACGCCATTTCTAATTAATTTAAATAAATTAAATTAATTACTTCAATCACCTTTGGATCCTGCTTACTAAATCATTAATTAATTACAAACCAATTAATTAATCATCCCTTAGTTAACATCTTAATTATTCATCCTTGATTAATTATTCCTTAATTACATTATGTAATTAACCTTTAATTAATTACACAAATTATTATTATTTTTAACTATTCACATTAATTAACCTTTAATTATTCTCGTTAGTTAAGTAATTACATTAATCCTTAATTAATTACTCTAATTGATTATTCTATAATCATTTATGTTGATTAATTATCCTTTAGTTAATCATATTCATTAATTAACTATCCTTTTAATTAATTTCCCTAATTAATCCATACTTTAACTAATTACACTAGTAATTAATCCTCAACTACTTCCATTAAGTAATTATCATTTAGTTGATTAATTAATCTCTAATTACTAATTAATTAACCTTTAATTAATTAATTTATAATCCTTAGTTATTAATTAATTAATCCTTAATCAATAGTTAATTAATTCCTTTTTATTTACTTATTAATTTTATCCTTACTTAATTACATTAGTTAATTAACCTTAATTAATTATTCATTTATTAATCACGTTAATTAATTATTCTTTAGTTATTAATTAATAAATCTTTAATTATTAACTAATTAATTAATAACTAACTTTAATTACTCAAGACATTAAGTTCAATTAATGATAAAACATTTTATTTCCTTAATTATGTCTTAATTACATTATTAACTAAGTTTTTTAAAAACAACTTAAGAATTTACTTTATTAATTAAAGTTAAAATAAATTACCCAACTTTAAGTTTACCAAATAATTACTATTTAGAATAATAGTTAAGGAAATTTTTAAACTTGATTTTGGTTAACCTTAAACTTGTAAATCTCTATCATTTTACTCGAGTAAAACCCCAGCAATCCCTCACTCAAACCTGAGTCGATATAACAAAAAGTGAGCCACCCCGATCAACTCACCCTCAACTATTCTCCTCGGGTTATCTCACAAATACAACGGGACACACACGCAACTTCTACGAGAAACAACCCGAGCTAGAACCCTATCTTCCTCTTCTTCTTCCAGTTGCCTCCTCTGCATTGTTCTGTGCTTCAGGAATGTGCACATGCACACTCGGCTCCAGCCAAATTACTTCGTCGACGGTCATCTCCCAAGTTTCACTCGTCCCACTCAACACTCTCTTCCACCTGGAACCCCGATAACCCTTTTGATCAAAAAATCGAAAATCATGGCAAGAGTTAGAAATTTGCAATCCACCATAAATGCCTTAACCAGCCTCCTAGTTCCACCGATCAACTTCTAACCTTGCCTGGAGTTCCATCATCGTTTGCCCTATCTTTTCCCCCAGGACCGCACCTCCCCTCTCGCCCCATGTCACCACCATTCATCGAAAACCAAACCCACTATAAAACCCTAGTTTAACCCCACCGTGCCACCACGATGATCTAGAACATCGCCGATTATTTTTCCTCCCATCCTTGACCCACGAGCCACCTCCGACATGAACCCCGACCTCACTGAGCCTCTCGTTCGCTTGAATTTGGCGAAAACACCATTCTCGTTCAACTTGAAATTCCCACCCAAAAATCCACTTAAAAATTTAGATTTTAAATCAAAAATCATCTTTTCCTACAATGAACTAGATTATGAAATCAATTCATGGAATTTCGAACATTGATCTTTGACATATATATGTTCATTACTGTAATTTCCAAATTTTCCAGTGAAATACTAACTAGTTCCCCACTTAACTATTTTTAAAAATATTTTTTAGTTAATTCTAGCATAATTCCTTTATGCACCCTAATCAAATTTGATTCATATGAAGAGGTATTGATTTTTGATTTAGTTTTTGTGTCTGAAAACTAAAAACAGGGACATGCAGATCCACATTCACATACAAATATACATGCAATCATCTCTAAACAAGTATGCAAGACATACTACTCATCATGATTTTCAAGGACTAACTCTCGCATTCACATATTTGTTGGCAGATTAAGCTTTAAGATAAGAGTTTACTCACTAATCCTGGAAGAATAGAGAAGCCTGGGTATTCTTTTTTCGAAATTGATTTTCTTGAATTTGAATCTGCTTCTTGATATTGATTTACTTGTTGCTTGAAACTTTGTATTTTTTTTCCAGGTTGAAACTTGAACACTGACATTGTTTGATCATTAGCTCAGGTTGAAAGAAACAATGCTTTTAAATTTCTGATCTGCTAATTTTTTTTACGGGCCTTGATTTCTTTCTGGTTTGAAGTTTTACAGGGTTTGTTTTGAGTTTTCTCTGATTTGTAAAATGAAGATAGGAAAAAGAAGTGAAGAGATGAGATATATATACTTATATAGGCTTAATTAGGATTTATTAAAACAAAAGAAAATAAAAATAAATTGGTGACACTTGTTTATTCACCTAACATTTGTCATTAGCAAATGTTTATTATCTTACACATGTTATTAAGATGATTTCATAAATTAACACTTGTCATTATGCAATTTTTTAATCATTTTAAAATGTTAATGAAAAGCTTTTGTATTTAATTTACTATTTAATAAATACTTTCTTAATTTATATAAATAAAACTTTTAAAAGAAAATTATATAAAACCAATTATGTTCAAAATAAAATCACATATGATATATTTTTAAATCTAAAATATTTTAAGATATTTATCTTTTAAATTCAAAATTTAAACCCAAATTCAAATTCAAATTCAATTTAAAATAAAATTTAAAATCAACTCAAATATATATATACAAACACAAATTCAATTTGAAAATAATTACTCTATTTAAAATCTATTTATATTTATATATATAAACAATCATTATTATTTGTTCTTAAAAGAAAATTTGTAAATTTTAAGTAATTATATTAGGGGATTATCAAATAAATATTTATCCAGATATAAATATTTATTATCAGATTTAATTGTTCAATCTATAATTCAGTATTTTTCAATCGTTAAATCAGATAATTATGCAATTATCTGATGCCCAAAAATTCGGGTTATCACAAACTAGGGTTATAAGAATCCATTCAAGTCCAATTCCGTTAGTTAATCTCACAGTTCTAGCCTACAGATGAATGCTTATCGCCATTGTTGTTATGGATGAATTTGGTGTTGAATTATTCTCAATTTTACATTGATTTTCTTGCCATATGAGGCCTGATTTTCTGTTTGATGTAAACCCACTTCATATGATCATGACTTGCATTCCATCGCAGTTGTTTCTATGCTCGCACGTTAGCCAATTCAATATATTAGAGGTCAAGGCGAAAATCAGCGAAGGAACCATCACCAACGGGCAATCGGAGCACTGCCGGAGATGCTTAGGGCTCAGCCTAGGCATGCCAATTAGTGCGCTGGTCATGATGACTGGTGGACCAGTCATGACTAGGGCCGAGACCTAAGTCACTCCGTTTCAAGCTCCTTTTGTTCCCGTTTGCTCCTTTTTTCGCTGATGTGATCGCTTAAACCTATTTGCTTGATTTTGGTGTTATTTTCAATGTTATTTCTAGATTTTACTTTATGAATTCATTTTGATGTTTATTATACCATAGAATTGCTCTATGGATCCACGATACAACAAACAATTTCTGTCGCACATTTTCATAACGATTTTCAATCCAAACAGTTTTTTCAAATCATTTTAAGTATGAACATATTTTCTATAAAGGATATGGAATATTTATATGTAAAATTCTATTTATTTATAATAATAATAATGGTTTTAAAGTTGATTTGGAGCAATGGTTTAAAATTGTACTTATATATAAATATAAATATAAATAGCAAGGGCTTGACAACATACACACACATGTATATTTTAGTTCATAAAACAATATTTTCTAGAAGGATTTCAAAATAAGTTACTTTATAAAATTGCACGATATCGATCGAATGAGAAATCGATTTGAACGAATTAATAGAACGAGTGGTATGAAATGCCCGCGTTTGTTTTTCGAGGGTATATGACACTTATCGGTGATTTTATGACTCACCCTTGGAGTACTATACGTCTTGCACCTATCTTGGAGTTTATAGTTTTATACCTATCTTGATGTTTATAGGTCTCGTAGCTCTTTATGAGATTATAGGACTTGTTCCTATCTTGATGTGTATAGGCCTTGTACCTATCTTGATGTTAATAAACTTATACGTATACCTTGTAGTTACCTACGTGTAAGTGAATTTATTTTACCAATATTGGAATTTGGTGCCTTCCCCCTTTTTGTGAGAATTTTGGATTTCTATTTGTGAGATTTCTAGGTTAGTTGTTGTTTGAATTATCACCAATCATTTCGAGGATTTTTGCTTTTAATAAGCTATCTTTAGTTTTAGCATTTGATGATTTGAAGTTATTGATGCATGTTTGATATTTGTCGATATATGATTATATTTGAGATCTAATTCAACTTATCTATCATTCATTCTTGCTAACTCGTTCATTACAGTCTAGATTGACCCCTTTAATATTTTATAATACTTGGGTAAGACCGAGATATTCCAGGTGCTCCAGTTTGATAGTGCTAGAGAGGATTTTGTTTCAGTTATCTAGTTATCATTCATCTTATATTTATCTTGTTTATGTATACATATTCTTGTAGTATTGTATCTAGTATCGAGTCTATATTATTTTATGTACATATTCGTTTCAAGAGATGTAGCATAGATGTATTATATGGATCATTTTGACCACAGTCTCGTATTTGATATTATGTATTCGATTGGATCAGCTTGTATCTATTTGTATTCTGACGTGTATATTTTGTGACCTATGATTCTAGGTTATGAATTTATCATATGTTGATCTGGATTATTATTATAGCCACTGTAGTATTGTTTTAAGCCTAGATTGCATACATTGATTCCACTTGAGGAAGAAAAATTATACATCACCCAAATCAACGTATCAATGTTCTCTCAAAGAAAACTTCATGGATGTTCACTCCTAAGCTGCCTTTTTCTCTACATTGACATAAGTATTACTCAACAATACCATTTGTTAGTGTAGGCCTTAGAGTGGGGAATCATACTATAAGTCACAGGAAAACAAGCAAAAGATAAACAACAAATTTCATATACAAAGTTGGCAACAAAAGGTCTGTTTCATTCAGCTCAAAGAGCTTAGGGGCATAATGTTTACCCTGCTTAGCTTACAAAGATTTTCCATTGCTAATTAGTTGAAAAGAAGAAAAAGAGGAGGAAGAGGCATGTGGCTTGTAGCGTTCCAAGAAGGCTCGGCTTTAAATGGGCAGATGAGTATTCCTAGCACCGACAGATTGGTATTTCGCTATGACAGTAAAGGTGTGCTACTACCTTCGAAACCTTCTACATCGAATCTCATAAGCAATCTCAAAAAGTTTCTAGACAACACCAAGGAGTGGACCAGGACTTCGACTGTGACAGCAGAGGCAAAGGCGATGGTTACTACTCTATCTAACGAGGCAGTTGGGCTCCCAAGCCAAACTTGGTTGGGGAATGTCAAAGCAAGATGGTAAGGAAGCCCACCAGCATTGGCTGGATCATTAGCTCATAACTGATGAATAATCATCATCGAAATGATGGTTAGAAAGTGTAAGCCTAGGCCAAGCAACAAGGCAAGATCCATCTCAAAAAATAAAGTTCCAAAAAGCGGTCCGAACTGTAATCAACAAAAATAGATCAGAACCAAAGAAGGTTTTCTCTTCTTTTAACTCGAAACAAGTGCTACAAAACAAAGAGCACCCAAGAGCATTCACAGATAAAATAGAAGACGAAATTAACTGATTTTACCAATAAAAAACTGCGCAAAGTTTGAGTTTTTGAAGAAATTACATGGCAGAAGCTTCATGAGTTCAGAGCAAAAGAAAAAGGGGTATTTATATACCTCTCCCTTTAGTTGCACTAGTTATGCTCAAATAAGCAAAAAAGTATCTCAACCATCAAGGGATAATCAAGTGCCCTATTACACCATGTGTGTAGGGGAGGTGATACATCTCTGCCATGTCTCGAGAAGTACAATCGTCGTCAATGGCATAATGCCACATGAAAAGCGCTTTAAATGCATAACAGAGCCATCAATCGAGGAAGTCTTTGTGATTTGACAAATCTGTCCCTCCATGTAGACATAGAATTGGAGGGGAAAATGTTACTCAATTTTTTCAGAAGTAAGAAGATAGAATGATCAAGGTTTCTTAGCTTGGCCCAGTCCGGTATAGTCATCTTGATTTTAGGTCAACTCGCAAACCAGCCAAGGCTAGGGACAAGCTGGCTAGGCTTCTACACCTGATGTCAACCCAGATCTAGGCTAGCCATGCATCAGCCCCTCTACTCAATTACACATCAGGCCAGCTACCGGCTTAGGCATCCCACAGCAGCTCTAGCAGCCATCTCGCAAATTAAAGCAGGGAATAAGCATAACTCGGCTTGGTCCACTTCGGTCCATCTTGCTCGTGACCGACTCTATCTGTAACATCCCTAAAATGAAAAATAAATAAATGGAATAAATTAAATAAAACGTGATATGGTAGAAAAAGGAAATTTAATAAAATTTAAAATTTGATCATGAAAGTTATACCGTTGCATTCGTAGCAAAATTTGGATTAGTTTTCATATATATATATATAATATGCTAAAAATGGTGCTCGAATGAAGAAGTTATGAGCATTTTAAGTTTTTAGATTTAGAGTAATTTAAATAAGATTTAAATAAATAATTAATTCCCTGACTTGAAATTTGAAATTAAGTGTGATTAGATTTGGAGGTTAAGTAACGTTAAAAATTAGTAATTAATTAGGTTAAGAAATTAGTAAATAATCACGGAACAGTAAAATAAAATAAATAACTTCCCAAAATAAGGAAAGAAGTCGACCCAGCACTTCAAGGAGTGCTTGGAGGATGGGGGTCGACCGCTTGGAGCATGAAGGTCGATCACTTCTTTGTTGTGGAGTCTATTTTGATGAGTTGTACGTTTCGGATTTATCCATTTTTAATCTATTCTCATTCAACGGTTCTGGCGCGTTTCTAACCACTATGAATTAGAGCCTAGACCTTATTTTGGCAACCATAGAAAAAGTCTGTCATTGTTATCTCTCTAAATTAGATTTAGAAGCCCCTAGAGAATTCGGGTAAGAATTATAACAATACGTAAATTTTAATAGTTTTAAATAACGTAATTAACTGAAATTTTATGAAATTTTAAATTATTAAATTTGAAAATGAAAATCTGATATCTAGAATACGTCTACTTAAACATAGCAAATGGTAAATTTTCATCAGATAATATGAATGTTTATCTTATTGTGTAATTTTTTTAAATTCTAAGCAGTTAATACTTGACGATGATAAAATATTTTCCAAACCTAAATATTTTTATATAATAAATTTGTAAATCATCTTATGAGTGATATGTCACATTTCATTTCGTCAGATTTGGACCTCTTTAACTCCGTTTATCTTATTCTCAACATTTTAGCGGCATTTTCGGTAGCGAAAAATCGAGTTTTTGTAACTTGGTCGTATCGCTGATATTCGTATACCATTCTGTCCGCCTCATCGGGCCGATCTCCGTGGTATATTTATTATGTATTTTGGGACCCGGTACGCGACGGAAACGACAGAAATGGATGTTGTATCGGTACCATATCCGTGACCTTTTGTATTCTATTGCCTTTCAAAGTCCAGCTGTGCCATCCAAGCAACAATTAATTGCTCTAAATTATTTACCTAATTCTACCTTGAGTGATCGTTTCCATTACATCCGCTGCCTTATATATTTAAGCCTATTTACCTTCATCTCATTTTATTTGCCGTGGCACCTTCGCCTTTCACCCTTCCAGGAGCTTAGCCCAGCCGAAGACTTTCCCTTCTTCCTCCTTTCGCCCCAAGGCTTCAACCAAGCTCGACCTAACATCGGCTAGTTCGAGCTGCTACCCACCTCCACCTCGAAGCTCGACCACGTCCCTGCCCTACCTCGCAGCAAGCAAGTCCCCTCATCCCCAGTTCGACCACCAGAACACCACCCTCGACCTATCCGCCCTCTCTCACTTCCATTCGCCACGCCACCTCCCCTCTTTCAGCTTCACCATCCATCCACCTTTGTCTCTCGCACCATCAGCCTCGGCCCATCCCTGATCTACCTCGACCCGAGCCAGCAAGCCACCCTCTGCGACCTTGTTCCGCCTCCACCTGTCTAGCCCAGCCTCACCAAAGCCCAACACTTCTAGCCGAAGCCTTCTCTTTATTTTCATAGGTATAAATGCTGTTTGATATGTATAAAGATATACTAGTTTACTTTATAATATAAGCTGCTGCAGTTTTTCTATACATAAGTAAGTTGTTTACGTTATATAAATTATATTTGGCTTATACATTCTGTTGTTTCCAGTTTCATACTACTTTTGTATAAACTTATACTGGTATTTCATCCTATCTAGTTGTATGAATTTTGTATTAGATGCGTAGGTAAGCTATATATATATATATATATTAGTCTAGAAGGAATAGTATATATATGTTATGCTGTTTATATAATTATAGTAATATATATAGGATTACAGTATAGTATATGTATTTATTTAATAAAATACGCTCTGCTAACCTATATATATATAGTTTGTCGTACGCATGCACTTGTTTAAGTACTTTCAAGTATAAATATATATATGTCAAGTTTTCATATTTTTCGCATATTTATATTTGGTTGTAATTCAGCCGACATATGATATATATATATATAGAAGTTTACTTAGGTTGTACACGTATGTTTGTTATTTTGTATGCAAATATGATTCGCATAACTTTACCGTATGAGCTTATATATACATATAAAGATATATTAGTTAGCTGATGAATTTATATATAAGCTTATTTATGTATTAAGTATCGACAAAGAGAAGTGATATATATTTTTATTTTTGTAAACGTTTGATATTTCCAAATATACCATAAAGGTTATTTGGTTTAAAATGTATGTAAGTTTGCATATATGTTTATATATATTAGTTTTTATATAAGCATCATTTCAAATTATATTATGTATATTTGATTTATTTTATATGTATGTGTGTGTTTTTAATTTGAAACAATGATTCTGAAATACATATATATATATATATATATATATATATATATATTTATTTAAATTTAAAATGTCTTTGAATTTAGAATATGATTCTTTTGTATTTCTAGATATATATAGTTTTATATAAGTTCACTTGTACCATTTATCTTCCTCGATCCAGTTTTGATTTGATTTCGTCAATTCCTATTCATCACCCTTTGTTCGTCGAATCGTGTCCATCTAGCGTTGCTTTGAAATTCATAGCCCATTTCTTTGTTAAATCTATCTAGCATCCAAAGGTGAGCAATTGCTCATGATTAAGGTTCTTATATTTATTAAATTTGATTTCATTTGAAACGACAATTGAAATATGCTGTTAAATTGAACTGTTAATTAGTTAATGGTTATATATGTTATGTCATTATCTGTATCCTATCCACCTGTGAGATATGATACCATATCCTGTTGTTTGTATTTTATTTAATTTATCACTAATGATATATGTCTGTCACTGATATGTCATATTATTATCATATCTGTTCTCACTCTACAAGTTCCCTGTTAGTTTAGAATTCCCTATGGATTGAAGTGATACATGTCTGAATGATCTTACAGAATATGATAAAATCGTTATGGGTTGAAATGATAAACCCAAGCGATTTTCAGTGAATTGAACTTCGGAATTGCGGATTGAAATGATATATACCCATAGATATTTAAATTGTGGATTGAAATGACAAATATCTGTATCACTTGACCATATGATAGAAAATTATATACAGACACCGTTAGTCTATATATATTTTGAAATTGACCTCCAAGATTTTGGAAGGAAACATATGTTTTAATAAATATTGATTTTAAGATATTATATATAAATGTTATTTTATAAAGGTTTAAATTTTAGATTTTTAAAATTATATGTTTTGGAAATTTTAAATTTATAAGTTAGTTTTGGAAATATAATTTTTAAGATTTTACTTATAATTTTGTTATTTAAAAAATATATAAATAGATTTATTATAAAATAAATTTAATAATAAGATTTAACTTAATAAAATTTAATCCAATTAGTATAAAATATGTTTAAGTATTTTAATTAAATTTATATTAATAATTTAAAAATAGATTTTGAACTTTAATAATAAAGTTGGGAAGATAAATTAATATTGACTTGGAATTTAAATCGGTTAATAATTGAACTTAAATAAGAATTAATTTGAACTTATTGATTTTGAGATTTTGAAAATTATGATTTGTAACTTGATGTGATAAAAGTGATTAAATGAATATTCTCAAATTTTAAATAAAATCGAGATTGAATATTTAATATTGATTTAAATGTATAAATTGGGATTTTATTGAATTGTTATTAAAATGATTAAGTGAATACTTTCCAATTTGAATTTAAAGTTAAATATTGAAATATAAGTGGAATTTATATTGTAAATGCTCGAATATTTAAACTTGAATCTTTGATCTTTAAATTGAAATGGTTAAACTGGAATTTGATTCAAATTGAATCTGTGGAGTCTAAGATGATTTGAATCGATTTGCGAAATTTGAGAAAACTATTTTTATTATATAATTTACTTTAATATTTATACTATTTTAATATATAAATTATTTTAATGTACAAACTATTTCAATTTATAACTATTTATTTTATATACTTTTTTCAATATCTTAACTGTATAAGTCGGCAGTGTTATGATTTTAAAAGGGTTATGATTTCAAAGTGTTATGATTTTAGAAGTGCTATGGTTTCGAAAGTGTTATAATTTTTGGAAGTGTTAAGATTCTAGCAATGAATATTATTTAAAGTGTATACCAAATTGATATGGTTTGAAATGATATAATATTTTGATATGAATTATGAACTGTTTGAAATGAAATGACGACAGTGTTATAATAATGTTTGCTTGTTAAAGAGACCGGGATCGGATATTGTCATATTTTCTACCAATATCGAAAACCACTTTAACAACTGTGTACGTGGTGGAGATTCCAGAATGAAGTAGGATGGTTTGGTGGCGATTCTATATGGTATTTACATAGCCCTGACTCCGTGAGTCATCTTGATGCGGCTAAAACAGGAGCCATGCCGGACCAAGTGAGGTCATTCCTTCGATCAGGCACATTTTTTCGATACCATTCTATTGCATTTGTGATTTGATTGGGTGCACCCTTTGATTTAGGAGTGTGTCTCGAGGTGGGAAGTAGTAGCTGCGATGCGTTACCACCAGTCCGAATCCACAAACGGTATATCTACCCTGGCATTGCCTCGAGTGCCTTGTCGCATGCCCTATCGCGCCTTCTACGAGTTTGGTTTGTACCATACCTATGGAGCGCCCTCTGATAGCCCTTGTAACGACCCAAAATTTCTATAAATTAAAATTCGTATATTTAATTGATTTTAAATATTAATAAGTGAAATTAAACAGTCAAATAAATTTTATTTCGAATAATTAGATTTAATTGGATAATTTAATCGATAGTTTAATATTGGAAAATACAGAAATAATTGGAAATAGGGTTAAATATGATTGAAAATGATTTGTAAAATTTTATTATATCATATTGGAGTTAGAATGATATTATAGAACTTTTAAAATTGAATTAAAAGTTGATTTGTGAAAATTGAATATTTTAATATTTAATTGACGAGTTAAAATAGCTATTTTTCAAACAGTCTCGGATTTCGACGAAAGTAGTTTCATCGGATCTGTAATGTTAAATTATTGTATGGTTTCAAATTTCATGTTAATCGGATTTACCGTTTGTCCGGAGCAAGCCAAAACGCATGGAAAATTAGTTTAATCGGTTTAATTTAAATTTGATCGTTTATTTCCGTAACTCGCACATACGATGGAATTAGCCTTCGAAACACATTCCATTGTGTTCGGAACGTGGGATAAACTCTAGAAACACCAGCCGGCACGCTTCGTTTGGAGTTCGGAAAATTTCGGGTGAATAGTGTTTCGTAAAATTTTCTATATAAGGCCACAACATTAACAAATTTGCAAAAACCCTAAACCTAATAACTCCAGCCGCCACTTGCATTACCAATGGCCGAAAATCACCAGTGTTCTTCCCTAATTATCTCTCAATCCATCAACTAATACGAAAAATGTTCAACTGCAAAGTCGAAGAGGGTGGCGACATCTTGAAGATAAACGGTGATGATCAAATTTGGTGAGGCGAATCAACGGAAATCGGCTCGAGATGGCCGGTCGTTCGTCCTCGTTTTGTGCGCAGCAGGGACGACCGAGTTTGTTGTGGTTGTGGCCGTGGGTAGAGGCGGGATGGAGCTTTGAAACGGTGGTGTTCGATCGAGTTCTCGACGTCGTTGGTGGGTGCAATGATTTAGGGTTTGAGGCGGCTACCGTGGTTATTGCGTGCGTGATTACCAGGGAATGAACGAAGGAAGAAAGCATCAAGGGGCCGAGATCTTCTGGTGGAAAATGGAAGGCTATGATTTGTTAGGTTAAAAATTTAAAATAAAAGTTGTAATTTAATTTATATTAAAATCGTTCAAACTTTAAAACCCTGTAACTTCTTCTTACGAGGTCGAAAACGCACGAAACAAATTGCGTTGGATTCGTTTTGTCGAGCACTACGTGATGGAACTGGATTGGAGTCGATTGGAGATAGTGAAAATTTTGAGTAAAATTAAACGCACGTTTAATTTTATTCGAATTAAAACGCTAAAACTGAATTGAAAGCAAGGTGAGAATTTCTCACTCAATCGAATAGTTTCGATTTAAATTTTAAATAGTTAGGTTTAAAATTGTTGATTGTATGCCTGGATGATAAATTATTATTTGCTATTGATTGAAATAGACATTATACGACGTATATTAAGCGGATGTTATTTATTAAAAACATATACCGCGATAATTCCATCTTGTTTGGAATTGGTATTATATATGTACTTGGAGTTGATTTCCCGCATTATATAGCGGATGAGACCCTATTACGTCGCATAATAGCGGATAATATTTTATGAATCCCATATACCGCGGTATTCCGTATTGGAACGAAATTGGTATTGTGCTAATGTCTGTGGATGCAGGGAAACAGGTTGGAGGGATCCAACTGGATTCCTCAACTGCATTGATTTATTTACAGATATTGTGATATTAGTTGATTATCATATACTGATATATGATGTCTTTGTTGTCGTGATTGACTATTTGGTGTGTTGCATCATTGGGCCAATTTTGGAATTTTAAAAAGATTTTAAAGTGATGAATTTCAAATTTTAAAAGAATTTTAAAGAGATTTTTGAAAGTATATGTTTTATTAAAATTTTGAATTGATTCATTTTAAATAAATTAACGTTATAAATTTAATGTTATAAAAATTATGATTTTTGTGAAATATAACCGAAATGTTATTTTTGGAATAAATAGCCAATTAATTTATAAAATGGTTTAAATTGGGATTTTTGAATTATTATAAATGATTTATATAAAAGATTTATAATATTGATATTTAGAAATTAAAAATATAGGAATTATAAAACGAGTTTTATTAAGTGTTAAAATGAAGCATAAATGGATTTCATAAGTAAATGAAATTTATAGATTTATAATTTGGGAAGTTATAGAATGAATAGATTTTGTAAAATAAAAGATTTATAAGTAATTAACTTATAAATTAGATTTTAGGAACAAAATTGATTTATAAATTGAACTGGTAAATAAAAGAGATTTGTAAACCGAAGTTTTTATAAATACAAATGGAATTTATAAACATTATTTTATAAATCCGAAATCAATTGAATTTGATGAATTAAACATAGAAGTTTATTAAAGGAGAGATATTCGTGATTTTGGACAGCGAATTATCCTTTAAGTTAAATGTTGTAATGATAAGAGTTTGGTTGGGAATTATATTCACGATTTTGAATAGTGAATAATATATTAATGGATATGTTTTGGTAAGTGGTATTTTAAATAGAATTAAAATGATTTAAAGATGTTTTAAAATGTATTAAGTGTCGAAACCATAGATTTCAACATTCATTGTTGAAATAGACGTTTTCGAGAAATAGAAGGAAATGGTGGACTATAACACTATTGTTATAGTAAATGATTTCCGAAAGGAAAAGTTTTGTATAGTATTGGATTTATATATCTATCTTAATTTCGAATCTCTATACTAGTGATTTTGGGTTGTCGTAACGATGTTTTACGCGACATTCATTTTGGCCCAAATAAATGTGTTTAAGTGAATGTTTTCCTTAAAGAATGAAATATATACTTAATTTCGATTTAAGTATATTGAATATTTTCCAAGTGTTGAAAATAAATGGATTTGTGAATTACTTATTATTAAAGAAGTATGGAAATGTTTTCCAATATAAAGTGAATGTTTTGAGATTTTATCTTTTAAAGATAAATTGAAAATGAATATTAGAAATCGATTTGGAAATCGTATATTCATAGATATTTTGGAATTGTAAATTCACTATGGAATTTATAAAAGAAAGGGAAATTTGTTTAAAAATAAACGCTGATTTATGGATGAAGTATGGAAATAAATTTACGGATTTGTAACGTAAATATAAAGTAAATCAGTAAGGATTTATTTAATTGGTTTAAATGAACCATTTTGAAATGAAAGTATTTCCACGTAAGGAAAATGATTGAAATTTGTTTTCAAAAGTGGTAAACGTGAAAAGTGATTTGAAATTTGTTTTCAAATGGTTGAAGTGTGGAAAATATATATCTTGTAAAGATATTTTTGGAAAACAAATAATTTGGAAAATTATTTGGAACTTGGTGATGTTGTGCATACCTATTGATAATCAAATAACCGACTATCAATATTTACCTTTGAGTGGGTATTTGTTGTGATTTGCTTGAATTTGAATGCCACACTTATTTTTAAAATAAGCGCTCACTATTCGGGTTAGCTGGGAAAGGACCTTGGGGTCGTATAACCCATTTCGAATATGTGATACGTCGTTATGGATTGCATTTGATGACCGGTGTTGAAGACCGGATATTTTTGAAAACGGAAGGATTACCGTTGAATGACTCTGCATCGGCTGATCTCCGATATAGAGGTTTTATCACCCTTAGTGACGGGAAGTCCTGACATGATTAGTAAATATCCGGATTGCAAGGGCTTCTTTGGAAGTGCCTTCGGTTCTGTTCGAGCCCGGAACAGACTTTTATGGATTGTATGTCTGACATTACAAATTGAGATATAAAGCTGATTTCTTTCACATATATTCTGTTGGTGGCGGAGAATTTATTCTCTTAGCTCAACACCCTACTCTGAGACGTACGAGCTCAATGGTTATGTAGTTGAAGGTTATTAGTGATATACTCCCAATTTGGTAGTGTGATATGCTAAGTGTTGTTGAGCATTTGTTGGATCAAAGCACAGCTTTTGTATAAAGTGTGGCTTTGTGGACGAGACTTCGTCGGACCTCACACCCCAGAAATGGTCAAAACAGGAAGGATGCAACAAGGTTATTAGGGTGTAGCGCCCCTTTAGTGTATGTCATTCCTTCTGGATAGAGGTGGTATCATGGTATGGAGCCCAGATACTTAACCTATGTTGTTGCTGCAAATTTATTACTTTGTGGTTGTTGGAATCGAGGATCCTCGGATATAGATCGGTTACGATCGGGGAATGACATATTCATGTCAGTAGTTACCCAGTTTGAAGAGTAACCCGGCCTTGTGTTGGCAGAGATCCGGTTAGGTTCTCGGGTCGTCTTTCCAGAGGCGTACCCATGTGGCAATGGGAAGTTCCTTGGTCTGACCATTTGTTGGAAATCCAAAGAAACAATACGAACCTTGTACGGTTTTAGTTGTAGAACCTGCCATTTAATATGGTAGCTATAGTAGGCATAGTATAATGGTACCTATGCTGGCTAGGATTTACATTCTACTTTCGAAATGTTTTCTACACTATGCACTAATAATAATATCAAAAATGATTTGATTTTACGTAATAAGCATCTTTGACTATCATAAGGAGAAATCTCCCTCAAGTCTGCGTTTGCATTGTGTGTGTGCCGGGAGGCCTTATGGTAGTTTCATTTTTAAAAGCATTTCGAATTGACTTTAAAAATATTCCTCTGTTTTGTTTTTGAAAGATAAACTGTTTAAGTTCTCACACCAGTCTCATGACTGACCTGGAGTTTATTGTTTTCCTTCCTAAACTCTGGGTGCCCACCAATTTCCACACGGGCAGTCTAGAGTTAGGTTATCAGGATATTCTGGAATTCAGGAGTTGCTGGAGGCAAGCTGGAGGGCATGGCGTATTACTAGTATATAGTGTTTCTTTTCCGCTGTTTGTTGTTGTAAACTCTGATGATGTAATGTAATGTAATGTGATGTAATGTAATAACTGATATAGTTCTTTGTTTAAAGATTATTCATTTATCTATTATATGTTGTTCAACTGCAATTGTGAGATTCTGATATTGTTCTGTTGTTTCTTTCTGTTCTGTTCTATTTTTTCCCTCTCTTCTTCTACCTTTTTATTCTTCTTTAACCATAACATTTCGGTTTTCCAGCATTCGATTGCTCGGCAGTTGATACAGTGGACGTATTGATGTCGGTTTTCGAGCGTCCAAAAGTCGCAACGTTACAGCCCTCATGTTTACGGAGGAATTACGGTACTGCGTAGACTATGAAAATATATATATAAATATGTTAAAGGGGATATTGGTAATGCATTAACGCTATTTTGATACTTTTACTTAACTTTAGATATATTATAATAGCATATATTACTACATAGTATATAGTTCCATGGATCCTTAGAGGATGGAAATCCCAAACATCCTTTAAGTTACTTGTACTTCAATTGATATTTCACTTGAGTTGAATTTATTGATATAAGAATGTTAATCCTGACTCGATTGTTTTGTGTTTTGCTTTACGCTCGGGTTAGACAGAGTATCACAGCATTTGAGATTCACCTTTGGAGTTGGGGTTTCGCTTGGAGATCCATCTATCTATTCAGCTTGCAGTTATTCAGTTGACTCTTGTGATATATTCTGATCTTATATTTGACTATTACATTGAGATTCTATGTATTCGAGACTTCTGTTGTATCTTGTTTTAACTCTATTACATATATACATAGTAACTGCATGAACTACTATTCTTTTGTTTCCACTGCTTATTGTTATATTACTCTGTATCTGCGATTCTATGATTATTTTATTTATGTATATGCTGAGTTTTTTCAAATATAAATTAACAGTCTAATATTTTGAGCAATTCAATTTTGACATGTGTGGATGCGAATGGTTCAAAATATCGAGATATTAGAAGAATCCAATCTATTTCTATTTATTTCTTCTTCCTCCAACCTATTCTTATTCTATTCTCCTTCAACTATTCTGAATCTAAAAAATATATATACCTCTTTCCTATTGTGTATGTCTATATCAAAAGAGAGGGATTCTAGAAAGAGATTGTGAGGCATGGAAATCCATGGCAGGCAAAGCTAAGTCTATTCAATGAGTGGAAACCTTAGTATTTCTTTTCAGTAATTGTTTAATGTATTTCATTTTGGATTTGAATATGCCTTAGGAATTTTAGGCTTTTGAAAATATGACAGATAAAATCCCCCAATATTCATTTTTATTTTGATATGTCAATTCTATGCTAAGATTCCTCATTATTTACATTAATTGATGGAATCTGTTTCGTTTATGCAATTCTTGATAATTTCATGGTCCATTCCACTTCTCCTTCTTCTTTGAGTCAAATTGTGATCCTTTAATAAAATAAGGGGTTTAGATTACGAATTCTATTCGTAATTTACACCACTTATTCTTACCTACTTCTTTGTAAAAGAGGAGTGAATAGAATATACGATATGCAATTCTTATTATTCAAGATATTCCATTGAATTGGTGTAATAAATTAAATTTCTATTTTATTTACAAGTCTGTTATTGCATTTTTTGTTATGAACATTTATTCCCTATTTTGTACATTCGAACCCCGTGAAATCTTAAGAATTTGAAGAAAAATGACATGCAATGACAATTGGTTATAGAATTGACATTTAACGCTAGTTCAGAGCGTAAAATCTGTGTGTTTAGAACTTATTAGGCATGAATATTTATCTATCTCTATTTGTGTAATTAACATATAATTATAACGTATATGACGTTGTTAATTAGGCATTTATTTATATTTATTTCCTCTTTTAGGAAGGTAATTGATTGTGAGGCCAAAATAAGAGGAAACTCTTATATAGCCCACTTCTTATTTGAATGCATAATATAGAAGATTCTTTATAAGGCCTTATTTATGAAACAATAAGAAGAGAGAGTGTGTTTGTGTGTATGTGTGCGTGTGCATGTGCATGCGCTATAGAGTAATTGATTTATGGCTAAGTCATAGGGATGCAAGGTCAATAGAGTTACATGACGGAAATCTGTCCTTCACTTTGAGGC
This sequence comes from Allium cepa, assembly GCA_030765085.1. Lineage (NCBI taxonomy): Eukaryota > Viridiplantae > Streptophyta > Magnoliopsida > Asparagales > Amaryllidaceae > Allium > Allium cepa. The sequence goes on along the minus strand of CM060932.1, from coordinate 757,091,821 downwards.
TACAGGCAGTTGTGTACACTTTTATTGATGTGAGATATTCTAATGATAAATATTTGTAATGACGCGAGGTTGGCCCCAAATTTTATAGGGGAAACCTGTCCAGCTAATCTGGCTACCAGTTCCTACGAATAGCGGACTAATGTGAGACGTCATTATGAGTATGGACCATAAGATGTAGAGCCTGCTTTGGGGTTTTGAGGTATTAAGTGGTTAGACCCGCCTCATTTTCCTAGATGAAGTATTAAATGGTCAAGGAGACACGTTAGGTGGTATGGGTCTGCTTTTGGAAATAGGTCTTAAATGATGGAGTTTGCCTTAGTTAAGATCTTAAATGACCAGCGTCTACCTATTTTCCACTTGAAAGTATTAAGTGGCCTATGAGATTCCATATGATGTCAGCTAGATAGTATCATTGAGAAGCACGCTTCTGAAAATAGGTCTTAAATGGTGGTGCAGCTTAATTAAGATCTTAAATGACCAAAGTTTGCCTAGTTTCCACTGGAAGTATTAAGTGGCTTGGGTACCATCTCTCACATTGTTAGCTATTTATGACATATGATTGGGATATGGAATCTTAGAAACCTGCTTCTGGAATGGAAGGTATTAAGTGGTTGGACCCGCTTCCTTTCCTTAAAAGAAGCATTGATGATTATAATAATTTTATGTTCGTAAACATATTATTATTTAGAAATATACTACCTAAGTAATAAAAAAGGTAAGACTTAAGGTTTTAATTCACCAGACAGTTGTTGTTCTGACTCTCTCCTCATTATAACATATGTTAAGGATAGAATGATGGCGGTGATGATGCTTATGGAAAAGCTTGGCTTGTGGTAGTATTTGTTACTCTTACTTTCTTTTATGCATACCCATGTATTTAGACAATTGTTGTAACAGATATTATGTTACGGTTTTTATGGAATTTTGTATTATGAGATTTTTTGGATTTGAAATAAATGGGTACACATTGCTATTATATTTCGGTCCATGCGTTGTGACTTCTGAAAGTTTAGTTATGGCTCTATACTATTATTTTCTTAGTTCTACCAACATCTTACCTTAGAATGGATCTAAGTTTTGATGGGCTTTTTCTGGCTCGAAATTTAGGCCTATTCCGAGGTGGGTTATTACATTTGGTATAAGAGCCTAGGTTACTCGATCAATGGAAAAAGTATATTGTACGTTTGAGTGGTACGCTTGTTATTTTTTAAAAGATTTTTAAAAGGATTTTCTAAAACTCACACTAAATATTTTTACTTAATTTTGAATTTACGCTTAACTCTATAAATTTCTACTATAAATGTAGCGGCTACCATATTCCGAAAGGGTGGACGAAGCAACTATGAGTTGAAAAGTAAATAAAGTTAAATTTATACTTTTTTGTAGGACCTAAACTATCTTATCATTGTAGGCCCTATAAGTATTAAGATAAGAGGAACATGAATCGTAGATGGAAAGATTGATCAGAAATAAATGACCTTAAAGAAACGTCTGTTAGGCTGACAATTAAATGGACAAATTAACATTTATGAAGGTAACAAATGAAGGTGTTATGAATCAATAAAATATGGAAGTTAGGAAAGGAGCAAACTTCCGTAAGAAGGAATATATTTACCATCACAAGGAGGAAATTAGATTATTAAAGGGAAGAGTACAAAGGTTCAAAAGAAAGAACAAATTTTGATCTTACCTTTTGTGACATAATTTGATAAAAATATTTCTTGAAAACCCCTTGAAACTTTTGAAAGTACATATCAAAAGATTTTGAAATGAAAATCTTATAAATTAATTTTTTTTGATAATTTTAGATGACTTTTAAATTATATCATCGTTTGTTTTGTAAAAAGTTTGAAAATAGGTTGCAAATTTAAAAAGGGTGGCGAAACATTTTTGATAGGTGATTTTAATTTAAAAATTTAGTGACTTGAGAAGTTGAAAAAAGCTTCCATTTATTGACTTCTCAATTTAAAATTTAATTAGATTAGAAAAGCTTTCAATTTTCTTCTTTTTTTTCCTTCTATTTTTCTATTTTATATTTCCCATGCAGTACATTTGAAAGTTCTTTCCTCTATAACTTCTTAGAGGCTGTATAAGTTGAATTTTTTTGGAAATATAAATATAGTTTTTGACAACTTTGGAAATATACCACCACTAGTTTGGAAGAATTTGAAACGGTAATGCCACTTTTAAAAGCAGTAAATTTCTTTAGAAACAAAACGGTGGATGATTTTAATAGTAAATTAATGCCTTAAAAAGTTTTCATTTGTCGGCCATTTTAATTTGATTAAAAAGATTTCAATTTATGGTTCTTTGATTCTTCTATCTTTTTCATGCGATTTTCCTTGTTTATAAACCTAAAAGTTCTTTCTTTAAAACTCTTTTTAGGTGTTTATAGATAGAAATAACACCTATTTTAAGATAGATAAATATAAATTTGAAAGAAAGGAATGTCCCATAGTATAGGAAGGAGAAGGTGAAGAAGAGAATAATGGTTGGAATTTAGGTAATAATACAATTGTGAAGTTTGGTACATGAGATATTGAAAGAATAATAGACTAAGATAGAAGTTATCTTTGTCTACTCTATCTATTTTTTTATCGTATAAAATTATAAAAGGAATCTTTGACCATTGATTGGATTTAAATGATGATTCATAAGTAAGTCAGATATATTATATAAGAAGAAGAATTTATATAAAGATGAAAATTTTATATGTTTTTCCTGATTTGAATACAAAATTTATTCGAATAATAATAATATTGGATTTGATAAAGAAAAGTGTTGCAAAAGATTTTAAGAGTTTTGTGCAAAGTTACGAGATATATTTCAATAAATAATAGCATATTTTGACTAATGAGGTAATAAATATTATTGTATGCTTTAGAAAGAAATAAATGTTATTTTGAAATGATGATTGTGTAAAATTTACTATTTTGTAAACGCTAATTCTTGGAGCTAGAAAACTCTTTGAAACAAGAAGGGTCTAACAAATTATTTTGAAAAGATAATAAAGTTTTGAATCTTTTGTGTTAAAAATCCTATATTAAAAAGGAGTTAATCCTTATTTTAGTACGCTCTTAAAAAGGAAAGTTTTCATAACTTCCTTTTTGGAAAAACCAAGAAAATTTTGGATGCCATAGAAAATCTAACTTTTAAGAAAAAGATTTGATAAGGAAAGTTTTAAAATGGGAGATTATTTTACCCTTATTTGGGAAAAAATGGGATTTTAAATCTTTGATAAAGGTTTTACTAAAGTTAAATTTTTAAAGATGGAGAGATTGAATTTGATACTTCATGTTTTAAGTATTGCAATAAATGAAGTAATAAATGCTTATTTTTAAATAAGTTTCTTGGTATGAAGATATTTTATCTTGTGTGCGGAAGTTATAATTTTAGAAAATTTTACCGAGTAGATATGGATCATGACCTAGGTAGGGTAGAGTAAGTTTTTTTAGATATGAATAAAATAGAAATAGAATGTACAACCTGATCTGGAAATTTGAAGTCAGTCCCAAACCTCTATATGAAGAAGTTGGTAAAGTGTAAAGATATCACATATCTGTAGTTGGGTTGTGAATTAGGTTTCACATAGGATATGAATTTCTATATTTTAATTTTTGAGCAATTTCTATTTAATTTACATAAATTATCCAACTCCTAAAAATTTGTATAAAAGTGCATTGTTTGAAGAAACAAGGACTAGGAAGAAAAACCTTTATTCGCAGTTAATTTATGATAAATTATGATAGTAATCTTTTTGGAAGGATGTCTTCGATAAATTAAAATATGAAATTGAGTATTCTAGTTGTAGAATTAGTAGTTAGATATGGATATCGTACAACTACACTAAATGACTAGAATACATATAGATAGCATAGATTACGACTATACGCTATTAGTTAGTAATTGATGGATTAGGATTAATGAATGTTAATTACAAATTTAACGGGCAATAAATTTGTAACTAATGAGAGGAAAAGTAATCTAATATGGACTGATTAAAGAAACTTGATATTGCATTTTAGGAGCAATGAAATTTGAGTAATGAATGGATTTTGGAAACCTGAAAATGGTTAAAAGATTGAAGAAGGGTCAATTGGAAATGGTCTGAAATTGATAGTAATGATCAACTGCTATGGATATTAATTGAAGCAATAAATGGACCACATTTATTAAAGACCGAAAAAGGAAAATTAAGAAAATGGGTAGCAATGGAATGAAATATTAAAGATAGCCCATCCTAATTTAGAAAGGAGTGGTAGGACCTCAACACCATATATACTAACTGATAAATGGCAACTTCCAATAAAAATTTCTTTTAGAGTTCTTGATTATAGTTGCTAGTTGCCTTCTTTAGTTATTGGAAGATGATGTGGTATAAGATATATCTACATTTTATTCATGTGGACATTATGAAAGGGATTTAAACCACTTGGTACATGTGGGAAGCAAAGTAAATAAGGAAACTTTATGGGGACACTTAACTAGCGATAAACCATAGGTAAAACTGGAAATTAACGAGGAAATTAGGCTAGCAGCCTAGAGTGATTAAATGTTTCAATCTCAAAACCTTAGGTTTGGGAAGTATAAGGGATTTAGCTCATGAAACGCCACAATGCAAGGAAAAGATAAAATATCTAGCAATGAGAATGGAATTATCTATTGATCATGATTAATAAGAAGGCGACGGAAATTTTCCGTTACAATCAGTGGAACCGTGGCACTCCAATACAGCTTTATCGAGTTGCGCTTTGGATCATTAGTGAATCAGGCCATTAGTTTACTAGCAAATTTGAAAGGGTTTACTGGTAGCTTTAGAAACTAGCTTTAGGAACTTCATTAAATCGGAGCATCGCTTATCGACTGAAGACCGATGGACAAACTAAAGGAATGGATGGGAACTTGGACGATTTGTAAGAACTTACATCTTGGACTTTGGAGGACCTTACGAGTAGCACTTACCCTTAGTAGAATCTGCATAGGATTGTAGTCATCAATGGACGATTAGTATGGCATCCTTGAAGCATTTTTATTATGAAGGCCATGCAACTCGCCAAATTGTGGGTGGGAAATCACCAACAAATTCTACTCGAATCAGATTTGTATTACGAGACTTTGGAAAGTCGGAATTGACTAGGTAGCGTATAATTTAGGTAGTTGGAAAGTAAGCACCAAATTTATTTGGTCTTTTTCCCAATATGGGAAAACTAAGAAATTTTTTATGCTGGCTGGAGTCCATAACAATTTTACATTTGAGAAAATACCTTCATAGCAAGGCAATTGTTGTAGAACCTAATAAACCATGGGATTTTAAGATGGGGCCAATAGTGTCCAGTGCCATTGTATGCATCTTAGAGCACAAAACTCGAAGGCTTTGCAATAACGAACTAGATTGGTTCGAGTACAGTGGTGAGAAAATCTAATGTGAGGCATGAGGACTCTACATCCTAAACCTTTCTTTGGAAAATTTACTCTCCAAAATTAGGATTTTTGCTGCATCATGGTTTCTATATTGGAGAGTAGGAGATGGTTGCTACATTTTTTCCAACCACTTTGCACTCATGTAGATATTTATATGCATATTTAAGATATTTGCATATATATTTTCATGTTGTGATTACACATACATGCTCTGCAGCACATAATTACATTGCACTATTAGTTAAGTAGATGGTTGTGTAGATAACTTGGTTGTATAACATGGATGTTAATGCGCGTTATATTGTTTGCCCCTTGAAAGATTTTGGGACGAAATCTTTTGTAAAGGGGGAACAATATGAAACCTCATAAAATGAACAATCAATAAATGAAGTAGATTAAATTAAATGTTATATAGAAAATGGAAAGTTCATAAAATTTGGTATTTGACCATGAAAGTTATACCGTCGCATTCGTGGCAAAATTTTGGTTAATTTTCATATATAATATGCTGAAAACGGAGCTTTAACGAAGAAGATATGAGCATTTAAAGTTTTCAAATTTAGAGTAATTTAAATAGGATTCAAATAAATAATCAATTCCCTAATTTGAAATTTGAAATTAAGTGTGATTGGACTTGGGGGTTAAGTAAAGTTAAAAATTAGCAATTAATTTTGAAAGTTAATTAGCGCATGAAATCAATAAATAATCAAGCAACGGTAAAAAAATTACTTTCCCAAAATATGGAAAGAAGTCGACTCAACACTTCAAGGGGTCGACCTAGAGGTCGATCGCAAGCGTCGACTGCTTGGAGGATGGGTGCCGACTACATCCTTATTGTGGAGCCTATTTTGATGATTTATACATTCCAGATTTATTCATTTTTAATCTATTCTCATTCAACGATTCTGGTGCGTTTCTAACCACTGTAAATTAAACCCCAGACCTTTCACTTTTAACTACAAATATTTTAGGAACCATAGTGAAACTCTGCCATTTTTGTCTCTCCAAATTATATTCAGAAACACCATAGATGAATTAGGTAAGAATCCAATCTATTTCTATTTATTTCTTCTTCCTCCAACCTATTCTTATTCTGTTCTCCTCCAACTATTCCGCATCTAATAAATATATACCACTTCTCTATTGTGTGCGTGTATACCAAAAGAGAGAGATTCTGGAAGAGATTGTGACGCGTGAAAATCCAAGGAAGGCGAAGCTAACGCTATTCTACGAGAGGAAACCTTAGTGTTTCTTTACAACAATCGATTAATGTATTTCTTTTTGGATTTGAATATGCCTCAGTGATTTTGGCATTTCGAAAATATAATAGATAAAATCCTCCAAATTTCTTTTTTATTTCGATATGTTAATTCTATCATGAGATTCCCAATTATTTACATTAAATTGATGTAATTTGTTTCGTTTATGAAATTCTTGGTAATTTCATACTCTATTCCACTTCTCCTTCTTCTTCGGGTCAAATTATGATCCTTTAATGAAATAAGGGGTTTAGATTATGAATTCTATTCATATTTTACACCACTATTCTTGTCTACTTCTTTGTAAAAGATGAGTTGAATAAAATATGGGGTTTAGATTGCAATTCTTATTATTTAAGATATTCTATTGAATTGGTGTAAGAAATTGACTTTCTATTTTATTTACAAATCTGTTCAATTATGGTTGTGAACATTTATTCCTTATTTTGGACATTAGAATCCTATGAAATCGTGGAAATTTGAAGAAAAATGACTTGTAATAATAATTGGTAAGAGGATTGACATTTAACGCTAGTTTAGAGCATAAAATTTATGGTTTAGAACTTATTAGGCACGAATATTTATTTTTCTCTATTTACATAATTAACATATAATTATTGCATATATGGTATAGTTAATTAGGCATTTATTTATATATAATTCCCTCATTATGAAGGTAATTGATTGTGAGGCAAAAATAAGAGAAAACTCTTATATAGCCTAATTATTATTTTAAGGCGTAATAAGGAAGATTCTTTATAATGCCTTATTTATGAAACGATGAGATGAGTGTGTGTGTGTGTGTGTGTATGGAGAGTAACTGATTTGTGGCTAAGTCATAGGGATGTGAGGTCAATAGAATAACATGACGGAAGCCTACCCTTCACATTTGGCTACCAGTAGTTGTGTACACTTTTATTGATGTGAGTATTTTTATGGTAAATATTTGTAATGACATGAGGTTGGTCCCATATTCTATAGGAGAAATCTGCCCAGTTAATCTGGCTAACAGTTCATATGAATAGCGGACTAATATGAGACGTCATTATGAGTATGGCCATAAGACGTAGGGCCCCCTTTGGGGTTTTGAGGTATTAAGTGGTTAGATCAACCTCTTTCCCTATATGAAATTTAAATGGCCAAGGGGACACGTTAGATGGTATCTCTACATGGGTCCGCTTCTAAAAATAGGTCTTAAATAATGGGTTCTGCCTTAATTAAGGTCCTAAATGACAGAGCTTGCCTATTTTCCACTTGGAAATATTAAGTAGCCTATGAGATTCCATATGATGTCAGCTAGATAGTACCTTTGGGGAGCATGCTTCTGAAAATAGATCTTAAATGATGGAGCCTACCTTAATTATCGTCTTAAATGACTAAAGTCTGCATATTTTCCACTGGAAAATATTAAGTGGCTTGGGAACCGTCTCTCGCATTATTAGCTATTTATGATGTATGATTGGTATATGGAATTTTAGAAACTTGCTTCTAGAATGGAAGGTATTAAGTGGTTGGATCCACCTACTTTCCTTATCAATAAGCATTAGATGATTATAATGATTTTATGTTCGTAAACATATTCTTATTTTGAAATACACTACATAAGTACTGGAAAGGTAAAGCTCGAGGTTTTTATTCACCAGACACTTGTTGTTTTGACTTCCTCCTCATTACAACATATGTTAAGGACGGAGTAATGGTGGCGACGATGCTTAGGGATGGAGAAGCTTGGATGTGGAAATATTTGTTATTATGACTTGTTTTTATGTGTACCCATGTATTTAGATAATTTTTGTAACAGATATTATGTTACGGTTTTTATAGAATTTTGTATTATGACATTTTTATGGTTTTGAAATAAATATATACATTTGGTATTATATTTTGTTCCATCCTCTATGAGTTTTGAAAGTTTAGTTATGGCTCTATACTATTATTTTCTTAGTTCTACCAACAACTTACCTTAGAATGGATTTAAGTTTCGATGGGCCTTTTCTTGATTGAAATTTAGGCTTTTTCTGGGGCGGGTTGTTGCACTTTCATGCTGACCCGCTTTCAACACGACGCAGTCCACCCGCTCAACCACCTCTCCCAACTATTTGCCGACCAACATAGCTTAAGGCCGACTTTAGCATGGCCTACCATTGATTCGGTTTTAGTACAGCCACCTGCGGCTTGCAGATCATCTTGTCATCGCTCGCCCAACTCGGCACACACTCAGCTCTCAGCAATTCCTTATTCCCTTCATGGTCCTAGCGGCCAACAGACCAACTCAGCTTGTCTTGCCACCTAGGCATGCAGGAGTCAAGCGACAAAAGGTACAACCAGGTGTATCAGCTCCTTCCAAGAAGCATGTTCCATTTCTCATAACATACTGCCATAGTACAAATGCATTAAATGTGAATTAAGGTAGGACATGCACCTGATACAGTTCTCTTATTGACATTCATCTCAACCATACATTCCTTTCATTCAGTCAGTTGCCTCCCATCAAGTCCGGTCAGACAGATCAACGACCAGGTGCACTTCCTGTCTGTTTTGCGGCACAATCTCAACTGTCCAATCATCAATTCCGATTATTATTAAGAACCATATTCATTGCAACATTAAAGGGGTTTGGGGTGGTTGGGGGATGGTTGGTTGGTAGAGAACTCATAGTCGTGCCAAGATTGATTGGAATATGCAGGAATTTTGGCCCTTGCACTCAACCTAAAGCTCTTTACTTGGCAAGCTCTTAAGATTAGCAACCCCATTAGTCTTAAGTGATTCCCAATTCTTATTATTTTCTTATAATTCCATATAATTTTAAGAGAGTCATATAATAAGAGAACTTCACAATGGACATAGGCAGCTTTGCCGAATCACTTTATATCCTGTATCATTTACCTTTAATTGCCCATTTTTCATAATTTTTCATCCTTAAGCTTGGTAATTAGCGAGTGATCTTTGCTCTTCACGATGCATTATTCTCATTCCGAGGTTGACGAAAATACAGTCAACAATGTTGATGCTAGTTAGTAAAACAGGAGAGATATCCAACTAAAAGTTCGGCTTTCTTTGGTAAATGAGAACATTGAGGCGTGCCAATATTGAAACTGAGTATGGAAGTATGAAGGAATGAAGTGGATAAACACAAAGAGAGCGATGAGGTGAGGGGTTGTCAAGCGCAAGAGTCGAATGCGACCAACAAACCCTTAGATCGATTACCACTTTCAATTTCATTTTATTAAATTAAATTCTAATTCCATTCCTCAATGGTTATTAATTATTATATATACTAGTTATTCAATCTGTGTTGTTAATCATCGAATATAAATTATTAATTATCACCGATTAATCATTCATTATTACGTTATTATATTAAATTTGAATATTGAGGAGTACTTATTAAATTTATTGCAATAATTGTCAATTGCTTGATTATTATATTAAACATTTAATTTTATAAAAGTAAAGTATATTAATCACTAAATTTAAATAATTAGTTAATAGATTTTAATAATTAAATTATTATTAACAATTCAATTTAGGGTAGTTCTATTAGCATCCTATTTTTCTTTTTTTCACCCTAGTAGTTTACTTAAAATAGTATATAACATCCTACATTTTCCCTTTCCCACTCCATTTTATACCCCAATCACCGTTGTCATGAAATAATGATTTTGATGAAATATTGCACTATTTCACATTGATTTTGTATAAAGTTGGTATTTGTTGAATAACTAGTTTTTTTAGTGACATCGTAAGGGTTTAGTAATGTCAAATTCAATCTTCTTTGATTTTATTAATACCAAATTTGAATTGGATATAATTATAGATGAAAACCTTACAATTTTCAATGTTGGATTTCTAATATCGATATTGTTAGATTGAAGAAATGTGCAATGTTATTTTTAAGTTGAAATAGCAATGGTGTCAATATGACACAAATAGATAATTAATACTAAAATCGTAAATTATAGTATGTTTATTTCTTCTTCTTTTTCTTTCTTCTTATGGACATTTTGGTCATCAAATCTTTATTTTTTTCACCGGGGTGGAAAGTGAAAAAACTGATGTGTTAATAGAACCACCCTTTAATTTAACATCAATAGTGAAAGATAGGATCCGTCATTTATTTTTAAGTTTCGTATGTGAAAAACCTTCATCGAAAACATGTTTTAAATTGCATTCCTAGTTTTATTGGTATATTATTATTTTTTTGTTCTAAAAATTTAATTTGAACTTAATCATATGTTTCTAAGAGCGGAACCATTTCATACATCCATTCGAAAATGTTCGATGGATTTTTAATGTTCAAACATTATTTGTTGGTTGTCTAACTCGTTTGAACATGTGCAGTTAAAACGCTTAGCGATTCGATAGCGGAGGAAGTGTAAAAAATCATAGCGAGAACAAAGCAGGTATATAGCAAAAAATAACGGAGGTATAAAAAGCTTCATCAGATATAAAACCAAATATTTAAAGTTAATTTATCCTCATTCTCAGTAAGGAAAAAAGGTATTAATTGATCTTATAAAACATATTTGAAGAATATGATTATTTATGCGGTCCAAATTTGCTAAGTGCAATAGATTTCTAACTTTTATTAAGCATTTATGTTTTGAACTTAGGTGTTTATTCTAACTTTATTGATTTGGTTCAAGAGGGAACTAGTCAAATTAACCTTTTTATATTAATGTTGCTAAAGGTGATGCTAAAAAACGTTGATTTAGTGAGTGTAGCGGAAATAACGAAGTTTAAAGTGGATTTATTGTTCAATAGCATTATATTGAAAAAACGTAGTGGTTGTGATACGTGCTATAATAGGAATTTTGTGGTTTTAGAAGATATTTAACTACACAAGTACGAACAATGTCAGGATATAAAACTTGTCCAGTTGGTATCCGTTCAAATCTCTAATAGCCACCAGATCTGGTCTGATCCGTTTACACCTCTAAATTTTGGAAATATTCAAAACATGAAAATTTTATTGTACAGTCGACGGTTGAATGATTTGATTCATGATTACTATCCACTGAAGTTGTGTTTTAATGTTCAGACTGAATTCTAAAGTTTACAAAATTGTGTTTGTAGTACAAAATCTTACAGTATTTAACTTAGAAATCAAAACACGAGAACCACTAAATTGCAAACAAAACCATCGAATTCGATCAACCACTACCAGAGATCCAGATCTGAAATGAATCGTATAACCAATTAGTCAAAATATTTTAACTTTATTTATATATTCGCATATTACTTTTTAGAATACAATATATAACATAAATAAAGACAAATAAACAGCACATGTACACATAGAAAGCACTTTTGTAGCAAGGTGCACGACATAATATATTGTATTTTGTCACGTTAGTATTTTATTTTAACAACTGAGGCATTATACCACAAATCTACAATATCTGCCGGGAAAGGGATCCATGTGTTATTAATATAGACCAATAAACAAAGAAGGATAAAGCAAAAATGAAGTCCACTAGATCATTGACACAAATAAATAATGCAATGCAAAACGCATGGAAATAATTAACGGGTGACCAGTATACCTGCCCGGAACCAAACTAACCTTAAAATATTTCGTCGCTACATATGTCACTAGGCTTGCCTCTTCTGCCTATAAATACATTTATCATTTCGGCGGTGACTGCACCCATTCCCGTTCACCGCATTTACAAGTTATTATAATGAATGCTCGCGAAAAGCGACGGCAACATTTTCTGATAGCCACGCACCCGGTTCAAAGCCACATAAATCCAGGGCTTCAACTCGCCAGGCGCCTTCTTTCTATCAGCGATGTTCTCGTCACCTTCTCCACTTCCGAATCCGCTCACCGCCGCATGTTTCCAGACGATGACAAGTCGCATAAAGTTACAGAGAACGGTAGGCACTAAATATCAGTTTTCATTTATTTTTCCTCTCATACGCTGTTTCTTTCGTAATTCCTATTTTTTGTGAAGCAGGCAAGCTCACGTTCATGCCCTTCCCTGACGGCGACTGGTCCCCTGTTGACGCCAGTGACGTCAGCAACTACCAACCAGCCGTTGGATTCTCCAACCTAATCTCCCATCTTGCTTCGGAGGACCGCCACGTCACCTGCGTTATTCCCGTCCTCCTTTTGACGTGGGCCGCTGATGTGGCGCGTCTGCATGGGATCCCCTGCACCCAATACTGGATACAACCGGCCACTACGTTTGCCACGTTTTACCATTACTTTCACGGGTTTGAAAATCTTATCGCTAGCAACATGAAAGATTTTGATTTTGACGTTAGGTTACCCAAAATGCCTTTGATGCAAATTCGGGATTTGCACTCTTTTTTAACCCGAGACGTCTCAGATGGACCATACGCCGAATTTCTAACGCAGTTCAAGGAAAATTTTAATAAACTTGATAGCTATGTTGAATGCAACAAATCAAAACCAAAGATTTTGATCAACTCATTTGAGGAACTCGAGCACAAATCTTTTGTTAGCGTTGATAATGTTGATTTGATCTCTATAGGGCCACTCTTATCGTATTCGTATAATGACATGGATAGAAACTCAAAGTTTGACTTATTTACGGACAATCGAAAAAGCTACATGGATTGGTTGGATAAAAAGGTCGAAAAATCGGTTGTTTATGTGTCATTCGGAAGCATATCTACGTTGAGCAAGGAGCAATTAGAAGAGGTGCACGAAGGGTTGAAAGCAAGCAAATTGTCGTACTTATGGGTGGTTAGGAAAGATAGCAGGTACAATTATTGTAATTATAATAATAATTATTATTGCATAAAATTACAATCTAATAAAATGCGCTTAAAAATTAACATACACAAAATGGTTACATAAGCTAAATTAATACTATCAAAATGTTTAGAGCTAATGGGATAATGGTATGACTTTATTTGACGGTATCTATTTTGAATATTTTAACAGATACGAAGGGTTCGAACTAGAAGGCGATGAAAATGGAATGGTGGTAGAGTGGTGCTCGCAAGTTAAGGTTTTAAGTCATCCTTCTATAGGATGTTTTGTGACACATTGTGGATGGAATTCGACGTATGAAAGCATGGTGTGTGGTGTACCGATGGTGGGGGTTCCACAGTGGGCAGATCAACCAACAAATGCGATGCTTTTGGCTAAATCATGGAAGTGCGGAGTAAGAGCGGATGTGGGTGAAGATGGGTTGGTGCGAAGGGAGGAATTAGTAAGGTGTTTGGGATTTGTTACGATGGAAGGAGAACATAGAGACGAGATCTGGAGAAACGTAGAGTATTGGAAAGAGAGAACACGACAGGCGATCGGTGAAGCTGGATCGTCCTATCGAAATTTGAAAAGGTTTGTGGACGAGTTCGATGATGAACTGTAGAATGTTCTTTTTAGTTAAATATTAACAACATTTATATTATCACTTTTGCGATTGCTTTTGTAACTTAATATAAAGTCATTTACAGACTCCAATGTTTGCTAGTTGTTTTTATGGTTCGAAAAGAATGTCAATAGCATTGATGCTTGAGCTTTTCTATATGCTTATTTATCTATACATAATTGCAATAATACCATTCCTAACAACCCATCTATTCACTTCCTTATTTTTTATATAAAGAAAATTGCTACTTTATTACTATAAATTCATGTACTTTAATAATATGTTGAATAAAAATCTTGCATCCTGTAGCCTAAATAGGTGCCTTATAAGGAAAAAGAGTAAATATTATATTCATATATTGACATACAAGTTATGAAAGTCTCTACTACATTCCAAAATAAGTAATGTTTAACTCGAAAAATTCACCCATACTAACAATTAGCGAAGAACATATGCAATAGGAACAAAACAAAAGGGAATACAATAACATATGGCATCACATAAGGTGCAGGAAAAGGATAAGCTAATCGCTTCACAGGACGCCATATCATATAATAATTACAAGCATTTAGATACATTGAATCTTCACTTTAATGTTTCCTCGATATAATCCCAATTTGTTTTCTTCAAGCTCATGAAATCAAAATAGTGGCGATCATCTACTTCAGCTATGCCAATGATAGAGTTAGGGGAATGCCGATGAGCAATTATATGATTTGTTACATATATCTAACTCGATAGCTGATTTTGTTCGAAATAAATGGTGTTTTCTTTCTTTTATATACTTGATATAATGTGTTATATTAATTAAGCAATTTAATTAAAAGTATAGAATATAAAATTCATAAATGGTACGTTTCGTGATAGTAGCTACAAAGTGTTATAACCATGAGTACTTTATCACAATAAAAATAAAAATATCATTTTAAACATCCCTAGTCAAGATGTATCGAGATTGAATATCGATACATTCTTCGAGACTTAAAGTACGTAAAGCTTTCCAAACGTTGGATGGTGTATTACTCATGGTTGTTGGAGGCACCAAGGAGTTACGTAATGATAGTTATTGGATAACTATGGAATGACTCACTCGAAAGTTTTTTGTTGGTTAATATAACTGTTATCCCACCTTTTGACCAAGCAGTATACGAACAAACTCGATGAGTCAAACTTCAAAGTTATCAAGTCAAGACGCCCAGAGACACGACCACGAAGCCCATCCACTCACGTGCAACCAAGATCACAAGGCAAATACAAGTCCACCGTAGAAATTCCAAAAAATCTAAAGCCACAAGTGTTGGGTCGGTACCGATCCCTAAATACTCCACCATAATCACCCATCTTCTATTTACATGATGCCAAAAGCCTGTTTCTAGTGTTGTCTTGTTGATCCAATGTGATTCCCTATTGATCTCTACGAACTCTTGAATCAGCAAGTTCATTATTTTATAAAATCGTCGTTTGGGCTCCGAAACAAGCTATTATTGATGCAAATGACTATAGTATCACGTAGCTAACAATAAGACAATCCAACATGAAGAGTTGAAGGCAGCTAATTTGGCGATCTTATGGGTCGGTACCGACCCTTACCCTTGGAGTTGTACCAACCCATATAAGTTAATGAGTTGGCGACCAATTTCCTTTAAGAACTGGTCTATAGCAAGGAAAATAGTCTGGAGATCTTTTGTGTGAGATTTTAGGCTCTCTACCTCTATTCAAATAGAAGGATAAGGCTGATTTTCAGGATCTTTTGTCTCCTGCTCCCTTTACTTTGATTTCTTGTAATCTCTGTCGGAGTTGTACTGACCTCTAACGGAGTCGTACCAATCCGTACGAACTCCCGCCTGTAAACAACAATATAATAAAGGAAAACTTGAAGTGGACGTAGGCTAGAGTACGTCGAACCTCTATAAATCTCTCTGTGCACTTTCTTACTCATTTTTCATATATTTTCTTACTCATTTTTTATTCTCTACTTATTTTCCTTGGATAGCCATGAAGATGGATTTTAAGGTGGCTTTGGAACGGGATCCTCCTGGAGATCTCGTAGAATTTTACTATAAGGCTGATAGATATTTGCATTAGGAAAATGCTGAGAATGATTAGGAAGAAATCAATTCTGTGGATGGTAAAGGACCGTCCGAAGAAGGATCCAGCAAAGACAAAGGAAAGCGAAAGACGGATGATAGCTTGGACGAGACAGAGGAGGGAATCTAAATTCTCTTCTTACACAAATTTAAATGAAACACCAGAGGGAATTTATCTGGATACTAGGGGAAAATTCCCTATAGAAAGTTGGTGAGAAGAGAACCCACGGAACGTGAAAGGGTATCTGGAAAATACTGCCTATTACATAAGCTGGATGGGCACAAGCACCTACAGAATCTAATCGAGGAGTGGGCCAGAGATAACCGATTATAGCAATATGTGTGAAGTCAAGCTGCAGTGGTGGAACGAGAATAGCCATCAACCACGACGAATTGAAATGGCCTTGGATCAAGATCAAGTATAGTCATCTCTCCGTCGAGATGGCAGGGAATTAGGTTTGGTTCTTGCACTCTATTTCCCCTTTCTGATAAAACATGCAATGATACAGTCTATCCACTTACTCGTGCATGGAATCCCAAACGGTCCCTAGGCACACTCTGAGCTGGATGCTAGGCTATAATGCCCAGAGAGGCGGGTATCATAATGTTTGATTTTATGTTTCTTAGTATTTGAATTCAATTCCATTAGATAAATCCTTGATTATTGAAACCCACTCGAACGTGATAACAGATATAAATAGCTTTAAGTCTCGTCCAGAAAGACTGGACCGGAGTGCAAGAAGCAAGTGCCCTCACCGGAGCACGGGCGGATGGGCTTGCTTTTCGTTAAGTCCCCTCACTAGAAAGCGAGTGGATTGGGCTTAGCTAGGGTCCAAAGAGACCATGGATTTGAATCTCTTTAAGTCCCATTTGGAAAGACGGGACCGCTGTGGAAGAAGTAAGTCACCTTACCGGAGCATAAATGCATGGGCATGCTTGTCGTTTTGTCCCCTCATCGGAGAGCGAGCGGATTATGCTCAGCAAGGGTCTGGTGGGACTACGGATTTGATTATCGGCTTCAAACGACCGCATATTTTATTATCGGTCCTGAATGAACACAGATTTGATTATCACCCCGAATGAACGTGGATGCGATTATCGGTGCCGAACGACCACAGATTTGATTATCGACCCCCAATGGCCATAGTTTGATTATCGATCCAAACGACCATAGATTTTACTATCTGCCCCCGAATGGCTGCAAATTTGATTATCAGCCTCGAACAGCCATGTATTTGATTATCGACCCTGAACGGTGACAGATTTGATTACCAGTCTCGAATGGCCATTACTTCAATTAACGATCCGGAGGGATCGTGGATTTAACATCTGCCTTGATTTGTCACGAATTTGACTACCTATCCAGCACACATTAAACTGAATATAAACCGATTAGGAAAGAATGAACCTAAGCACGAAAATAGATTTTATTTTGATAGAAGGATTTGAATGCCTTGTAATTAGAATAGACTTAACAAATCCTAGATGAATACGGGACGACTTTGATATGTGATGTAATAACTCCGAGTGAAATTGGGATGATGATGATGATGTATAGATAACACTTAGGCAAAGTCTAGAGTTTTAAGCTACAACAAGTTTGAAATGACCTTTGATTCACATGAAAATCCGAAGAAACTGAACAATTCATTGAGAATGAAGTAGTTGGAGAGCTCACATACTAAAGATTAATATATGGGAGTTGTTCTTGAGCAAAGCACAGCTTTCATTTGCAAGGCGTGATTTAGGGGGCAAGTGTTATCCTGCCTTTTGATTAGGTAGTATACGAACAAACTTAATGAGTTAAACTTCAAAGTTATTAAGGAAAGATGCCCAGAGAGACTACTGTGAAGTCCATCCGCTCGTGTGCAACCAAGATCACAAGGAAAATACAAATCCACCATAGAAATTCCAAAAAAACCTAAAGCCACAAGTGTTTGGGTCAGCATCGACCCCCGTCTTATGGGTCGGTACCGACCCCTAGATACTCCACCATAATCACCCTTCTTCTGCCTAGCTGTCCTACTTGATGCCAAAAGCCTATTTCTAGTGTTGTCTTGTTGATCCAATGCAATTCCCTATCTATTTCCATGAATTCTTGAATCAGCAACTTCATTCTTTTATAACTTCATCATTTGGACTCCGAAACAAGCTATTATAGATGCAAAAAATTATGGAACTATGAAGCTAATTATAAGACGATCTAACATGAAGAGTCGAAGGCAACCAATTTGACAATCTTATGGGTCGGTACCGACCTTGCCCTTGGAGTTGTACCGACCCATACAAGTTGACGAGTTGGTGACCTATTTTTTTGGAGAACTGGTCTACAGCGAGGAAAACAGTCTGAAGATTTTTTATGCGAGCTTTTAGACTCCCTACCTCTATAAATAGAGGGGTAGGGCTCATTTTTTAGGATCGTTTGGCTCTTGCTCCATTCTCTTTAATTTCTTGTAATCTCTGTCGGAGTTATAACTACCCCTAATGGAGTCGTACTGACCTGTAAGAACTCCTGCCTGTAAACAAAAATATAATAAAGGAAAACTTGAAGTGCGCACAGGCGAGAATACGATGGACCATTATAAATCTCTGTATGCACTTTCTTACTCGTTTTTCATTTATTTTCTTCACTTTTTAATCTCTACATATTTTCCTTGGGTGTGTATGCTATTTTTGGTTCAAACAATAACTAAGGCCAAACAGAAAAAATCAACGTGACAAAATTATACAGTTCTCTGTGTTGAATATGCGATTATAAGATTTTTGTTTGATGATAATAAACATATATATATTCGTATAAATGTATTTGTTAACGTACTATTTTATTTTTCATAGACTAAATAAATATTTGCTGAATAAAAATAAATAACACAGAATTTGAATTCAAACAGAATTTTTATTCAAACAAATATTTATTACAATTTTGAATAGTACAAATTCGAGCTCTCGCTATACATACACAATTTTGATTACAATATAAATTCAATTACATCATAAATTTTCATTTACAAATGTCCTCACTACATGTCGCTCATTCACTCATAATTTATCTTCAACTTCATTCTAGATTGAATCCAGCATCTGAGCAATCTGCAAAAATAAATTTTGACATTGTAAAATTGAAAAGGAAATATTTTTGTAGTATAAAATAAAATGTGAATGTTGAAAATAATATTTGCCTCAGTTATTTGGGTTGTTCGTCATCATTTAATTTTGAATCCATCATACACGAACAACTTATGACATATACACTGTATCAGTGTATATGCCACAAGGCCGTGCACATCGAAATAAGGCCGTGCACATCGAAGTATACACTTGATTGATTTACAGGGACAACTAAGCACAGGTCAAACCCAAATTATCGGATTCAACTCAAGTGCAATAAAATAATGTCACAACTTTCAGCACAAGGTCAAATTCGAGCTACAAGCTGGATTCAACTCAGTTTCAAGTGACAACAAAACCAAAATGGACAGCAGCTACCTGCATACAGTGACTCAGCAAGCACCAAAAATATGGCAACACATCAAAGACACAGTGAATCAAATCATGGTTCAAACCAGGGAAATGCATCAAAGACCCAATTGACATGCAAACATCTCAAGATCACAATGTGCACCGAACAACTCACACATATGCAACTTGACAGAGCAATTTCAAGTGAAGCCAAATGAAAATCAAGGCATCAAGTATACACAAATTAATGCAAACCAGTACAGTGTGCATATTGAAACCAAGTGCATGTAGACAACAGGTACATGAAGAAGTTTTGGGTTAAATTACAAACTGCAGCAGCTCGAATAAACAATGCAAACAAGTCACAAGGGACAAGCTAATAATACATGTACAAGACTGCAACAGTATGGCTATATGCATGTTACAGAAGGAACAAGCACATGAAACAGTATATGTGCAAGCTGAAAACATAAATAACAAAGAACCAGAGATTACAAATCAACTGCACGAAGGACTGATACAACTGACATTCAACTACAAGCCCAAGTGAAAACATACAAAAATGACCAGGCAGGAAGCATATATACAACAAAGATGAACTATTGCATCAGTACAGTCTCAATGCTACAAGCCCAAGTACACAACCAAGTAAATAAACACAGCAGTATGTTGAAGCAACTCGATGTACAAGCTAATGCAGACTAAAGAGAATGAATATACAGTGAACTAAGTCAAGGATCAAACCAGCAATGTCATAGAACAGATGGTACAGTTCGAACGTGATCACCAGTTTTTAAGAAATCAAAAATGGTCGAAGATGTGGATTTGCATACACAAAATCTGACCGGAGTCAGAGGAAACGAAGATTAAAATCAAATGTAATAGTTTGAAACCAAA
The DNA here is from genome assembly GCA_030765085.1 of Allium cepa. NCBI lineage: Eukaryota > Viridiplantae > Streptophyta > Magnoliopsida > Asparagales > Amaryllidaceae > Allium > Allium cepa. The sequence continues at coordinate 757,071,349 of CM060932.1, read as the reverse complement.
ACGGTAGTGACCAAGTAATTTGACCAAGTCACGAATCAACACCGTGAGTATCAAGCAACAAAATTATATGAATCGAAGAAGTCAGAGAAATCATTAGCATCAAAGCGAAATCGAAAGGCCGAGCAAAGTAATTGACAAATTCAATCAAATTTATACGAATGAAAATAAAGGAGATCGAACGCATATATAACCCAGAATCATCATCGGCTATTTGGTATCGATTTCAAGCAAGCAAATCAGAAGAAGCAAAGGGATAAATCACATACCACTCAGACAAATCGATCGGAAATTGGGGGAACCGTGTGCTAAGCAGAGAGATCATCGATTGACGAAGCAACAACGCTAAACCATTCATTCAATTGAGATATTGAAGTCGACAGCCCCAGTTTTCACAAGCCCTAATTTAGTTGCAAAGAGGAACGAACGAAGATTAACAAAGCCTCCATTCTCACAGAAAAAAAGAACGGACTAGAATAAATGAAGAAATAAAAGGAGCCGACCTTGTTAAAGAATAAAAAGGGATTTAGTTTTAATTAGGGCTTTATTTTTAAATTTGTTTTCTAAATTTAAACTCTTTTTTAAATCATTGTATTTACTAGTCATGTGACTAGGGGACAAACTACGTGGCGTAGTTTGAGAATTCGCAACTCAGTGGCTGAGTTGTGGTAGGGTTTTGAGCGTAGAGTTAGGTTAGTCCATAGCGGGTGTCGCGAGTTTACGTGTGTAAGCGTGGGACTACTTAATTTCTGTAGAAACCTTGGGGGCAACACGTAGGCAGGGTTTTGCCGAAGCTGGGTAAATTCTGTGTCGTTCTATTTCTGCATTTTATTATTCTGCTATTTCTCTGTGCTGCTATTATTCTGTGATCTGTGTTGAAATTATTTTATAAGCTTCCGCAATTAATTTCTATAATTAATACCATCACCCTATTCTCTCCCCCTCTAGGGTGAAATTGATCCTACAAGTGGTATCAGAGCTAGGAACAAAAGCCGTTTTTGTTTTAAAAATTTGATTTTACAAAAACCAATTTTTTTTAAAAAAAAAGTTGAATTTTTTAAAATGGCTTATTTTAATACTACTTTTGCTGAGGGTCAATCCATAGTTAGACACCCAATGTTCAATGGTGAATATGCTTACTGGAAAAATAGGATGGAAATTTTTCTGAAAACCATTGACGCTTGGAATATTGTTGAGACAGGTTATAGAGCACCGACTATAACTGTAGATAATCAGGAAATAGATAAACCAAAGGAACAATGGACAGAACTAGAAAATAAATTACAAAATACTATGCTAAAGCTATGAATTTTATTATCTGTTCATTGGATCAATTTGAATTTAATCGTGCCTCACATTGTCTAACTGTGCAGGAAATATGGCACACACTAGAAGTGACTCACGAAGGAACATCTCAAGTCAAAGAATCTCGCCTTGCCATGCTAAGCAGCGAATACGAGAACTTCACAATGGCGAAGGAAGAAAATGTCAAAGAGATGCATGGACGACTTTCCAATATCGTATACAAATTAAAAGCTCTTGGAAAATCATATACAGAGTTGGAGATAGTCCGAAAAATCCTTAGAGTCCTTCCACGAAGTTTTGAATCCAAAGTGACTGCCATTCAAGAATCAAAAGATTTAAAACAAATGAAAGTCGAAGAACTCATCGGAAATCTCACCACTTATGAGCTAGAAATGAAATTCAAGGAAGAGCGTGAAGGAGGAGATACTCGAAAAAAATCAATAGCTCTCAAAGGAACAACCGAAAGTGATGACGATGACGATGATGACGGAGCAGCAGAATTGGAGCTGATAATAAAGAAAGTCAAAAGGTGGAATTACAAATACGGAAATCCAGATCTAAATCGAAAATCGAAAAGCAAAATAAATAAAATATTGGACAATCCAGAAGAACGAAAAATCATCTGTCATAAGTGCCATCAACCCGGACACATCAAGCCCAATTGTCCTTAAACTCAACGCGACTTTGAAAAGAAATCAAAAAGGAAAAGTTTTACAGCGACGTGGAATACAAGTGATGAAGATAATCAAAGTTCTAGCAATGAGAGTGAGAAAGCAGATATGTTCCTTCATGGAAATATAACTGATAGTGACGATGATGAGCTGAGCGAGGTATCAAAACTCACTCACTCTGAATTACTTATTTATTTCCACGAAGTAAATGGCTGTTTTGAACGACTTAGGGAGAAGTATGCCAAACTTGAATCACAAAAAGATACTTTGATAGAATTAAATGAACAACTTGACCAATTAGTTAAAAACTATCAAAGTAGGATCCCTAAGTGTGATAAGTGTCCAACATTAGAAGAAGAAATTAAAAAAATCAGATATCATATAAAACCACTTGAAAATGAAATTCTGATTTTGAAAGAAAGTGAAAATACTAGGAGAGAAAATTATATCAAAAAGTGCACACAATTATTGAACGAAAATGAATCTCTCAAAACACAAGTCCAACAATTGTCAACGACTTTACATAAATTTTCAAAAAGTGAAAAATCGTTGAATATGCTATTAGGAAAGCAAATTGTTAATACGGTTAGACAAGGACTTGGATATAATCAATCTAAAATTGTTGAAAGCAATATTAGTCAAGTCAATTCTATGTGCACAATTTGTAGAAAATTTAGACACAATCAAAATAATTGTTGGTATAGACCCAAATGTGTGAAAACTATACCAATTTGGGTTCCTAAAGGCACAAATATAAAATCTCTCAAAGTTAAACAAATTTGGGTGCCGAAAGGAACATATATAAATAATTTTGGGTCTCCACAAAATTATTTTTCAATATATTCTGCCACTAACAATCATGGACCTATAAAAACAAATAAGTCACAAAAATCTTTCATCGTGTAGGTGTGGTGACAGGCTAAGGAACAACAATAGTGTTACTTGGATTCTGGCTGTTCCAAGGACACAACGAGCAACAAAGAAAAGTTACTTAGCCTAGTATAAAGGTGACAGAATCACAATGGACAACAAAGAAAAATATCGTAAAGGTAAAACAGATAATGGTATATTTATTTAAACGATATATTAAATGTGATAATCTGCACCGTAATCTAAGTTAAATCAGCCAATAATGAGATGATGAAATAATGATGATTTTGATTCTGACTTATTTAAAATTGTTGGCCAACTATATTCTTATGCCAAAAACACTACATAAATCTCTAGATTCTTTGAATTACTTCATATATATCAGTTTGGATTAAAAATAGTGTTTTGTTGGATGTTAATACATTTGGTTATAATACGGCTAACTCTATATTCACGGTTTTTGATTATTTACACGGCTTCATTTCAAATTCAGGATAATATCATTTAAAAAACTGTTAAAATTGAGATTGAAATTTTTGGTGCACACTTCATGGTCTATTAGTGATAATTTGGAGTGAAAGAGAAATTCAGATGCAGATTACACTGGTAATCTAATTGATAGAAAACTTACTAGTTGAACATGATTTTTGTTGAGACATTTAGTAACTGCATCATTTTTCAAAGAAAATATCTGCATATTTTTCAATTCAAATAATTTTTCAAATAGCAGAAAATTTTCTTCTAAAACCCCTTCTAGAAAATCATTTTTAACCTTGTTTTTCCGATTGGTCATCTTTTAGAAAAATTGGTTCTATAATTACTTTTGAATTTGATTTTAAATGATTACATTGACTAATCTGACTCCCTAATGATTATCGAAAAGATGGATAGTGATTGAAAAAGTGATGATTGTTGATATTTATCATATATTATGACTCGAGATGGTATAATTAGTAAATTTCTTTAGAAATTTAAACAAGAGTTATAAAAAAAATTGTTGGTAAAAAATTCCATGACCATCTCTATTTCTATCATATTTCTAACGACCATCACTCATCAAAATTCAATAAAGTTTGTCGATATGTGGTATCTTAAACAGGAATCATTCGTTTTTCATTTTACATTTTTTTTAAAAATAATAGAAAAATTTATAGAGCAAAAAAAAATTCAATAAATAAATACCAAAGTATTCACTCTCATTTAAAAGTCCTCACGGTTGTGCATTGGTGAATTACTTGGAATTTGTTATGTCTTCCATGCTTATTTAAAAGTCCTCACGGTTATGCATGTATGGAACGCATATCAAAAATTGATTTTTAAAATAAACAAGTTGATTCTAATCCCATTTAAAAGTCCTCACGGTTATGCGTGGTTAGAAGATACTTGAATTCATTTTTTTAAAAATAAAATTGGAATACTACTAATTTCATTTAAAAGTCCTAACAGTTATGCAAGGTTAGTAGATATTCAAATTCCTGATATAAATATACCACAAATAGACATAACCGTATAGTTTTATATGATGACATCATTCCCATCATTCTAAAAGTGGAATATGCGCCTAACAAAATATTTATGATTTTTGTTTGATTTTTTATTGAAATTTAATATTTATATTCAATTGAGTTTTAATGTTGAATTAACATCGATCACTTTATCTCTATTTTCTCTAACACTATTACTCTTTTGCTAATAACAAAAGGGGGAGAGAGAAGTTAAGTTTTTTTCAAATAAAATCATGCAAAGGTCAAATATTTTCCATTTGCATCTAGGCTCATTTGCATATTTTTTTCTTTGTATGCATATATGTAGAGGGAGCTTTGTGTAGAGAGGAAGCATTTAAATAGGGGGAGCAATTAGAGTATATCTATGATCAAATACATTTAACATATTCAAAATCTTAAATATATGTTTGTTATCATCAAAAGGGGGAGATTGTTGAATATGCGATTATATGATTTTTGTTTGATGATAATAAACATATATATATATATATATATATATATATATATTCGTATAAATGTATTTGTTAACGTACTATTTTATTTTTCATAGACTAAATAAATATTTGCTGAATAAAAATAAATAACACAGAATTTGAATTCAAACGGAATTTTTATTCAAACAAATATTTATTACAATTTTGAATAGTACAAATTCGAGCTCTCATTATACATACACAATTTTGATTACAATATAAATTCAATTACATCACATTTTTTCATTTACAAATGTCCTCACTACATATCGCTCATTCACTCATAATTTATCTTCAACTTCATTCTAGATTGAATCCAGCATCTGAGCAGTCTGCAAAAATAAATTTTGACGCAGTAAAATTGAAAAGGAAATATTTTTGCTGTATAAAATAAAATGTGAATGTTGAAAATAATATTTGCCTCAGTTATTTGGGTTGTTCGTCATCATTTAATTTTGAATCCATCATACACGAACAACTTGTGACATACACAGTGTATCAGTGTATATGCCACAAGGTCGTACACATAGAAATATACACTTGATTGATTTACAGGGACAACTGAGCACAGGTCAAACCCAAATTATCGGATTCAACTCAAGTGCAATAAAATAATGTTACAACTTTCAGCACAAGGTCAAATCCGAGCTACAAGTTGGATTCAACTCAGTTTCAAGTGATAGCAAAACCAAAATGGACAGCAGCTACCTGCATACAGTGACTCAGCAAGCACCAAAAATATGGCAACACATCAAAGACACAGTGAATCAAATCATGGTTCAAACCAGGGCAATGCATCAAAGACCCAATTGACATGCAAACATCTCAAGATCACAATGTGCACCGAACAACTCATACATATGCAACTTGATAGAGCAATTTCAAGTGAAGCCAAATGAAAATCAAGGCAACAAGTATACACAAATTAATGCAAACCAGTACAGTGTGCATATTGAAACCAAGTGCATGTAGACAACAGGTACATGAAGAAGTTTTGGGTTAAATTACAAACTGCAGCAGCTCGAATAAACAATGCAAACAAGTCACAAGGGACAAGCTAATAATACATGTACAAGACTGCAACAGTATGGCTATATGCATGTTATAGAAGGACAAGCACAAGAAACAGTATATGTGAAGCTGAAAATATAAATAACAAAGAACCAGAGATTACAAATCAACTGCACGAAGGACTGATACAACTGACATTCAACTACAAGCCCAAGTGACAACATACAAAAATGACCAGGCAGCAAGCATATATACAACAAAGATGAACTATTGCATCAGTACAGTCTCAATTCTACAAGCCCAAGTACGCAACCAAGTAAATAAACACAGCAGTATGTTGAAGCAACTCGATGTACAAGCTAATGCAGACTAAAGAGAATGAATATACAGTGAACTAAGTCAAGGATCAAACTAGCAATGTCATAGAACAGATGGTACAGTTCGAACGTGATCACCAGTTTTTAAGAAATCAAAAATGGTCGAAGACGTGGATTTGCATACACAAAAATCTGACTGGAGTCAGAGGAAACGAAGATTAAAATCAAATGCAACAGTTTGAAACCAAAACCGTAGTGACCAACTAATTTGACCAAGTCACGAACCAACACCGTCAGTATCAAGCAACAAAATTATATGAATTGAAGAAGTCAGAGAAATCATCAGCATCAAAGCGAAATCGAATGGCCGAGCAAAGTAATTGACAAATTCAAACAAATTTATACGAACGAAAATAAAGGAGATCAAATGCATATATAACCCAGAATCATCATCGGCTATTTGGTATCGAGTTCAAGCAAGCAAATCAGAAGAAGCAAAGGGATAAATTACATACCACTCAGACAACTCGATCGGAAATTGGGGGAACCGTGTGCTAAGCAGAGAGATCATCGATTGACGAAGCAACAACGCTAAACCATTCATTCAATCGAGATATTGAAGTCGACAGCCCCAGTTTTCACAAGTCCTAATTTAGTTGCAAAGAGGAACGAACGAAGATTAACAAAGCCGCCATTCTCAAAGAAAAAAAGAACAGACTAGAATAAATGAAGAAATAAAAGGGGCCGGCCGTGTTAAAGAATAAAAAAGGATTTAGTTTTAATTAGGGATTTATTTTTAAATTTGTTTTAAATTTGTTTTCTAAATTTAAACTTTTTTTAAATCATTGTATTTACTAGTTGTGTGACTAGGGGACAAACTACGTGGCGTAGTTTGAGAATTCGCAATTCACTGGCTGAGTTGTGGCAGGGTTTTGAGCGTAGAGTTAGGTTAGTCAGTAGCGGTTGTCGCGAGTTTACGTGTGTAAGCGTGTGACTACTTAATTTCTAGTAGAAACCTTGGGGGCAGCACGTAGGTAGGGTTTTGCCAAAGCTGGGTAAATTCTGTGTCGTTCTATTTCTGCATTTTATTATTCTGCTATTTCTCTGTGCTGCTATTATTCTGTGATCTGTGTTGATATTATTTTATAAGCTTTCGCAATTAATTGTTATAATTAATACCATCACCCTATTCACCCCCCTCTAGGGTGAAATCGATCCTACACTCTAGATATGAGAATACTGTTGACCTTTAATGTGGAAGCTCCACTTTGATTATAGCTACATCGTGGTACGATGCCTATCGAACGAGTATAATTGGGTCGAATGGAAGCATTGGAAGTGAAACACTATTCAAGAGAGGATTCTTCTCCTTAGTTATATGAGGTCAGAGTATCACGATCAACCGAAGTCAACCCAAAGTAAAAGTCCTTGGCTAGAGTATTTTGGTTAATATTAATTGTTGTTATTAAACCACGGGTTTGTGTTTGGACTATAGAGTTGAATGTGACAATAAATTTGGCGAAGAGAATTAGTGTAAATAAAAGTCACAACCAGGTAACACTTAACAAAGTATAATTTGATTCTACCGAAACCAAGCAAACGATAAATTAGCCAAAATGTCACATCACCTGCTAAGTAACGTGTGAACGTTAATATTTGAATAGTTCGATATCAATCGCTGACTAAACTTATGCCCGACGAGTCACACAACCGAAATGATGAATTCTCCTTTGATCAAACGATTTAATTAATTTTTAATTATCATAAATTAATTAAATTAACTAATATTAATGAAATATTAATTATAAATTTTTATTTTAATTTGATGAATAAATATTACAAATGTATTTATAATAGTTATAAATATTTTAATCGATATACGATATCGATACACGTTTAAATTGGATTTAAATGCAAAAATATTTATTCGATCTTTGAATGGGTTCAAGGCCCATGATTGGGGCTGATTATTTGACTAAAACATGGGGATATGGGCAGCTAGAATATGGGTAAAGGGGCTTGATAGTGAATGGCTAAGATTAAAGGGGATTAAGTAAAAGATGTGATCCCAAATTCCATCTTTCCTTTCCTCTATTTAAGCATCTTTACCCTCATTTGCTATGAGTCTTTTGGTGCCTCCATCCCTATACATTGCCTGCCGAATTCACCCTAGCATCTTTCTATTTCCTTAAGCTCAAATCAAATCAATTCGATTGCTATTCGATAGCTGGTGATCAATGGTTCAAGGACTACCAATCTTTTAGATCAAAAACTATTTTTGGGAGCACACATTACCATGTCAAGGTGTACTTCAAGGCCTCAGAAGTAAGGTATAATTCTGATTAAAATATAGTTATAAATGCTTAGATATAATGCTTTATATATATATATATATGTATGTATGTATATTATTGTTAGTTAGGTGATGATTCTAATACGCAAGTGATATTGTTACAAAATTGTTTTGGTTGTTTGTATGTATATGCTTTTAAATAATTTTTTATTATGTTCATACCAATAATGGCATGCCTCAAAAATTAAGAAAAAACTTTTTTATTTACTTTAGTGATATATATATATATATATATTGTAAATATATGAATATAAATGTATTTTATAATCAATTTCTTCTTTATACTTTAGACAAATATGTTATATAAATTTGTATATAAAGTATTATGCATATATCATATTCGAAAGTAATAAAAACATTTATATACACATACATTTATTATTATTTAAATATTATTGAAACCATTTAATTACTTGAACATAATAAAAAATAAATATATATTATTATTTAAATAAATATATTCTATTTCAAATTTTGTAAAATTATATTACTATAAAATACATGATCGAAAAAAATAAAAATACCTTTTTTATTATTTAAAAATATTTTAATTATAAGCCGAAGATCAATAATTAATTATAAAATTATTTTTAAATCATAAAATTATGATATAATTTTCCTAAGTATAAAATATCATTAAGAACTTTACTGGAAATTTAAATTTCAAAATTTTGTTATAAAATTATTTTATATTAATTTTTAAATTAAAAATCGTATGGATATTAATTAAAATGATATCTAAGTTAAAAAAATTCCGAGTCAAGCACAAGAATAGGTATATATAGTTTTATTACAAATATTTTTATTTATCGGTATTTATTTGTATTTTAATATATTATTATACATTTATAAAGTAATATATATGTATAAATATATTACATAATATTTTATTTACATATGTATATATATATTGTTTATAGCTTGAAAAATAATTTTATTGTTTATTTTACTTATTATATATTCATAATTGATTTAAACATATTCACATAATTATATAGATATATAAATATATATATTCATATGTTAATCTTTCATAATTATGTTTATATACATACACATTTATATTTATAAAAAAATTAATTAAAGTTTACATATACACCCTCATATATTTAATGTATTCTATATATGTAAACAAAAGTATGTATATATTTACACCCTTTCAGATAATATATTTGTACATTGGATGAGCTAACGTGTCAATGGCAATGTAAATCCCAACATCCATATACAAGAATGTTATACCTTGCATGGATTGATATATTACATATGCACACACACGCATATATATATATATATATATTTATGATATATGTATGTGAGTATATACCATAACAGAAATTAAATAAAACAATATTAATTTATAAATTTAAAAAAATAAAAGATTCTATTAAAATAAAATTCAGAAATGTTCTAAATAAAATAGGCTTCATAGATCCAATAAAAATCTCAGAGACAAAAAATTTTGAATTTCATCCATAACTTACAGTGCAGACTGACCCGGTACCAATAATGGTATCAGATCCCAATAGGCTATGTGGTCTAAAGTAGTCATTTTAGGTTTAACTATTAAAGCTTATAGCCCTGTTAGTATGGTGTCTAGAAAGGTAATGTATAGGACTGGGTTTGAGTAATCCAGTACTCTACCCTACATGGTTACTGTCCTGCCTCGAATAGATACGTGAGCCCAAAGGTTGTCCCTAATAGAAAAAACCCAATTTGAATTGGGCCTTGGGCTAATTTTCAAAATTGTTTAAAAATTAAAAATGTAAGATTTTAAATTTAAAAGTTAAATTCAAAATAAGATATACATATATTATAAAAGTTATAACAAAAAAAAATTGAACATGTTTGAAAAATAACGTAAATTAATCTTGAAATTTTAAATTTATCAGTAAGATTAATAAAATAAATGAATTATTAAATATGTTAATTAATGAAATTATATAAATGTATTATATATTTTTGATATGTATGTTATGGTATTTTAAAATATTTAAGATACCATAAGTATACATGTACGCGTACAATATTTTTTTTGAAATTAATATAATTTAATTAAAATTGTTTAATCAAATAAATTAATTGATGGTTAATTAATTAAATAAATAAATTAAAGGTTAATTAGTTAAAAAAATAAATCTAATGTTAATTAATTAAATTAATTAAAAATTTGATAAGTTATATAATATACACACATATATGATATATTTGTTATACTATAAAGGTTATAATATATAACAAATATTTAATATAAATATTATATTAAAATAATGTAAAATTAATTAAAATGTTAAATAATGAAAATTAATTAAATAATATTTAATTAATATATTATTATAGATAAGACTATTATATAGATTAACTAAAATATAAAATTTGTATAATATGAATGTATAAACTAAAGGTGCAACATCAAAGAAACCCAAATAGACTTAAGGGATTAATACATACGTATTATATGTATACCGTGGTTTCAAATGTGTTCGATGCTTGAATCACGAGGGTGTTTCGTAATAGATACATTATTCCATAAATCGATATCACTCAGTATAATATATTAAAGATTATGAATCTTCAGTATAATATTGTCCTCTACCCCGCACACACAAACACACACATACATATACATACATACATGCATGCATTCATATATATATATATATATATATATATTACTTGCACACTCATTAGTTATTGAGCAACTTAAGCTAGGGATATTATGTGTAGTATTATTAATATATTGAATAAACGAGGTAAGGTAACCATATGTATTTATTGAGAAAATCATATACTATACTTAAGCCATCATGATATGGTAGGCACGAGTGAATAATTTCATTTTGATTTGTCGATCAAACTCAAGGTCAAAGTGAAATTAGGATGTACAAAAGGTTAGGAGTTATATATAATGCAACCGATAAGGAGTTATCCATCGTCTGTGGAGCTATGATTGTTGAGGAAAATCAATGTCAGAATTCCAAGATGGATGAGTCCTAACAATTACTGGTGAAGTCGAAAGACTTTTATGTTTAGACTTAGGGTTTAACGAAACATAAAAGACTAGTGGGAGCCTTATAAAAAATGCAATGATAACATTTAGCCTTTCTAATTTTGCAAGAACATATGCTACATAATGTTATAATAATCTACATTGATTTATTTATGCAGTTAATATGATTGATAAAATGGTTATCAATTAAGGTATACAAGTGAACTAAATTGAAGACTGACAAATGGAAACATAACATATACTTACTAATAATTCCTTACTACATGTTAAAGCTTCAACACTCATGCAAGCGCCTGATTCTACAACTATTAAATAAGTTCATAATTTGGTGCTTATGTGTTTGTCTGGTTGAAACCATGTATTGCATTCTATGAGTTTTGAACTCAAAAGTAATACAATACTATGGATATTTGATCCATATACAATCACATATAAATTTTATATGGTGAATGGTCACAGTTTGTAATGTACAATATCTCAATAAAATTATTTCATTCGAAATAAGCAAACTAACCATAGGGCGAGATCAAGTATTCAATTTGATTGATTATAATAAAAGTTCGTATTGTGTTAAATGCAATACAAGACCAAAACTACAATATAGATCTAAGAACTCGATTGCTTAGATGTCAGATTGATCAGTTTGCATAAGGTGCATTATATTTGATGTTCTTAAATGTTAAAGATAATCAAATGCATTTTATAAAGAGTTCGTTATGATATTGTAGTAAGTGATTTCTTTTGAATGGTTCGACCATTTAGAAAGAGTAACAAATGTAGAAGAGTAGATGTGATTTAAGGTACAGTTGGGATGAAGAGAGTGAATGGTCACTTCTACTTCATAAAGAAACATCGAAAAAGAGAACTGTAATAATAATGATTGACACATTACACTAAAATAAGAAACATGATTTCTATTTAAAATGTATTTTCATATAGAAAACCGTCTTATATGAAATTTACATCTTTGAGTTCAAGATATTTGATCAAAAAAGCTCTCCATTGTAAACTAATTTTAGTATATAAAATAAATAATCTATATTAAGTGAATGACAGACTTTTGATATGCTATTATAATAATGGTGGAATATAACAACCTGTAAGTTCTATAAATATTTTAATTGAAATTTATCTGAAACTTAGGCTTTAAATTATTTTAAAATTGATAAATTTGGAATTTTAAAACATATTTTGGGATTTGATGTGAAATGTTCTTCCAAGTTTAATAAAATAAATATTTTTTCTAAAATTTAAAAATTTGGTTAACTTTGGTCAAAGTTTGACTTCCTGTAGAATTTTTTTTTATGAAGCTGGATTTGATTCTAACCTTTTCTTTGCTTTTCGTTTCGTAAAATTCTGATTTTTACTTCTCCAAATTTGCAGTTTTCAACGTATTACATGCAATGGATTTCATGTTTTATTTTCTCCTTTTGTTATTGGGCTTAGACTAATGGGCTTGGGTATTCTAAAAGTCACCTGTAGTGTCTGTTCATTGAAGAGGCATGAGTTGAGAAACAACGTACGTACAAAAATTTGTTTCTGCCATCTCATCTCTCATTCTCCTTTCTTCCTGCTCAGAAATTACAGTAAGTTTCCTCTTCTCCTTCTCAAAATTATATTTTTTTCCTCTAATATTTTTCCTCCTTTCTCCTTAAAAATTTCGGCCATACCTTGCCATCTCCACCTCCTCATTTTCTCCAACCAAAACCAACCTCCTCCTCTCTATAACCATCACTTTTCCACCACCCAAACCCTTGACCAAACCGTAGCCATGACCTAACCCTAGGCCGAACCTATCACCCAAAAATTCTCGGCCACCATCTATTTTTCTCTTGCCAAAACATCACCATGGCCGAACTCAATTGCCTCCACCTTCCAAAACCCTAGCCGAACCAATTCACCTCCTTCCCCTTTTCATTGCCTTGGTCATGACCATTATTCCATCCCAAACCCAAAGATTAGCCTTGCCGAGCCCAAACATAGTTCAAGTCGAACCCAAACCCCATCTTGATCGAGTCCATTTGCCTTTAGGCTAGCCCTTTTTAATGTGTTTTTTAAAATAAAATTTTCTACTTTTATTTTTCTATGTGAAATTATTTTTTACATATGTATTTTATTTATTTTTCTAAGCTTTGGATTTGGATTCTCCTCCCACTCAAGCTTGTTCGTGATTGTTGTGCTTATTCGTAGTTGTTGTGTTTGTTTGGAGTCATTTTCTCTAGCTAAAGAAGGTGAGTAATCACGCTTGACTACATACTTACATTTTTGTGAATTGATGTCATTTGAATTGTATTGATATGTTTATGCAAGTGAGTAATTTCTTATATGATTATATTATGTTATTCCACCTTCTGTTATACCTGTTATGATCATATGCCATGATATGTTATTATTATTCTGTTGTTCTGTTCTCACACTACAAGTTCCTTCACTATGGGTTGAAATGATACATACCCGAACGGTCTTTAGATTAAGGAAAAATTGTTATGGGCTGAAATGATGGTCCCGAGCAATTTTTATCTACTTGGGATTGTGGGTTTGAAATGATATAAACTCGAAAATTTAATAAATTCGGATAGAAATGATATATATATATATATATATATATATCCGTAATTACTTGACCATAGGTTAGAAAATCTTATACAAACTCTGTGGTTGGTTTTAAAATAATTTTCTAAAAATTATTAAGTATTTTGATTTTTAATATATGAATTTCAACTAAAATTAAATTTAAGATTTTTATGAAATTTTATATATTTATTTACATGTGTTAAAATTTTATATGAAAATAAATGGTTAAAAATGTAATTTTTGGAACTTAATCTATAACATAAAAGTTAACTGAAATTTAATAATTCAATTTGACTTAATAATGGTATTTTATTTTTACCTGGTAATGTAAGTTTTAATTAATGTAATGGTATATTTTAAATGATTAATAAAATAAATGTTCTTTACTGTAATAATAGAATGTAAGTTAATAATGTACTTTTAACATGTAAGTTTTAATTAATGTAATGGTATATTTCAAATGGTTAAAATAATAAATGTTCTTTACTGTAATAATGGAATGTAAGTTAATAATATAATTTTAACTTAATATAAGAAATTTCAGCTTTGAATTGGATATTATAGTAATAAATTTTGCTTGATTAAATCATAGTTTTGTTTAATATCCAAATAAATAATTTAGTGTAATAAAATAGAAATTATAAAATTTCCATGTTAAAAATTATAAGTATATAAATATTGTGATTATATAAAATGTCCAAGTGGAAAGTATTGCATTCCAAAAATGCTATAATTTCTTAAGTATTACATTCCAAAAATGCTATGATTTCTTAAGTATTACTTTTCCAAAATGTTGTGATGACTTAAGGTTATGTTTCGAAATGCTATTATTTCTAAAATGTAATTTTTTCGAATTGCTGTGATTATAAAGGTTACATTTTTAAAGTGTTATGGTTTATAGATTATTATATTTTCAAATTGTTATGGTTAAGTTATAAATTTAAAAGTGTTACAACTTTGGAAATGAATTTATTTTTAAAGAATAATGATATTGGATTTATATGGGTTTGAAATGAAAATGCTTGATATGAAATATAAACCATTTGAAAATGAAATAACCACGGGCTATAATAACATTTGGTTGTTAAAGAGACCGGGATCGGTAATTGTCATACTCTCTGCCAATACCGAAAACCACTTTAACAACTGTGTACGTGGTGGAGATTCCAGAATGAAGTAGGTGGTTGATGACGTTCTAGTTGAGGTATATACGTGGACCTGACTTCCATGAGTTAGCTTAATGTGGCTAAAACAGAAGCAATCGACGGGCCAAGTAAGGTAGCTCCTCCGATCGGACATATTTCTTCGATTGCCATTATATTACTTTTTGATTGATTTGGTGCGCACATTTGATTTGGGAGTGTGGACCGAGGTGTGCGGTAGTTGTGGCTATGCGTTACCACTAGTCCGGAAGTGTAATTGGTATATCTATCTTGGCATTGCCTAGCTGTGCTGTGTCACCAACCTTATAGAGACCGTTACAAGTTTGTTTTGTACCATACCTATGGAGTGACCTATGATAAGCCCAGTTTACGGGAAGTTACGACACTATATAGACTATAGGTATTAAGGGGATATGGGTGACGCCTTAATACTATTTTAATAGTTTATCTTACTTTAGAAATATTATAATAGCGTATTGTACTACATAGTAGATAGTTTAGCGGATCCTTAAAGGATGGGCGATCCCAAGCATCCTTTAAGTTACTGATGCATTTCTTTTACAGTTCACTTGAGTTGATTTACATTTTATAAGTATGTATGTCCTGACTCGATTGTTTTGTGTTTTGCTTTACGCTCGGGTCAGCCTGAGTATCACATCTTGGATTCATCTTTTGGAGCTAGAGATCTGCTGGAGTTTTAGCTATTTATCTGTTATTTCTATTTCAATTATTTCCATTCAGATTTGCTTATGTATCACTGGATTATTGTATTTGGATTTCCTGTTGTATTTGTTTTCAGACTTTGGTATTATGTAATTGTTTTGAGACTTTGTATCTTGTAGCTTCATGAACTACTATATTTACTTTATTCTGCTGCGAGTTATTCTGATATTCTGTGTATGTGATTGGTTTTATTTACTCCAAATTTATTAACAATTTGTTGTTTTGAATTATTCAAGTCCGACATATGTGGTTTTATTGTCGATTTGAATGGTCCAAAATAGTGGGCTGTTACATGAAAATAGTGTAAACATACCATATATCACTTATTGATTGCATCATGTTACAAAATTTGTTTCCGTAAAACATAGCGAATATTATTTATGAAATAATGACTATTTTTCGACGTCGACTGAAAAATAGACATATTATGTTTTAATGTGAATATTATGAATATTCGTTATGAAATAAAACTATAATGCGGTATTTGTTTTCATAACCAAAATGATGCATTAAAAAATACAGAAGTTCTAAAATTATTCACAATTATTTTGGAATTATAGAAAAAGTTGTAGTTTTGAGAAATAATTTTATTATCTGATTATGAAGCATATGGTACTGGTTAATTATATCTCAAACAATTAAAGGCTATGCAACCACTTAATTGGAGCATTATAAAAGTTGATGAACTCTTCGGATTGATACATATAAATGTATGTAACTCTATTAATGTTGAAATAGTTCCACATACTTCATCATATTCTCCAATGAGTTATCACAGACATTGGCATATGTATTTGATATGCATATACAAGTCTATGATAAACTCTAGAATTCAAAGTGAAAGTAAATAATATAACACGCGAAAGAAATGATTCGATTTAATGGAACGTGTGAGTATGCTGGAAAGAGTTTCTTACGCATCTAATATGAATAAAGATTCGGTCTCAAAGGTCATGCCTCCTTATAATACATAATGAAGTATTAATAGGGAGTAATCAAACTTTGTTAGAGAAAGCACGATTGATGATGAGTGAAGTTAAGTTAACTCTTTTTGTAAGGTTTGTACATAAGATTAGTACACAAGATTAAAATTAGTATCATCCAAAGAATAGTTTACAAAACCATACGAGATAAGAGTTTATAAGAAACTGCTACATATCCTATGCCAAGGAGTTGGCAGGTTGTGTAAGTCGAATGACTGCACGTAATGATTGCACACAAGGGATCTTATATGAATCGTCCTAAGAGAATTTTGGAAACGATAGTCATTAGACGACTAATTTATGTCGTGAACATAAATATATTTTGTGACGGCCGCCCTATACGACCGACACCAATAATATATAAATAATGCACCATTGTCGTGCCCGATCGATATATGACGATCATCAGGGTTTAGAAGGAAGAAAATGGAGCATATAACCTATCGTACATCTCACGGTGCATAGAAAAAATATAACATCACATATACAACAAGAGGACAGTAATAACAATGTGAACAAACCATCATCATCATAATATAATATCCACAGAGTGGTACATCAATAGTAGAGTTTATATAATGGAAACAAACTCAACAACCGTCTTAATACAAATGGTAAGTGGTTAGTGCTACATACCAGAATAAGCATAGACTCCATAAATGTATATAGTACGAGATAGCTCTGTTCATCTCATCCTCCAAATAGCTACTGAATCACCTAGACCTATTATCTAGTCTACTCATTTAAGAGTATCCAAGATAATAAGAGGAAAAACATAAAACCTTGGATCAAACAACGGTCTAGTGTGAGTGGTAAATGAGTCCTAAAATACCAAACAAGTAAATGTGGTAAGGAACAAGAGTACATGAACCATGCCTACTCTGTCCCTGCAACTAAAGAGTTAGCATATAACACTATAATATGCTGCTCTAAAATTTCAAAAAGATACACCATAAACCAAACAAAGGATATCAGTTTTTCAGGTAGTCCTACCTCCAATACCTACTTCCCGTGATACCTATGAGTGATAGCGTACTAAAGAAAGCTTCCAAAGCAACCATAACATCCATCAAGCAATCATAACTATCACTCCATGTGCTCTGAATATATGATAACTCATATGACCCCAAAGTCAGGGACTAGTGGAACCCCGGTTCTCTGTTGTACTCTCGTATTTTGTAGCCCAATGCTAGATACATGTCTCACAGCCCAAAGCTATAGGTCCAAGATATACATGTCCCTTCATTGACCCATGGGGCGCCCCACTTAAAATACCCACTCTTCGAGTACAACTGAAAACTCTCCGAGTCATCAATAATTCCTTAGCACATACACCTGAGTCCACCTTTGCTCTATTTGGATACCGACCCCTTCTTGCTTAATCCGGTTTTCTTTATTCACGAGGAATCCTTCCACATCCCTTAATCATATGGCTCACCCCTTTACAAGCCGCCATCTTTGTAACCTACTCCCAACACGAGCTAAAATTCAAAGACCAAAGCTTTTCATTATGATGTTATATCGCCATCCAACCCTGATGCAAATGAGGCAACACCTCCAGCACGATCTATAGGACCTTTACTTCACCTTTCAAAAGTTCCATCCTATTTGGACTTAACCCAAGAAGTCGGTACCGACTTCCCAACCCAGTGCCGATCTCTCTTCTTAGCCATCCTAGGGCAAAATTTTCTTCCACTCCTTGCCTTTTGTACTCCATGCCCGGATGCTTTGACGTTGAATTCTCTATACAAATCAAGTCGCCGTAGAAGAGGTCCTCTCTTCAAAGCACCATACTTCATATTCTAGAAATAAGTCATCATATCCTCCAACACTTAGCCAATCACCGATCCATCACCTTAGGCAACATCTACTAGCAACATCCTTGCTTTTCCCAAAGTCGCCACCACTATGGAACAAACAACACATGTCGTTGCCGATCTCTCAACTCGGTGCCGGCTTGTGTAGATAATGAATTGGAACTTGCACCTTGAAACACAAGCTCTTCCAATACTCCAAAGCCTTTCTTCCAAGTTTCGTCCAATTTTGACCAACTTTGCATTTGATTTTCTCAATTCTCCAGCCTAACTTTCTATGCAATCATGACACTAGCGAACAACATCAAATCATGTCATCCAAACATAGAATAACAAGTAATTTCATCCAATCAAACTTGCAATCCATCAAAATGAGATAAACAAGGCAATTTCTAACATAGATATACATATACAAGAATATATGAACATAAATCAAGGCAATTTCTAATCAACCTATACCATATGCATGGATTAACATATCATTAAAGTTAGAAAAGGTTTTTCTGGCCAAAATCAATTTAAAACATGTTAAATCTCATAATTTTACCATATAAACATGTGTAATATAGTGAGAAGGCATAAAGCACTCACTAATTACCAAATTCAATGAATATGAATGTAGATCCAATCCAAACAGCAATGGAATGCACTTCAAATCAAGCAAATTGATGATCTCTATCTCCTAGTTGATGACTTAATCTCTAATCCGCAGTCTAGTTTGATTTAAAGAGTAATTTAGATGATTTTGGATAAAAATTAGAAGGAATCTAGGGCTAATTAGGGTTCAGACTTGATTTAGAATGGGTGAGAAATGTTTTAACTTGACTCTTCAGCCCTCTTTTTATAGTATTCTCTAATTATACTAATGGACTAAATAATGGGCTTAATTAATTACGCATTAATCTTGATCGAAGGCTTTAAAAGCTTAAAACATGTATAACTTTCTAATCGTAGTCCGTTTGCTATTATAAACACTCTACGGAATGAGAAACCATCATCCTAAAGCAATAGAACTGGATTGAAACCTTAATTCGACTTCTATAAAAAGTTATAAGCCACAAGAATAAATATTCCTAGGTTTTTTTAATTAAACCATTAAATAATACTGACTGTATGATATGGTACGATGCGCTAATCCGTAATAAATTCCAAGTACAATACCTAAATATGATTTTGCTAGCTATATCTGAAGGGATATTATTCATGAGATGCAAATGTGCATTTATGAGAAAGACAAATGCAGTTGGAATATAGTGAGCCACATTGATAATAATATTATGGTGAATTTTAATTGTTGAAATTAACGTAACATATTCACCATTCGATGTTCTCAGTTGGTTCAGATTTTACACACAAAATTATCGCATGATATGACTTTACATTTTGGTACGTATGTGCAAAAACAGAAGATTCTAATTAATGATTTAGAGTAAACTGTTTACGTATAATAACCAAAGTGTCTTGAAGTCAACGAGAGAGGAATTGAGTTTGTGAGTTTTGGCATACGATCCAAAATTGATATGAAAGTGTCATTTGAAAAGCATCAAAATTGGAAAAGTGTTTTGGTAGAAATATCAAATAGTTTGATTGTCAATCAAAATTTAGAGGAAGGGCATGCTCATAAGAAAGAAGTTAAAAGGTTTATAAATATTTCTAAGCCATAAGCAAACAACACACCATTGATTGTTAACGGTGTACTTGTGTTGAAATCAATTTTAATTGTTTTAATAGTTAATGCTGGATTTGAAAATGATGCCTTTTATAGTAAGTATAAAAGATATTGTGAATGTCCCAAAACGACATGCAAGGACACCTTATTAAAATGTTTAATACGGAACATGTAAGATGGATTCCTTATGTATTGGCAATAGAAACTATCATACATGTTATGTTGCCTACGAGATCGTGATGTGTTTATATTTGATACAAGTAGCAAATAATAAATCCAAATTGATATCAGTAAATGACAGTTTGGAGTGTTCTCGTGTATTTAAGAAATATTAGGGAATTATTTGCAGAAACAACGAACCCCTTATAAAGGTGTGTTCGAACTCAAACTTTCATAGGTGATATTGAGTATAATATGTCAATAATAATTCAAGTTAAAAATCTTTAAGTTGAAAATTTTCTAAATGAAAGACTATATCCAATTCAACGAAAAGGCTATGCACATCGCCTTGAATAACATCGAAATAAAAATAATGTATATATCATAAATGTATAATTGATTTGGGGGTAATTACAAACATTGAGAATTCCATAACATTGTTACATGATAACAGTGTTACGATATAGTTCGTAACAGAACATATAGCTCACTAGAATTGAGAGACATACTCTGAATTGTTCCATATAATAATACAGTTTATCAGCATCGGGGAGAGTTGATTGACAGAGTAGATAATTAAAGCATAATAGCATACTCGTTCACTAAGGGACTAACTCCGTTCGTATAGAGAAAACCGATTGGAGAAGTTGGAATCAGATTCCGTAATTAACCTCAAGTGCAAGTAGGAGAGTGATAGAGTTAGGGTATGCCATAAGGGAAATTATATAAATTTTTACATATATATAACTCGATAACCAATCTTGTTCAAAATAAATAATATTTTCTTTCTATTATATACTTGATATAATGTGTTATATTAATTAATCAAAATTATATTTAATAGAAAATTCATAAATGGTATGTTTTGTTATAATAGTTACAAAGTGTTGTGACCTTAAGTAATTTATCATAATAAAAATAAATATAAAATTTTAAATATTCCAAGTCAAGATGTATCAAGATTGGATATCCATACACCCATTGAGACCAGAGTACGTAATGCTCTCTAAATGTTGGACATTGTATTACTCATGGTTGATAGGGGAACCAAGGAGTTATATGCTATTTGCACCAAAAATTGGCATAAACACCCACTAGAAGTTTTGAAGAGAAATAAATGAAGAACATTAAATGAAAATAGAGGAAAAAAGTAACGGAATAGCTGCAAATCAAAGCAATAACACAAACATAACGATTTATAGTGGTTCGATGTTGTTTGTCTACGTCCACTTTTAATATAAAACTTTATTAATCACTTTGTAATCTAAATACAATAAGGATCGGATGAAAATCCTTAATTACAAAAGAATACAAAACAACAAGCGGCATGAAAGTACCAAAAACGAACAACCTAGCCTGTATGTATAGATGCAGATGACGAAATATCTTCTTGAAAATTCGATAGAAGAATCTCCAAAATCATATAGACCTATAGGAGGGATTGCATAGCCCAAATACCAAAGAATAGGGATCTGTACTGATCCCTCCTCTGGTGGAATTTGGGGGTACAATCCCTTAGATACCTTCCCCATGTTGAAAAATGACTAGCCTCCAATTTTCATGCCAATTGGATTAGTAGAACTTGAGTTATTGCTCAATATTTACTTCAATATGAATTGCCTTCTGATTTCAGCCGATTTTTTTTAAAGGAAGAGGGTCGATCCCTTTTACTCCATCCTTTTGAGGTGCGATCCCTAGGGTAGGCTCCTTAAGGTCCTCACATCTTGCTCATAAAACTTCATATACATTGGACTTGTGGATGTTGAGACATTAATTGTTTTCTATTGAATCGTACTTACTTTATAAAACATATCAATCCCTATGTTGGAGGTTAATTATATTCGATCCCTCCTACATGTTTAACCATATTCCAAATTTCGAACATTCTGCATTGCATATCTCTCAATTCCATTCCACCATGGCTTCATATTACCATCTATACTCAATATTTGGACCCTACAGTCATCGCCCCGGACTTAATGGCCTTGATGACAGTCGAATCTAACTTGTCTAATCAATTCGAATATAGCCAGGTCAAAACGCCGAATAACACTTACCCCTCAAAGTACGTCTTGTGCTGAACATGTCATGCTTTGAATCGAAGTAGGTTAAAGTCATCGGAAAGAAATCCATCCATCTTTTTGAATAGTCATTATTCTTCCGTTGAATCATTTTTCTAAAGTGTTGTATCTCTCTTTGATCGTTATGACATTTGGCTGATTCCTAATAGTACAAGTCTAGGATTATATTCCTTTGGTCGATAGCTTTGATCCATCCTATGAGACTAGTAAGCTTAGGCTATTTGATCCAGTCCCAAACATGAAAGCTTCAGGTTTGAATTCAATTTTTGTCGATTTTAAAAATTAAACCTTTAGAATATACACGTGCACATTCATGTACATGTCTTGGTCGCTGGCTCGCGTTCATATGCTCACAGTTTGTCGCCAATTTTAGTTAAGTTAAATGCGATTTCATCGCATTTTGAGTATATGTTGTTTGCACAATTTTCATGCCCATTTTTACATGTACAAAATCCCATAGTGGATCCCTTCTTTTCTTCTCCTTTTTATACACTTAGATCGGCATTCTCCTAGCCGATCCGTCCCTCCTTTTTTTTATACACTTAGCTCGACATTCTCCTAGCTGATCCCTCCCTCCTTTGTTTTGACCACGTAGAAAATGAAGACGCGGGCCGAACCCTTGTCCCCATATATAAACCAGCACTTTTTCCTTCAACCCTCACTTATTCATCTCCTCCTCGTTTACTTTTACTTTCCTTCTTCCTCAAAGCTCGGTCCCAAACTCTCCCCTGTTAATTTGAAAACCCGACCCTTACCTTTCGAATCAAACACCATCTTCATCCATAAACTCACCTTCTCATTTTGCGTTAGATCATCATTTCATCCTCAATTTGAGTTGTAATTGAATACTTCTCTTCAAACGGCCCATTCTCGATATACTTAGGTAGGTTCGCTCACCTCTAATCTTTAATGTTATGACGAGACTATTGGTTCTATTACGTTGGTGGTTGGGTTGGAGTTCATCGCGACGGAGAGATGATGGTCGAAGTTGTTTGTGGAGACGAGACGTATGATGGAGTAGGATTCGACAAAGTAGGATAGAAGGAGGAAAAAAAGCAGCATTGGATAAAGGAGACGTAGGGATTAGTCAAAAAACTTGAGGGAAAGAATGAAACATTGGAGGAAAGCATTTAGTGGCTTGTGGCTTGCACGAAGGGATCGTTAGGATGGTTGAGTTGAGGGATCAGTGGGTTTTCTTAGTAGAGGAAGGATTTGTTGGAATGTTGGAGAGTTATGAATGAGTCTAAGTATAGGGATCGACAGTGGTGTGTTCTGGATGGAGGGATCAGTAGATTTTCTTTGGACTAGGGATTGGCTGTAGGCCTTTAATAGGGTTCGGTCGTTATAAGGATAGGGATTGGCTATTTGCGCTTGGCCGATCCTAAACTTTGAATTAAACTTGAAAATTAATCCATATTCATTTGTTTGAACAGTTAGAACTAATCTCATCCTAATGAACTTGAATATATGATGATAATGAACAACATGCTTGCATATACAATATCGAACTCGAAATTGAACGACCAAACTCCTGGGACTTAGGACATGAACTAAAATTTAATATATTGACTCTAATAATGGACTCTATACTTTGATAGGCCGATGGTCGATCCCAAAGCTTACATAACCGATCAATCTAAATGCCAGTTGAGATGGTCAGCGATGGCGGTCACTATAGTCAGAATCCAAAGTCTCATCATTTATTTTTGCTTTTAATTTTGATCCTTTTATCTCTACATTGTACAACACTGCACTATACTAGCTTACACTTAGCATGGGGGGCCCGATAAAATTTTCTAATCTAGATTTTCTACTGAGTTTAGTTGATATGGGCTCCAAACGTTCAGAACGTCTAGCTGCAATGCCTTTCGGACAATCTTCACCACACAATAATCCTGAAGCTGAGTCAAGTTCTATAACTATTTCTGACAGACTCTCCCCTAATCGTCAAATTGAGCAAACATAGGATTTCGGCCCGTCAACCGACCTTTTCGCTGATGTTCCCGTCCTATCGGCGAAAGATGTAAGTCCAGACTCTGGTGCTATAGAAGGTGCTATATTTTTAGATACCCCAATGTATTCTTAAGCCTCTAAGATTGACGATGCCACTTTTCGTAGACTATGCTCTAGACATGGGATTCCATTTGGAGATGTTCTGGTTCCTTCGAAGAACGATAGGGCTTATTTACCCCCGGAGGGGTATACAACATGCAATAAGTTCATGTGTTGGGCCGAATGCATGCCGACCTTCAATTCTTTTATCCAGGAGATGCTAAAATATCTCAGAATAGCTCTTGCTTAACTACACCCAAATAGCTACGCCTTCTCCATGGCACTTTTTTGCTATTCATGAACGCTCTGTTCCGCCCACCATTTTCAAAGGTCATCAGGTTTATTTATAACTTCAAACAATGGACATGAAGCCTTTCCTACTCTTTCCTCGAGCCTTCGCCCAACTGCCAAGTCTTAACTATCACTTCGCCCAACTATCAAGTCTTAACTAGCACTTGTTCCACCTGGCTTCGCGAGGCGATGGTTGGAAGGACATAAGTGTCCTTTTCACTTTACTCTCAAATTCTTTAGTCCAACTCATATCATGAACCAATTTATATTTTGAAAATCTACAGGTATCCATCCATGTCCAGAGGGTGATAGTTTCTCAAGGGAAATTTATGCAATTTGTGCCACCCCAGTTGAAGATAGGAACATTAGATCCCCTATAATCGATGAATGGCTATCTCTGTTTGGGTTGCTGGAAGAAGGCCGCAGTAATGGGATTCCAGGAAGTGCTGCACCACTAAGAAATGTTACAAAATAAGTAGGAATGCCAATAACCCTATCCTACCCCCAATTGAGGGGACTCAGGACGACGCCAAAGAGGGCGAAATTGGAGGTGTCGAAACCAACAAACCTGGCGCTGCTGAAACAGGTCCGGGCAATGCACCTGTGGTCGGACCATCACAAGGTGCACAACTTCACTTGCTAGAAAGGAGATAAAAAAAGCTTGTGTATAAACTTTCTTGGAGAAAAACTGCTAAAAAGCCTGAGTTCGTTATCACCTCCATTGATAAGTAGTCTTCCTCTTAACATTTAGAAAGCTCGATGGAACTGTTCTCAAACCTTCAAATTCCCATCGACATCATGACTTATGACTTCCCTAACATCAGTATTGTAGGGCTCAATTCTCCCACCAGAAGTGGTGACAACATTCTTTCCACAGCCAAAGGGGAGAAAATGCCTATGAGCAAGGCTGCAACAACTGGTCCGTCGGGGGAAGACTAGGACACTCGCAGTCACGCACACTTCACCCCATGATTTTCACCTATCTTTTGTTCAGTAGCCACTTATATACTTTCATTTAGTTTGCAAGTGCGATGTCTCAATCCCACTCTTTCGATTGTTTGAGGGGCTCCTCAATGCAGTACGGATCCAGTCGTGGTTCCAAATCGGGTAGGCGTAGAGAGAGGGATGACGGCTGACAAAGAAATTATCGTTCGAGGGAATCTTCATAAGTCCCAGTCCTAGACTTCTTTTCATGATCCTTAAGTTGTTCTACCTCTTGAGAAGTATTCTAGTTCATCTAGCTCTAGGCAGTCCCGTGACTATAAGTCGAGCAAACGCACAGTCCTTGCTTCTGATCCATCTTTGTAGACTATGGCTCTTGAGGCTTTCACGGTGGAAAATTTGGCCAAATTTAAGGTTAATTTCTAAAGATTTGCTTCGACGGGCTTACGTTCCTTTCTTCCATTCATACAACCCTTGGAACTTCTAAATCAAGCTCCCTCGCATATGTCAATTCCGTTTTTGTGCAACACGAATCATTCCAACACCTAGCCAAAAAGATCTCCGAGGTATCTATCAAAAGACAGCATGAAATCAATCGTCTCAAGCTAGAGGCGATCCATGATAAAGATATAATTAAATCAAGATATTGAGATCTCGAGTTGACAGTGAGCTAGCCAAGGCGGAAAAATGTGCCAAAGAAACATTTGAGGCGGTGATTCGTCTGGAAGATGCCCACAAAAAGGAGCTGAATGCATCCCTCAACCGTAGTAGTGTGTTTGCTTTGAAAAAAGAAACCTTGAAAAAGGAGAAAAATATTTTGGCTTGCCGCATTGAGGAGCTTAAAGAACTCTTTAAAAAAGAGTGGGAAGAGAAAGTCGAAGCTAAGGAGGAGTTGCAAAGATATTGCGAAGAGGTCGTGGAAGCCCACGAACTGAAAATTAAGCTTGACGAGCAACTCGCTCAAATGGAAGTCCTCAAGGAAGAGGCAAGAGAAGCGAGTTGCAAAGAGATTAGCGAACAGATCGAGGCTTGGTTATATTAGAAACCAATCAAAATGAAATTAAGCACATATTCAATCTTCTGATCATCGAATATAATGCTAAAGTTATTATCCATCGCAATTTAATTTTTCTTGGAGAGGGCTACCTTAAGTCGCTTGCTGAAGCATTGGAATAAATTGTCGAAATGAAAAAGAAAAACCTTGGTGAAGTTGATTTAGAGGAAGACAAACTTGTATGGGAGGTTCTTTGCGGGGACGAACCTTTAGACCTTGCTGCTGCAAGACTCCAATACTTTGACATCCTAGCACCCTCCAGCAAAGGGAAAAACACCACTGAGTTTTTGGAGTCCGATCCTAAGGGCCTCTCCTATTCTCAAGTAGCCGAACCATCAGTTTCTCTAGGGCCAAGACAGGATCTAAGTTACAATCCGGATAGACCCGGTTATCAATCTAAGGTGCCGACTCCTATTCTAGAGGGGAGCACTCTGGCAACAACAGAGATTCAGTCGGATGTAGGTATCCCGATTTATTCCCCATCATTTGAGAGATTTCATTCCTCATGCCCAATAGTCATGGGCTATCATTTTGTTTTCATGAATATGTAGGTCTTCAGGGTCCTAGCCAGACTCCAAGAAGCGGTGTCGCCATGGAGCAAAAATCGACATCTACTGAAATTCCGGCAGCCACCGACATTCCAGAGCCCAACACTCAAATTATCAGAGCATTTGATGATGAAAAAACCAATGACCGATCGTTTCCAGATAAATTAGATGACGTTGTGATCACTGGCACCATAGCTTAGCTTGAAAGAACGCATCAAGAGAGAGGAGTTGCTAAAGAAAAAAGCTAAGGCTGAACCCGTTGATGTAGACATTGATGATCCAAATCTCGTTCCATTACAAGTCATTTCACCTGACGGGTCGGTTCCCTAAAACTCCCTCCAACCTCTGAAAGCTCTCTGTCCAAGGGTGGTAAAAGATCAAGAAAAAGGACAAGCGAAAGTTCAAGTAGTGGCACTCCTAAGGAATCCAGAAAGGAGAAAGGGAAGAAGAAATAGTCATCACTCCGGCTTAGTTTGTATATAGTTTGCATAGCTGTTTTTCTTTTTTGTCGGTCGTAATTGCACGGGTGCAGGCCCTATTTTTGAAAAACTTGTATCATAAGTTGAAGTTTAACATGCAAGTAAAAGTTCTTTGTTTTCTGTCGAACCCTTATGTAAATTTTGTCTAAGTGGTCGAGCTATTACTTTCCTATTCAATGTACTTGTAATTTATTGCTCGTTAATTTAGACAATCGTCCATTAATTTTTACTCAAGGCCTCCATGTGGTCATGGCTTTAAGTTGTATTAAACACTGGGCTTGAGCCTTAGTTTCACGCCATCGAATCCAAGAGTCTAAGTAATTATACTCATACCCCTAGTCTTGGGTTAATGGAGTTAGATGGAGGATGGCTGAACTCCATCCTTAGCGAGTTTATATTCCTCCTATCGGTTTCAGATCAGAGTTTATGGAATAATGGGTGGTCAAACCATACTCATCTATTTTTTATACTCATATCCACACTCTAGTGATAAGAATCAGTTAGAAGTGGTCGGACCACACTCATTCATGTTTATACCTCAATCCACACTCTGGGAACTTAGAGTTATTTAAAAAAATAGTCGAACCGCACTTTCCTTAATTAATTGATTTGCCCTCAAGTCCAGGATTTAACTTAGCGAGCGATCGGTCGTATCATGGTCTCTTTTAATTCATATTCATCCCATCACTTGATAGGATCAATTTGGTTATCGGATGGTCGAGTCACATCCATTCCCTGTTAGGTATTTCATCCATTGGGTTGTGAGAGAGAATCATTAAATGAACGGTCGGACCATTCTTAATTTGTTTAATTCAATCGTGAACTTATGTAATCAACTAGCTCCAAACTCTAGGAACCTACTCGGACATATAAATATTAGTTGTCGAGTATCGTAACTAATATATAATGTTACAGCAATCACAGATATGAAGGAAATTTCAAACTTTATTTGTCAAATGGAAAGAATTGACATAATTAGTCTTATTACATATCTGGAAAATCAAATGCTAAAGCAAATTCGAAAATCGAATACAACTAAATGAAAAAGAAATAAACTAAGTGAAATAGCACCTTAAATGTTTGTTATTCCATGCTCTTGGAAGCGTGACGCCATCAACAGTCGCTAGCTTGTAAGTTCCCTCTCCAAGCCTTTATTCAACGACATATGGTCCTTTTCAAGTAGGATTCATATGCGACGGGGCAGGAAAAACCTGTTTCAAGATGAGATCGTTGATTTCAAAGGTTCTATGTCGGTCTTTAGTGTTTAGTATCGGGCGACTTGGTGCCGAAGTGCGCTGCTCTCAAATCAACTTCTACGCGCTTCTCCTCTATGAAATCTAAGAGTAGATCCATCTATGAAAGGATTGTAGTAGGTCACTATATGAGAAGAAACTTTGAGTTCAATAGGAATTACGGCTTTGGGGCCTTAAGCAAGGGCAAATAGAGTAGAGCCAGTCATGGACTTGTGGGTTGTGCTATAAGCCCGTAGTGCTGTAGGGAGTTCATCCACCCACTTGCCTCTATCCTTTTCCAAATGCTTCTACAGAATGGACTTTATGATTTTGTTTACAACTTCAACTTGTCCATTTACTTAAGGGTGAGCAACTGCTGCAAATCTCTTTTCAATATGATGCCGATGGCAGAAATCTTTGTATTGGGCATTGTCAAATTGAGCATCGTTATCATTTACGATAGTTCGTGGAAACCAAAATGACAGAAAATGTTTTGGATGATGAAGTTTATTACTTTCTTTGTCGTGATTGTGGCTAAAGGTTCTGTTTCATCCCACTTGGTGATGTAATCAACTACGATGATGGTGTACTTCGCACCACCTTTAGAGATCGGTAAGGAACGATAATATTTATGCCCTATATGGAAAACGGCTATATGCTGACCATTTTTATGATTTCCGTTGACCGATCTCTCGAAACTTTTACATAAATATAGCACTTGTCGCATCGCCTTGCATAATCAACAGCATCTCGATTGACAGTCGGCCAAAAATACCCATAACGAAGTGTTTTCTTTGCTAGAGTTTCCCCTCTATGTGATCTCTACATTCCCCTTCATGAACTTCCTTTAGGACTCATTTTATTTCATCATGAACGATACACCGGAGTTGGGTGACATAAAAACCCTTTCTATACATAACTGCTTCCTGAATGATATATCGTGAAATTTTGCGAAGGACTTGTCGTTTATTATTCCTTTGTTTAGGAAGAAATCCCTGTAGAAAATAGTCTTTAATCGGATTTATCCACGAATCCATATCAAGCTCCGTCTCTAGCACCCGATCGATTTCCATCAGGTTTATGCTCGGAGCAATTAGTGCTTCGACAAGGACTAAGCCCATTTGTTGTGCATACCCGTTGCTAGCAAACTTTGCCGATGAGTCGGCCTCTTTTTTACAATCTCTAGGAATGTGTGTAATATCATAGAAGTCAAAGTCAATCAATAGCTCTTGGACTCGAGTAAGATATGGAGTATGTCATTGTCCTTTAGCCTAGTAATCTCTCATATCTTGGAATACTACCAACTGCAAGTCGGAAAAGATTTCAAGAGATTTTATCCTAATTCTTTAGCGAGGTTAAGTCCAGCAATTAGAGCTTCATACTCAGTTTCATTGTTTGTTGCAGGGAAATCAAGCTTTAAAGCATTGAAAATTAACCGATCTTCTAGAGCTACTAGCACAAATCCAACACCAGAACAATGATCGTTGGATGCTCCATCCATATACAACTTTCACCATATGGTAGGGGTTCCACCGCTCTTTGGGAAGTCATCCTATGCAGTATATTCTACTATAAAGTCCGTCAGTGCCTGTCCCTGAATAGCCTTCCGAGGAATATAGTAATTCGAATTGGCTCAATTTGATATTCCACTTGAGCAACCTTCCAGACATCTCAGGTTGCTATAGGACCTTTCGTAATGGCTGGTTGGTGTAAACATTGATAGGATGAGCCTGAAAATAGGATGGAGCTCTCGTTAGGCAATTAACAAGCAATATGCCAATTTTTCTACCTTCGGATAGTTCCTTTCAGCTCTTGTCATCTACTTCCTAACATAATAAACCGGTCTTTGGATTCGATTCTCTTTACGAAGTAATGCCGCACTTATAACATGCACCGACATCGCCAAGTAGATATACCAGCCTTCATGATCTACTAGTTTTGACAAGTTGGGAGATCTCTCTAAGTGGTTTACCAAAGCTTGGAATGCGTCTTTATAATCCTGTGTCCATTCAAAATTCTTTTTTCCTTTTCTAATTAAGTCAAAAAAAGGAATGCATTTATCGATAGCTTTGGAAATAAATCGACTTAGGGCGGCAACCGTCCCATTCAGGCTCTATACTTATTTGATGGTCTTTGGCGCTTGGATGTTGCGAATAGCTTAGATCTTCTAAGGATTAGCTTCGATTCTATGGGCATTAACAATGAAACCCAAGAACTTTCCTAACGCAATGCCAAAGGAACACTTTAGAGGATTGATCTTTATTCTGTAATATCGGAGGATAACGAACATTTCTGCCAAGTCTCTAGTATGGTCGCTAGATCGTCACGACATCATAAGCATATCATCCACCTACACCTCCATCATCCTTCTTATCTGATCTTTAAACATTATGTTAACTAGATGTTGATAGGTCGCTCCAACATTCTTTAATCCAAATGGCATCACCATATAACAATATAATCCAATGTCGGTAATGAAGCTGGTATGCTCTTGATCAGGATGTGCATTAGGATTTGGTTATATCCTGAATATGCATCCATGAAAGATAGTAATTCATGTCCGACGGTTGAGTCTACCAGCTGGTTGATCCTTGGAAGGGAAAGTTGTCTTTCAGGCATGCCTTGTTCGAATCCAAGTAATCAACGCATGTCGACCATTTTCCATTTGCCTTTTTCACAAGTATAAGATTAGATACCCCTTAGGGTAGAGGGTGTCACGATTAAACCCATTGTCTTTGAGGCTATCCATGTCCTCTTTAAGTGCGGCAAATTTCTCCGGATCCATGCCATGCCTTTTTTGTTTCACCGAGACATGCCTTGGCTCGATATTCAATGCATGGCTCGCAATGACAGATGAGATTCCGCGCATGTCAGAGTGAGTCCAAGCGAACATGTTGAGATTTGCTTGGAGAAAACCAGCAAGTTCCTTCATCATTGAGGGGCTGTGCTATGATCCGATCTTTAGGACCCGTGACGGGTCGTCATGGCTGACCGTGATGTCAATCGTCAGCTCAACTAGTGTCGCCTTGGTCGTTTTTGGCTCCTCCTCATTTCCCTCAGATCTATGTCTCTATAAAACCGACTGCGGCTTTCAAGCCAAGGCTTAGGCGCTGGTTGTCAATCTTCAGTGGCTTGGATGCGGAAAGACTTATACACACCCTTAATTTTCTCCTTTCGTTGAGCATCCCTTAATTCAGCTACATAGCAGGCATATCCAGTCTCCTGATCATCATGAACAACTCCAACGCCATTATCTGTTGGGAACTTCAAAGTCAAATACCATAAGGCAAGAGTTGCTTGAAAATCAGCTGGGGCCGGTCGGTCCAGAAAAGCATTGTATGGAGAGTCGACATCCAGAACAACAAATGGCAAAATCTGCACTCTCCTACAGTCACCTTCTTCCAACTCCACCGGAAATTCAACATAACCAATAGCTTCGTTGCAGCACTTTTAAATCCATGAATGTAGGCTTTAGACGGTTTCAAGTCCTTGACTTCCATCCTAATCTGCTTATAAGCTTTTTTGAAAATTGTATTTATGGAGCTTCCATAATCAACCAAAAACCTCCTCACTAAGGCGGGGCCAATCACGGCCGAAATGACCATTGGTCGATCGTCGGTGCCTCCACCTTATCCGCATCACTATTTCTGAATACATTGTCATCTGTCATTGTACACTGCTGTTTTGCCGAAGCTCCATCTTTTGTATTCGAACAACATTAAATTAACATGCTTGATCATGCTAGCATAGCGCTACATCTCATGCCAACTCTTATCAACTGATATGGTCCTCCGACTATTGTATTGATTACTAATCTTCCACCAGCCCACACAAGCTCCTCATCCCTGTGCGATACTTGTCCTCTGTTGGGGTCGGATGTCTCCTGCCCGCTATCTTGTGGGGCTTTTACAAACCGCTGTAACTTTCTCTCGAATCAGTTTTTTCGATAATATCCTGGAGATACTCGCACTCATTTGTGTTATGACCATAACATTCGTGGAACTAGCAATATTTTATGGTCTATTTACTTCTCCGTTGATTCTTTCGAAGGTGGCTTCCTATATTGCATGGTATTGCAGGTAGACAAATAGATGTTCTCTAGAGAGGAATTAAGTGGCGTGTAGGTATCGTACATCAGAATCCTAGGCTTTCCTCTTGCAGAATCCCTCTTTCATTCCCGGCTCCTATTTTCACCTTTCTTTTGCTGATTTAGGTTTATTTTGGACATTCACTTGAACTTTTTTAGAACTATCACCAAATTGCTTCACTGCAATGTTACTCTTTACTCCTTCTCCACTTGATCCTACAACATTCTTCTTCCTAGAGCATCTGGCTTCGTCTTTCCTCAAATACTAAGCCGCCTTTACATAGAAGCATTCCAATATTGTGGGTTGCTTGCCAAATAACTAATCGCCAAAATCAGATTCTGGATCAGTCCCTCTTGTTACCACCTTCAATATCGCATGGTTATTCGGATCAATGATTCCCGTGATAGCATATGGAATCTCTCCAAATAATTTTTCAGCGAATCTCCCAAAGCGCGGATTCACATTGGATAGGAACATACATCTTTAGGGCGAGTTGCGTGTATACGAAACTGCTCCACAAACTTTGTTACTAAATCGTTAAATCTAGAGATCAACCATGGAGGTAAACTCGTAAACCACATCGTTGCTATTCTAGAGAGAGTAATAGGAAAACATCTACACTTGGTTGCATCATCTACTCGCATGGAATCCATCAGCCATTCATATCTCAAGATATGCTACATTGGGTCAGTTTTTCCCTCATAGGCAAGCATTGATGGTATACTGAACCTCCTTGGATACTCAGCATATAGGATATTACCACTGAACGAGATAAGGCTCCTTGAGATCCCCTAATCATCATTGGTCAATCCTTGGATCTCTCTTGCTAGCTATTTAACCATAGATGACAAGTTCAGCGTTTGGATAGTTGGAGCCAAGAGGTGGTCATGTTCCACCTCGCATGAATGGTTCGGTCGATGTCTACGGGTCGTTCCATGCCTTCTTGGTTAAAAATCCTCTCGATGTATATCATGTATATTTACTTCATCGTCATTCCGAGGAAGTAACTGGTCAGCATCCATCTGAACTCTAACATCCACATCAGTTACTATAGCTCCAGCTTGGGCTCCAGCATGGAATGGTAGGTTCCTTACTCTGGAGGAGGGATCGACACCGATCGGTCTTAGCAAACCAGGTAAATTTACCTATTGATGCCCTAATGCTTCTTTGCAATATTCATCAATTTTATGACGCCTACGCTTGTGATAATCGTCTGATGAACTAGAACTCTCCGATGCCGAATAAGGGGTAGGGTCCCTCCTAGCTTCCTACGCTGTTGCTGACTGATTTGGTTTATTAGATCGATATTGGCTTGAATTTGATGATTCAATTGTCGATGACTATCAACTAGCTCTTTTATTAGATTTTGGAATTCGGCTCTTGTAATAGAACTAATTAGATTCTAAAAATTAACTAGATTGGGAGAATTCACAGCCACTAGTTGATTGCTCGGGCCTCCTTGTTAGATGATAGCGTTCTCATTTTCTTCTACGTTATGAGAAGTAAATCTGTTGTTACTAACAATTATTGATAGCTTTACTTAGACTTTTGCAAATCCGAATAGAACAAGCAAGTTTTTTGATGATAATTATGGATCTCTTTGGGGTTTATGCAATCTAGTAGCAACAAAGGGATCCGAATAAGCTAAAAATCAAGTTCTCAATAAATAAACTAAAATGTTTGCACCAAAAATTGGCATAAAAACCCACTAGAAATTTTGAAGAGAAATAAATGAAGAATACCAAATGAAAATAGAGGAAAAAAGTAATGAAATAGCTGCAAATCAAAGCAATAACACAAACATAGCAATTTATAGTAGTTCAGCGTTGTTTGTCTACGTCCGCTTTTAATAGAATACTTTATTGATCATTTTGTAATCTGAATAATTTAGGAATCAAAAGAACTTCTTAGTTACACAAGAATATAAAGCGACAAGCAACGTAAAAGTCCCAAAAATGAACAACCAAGCCTATATTTAGATGAAGATGAAAATTCGACATAAGGATCTTCAAAACCAAATGGACCTGTAAGAGGGATCGCGTGGCCTAAATCCCAAAGAATAAGGATTGGTATCGATCCCCCCTTTGGTGGAATTTAGGGGTGCGATCCTTAAGGTAGCTTCCTCATGTTGAAAAATGCCCAACCTTCAAGTTTCATGCCAATGGATTAGTAGAACATGAGTTATTACTTAATCTTTACTTCAATATGAATTGGCTTCTAATTTAGCCGATCCCTATTAAGGGAAGAGGACCAATCCATTTTACTCCATCCTTTTGAGGTGCGATCCCTAGGATAGGCTCAGTAGGGTCCTCACATCTTGCTCACAAAATTTCATTTGCATTAGACTTGTGGATATTAAGATATTAATTGTTTTCTTTTGAACCGCACCTACTTCCTGAGACATACGATCCCCATGTTGGAGGTTGATTATAGCAGACCCTTCCTACATGTTTAATCATATTCCATACTTCGAACGTTCTGCATTGCATATCTCTCGATTCCATTCCATCACGGTTTCATATTACCATCTGTGCTCAACGTTTGGATCCCATAATCATCGCCCTGGACTTACTGGCCTTGATGACTATTAAATCTAATTTGTCTAATCAATTCAAATATAGTTGGGTCAAAATGCCGAATAACATGTACCGATAGCCATTGGACAGCTATAGAGTAACTCAGTTTATATGTGACAAATTACACAGTTCTCTTAACTTGCGAATACTATTGATCCTTAATGTGGAAGCTCTGCTTTGATTATAGTTTAATCATGGCATGACGTCCATCAAGTGAGTATAGTTGGGTCAAGTCGAAGCATTGGAAGTGAAACACTATTCTAGAGAAGATTATCTCCTTAGTTATATGAGGATAGTATCACTGTAAACTTGAGTCAACTGAAAGTCAAAGTCTCTAGCCGGAGCACTTCGATTAATAATATTGTTATTGTTAAACCAAGGACTTTGTGTCTGGACTATAGAGTTGAATGTGGAAAAATTTAAAATTTTGGCAATTATCAAATTTCATAAGTCCAAAGTGATATAGTTTTGACGAAGAGAATTGGTGTAAATAAAAGCCACAACCGAGTAACGGTTAACAAAGTAAAATTGGATTCTACCGAAACCAAGTAAGTGATAAATGTGGTCAAAACGTAACACCATCAGCTACGTGATGTATAAACATTAATACTCGAATAGTTAGATATTAAGCGCTGGCCAATTTTACCCCCGACGAGTCACACAACTGAAATAATGAATTCTCCTTTGACTAAATGATTTAATTAATTTGTAATTGCAATAATTTTTTTGACTAAAAGTTCGTATGTTCTGAAGATCATATAGTCATATTAGATATAAAAATAAATATTGGACTAACAAGGCTTGACTGATAGCCTAACGGTCTTTAAGGTGGAATACTCACCCTACAATACATTGAAGCATGGGTATTAGGCATAAACACCTCAACAACCATAGATCACAAATATACGAGCACGAACCACAAAAGAATCGATATAACAACAGTCTCACTATAATCTCGAAAGCAAAAGAAATGGTATCACAAATTTTCAAATTTTCGAAGGTAGAACCCAAGCTATCTAAAATTTCAGCTGGCACCAAAAGACGCCAGTAAATTCCAAGAGAAGATGTGAGCCAAGAAAATATATATTTCTCGATAGAAACCAATTCCATAACATGACCTTCCAAATAGCGACGGAGGAGGATGAGCTCCAGCAATCACAGCAAACATCGACCGAGATACTCAAGAAGTGCAACAATCGCTCATCCAGAAGCTCACACCGGCTTCCATAGACAAAAACAATGGAGCAAACGTGAGGATGTTAATAAGCAAGGCCAATGAAAGATGTAACTCCATGAAGCAGAAAAATAACCCTTCCTACTTAGCAAGACCAACATCACATTGTAGTAGCTAAAACCCAAAGAACAAGAAATCCAAACAGAAGCTTAACAGATCGCAACAAGAATGATCACAAAAGCCATATCAATAACAACAACATTGAAACCAGAAAGCACAATGGTGACCCAATTAAACATACCAGCAAATGACATTACCAGCCAGAGAGGAACGAAGAAACTTACATAAGCCGATGGTATATGCATGTATTGATTGAGGAATACTCCTCCATTGTAGATGCAATCGCCGAGGAGACACTTAGAAAAATATAGATCCGACAAAACAGGGTAACCAATTCCAAAAGTCCAGTACCCTAAATAGATTCGAAACGAGGCGCCAAATTGGCAGAGGCCAAACGCAGCTGGAGACGATCGATGTTGAGATAGAGAAACAAAGTAGAGCAAAATCACAGTTTTCATAATTTAGAAATAAATCACGCACACGATTGAGGAAAGGCCCACATCGAGGCCAACAATAAGGAAAGCTAGAGTTTGTAGGGAGGAGAGAGAGGATAAAACTGAGGAGCGAAGAAAGAAAACAAAGATTAGGCAGCGACGGAAAAAAAAGAAAAGGAAACGACAAGGTAGAAAACAAGAATTGTTCGCCTACATCAGAACCATAACACTAACGAATTGAGGCGCGACTCTGAAATCACCTAGCTGAAAAGAATAAACAACTTGAAAATAGCCGTTGAGGCACAAAGCTACCTTAGAATAAAACACCGAGACGAAGATAAGTTGGAAAAGCGAAGCTCCAGAAAGAGATTTGGGGGAAATGGGGAGATTTAGGGGAGGATAACTTGCAGCAACAGGGAAAGCTAGCGAAGATGAGAAGCGATGCGGAGACGTGAGTGGAAATGAAAGAGGCGATGAAAAGTTACAAGGAAAATGGAGAAAAGGCGGCGGCTGAAAAGAAAAGGGCAACCCTAGTCCCCATTAATGCAAGCTGAGATGACCATATTAGCTTGAAATCATTTTGTTTTGTCATATGGTTAATGTTTTGAATATAATTGTTTCGGCTATCCTATTCATAAGAATAAAAGATTTTCAATTTATATGTGGACTTTCTGTAAAATACAAAAAATTTGTTTCCTTTCTAAATTTAGTTTTTTGTAAATATTTATATTTTATGTTTCCTTTACAAATTACAAGTTTGATTTAAATCGTTCACTTTAGATTCAAACATATACACACACATATATTATATATTACAATGTTTATATTTTATAAGTTGTTTTGAAATCTAAAACAACGTTACTTTCTATATTTACATATGTGGAAACATATATATGTTACCTTAATTCAAATTCACGAGGTGGATTTTATGTAATAATGTAATCTTTAATTCAAACATTTTCCTAATGGAAAGTAATTTTACCATTGTTAATTTTAGATTTCTAGTCATATAAAATTACCAAATATAATTTCTCTCTATACACACACACATTCACACACTATTTTACATCTTTTATTATGTATGTATTTTTAATTCAAACCCTTGGACAACGTAGACATATGTAAAGGGAAAATGAGTTCATTGCGGTCTAAAAAAATTTAGTTTCTGTCATTCGAGTTTACGTATAGCAACCGAAAGAATTTCCAAAATTTAGAAGAAAATTTTTTACGATCTTACATAACACGTCGACATACAAATATAAAATTCGAGTAAATGTGGCTACTACTACGATGACAATTCATAATTTCTTATAGAGATACAATGAAGGTAACCCGAAATGAAGGTATTGATGATGACCGTGAGCTAGTTTCGGAAGAATTTCTATAAGAATACTATAGTATTCGAGCATTCGAAAATAATGATTACGAATCAGTTGAATAAATGTTACAAATTTTATGGTAACAGTTCGAGATAACATGCATAATGAACTAGTTGTTGCAAGACTACATTAGAGATTGTTTAGGTTTCATTACTTATTTGTATTTGTGTAACTGTATTTGTATCAATAATTCGAAATTATTGTATTAACATGACTGTATTTATTTTTCAAAATTATCATCAAGTTTTCATATTAAGTTGTAATTTAAGATCAATTTACATTCATGAAATGCAATATATTTTAAAACAATACAAATGCATTAACAGTAAATTAGTAATAACAATATGATATAAATACATTACAGTTTAATATTATTTTCGAATGTCCCTTTTGCAACACAAGAATGCATTAACATTTTGTTAAACATTCTTCTTTCATTCTTCTTTCAAAATGCACATTTCTCATGACTTTGGCTTTTCGTACAAAAATGCATTCTTAGTACGAGTATATATGCACGTCCAGGTGGGCCTGTATTTAATCACAATGTGCATGCATTTATACTTCACTCCTTAAAGTAAATTTGACGGTATCATTACCAGCATAAACTGAACCTAAAACAGTGTCCGAGAAGACCGAAACAATTGAAGAACAGTCATAGAACCAATTTTTTTATAATACTAAAGTTTTATCATTCGTTTCCTTTTGTTTTAGTTTATTTTATACCACTGAAAACAAAAATAATATTTGTACTTATACATGCATATGCTCTTTTAGCTAATGTAGGCCGTGAGCAAAAATCATCACTTCACAACATGGCTTCATCTCTGTTATTAATAGCGAGAGTATATATCCACGTCTAATTGAGCCTGCATTTAATCACAATGTGCATGCATTTGTAGTTGCACATGTGGAAGTAGATTTGCCAATATAAAATGAACCTGAAGCAACGACCGAGAAAACCGAGACAACTGGAAAACATTCATAGAACCAATAACTTGAAAACACTCATAGTTTTATCATTTGTTTCTTTTATTTTAGTTTATTTTATACTACCGAACATGGAAATAATACTTGTACTTTTACATGGATATGCACTTTTATCTAAAGTGGGCTGTGAGCAAAAATAGCGAAA
The DNA here is from genome assembly GCA_030765085.1 of Allium cepa. Classification (NCBI taxonomy): domain Eukaryota; kingdom Viridiplantae; phylum Streptophyta; class Magnoliopsida; order Asparagales; family Amaryllidaceae; genus Allium; species Allium cepa. The sequence goes on along the minus strand of CM060932.1, from coordinate 757,031,170 downwards.
TAGTTTAAGTTGCCTTATATCACGGCCGGGACGGTTGAAACAAATTCATGCATACACCCAGATGCAGGGATTTAGAAACAGACACACAAATAATTTTTTTAAGAAAGAAAAAAACATTGACAACAAATTGAGAGAAATATAATAACAACCTGATATGCATTAAAAATAAAATAAAAAGAGGGAATAACGGATATAATAGTTCTCTCAAGCACTTATTTTTTTGATCAATTAGTGTATAGTAAAATTGTGCATTGAAAGCCTGATAAGTGAAAATAATGCATGCCTAATGAAATCATGCACAATCAATAAAGTTTGATAAATGAGTACAAAAAATAAACTGAAACATTTTGACGCTAAAGTTCTAGATTTATTGATTATGAAAGTCAAAATGAACGTTGCGTAACTGTTTTCTATTTTGCTAGCCCTAGTCCTTTTACCAAATTGGTTAGCAAAAGAATTGAAGTAATAAATCCTGATTTAGATGGAGCCTTAAATATTTCCAAAACATACCCAACAATTAGAGTTGTTATCCATAGCCTATCCAAAACATTGGGCTGAGTTAATATTCTCTGACAGCAAAACAAAAATATAGACCGCTACAAAGTGAAGATAAATGAAAATAACATTAGGAAGAAATCGAGTATACTCAAGCAGTGACAGAAATGACATTGCTCATCAACAGATAAAATTAGGCCAACATACAATGAACTTATAGAGCTCCCATTTTAAATATCAAGAATTAAATAAACAGACAGTAAAGGGAGACGATAGATGATATAAAATTAGACTTCACCTCAACAAACAGAATTCATGCATTAGGAAAATGGGTAAAGCTGCTAATTGAAGATATACATAGATATTCGGAAAGAGATTCAACTTTCTTTTGATTTTTACATTAAAGATTTGCTAACAATTAAAATAGTTTAAAAAAAACAATTCTAGAAACTCATCCAAAATTCATACCATTTACTCCTAATCTGTTTGAACCACCAATAATGAACAGCGGTTACCTGCAAGTATCTTATCTTTATCCCCTACACTTCTCCTCTTCATAAAGCTTGCAATTCCATTACCAAGTCTTTGATTTTATTTCCAATTTGTTCACATGCCAACATAACGCCATCATCTTTAACCAAACCTCCTGCCTTCATTTCAGTGAAAGCAGGCAAATAACAGTTCCCAAAATAGGTTGGCAATGCTAGTGGTTCTAGTGATCTCTTTCTTCAATCAATTGGGAACCAAAAGGAAACTGTCTGATTATTAGCATATTTGCACGGTTTGACATGGCATGCCCATGCATACTGCATATGCTGAACTATAAGGTGGTAGCGTTTTTGCAGCAGTTTAGCTTTGGTATGAACTATTTTTTTTTGACCTCTATATGTTCCTCGCTAATACTTAGTATGGTGCTGCTGAGATTGAGTGCATCCGTTCTACTCCTAGATTTGTCATCAGACGTATTGTTGTACATTGGCCTTTTTTTAAATATCCAAGACTATACTCCTGAAGACAGTCTAATGCAGTGCTATAAATTGATGGCGCCATGGTTGACGTAGATGCAAACCTGACTTGCAAATTAAGGCCCAAGATTTGATAAAATATGTGCAGCCGAAGTCGCCACATGCCGCATGGAAAATGCTCTACATATTCCGTTTTCAGAAAAGTAAGATTAAAAAAAGAAATGAATGCAAGAGAACTGGTCTAAATAATGCAAAGTTGGAATGAATCATCATATATTCACATTTATTACGCTAGTTGAATGCCTAAATACTGATGAAGTGTACTACTATCTACTGATCCGGTATAGAAAGCATATAAAGCATAACACAATACAAAACATATAAAGGATAATAACCATTTTATGGTTCAACGCATAAAAATAATGCAAAATAAAATTATCCATACAACTTTAACAAACCAAAAGACATGAAACAGTAAAAAATGATTTAATTTTTTTCTTCATAAATCGTATGCATCTTTTTGCAGCAATTTTGGTCAAGAAGTTCTTGAGATGGCAACTTCAAATATACGTAAATTTAACGAAAATCGGTATAGTGTAAAACTCCAAGAAGGACAATGGATGCAAGTGACTTTAAATTGTTCACCATCAACTTCATTGATTTCATTTTCACCAAGCAACACATAAAGATATAACTTTAGTTAAGACTTTATCTAATGTAGCAGTGGAGTCAACCTAAAATGCCGACAGTATAAAGCAATAATTCACAATAGGTGTAGTAGTACTTCAAAACACTGCATTATTCAACCAATGACAACAAATAAATCCGCTCTACAAATTAAACGATTTTTTTAGGCACAAAACTCATGTTTGTTTGCTGTCGCTCTCCATTGATTTCTGTTTACTGTATATCGTATCAGTGGCAAACAACCTAAATAAGATGATAAAAGAATCTCAACCTTAACAACTCTTAGACCCACACTTCCCGAACAATGTGCGTTTGATATATTTTCCAATGATCGTGGCTCCATAATTACAATTCACACTTCTCCGTCTTCACAATCCATTTTAGTTAGCATTATTGCATCGTTATGTCACTTCTATCAAAATAAAATGCTCATGACTGATAAATTTACCTCTAACCGTTCCCTTTAAAAACAAATCAAAACAAAACATAGTATCGAAATCAAATATTCTAATTGCATTTGCAAGCATCGCATTTAGACTCAGTACTTCAACAATAGAAGGAAAAGAAGATATATGTCCAACACCAGCAGTTTAAAGTGCAAATATCATACTACATGATCTAAAAGAGTAACCAACACTTCATAAAAAAATGACCAATTACCTAAAACCAATTATCAGAATTCAGGATTTCCTATCATGCTGCTTGGCAATCCAAATTTCATTCTTATATAATTAGATACGATAATACTTGATTAGAAATTTCGATTGAATCAATAATGTTTTTTTACGTATCTAATTTTAATCTCCTTTACAAAGAAAACTGTATAGTTATCAAGTTTACCTGAATTCATGTCCTTATTTTATACAGTAAATTTTCTTTTACTTCATTATTTTAAACTGCAAACTTTCTGGATATGAAATTTGTTGATAACTTAATTACTTAAAGGTACATCCGTCCAAGCTAGTATTTTAACACAGTAAACTAATAAGTAATGGATCTTTCAAAAATAACCTGTAATGCAATTACCACCAAAAATCCACGGAAATGCAACACCTAAATTAAAATCGAGAATCAACATTTAAATTAAAATGGCATACACCAAAATAAAAGTAGAGTATCATCTGAAATTTTGTCCGGTGTTAGTAGCAAGCGTTGAGGAGAAGGAAAAAATGCAGAGCACATTAAGAAATCAAGGCAGGAAGTAAAATACCTAAATCACGGTCGAAGTTGAGTATGGAAGCAACAACGCCTAAAAAATTATTGTTGATGGAGACGGTCGAAGCTTGAGATGTTGGATCTAGATTTGCTAGATCTGGAATCGGTTGATAATCGTCGGATAACCATAGTTTGGGACGTTCGGGTATCAGAGTGAATTAACCGATTTTGTTTGAACGAAGGAGATGAAATCAATTTATGTAATTCTGCAAGATAAAGGAATGAAAGCAGTTTTTTTGTTATGTGAAGTAGCGAACGGAGTGGGAAAGGTGCGAAGGGTATAATCGGTACTTCAAAAAGACACGGTCCATTCTCTATTGATGGAATTCTTATTATTAGTAGTAAAGATTGGAACGTCCAGATTTGCACACACTAATTCACTGCTTTTGCTCTCCGATCATACTTATAATTTCAAATTTCTAGTAATTTGAGTACTATTCAAAACTTGAAAGGCCGACGGTTGAATGATTTGACTCCTGGTTACCATCCATTGAACTTGTATTTTAATTCCCAGATTGCACTCTAAAATCTATAGCATTGTATTTTGTATTACAAAATTTTACATATCGACCTAGAAATATAAACATGTGAACTATCGAACTGCAAACAGAACTACAAGTTGGATTCGATCTACCACTAGAGATCCAAATCTGAATGGGTAGTATAAACAATTAGTCAAATATTTTAACTTTATTCATACATTAGCATAGTAGTGTTTAAAATACAATATAACATACAAATAAAAAGCACATGTACACATAGAAAGCATTTTTTGTAGCAAAGTGGAGGGCATAATATGTTGTATTTTGGCACGTTAATGTCTAATTTTAACAATTGAGGCATTAAACTATAATATCTGTTGAGAAAGTGATCCACACGTTAATATAGAAAAAAAACACAGCGGGGTTGCGATAAGACCGGTAAACAAAAAGGATAAAACAAAAAGGAAATCCACAACTAGATCATTCGCACAGATAAATGCAATGCATGGACCTTATGAACAGGTCACAGCTGTAACTGCCTTGAAATATTTCGTCACTACATATGTCACTGCGCTTACATCCTTTGCCTATAAATACACTTATCGTTCGGCGGTTACTGCAACCATTCCCATTCACCGCATTTACAAGATTCCGATCACCGGAGGTTATTACGATGAACGCTCGTGAAAAGCGACGGCAACATTTTCTGATAGCCACGCACCCAGTTCAAAGCCATATAAATCCAGGGCTTCAACTCGCCAGGCGCCTTCTTTCTATCAGCGATGTTCTCGTTACCTTCTCCACTTCCGAATCCGCTCACCGTCGCATGTTTCCAGATGAAGACAAGTCCCATAAAGTTACCGAAAATGGTGCATACTTAAATATCAATTTTCATCTACTTTTCCTGTTATGCTTTGTTTCTTTCCTAATTACGAATTTTGTGAAGCAGGCAAGCTCTCCTTCATGCCCTTTCCTGACGGCGACTGGGCCCCTGCTGACGCCAGTGACGTCAGCAACTACCAGCCAGCCGTTGGATTCTCCAACCTAATCTCCAATCTAGCTTCGGAGGGCCGCCACGTCACCTGCGTTATTCCCACCCTCCTTCTGAATTGGGCTGCTGACGTGGCACGTCTGCATGGGATCCGCTGCACCCAGTACTGGATACAACCGGCCACTACGTTTGTCACGTTTTACCATTACTTTCACGGGTTCCAAAACCTCATCTCTAGCAACATGAAAGATCTTGATTTTGATATTAAGTTACCGCACATGCCGTTGATGCAAATTCGGGATTTGCCCACTTTTTTGACCCGAGACATGTCAAATGGACCATACTCTGAACTTCTAAAGAGATTCAAAGAAAATTTTGATAAGCTTGATAGCGATATCAAATGCAACAAGTCAAAACCAAAGATTTTGGTCAACTCATTTGAGGAGCTTGAGCGCGAAGCCTTTGCAAGTGTAGATAATGTTGATTTGATCGGTATAGGGCCGCTTTTATCCTACTCACATAATGATATTGATGATAAAAACTCAACGTCTGACTTGTTTACGGATAATCGAGAAGGCTACATGGATTGGTTAGATAAAAAACTCGAAAAGTCGGTTGTTTACGTGTCGTTCGGAAGCATATCTACGTTGAGCAAGGAGCAATTGGAAGAGGTGCACGAAGGGTTGAAAGCGAGTAAATTGCCATACTTATGGGTGATTCGAAAAGATAACAGGTAATTATTATCATTGCATAAAGTTACAATTTAATAAAGAGTGCTTAAAAATTAATAAATACTAAATGTGGTTACGTAAGCTAAATTAATGCTATTGAAAAGTTTATAGCTACTGGTCTAGTAATAAGACCTTATTTGATGGTATACATTCGAAATATTTTAACAGATACGAAGGGTTCAAAATAGACGGTGGTGTGAATGGAATGGTGGTAGAGTGGTGCTCGCAAGTTGGTGTTTTAAGTCATCCTTCGATTGGATGTTTTGTGACACATTGTGGATGGAATTCGACATATGAAAGTCTTTTGTGTGGTGTACCAACGGTAGGGGTTCCACAGTGGACAGATCAACCAACAAATGCAATGCTTGTGGATAAATTATGGAAGTGTGGAGTAAAAGCGAATGTTGGTGAAGATGGGATGGTGCGAAGGGAGGAGTTGGTCAGGTGTTTGGAATTTGTCACGGTGGAAGGAGAAAAGAGAGACGAAATCTGGAGAAACGTAGACCATTGGAAAAAGAAAACACGACATGCGATCAATGAAGGTGGATCGTCCTATCGAAATTTGAAAAGGTTTGTAGATGAGATCGGTGATGAAATGTAGAATGTTCTCCTTAGTTAAATAGTCAACAACCTATATATTATCACTTTTGCGATTGCTTTTGTAACTTAATTGAAAGTTGTTTATTGACTTGAATGTTTGCTAATCGTTTTCTTCGCTTAAAAAGAAGGTCAATAATACGTATGATTGAGTTTTTCTGTATGATTTATTTCCCATATACCTAATAACTCATCTGTTTACATCCTTATTTCGTTTTGAAATGGTCATAAAATATTACTTTGAATCCATATTAGATCGTTTGAAGCTATCACTTTGAGGAATGTAGAGTATTTGATATTTTTTGAACCTTAGTAATTTTATTGGATGATTTTGACCTCGAAAATCTTGTAATGTCTGTAACTTTTGACAGGACCTGAATTAAGGTCTAAATTCACTTTCAAATGAAATATGTGATGTTTTCTTTTTTCGTAGAGTTGTCATAACAGATTTTTGGACTTACATTTATGAGATGTGGTTGGTTAAGTTTGCACAGTCGTTTACCGGATGGGTAATTATGAGGTGATTAATGTGGCTCATTAACCAATTTCGGAATTAGGGTTAATAATAGCCTCCCCCGTCGCCACTATTCATAATGTCTCTTTTCTAAACATTCCGAACTTCTATTAATCCTGATTAGACAAAATATCATCATTTTCTTCGCTTTAATTATCCAAATCTAATTACTAGTGAGTAATTAGCAAACAAGATCAAGGGGATTTCAAGGTTTGCTGATTTGTGGTGCATTGGATCCGAGGAGTACTGTTCATATCAGATTTTCCTTGGTGTCCATGCTATTTTGGATCTAGGTGAATGATACATGTTTGTCACTTTACTATAGATGCTAATATAATACTAAATCATGTTTTAAAATGAATATTTTAAAGGTTAAAACATGATTTCGAATTAAGTTACACCTATCCATGTTTTGAAAACAAATTAAAATGTTTAAATCTAATGTAGATCTAAATTGGTTCATTTGTGTTCTTATGGATACCCCATTTCATGCTTTAAGGTTGATTTTGGTTATATGATGGTTGTATTTTGTGTTGTGATGTTGATATGATGTTTGTTTGGTAGTTTTGTTGTGTTTTTTGCTTAGGATAGGAAGTAGTGTATCGATATGCATTTTGGAGACTCCATATGCATTTTTGAGACTCCATTGAATTTAGAGCATTTGGAGTTGAATCAACATAAATAGATTGCATGGGAAGCTAAGGCATTTGAAGTAGAGGCAAATCCAACTCAGAAAATGATGAAAAGAAGTTTAGTATTTTTAGACAGTCGATTATACTTGATCGATCACCCGATCCTTAAGTTCCAAACTATTTGGTTTCATGTATGATTGATGTGGGAAGGAGGGGATTGTGTGGAGAGTTGGAACTAGGTCAGCACACAGTAGGATAATGGAGGGAATTTCAAATGTTTTGCCATTTTGAATCTTATTGAGCCTATGAAGTCTAAATTTATTTAGTTGATCTAAATAAATTTTAAATAAAATCGTTATTTTATTTTATTTAGTGATAAAAGGATTTTATCTGATATTATTCATGATATATAACGTGCAAATGTGTATCATATACACATGTACTTGTGCATGCAACATATACAATTGCACATGGTTTAACATACTTATATGTAAATGTTGGGGTTTACACCACAATGGATGTGCTAGCCCCTCCATATACACATATATTGTCTAGTGACAATATTAATATGATATAAAATATATTTATGTTTAATTAAATATATTTGCATATGATTATGTAAAAGTTATCTTATATATGTATACATGTGCGTATAAATAATAATTATAATATAAATGTAAAACAATTTTAAAATTTAACTTCAAATTTTATAAATTAATTATAAAATATATTTTATTAATATATATATATATATATGTATGTATGTATGTATATTCATATTAAATATAATATACGTGTTTCATTTTATTTCGGCTATACTTTAGTTTTGAAAAATTCAAATGTTATTTATTTATTTAACAAACCTACAAGGACTTGTAGTTAATTTTTTTAATTTTAAAATAAAATTCTATAAAGAAAAATTCCTTTTTTACTTAATATGTAATGAAATATTTTGTAATGTTTGAAAATTTGTGTATATTCATAAATATATATGAATTTATAAATTATCAATTTAATTAATACTTCAAATTAAAATAATTTGTATATATATTTTAGATTTAATACATACATACATATATAAATTTAGAAATCATATGCTTAAAATCTAACAACATAATTTATAATATCCTTTAAGAGTTAAGTTTTATTCGAATTTTTTTAAATAAGTCGAAAGTAAAATACATATGTATAGAATTTTTTGTTTTAATTTATGACAACAATATACATACATACATACATACATACATACATACATACATACATACATACATACATATATATTAGATTGACAACATGTACATATATGAATTCATGATATAAAGCTAATCTAATCAGATATAATAACATAACAAATGATACACAAAAAAATGCATACATACACATACATAAATACATACATATATGTATGTATAAATTGATATGTACTAAAGTATCACCTCAACTGTATCCTTGGAATAACACTTCGAATGTTGAACCAGTGGAACTCCTAAAATCAAATCAAATCTCTTCAAGAAAGCGCTATCATTGAGCTTAAAAATGGCACAACATCCAAAGTCTTATAGAAATATAGAAATCTAGGAGATGGTATATGAAAAATAGAAAAAACACCAAGATTTTAAAGTGGTTCGGCAAGCTCTGGTCTATGTCCTTTGTAGTTTTTATTGATTATAGATTTGAGACTCGCTAGTATAAGGGATTTGCTGATCTAAAGGCCTAGAACAACAATGAATAGCTTCCTTAGTGATGATGATGGAGGAGAGATAAAAGATGAAGGAGTAGTGAGAAAAATGTCCCTTTTCAGATGCTATAGGGATTGTATTTATAGGGAAATCGTCCAGCAGAATCAGAGCCTTCGAAATACCAAGTCTAGATCTAGATCCGATAGTGCAGGAAGGGAAGACTAGGCCCACCAAGCTGATCTACTCGATACCCACCAAAAGTGGTTGGCACCCAGTTGATTTCGGTAGGAGGACCATGCCTTTTTCCCTCCTTTGATCTTCTATCCCCGATCTGCTGTGTTTCAAGCAATACTCCTTTGAGATTGTTTATTTTCGGGAGGTTCTGATATCGTCTGTACTAGTCTGTTTTCCTTTAGAAATTCCTTGAAGTTGTTTGCCAATTCCTTACGAAATTCACTTCAAGGCGATCATGTTATATATCCATGAGCTACAATTCAGAGAGTCCATTGGGGGCAAGAAAAGAGGTCATTACCGAGTACAATCATCTCAGTACTGAGTGTTCCCATTTGCTCTAATCGCCTTGCAACTTCTCAAGCCCACTTCCATAGTCCTTCCAAGCATGTTCTCAAGTTCGTGAATTGTTTTGTCTTCATCCCCATGTTCAAATTCGAGTAAAAGATTGCTTGGTTAAAAAGCTAGATGACACTTGCCTCCAAAGTATGCTTTCTTTGGAACAAAGCATGCTCTGGAATAAGACAGATTTTATCGTCATTTATATATGTCCGCTAGTTATCTAAGAGTTTCTTCAAAGCATCGTTTCCATTCCATGGATTCCCCTACTTTAAGTAGTAGGAATTCCATTCTCTGTGCTAAGGACAAAATCCGTACATTGGTGATTGTTCCATGCCTTAGCTCTGCATGCTCTACCTTTCCCTTGCTTTTTCTCCAATTCTTTATCCAAAAATTCTACTCAATACCGGGTGGTTCTTTTCGATACCGATCCCTTTTTGCCTATTACCGAGTACTATAATTACTCAGTACTTAGAGAAATACTTCACTTTTTCATCCTTCTGCTTTTCTCTACTAAACCCTCTTTGCACCGAGATCTTTGTAAACCTCATTCCTTCGCCAAAAACAGATTGCCTCCGCCTCTTCTACATCACCGCTAACCTCCTCACAATGTTGACACCTCCAGATCTCCATCCCAATTTCTACCAAATCCTTCAAAGTGATCACCACTGACTTCCTCAAGACGAGATCTAGAATCAATTAAAATTAGATGGGTATCCACCTTGACTTGGTAGAGAAATTTATCATCGACGATGCTCTCTGGGTTGCCACGGTTGGTGATGAGGGCTTGAATGACCCCGATAAGCATTTGGCCAAAGCAAGCCCTAGGTTTTCTACTTGTACTTGAGCCCGATCTTGAGTACACTCGGGTTAGTTCTAGAATGTGCTCGGGTTTGACCTAGGGTGTAGGAGAAGCATCTGATTACTTTAATCCAGGCTTTTGCATGCCAAAGTCTTTTGGGTAGCTCTGACCAACGCTTGACCGATCAAACATTTTCATTCAAATGTCGGTAGGATGGTTCTTTTCCAAAGAACATTCTTATTGAACAATTCCATTGCAAAGCATTTCCAACTCTGCACTTTAAATGTTCCTGCGTTGCTTCAGATTATAATTCTGTTATCGATTATTAGATGATAACGAGTAAGATTTGATGCATAGTTTAGTCGTGCGATGTGCTCATTTTCTACCACAGGTGGGTTATCTACACAAAATGGCTAGTTCATCGTATACGGGACACAAGACTCACATGCATAGGTTAACGCTTCCACCTGCCCTGATCGACGTTCAGAATTCGATGGGCCAACATACGTTGACATCTATTAGATTTTGGGCGTCGGTCACATGCGTATAGTTTTGAAATAAAACTCTAAAATAAACATACCTGACTATGTTGAATGTCAAGTTTTCCTATTTAGAATGACTCATAATTGCCTTGCTTTAATGTCGGCACAAGGCCATCTACTCCTCCCGTAGCGATGTCTACCACTGCTCAAACTTCGACCTCTATGCCTTCTTGACCTAAGTGCTCAATTACCACTGAACTTCAAATAATAATCATACCAATGAAGCCAATGCAAGTGCATCTCTTCCTTTATACGAGTATATCAGTTTAAGAGCTCTAGATGATTCGCTTGAACAAGTGCCAACTATACTTACACCCAAAATGCTCCTAAACATCTACTGAGAACATGAAATTCCCAAAGGCGATGTTGACTCAGGGCTAACAATCGCATAATCCTCAAGTAGGCTACACTGATTGCAATAGATACATGTTCTTAGGCAACGTCGTACCACCTTTCAATCTATGCCTGTGCATGATCCTTCAAGAGCTCAAATTGGCTCCATCTCAGGTCCATCCCAATGGATATGCACTCCTGAGCTTCTTATACGTGCTGTTTCTGAACCGATTCCAGGGACCTCCCAAATTCAGGGAGTTTACCTACCTTCTGAGCTTCAAGTATTGGCAAGACTCGCCATCTTATATGATAATCGAGACCTATTGTCGATGTGAAGTCATAGAGAAGCTTCATAACGAATGCTCATATTTCAAGAATGAGTATTTCTTCATCTGGTTCCCATATGCTTCAATTGGCCTTGGTTCTTGAAGCCTCTTTTCTCTTCACTCTTTCAACATTCGTATTCCTTCCGTCCAAGTGTCTAATTTATTGTCAAATTTCTTAACAGATATCCTTGCTCTAAGTACGAGTGGAGAGCATGTCGAGACTCTATAAACTTTCAATAGGGTTAGCTTCCAACATCGCACCATTGCTTATCTTTTAACAGACAAGAACCTTCATCGGTGTGGCCTATTACATCCTAATCACTCTCCCTCTCCTACAACTACCCTTCCAAGAAGTTTTAGAATGCCTACTTGATCTTCAGCCCTTGGTCATGGCTCTGGCGATAATCTTTAATGGAAAGTTGAAGATCCATTAGGTACTGCAAATGTCGACGAGCCTGCAAATACGGCAGCAGAAGACCCTTCCATTAGTGAAATCCCTAGGGAAGCGATGAAAGAACTAGAATGTTAGGAAAGCAAAGATGAGGGATGAAGAGAAGGAAAATAAGAGATGGAAGAAGAAGAGGAAGAAGAAGAGAGTACCGAGGGAGGCGACAATGACTACAAAACTAGTCCAAAGGGAGATGAGTCATGCAGCGAGACGTCTCCCAAAGGCACTGAGCTTCATGCCATGGGTCGTCCAAAACGTGTAGTTATTAAGCCTCCTAAGAAAGCCATAGAGATGAACATGCATCCATTAGCCAATGCGACTCCTCCAGCTTATTCTTTTGACGATATCTTCGGTTCATTGAGCGATTTTGATATTCCAATTGATGATCTCCTTAGAGATAGCTCTTCGGGCTTCAACTTCCCATTTAGGGGTATCCTCGCTGAAGGTAGGGAGACTCCATCTTTACTTGCTTCCGAAAACAGTCCGCTGAGTACTTAAGGGGGGGATACTGGCACTCTATGCATTATTAGGATCATGAACATAGGCATCATTTGCATGCACTTAAATCCTAAACTTCTAGAGCTTATATGATCCTTTTTCTCATTTTAGGTACCATGGTATATAATAAGCTCCAATATGGTGTTGACAAGTCAAGAGGGTGCACTCTCGATCCATACCTGCCTCATTCTAGCTGCCACTGAGATTACAAATCCGAAAAGGAGAGAGAGCTAGATGCAAAGAAAAAGAGCGAAGAGTGGAAGATGATCACTATGTAAAAAGATCGAGAAAGAAAAAAAAGGCCGAAGAAAGGCAGCCTAGCACTCAAAGCAAGCAGCATAAGGACTCACATGGTCACCACGACTTATTTTCCGACATTCTTTTGCCCCGTTCTGAATCTCAAATTCCTATGTAGCAGTAAATTTCGATCACACATTCTTTAGCCACAGTCGTGCCTCCTCATTCCAAAGGATTCTGTGCTCCTCCAACTCCTATTCCAGCTCCATCGTCCCAAATGCAAGTTTCTTTTCCGAACCTTTTCCTAATCGGTGGCATGTTTGATTGTGACATCAAAAACCCATTGAAAGAAGAAGCACACCAAAAGGTCTGGTGGGTTTAAGAGCCCATCGACCAAGACTGTGAATGGAAAAAATCTTTATTACGCCCTCTTTAAGATCAACCAGATCAACCATATGAACAATCAATCGTTCAAGACCAAGAAAAAGACCTACGATAGCCTTATTGAGGGGAGCAAAGGAGACTTAAAGAAATTAAAAGCAGAGAGAGATGCCACTTTAAGGTCTAATGATAAGACAAAAAGCCCGATGAAAGAGATGAGGAAGGCCTATACCGACACAGAGATCATGATAAAGAACATGCTGACGACTACCCACAAGGACAATGCTGCCTTGAAAACAAAGATTGCTGAGAAGGACTTGGCCCTTGCTATAAAGGACGAAACTATCAGGGCCAGGGATAAAACCATCGAAGAACAGGTAATCTAGATCAAAAAGCTTTCTCTTACTCAAGTGCATTAGATCAAGCAGAATCACCAACTCCAAAATCCCAAGAGCTGTTGACAAATATTCCTATAACCAAAGGGGCTAGCTCTAAAACCACCAAAGTTATCCCAATATCCCCAGCGACCATTTCTATTGAACCCCAAATTCTTCCCTTCACCGATCAACCAAGCCAGCACTTACCTGAAGAAGGTGAATTTCTAAATCTCCTACTTCACAATCATCTCCAGGCAAAGGAATGTCCCTTGTTTTATCGGTGTTTAAAGTATTCTAGTTCTTTCCTGAATCCATCTCTAATCTTTACCATTTTGTTTGTCAACTTATTGGTCATTCGCATCTTCCTCCTTCACTGCCGGCCACTCAAGGCATGGATGCTGCAGCGATCTTGACCAGATTGACCTCTGTCTCCACGGGACTATTACCCTTGTTCCTCCTTCTAGTTCCATCCCAGGGCCTACTTTCGAGAAGATAGCCACCCTAAAGAACCAGGAGGACATGACTATGTCCCTCGAGGGAGATGTAGTTATCACCGGCACTGTAGACCCAACTGACTAGATCACCATGGCAGATAGATTGAAAATCGACCTTTCCAAGGTCAAGATCAAGACCAAGGCCGAGCCAGGAACTGAAAATCTATCAAAAAAAGCCCCTATGTTAAACTTCCCCAATCAAGCTAAATCTCCTCAATGTCAAATTGACCGATGCTCTTATCATAAAGTCTGATGAACCCCTTGTTAAGACCAAGGGAGAAACTAAGAAGTCCAAAATCGATACTCTAGAAGTTAGGAAAATAAAGGTAGGCGGAAGCATAAGAGACCAACCGGTGGTTTGAGCGACAAGGGCACCAAGGGACGGAAGAATAAATAGGATATTTCTTAGACTTGCGGGCAAGATGAGTCTTTTGGTTGTGCATTTTTCTTTCCATTTTATTGTACAAAATCCATGTTTGTGCGAGAGCGCCCTGCGCAATATTTGTATGTAAAAGCTGAAGTAATGAAAGACTACTTTTGTAATCTTTACCCCATTTATTGTTTCATGCTTTTATATTTTATACTTTCTTATATATAGCTGCTTGCATATATAATATAACTACTGTGTTGCGATTTATCCATATTATACACGTTAATTTTTGTGAAACGCTTTTACTTATTACAACTCTATGCATGTAGGTTAAATTCCTACAGTTTCTTTAGCTATATATTACCATTCAGTTCTGTCGACTGCCACTACTACATTCCCGTTTGGTTAAAAAAAACTGTTATTCAGTTAATTCCATGGCTATTCCTGTTTATGTTAGGTCAAGTTTCCTTTGACCAGTTATTTTCTACAAAAAATCCGAGTTCTATGTCGTTACTATTTTTGGGGAAGAGCAATTTGAACGTCTACTTTTTGACATTCTCGATCTCATCGATAACCGAGCATGATCGATATTTTCCATAAGTTTACACTATTAAACCTCAACAAAGCATACCCTACTAAGCCCATGAGTGAAGCCAAAACTTTTTGCTGCCTTGCATACAGCAAGTCTTGTCTCCAAGGCTCATCTAAATACCTGAACCCAGGTATTGTTTTTTGGCCTTGCCAATATCCGAGAGTTGGTCAGATGTTTACCATATAGGGCAAATTATTCAATTGCCTCCTAGTCCATTTGACTCTTCCGGTCCTGATCCTAGGCCAGAGGAGTTTGTTGTTCCTATTTTCATTTTTCAACGACTATCCTCACTTATCCTTGGTTTAGCATGTCTCACTAGGCCATAAGCGCAGTTTTCAAACATTTCATTGATATGTTCATATATTAGAGAACCTATGCCTTTGGACGCCTATCTTTGGGCATCCACTCTCAGCCCCGATTATATCCATCCTCCCTTAACCTCAGCTTAGCATATCGTGCCGGGCCACTAGCACGGTCATTAGAATTCCAACCGTGCACTAAGTTCTGTCTTCGAAAGCTAGCACTTTAGTCAACTTATCCTTTGAATTCCTTCTTGACTTTGCCTAATTCTAGGCAATGGTCGATACGTAAAGACCGGGGTCAACTTATCCAATTGAACCTAATGTCGACTATCTCCAGTCCTAATCCTGGACCAAGGGAGTTCGTAACTTACGTACTGCTAATCCAACAATACGAGAATTTTGCTTACAAGAACACAGTTCCATTGGTTCAAGAAGCCAACTTTTATTTATAAACTAAAAACATGGAAAGTACCATCTTTTTACATTGGTCCTAGAATCCTTGGGTGGCTTAATTGCAAAAAAAAATAAATTCAATAAAACTAAATAAAAGAGGATCATAGTAATTTGCTACTCCATGCTCATGGGATTGGGATCCCGTTAACAGTAGCAAGCTTGAACGTTCCATCTCCAAACTTTTGTTCGATTGCATAACGTCCTTCCCAATTCGGACCAAGTGCCCATGTACCTAGGAGAACTCATTTCAAAATGAGATCCCCTATCTCAAAGGTACTGTTCCAGATCTTGGTTTCAAAATGACATGCTACTCTTTTCTGGTGAGTAGCTATCCTTAATTCAACTTCCTCCCTTTTCTCATCAACCAAATCAAGGGACTCAAGCTAGAATTCCACGTTTACCTTAGGATCGTAATATCTTTTATGATGAGAAGGGATGTCCAATTATATAAAGTTCATAGCCTCTATTCCATATGCCAAAGCGAACGATGTATGTCTAATCATTGGGTCGTCCTATAAGCCCACAATGCCAGTCTCATCTACCCAGTTGTCTTTGGCTTTTGTTAACTGTTTCTTTAAGTTGAACTTGATGATTTTGTTCAACGCCTCCACTTATCCGTTCATTTGTGGATGTGCTACTGTTGAAATCTCTTCTTAATCTTGTACCGATTGCAAAAATCCTTGAACTTTGCACCATCAAACTGGGTTCCATTATCCGTTATGATCTTTTGAGCTACTCTGAACCCGTTGATGATGTTCTTTATTGCGAAGTTGATCTCCTCCTTTATTGTTATCATAGCAAGGGGTTCTACTATATACCACTTTATGAGATAATCCACTGCAACTATTGCATACTTAGCCCCTCCTTTCGCCATTGGTTGCACACTGATAATATTAATTCCCCAAACTGTAAATAACTATTAGCTAACCATTTGCGTAAGCTCCATGGATGGGGTCCTTGGTATCTTCGAAAACCTTTGGCAATGAACACATCATTTAGTGTAATTAGCTGCATCTCGATTTTCTATTGGATAAAAGTATCCATAGCAAAGTACCTTTTTTGGCTAGTGTCTCCCTCCGGTGTGGTTAGCACAGTTACCCTTATGGATCTCTATGAGGATTTTTCGAGCCTCATCCTAGGTTACACACCTAAGCAAAGGGGTAGAAAATTCTCTTTTGTACACCGCTAATTCTTTCATCATGAAACGTGGTGCTTTCTAAAGGAGTTTCTTCCTCAGAAGAACTCCCTTGAGCAAATAATCCTTGATCGGAGTCGTTCATGACTCATTTTCCTTCATGGTCTCCTAAATCCATTTGGCATACATCTAATCAATACTGGAGCTATCAAAAATTCCACCAAAACAATACCCAACATGTATGCCTCACCACAACCAGCCAACTTGGCCAACAAATCAACTTTTTTATCCTCCTTTTTGAGGAATATCCTCTCTGGGGATGTACGTAATCGTATAATGCTTAATATCATCCAATAATTCCAACGCCTTTGTCAGGTTAGGAGCAAGTCGTGCACCCTTAGCCTGATATTACTTCCTTACTTGACAAACCATCAACTGGGAGTCACTGAATACCTACAATGTCCTTATCCCTAGTTCCTTTGATATCCTTAGCCCTGCTATTAACACTTCATACTCTACTCTCTTGTTAGCTGTGGGAAATTCCAATCGCAATGCATAACAAATCGATCATTCCTCCAGAGTTACAAGTACTACTCTTACACCTGAACTATGTTCATTTGAAGCTCCGTCTACAAATAGTTTTCAACGAGGAAGCGTGACCGTATTATCCTCCTCTTCACCATCTTGTGCGGTAAACTCAACGGTGAAATCTATCAATGCCTACCCGTTTATTGCTCTCCTTGAATGGTAAGTGATATCATACTGCTTTATCTCAATATTCTATTTAAGAAATCTCCTTGAGGTTAAGGGTCGATACAACACCTGCTTCATGGGATGATCTGTTAGCACCTTAAATGGATAAACCAAGAAATATGGTCTTAATTTCCTCAACGCAATTAACAAGAAATTGGCGAATTTCTCCAAATTCAGGTAATTCTTTTCAGCTTCAGTAAACCGCTTGTTGATACAATAGACTAGTCTTCGAATCCTCGCCTCCTCACATACTAGTGTTGCACTTAGTGTGTGAGCATACACCACCAAATAAACAAACAAGTCTTCTCTGTCCAACGATTTGGATAAAACTGGTGGTGTTTCCATATGCCTTAGTAACTCTTTGAAAGTGTTTTAATAGTCCTCGTTTAATTCAAAATTTTCTTATCTTTTTTGACGGTATCAAAGAATGGTATGCATTTTTCTCCTGAGATAAACCGAATCAAAGTGGAAACCTTTCAAGCTCTGCAACTCCTTCTTTATAGTTAGGGCTGCCATATTCTTTTAGGCATTAATATGCTCCAGATTATCATCAATGCCCCTCAAATTTGCAATGAAACCCAGAAATTTCCTCGATGCAAGTCCATTGAGCATTTCAATATAATCAACTTCATTTCATATTCTCGCAATACGTTGAACATTCTAAAATGGTCATCCATTTGATTCCTCGATACCCATGACTTCATGAGCGTATCATCCACATATACTTTAATCGTTCATATAATTTGATTTTTGAACATATAATGTACCAACCTCTGGTACGTAGCTCTTGTATTTTTCAAATAGGACGACATTAGTTGGTAACAGTACAATCCTAAATCCCTTATAAAGATGGTGTGCTCCTGATCCAGTACATGCATTGGTATCTGGTTATAATCTGAATAAGCGTCCATAAATGCAAGCTACTCATGTGCTGCGGTCCCATCTGCTAGTTAGTTGATCCTTGGCAAGGGAAAGCTTTTCTTTGGGCATGCTTTATTCAAATCAGAATTATCAATACATGTCCATCATTTTTCATATGACTTCTTGACAAATACAGGATTTTATATCCATATCGGGTATAAAGCATCATGGATAAAGTTATTCGCCATCGGCTTATCCACTTCCTCATTTAATGTAGCATATCACTCTAGACCCAAACTATGCCTTTTCTACTTTACTAGTGGAATCCCCAGATCCACATTATTGCGCAACACACTATCTCCGCAATATCCCACAAATATCTTAACGTGCCCAAATGAATATGTTCAAATTTCTTGAAGGAATTAACTAATTCCTTCCTTAATCCAATATTAAGTTGAAATTCAATCTTGAGATTCCAGGAAGGATTATCCACATTGACTGGAACAGCAACCATTAGTTTAGCTGGTGCCGCCCGCACTTCCTCTGGCTTCTTCTTAGGATCCATACACTTTTCGAACCTACTATGGTTCCCAAGCCAAGGCTTAGGCTTCAATTGTTATGCTTTCGGATTCTTAACACACGGTGTCTACTTCATATTCTTTCCTTTCTCCCATCGTTTTGCTTTCCATAGCTCAGCGACATAGCATTCCCTTCCAGAGCTATAGTCTCCTCTTATTGATCCGACCCCGTTTTCCATGGGGAACTTCAACATTAAGCATGAAAGAACTGGTTCTATTCCAAAATCAACTAAGACCCATCGGCCTAAAAAGGCATTTTATGCTAAAAATTCATCAATAATGACAAACCTTTGAATTTGAACCAACCTACGATCTCCATCACCCAACTCCATGGGAAAGTCAATCGTTTCGATCTGTTGCTTCGCTTCGCTTATAAATCCTTGAATCTTGGTTTTACAAGCCACAATGTACTATTACCGGCTAATAATAGCCACTATCGCCATGTGATCGAAAGTAGGTGCTTCGACTCCATCAGCATCCCTATTCCTGAAAACTATATCATCCATTACTATCCTTTATTACTTAGCCGGAGCACTGTCCTCTATGGGAAAGCAACTCTCATGTAGTACGTGCATCAACGAGCTATTATACCATTCCATTTTCCTTCAGATTCTCTTTATCAGATAAGGTCCTCTAATTATGGTATTTATGACTGACTTTCCATCAATGTGTCTGGGCCTTTCTCCTTTGGGTCCACGCTGGTTTCTTTGGGCATTGTCCCTTAGGGTGTAGCATCTTGTTCGCCATCCTATGGATCTCTAACATACCATATGGCCTT
This sequence comes from Allium cepa, assembly GCA_030765085.1. Lineage (NCBI taxonomy): Eukaryota > Viridiplantae > Streptophyta > Magnoliopsida > Asparagales > Amaryllidaceae > Allium > Allium cepa. Next base: position 757,011,352 of record CM060932.1, on the reverse strand, counting down.
TTCTTCTTTATCAATTCTTCAATAAAATCTCTTAGATGTCGGCACTTGTTTGTGTTGTGTCCACAAGTCTCATGGAAAACAACAGTACTTTCTTGAGCGCCTTTCCTCCTTGGTCGCCTCTTCCTAATTGGCCTTTTACACTGTTCCTTTCTTATGTAGTAAGATATATATTCTCCAATGTGTCATTTAGAGGCATGTACTCATCAAGTGTAACAGCCCACAAATCCGTACCCCTTTGACCAACAATATTCTCCAACAGTTCAACTCAAAGTGGATGGAAAAATGAACCATTAGGGTTATAGAAGAAAGAGGCAGAAGAAGAAATAGAAATCAACATCAGAATCTCACAAACGCAGCGGAACAACGTATAATAGATAAATGACCGATCTTGTAACATCCCAATTTTTATCAATTCAAAATTAGTAATTAATTTGAAATTCTGGAAATTTAATTTGGAATTAATTTGTAATTTTTCAAAACAAATAAAATAAGTGTAAATTTGTATATACATAAATAAGATTGTAATTATATTTGAATTTAAAATTTAAATTAATAAATGTATCGAAATTTTTTGAATTTAAATATATATATATATGGGTAGATTTATATTTGTATTTAGTTTAAATTAGTATTTGAATCTGAATTAATTTCAATTTGAATTTAAAATTTAAATAAAAGCCTTAGTAAAATAATTTGGATTTTAAAATAATATATGTAGGTAATTTATTTAATGTATAATTGATTTAAAACATTTTCTTTTAAATTATATATATATAAGAAAGAAATGTATTTATAAAATAGAAAAATACAATTTAAAAATATAAATATAATACTTAATGCATGCACAATATAAATGTTAAATGTTTAACACAATTATTAACAAGTGTAATTTGTGTAACAAGTTGTTTAACAAGTGTTAGATTTTTAATGCATAGATTAACAAGTGTCATCTTTTGTTTTATTTTTGAGAAAATAAATAAAAATAGAAAACAAAATTATATAAAACCATTACATCTTCTTTTCGTTTCTTTTACCTTCATTTTCAAAAAACATAGAGAAACAAGAACCTGTAAAATTTTAAAACCAGAAAGCTAAAGCCTGTAACAAAAGTCTGGAATCATCAAAACAAAACAAGTTTCAACCAGTGATCTTTTCCAAAGCTAAATCTTCTCAGCAATAACTAGTTTCAGATTTTCAAAGTTTCATTTCATAATCAAAGAACAATTCAACAATCAAGCAAGCCATCAATTCAAAAAATTCCAGTTCAAGATCTAACATCAACAATAAACAAATCGGAGTTTGCAAATTCCAGATTTTTCAAATTCAAGAAAATCCCAGTTTTCTTCTCTGTTTCAAAATACCCAAGCGAGTAAACCTTTTAAAAATCTAGATTTCAACCTATGGTTTGAAAACATGCTTGAAGAAATGTTGAAAACTGCTTGCATGCATCTCAATATGTATGTATATATATTTGGATATTGTTGTGCATGTCTGTTCACATGAAAATGCCTCTATTCTAGGTTTCTAGGTTCCAAAAACCTGCTCAAAAAAAATGATTTCTCTTCCTTCGATCCAATTTAGATTTTAAAATCAAAACAAAGTCTGTTTGTATCATCAATGACTAGATCTTAAAAATATTTTTAAGAAGAATAAATTTGAGTTTGACTGGAAATTCTAATGTACAGTAGAAATTTTCAAAAACAAGATTAAATCGAACGTTACAATTATTTGATTCACTTATACCATTCATCTCGTATTTGAAAATCATGAATTTTAGAATCAAAATTTGAATTTTTAAAAAAGGATTGAGCGAGTAAATTGAGGTTGAACGAAATTGCCTATTTCATCAAATTCTGACGATCAACTAGATGATGGACCTCGTGATCGTAATGGTAGCTTGCTGAGAGGTCGGAGGGTTTGGGAAAAATGCTCGATAAAATTTTTGATCGTTGTGAATGGAAAACATGATCGATTTAGGGTTTAAACCCCTAGTTTGGTCGAGGGCAGATTCTTGATTGTTGTGGCGACGTCGTTGCATCGGTGGTGATCGAAGCTAGGGAGATAGGCGAAACTCTAACATGGTTTTCGTGGCCTCAGATGGCCTGAGGCGGTGGTGCGAGTTGATTATGTGACGATCATTCTTGTTCCAGATTGAGTTGAGATGCTCAATTTTAAATTCTTGTTGAATTGAATGATCTAAGTGTTAGGAAGGGATGGGGACGTGATCGTCGTCGTTGCGGAAGTCTCTGCGATGATCAGAAGTCAACTAGTCAATCGTACATGTGCACATAGGTTGGTTTGTGTCAGTAGGCAATGGTTTGGGAAGGAAAGGGATGACTCGAAGTGGTCTTTAGGGAATTAGGGTGATAGCTCGAGTATGGGTTCGGGAGATTTTTGAGTGGCATCGGGTTTAACACTTAAACAAAATTTAAGTTTGAAAGAAAAAAATACGGGTAGGTTTTGAGAAAAACTCGAAGTAAGTGGCGTGTTAGCCCGAGTGATGACTCGAAGTAGCTCTCGGGTTTGCTGTAATAAAAACAGTTTGTACTTTGAATCAAAAAAATTAATTTTTTTAACATTTTTTTCATGATTTTAGATAATGATTTAGATTAAGTATTAGATTAATAAGGGTTTTAAGTAAGATATTTTTAAAGTAATTAAGTTTTAACTTATTTAGTTTTGTAAATTAATTATTTTAATCAAGATGAAATGTTATTCTTATTAACTTTAATCTTTTGAATTAACGTGTCAATGATAATTAATTATAAAGTTTATTAAGTATTTTTATAATAATTGAATGATAAATTAAGATAAATGATTTATAATCACTTAATAATTAAAATAATAATTAATTAAAGGTTAATTAATTATTAATTTAAAGTTAATTAATTTATAAGTAAGAATTAATTAGTTAATATAATTAATTAAAGAATAATTAATTAATAAAAGTAATTAAGATTAATTAATAGATGATTAAGCATTAATTAAGAATAATTAATTTATTAGTTAATAATTACAGGTTTATTAAATGATAGTTAAGGTTAATTAATTATTAATTAAGATTAATTAATAAATCATTAAAGACTAATTACTTATAATTAAGAACATTAGTCATTAATTAAGGTTAATTTGTGAAAATAATTATGTGATTAATTAATTATAATCACACGATTAGTCTATCTTAATTTCAGATGATTGATTGCTGTTGAATGCTTTGTATTGATTGATATCCCTGATATGTGGTTGTGATACTATGTGATACAAACTGCTTTGCTGAATTGTGATATCTGTGTATATATTATTGTGTGAATGTGAAATCCCCTTAGCGCGTAAAATGGCATTTGAATTTCGATGCGACAGGGAGTCGGATTCCAGTTGGTTATCCGAAACCCACATCGAACCTTAATGGTTTGAAAACTTGCTTGAAGAAATGTTGAAAACTTCTTGCATGCATCTCAATACGTATATATATAATTGGATATTGCTGTGCATGTCTGTTCACATGAAAAAGCCTATGTTCCAAGTTTTCAGGTTTCAAAAACCTGCTCAAAAAAAATTTATTTCTCTTCCTTTGATCCATTTTAGGTTTTAAAATCTAAACAAAGTCTGCTTGTATCATCAAGGACTAGATCTTAAAAATATTTTTAAGAAGTCTAAATTTGAGTTTGACTGGAATTTAAATATACAATAAAAATTTCCAAAAACATGAGTAAATCGAATGTTACAATTATTTGATTACTTATACCATTCATCTTGTATTTGAAAATCACGAATTTTAGAATCAAAATCAGAATTTTAAATAAAGGATTGAGCGAGTAAATCAAGGTTGAACGGAATTGCCTATTTCATCAAATTCTGGTGATCAACAAGATGATGGACCTCGTGATTGTAATGGTAGCTTACCGAGAGGTCGAAGGGTTTGGAAAAAATGTTCGATAAATTTTTTGATCGTTGTGGATGGCATACATGATCTATTTAGGGTTTAACCCCTAGTTTGGTCAAGGACAGATTCTTGATTGCTGTGGCGATGTCGTTGTATCGGAATCGATCGCATCAGTGGCGATCGAAGCTAGGGAGATAGGTGAAGCTCTGACAAGGTGTTTGTGGCCTCAGATGGCCTGAGGCGGTGGCGCGAGTTGATTATGTGACGATTGTTCTTGTTCCAGATTTAGTTGAGATGCTCAATTTTAAATTCTTGTCGAATCGAATGATCTAAGTGTTAGGAAGGGATGCGGACGTGATCATCGTCGTGCCGGAAGTCTCAACAATGATCGAAAGTCGACCAATCGATCGTACACATGCACATAGGTTGGTTTGTGTCAGTAAGTCTTGGAAGGAAAGGAATGACTCGAAGTGGTCTTCAGGGAATTAGTGTGATAGCTTGAGTATGGTTTTGGGAGATTTTTGAGTGGCACCGGGTTTAACACTTAAACAAAATTTAAGTTTGAAAGTAAAAAAAATACGGGCAGGTTTCGAGAAAAACTCAAAGCAAGTGGCGGGTTAGCCCGAGTGATGACTCGAAGTAGCTCTCGTGTTTGCTGTAATAAAAACTGTTTTTACTTTAAATAAAAAAAAATTAAATTTTTTAACATTTTTTTCCATGATTTTAAATAATGATTTAGATTAAGTATTGGATTAATAAGGGTTTTAAGTAAGATATTTTTAAAGTAATTAAGTTTTAACTTATTTAGTTTTGTAAATTAATTATTTTAATTAAGATGAAATGTTGTTCTTATTAATTTCAATCTTTTGAATTAATGTGTTAATGGTAATTAATTATAAAGTTTATTAAGTAAATATTTTTATAGTAATTGAATGATAAATTAAGATAAATGATTTATAATCACTTAATAATTAAAATAATAATTAATTAAAGGTTAATTAATTATTAATTTAAAGTTAATTAATTTATAAGTAAGAATTAATTAGTTAATATAGTTAATTAAAGAATAATTAATTAATAAAAGTAATTAAGATTAATTAATAAAAGTAATTAAGATTAATTAATAAATGATTAAGCATTAATTAAGAATAATTAATTTATTAGTTAATAATTAAAGGTTTATTAAATGATAGTTAAGGTTAATTAATTATTAACTAAGATTAATTAATAAATCATTAAAGACTAATTACTTATAATTAAGAACATTAATCATTAATTAAGGTTAATTTGTGAAAATAATTATGTGATTAATTAATTATGATCACACGATTAGTCCATCTTAATTTCAGATGATTGATTGTTGTTGAATGCTTTGTATTGATTGATATCCCTGATATGTTGTTGTGATACTATGTGATATAAACTGCTTTGTGTTGAACTGTGATATCTGTGTATATATTATTGTGTGAATGTGAAATCCCCTTGGCGCATAAAATGGCATTTGAATTTCGATGCGACAGGGAGTCGGATTCAAGTTGGTCATACCAAACCCACATCGAACCTTAATGGTGAATCTTTGTGAATGATATATCCATGTGTTTTTGAGCTAAACTCCCACTATTTGGTTTAGCCGGGAGAGGACTTTGTGTCATATAACCCATCCCGAATAGTGATACGACGAAATGGATAGCATTTGAAGGCGGTGGTGAAGACCGGGTGTCTTCGAGAACGATAGGATAACCTGTCGAATGACTCTGCACTGAGTTGCTCCGGTATAAAGATCTCTATGGGGAGTCCGATCAGGATTGTGGATGCCCGGATTGCAAGGTCTTCTTCCTTTATTGGACGAAGTGCCTTCGGTTCTATTTGAACCCGGAACAGACTTGTACGGTTGTATGTCTGACATTACACTTTGAGATATAAATCCAATTTCTTTCAAATACATTTCTGTTGGTGGCGGAGTATTTATTCTCTTCACTTAACACCCTTCTCTGAAACGTATGAGCTCAGAGGTTATGTAGTTGAGGTTATCAGTGATATACTCCCAATTTGGTAGTGTGACTTGCTGAGTGCTGCTGTTCATTTGTTGATCAAATCATGGCGTTTGTGTAAAGCGTAGCTTTGTGGACTAGACTTCGTCGAATCTCACAACCCGGTAAGGTCGAAACAGGAAGGATACAACAAGGTTATTGGGGGTAGAGACCCTTAGGGTATGTGCATTTCCTTCTGGATAGAAGTAGTATCATGGTATGGAGCCCAGATACTTAACTTATGTGAATATTGCAATTATGTTACTTTGTGGTTATTGTTGTTGGGGCCTCAGATAAAGGTCGGTTACGACCGAGGGATGGAATACTCGTGACAGTTAATTACCTAGTTATAGAGGTAACCCGACCTTGTGTTGGCAGAGAGCTGGTTAAGTTCTCGGGGCGTCCCTCCAGAGGCGTACCCATGTGGCTTAGGAAGTTCCTTAGCCTGACCATTTGTTGGAAATCTAATCACCATTACGTGCCCAGTACGGTTTTAGTTGTATGACCTGCCATTTACTTATAGTGGTGACCCACTGTTTAGATGGTTCTATAGTAGGCATAGTATGAAATATCTATGTTGGCTAAGATTAATATTATTTTTTCAAAATGTTTTCCTACACTATGCACTAGTAATAATACCGAATAATTTTCTTGTATAAAGCATATTTGACTATCATAAAAAGAAATCTCCTCCAATTCTGCGATTGCATTGTGTGTGTGGCGGGAGGTCTTATAGTAGTTTCATTTTCCAAAAGCATGAATGGTTTTCTTTTATAAATTATTTTCATACAAACAACTGTTTTTATTTACTCATACCAGTTCCATGACTGACGGAGTTTGTTGTTCCCTTCCTAAACTCTGGGTGCCATAATTTCCACACGGGCAGCCTAGAAGCAGGTCATTTGTGTTTTGGAGCTAGCTTGGATTTTGAAGTCCTTTGGAAGCTATCGGATTATGGAAAGCTTCGGGTTTGGAAATCTTTTGAAGTGTTTAGAGTTTTTGAAGACCTTATCGAAGTTGAAGTATGTTGGAGACCTTTTTGAAAACTCTGTTGTCGTTCCGCTATGGTGTTGTTTTTTTTTTTCTATTGTGGTATCATGTGTAGTACTCTAATGATAGTGGTGATTTGTTGTAACCAAATGTTGTAATGAATATTGTATCAGATGTTGTATCTATGTTGTGATCAGTAATAATTCATTTTGTTTCCGCTGCTCTGTATTCATCTAATGTTATTGTAAGCTCCATTCGAACTGGAGTTCAACGTTTGAATCTCCGACAATCGAGTACAAGTGAGGTATTTGATGTCGATTTTTGAACGTTGGATTTCAGGTCATGACAGTTCTTCATACAAAAAGAACTATATCTGTTTTATACATTACATCATCAGAGTACAACACAATCAACAACAAAATATTGGACAGTTATATTAACTTGTCCTCACAAAACTGACTATACAGCTTATACTACACAGCGGAATATATATCAAGTACGTGTGTCTCTCCATCTAGTCCGTCCCCTGAGCTCCACAGCATCTTATTCTGTACCTTGTAATACTCGGTCTGACCCCAACAATATAGTAAAATAACACCCGAGTCTGTTTAGAAAACCAGCGTGAGCAAACACACTCAATTGGATTATTAAAGTTTTCAAAATCCTTTGAAATCAAAGGTATCTCGTAAGACCATGCCACAAATAAACATGCCGGATTTTCACCATACGATAACCAATTTTTTTTTATTAAATTCATCTGATATTATAATAGTGTCTATAGAAAGTAAAATAGAATCTAGCTGAAATGCTTACATCTCATGTTCTAGCATAGTTGGGCACAATCAAAACCATACAGGCGCTTATTGGAGATTGGATTCCATACAACGGTAGGGCTATTGGGGTAACGCCCATCACAGTACCTGGTCTAGATCAGAGTACCGAGGATCCCTCCCGATCCTGTGAAACACAAGACCAGAGTTAACCTTACTGGATAGTCTGAATAAGATCACCCTATGGTTGGGATCAGCAACCTCCCATATAGCCAAAAAAATGGAACTTCTAGACAGGGGCGACCTTACCCTAATTGATTGCTAGCCACTTAGCCTTGCTGCACTTCCCCTGTTTTAGTAATTTCCGGTTGATGAGGCTTGAGGCAATGCATTACCTTTTTAGCACACATTCACGTAGAATGCTCATCATCCTCCTTATGATGTTTTGATAGCATTCGTCCATACAAATTGTCCTAGGTCTGGACAAACCGAATCACCATCTTTGTCATCTTCACGGTCTTCATTCGCAAAAGTTCAAACCAGATCGAAGTGGTTTTCGAGAAATTAATCCAGATCCAGTCTCTTCGAAACAATCAGCGCATTGGCTAATATTGATAGTCGGTTGTTTAACTATCATATAACAGCCATATGAAACCATCAAATTGAAATAATTTTTCAAATTATTTATCACAAAAATATCCTCCCCAGATATTATATTCACGTTTCAACACTTTGAAAATAGTTACAAATCTCTTTTTATTCTTATGGAACAAATTCCAACCATCTGTTTATTTCCACAGAAAACGCTAAATCTTATTGAATTAGATTTTTAAATAAATTAAATCACTTTATCCAAAAATATATACTTAAAACATTTTAAAATAAAACTACTTAAAAGACTTTATTCAAAATGAAAGTTATGAAATTCTATACTAATTTTTCAAATATAAACTTTAGCCAAACTAATTTTTGAAATAAAGCTACTTTATAAGATATAAATATTTAATAATTATCTTTTAAATCATAATACCAATTTAACCTTTAAAATAATTACTACTACAACTAACTTAATAAATATTACCTTTAAAATTTTAAACAACTTAAATAGTAAATTTCTTAGAAAAAACATTCTTAAAAAAACAACTTTAAAACTTTTAACTTATACTTAAAATCTGCTTTGAAAACATACTTGGCTTTTTCAGGAAAATACACTTCCCATTCCAATATATTCCATTTAATCAGTTAATAAACCCTTCTCAATTTATCCCAATTTAATTTACATTCCAAACCCGTAAATTTCTTTTCCACTCTTTTAAAAATAAACCACTATTTAAACAAATCACCCTTTCCTTATAAATTCCCATCCTGAATTTATACTTCCAAATTATCCTCTGATAAATATATCATTTTATTTATAAACTCTGTTTATAAATTTCACAATCTCATTCTCCTTTAATCATAGTTTCTACACTTAGTCAGTTTTCAAATCGATTTCCAAAACCAACTCCATTATAAAATAAATTCTTTTACTTATCCCAATTTATTTCATAACCCATTAATTCCATATTCACTCCTTTATTAAGATTTGAAATCTTATTTAAATCTGAAATATTATTTTCATACTTAATTTCAAAATTCTCCCTTTATTTCTCCCAAACCATTTAAATCCTGAATTTAAAATAAATTCTTCAATTTTTAAACAATATAACTTATGTTCTCAGAATTCATTTATCCCCATTTATTCAAAAATGTTTTTCCCATGCTCGGAATTTATTCGACAGGATTTTAAAAAAAATTCAACTTTTTATTCTTTTCCAAATTCATTCTTTTAATTCATCAAATTCCCTAAAATTATTTTACTTAAAATTCTCACTTTATTTTCCTTTAAAAACCCAATCTTTATATTTTCGGATATCTCAATATACCGAAATATATTCAGCAAACCAATCAATCAATAACTTCAATTTTTAATATAATCTATCATGGATTATCAAATAAATTATATTAATGAATATGAAAATAAATTCCAATATTTTGAGGAATCCAGTTGGATCCCTCCAACTTGTTTTCTGCATCCACGGATGTTAGCACAATATAAAATACCAATCCCACTTCGCGGTGGATATCGCGCTATAAGGGTCATCCGCTATTATGCGGGGCACAGAGGGTCTCATCCGCTATATAATGTTAGAATATCAATCACTCCAGTATATATATATATATATATATATATATATATATATGTATGTATGTATGTATATATATACTATCACATCCAGACTGATAATAATAACCAATTCAAGCAAACAATTCAATAATTTAAATTTTAACTATTTAAATTAACGGCAATCCAAATGAGTGGGATTAACTCATCTTTGATTATTGTTTTGCAATCCTCTCCAGCCCGCTTGCCTCTCCACTATTTTTGGCCTTGTATAGACATTTCAAGGTTTATTAACATTTGAACTAATCGAATAATTAATTACCATTAAATAATTTAATTAACTAACAATTTACTTTAAACAGATAATTTCCCTTTTTAAAAAACCTTTTTGTAACATAAATCAAATCAGTTTATTAAACAAATTAATCACTAATGTACATTATTTAAAATAAACTGGTAGATTTAAAAATGCTTGTATTATATATTTTTCATTTCTAAACTGCATATAAAAGTAATTTATACAGGCTTAAAATTCTAACTTTTATATAAACTCCCTTATATCCCAATATCTTATGCATATATATATATATATATATATATATATATATATAAAACCATCTATATATTCAAATAGAAATGTTTTTATACCTAACTATATTTAATTTTTTTTGCTTTCTGAATATATATATAAATTAAAAACTGCATTTACATATGCCTTACTTTATAATTATATTTTAACTTCTTTTCCTGTTTGTAAACTTTATATATATATATATTTCTTTTGAAACTAAAATTTTATTAGGCAATAATAATTCAAGTTAAAAGATTACCAGATAAACCATCTCGGCCTTCACCATTTCGACCACCAAAACCCTTGCAGGCTGCAAAAAACGATCTATCCAACCCTTCGGTCGCATAGCCACACGAAGCCCTTGACTTCGCGTATCCACCGATGCCGATACGTCACTGCCTTCGACCATCCAATGCAATCCAGCTTTGCGATTCCGACCACTTAGCTTGCCGCTGCGAGCCCAAATCGATCGACACCATTGTCGAGCCTCTCGCGCACGATAAAGACTTGCTCTGCAAATCGACCGATCTTGCTTCCATCAGGTCGCAAGCCTCCGCCATGGCTTCTGATTTTTCGATTGATTTCTCGAGTCGATTGATATGATGAGGAATGCACGATTTGAAATCAAGGAGAACGTGGCCATTGATATATTATACTGTCAATTTAGGATTTCCTATGCTCCGCCATTATTCAATTTATTTTGACTGAGGGGAAGAAGTTGATCGGCATGCAATATGTTTTTTCCTTTTCTCTTTTTAATTTTGAGTTCGCTGTGTAGATTTTTAAAAAGGTACGGAGGAACAAGATATGATATTGAACAGCAAGTGGCATGCAAAAGAAGGCTATAGTGATTTTTGAAAAAGCAAAAGCTGCCGTGGAGGAAGGAAAAAGGTTTGATGTGAATATAATTTCAGCTAATGGTGATTAGTATGTGAATATGTATATATATATATATATTAAATTCAAATTGTCTCGAAAACGCAACTTAAAATTTTGACATCCTATCGAGGCATGCCGCTAGGCATTTATAATGTTATACCCCTATTTCGAAAGCGATGGAAAAGGTTTCGAGTCCTAATTCGATCGTATGGAGAAGATAGCTTTTTGAACCCAGTGATTATATTAAATTTTCGATATAGATTTCAACACGTTTATCTACCCTATGATCACACGACAACTCCAAACACTACAAAATTTGAAATCCAATAATAATACGCTATTATAGATCCAATGGAACTGGTTTCGTCGAATTCCAAAACTATGCCTCGGATGGCAATTTTTAGATGTCAATTTAAAGGATATAATTTCAAAACTGAACAAATCACTTTCAATCTAAATTTAAAACTTTTATTACCTTCAATATTATTAATATAAATTTTATAAGCCTTTAAATTATTTTAACTAGCTTAGAAATTTACCCAATTTCCAATTATTTAATTCAATAGTTAAATTGTCTAATAAATAGTGATATTTAAAATTCAAGTTTAAAATTACTTTTAAATATTTAAAATCAATTAAATATTCCAATTTCAATTATCAAAAATTTCGAGCCGTCACATCAAGCCTCATGTTCCTTAGGTGCTTCTTTACTTCATTCTGCCTTTCACCAGAGCCATGATTCCTTTTCTTTTAATTTTTAGAATTTCCAACATTAGCCACCACATTACTGAAGCTTTCTCTGGTTTATTTGATTGCCATGTTGCTTTCTATTACTTCTTTCGACTGTCCATCAACAGTCTGTCAACTAACCGACTTGCTTCCTCCAAATAGAAGAATCGATTAGCCTTTCAATGGAATTCCTCAATAGCCATTGGTTGTTGCATCTTTAACCATTTGCCAAAGTCCGTGTCCAAATATATGTCCCGGACCAAAGCCATAAAAACTGAACATTCCTTCGAATGACTCACCTCCACGACTGCGACATTGAAACTATTCAAAAACCCCTTCAATGACTCCTTAGGTCCTTGAGAAAGGCTCAACAAGGACATCATGTCCTTAGGCTGATTAATATGGAGCTAGAAGTGCTCTAAGAATTTATTTTCCAACTCATCAAAAGGTGATATGGATCTCGTTGTGAGCCGTGCGAACCACATTAATGCAACACCTTCCAAGAAAATAGGAAAACACCTACAGAAAACTACATCTGTTGCCATGGCACCATCCTTGTGCAATTCACACTTAAACAAATGCTGCTCGGGATTAGTAGTTCCAGTGTACAATAGCATTATCAACATCATAAACCTCCTGGGATACTCTTCCCTTAGAATGTTTTTCATGAACGGAATTCTTCTTGGCACCGAACCCTATTCCTCATTCTTTCTCTACTTATTCTCTTCTACCAACCTTAACCAGATCTACTATAAACTCCTCACTTGCCTAGAACTCCAAAGGTTATCCATTAGGGGCTGGGCCAAATGTTTGACTCTGCAAAAGATCTTGTTTTCTCGTTGACCTTTATGTTCTCCAATTTTTGGAAGAGCCACTGATTGGAGAACCACTCCTCTAGGTTTTTTCCAGTTTTCTAACCAGTTCCGTAGCGGTTGTTTGCATATCGGCCTCTTGAACTCCAACATCAAGCTCATAATCTTCGTTGTCATGCTATAAATCATATTCCAAATTAGATAAGTCCATGGTCTTAGCTCCTTATCCCCTTGAGGTGCCTGAATTCTTCTCGGTATTGAATTGATTCTCGTCGGTACTGAGTTGAATTCTTTTAGGGGCGCTCCCCAACTTCCTCCAGTAGCATTTTCTATTGTTCCAGTAGTCCTCTTTTTTTTCCCCATCTTGTATGTTCTGACCAAAAATAGATGAGATTTTTTCTTCAGATCTGGCAGGTGAAACTTCCCTCCTTCTCCTCCTGGTCCTTTATGGCTGCTACGTCAGTGGAGTTGTGCTAGCATCCATCTTTTCCATTAGAGCGTTTTGACTGTCAACCATCTTTTGATTCAATCGTTGAATCATTTTTTCATACTCCACTTTGGTAACCATCTCCTAAGGAATAGAAGGTCCTTGAAATGCCAGCTGGCTAACTTCCATGTGATGAAAATTTCCATCATCTCGAACCATTGCTTCTAATGATCTTCTCGATCTCTTAGGTGCCACTAGTTCCAGTATGCTAATTCCTTAAATCCTTAATGAAAATCTTCTGGATCTAACATCTGGACGTTCTAATCCAAAATAGAAAGATAGATCTTTTATGCCTAGGAACCTCCTTTCTTAGTGAAAGCACTAAAATGTTAAGCCTAAAAATGGCATTACATCAAAATTCTTTAGAAATATAGAAACCTAGTAGAAAGTATATAAAACAGAAAAAATTCTGATTTTTAAAGTGGTTCGATAATCTCTGGCCTAGGTCTACTGTAGTTTTTTGAGTTATGTATTTGAAAGTCATTAATACAATCGTTTTACTGATCTAAAAGGCTAGAACAGCACATACTAGCTTCTCTAATGACTATATTGGAAGAAATATAGAAGACGAAGAAGATAATGAGCAAATAGCCCCTTTCAGATGCTATATGGGCTTTATTTATAGGGAAATCATCTACCAGAACTGGAGGTCGACTAAATACCAAGTCCAAATCCAGGTAAGAGAGTGGATGAAGGGAAGACCAGGCCCACCAAGCTGTAAAATCTACTCCGTACCAACCAAAAGTGGTCAATACCGAGTTGATTTTTAGTAGAAGGACTATGCCTTCTTCCCTCCTTTGATATTATATCCCCAATCCACTGCGTTCCAAGCACTTTTCCTTTGGGATTATGTTGTATCCAGGATGTTCTGATATCATCTATCTTTGTTTGTTTTCTTTTAGAAATTCCCTAAAGTTGTTTTCCTACTACTTATGAAATGCACTTCAAGACGATCATACATGCCTTCCATCCACAAGCCATAGCTAAGGGAGCCTATTGGGGGCAAGAAGAGAAGTCAGTACCGAGTAGATTCATCTCGATACCGAGCAATTCCATTTTCTCCAATTTCCATGCAACTTCTCAAGCCCACTTCCATAGGCCTTCCAATCATGGTCCTGAGTTCGTGAATCATTCCGTCTTCATCTCAATGTTCAGATCTGAGATAATGCCTGCTTGGTTAAAATGTCGAATAACTACCAGTCAAAGAGATCTACACACTGTTCAATAAAATTTAATTTAATTTTTATTTGGTTCAAAAAAAGAGGAGAAGTGGAAGGGGAGCTTGTGGCTTATATGCTTGAGAAGGTGTAGAGTGATTGACATCAAAAAGGAAGGGGTTGGTATTTTTAAATAAGAAAGTAGAGAAAGAGGAAAAAGTGGATCCAAATTCCTTCTTTTCTTCACTCATTCAAACTCATTATATCACAAATATCACCCCCTTAATGCCACCATCGACCATGCTTTGGGCCTCATGGGCTTGCATGCTACTTTAAACCGTATCCGTTAATTTACGTTTATATCGTATATCGATACGTGCGTATATAACTTTTACGTATTATTTTTAATACTGATTAACATAAATCAAATAAAATTTTATAATTAATATTTCATAAATATTAATAAGTTAATTTATTTGTAACAATTACAATTTAACTAAATGAGGTGGCACTGGGAATATTCAACATTGCATTGTGTGACACCTAGGTGTAAATTTGGCCAGTAATTAGTATCGAACAATTTAAATGTTGATGTTCACACTTCACTTTAGCTAGTGGAATGACAGTTTGGACAGGTTTATCACTTACACAGTTTTGGTAAAATACGACTTTACTATTTCAAGTGGTCCCTTGTAGTGACAATTATTTGCACGAAGTCTCGTTTTCAAAACTATATCACGTTAGGACTTAAGGAATTTGGTATTGGTCAAAATTCCAATATTGTCGACATTCAACTATATGGTCCAAACATAAAATCCTTGATTCAACAACAATAACTATTATTAATCGAACTTCTCTGGTCAGAGACTTTGAGTTGACTTCAGTTGATCGTGATACTAACCTCATATAACCGAGGAGGCGAATTCTCTACTTAATAGTGTTTAACTTTCAATGTTCCAACTTAGACCCAATTAGAGTCATTCGGTGGACAATATGCCACGATTTAACTATAATCAAAGTGGAGCATCTATACTGAAGTTCAACCGTACTCTCAAGTTGAAAGAATGTATAATATTGTCACACCGATATTTCCTATTTGACTTTAATTGTATTAAGCAATATAAAACTATTGAGTGAGTCATTCTATAGTTATCTAATATCTATCAGTACATAATTCCTAGGTGCCCCCCAGCATCTATGAGCAATATGTTGAAACCAGCCTTTTTTGAGTTTTGATGACAAAACTATATGTTCTCATAAGTATCGTACAATTATATTCCTTTATAGGAAATTTCAAAACAAAAGACGACTGGCTGCTATGATCAAGCAATGAAAATCAACGATCAAGAATCATCGTAGTACCAACTCTAGAAAAATTGTACAATATCCTTTGTTGACTTACATGCACTTTAAAATATTTTATAAATAATCTAAACTAAAAATTTCTAACTCAGAATCATTTTAATTTTTGTCAAGAGTCGGACATCTGAGTTAATTTCTCAGACGTTTGAATAAATTAAAATTATCCTAAAAACTTTCGAGTTTAGACCTTGTAAAATGTCAGATGTCTGATCTATTTTTCCAAACATCCGAGGTACTAAAATTTTGTTTCCTGAATCCATTAAGACATCTAATTGGTTACACCAAACGTCTGATCTGCCCAACACGGCGTTCGAGCCGAATATTAATTCAACTTGTTCTTCTCTAGAAATTGGCTACACATCTAAGCCATTTAACTAAACATCTAACCTTCAACTAAGTGGTTTCTGATACCAAAGGCCAGACATCTGATCCCAAAGGACAGACATTTAAACTAGGTCAAAAATGAACGCATTCCTTTCTAGAATATGTTCAGACGTCCAACCCCTGTCATTCAGACAACTGACTATGTTTTGAAATATTTTTTACATAATATTGTCAGACATTTGACCATTCTACTTAGATGTCATAAAACATATAAAAACTATATTATTGAGTGGATATCTATTTTCTAGAAGGTTATATCCCTTAATTAAAAGATATGATTTATTGAAAAATCTTATCTTTTAGCACTTTTCAATATTATATGTATAAACCAGATTCACTTATTGATTTTTTATATCTTTCTCTCAAATTCTAAATATTTCTATTATTCTTTTGATTTCAAAAGTGTTTAAAACTATTCTCTGCCTCTTATACCTTTGCATGTTCAATTCACAAATCATCAAAGTATATTATAGGAAGGGTGTACTCTAACGTGACTTATTTGTGTTTTTGAGAACACTTTTAAGTCATAAAGGAATGCTATTGCTTTAAAGTGAAGTCCTGATCAGATGTTCATGCGGTTGTAAACCTATTCCTCCAGATGAAGTAAGGATTGTTGCTAGTGACAGAGGGTTCAAACCTATATAAAAATCCTGGTATAATCGCGCGCACATATGTAATTTATATTACACTAAATCCTATAGACTTTCATTCAATATAAAAGCAGGGTCATCACTATACCATTACAAAGTTGGTGATATTTGAAGTAGTGTAGATGACAAAATTACCATATTTGCTAAAGGTCAATCTATTGCATTACCACCACTTTTCATTGGTTCAAACTATGCATATTAGCCAACTAGGATGTGAATATATGTAAGCAAATGGATTTGAAATATGGAATGTTACTCAAATAGAATATATTATACCTACCGCTGACTGTAACACATGATTGAATACTCAACAAATTGATGCTACCAACAATGCTAATGCTATGAACATATTTTTTTGCTCATTAGCTAAAAACGAAATTAATAGAGCCAATGTATGTAAATCCACATATGATATATGGCGTACTCTACAGGTTGCACATAAGGGTAGAAATACGGTTAACCAAAGCAAGATTTTCATGCTAAAGAATCAATTTCAAAACTTTTGAATGAAACCGAGTGAAACCATTACTAACATGTATTCTTGGTTTCAAGATATTACTCATGCTATAATAGCATTTGGATAGATTTTTTCTGATTTTGATATAGTATCAAAAATCATTAACTCTTTAATAGACGAGTGTGAAAAAAAGTATTAGACATCAAAGAGGCTAATGATATTTCAACACTCAAACCGTAACAACTTGCCCTTCGTAATACTCTGAAGTCAGCACTAAATGAAAATGTCTGACTTTCGAATACCACAAAAGATAGATCGTGGAGAAAGAAAAGTTTATAACACAAACTGTACTAAGTCATATCAATGAATCTCAAATGGTATGGCAACATACAACATGATGAATATACATGAATAGAACATGATTATAATAATATAAGAGACTACACTAGCAAAAGAAACTGATAAATGAATATAAGCATCAAAAGTCAGAATACATTTGATATAATAAGTCTCACATATAAATAACATCTTTCATGTACTACTACAATATCAAGTATATACACGAAGTATCGACTTCGTCTCCATAGAATGCTGCACCTATCCTAAAAGCGTATCCCCTGACTTCCAAACTTCTCAATCGAGTATCTAAGAGTTATAATGACATATGTAGACAAAGACAATACGTTGATCAGACATAAAGCCTGGTGTAAGGGGAACTAACTTAAAACACTGTATATTAAAATATGTACATAAACACGAACTATTAAGGCAAAATCGGTCCTCTCCACAATCGTGGCTCATGGGTAATCCAGACTGTCCGTAAACTAGTAAAGTAAACCTATCCAAAAGATAAAAAATCATACCATAACCTACTCTTCTCCTGTAATCAACAAGCCAACACAACTTATGTAATGTGATTGAAACATAACAATCATACTATGATAAAAGTAACCCAACTTCCGAAACTAGGGTGATCACAATATAAGTCTATCACGAAGTACGAAATAATATCAAATGCAACAATAACAACAATAGCCAACTAATAACATGCACAATGTAACAATGGATGATAACTAAGGAATACAAATCAACACCGTCATTACTAATGTACCTAGAAATTTGTCATGATCAAATAATAAATAGAGTTGGCACAATAATGTACCCAAACATCTATCACGATCTTACAATAAGTAGAGTCAGCAACCTAACATGCCCAAACATCTGCCACGATCCCATAATAAATAGAGTCAGCACACTAACATACCCAAACATCTTGTGATGACCCAAACTTTTAGGCAATATCAATTTGATAATATGTATTAATAATTAAATTGATTTGATAATTTTATTTCATAATTTTAATTTAAATTGGAAAATTTCTTCTTTTAAAAGCTTATAAAATGTTTTCTATTTATAATGTATATGTATTTGTATATATTGTAAATAGAAAAGCATGAGTGAATTCAACAAATAAAATCTTATTTTCAAATTCTAATATATTTTGGTAATTTGGAAATTATGATTAAATTTAATAAAAAATTTCTAAGATGATTTAAATAAATATTACATAGTTTTAAAAATATTTAATGTAGAAGTTAATTGTTCAATATATTTTTAAGCTTAAGTTTAAAATTTAAATAATATTAACAAAAAGGTTTGTTTTGTTTTATTTTTAAATATAGCTTGATAAATATGATTTGAAAATAAATAAATAAGTGTTACTTGGAAGATCGACCAGGCAACCACAGCGCTCGGCATAAGTGGACACTCGGCAAGCAGGGTTGTACTCGACATAAGTGGACACTCGGCGGTGCAGAGTTGTACTCGGCATAAGTGGACGCTCGGCATTAAGAGACGTTCGGCAGTCCAAGATTACACTCGGCGTAAGACCGTTTAGCACTTCACCCAGCGCTTCACTCGGCATGCTCTTCACTTCCCTTCACTCGGATCATTTGGCATATCTTCTACTCGGCATCCTTACACGGCAGACCTTTCACACGGCATGTCTTTCACTCGGCATGCTTTTCACCCGGCATCCACATTTCACTCGGCATCCCAACATCGTTCGGCCCGTTTCCTCCATTCAACAGAGAGATCCATCGACTTGGAAAGGAGGGCTCGGCATGCCGACCGTTCGGCCTGTTTCACTCGGCATGCAGGGCGCGTCCTATCTGGACCGAGCTGTCTAGCCATCTGGCCCACCAGGGAAGTCCAATCCACATTCGCCTATAAATAGAGGGGTAGGGGCATAGAAAAAAGGGATCAGATTTCAGAGAACACAGGGGAGACTCTGCCTCATCCAAACCTCATCCAAGACTTCTACTTTTACTTCACAATTGTATTCGAATACTTAAAAGCGGATTGTATCTGTAATCAAGTTTAAAAGTGAAGAAATAAAGGATCAACTTCAAAGTGGACGTAGGCTACAACGCCGAACCACTATAAATTCTGTGTTCCCGTCTCCCGCATTTTAATTCATATTATCTTCTCTATTTTAATTTATCTTCTTCATTAATCTCTCTACACAAACTCTCTAAGGGTGTTAGTGACCAATTTTGGCGCTAACATTTTGGTGCTTTCACTGAGAATCGAATTCTCAGGTTGTGAGGATCTACTTTGTAGCTACTGGATTGCGTAAATCCCCCGAAGAAGATCCGTAATTATTCATAAGGCATCTGTTGATTCTACTCAGAGTTACAGCCAACGACTCTACCATGGGAAGACCACGAACAAGATCGACCTCCCAAAATGTAGATGCCCGCGAAACCGCTAGTGTTCAACAACTTGGACCTAACGATCAACAAGAAATTCGAGGCACGGGGCCCTCCAGCCAAAACCAAGCGGAAGCTGTTTCACGAGCAGAATTGAATGACTTGATAAAAGAGCTTACGGAAAGCAGAAGGCAACTCGCTGAGCAAATGCAAGTTAATGCTGACCTCATGACCCGACTTGCTCAACAGCAACATCAGAATGCTGGAGGTAGCCCTGTCCCCTACTCCGAAGATGATAGCTCAACTTCAGCTAATGAACCTCCCAGGCGTAGACGCCGCAAGGATGAAGATGACCAAGCAGGTGCCACTGATCGCTCTACTAGAAATCAAGCCCGTGGAGCGGAACCCAACCTTCCTCCTACCATACAAAACCTGGATTTGACAGCTATGGTCAGGCAGTTGATGAGAGAGAGTCAAGGTTTGACTAATGAAGATTGGGGAATGTCTAATAGTCATACTCCCTTCACAGATACCATTCTACAGGCTAAATACCAAAGGAAGTTTAACATGCCCACCATGCCCGCCTATGAAGGAAAAACTGACCCTAGACAAGATGTAATGAGGTATGGATGGATGATGGACTCAGCGAGGGCCAACGACGCAACTAAGTGCATGTGCTTTCCAATAACTCTGTCCGGAGTCGCCACCATGTGGTTCACTCGACTTCCTCCACGGTCAATCTCAAACTTTGACGAATTAGCAAGAAAATTCATAGAACAATTCAGGATACACGCCACTCGACCCAAGGATGTGATGTCCTTATCAAGCGTGACCCAAGCTCCTGGAGAATCACTGAAAGTATACTTGCAGAGATTTCATGTTGCCGCTACTGAAGTGAGAAATCCAAACGACCACGCGATTTTGATGGCAGTAATGCGTGGAGTGGATCCAGACTCTGAATTTGGGGATTGGTTGGCGGGAAAGCCACCTGCCACGTTGGAGCGTTTCTATTCGAAAGCCCACCAGTTCATAAGGAGGGAAGAAGCTCGGTGGATAAGGAAAGACAAGGCACCAGGGTCCGTTCAGGAGTCTGTAAAGGGCAACATCGCCATGAAAGCAACCAATGATAACCCTGAAAAGGCTCAGGCCAGCGTCCAAAATAAGCCTGGACAGTCTAAGGGAACTGGAAGTGGAAATCTTGGAAAGAAGAAGGAAACGGGGAGATGGAAGTCAAGGACCCCAACCTACAACGAATACACTCCAATGAATGCGTCTCTTGAAAACATCTACTTATCGACCTGCAACACTTTTCAATACAGAAAACCACGCCCTAAGGAATCAACAGAGGAGCAAAAGCGGACTGGAAAGTATTGCCGCTTTCACGAGTCTTATGGGCACAACACAGACGAATGCAGGCATCTCCATGACGCTATTGAGAAATTGATTAGGCAGAAGAAGCTGCAGGAGTTCGTCGAAGATACGCCAGAAGGAAGACAAGAGACTTCAGACCCCAGACGTGGCCCAGCTCTACACCAACCAGAGCAACCTACTCGAACTGTGGGAAGATTGGTTATTAACACAATTGCTGGTGGACCTCATCCGGCGGATAAAAATTGGCAGGAAATGGAGCGATATGCTAATTCCTTGAGACATACAGAGCATGAGTGCTGTTCAAATGTGGAAGATGGAACTCCCACGAAGCAGCAACGCACGATGCACGATGATATTGTATTCAGGAATAGAGACGCGGATAGGGTGGAAGCTCCCACCATCGATCCATTGGTCATATCTGCAACCATCGGACCGGCATTCGTAAGAAGAATCTTAATTGATTGCGGAAGTTCCGTTAACATCATCTTCAAGAAAGCATATGACCAAATGAAGCTGGAGACTAAGGATTTGAAACCATCTAAAGCCTAAATCCATGGCTTTAACGGCGCAGCCACAGACGCAGTAGGATATGTGGAGTTACCAGTTGAACTGGGACAAGGTGAACGCAGGAGAGTGCGAATCCTACCATTTATAGTGCTGGATGCTGATTCACCATACAACGTGTTTTTGGGACGACCAGCCCTCGCAGATTTCAGGGCAGCCTTGTCCCCGTGGTGTCTCACACTGAAATTCTCGACAGACAAAGGAGTTGGCGTAGTGCATGGCGACCAAGCAACCGGACGTGCATGTTACGTGCTGAGCTGAGAGAGGCCCAGCGCAGAGAAAAGGGGAAGACTGCGGACAACATCGTCCGCATCCCGAATTCTGATGATTGACAACTAGCGCCAGAGCCCTGGCTCGGGCGACATTCTCGGATCATTGGAGACATAGATCCGAGAGATGACAAAGGGGAACCCAGGGAACCAGACGCAGCACCGGCTGAACTAACAATTGACATTCCAGTTAGCCACAGCGACCCGACACGAGTTCTTAAAATTGGGTCACAGCTCGATCCCCTAATGGAAGAGAATTTATCTGATTTCCTCCGAGCGAATCTTGATGTCTTTGCCTGGACACACTCTGATATGCGCGGGATTTCCCCTGCAATTGCGAGCCATATGTTGAATATAGACCCGAAACACATACCTGTGAAGCAAAAAAGGAGAGGCATGGATCCAAAGAGGTCTACAGCTCTCAAAGAGGAGGTGGACAAACTCAAAGCCAATGGGTTTGTCCGCGACGCCCTCTACCCGGAATGGGTGTCCAACCCTGTGTTGGTAAAGAAAGCAAACGGGAAATGGGGAACCTGTGTTGACTATTATGATTTAAACAAAGCATGCCCGAAAGATAGCTTCCCGCTACCACGAATTGATCAACTGGTCGATTCGACGGCAGGGCACGAGTTATTATCATTTATGGATGCATATTCTGGATACAACCAAATTCCGATGCATATCCCAGACCAAGAGCACACCAGCTTTGTCACAAATGTTGGGTTATACTGCTATGTAGTGATGCCCTTCGGACTGAAGAACGCCGGAGCAACTTACCAGCGTCTGGTAAATCGAATGTTCAAAGATCAGATTGGGAGAACAATGGAAGTCTATGTGGATGACATGCTTGTGAAGTCACGGTAGTCAAACGACCACATTCGAGACTTGGCGGAAATGTTCGATATACTAAGGCACTATGGGATGAAGATCAATCCTTCAAAGTGTTCATTCGGCATGGCATCAAGGAAGTTCTTGGGATTCATTGTGAACGCACGAGGAATTGAAGCTAACACGGAAAAGATCCAGGCCATCCGAGATATACAGGCACCTAGAACCATAAAACAGGTACAGAGCTTGAACGGAAAAGTAGCTGCGCTCAGTCGATTCATATCCAGAGCCACAGATAAGTGCGTTCCTTTCTTCGATGTCATAAAGAAAGGAAAGAGAAACTTCGAATGGACGACTGACTGCGAGGAAGCATTCCGAGCCCTGATAAGACACTTGGAAAGTCCTCCAGTGTTGTCAAAACCAGTAGACCACGAGACGTTGTACGTATATTTGGCTGTGTCTCAACACGCTATCAGTACAGCCCTAGTTCGCGAAGAAGACAAGGTTCAAAGGCCGGTGTACTATGTTAGCAAATGACTGACGGCGGAAGAAAAGAATTATCCCAAGATCGAGAAACTTGCCTGTTGCCTGGTGATTGCATCACGCAAGCTTCGTCCCTACTTTCAGGCGCACTCAATTAGTGTTTACACTGACCAACCCTTGCGACAGGTACTCCAACGACCGGAAACTTCCGGTAGGATGCTAAAGTGGAACATCGAGTTAAGCCAGTTTGATATCACCTACCTGCCGCGAAGGACCATCCAAGGGCAAGCATTAGCTGACTTCGTTGCTGAGTTCACCACTCCGGATGAACCGAGTGAAAATCGCAAAGTAATCCCTCCTGTCCGATGGAGGATGTTCACTGACGGGGCATCTAACGACCGTTGGTCGGGAGCTGGGATAGTTCTGGTAACTCCCGAAAACCGATCGATTTGCTACGCTTTGAAGCTCGAAAGGACAGAGACTGGCTCCTTACCTTGCTCGGGTCCGGGAGCTAATAGTAAACCTGGAATATTATGACATTTCGCATGTCCCGCGTGAACAGAACAGGGAAGCCGACTCGTTGGCTAAATTCCCGAGTACTGGCGATGCACAGCAGATGGGATTGTTCCCTGTCGAGACTCTGCTTTCTCCAAGTATAGACATGATGGAGATAGATCTCGTCTTGGAGACCGAACTCGAAAGGGGATCATGGCTTACCCCGATCAAACAGTACTTGCTATACGGAGACTTACCTGAGAAAAGAAGCGAAAGACGCCAAGTCCTTCGTAAGGCTTCGCGTTATGTAAT
This sequence comes from Allium cepa, assembly GCA_030765085.1. Classification (NCBI taxonomy): domain Eukaryota; kingdom Viridiplantae; phylum Streptophyta; class Magnoliopsida; order Asparagales; family Amaryllidaceae; genus Allium; species Allium cepa. The sequence goes on along the minus strand of CM060932.1, from coordinate 756,986,994 downwards.
GCAAGACGGGATAATGTATCGGAGGGGATTCTCGACCCCTTTGCTCCGGTGCATGGCCCATGACAAGGTAAAACGGGTGTTGGAAGAAGTCCATGAGGGAGAATGTGGTGATCATACCGGGGGGCAAACTTTGGCGAGGAAAATCCTCCGCTATGGATATTATTGGCCAACTGTAAATCGGGATGCTGCAGACTATGCGAGAAGATGCGACAAATGCCAGATATATGCAAAGATTCCAAGAGCTCCGCCAACGGAACTCACACAAATGGTTAGTCCCTGGCCATTTGCAATGTGGGGAATCGACCTAATTGGATCTCTGCCCATAGCCAAAGGAGGCGCGAAATATGCAATAGTGGCAGTCGATTATTTCACCAAGTGGGCGGAAGCAGAGCCAATGGCCACAATCACCACCAAGAAAGTCATTAATTTCATTGTACGAAATATCATATGTCGTTTTGGCCTCCCACGGACCATCATAACGGACAACGGAACTCAATTCGAAAGCAAGGAATTCAAAGAGTTCTGTCAGAGGTATGGCATTGAGAAAAGGTTTGCAGCAGTTGCTCACCCGAAGGCGAATGGGCAGGTAGAAGCCGTCAATAAAATCATCAAGTCCATATTGAAGAAGCGTTTGGAAAAGGTTAGAGGCAAGTGGGTGGATGAACTCCCAACAGTGCTTTGGGCCTATAGAACTACCCACAAGACCGCGACCGGCCACACATCATTCGCACTGGTGTACGGCACGGAAGCCGTCATACCCGTAGAACTTGAAGTTCCGTCACACCGGGTAACCTATTATGATCCTGCGTCAAACCAGGATCTCCTACTGGAATCATTAGACTTCATTGATGAGAAACGCGAAGAAGCTGATTTGAGAGCAGCCTCATACAGACACCGAGTCGCTAAATATTATAATGGAAAAGTCCAGCCAAGAACCTTTAGTGTGGGAGATCTCGTTTTGAAACGAGTTTTTCCAACCCCTTCGCACATGAATCCCGCATGGGAAGGTCCATACGTCATCGAACGGAGGCTTGGAGAAGGAACTTTCAAGCTAACGACCATCGATGGTGCGACACTCCCTCGAGCATGGAACAGCGAGCATTTGCGGCGTTATTACACTTAGTCTATTTCCTTTATGCGGTAGTTGCATTTATTTCCAGTATGCTTTCTTCTTGGCATGTAATAAGATAATCTAGCTTGTTTTCATTAATAAAGGCTTGAAGCCATCTTTTCCATGAATGACCAATGTCTCTTCGTATAATCTTCCTATGACGTGCAATTAAAAATTATGATATCCTGGCTAGCATACGAACGCTTATAATAAACGATTCAAAATCTCCAAGTCCCCGGAGTGCCGACTGGAGTACTCTAAGTCCCCGGAGTGCGGACTCGAGTATAAACGATTCAAAATCTCCAAGTCCCCGGAGTGCGGACCGAAGTACTCTAAGTCCCCGGAGTGCGGACTCGAGTATAAACGATTCAAAATCTCCAAGTCCCCGGAGTGCGGACTGGAGTACTCTAAGTCCCCGGAGTGCGGACTCAAGTATAAACGATTCAAAATCTCCAAGTCCCCGGAGTGCGGACTGGAGTACTCTAAGTCCCCGGAGTGCGGACTCGAGTATAAACGATTCAAAATCTCCAAGTCCCCGGAGTGCGGACTGGAGTACTCTAAGTCCCCGGAGTGCGGACTCGAGTATAAACGATTCAAAATCTCCAAGTCCCCGGAGTGCGGACTGGAGTACTCTAAGTCCCCGGAGTGCGGACTCGAGTATAAACGATTCAAAATATCCAAGTCCCCGGAGTGCGGACTGGAGTACTCTAAGTCCCCGGAGTGCGGACTCGAGTATAAACGACAAAAAATTCCCAAGTCCCCGGAGTGCGGACTGGAGTACTCTAAGTCCCCGGAGTGCGGGCTCGAGCATAAACGATCCGAAATCCCCAAGTCCCCAGAGCGCGGACTCGAATACAAATGACTCGAAATCTCCAAATCCCCGAAGCACGGGCTGGAGTACTCGAAGTCCGGTATATAGACTTAATTACAAGCAGTTCGGACCTCCGAGTTCCTTGAATAGGAACTACGACGCGAATGACTTGGATATGTCAAGTCCCCAACATACGGGCTATGAAATATTCTAAGCGCTTGAAGCACCAAGTGGAGATTGATCAATTCCAGGGAAGCTCCCAAGCCATGTAAAGACGAACCAAGAAGTCTAAGTTACCCATAACAATTCAGATTTCAATCACAACCATAAAAGAAATTGAATAATAAAAGTCTTTTAAGAAGACAAAAGTGAAGATCAAATTTTATTCGCAAAAAGCTTATTTACACAGTCTACGAAAATTAGTACATGACTTAAACTAGTTCTCGTTGAACGGGGACGACGGTCATTTCTTGTGTTTCTTTGACTTCTTCCCGGATGGTTCCTCCCCAGAGCGCTTACTCTTGGAATCCTTCCCTGACGGAGGGGTGACGACCGAGGACGTAGGAGGAACATCCATGGGCTGGGACTTGCCAGGAAGAATGACCTTCAATGGTTTGTTCAGAGGATCGTCTAGGTCCACTTCACGCGGCTCGACCTTGACTGAGATCGTATCTCTTTTCTCTTTCTCGAGCCGTTCCTTCATGCTCAAGTCGGATGTGTGCTCAGAGGCGCCTGTGATGTCTACTTCGAAACTCTCCGAGGAAGAGTCAGATTTGCCCACATCCAGCGCCCCGATTACTTGAGCATCAGGACCAGGGTCTCCGCCGACTTGAATAGCCTCGCTCGCCTTTGTCTCTACCTCCTTGGCGGCATCGCTCCTAGGAGTGGGCTCGGGGTCAGAACAGCCTGCACAGAAGACACGAAAATGAACAGGTGTTAGAACACAACAACTTCTGAGGGAACGAGAAAGATCTTTGTGAAGCTTAGAGGTTACTCACCAGATGCCGGTGGGTTCTCAGTCGCCAGGGGTGTCCCGCCCTCCAGGATGTCTAATGGCGTCGACAGCATCGGAGTACCCTCGGCCCTCGGGACTTGGGACGGAGCCTGAAAAGATAGAACAGTGAGTTAGGAGAAGCTCAACCTCAACCGGGAGCGGATATCAACTCAGAGAAAAGACTTACTTCCTTCAATACATCGCCTCGCAAAGCCTTGGGGGCAGCGCACGTAAAACCACTCCTGTTTGTACAGGGCGAATTTGCTACTCCACGCGCTAGTGAAAAGTTGGCACTTCCGATGTGGCTCAAGGAACATGTAAGAGGGGCTGTCTCCCCGTTTCTTGGTCATATATATGTACCTTATATCGCCAGGGGTTGGAGGCCTAGAGAAGACGGCCATGAAAAGCATGTACGTGCCATAAATGAAAGCGTGACCGTTTGGATGAAGCTGAGACGGGGCGACATCTAGGTACCGCAGCACGTCACGGAGGAATAGGTTGAACGGTGGCACGCTACCAACCCAGCACATGAATTTGCTACACGCCGTATATCCCACTGGGGGCAGATGTGGGCGGTCATGCCCCGATGGAACGAGCACATCAGCAAATGGGATGCCATGAATAGAACATATCCGCTTAAGAGCGGCTTCAGTGACTCTTGAAGCTTGTGAGTCGACTGGGTCATCCAGTAAAATAGCCGATTCCAAAGTATCGGGAGCCCAGTCATGAGCGGGAGAAACTGACGGGTCAGCTATGTCGGGGGCCGTTCGCTTAGAAGACGGCCCAGGTTTTTCGGAAAGTGTAGCAGAACTGGATCTTTTGGACATCTTGAATAAATAGCAGACCCAACCAAGCACCTGTGTGAACTATACTCGAAAAATGATCGACGTTAGAATTAACAACGCAGATAACCCCCCCCCCCCCCCCCCGTGTGGTGTGTTAACTAGTGCAATCAATCGTGCATAAGCATTTAATATAACGTCAAGCCTAAAAACATCGCTTCCGAAAACCGTCATCGCTGACCGTCTCCGGAAGCCTTCTGAATAACGACTGCAGTAAGACACTAGAGGTAATTATCCGATTATGCCAAGTAAAGACCAGTTATGAAATTGGGCAAGGAGAGTATGTTCGGCATTTGTATATGTCCGGCATTTATGTGTGCTCGGCACCTAACTATGCTCGGCATACTAACTATGTTCGGCGTATAAGTATGTTCGGCATTTACTGTTTGTTCGGCATTTATGTTGTTCGGCATGTGGATACGTTTGTCCGGTCTAAGTCTGTTCGGCACGTCAGTATCATTTAAACTTGTCCGGCATGTCACTATGTTCGGAATTTGTGCTTGTTCGGCATGTCGGTATGTTCGGCGTTTATATTTGTTCGGCCCGAAAGTATGCTCGGCACTAATGTCTATTCGGCTACATCGCTGTTCGACAAAGAACGTTCGGCCAAAATGCTATTCGGCCGAAACAACATTCGGCCTACCCACTGACTCACACTTCCTCCCTAGCCTTCTAATCCATCGTCCGGCCAACAATGTGCAATGCCGAATCAAGATTATGACGAGTCCTAATGTTCGGCACGACCTCCTTACTTTCCTCTCCTCCACCTAACTCTCTCCCATAACCCCATATGAAACCTAGGCACCATGCCGAACCACAGCATCCCACTCAAACGACTAAACAAACCTTACGAAGCATTCATATCCCTAACCATCTATCCCTACCTCGCGTCGCTCGGCCTTGGAGATACCCCAATCGGAATTCGGGTCCTCCACCTACACAGCCCCGTTCAAAAATGATTCTGCCCTATGCGAATTGGTGGAAACTGACCAGGGAAAGGAGTTAGGTAAAGGGATTATACCTAGTTCGTGGATCGAGCTTTAGAAAGGTTTGAGAAGTCCTTGGATTTTGATTGCAAGAGTGGTTCGTGAATTCAGAATTGCAGGAGTAAAAGTAAAGAAAGGAAGAAGAGGGAGGTGGTTTTTATAAGGAAGGAGGAGAAGTCGAAGAGACATTGACCGGCTCTACCAGACGAAACGGTTTCACTCGGCACTCGTATCGTTCGGCATCCTTAGCATCCGGTGACATTGCCCTGATCCAGTAGTTCAAAGCACACCCTGTTCGAACACACGGTGTACTTTTGGGGGCAAAATGTTACCTGGAAGATCGACCAGGCAACCACAGCGCTCGGCATAAGTGGACACTCGGCATGCAGGGTTGTACTCGGCATAAGTGGACACTCGGCGGTGCAGAGTTGTACTCGGCATAAGTGGACGCTCGACATTAAGAGACGTTCGACAGTCCAAGATTACACTCGGCATAAGACCGTTTAGCGCTTCACCCAGTGCTTCACTCGGCATGCTCTTCACTTCCCTTCACTCGGATCATTCGGCATGTCTTCCACTCGTCATCCTCAAACGGCAGACCTTTCACACGGCATGTCTTTCACTCGTCATGCTCCTCACCCGGCATCCACATTTCACTCGGCATCCCAACATCGTTCGGCCCGCTTCCTCCATTCAACAGAGAGATCCATCGAATTGGAAAGGAGGGCTCGGCATGCCGACCGTTCGGCCTGTTTCACTCGGCATGCAGGGCGCGTCCTATCTGGATCGAGCTGTCTAGCCATCTGGCCCACCAGGGAAGTCCAATCCACATTCGCCTATAAATAGAGGGGCAGGGGCAAAAAAAAAGGGATCAGATTTCAGAGAACACAGGGGAGACTCTGCCTCATCCAAACCTCATCCAAGACTTCTACTTTTACTTTACAATTGTATTTGAATACTTAAAAGCAGATTGTATCTGCAATCAAGTTTAAAAGTGAAGAAATAAAGGATCAACTTCAAAGTGGACGTAGGCTACAACGCCGAACCACTATAAATTCTGTGTTCCCGTCTCCCGCATTTTAATTCATATTATCTTCTCTATTTTAATTTATCTTCTTCATTAATCTCTCTACACAAACTCTCTAAGGGTGTTAGTGACCAATTTTGGCGCTAACAATAAGTTTAAAATACAATTTACATATGAAACATTAATTCAATTAAGTAAGATAAGTGATTTATAAATAATGAGATAATTTCCTTTATAAATTATTTAAAATTGGAAAATTATTATTTTAAAACAATATTAATAATATGTTATATATATATATATATATATACATAGATTTTAAAGAAAATTTAGTTGATATTTTCAAATTGAATGTGTTGTTATATATAAGTTGACTTTAATTTAGATTTTTAAATCTAATTTGAATTTGAATTTGGATTTAATTTTAACATTCAAAAGATGGATATTTTAAAATATTTTATATTTAAGATTATGAGTATAGGCTTTTATTTATATATATAATTGGTTTTATTTTATTTAAATAATATATATATATATATAGATAAGTATTTGTAAATTAATAAATTGAGTAAAAGCTTTTATTAACATTTAAAAATAAATATAAATTACTTAAAGGACGAGTGTTAAAAATTAAGAGACATTAGTTACAAGTGTTAGTTAATAAACTATTGCAAATGACAAATGTTAAGATGAAAAACAAGTGTCATTTATTATTTTTGATTTTTCTTTTATTTTAAAATAAATCATTTGGGCCTTTGTAAACATATACTTTCTTCCCTTCATTCTTTTTCCTACCCTCTTCTTTTCAAAAACTAAGAAAACTCAAACAAATTTCTCAAAAAGAAACAAATCTATAATCCACTTCCAAAATAAGAAACTCATCAAATTCAACAACCTGTAATCCACTTTCAAAATAAAAATCAAAACAAAGCCTGAACACTTTCTTCAACTTGGAAAAAAGCAGTTCATTTCTGTTCCAGATTGAAGTTATCTCTTCAAAATCCTGTATCAAGCAAACATATAGATTAATCAACAACAAAATCACAGCATTTCATTTTCAAGATCAAATAACAAAAGCCTGCAAGCATTCTTAAAACCTGAACATCTGCTTCAAACCTAAGATAATCAAGGCGAGCAAACATGGGGTTTAATCACAAGTAAAATGTTTCAATAGCAAGCAACTACAATTCTGTTTTATAAGCAAGATTCAATAACAAGCATTACAATTTCAAATGAAAGATTCAAAGGCTGTTTCAAAAAGAAGGCTCTGTTCTTCACTTTCAAACTGGTGAGTAATACTTTTTAAAAAAAAGCTTAAGTGTTTGAATAAATCTAGTTGCATGCTAATTTCTGAAATAAAATATGTTTGTGTATATATGAATTTTCTGGGCATTTTTCTATGTATATATATGAATGTATATGGGTGTGTGTATGCTGCTGTGTATCTGTGTTTTTCTGTTTTTAGTTTCCAGGCTCAAGTTTTATTCAAAAATTTATATCCTCTTGATCTAATTGCTGTTAGAACTTTGGCTTTAAACGAAATTAGTTTATTTAGTCATAAAGTAAGTTTTAAATTTTAATTAAGTTAAAATAAATTTGAAATGGCTCTGGAAACCAAAAAGAATAGGCAAGCATTAGTTTTGATTAAAATTTAAACTTTGTAATTCATTGATTCAGGTTTATAAACTGAATACTTAACCAAAAACTTGATATTTAGAAGAGAAATCATAAATTTTAGATGAGTTTTGAGTATGCATTGATGGGTTGGACAGAATTTGGGATTTAGGTAGTTACTGATGATCCAAGTGATCGGAGAGGATGGGGTTTCCACTGGAAGTAGCGGAGTGATGTGCGAGCTCGGCAAAATTGTCAGGAAGATGTTCAAATCACTATGAAGGTGGCAGTGGTCGGATTTGTTTCTTAACCGTAGTTTTAGGTATTGGCCGAAAATGAACCCACCACAGCGTCTAGGGTGGATCGAGTTCCATCAAATGCTTGGGATTGGAAGCATTGAGGGTGGTGAAGGTGAGGCTGGAAGCGTAGGCTCTCCGATGATCGGCATTGGGAGGTCGAGTGGTTTTCCTGGATGTGCTTCTGGTTCCAGGTTTGGGTTTGAATGCTCGAATTCGATTTCGAGGGAGATTCAATATTTCTGATAATCGGGATATGGTGAGAGGATGATCACCGACTTGTTAAAGGCTTTGGTGATGACCAGAAGTGGTCGGAGCCACCGTGCATGTGCACGGTGCATCTCCTCATACCTAGTGAAGTTCAAGATTGAAGAGATGGGGTACTCGAGTTTTCTCGAGTCAGTTGCATGAGATGCTCGAAGTCATATGGGTTTTGGCTCGGGGATTTGAGTGTGTGGGCTCAGGTCTTTTGTTTTGTTACAGGTTGTAAACCTGTCAAGTTTTCAAATTTTAAAATGAATTTAAAATTTGAAAGCAAGATTTTAAATAGAGGTTTAAATCAAATTTTAAGTATCGGTTCAAATTAAATTTGTATCCTAGTTTTGAAACAAATAAAGTTTTATAAAATCAAATTGTTTAAATAAGTTTAAAGGTTTAAAGTGTATTTGTAAATGAGTTAGTTTTCCAATAAAATGTTTAAAACCTTATCTATATAAAATTCTTTTATAAAAGTTTTATTTAATATTTGAACGGGAAGTTATATAAATATGTTTAACTTAAATATGAAAGTTAAATGATTAAGTTACCTTTAAAGCTTGATTTTAAAATATAATTAAGTAAATTAGTTTAAACCTTCCCTTATATAAGTTTCTTTTATAGGTGATAAATGTTTCTTTACATTTGTTTAAGAGGTTTGTAAGTTGTTTTAAATTTTGATAAGTTAAATCATTTTTAAGTCTTAATTTAAAATGGAATTTAAAAGTAGATTTAAAGGTGTAAATTGTCTTTTTTTTTTGAGAAAAATGTGTGATCCACTACTCATAGAGGAGAGCACACATGAGAATATTTATAAGGTGTAAAAAAACACATGTTAATGATAATTAAGTCATTAATAAAGGAAATGATTTATCTTAAAAATGATTAAGGTTTTAATGATTAATTAAGTTAATAAGATAATTAAGGAGTAATTAATTAATTAAATTAATTAATTGATGATTTAGATTAATTTATAATTAGAATCAGAAATTAATTAATTTGTAATTGATAATGGTTAATTAAAGCATAATTACTTAAGGAAAGTAATTAAAGAATTGTTAATAGTTAATGAGATCATTAACTAGGGATTATTAAATAATTAATTAATGTGATTAATTTAAATTTATTAATTAGATTAATTAATTATGGATAATCATTAGTGGAATTGGTTAAGTTTAATTACTTAAAATAAGTAATTAAAGGGATTAATCACTCAATGCAAATAATTAGGTGAATGTGATTAGTTTAAATTCATTAATTAGTTTAATTAACTTAGGATAATCACTAGATGATCTGTTAAGTATAATTACTTAATGGGATTTATAAAGTGTAATTAATTAGTGAAGTAATTAATGGGTAATTATTGGATGTAATTAGTGAAGGATAATTATTAATGGTGGTGTTTGGGGATAATTACATTGTGTAATTAATAAGAAGGATAATTACTTAGTGAAATTAATTAATAATTAATTACTTAGTGTAATTAATTTAAGAATTAATTAATAAAATTTATTTAGAAATTAATGAAGTAATGTAATTAATCAATGAAGTGATTATAACGTAATTAACTAATGTAATTAATTAAGGATTAATGTAATTAAGTATAAATAATGAATTAATGAAAGTAATTAAAGGTTAATTACCGTAAATGGTCAATGACAATTAATTTTTGTAATTAATTAAGGTTAATTACTTGAAGTAATTAAAAATATAATTAATCAAGGATGATTAATTAAGATGGATGATTAGAGGGTGATTAATTAATTGATTTTTAATTAATTAATGGTTAAGTAAGCAAGATTTATAGGAATGGAAGTAATTGATTTAATTTATTTTAAATTAATTAGATATGGAAGTAATTAATTTAATTCATTTTAAATTAATTATAGGTGGTGTGATTAATAGATCATTTCTTATGGATGGTTGAATGTTATTGGATGCCTTGAATTGTTTATCTCTGATATGAGATATGTGCTGACTTGTGATATTTGTGTTAAATTGCGATGATGTTGATTATCTATTTCTGATAATGTGATTATCTATCCATGTGAATATAGATAATAGAATTGAATTGTTTTAACTTTAAAACAACTTGGCTTTAAAAGACGGTGTATTGGTTTTCGATGAGACGGAGATCGGGTTTCCAAATTTAGATATCCGAAAACCACATCGATCCAAATTAATGTTAGGTCGTGAATCTCAAGTGAAGATGAAGATTCAGAGTGCAAGGGTTATTGTCGTTAACTCTGAGGGTGATTCCAAAATGAGTGTAACGAGATAATGCCTTCGGTTTCGTTCAAACCCGGAATGAACTTGTATGCATTGAATGCTTTCAGGACATGTCAGATGGATGATGAGCATTCTACGATTGACGTGTTCTATAAAGGTAATCAGAGCCTCAAGCCTCATCAACCGGGAATGGCTAAAACAGGGGAGGTGTAGCAAGGCTAAGTGAATCATGCTCAAGTAAGGCAAGATCTTCCTCTGTCTAGAAGTCCCTTTTTATTCGGATGTGTGGGCAGTTGGTTGTAAACAACTGCGGGGTTGTCTTGTTCGGGACTATCTAGTAAGGGATGGTTCCGGCCTTGTGTTGCATCGGATTTAGGGTGGATCCTCGGTAAGGTGATCTAGGCTACGTACTGTGACGCGCGGTACCCCAGTTGCCCTGCCATTGATGGAAACCCATTCTTCCTACATGCCCTTTACAGTTTTGATTGTATAACCCACTTTGTGGCTAGTATGTTGGAATTTAATCATGTAACAATTTCAGCCATTTCTTATTTATTTTAAAACCCAAGACTCTATTATAATATCACTGGATTTCCTATCAAATGTTTTGGTTATCGTAAGGTAAAAACTTTTCCGTGTTTATGTGCGAGAAGTCTTATGAGATACCCTTTGTTTTCAAAGGTTTTCAAAGTTAAGCAAGTTCAACCTGTTACTCACACCAGACCCATGTCTAACCCGGATTTATTTTTATATTTTCTTAAACTCTTGGGTACTCAAATTTTATGAGAGCCAAGGGATTCAGGTTAGCTTTGACGAAATTCTGGAGGAGAAATGGAGCAGGAGGCTTCAGCATTTGTAGATATATATTTTCCGTTGTGTTGGTATCTCTGAGTCGTTTGTTTGAGTTATATCTTGTGTTGTCATAACTAGACAGGTGTTTACAACTGTCTAGTATGTGACGTATAAGTTGTGTAACTCTGATAGATGTTTTATACTATGTAATACTTATGTGATTAATATAATTTATTCATTCCGCTGTTGAGATTCTGATGTTGTTTCTTTCTTTCTTCTATATCTTTCTCTTTTCTATCTCTTTCTTTCTTAATGATGATTCGTCTTTCTGTTGAGAGAAAGGTGGGTCATCACAGTTGGTATCAGAGCGCTAGGTTGAGTGAATACCTAGGCTTTGGAGTGATTTCTTTCTTGAGAGAGCGTATTTGTAATTTTAAATATATATATATATATTCATTTCTACCTATTTATTGGATTACCTATTCCGGTTTTCCAATATAAGTTATAGAGGTAGAAAAGGTAGTGGTGTGTGTAGCACAACTACCAATTGAAGGAGTCTGAGTGTTGAGGTTGGAAGTATATCTGCTGAGACTGTAAACCTAATACCGTATCGAATAAGCTTTGCTGTGGTGTAAGGATTTCACCAATCTCTGAAGGAAGTCTTTTTGAGGTTTAGAGTCCATCTTTGAAGTGCAAGTTTGGATGAGTAGAGTTTGGATCTGTCGGATGTGCAAAGCTAGTGATGGTATCTTGGCAACTTCAGAAAGAAGCAGTTGTGTGATGAGATGCAGTGGCTATGGATGTTTCCAAAGATGTTTCTTTTGGAGCAAGCTTAAGGAAGTGTGTATGCATCGGTGATGAGGCTGGGTTCAGCCGGGTGTTTGTGTTTAGTTTGAAGCCCGTGTTTCTTGTGGAGATGTTTGCCCATCTCTAGGCTCTGTGTGGGATTGTAAGTTATGGCTTTGAGGTTCAAAGAGCTATGGATTAGGAAGTCTTTGGCATCTGAGCTAGCAGTGCAGCTCGAAGGTGTTCTGTGTGCCTTCAAGAAGATAATCTGGCTAAGCAGTTTTCTTGAGGTGGAGTTCAAAAACAGCAGAGTGGATCCATTTCTTTGATGGTTTGGCTTGATAAGCATAAGCTGTTCTAATTGATAAAGAGAAAACAGTTTCTTTGGAAATTAAGTTGGGTTGATCGCAAAAGTGACTTGCGATAGTTGAGTGTTCTCTTGGGTTATCTTTTTCTTGGGATAGAGGCATCTCTAGGGAATGGAAGTTGTCAGAGATTTTCGGATATCTTTCGTGGAGGTCAGAGGTCTGCCATAGCATCTGGAGATTGAGATTATCGACTAGGATTCCAGGAGTGGTACCGGTGGTTCAGTTAAGTAGAAAGATGGTTTCTAGAGAGGATTTGGTGAAGCAGCTCAGGAATTGGTGGAACTTCTGAGTTTTCTTTATAGATCTGTTGAACCGTGTCTACTGGGTTGTGTCGGACAAGTTTGTGATCGTGTTATCAGCATTCTCATCTTTCCAGATCAGAGTTGCGCAGCGGAAGCGAGGTAGCAGCTGTTCTAGAATGGAAGCAACCAGAAGTTTGCAGTGTTTTGGATTAGAGGGTTTCTACAGGAATTTTTCAGGATTTGATGGCGAGATCGGCGAGTGTTCCTGTTTTGACTTTCCGGATGGGAGAAGTAAGTTTGTAGTCTTCTGATGTTTGTGGAGTAGAGTTTGTTCTTGATTTTGGTTGATCTTGAAGGTTTAAATTTGTTGGGTTGTTTTATTTTATTTTTAAATATAGCTTGATAAATATGATTTGAAAATAAATATATAAGTTTAAAATACAATTTACATATGAAACATTAATTCATTAAGTAAGATAAGTAATTTATAAATAATGAGATAATTTCCTTTATATATTATATAAAATTGGCAAATTGTTATTTTAAAACAATATTAATAATATGTTATTTTTATATGTATAGATGTATGTAAATTTCAAAGAAAAATTAATTGTTATTTTCAAATTGAATGTGTTGTTATATGTAAGTTGACTTTAATTAGGATTTTTTAATCTAATTTGAATTTGAATTTGGATTTAATTTTAAAATTCAAAAGATAGATATTTTAAAATATTTTATATTTAAGATTATGAGTATAAGCTTTTATTTATATGTATAATTTGTTTTATTTTTTTAAAGTAATTTATATATATATATATATATATATATAAGTATTTGTAAATTAATAAATTAAGGAAAATCTTTTATTAACATTTAAAAATAAATATAAATTACTTAAAGGACAAGTGTTAAAAATTTAGAGACATTAGTTACAAGTGTTAGTTAATAAACTATTGCAAATGACAAATGTTAAGGTGATAAAAAAGTGTCATTTATTATTTTTGATTTTTCTTTTATTTTAAAATAAATCATTTTGGCCTCCATAAACATATGCTTTCTTCCCTTCATTCTTTTTCCTATCATCTTATTTTCAAAAACTAAGAAAACTCAAACAAATTTCTCAAAAAACAAATCTGTAATCCACTTCCAAAACAAGAAACTTATCCAATTCGACAATCTGTAATCCACTTTCAAAATAAAAATCAAAACAAAGCCTGAACAATTTCTTCAACCTGGAAACAAGCAGTTCATTTCTGTTCCAGATTGAAGTTATCTCTTCAAAATCCTATATCAAGCAAATCTGTAGATTAATCAACAGTAAAATCAAAGCATTTCATTTTCAAGATCAAATAACAAAAGCCTGCAAGCATTCTTAAAACCTGAACATCTGCTTCAAACCTGAGACAATCAAGGCAAGCAAACATAGGGTTTAATCACAAGTAAAATGTTTCAACAGCAAGCAACTACAATTCTATTTTGTAAGCAAGATTCAATAACAAGCATTACAGTTTCAAATCAAAGATTCGAAGGCTGTTTCAAAAAGAAGGCTCTGCTCTTCATTTTCAAACTGGTGAGTAACATTTTCTTTAAAAAAAGCTTAAGTATTTGAATAAATCTGGTTGCATGCTAATTTCTGAAACAAAATATGTTTGTGTATATATGAATTTTCTGGGCATTTTTCTGTGTTTATATATGAATGTATATAGATGTGTGTGTTGCTGTGTATCTGTAGTTTTCTGTTTTTAGTTTCTAGGCTCAAGTTTTATTCAAAAATTTATATCTTCTTGATCTAATTTCTGTTAGAACTTAGGCTTTAATCAAAATTTGTTTGTTTAGTCATAAAGTAAGTTTCAAAATTTTAATTAAGTTAAAATAAATTTGAAATGGCTCTGGAAACTAAAAAGATTAGGCAAGCATTAGTTTTGATTAAAATTCAAACTTTGTAATTCATTGATTCAGGTTTACAGACTGAATACTTAACCAAAAACTTGATTTTTAGAAGAGAAATCATAAATTTTAGATGAGTTTTGAGTATGCATTGCTTGGTTGAACATAATTTGGGATTTAGGTGGTTACTGATGATCCAAGTGAGCGAAGAGTATGGGGTTTCCACTGGAGGCAGTGGAGTGATGTATATGGAGGCGGCGATGGTCGGATTTATTTCTTAACCCTTGTTTTACGTAATGGCCAGAAATGAACCCACCACGACATCTAGGGTGGATCGAGTTCCACATAACTTTGGGGATTGGAAGCTTGGAGGATGGCGAAGGTGAGGCTGGAAGCGTAGGCACTCCGATGATCGGCATTGGGAGGTCGAGAGGTTTTCCTGAATGTGCTTCAGGTTCCAGGTTTGGGTTTGAATTCTCGAATTCGATTTCGTGGGAGATTCAATTTTTCTGATGATCGGGGTATAGTGAGAGGATGATCGTCGATTTGCTAAGTCTTTGGTGATGAACAGAAGTGGTCGGAGCTACCGTGCATGCGCACGGTGCATTTTTTGTACCTGGTGAAGTTTGGGACTGAAGAGATGGAGTACTCGAGTTTTTTCGAGTCAGTTGCGTGAGATGCTCAAAGTCATGTGGGTTTTGGCTCGAGGATTTGAGTGTGTGGGCTCGGGTCTTTTGTTTTGTTACAGGTTATAAACCTGTCAGGTTTTCAAATTTTAAAATGAATTTAAATTTTGAAAGCAAGATTTTAAACAGAGTTTTAAATCAAAATTTTAAGTATGGGTCCAAATTAAATTTGTATCCTAGTTTTGAAATAAATAAAGTTTTATAAATTCAAAATGTTTAAACAAGTTTAAAGGTTTAAAGTATATTTGTAAATGAGTTTGTTTTAAAAAGTATCTTTCTTCATGTGATCAAGCCAATAAAAATTGAAGCACTTACGTTTCGCTTTAGTTGGATGACATTTCATTGCGAAAGACCCCATATGCCATAAGAATGACATACGAGGCCAACTTTTCCCCTTTCGAAAAAGCTCAATCTTTCTTGTATTATGGTCTTTCCGCTTTGATTGATTTCCACTTTCATCGCCTTAATAGTATCTTATGGGCATTCTCATGGAGGAGAACCATCCCGACGAGAAATTCAAAAGTGGACCCTAATAGGGATAAGACTAAGCAATGACCCCCCAACTAATTCTTTTATGCCTTAGGCAAAGCCCTGCCTAATGCAGTGGAGTACTAACGATCTAAACCTTGAATTCAACCAAAAGATCAAGTTGGCGAATATACTCCTTCATTGACAAGCTTCCCTACTACCCATGAATAAAACACTCAAATCACGCACCTCTATCAGTTTAAAATAAAATAAATCGAAGCTCAAGGCAACGCTAGGAATCAATCCAAGGCATGACTCACTCATTAGCTCCCTCTACTATTATATCCCACCAAGACAAAACCCTCGCATAACTTCAGATAATTTAAAGCTTATGGAGAAAGAAATGTTGATTCCCCTAGGGCTACACCACCTTCATCATCTACCATAGGTACCGTAATGTTCTCAAGTGATCGAACAACCTATGTGGTATTCAAATAGTATTTGAACACTTCAGGCATCTCATACTATCTGTTTGTAGTTGCTTTTGCAATCCGTCCACTCCTAATGATAATTAGAACAAAAGTATCCTATTGAATATCAGAAAAATAAATCAAAGTCCATAGGAAAAGTGGTGTATGTAATATATAGCAGAAAAATACAAGTACGCTCTCTCAACATATCCTCCTCTACCAGTTTGTTTAACTCAAACTGGTATAGTTGGCCTTAAGTGTTGAACCCAGACTTTGATACCCACCGTAACAACACGCCCTTCGTAACACCGGGAATTTGCACCAAATGAAAATGTCTGACTTCCAAATATCAGAAAAAACAGATTGTCGAAAAAGAAAAATTTAAAACAAATATTATACTAAGGCATATCAATAGAATCTCATAGTAGAATAATAATATATAATATACTAAACATACATGAATAAAATAGGATTACAATATATATATATATATATATATATATATATATATATATGTATACATATACATATACATATACATATATATATATGTATGTATGCATATATTGGAGACTACACTAGTGGAAGAAACTGATAAATAAATATCAATATAGAAAGCCAGAATACATCTGATATAATAAGTCTCATATATAAATAACATCTACCATATACTACTACAATATCAAGTATATACATGAAGTATCGACCTCATCACCACAGAATGCTCCAGTTGTCTTGAATGCATATCCCTAAAAGCACCTGACTTCCAAACTACTCAATCGAGTACCCAAGAGTTGTAATGACATAAGCAAACAAAGATAAAGCATGAGTTAGACATAAAGCTTGGTGTCAGAGGAACAATCTCAAAAATACCATATATTAAAATTATATACAAATAAATAGGAACTATTAACGCACAACTGGTCCTTTCTACAGTCGTGGCTCAGGGGTAATCCAGACTATCCTTAAAGAAGTAATGTAAACCTATTCGAAAGATAGGAAATCATACCATAACCTCCTCTTATCCTATAATCAACCAATAGGCACCACTAATGTAATGTGACTAAGGAATAACAATCATACATGATAAAAGTAACCCAAATTTCTGAAGTAGGGTGATCACAGTATAAGAATATTGCAAATTACAAAATAATAGTAAATGCAACAATAACAAAAACAATCAACTAATAAAATGCACAACATAGAAATGGAGGATAAGTAAGGAATTCAAATCAATACCCATCATTACTGACGGGTTGAGTCAATAATGGACACTTACTGCGATCCAATTATTTAAGATAAACAGAGCCAATATACTAACGTACCCTGACATTTATCATGACCTAATAATAAATTGATCCAAAACACTAACGTTCCCAGGCATCTATCTCGATCGTATAATAAATAGAGTCAGCATACTAACACACCAACACATCTACCATGATCACATAATAAATATAGTCACCATGCTAACGTTTGCAGACATCTACCATAATCCCATAATAAATAACTTCAGCACACTAACGTACTCAGACATCTATTAAGATCAAATAACAAATAGAGTTATCACACTAACATATCCAAACATCTATCTCAATCGTATAATAAATAGGGTCAACACACTAACGTACCTATACATCTATCACAATGTTATAATTAGTAGAGTCAGCACACTAATGTACCCGAAAATCTCCCATTATCCCATAATAAATAGAGCTAGCACACTAACGTACCGAGACATCTATTAGGATCCAATAATAGGAATGACCATTGATATACAACCAATACAATGCATGATCTCTAATACAAGATCAGTATTGTTCACGGTCACTAATATAAGACCGATATAATTTATCTAACTTTGCATACCCCTAGGTCAACCACCAAAGGAGCGAATCTACGTCATTTAATCAAACACCTTGTCAGACGTGATCGTGTGACCAATCGCCATTAATGATTCCAAAGGAATCACTTAACATTCACATTTAAGTCTCGAGCTTTGCCTTACGTCCTGCCTTCTCAAGTAGCCAAGAGGCTACCTGAAGTTGCGCCAAGACACGATGGAGAATCATGCTCAAATGGGAAAGAAATTCCCTGAAGTTCCATTTATACCCAACATCCAGTCGACTGAAATTTTCTATTCCAAGGCAGTGAACCTGGGAGAGGGAGAAAGCCCCCTCCGGCCGCCAATTCGCATGCCATTTTTTCCAACATTTCGCCTAATGAGTCGCCTTCCTTCCAAAACCTGACTCAACCCTATTGGACTTCTACTAGGGTTCATTTTTTGACATTTTGGAAGGAGATTCCACAAGCATACGAAAACTAATTTCGGTACCAAATCCACACTTTGCACATGTAGAGCTCTACGGGAGAATATAATGACCCGACCTTCTTTAACACACCAAAACAAACATAGTCGACCTTCCCGCCTCACATGATTCTCTCATGTATGTCTATATGCCCACTAAAGCATGCATATGTACACACGTATATGAAAACACCTACACATTTTGAGCTTCATTGGAGAGATTACTCAACCCGGAACTCTCTTACGCAACTTTGTGCACTTGTTGGTCGCGATGGCTACATGAGATTGGTCGTAACTTGATTATATACACAAATGGATATTTCCGTACATGTATAATAATATTTAAATAAAAATTCAATTGTTTAAAAATCAAATCCTACTTCTATTTATTAACTCCTTTAAATGAAATTCAAATCCCTTTTCTATTATTTCACAAAAATCATTCCATTATTTTATAAATTACAAGTTAGCCTATGAATTATTTTTAAGCCCTTTAGCTTATTTTCCAAAGTTGTTTTTCTTATTTTTGATTAGTAATAAAATATATAATAGTATTTCTATCTATAAGATAGTGATAATTTGGAGTTTAAATAATTTATAATCACGCTATAAATCAATATCATCACTATCTAGCTATATTCGATACGAATAGAACACAACATAAATATATAGGATTTTAATAAGTTATATTGAATATTTACCTAAAAAATCCATACAAATGGTGAAATAATTTCATATCTATTTATTTTCTACCTCTATTAGGCAATATTTTTCAATTTCATGGATTTGTACTGAAATATAATTTAAAGTTATAATCCCGCTTAACTGAACCTTAAATTCCCAGGTGTCTGAATCCAGTCCAACCATACCCTATTGTCGATAATCTCACTACGAGTGCAAAAACAAAAACCACGTCTTAATTGGACCTCGTATGCAGCAATATGAATTAAATACGGAATGAGAATTAAATAAAGTAATTAACTAAATTAATTACCCTAATTACCCCTTAACCTTTCTTCCCTATCCCAAACACCTCATGCACATGCATAGGAATCATGCACACACAACCCATTTCACCGTGCATATCTTTCTCTTCTTTTTTCTCCACCTCTCAATGATTTAACAAACCAACGCTCCATTGCATCACACTTCGTGACGGAACTTGCCTCATCCAACTCCGCTCCTCGAAGTGAAATGCAACCTAAAGCTCCTCCGTACGGTTGCCATTGTTTCATACTGTAGGGGCACTCGAAGGCTTGGTTGTTGGTATGAGTAGGTGCGTGTCGCTGGGGGAAATGCTACATCAAACTCCATTTGGCCTATCTTCGCCTTGAACGACGACAAGACCTAACCTTAGTTACACACCTAAACACGATCACCACCTCAAATGTAGCTACACACGATAACATCAACATGGATTTGAAGCTCTCCTCCATACGAGTTCGAGGATCTTGTCTTGGCTCGAATAGTGGCATATAGCCCTAGAATTAATTTTTGAAAGGTGGTAGTTATTTTCATTTGTTCTTAAGGAGGACCAAATGAAAATAAATGAAAAAGGGGAAAAGTGGATTTCTAATTTAGGGAGGGGTTAAGTATATAAAATTTTATTTGATTTCTCATATAAATTGTCATGCATATTGATCTTGTACGATCACATGGGACATTAGATCATCACAAAAATCACAGCGCACATTATCTCAAATTTTCGGTCCCAATGGTATAGATTTCGTCGCTATCCAAGACAATTCTCCAGGATGGTAATTACATGCATCCCGATGCTTTTTTGGCCATTGGATCGCCCGATTCCAAATATAATGATATACAGACTTTAATTCACAGTGTCAATCCAGACTCAACGGTCGATCGGATGCAAAAGGTCATATTTTGGACCTTCGATTCAATAACGATTCGATATATAAATTAATTATTTAAATATGCTATCCTGAAAAATGCGGGTTGTTTCACATACCAAAGATATAATTAGTTATATGATATCTATGAAGTAAATTTGTAGGCTCAAAACACAAGCTCAAGAACGAAAGGCTATCGCATTTCAAGGTGAAGATTACTCCTTCGTTGAGGAAGATGAATTTGTATTCCTCGATAAAAACTTTTAAAAGTTTTTGAAGTATGGAAAGAACAAACAATTCGGCAAAAGTAGCAATAACTCATCCTCCTTTCGTATACAATAAAACCGATCACATCAAAAGATATTGCCCGAGTATTCAAAAAGAAAAGCAAAGATTCAAAAGTGAAACCGACAAACAATTTTGACAGAAGAAGCAGTCTTTTCAAGTGACTTGGGATGATTCAGACTCGTCTTTTTTAATCAAAAAGTAAGAGCGATTCGGAGCAACATAATGTATGCTTCATGACTGCAAGTGACGATGTAAGTTCCAAAATCCCTTATGATGATTTAGTTTGTAACAAACTTGGAATTACTTGAAAAATGTAAGTCTAGTAAGAAAATCAGTAAAGAAACTATTAGAAAATTAAATGAGTTGAACTAGAAATAGAAATGCTCAAGGATGAAAAAATATTTTAGTAGAAGTATAAAACTTTCAAGATTCTTTTGTAAATTTAACTTCTCAAATCACTACTTTAATTTGTGAACTTCAAATTCATAAAGATAAGGATGCCAAGTTAGCCAAAGAAATTTGCAATTTGAGTTATACAACGACACTCTTGATAATGAAATTAAAAATCTAAAAAAATAATTTGAAAAAACTTTATTTAGTTGTTTCTAATTGCAATAAAGAAAGAGAAAATTTGTAAAAAAATTATAAAGTTTTCAAAACCGTCAACAAGTAAAAAAGAATTAGCCATTATTACGCAATATAAAAAATCCTTTAAAGTTTAGTTCTATACATACTAAGCTTAAAAAGAGGAAAATGTTAGTTTTGAAAAACCAATACTAAAAACTAATGTGACTACAACTAAACTATGGGTACCAAAGACTAATGATAGCAATGTTAAAAATAAATATGTAAAGGATTTCTTAAACAACATCTATAATAATGATAAATTTATTTTTAAAGGGAACACCAAACGCTCTTGAGTATGGTTTTCTAAGATCTAACTGTCAGGACCCTAACGTAGAAAGTGAGTACAAATTCCAATTGTTATTTTTGTACATGCCTGACAAGAAAATAAAGAGATGGATTTTTGACAATGGATGATCAAAACATGTGACAGGAAATCAAGACATGCTTACAAATGTCAAATATACTGATAGAGATGTCGTCACTTTTGGCGATAACTCTAAAGGATATGTCATTACATAGGGGACGTCAGCAAAAAGGGTATATCTAACACTCCTTTAATCATTAATGTCCTACTGGTAAACAATTTAAACATAATTTACTTAGCATAAGTCAACTTTGTGATAAAGGAATTACTATTTCTTTCAAAAATGATAAATGTAACATTTTTGTTCAAAACAAAAATCTAATTTTTGAAGGTATAAGAAAAAAAATCTATGTTTAAATATGAAAATTAATAATTATAATAATATGCCTCTTAACCAATGATAATGATCCATGGCTATGGCAAGAGAGATTCTGTCACTTAAGCTTTAAATATATTAACAAACTTTTCAGAAAATGATTTAGTAGAAGGTTTACCTAAAATGAATTTCAAGTTAATAATTTATGTCATGTACATCAACTAGGAAAATTGACAAGATCTTCGTTTAATCTAAGAGATTTATTTCTACTCTTCAACCTTTTGAAGTACTTCATTTAGATCTTTTTGGACCGACTCAGGTTAGGTCTCTTAACCTTAATAAATATGTAATTTTCATTATGGATGATTTTTCTAGACATACGTGGATTTTATTTTTAAAGCGTAAAAGTAATACTTCTGAAGTTTTTAAATTTTTTCCAAAAAGAATTCAAAACTTAATAAATTTGAAAATATTAGAAGTGGTTATGGTGGTGAATTGGATAGCGAATTATTTAGTAACTTTTGTAATAAGAATGGTATAAGTCATAATTTTTCCTTTTCTAAAACGCTTCAATAAAATGATGTTATTGAACTAAAAAATCGAATATTTCAAGAATGGAAAAGAACATTATTGATTATTAGCAACCTACCAAAAATGTTTTGGGTAGAAGCTATAGCTCTGCTTGTTATGTCCTAAACCGTGTTATTATAATTATAATATCTTGAACAAAAGATACACTGCATGAAATATTTAATGACATAAAACCAAATATTTCATATTGCAGAATTTTTGGTTCAAATTGCTTTATACTAAATACAAAAGACAATTTAGGAAAATTCAATCCGAAAGTTGATGAAGGTATGTCTGTCAGATATTTAGAGAGAAGTAAAGCATGTAGAATCTTTAAAAAGAAGCAAATACTATAGAAGAAACCTTACAAGTATCTTTTGATGAAAAATTTCAAAATAAATAATGATGAAGATGAAAACGTACAAGTTTTGAAAATGCCCTTCAAAATGAAAATGTTTATAATTCTTTAAAACCACCACCGCATATTTTAAAAGATCATCAACTTGACAATGTAATTAGTGAAGCTAACACTAGAGTAAGAACTAGAAATCAACTAAATCAAATTGGACATGTTGCATTTATGTGGAATATAGAACCAAAAAATATTAAAGATGCATCCAAAGATGATTTTTGGATTTTAGCCATGAAAAAATGGTTAAATTAATTTGAATGGAATGACATGTGGGAATTAGCCATGAGACCAAACAATCAAACCATAATTGGCAAAACTAGGTCTGTAAATACCAGATAGATGAAAATGATCACATAATAAGAAATAAAGCAAGACTAGTAGCTTAGGGGTATAACCAAGAAGAGGGTATATATTATGAAGAAACATTTATCCTTGTCACTAGATTAGAAGTTATAAGACCTTTACTTTCCTTTTCTTATCACCATAATTTTAAACTTTTTCATATGGATGTTAAAAGTGCCTTTTTAAATGGATTTAATGCAAGAAAATCTCTTTATTAAACAACCACCCTTATTTGAACATAATAATTTTCAAGTCATGTTTTAAAACTTATGAAAGCTCTTTATTGTTTTAAACAAGCACCATGTGCTTGGTATAATCGATTAAAAAATATATATTCTAGAACCCAATTTTAAGATTAGCAAAGCTGATTCTACATTATTCACTGAAAAGCAAGATAATGATATTCTAATAGTTCAAATACATGCAGATGATATTATTTTTGGTTCTAAAAATAAAATATTATGTAATGAATTTTTCATAAATAAGAATTTGAAATGTCACATATAGATGAACTAAATTATTTGCTTGATTTACAAATTGAGCAATTAAGTAATGGATTTTTTATTTATTAAGAAAAATACTGGAATGATTTGTTAAAAAGATTTTAGGATGGAAAACGCTTCTAGTAAACCAATTCCTGTGGCCACTAGTCTTCACTTAGCAAAGGATGCAGATGGTAAAGAAGTAGGTCAAATTTTTTTGTAAATAATATTGGTTCTTTATTATATTTGATATCAAGTAGACCCGACCTAATGATGAGCCTTTGTTTGTATATACGATTTTAAGCAAATCCCAAAGAATCATACCCACGAGTTGTAAAACGAATTTTTCATCACTTACTTAATACAAGAGACTATGGACTTGTTTATCCCAAAAGTGTCCTTTTGATCTCATATCATATGATGATGCAGACTTTGGAGGATGCAAAATGGATTAAAATAAGTACAAGTTGCACTTGTCACTTTATCGGTCAATCTCTTATATCATGGTTTAGTAAAAAGAAAAATTATGTTTCACTCTCAATGCGTGAAGCATAATATATTTATGTGGCTTTGGCATGTACACAAGTTTTTTGCATGCAATAAATTCTTCAAGATTGCGGCGTTCTGCTAAGAAATTCATCAAATACTATGATAATACAAGCACTATTAACTAATCAAAAAATCCTATCAATCATTCATGAACAAAATATATTGATATCCGACATCACTTCTTACGTGATAATGTAGAAAATGTATAGCTTCACTAATATTTGTTAATTTAGAAAATCAAATTACTGATATTTTTACTAAGCCACTTACTGGGAATATTTTTATTAATTTATAACAAAAGTTTGGAATATATCCTCAGAATGAAATAATTTACAAAAAAACCTAAATTTAACTAAATTATTTAATAATTTGTTTTTATTCAACTTAACATCGCAAAATTTTAAGGCCAACTATTTATTTTTCAAAATTTTTTATTTCCTATTTAGAGTCAGATAATTTATTTTTAATCAACATATTAGTTGAAAATTTTAGTGCCTTTTGGATAAAAATTTTCATCCTCTATCTGAATAACTTCTTCTTTCTTCTTCCTCATCCGAAGAATCAAACGATCATTATCCTAACGAATAGAAAAATAAAGAGGTTATTACCTTTGAATGCTACTTGATTAGGCATAATAAAAAAATTAATAATATGGAAAATACTCGATGCAAATTGATACGACAACACAATGCAATAATAACGAAGCTAAGGAGGATCAGATTGGAGTAACAACGAGGAGGAGAAAAGTTGAATATCATTGAAATGAGGCTATCGACCTTCTATGGTACTACTCAAACTAGAAAAGGTATGCCTAGTCAATATTCCACGAACATAAGACCATTGATAATATATAATCCACAGATATTGCCCTTATCTGGGTCTGATCAAATTACCCCTTCCGAATATCATGATTGGAGGAGGATATTTGATTAATACTATAGTAAATATATCTATCATAATCTATATTGCACTTAATATATATATAAATCTTTTAAGAAGTAAATATAATTTTTTTATAAAAATAAATTATTAGGCATCTGATTGGGTTAACCAGACATCTGAGATATAGTCAGGCATATGAATAAATCCATCAGACGTCTGATTCATTCCCCTTTTTTGTATATAGAAAATCAAATTTATAGCCTTGGTTATATCCTTATCCATCCTACTCACTCCCTCATTCCTTCAGTTAAAACTCTCATCCTCTTTATTTTATTTTACTTTCCTAAATTAGTTTTTATAAGCCCTAATTCCTCCCAAACAACATTAACGACACCAAAACCTCCACCCAAGTCAAAAAGCTCAAAGAAAAAATAAATTAAAGAATCATCCTCTACTCAACTGGCTAAAGTTACTCGGAAGCAATTGAAGGAGTGGCTATACCACGGCACGTAGAGTATGGATAGGCAAAATGTTTTATGTAATATTAAGATTTTCATTGGTTTTTTCTATAATGTTGACGGCTTTTATGCATATAACTTATGAGCTCATATGGATAGAGAAAATATCACTTCTTTGATAGAATTTGGCTCTAACGGTGTAAAAATTGATATCCTTGCTGTAAAACTATTATATGCAAACATGGGAGGGAAATTTATTAAACTTCATAATGATAAGGATTATTTTTGGATGAGTGTTTATGGGAAAATTATAAAACAACATTACAATCACATTGGACAATTTTTGGAATATTTTATAAAAGCAAACAAACTAAAAGATGGTTACACTGAACAACATACATTGGATCAAATTGGACATCATCTATGGGAAATCAAGTAAAAAACGCTGTCACAAAGGGTTTACGATCTAGGTCATGTTTACCTGAATGAATGATAACTAATACCTTTATCCCAAGAACTGATAGTCATAAACAAACATATCATAAGGATCGTAAGTGCTATATGCGATCGTTGGAAACATAGAGGTGAACTAGGAAAAGTTCTTGCATGTAACAACCATATTTTTGACAATTAAAAATATTAAATTAAACGGGGAATTGAAATACAAAATGGTTAGAAATTAAAAATTTATGATTTATGGATGTAAAACAATGTTGGGTTGAATATTAATAATAAGATTTGAAATAATAAATGTTTACTTTAATAAGAAACTAGTGCGAACCCGTGCTTCGTCCATGGGTATGGAAAAAACATATTTGTTGCGGTTAGAAAATTAGATTATTTTGAAAAATAATCAGAATATACTATATACAGAAAGGAATTAAAAACATTATTACAATACAAATATAAGTATTAAAGTTAGTAGACAATCCTTATTAAGTCAATGTAGTAATAGGACTTAATGCTCTCAAACATATATGTAGGCGAAAGAGTGAAAAGGACAAAGTGGACTCGTCGGTAGTAATTAAAAAGCAGCAGATGCACTATGGTGAAATACAAAAGCAGTAAAAAGCATGGTTCCTATAAAATAGGACTAAAAACATATGACAAAATAATGTTACCACTATACATTATATCATTCATTAAATTGAATCCTATTTTAACGCAACATAGAAAATGTGATATATGTATGGTTGTGCTAACCTTGTTTTTTTTAGCCGCTTTTATAACATAGACAGAACAGTCAGTATATCATACCATCAATATACATGATAACCATTGACAAAGAACTGGGTTTATTGAATTAAAATATCAATAAATATAGCTATTATAGATGTTATAGCAAATATATAGTCCGAATCCATGGATGACTGCCTTTATTATAGTAGCATGATAACAAAAGAATAAAATGATAAATATATACCTTCATAATTATTCTCCTAAATTTATAGATGAACCACTCAAATATATTTAGTGCATAGACCGGGAAATTAGTCTGTATATTAATAGCTCTCCATATATCTAGTTTATATATATATATATGATAATTTCAATATATCCTAATATTATGCAGATGTATTTGCTAAACTACAATTAGATGATTATTCGCACATGTTGTTGCATTATAATATAGATTTTAAACATTCACGGTGTATATATGTAGTTTAAGATAACCTCAAATAAAACAGTAATCATTCACCCATACCTACAAACATGAAAAACATAATGAAATATTGACCAAAATGGATAGTAGTAAATAATAGAAATTAAAGGTTTATTCATTTAAAATAACATACAACTTATAATAGCATTATTTGTTTTTTAGGAATGCAAATATAAACTAATCATGGAACGACGATATGTACTTCTCGGTGAAAATGGAAGTTATGGTCGTTAAGCTAAAAGGGCTACACATTAAACATAAAATAAAATGTACTCCACTTGTAGATTTTAACTTATCTTGACTTTACTTATTTTTATTTTCACTCTCCATAGGTTATTATCATATCCTTTTTCTATTGAATTGTGAAATCTTTTAGCATCAAGCTCCATATGCTCTAAATCTTCTGCTTCTCCGTCACTTCCCATTTCTTCTTCTTCTTGCTGCTTAACTTCCCATTCCATCTCAGCATCTCTATGCCCCTCAATAATAATACCGCATTGTCAAACTTTATTGGTGAATCAGTTTCCAAATCCTTCTCTATGTAAAAAATGTAAGAACAAAAGATGAGCTGCTTAAGCACAATTTTGCAGTAAAGAAAACACTTAAAAATCTCTTAAGTTTCAAATTTGTCTTAATCTTAAGCATCATCTCTAAAGATTGGATTGCATTAGTTATTGGATTATCGCATTATAAAGGCACCATAAAACAAAATTTCCCTTAAGCATTAATGATATTTTGTAAAGAGAATTTATGCTTTTTATTTGGTATCTCTTTTTAGTAATATTTAAAACATTCTCGTAGCCAATAAATGAGTGCACTAAGGTTCTTCTAAAAAATGACTTATGTTGTTGCTACTACTTAACTATGACCTGTAAAACTATTTGTTTACAAAAAAAATTACTTTTGGACTTACTGCAAGATCATAGGCAGTGCACAATATTATATAAGAAGAGTTCAAATAAAATATTAAGAAAAACAAACAAAATAAATTGAAGAAGGCGGTTAAAAATAAAGAAAATTTAATGGGAAAAATCTAATTTCTTACACTTTGGAAATGATGACCATACCGATGACTTTACGCCATGGTTATTTCAACTACTAAATTTTTTTTTGCTCTTTCCAATAATTCGGTATTAATAGAAACACTAACTGATATTTCTTGTCTTTTTCATTAAAAAAAGAGAAGTCATAAAAACAAAAACCAAGAATGCGCTACTTAGCATAAATTCATGTATGTAATTAGAAGATATAACGTATGAAGTGAGACCAGTGCAATTATGTACTAATTTACTTGAAGCAATATAGATGATTTCCTTCATGCACCTAAAACTATTTATTTATCAATTCTAAAGTAGTACTTCTTGATGGATATTGATGAAGGATTGGTGAAAAGTAATCGATAGTTTGTTTTTGTTTTATGGACATGCTGCCTTGAAAGTGAAATTTGCAGCACCCATGGTTTACATCTTGTAGATATAGATTAAAATGGGTTATAACTTCCTAAAACTTTCAATATTGCTTTTTTACTTTCATGTTTATTTTTTTATCCTCCAGCCTTTAACCCATATGAAAGTTGTTCCGTGTGTAACTAATAGTTTGGTGCTCTAAATTAAACACATAAATGATTGTTAATGGTTGAAAATAATATTGCTAATTTATAACACTATGGGTTTGGAAATTAAGTTAATTATTAACATAATATTTGTTGTAAGCTGCACTGCTGTATCCTTCTCCTTGTGAATACTTACATGTCATATATACATCCGGAGTTTTTTCAAATAAATTATACAAATATGAAGTATATAAATTTTTAATAAATGCATGTAATAATATAGTACAAATATGTAGACAATAAATACCACCAAATTTATGGTAAATATACTACTCATTTAATGGAAATTATATCTCAGAAAATACAACTTATGATACCATTCTTGGATGCTAATGTAAAATATTGCTAACTATTACTGTTCTTATTTGACGGTAGAAATATAACTAAGTTAATATTAATGTACTAATTTATTGGAAACTTAATTCATAAATTTACTGAAAATTATGTCAAATACACTCATAAAGAGTATAACATTGTAAAGAAATACTTAATGATTTTGAGCCCATATTACAATAGATTCGTTGAAATTACATTGGTTTAATGTATTCACATTCTATGTGACATATTTGTGCTTTTAAGATTATTTGATAGCATTTCTATATCAAAATTTTAATAGAAAAGTTAAATCATCTCAATACTACATATTTAAAGGTATGACATTTCGAAAAAAATGATCAAATAGAAGTACAACATTAAGAAATTAAACCCTTTACGTACAGCTTCATTGAAAGTAAGCAACGATTGATTAAATACGATATTAAACCTTGTGCATAAGCCAATTAAAGCCATTCAAAACATCTATTAAACCATTGTAAATCTAAATAAATCTTCCTAAAATATGTATTTATCCAAAATCACATTTTATAGCCCAAATATGCAATTAAAGGTAATAATAAGGGAACAACGACATCACAATGTAAAATTGAAGATTTATACCTTTATTGTCATTTGATGTATGGAAGTGGCAAGGGAATTTGTTGTCATTTAAAACAAATAAACCTTTATATTAATTTTTTAACCTTTAGATTATCAATTGCTCCTTCAACCACCATATTAACTAAAACTAAAATATAATTACTTCAAATTGTGAATATATGCAAAAGAAAATAGAGCTCAATAATAATTTTTTAAACTAATTAGCACTAAGAGATCAGATATTTTTGGTGGCCAAGACACTATTCACTATATTTAAGAGGAAGGTTACAATACATTATTATATAATTGAATCAAATTTATATGGTTTATTTTTACAACATCTAATTGTCTAATTCAAAATCATTATATTGATAATAATGTACTTTTATAATAGCCCCACAAAAGTAATATTGCAAAGAATGTGTGCTCAAACACAACCATCATTGTAGATAGCTTGCAACTATAGAACTTGTGTACAACGCAGTTATAAAATTTGGTATAAATCAAGTTATATGAGGAACTAAAATCAGAGTCTACATATATGCACGTAGAAAAATAATTTTGTACCAATCAATAAAAGATAGCGTGTAGAGTTGTGGTCTTCCACTTAGTACTCCTGATCAAAAATTTACAATACATGTAAGTACCAAATTGAAAAAATATAGTGAAATGAACTGTCGAACAGTTAGATCGATTTGTTCTAACATACTAATAGAGAGAAATATGGTTAAATAAATCTGTTCAGATATAATTTACTGATATGACACGAATTTCCCATTTAGACACGAATACACATTAGCTCAAAATAATGACTAAGGTAATCTATAAGATACATAGATGAATATGATAACATCACATAACAAAGTTAAATTAGGCGAAAATTCACTATGTAGACCACCTTGGCTCACACTAAGATATATAGATAATAAGATTTTGATTTCTTTGAATAACTACAGTTTCTATTATTATTTCTAAATGTTTGTTTCTTCACACCAATTTTTTTACCTTGTGAGGAATCTCTACTCAAATTCTTGTATATTAGTCTTGCTCACTAAATGTCAGCTTTTGTTTTGTTTTCCTTGGTTAATTCATTATGATAGTATTTCTCACCTAGAAGTAAAATTATAAAATATAAAAATAATTAGGTTGTACCCATCTAACGAATGATTGTTAAAGATATGCATTGGAAAAATCAGCAACTTCACCTTAAAGCCTCAAATCATTAAAAAACAATTTCAATCCAAAAGTTAGAAGAAACATAGAAATTAATTGATCAGGAATAAAACGAACTAGGGTTTCGAAGTATAGAAGAAGAATTAGACTAATCTTTATGCAAAGTTCTTCATGTTGGTTAATTCTTTTGATCCGACTACATTGTCACCATTTTCATATACTTTGATGAATAGTTAGTGGAAAGAGTGGATGCAATAAATTAGGAAAAAACTTTTGATCATGATGGTGTATATTTTGGAGAAAACCTAGCATGGCGATGTGAATGAGGGGTTAGAAGACTTTGAGGTCGCCCTCCTAAACGGTAGAATTTTTTTTGATAGTGGAATGTTTTCTTCACTATGAGGACCCTCCCTTCACGACCCTCGAAAATCGACATAAATAGGACCATTGTATAACATGCCGAACGATCGAGTGCCAGAAAGACAGATTGTTGAGGGAAAAGAAAGAAGGTAGAAGAAAGAAGGAACTAAAAACAATAGCAGAATCTCATAGCGGGACAGAATAACATATACTAGTAATACGTCTTTACACAAATCAGAAACTGTAACATACATACCACACATCTGAGTACACAAACAACAATTACCAGCCTGGGAAGTTATAAAAGCCTGCCCTCAAAATTTGCTGGCTATTTCAAACAACCACTACAACGAAAATAAAGAAATACGGGTAATACGACTTCACCATCCAGCTCGTCTCCTGAGCTCCATAACATCCTAAACTGAAACACTCGGTGTGACCCGAGCATTATAATAAAATAACACCCGATTCATTCTGGAAAACAATCGTAAGAAAATACACTCAATTGAATTATTAAAGTTTCAAAATCCTTTGAAAATCAAAGGTATCTCGTAAGACCACGCCACAAATAAATATGTCGGATTTTTACCTTACGATAACCAAAACATTTCTTATCAAAATTCTCTGATATTATAATAGTGTCTAAGTAAAAATACTTAAATAAAGTAGCTAAAATTGTTACATTAATTAAATTCTTGCACATTGGCTTTACAATCAAAACCATAAAGGCACGTATGGAGAATGGATTTCCAACTGAATGACTTGGCACTAGAGTGCCACCTGTCACGCTACCTGGTCTAGATCCGCATACCAAGGACCACTTTCGATCCCCTGCAACACAAGACACTACCCCTTACTGGATAGCCCGAATAAAGGGACTCTAGACAGGGGAAATCTTACCGTAGTTGGATGCTTCACAATTATCCTTGCTACATATCCCTTGATTTTCAGTCATTCCCAGTTGATGAGGCTCGAGTCTAAGCGTTACCTTTTTAGAAATATTCACTTATAATGCTCATTATCCTCCAATGACAATGTACTGATAGCATTCATCAATACAAGTCTGTTCCCGGTCCAAACGGACCCGAAGGCACTACTCCTACTACATCCATTTTGGAACCATCCTCAGGATTGGTAGCAATTGGCCTTTGCATTTCACTGCTCCATCTTCAATTTCAAGCTCTTGTCTTCATCACGAAAACGTACGAGTTGGGTCAAAATGGTTTTCGGATCACAAATCCAATCCTGGTCTTTTTGAAACAACGTTCGCATTCCCGGTAAACACAAAGCCGGTTCTTTAGGAAATACACAGACGAAAATAAGATCGGAGATCACCTCCCAACTGTTAGTGGATGCATTTCCTTATAAACGTCCTAGAAGAACGAACTAGTTTATACGCACAGTATAACACCTCGAACGGTAACTGTGCCATATAAATCTCATATTTCTTCTAGATATTTCCAAAGTTTTGTTTGGGTCCAAATTTGATAGTCGGTTATTTGACTATCAAATAAACAATCAATTCAACCAAATATTCCATTTTCGCTGAAAATAATAGATCTCTTTTAAATTAAAAATTTAAATAATTAAATCTCTTTATTCAAAACTATACCACTTAACTTATCGATTTTAATAGATATTTAAACTATCTTTCAGAAATATTTGAAGCCCTTTTTTTGAAATAAAGGTGGAAAGTACCACTGTGGTATCAAACCATGGTCACAGCTCAATGGTTACGTCTCTATCCCAGAGAAAATCAAAACTTAGCTGTAGGCACTCACTGCCTCCGATTACGCCACATGAGTATACCATTACTCTCCCAAAACTTTATTTCCAAAATTTTTCTTTAAAAATACTTGTAAGTTATAAAATAAATTTTCAGTCTTAAACTAGATAAATATACTTAAATAAAAGTTATCAAACAAAACCATAGTAATATTTAATAAATATCCTTTTAATTGATAAGGCTGACTGTTTTCTTAAATAATAACAAATATATAAAAATCATTATAATGTAGCTGTTTATAATTAAATATTCTCTTAAAACAATTTTAAACAATTTAATAACAAAACTCTAGAATATTTTTACACCTTTAAAAATTCCGAGTTAATAATTAAAATCCTCTTTCCAGACAAGCCCAATTCTTCTTGCTTTCCAATTTCATCCCGTAAATTTGGAAAACCTACTTGAGTTTCAGTATAATCAACTTTGTACTTATTTCCATTCCACTTCTATTTTCAAAAATATCAAAATTTCCCATTTCAAAACCCTTTTATATTTGAAAAGTACTATTTAAGGATTTTACTATTTTATATCCCTTTTATATACTTTTGTTCCAATTTCTCTTCACGACATCCGATTTAGTTAAGTGCCAATTTCAGAACCATCTATTTTATCTAATTTATTAACCCCAAAATCCTTTATAAATCATTTTGTTTAAAACCCCTTTAACTTTCATTTCCAATCTTAAAAAAATATTATTACTAGTGTTTTGAAAATACCAAAACCTAGGTCAAAAACCTGCCACAACATCAAACCAATCCAAATTACACAATAATTTGTCACAGATTATTTTAACAAAACATATACCACTATATATGTAATTAAATTCAACATTTTAAGGAATCCAGCTGGAATCCTCCAACCTATTTCCCTGCATCCACAGATGTCAGCACAACATAAAAATACCAATTCCACATCGAGGTGGAAAATCGTGGTATATAGGGTCATCCGCTACTATGCGGGACACATAGGATCTCATCCGGTATATAAATGTGGGAATATCAATCACTCCAATATGTATACTACTATATATAATATCACACCCAACTGATAAAATTGTAGCCATTTAACCAATCAATCATTTACAATTTTTTATTGTTTAAAATCTATTGCTAGTAGTCCATAATTGAGTGAGATTAAATCACATTGAGTTTAAATTG
The DNA here is from genome assembly GCA_030765085.1 of Allium cepa. Classification (NCBI taxonomy): domain Eukaryota; kingdom Viridiplantae; phylum Streptophyta; class Magnoliopsida; order Asparagales; family Amaryllidaceae; genus Allium; species Allium cepa. The sequence goes on along the minus strand of CM060932.1, from coordinate 756,953,016 downwards.
CCGAGCGTTCCAATTTCAAAATAAATCAAACGGTGTTCGATTTAACCTAAAAATTTCACAAGCTCCAAACATCGCAAGATCTGCACTGCAGCGTAGATCCCGTCGCTGCGATTCCGGTGCCGCTAGTTTTATCCGATTCTGACCTCGTATGGTTAAGATATGAATTGTTAAACATTTGAATATAAATTATACATATAAATTTCTTATTTTTATACAAAAACAAGATCGGCCCGTTCATTCGAAAAAGGAGATCAAGGCCGCTCAAAGTTTTTTTTTCCATCGTGCTATTAGGCTGAAAAACGCATGCGACAACCCACTCTAGTCGCCTAATTTGACCAACCCAAACCCCCTCGTCTCGACGCTTGAAATCGATCCAACACTGCCACGAGATGCACCCCACCTGGCTTCCCCTGTGGCTAAGACCCGGTTTAACTCAACGGCCCCCACGTCTCAAATTTCGTGTTCGAACCAAAATACTAAACCACCCCGTTTTGGCGAATTCTGGCATCAATACAAAAAACCCACCGTTGGATTTAAAGATGTCGCAGTGCTCGACATCATTCTAATTGAAATCGAGGCATAATAATTTGTGGATGAAGAGGAATCGAGGGGAAAAGGAGATGAGCTTTCGACCATAAAATTGTTTGATGGCGGAAGAACGATATAAACTAAGGTTTACTGTAGTAAACGTATTTATATATGTATTTCTATTATTTTAATACTATCTTCAATTTTAGCGAGCACAATGGAAAGTGTTTCGGAGTCTAATGTTTTACCCATATTTCGAACACAATGGAAAGTGTTTCGGAGTCTAATTCGATCGTATGTGGAAGATAGCTTTTTGAATCGATTTAAAATATTAAATTTTCGATATTTATTTCAATGCGTTTGTCCCCCATACGAACAAATGATAACTCCAAACGCTACGAAATTTGAAATCCGATAATAATTAACTATTACGGATCAAATAGATCTTTATTAACTTAATTATAAAACTTTATTAATTTAACTATAATTCAAGTAGGATTTATATTCGTATTAGAAATCATTTCAGTTCATTTTAAATCAAAATTCGATTATTTACATTATTACTATATATTAAAATCACCATTAAATTAATATATATAAATTTTCGGTTTTACACTTATCTACTTTACATTCCATTCACAAGTCCAATATTATAATTCAAATCTAACTAGAATTTAAATAAATCTTAGAAATCATTTTCATATCCGTTTATTTCTCAAATTCCCGTATTATAATAATTTCAAATATCAAATTACAATTTTTTTAAAATCCAATTAAATCATTATATTTGAAATTATAACTATTTCACTATTTCTTCCATATTCGAAATCAATTAATAATTCAAATTTAGAATTTAAAATAAATTAAATGTTCCAAATTAACGACCAAGATTCCGGATCGTTACATTCCTCCCCCTTATAAGAATTTCATACTCGAAATTGCTAAGGTAGGAAAAATACTTCCAAACCCATTAACTTACCCAAAACCCACCTAGTTGAAGTTCTACATTCACTTCTCAAAACCCTTTTAATTTAATCCAAAACCATTTTCTTTCATTTCTAATTCAAAAGCCTTGATTTTTAATAAAATTCCAAAAATCAACTTTTCAGTTAACAAAAATCTTCTAATTTTTTTTCTAACAGCCTAAATTTTCGAAAATTTTCCATAGCGCCTCCTTTGTACGGAGAGTCTTTCACAATATCATAAAGTGATAAATATATATACATCAACCCCATGGTTGAAAAACAAAATATATAACAATATATTATCATTGCTTTATTTTATTGCGTAGGCGTACCTCATATTAGCGTTTCTTAAGCAAGCAACTTAATTTAATATGAATTCACACAACTCAAAACCAATCCAGAAAGCTCTCTGTGCTTGTACTTACTCAAAATAAGCACATAAGTTTCAAAAACATAAAATTTTATAACATTTCACTTACTCAATTGGCCAAACATATCAACTACATAACCTAATCATGCCAATCCTATATTACAAGCATATTAAGGCTCCAACACTTAATTTGATTCTTATACGTCATTTTATTCAACTCGAAATGATTTATCACCCAATTTATTTTATTCAACTTATATTTACAACAACCAATCTCACATTCATTTCAACTTTGGTTTATATCTGCTTTACTTGCATAAATTCACTCCATTCAATTTCAAATTGATTCAAATGTCTTACTTACATAAGTTCACTTTTATTATATTTTCAAATTGATTAAAATCAATTTATTTGCATACCATTTATAATTCACTTCCATTATATGCAAATTCTTTTTATCAACTTCCATTTATTCCCTTTTTAGATTGACTTTAAATCCATTTATCAAATTTTCATTTGATTCTCATTCATGTTATTCACCACCTTGTTTGCGTTATTTTTTTCATTAACACATTCCAATCTATGTAAATTTTTATCTATGAATCATTCCATGAACAATCACTTTAGTTAAGTTTTCCTTGCAACCAAATTCCATTTCATCTCAATTTTGACCCCATCCAATTTATTTGCTTACATTTACTTTGTATATCCAACTTCACCCTATAACACTTTGGAAACCATTTCATTCTATATAATCGATTTCCGAATAATTTAATATATCAAACATGGTTCATGCACTTACATTTCTATTACCTTTATTTCCCAACTTATATTACACTTTTCCATTCACTTTCATTTTATTCACATACTGCTATTCACTTCATTTTAGAGTGAACGGCAATTCATTTAAAACTAATTTATTATCACATTTTACAAGGTTATTTACAAGGTTTATTATATAAATCGCACATCGTTACCTAAGTTATATTCAATTTATAAACTTAAGTTCATACCCAAATTATACTCCAAAATCATATTCAATTCATTTACCCTTAAATTGAATCCGTTTCTTGTTATCAATTTCTTAACCACTTACTTGGTTATAATCTTTCACTTTCTAATTTAATCAGTTACATGACTTATTTATTCACAACTTCTTGAATATCCACTTAAGTTGGTTTACATTCTATATTTATAACATATGGTTATATAAATATTTCACCATTCATATTATATTTTACTTTCCCTTATTTCAATTCACCTTCCATTTAGAATTCAATTTTGAATTTTCCATTTCTTTTACCATAACACCCAACCATTTTTATTTTGGTTTTACACTTCCATTTCTCGATTGAAAAGTCCACAAACTTATTTACTTAAAATTCCATTTTACTTAAGCCCATTTACATCTTATAATCTCACTTTGGGTTATATGTATCACTTGATAGCTTAAGTTTATTCAATCCATACATTAATTGTAACTTATACTTATACACTTATCCTACCTTTCCACTTCATATCCAATTCGATCCAAATCCATTTTTAATTTTATTTAACTTATCCTAAGTTAAATTTCAACGTATTTTATTCACCTTAGTTTACTCAAGTTAAAATTTAACTTCAGGATTAAAATTTTCATTTCCCTTTCTTATTTATATCAACTTTGCTTTATAAATTCCATACTGATTCCCCTTGACTTTTCACATCATTTAAATAGAATTCCCAGAATTCAATTACCCGATTTTATTTTAAAACGTTTTGAAATCATAAATATACATATAACATTTCAGTATATCAAATCATACCTCTGGATTTCCAAAACAACTTGGTTTTACCAAAACAATTTCCCTTTTGAAATTTCTAAAACAACTTATTTATAAAACAAGTCCAAAACATGTAATCATACCCAACTACCACGGTATCAATCCACCACCTAGAAACTCGAAAATTAATACTGTTGATGCGGCCATCATTACCAGGATTATTTTCCAGCGACTGAAGTGGGTTCAATGCTTCTTTACTTTCAAAAATTCAATTTAAAACAATTTCTATTCAAACATTTTCAAATACCACTCCATTATTCCTCATAAATCATTTTGGGAAAACATTCCAAAATTCATAGGACTTAAAAATCCCCACACTTAGTTCAAATTCATTTAAAACATTTCCCAAAACCTCCGGGATTTAAATTCTGGATGAAATCAAATTTTGGTTATACTCATTTGTATAAATCATGTTTGTATAAATTTATGTTTGGTTATATATATAAAACCATTTCAAATTTTATCATCTCATTTGATTGTAACATTAACAACCATACATCCAAAAATATATATATATATATATATATATATATAATAATTTCAGAAAATTATCTCTTTTATATCAAAATATAATTTGGGTAAAATTATTTCATTCACACACTTTGAAATAATATTGTGTTGGTTTACCTTTTTTAAGAGTTTAGAAACCCCTATCGATACGGTTGTACTTCCTGTGCCGACCAGAATTCATACACACTCAACCGATAAGTTAACACAATATAAAAACATTTTGTATTCACTAACAATTTCATGCTCATATCTATTATTACGCTCAAACTCATTCTAGAGTACTACTTACTCTATCTCTAATGAGCAATAAAAGTCTATAGGACGAATCGTGTAGTGTATATGCAAGTATATGTGACTAGCTATCGTGTAGTGAAATACAAATATATAATTGCTATAGATCAAGAATATGTCAGTGTATAAGAGTAAAGAGTACAAGTAAGAAAGGTAACTTCTTCTCTTGGATTCTTGATGTTAATCATAGTGGTAGAGAGATTTCTTGAGTAGTTGCATCCATTAACAAGTGTTTTATGGTCGCTTCTGATGGTGATGAAGAGTTGCAACAAAGAGAAGCGAAGATGTCTTTTCAAATACGGCAGTTGTTATTTGAATTTCAAAATCCGAGTTCAGTTCCAGATGTCTGGAATATGTTTCAGACGTCCGGCTCTATATATTTTTTGTATATAGTAGCCTTTCAGATGTCTGAGTACATTAACCAGACGTCTGATACTATCTGGTTTCTAATCAAGAGGATTTATTCAGACGTCTGATCCTGTGCATGTTGCTTTTTGTGCATCTGTGTTATTTCTCTACCGATCCTATCGATTTATCGTCTCTTGTAATGTTCTTTGAGCTTCATTCGTGTCTTCTAGTGATGTTACTTTAGCAAATACCTATAAATAGAAATATACATGCATATTCGATTTCCATTGTATAGTTGTTGTCATCGAAACCGTAGATTTGATTTCCTAACTATCTTCCCCTTTAGGATGATGACAACTATACAATGTACTTATATATAATTTATAAATCTCCCGCTGAATATGTGCTTATTTTTAATGTTTTATAATTATACTTATATTTCTTCCCCTTTAGCATTATCAAAAAGAATTATAAAATTTTAGCCAATCATCAAAGATAACACACAAAAGGAAAATTTCATTAATAGTTTGAAATTGATAACATTCATAGATTTTAGCAAATGTAAAAGATTTGAAATCCTAAAATCTATGATTCCTTTGGAGAAGTTTTTTCTTGATCATCCCCTGTTTCTTCTTTTTGAAAAGTGCTTGCCTTTGTAGAAGATGTAAAAGCTTGCTTGAGGGGTTCGTCCCCAGAAAGTTTGGAATGTTTTGCGGAAGGAGAAGGTACTGGGGTTGGCCAATCTTTAGAAGGTGGTGTTGGATTGCGAACCCGTTGGAGTACTTCTTTGAGAACCGATAGGGTAGTTGAAAGTGATTCTTCAACTGTCGCTAGGCGTGTAGCAAATGATGTTTCGAAGTTGTCAATTCGCTTAGCCAAAAGTTTTTGATTTTGAGATAATATATGTTGATTTCGAAGGGTGAGATCTCAAATGCTTTCATTTGGATATGTTTCTGTTCGAGTCTCCACAATCCCATCCTGACTTGGATAATCAAATATTGCAGGAGGAGGTAGGGTTACTTCACGATGATGTTCCTCCTCTTTAGATGGTTCAATGTATGGTTGAGATGGAGGCTCAACTTGTCTAGTTTGACGATTGTGCGTCCAATCTTCAAAGGATATAAATTCTGGGTGAATCTCGGGTAAGTGCATAAGTGAGAAAAACTTGGTGGAGACATATTTTGGAGAGATTTCTTCAAAAGTCATAGGTAGGAAGGGATGTTGTGCGCCCGAAGAAGTCTCATAATATACGTATGGTAGATAATTGATGGCCATGATCAAGTCCAAAAATGTTTGATCTCGTCAAAGATAAATTTGACCTAATTCACCCTTGTTCCGCTAAATAGAGCATATAAGGCTTTGTGCTCTAACTCGATTATTTGCTCATGACTTCGCATACGTGGAACGATGGTGTTGATTATCATTTGAGTAAGAAGTTGTGCTTTTGGACGTAGATATTTAGAGGCAAATTTTGGCATTTCATCTTCCTAAATTTGATGTGTTATACAATTTCTTGGTTTGAAGCGCATATCGAGAATATTGTTTAAATCTTCGCCTGTGTCAGAACATCCTAGTGTCTACCAATTATGCCAAGAGTGAGTCTAATCATATTGCCATACACGCTGGACCATAGCCAATTATCTTCATCTTCAGTGTTCCATACTGAAGTGCTATCCAAATTTGCGTAGAAAAGAAATATTTCCAATTGATCGATTTGGATGTCATTAGGAGTGAACGAAATCAATGTTTCTAGTCCATCATTCTCACACATTTCATCCAAATCATAAATTGGAAATTTAAGTAGGTTATAGAATGGACCTGTGTGAAGCTTTTTCTTTTGTATATCCTCATATCTCTTGATTGAGTGTGGTGCTCTATTCATCCATCTTTCGATTTGATCATCCGAGCAAACTTGAGGATTTAAGGATGATGCTGGTTGGTCTTGTTTTCGTTTGGATATCTTGTGATTTTTAGATCGAGGAGGCATTATGAATTGAGCTCTTGTAAAAAGAAGGTTTTGAGAGAAAAAAACGTCAATGGAGAAAATGGGGTTGAAATGTAGAGATGAAAGTAAAAAAATAACGTTATCTGGGTGATTTTAAAGTGTCGATTGAATTTCAGACGTCTGGAATCTAAATCAGACGTCTAGTTTGCTCTAATTCAAATACAATAGATAACTTAAGACGTCTAGTTTATTTACTAGATGTCTGCTTTGATCGAATTTAAAAAAAATTAATAGTCAGAGAGTTTTTCCAGACGTCTGGGTAAAATATCAGAAGTCTGAAATAGGTCAAGTTTTTAAAATTGGCGGCAGAGATATAATTCAGACGTATGGATCGAATTCCAAACATCTGAAATAGTCTGATTTTAATTTTGAGGAGGCAGAGAAAATATTCAGATGTTTGACATAAGCACAGTGCAAAAAAATAGAGGTATATCAGAATGTCAGACGTATGAGGTCCATATCCAGACGTCTTAAATAGGCAATTTTTCTAAAAATAGCCTAAAATTTAATTGTTTTGCTTATTTCTCGATTTTTTAATTTTTTAAAACAAAATGTCGTATTATTTGTGTTAAACAAAATAATAAATAAACATAGATACACATATAATTACAATTTATTAATATGGCGATGGAGTATTACGATCTTCTGACTTGTTATCCTTTCGTGGTTTAAGTGGAGACCATATATTTCCACGTTCTTGGGTTCTGGGGGAGCGAGAGAATCATCTTGGTGAAGGATCCAAAGGGGTACGATAGGAAGAAGAGGGATCCAAGGAGTTGCAAGGCTTTGGAAGTGGTTCATGGACATCTTTCTTCCGTGACCTACAAAACTTCATCGCTACTTGCTCCAAAAAGCTTAGCCGACGTGCTGTAACTTTTTGTTCAAAATATAGTTCTCTTTGAAGATCTATTTGTTGTTTTTGATAGCGATGAATTTAATCAATTTTCTCCTTTGTGTTAGGAGAGACAAACAGAGATCATTTGGTCTTCTTGCTATCGGGAGTGAATCCCGTGTGACATGAGGACCACCTATACGTCGGTTCCTGATTTGGTGTGGGTGTAGGAAACCGTTGTGGTGTATCGGCCGAGCTATCCATCGTAGGTGTCGAGATGGATAATAAGAATTTTCAGAAGACATGACTATATTTTGTTTCTTAAAAAAATATGAATTGTGTATATAATTCTTTTGTTGTATAACTGTTTATATAGAAGTTTAAAAATTATTTATAGAAAATTTGTAAAAAAAATAACTAACAAAAAGCAAAGGTGCGGAATTTAATTACAATTTATGGATAGAAAAACTAATGGCTAATCATAGCCTAAAAGAAGGAGTGAGTAATAAGTGAGCAGAACATGAAGAGAGCAAATCCCTAAATCATGTCGGATTTTAATAAAAGTTTGTCCATTTAGGGGTTTTGTAAAGATGTATGCTATTTGATTTTCTGTATTTACGTATTCTAATGAAATAGTTCATTTTTCAACATTGTCTCGTAAAAAATGATGTCGTATATCTATATGCTTAGTTCGCGAGTGATTGACAGGATTTTTTGATAAATTTATTGCACTTCACAATATATTGGAGATTTATTGATAATTTTGCCGAAATCCGTAAGTGTTTGTTGCATGTATATCACTTGTGCACATGCTAGAGCTGCTGTGATATATTCCGCTTCGCAAGTAGATAAAGAAACAAAATTTTTCTTTTTCCTAAACCATGAAACTAATGACTATCCAATAAAGTGACATGTTCCACTAGTACTCTTACGATCTATTTTACATCAACCGAAATCTGCATCGCTATATGAAACTAGTTCAAACGATGATCTGTTAGGGTAAAACAAACCATAATCTCTAGTACTAGACAGATATCGTAAAATACGTTTAACAGATCTTAGGTGAGATTCTTTTGATTTTGCTTGAAATTGAGCACAAAGACACACTCATCATAATATCGGGTCGACTAGCCGTTAAATAGAGTAAAGAATCAATCATGCTACGATATAATTTTTCATCAAAATCTTTCCGTTATCATTCTTTTCTAAGTGAACAGTAGTATTCATTGGTGTTGGTCTGCTCGAAGTTTTATCCATTTCAAAACGACGTAATAGATCATTACAATATTTTTCTTGATGAATAAAAATACCATTTTCAAGTTGTTTTATTTGTAAACCTAAGAAGAAATTCAATTCTCCCATATGTGACATTTCAAATTCATTTTTAATAATATTTGAAAATAGATCACATAGATTTTCGTTGGTTGAACCAAATATAATATCATCAATGTAAATTTGTACTAGTAAAATACTGTTATTTTCTCGTTTAATAAATAAGGTTGTATCGATTTTGCCTATTTGAGAACTACATGTAATTAAGTGATTTTTAAGACGTTCGTACCACTCATGAGGAGCTTGTTTTAATCCATATATTGCTTTGTGTAACTTAAAAACATGGTCGGGATATTTTCGTGAACAAATAATGGGGTTGTACCACATATACATTTTATTTAATAAAACCATTTAGAAAAGCACTTTTGACATCCATTTGAAATAATTTAAAATTGTGATGAGTTGCAAAGGCGAGTAATGTATGAATGAACTCCAATCTTGCTACTGGAGCAAAGGTTTCATCATAGTCGATACCATCTTCTTGATTATAGCCTTGAGCAACTAAACTTGCTTTATTTCTAACAATATTTCCATTTTCATCTGTTTTGTTTTTAAATACCCATTTTGTTCCTATAGCTGATTGATCTTCTGCTCTTGGTACTAATTCCCATACACTGTTACGTTCAAATTGATTTAATTCCTCTTGCATAGCTATTATCTGTTATCCCGCCTTTTGGCAAGGCCGTGATACCAAAAGATTGATCGAAAACCAAAGACAGTTCGTCCCCAAGATGGGTTATACACTACTTCGCTATGGATATCGATGAATTTTTTCCGAGTCCGGATCGGGCCACAATTGACCAGACATGACAAGCAAAGCCATAAAAGCCAGCGTTACAAAATTCAAGTTAATTGGAGTTTGTATGAATGAGATATGATCGATACAAGTTAGAAGAAACACACTGTTCGTATCCATAGAGGGAGGTTGAACTTCGAATCGATCGAATTCGACTCGATCAACATCTGTTCGAATCGATCGGGCTCGAATCGATCCTTGGCCGTACTATTCGAATCCATCATCTTCGTACCCATCAGAATGACTTCGCCTCACTCTATTCGAATCCATTAGGTTTGCATCAATCAGAGTGTTCGTATCCCCATGTTCGAATCGATCAAGGTCATCTGTTCATGTCGATCTTGTGGAAGCCTTGCTCGCATTGATCCTAGATTCGCCTTTTGTATCGATCCCCAGAAATCATGGATTATTGTTCGCATCGATCGATAGGAGCCTTTATTTAGTATCGATCGGCTAATAGATACGAAATAAAGCCAAAACCAATCGATACGAGCAGTACACCCTTTAGTGATCGATACGAAATAGCACCCTAAACATCGATACGAACAAACCCACTCCCATCAATACGAATTGGCAACGGCTATTAAATCGAACAAGGCAACGGTCATCGATGCAAACGAGGCGAAGTTCATGGATGCGACATGGTCTACTCGGAGCAAAAGGTGGATCAATGCGGGGAGTGCACGTCACGTCGCCACGTTGTCACGTGTCCAGATCGATTCGTAGGGATGGATACGAAACCATGGATTCGAACTCAGCAGCATACGAAAAACATAATCCTGCATCGATCATATCTCACAAACCACAGGTCCAAATGCAACGAAATTTTCACAGGAGCTTAGGTACAAGCTAAAGAACAAAACTGCCTGTTTTCAGCTCGTTTGGATCATTTTTTGATTGATACGAAATTGATTCGTATCGATCACGGATCGAGTCGAAACTTTCCGAGATCGGTCGCGTGGGCCCACTCACGTGCTAGAAGAAGTCTTTTGAAGTTTGAGCGCGATATCAGCCTCCTACGGCTATAAATAGCCCCCTAAAACCTTCAGAAAGGGATCTTTCAGCTTAGGAACGTCCAGACTCTGCCGGATTCAATTCTACACTTCGCTACCATTATTATATTCAAACTTCAGAGCTATTGTCAACCGTAACATGCTGTAATTGATTGAAATCATCAAGTGAATCAATACAGTCATAAACTTCAAAGTGAACGTAGGCTAGATCGTCGAACCACTATAAAATCTATGTTGTTTACTGTTTTCCTTTGAATTTTCTAAGTGATCTTCATACTTGTTATTTGTTTGAGATCTGTGATTATGAGTTATCAACTATCGGGTGTTTGTGACCAATTTTGGCACAAACATTATCCAAAAATTATCATTTGAAGCTTCTTTATAATTTTTTGGTTCAAAATTTAACACAAATGCTATATGGCATATTTGATTAAGTTGATTTCTAGTTACTCTAGAATTAAGATCTCTAATAATATTATTTTTTGGATGATCCTTAAGAATTCTAGGGGATGATATCAAAGTATCATTTTGCACATTTGTCTTATTATCAATAGAGTTTGTTGTATTTGTTATTGGAATTATTTCTTCATCATCACTAGTATGATGGTTAAGAAAATTTTCGTCGAGCGAGACATGTGAACTTTCTTCAATAGTATTATTTCGTTTATTAAAAATCCTATATGCTTTGTTGCGATCCAAATATCCAACAAAGATTCCTTCATCGGCTTTCGGGTCAAATTTTCCTAAATTATCTTTTGTATTCAATACAAAATATTTTGATCCGAAAGTTTTAAAGTATGATACTTTAGGTTTTCTTCCAAAAAATATTTCAAAAAAAGTTTGTTTAGTCATAGGACATATGTTTACTCGATTCAACACATAACAAGCTCAGGCAATAGCTTTAGCCCAAAATGTTTTGCTGGACCACTACTATTTAGTAGTGTTCGTGCACATTCTTATAACGTACAATTTTTTCTTTCTACTACACCATTTTGTTGAGGTGTGTGAGGAAAAGAAAAACTATGACTTATTCCTTTCTTATTGCAAACATTACTAAAAAGATCATTTTCGAATTCTCTGCCGTGATCACTTCGAATATTTTTAATTTTAAAATCCATTTGTGTTTTAATTCTTTTAGCAAATATTTTAAACATACCAAGGTATCACTTTTACGTTTTAAAAATAAAGTCCATGTGTATCTTGAAAAATCATCAACTATTACGAAAATGTATTGTTGTGATTTATAGATCGTATTTGTGTTGGACCAAATAAATCTAAATGTAATATTTCTAATGGTTGTTTTGTAGAAATATTATTTTTAGATTCAAAAGAACTTTTCTTTAATTTTCCAATTTGACAATCGTCACATAAATTTTCTACTTTGTAAGTTATTTTAGGTAAACCTCTAACTAGATCATATTTTTCTAATTTATTAATATATTTAAAATTGATATGGCAAAATCGTTTATGCATAACCATGGATCATCATGTTTGACGGTTAACATAAATTTGAATTTGTATTTATATTCATGTTTAGTACATAAATATTCTTGTTTATGAAACTTTCAAATACAAGTTGTTTGTTATTATTGAAGATATTACATCTATCTTTTTCAAAATTTATTTGAAAACATTTATGGCATAATTGACAAATACTTATTAGGTTGTTTTTAAATTTTCTACTAATAAAACATTTGTAATAATAGGAGAGTTAGAAATACCAAAGTTGATGACTTCTCCAATGCCCACGACATATCCTTTTGAATTATCTCCAAAGGTTACCGTTCCACCTTTGATGTATGTTATATTTGATAATATATTTGAATTCCCTGTCATATGTTTGGAGCATCCACTATCTAGTATCCATTTCTTCTTATTTTTTACTTTGGATACCTGCAAAATGCAAGATGTTTTAATTGGTACCCATATATTTTGTTAGGGTCCTAAATGTTAGAAGAAGGTAGCCATACCCAAGATGGTTTGGTACCTTTATAAATATAATTTTTATTATGGACTACATTTTCTAAAAAATTATTAATATGTTTTTGCTAATCAGATTATTATTTGTCTTAGGAATCCAAATTTTCATATTTTTGATATTCATATTAGACTTAGGTAAACTTTTAGTCTTTTTATAACTATAATTCTTAGCATCATTTCCTTTTTATTTAGGAGTATTTTTATATCCTATTCCATTTCTATTACCTGATGGTTTTGAAGTTTTGATAAGATTTTCCAAATCTTGTTTTCCTTTGTTAAATTTTGAAACATTATTTGTAATTTTATGTAATTTTTCTTTAATTCCAAATTTTCAATTTTCAAAATTTCAGTATTGCTCTTCAAGTTAACATTTTCTTCTAACAAATTATCATTTATTATTTTAGTTTTATTAAAATCAATAGCAATAGCCTCACTTACTATCAAAGTATTTTTAATTTTTTCTTGAGATAATTCTAGTTCCTCTTCTAAGATAAAATTTTCATCTTTTAACATTCCTACTTCAAGTTCTAGTCTATTTATATTGGCTATATACTCTTTGTTCAATTTTTCAATTTGTCTAAATTTATCATCTAATTCCATGCTAAGTTCTAACAATTCATCATAGCTAAGTTCGGGACATACCCCATCAGCTTGTGCCATAAAACACACATTAGCTTGTTCTTCGTTACTATCGCTATCACTTTCAGACGATGAAGAATTCGAGTCATCCCATGTTACTTTGAAAGCCTTCTTCTTTTTTAGTTTTTCAAATTTATTCTTCTTTTTATCGTTATTGAGCTTGGGACAGTCTTTCTTCATACGTCCAAATTGATCACATTCATTACATTTGATTGATGTTTGATTCGTTGAGCTTGATTTTCCACCTTTCTGAAGTTTAGTCATTTTTCTAAACTTCTTGAATTTGTTGTAATTTTTGGCAATAAATACAATTTCTTCTTTGTCTAAGTCGGAGTCTTCATTTGTTGCTGCGAATGCTATGTTCTTCTTTTCCGAATTTAGTTCTTTTCGTGCCTGCAAATTAGCTTCATAGACATTAAATTTCCTATTAATTCTTCAACTAAGAGTGCAGAAAGATCATTAGCTTCTTCGATAGCTAATACTTTCCTTTCCCACTCTGGATTTAAAGAATTGAGCATTCTAGATACTAAATCAAAATTTGTAAATTTGACTCCAAGTGCAATTAAATCATGTTTAATGGTTTGAAATCTAGAGTACATATCTACTATAGATTCATTTTGTTTCATTTTAAATGATGAGAATTGATTTTGTAAAATTGAAATCTTGGTTTGTTTAACTTTTTTTGTGCCTTCGTGTGTGACTTGTAAAGTGCGCCAAATATCAAATGCAGTGTTACATAGCATGACACGTGAGAATTCATTTTTATCTAATGAGCAAAATAAAACGTTCATAGCTTTGGCATTATTAGAAGCCGCTGTTTTTTGTGAATTAGTCCATGTGTTCATAGCAGTAGTAGGTGCATCATATTTATCTTGAGTGGCTGACCAAATTTCTAGACCATTAGCTTCCATAAAAATTCTCATACGTGTTGACCAATTATGCATAGTTAGAGCCATTAAAAAGTAGGGGTCGTGCTGTGGATTGTCCTTCTTGAAAAATACTTTCCATATTAAAATGATTCAGAAACGTGTTACTGCACTTTGATCAAACCTTGCTCTGATACCAATTAAAAGTCTATAGGATGGATCGTGTAGTGTATATGAAAGTATATGTGACTAACTATATGATGTAACTAATATAAAATTAATCTAGTAAAATATAGACTAAGCACACCAGGATTTTATACTGGTTCGGACCTTCCGTCCTACGTCCAATCCCGAAGCTCCCCTTCGGAATTCGACCATCAAACACCCTCACTTCGTCCGGAGGAATATGCTTGGTTATAATAGCTTGTTCTTGTCAAGTTGTGTTCTATAACACGAATATTGACTATTAAGTATAAATGCTTACAATATATATATATATATATATATATATATATATATATATATATATAGAATATTGATTAAGGAGTTTTGAATATATGGAAGAGTGAAATACCAATATATAATTGCTATAGATCAAGAATATGAGTAAAGAGTACAAGTAAGTAAGGTAACTTCTTCTCTTGGATTCTTGATGTTAACTATAGTGGTAGAGAGATTTCTTTAGTAGTAGAATCCATTAACAAGTGTTCTATAGTCGCTTCTGATGGTGATGAAGAGTTGCAGCAAAGAGAAGCGAAGATGTCTTTTCAAATACGGCAGTTGTTATTTGAATTTCAAAATTCGAGTTCAGTTCCAGATGTCTGGGATATGTTTCAGACGTCCGGCTTTATATTTTTTTGCATATAGTAGCCTCTCAGACGTTTGAGTACATTAACCAGACGTCTGATACTGTCTGGTTTGTAATCAAGAGGATTTATTTAAACGTCTGGCTAATGCACCCAGATGTCTGAACCTTTGCATGTTGCTTTTTGTGCATCTATATTATTTCTCTACCAATCGTATCGACTTGTCGTCTCTTGTAATGTTCTTTGAGCTTCGTTCTTGTCTTTCTAGTTATGTTACTTTAGCAATTACCTATAAATAGAAATATACATGCATATTCGATTTCCATTGTATAGTTGTTGTCATCGAAACCTTAGATTCGATTTCCTATTTCCTTATAAGCAATTCCCACCAAAGCCTAAGTGTATCGCCAACCTAAGCTCCGATACCACATGTGACGACACCCCCTTCACGACCCTCGACAATCGACATAAATACGAGCACTTTATAACATGCCAAACGATCGAGTGTCGGAAAGACAGATTGTTGAGGGAAAAGATAGAAGGTAGAAGAAAGAAGGATCTAAAAACTATAGCAGAATCTCACAGCGGAACAGAATAACATATAATAGCAATAGGTCTTTACACAAATCAGAAACTGTAATATACATATCACACATCAGAGTACACAAATCAACAATTACCAGCTTGGGCAGTTATAATAGCTTGCCCTCACAATTTACTGGTAATTTCAAACAGCCACTGCAGCGGAAATAAACAAATACGGGTAATACGTCTTCGTCATCTAGCTCGTCTCCTGAGCTTCATGGCAACCTAATCTGAAACACTCGGTCTAACTCGAGCATTATAATAAAGTAACACCCGAGTCAATCTGGAAAACCACCATAAGAAAATACACTCAATTGAATTATTAAAGTTTCAAAATCCTTTGAAATCAAAGGTTTCTCGTAAGACCATGCCACAAATAAACATGTCGGGTTTTTACCTTATGATAACCAAAACATGTCTTATCAATATTCTATGATATTATAGTAGTGTCTAAGTATAAATACTTAAATAAAATAGCCAAAATTGTTGCATTAATTAAATTCCAACATACTTGGCTCTACAACCAAAACCGTAAAAGTACGTAGGGAGAATGGATTTTCAACTGAATGACTAGGCGCTGGCGTACCACCTGTCATGGTACCTGGTCTAGATCAGCATAGGACCACTCCCGATCCACTGCAACACAAGACCGGACTACCCCTTACTGGATAGCTCGAATAAGATCACCCCACGGTTGGGATCAGAAACCGCCTACACTTGGGTGCAATCTTGCCTTACTTGGGTGCTACCCACTTAGCCTTGCTGCATATCCTCTGATTTTCAGTCATTCCTGGTTGATGAGCTCGAGGCTAAGCGTTACCTTTTTAGAACTATTCACTTAAAATGCTCATTGTCCTTCAATGACAATGTACGGATAGCATTCATCCATACAAGTCCATTCCCGGTCCGAAAGGAATCGAAGGCACTACTCCTACTACATCCATATTGGAATCATCCACCGTAGCGATTAGCACTTGCATTTCACCGCTCCATCTTCAATTTCAACCTCTTGTCTTCATCACGAAAACATACTCGTTAGATCGAAGTGGTTTTCGGATCACAAGTCCGATCCCGGTCTCTTCGAAACAACATTCGCCATTCTCGGTAAACTCAACCCGGTTCTTTAGGAAATACACAGACGAAAATAAGATCGAAGATCGCCTCTTAACCATTAACCGTTAGTGGACGGATTTTCTTATAAACGTCCTAGAAGAATGAACGAGTTTATACGTACAGTATAGCACCTCGAATGGTAACTGTACCATATAAATCTCATATTTCTTCTAGATATTTCCAAAGTTATGTTTGAGTCCAAATTTGATAGTCGGTTATTTAACTATCAAATAAAAATTCAATTCAACCAGATATTCCATTTTCGCTGAAAATAATAGATCTCTTTTAAATTAAAAATTTAAATAATTAAATTTCTTTATTCAAAACTATACACACTTATTTATCGATTTTAATAGATATTTAAACTGTCAGGACCCGATTCTTCGACTCCCGAATATCGACATCAATAGTCCACTGTATCGAATGTCGATCAGTCGGATGCCGGAAAACCGAACACTGAGGGTTTTAAGAAAGAAGAAAGTGGTAGAAGAAGGGATAAAAGATAGAACAAAACAGAAAGAAATAACAGAACAACATCAGAATCTCACAATCGCAGCGGAACAACATATAATAGATAAATGAATAATCTTTAAACAAAGAACTATATCAGTTATTACATTACGTTACATTTCATCATCGGAGTGTACAACAACAAACAACAACAAACAGCGGAAAAGAAATACTAGACTAGTAAATACGCCATGCCATCCAACTTGCCTCCAGCAATTCCTGAATTCTAGAATATCCTGATAAACCTTAACTCTTGACTGTCCATGTAGAAATTGGTGGGCACCCAGAGTTTAGGAAGGAAAACAATAAACTCCGAGTCAGTCATGTGACTGGTGTGAGAACTCAAAACAGTTTATTTATCTTTAAAATCAAAAATAGAAGAATGTTTTTAAAGTCAATTCGCAATGCTTTTAAGAATGAGCCTACCATAAGACCTCCCGCCACACACACAATGCAAACGCAGACTTGGAGGAGATTTCTTCTTATGTTAGTCAAAGATGCTTGATACGTATTAAAAAGAAACATTTGATATTTTTACTAGTGCATAGTGTAGGAAACATTTCGAAAGTAGAATATAAATCTTAGCCAGCATAGGTACCATTATAGTATGCTTACTATAGCTACCATATTAAATGGCAGGTTATACAACTAAAACCATACAAGATCGTATTGTTTCTTTGGATTTCCAACGAATGGTCAGGCCAAGGAACTTCCCATTGCCACATGAGAACGCCTCTGTAAGGACGTCCCCGAGAACCTAACCGGATCTCTGCCAACACAAGGCCGGGTTACCTTTCAAACTAGGTAACAACTGACACGAGTATGTCATCCCCCGGTCCTTTGGGACCTTTAACCGAGCGCTCGTCATCAACATCACACCATAATAATAAGTGTTTCAACATGAGTAAGTATCTGGGCTCCATACCATGATACCACCCTTTTCCAGAAGGAAATGTACATACCCTAAAGGGAGCTACCCCTCATAACCTTGCTGCATCTTTCCTGTTTTGACCATTCCGGGGTGTGAGGCTCGACGAAGTCACGTCCACAAAAACACGCTTTATACAAAAGTCATGCTTTGGGTCAACAAATGATCATAGAAATGATCACCAAGATAGACGATCAAACAAATGATCCTATCACAAATGATCAACACAACGATCATTTCACAGCAACACTCAACATGTCACATTACCAAATTGGTAATATATTGCTGATAACCTTCAACTATATAACCTCTGAGCTCGTACGTCTCAGAGAAGGGTGTTAAGCTAAGAGAATAAATTCTCTGCCACCAACAGAAATATATTTGAAAGAAATCGGCTTTATATCTCAATTTGTAATGTCAGACATACTATCCATACAAGTCTGTTGCGGGATCGAACAGAACCGAAGGCACTTACAAAGAAGTCCTTGCAATCCGGATAATCTCTAATCACGTCCGAATTTCCCATCACATATGGAGATCTCTATACCGGGGATCAGCCAGTGCAGAGACAATCAACAAGAAACCCTTTTGTTTTCGAAAATATCTGTTCTTCAACACCGGTCTTCAAATGCAATTTATGACGACGTATCACATATTCGGAATGGGTTATACGACCCCAAGGTCCTTTCCCGGTTAACCCGAATAGTGAGCGCTTATTTTTTTAAAAAATAAGTGTGGCATTCAATTTCAAGCAAATCACAACAAATACCTATTCAAAGGTAAATATTGATAGTCGGTTATTGAACTATCGATGGGTATGCAAAACATCACCAGATTCCAAATAATTTTCCAAATTATTTATTTTCCAAAAATATCTTTACAAGATATATATATATATATATATATATATTTCAATACGTCAAAAATAAATCAATATTTATTTTAAACCCAATTTCCCAATTTCACTTATAAATTCCATATTGAATTTACATTCCAAAATATTTATGAATATACGATTTCCATTCGTTTTCAAATATTCATTTTCAATTTATCTTCAAAAAGATAAATTCAAAATATTCACTTAATATTGGAAAAGCATTTCCATACTTATTTATTTATAAGTAATTCACAAGTCTTTTTATTTTCTACACCTAGAAAATATTCAATATACTTAAATTGAAATTAAGTATATATTTCATTCTTTAAGGAAATCATTCTCTTAAACATATTTATTTGGGCCAAAACGAATGTTGCGTAAAACATCGTTACGACAACCCAAAATCACTAGTATAGGGATTCGAAATTAAAATAGATATATAAATCCCAATACTATACGAAACATTTCCTTTCGAAAATCATTTACTATAACAACAGTGTTATAGTCTACCATTTCCTTCTATTTCTCGAAAACGTCTATTTCAACAATGAATGTTGAAATCTATGATTTCGAATCTTAATACATTTAAAACATCGTTAGATCGTTTTAATTCTATTTAAAACATCACATCCAAAACATTTCTTTAACATATTATTCACTATTCAAAAACGTGAATATACTTGTTAACCAATTTCATCATTTCTATTCATTTTATTTTAAAGGATTATTCACTGTCTAAAACGTGAATATAACTCCATAAATAAATTACAACAATTTTACTTATCAAAATAAGTCATTGCGGATTTATAAAATAATGTTTATAAATTCCATTTCTATTTATTTTATAACACTTCCTCTTATAAATTTCCTTTATTAACTTATTCGATTTATAACTCAATTATATACCGAAAATCTATATTATAAGTTAAATGCTTATAATTTATTTGTTTACAAAGTTGTTCTTTTAACTTCCCAAATTTATAAATCTTATAACTTATAAGATTCGTTTATTTATCCAAAATCTATTCCCTAAATAACTTTATAAATTTTATTTATAAAATTCCATTTATAACTTCACCGTTATAATCCTATAGATTTCATTCATTTATGAAATTCATTCACAATTCATTCTAACACTTATAAAAGCTCGTTTTACAATTCCAATATTTTTAACTTATAAATATCAATTTATAAATTTCTTATATGGATCAATTTATATTATTCTTTTAAAACGTCTTTAAACTCCTTTATAATTCATCATTTTGATTTATAAAATAATCAAATTTCATAAATCCTATTTTTAAACTTTTTATAACAAATCCAGAAATCCCAATTTAAACTATTTTATAAAATCATTAATCCCATATTTTCAAAAAAATCAACTTTTAACTGTATTTCTCAAAAATCATAATTTTTATAATACTAAAACTATAACGTTTATTTATTTAAGATGAATAAATTCCAAAAATATTTTATAAGCGTATACTTTCTAAAAATCACTTTAGAAATCCCTAAAAATCAAAATCGTTATTTTTAAACTTCAAAATTGGATCTGATGATGCAACACATCAAATAGTCAATCACGACTTTCCAATATCATATATCGATATGATAAACAATCAAATATCACTATATCTAAAATCAAATAAATTTTTGTGAGGAATCCAGTTGGATCCCTCCAACCTGTTTCCCTGCATCCGCAGACATTAGCACAATACCCATTCCACTTCGAGGTGGAATATCGCGGTATATGGGATTTTATAAAATATTATCCGCTTAATAGGCGGCGTAATAGGGTCTCATCCGCTATACAATGCGGGAAATCAATCAACTCCAATATATACATGTGCCAATATATATATATTGCTATATATATAATATAATACCAATTCCACTTCGAGGTGGAATATCGCGGTATATGTGTGTAATAAATAACCTCCGCTTACTAACGGCGTATAGGGTCTATTCACATCCAATATATATATATATATATATAACAATCATCATTCAAGCATTCAATCAACACAGTCTAACAATTTTAAATCTAACTATTTAAAATTTAAATAAACCCTTTTTGAGTGAGAAGTTCTCACCTTGCTTTTTATTTTGCAATCCAATCCAATCCAGCTTGTTTCTCGATTTATAGACCTTGTATAAATATTATACGAACTAATTAATATTCGAATAAAATCGAACTATTGAATTTCACTTGATAATTTAATTAACCTGTGATTTTATTTTGACTAACAATTTCCTTTTGACAATTTGATTTAACAAAAAATTAAAATTCAAGACTAATCTACCTTTATAGATTTAATTAACTTACCCTATAATTAAATTTATCCAACTAATTATAATTTTTTTTCTTACCAAAAATTATATTTTTTACTGACTCTCCTTTTATATAAACTTTTCACATTCTAAAATAATATTCCTGTCTTTAAAATTTTAACTTCAAAAATTATCAAATCGATTTGCATGAATATTTACTTTCATTTAACAAATTTTGTTTTATCTAAAATTTTATTCTGAATATAATAATATGAACTAATTTTTTTTTTTGGTATATTCTATAAAATTCTGCAGTGGATCATTTTGCAAGTTTCTGAATTTAAAAAATTCAAACCTAGCATCAAATTTTAAACGAGTCATAAACATTACCAAATTGGCCTGTCTCCGAACGAAATCCTAGCCGCGAACACCATCCATTTCGAGGTGAATCAACCTCTGCCCATACCCAGTGCCGCCGCCGACGTCGACACCAATATTTGCCTCGCTGCCAAATCGCGACCCACTTTCCCAAATTGTCGCAGCGCCATCTCCTTGCTCACGAGCTCCAAGTCGTCGCCTCTCCCAAAATCGAATCGTCTCTGTCACGTGAACGCCCATGCGACCGCCTCACTTGAACCCTAGCCGCCAGTCGCCTCATCCATGCTCGCGAACAAACTCACATTGCCACATCTGCATCGCGACCCTGCTTCCACTCGCGAATTCATTCACGTCCTCTCCGATTCGATTCAGCTGAAGGGGAAGATCAATTGGGGATTTGGTTTTTAGAGGAGGAGAATAGCGCGGCCATTCTTATGATTTTAGAAGAGAAGGGGGGGTCTCGATTAACTAAAGAGGAAGAAGGAATGAATTCGATCCACTTGATTTTGAAAATGGGGCTTCGGCCATGAGTTTATTTATTTATTTTTTTCTTCTTGATTTAGAACTGAGGAACCAAGAGGATGGGTTGCGCGAGTTTTAAAAAGAGAGGGAGGGAGACAGGAGTACATGCTTGCACGATTCTCTGCGTGAATTTAGGCGAAAATTTAGACGTGATGTTAGGGAAGAACGTGCTGATATTTGACTAATTATATTTTTAAATTTAAATTTAAATTGAATTCGATTCAATTTCAATGTGTTTACGCGTCGTGTGCTCACATATCAACTCAGAAAAATACGAAATTTGAAATCCGACAATAATTAAATATTACGGACCCAATGGAACTGGTTTCGTCGAATTCCAAGATTGTGCCTCAGACGGCTATTTTTAAATATCGATTCAAACGATTAAAATTTCAAAACTGAACAATTCACTTCCAAATTAAATTCTGAAGCTTCTATAATCTTCAGTATTATCGATATAAATTTTACAAGCCTTTGAAATATTTTTAATCGGCTTAAAATTGGAGATTTAAATTTTTATTCAACTTTCAATAGATTAAATTCTAAAATTTAATCGCCAAATTCAAAGTTATATTGAAAATTCAATCCAAACCATCATTCAAATATTTAAAATTAACTAAATATTTCCAAATTAAATTGTTCAAAATTCTGGGTCGTTACATAAACCGTCTTTTAAAAGTATCTGAAACCCTTTTTTTAAAAATAAAGGTGGAAAGTACCATTGTAGTATTAAACCATGGTCACAGCTCAATGGTTACGTCTCTATCCTAGAGAAAATCAAAACTTAGCTGCAGGCACTCATTGCCTCTAATTACGCCACACGAGTGTACCATTTCTCTCCCAAAACTTTATTTCCAAAATTTATCTTTAAAAATACTTATAAGTTCTAAAATAATTTTTCAGTCTTAAACTAGATAAAAATACTTAAATAAAAGGTATCAAACAAAACCATAGTAATACTTAATAAATATCCTTTTAAATGATAAGGCTGACTATTTTATTAAATAATAACAAACCGTTAAAAGTCATTATAATGTAGCTGTTTATAATTAAATGTTATCTTAAAACAATTCAAAACAATTTAATAACAAATCTCCAGAATATTCTAACATCTTTAAAAATTCCAAGCAAATAATTAAAATCCTCTTTCCAAACAATCCCAATTCTTCTTGCTTTCTAATTTCATCCCGTAAATTTGGAAATCCTACTCGAGTTTCAGTATAATCAACTTTATACTTATTCCCAGTCCACTTCTATTTTAAAAAATATCAAAAGTTCCTATTTCAAAACCTTTTTATATTCAACAATGTACTATTTAAGGATTTTACTATTTTATATCCCTTTTATATACTTTTGTTCCCAATTCTCTTCATGACATTTGATTTAGTTAAATGCCAATTTCAAAACCATCTATTTTATCTAATTTATTTACCTTAAAATCCTTTATAAAACATTTTGCTTAAAACCCTTTTAACTTTCGTTTCCAATCTTAAAAAAAACATATATTACTGGTATTTTAAAAATACCAGAACTTAGGTCAAAAACCTTCCATAGCATCAAGCCAATCCAAATTACACAATGACCTATCACAGATTATTTCAACAAAACATATACCACTATATATCTAATTAAATTCAACATTTTGAGGAATCCAGTTGGATCCCTCCAACTTGTTCCCCTGCATCCACAGATGTCAGCATAACATAAAAATACTAATTCCACTTCGAGGTGGAATATTGTGGTATATAGGGTCATCCGTTATTATGCGGGGAGCATAGGGTCTCATCCTCTATAAAAATATGGAAATATCAATCACTCCAATATATTTAATACTATATGTATTGTCACATCCAATTGATAAAATTGCATCCATTTAACCAATCAATCATTTATAAAATATTACTATTAAAAATCTATCGCTGGCAGTCCAAAATTGAGTGAGATTAACTCACCTTGAGTTCAAATCGTCGAGCGTCCCAATTTTGAATTAAATCGAACAGCATTCGATTTAACCTAAAATTTTCACAAGCTCCAAACATCCCTAGTTCTACGCTGCAGCGTAGATCCTGTCGCTGCGTCTCCGGCACCGCCAATTTCATCCATTCCGACCTCGTATGGTTAAGATATGAATTGTTAAACATTTAAATATAAATTACACATATTAATTTCTTTTTATACAAAAAAAAGACCGGACCGTTCATTCAAAAAAGGAGATCAAGGCCACCGAAAGCATTTCTTCCATTGCGCTATCAGGCTAAAAAATGCTTGCAAGAACCCACTCTCATCGCCTAATTTGACCAACCCAAACCCCCTCATCTGGCGATTCAAATCAATCCAACACCGCCACAAATTGCGCCCCACCTGGCTTCCCCCACGGCCAAGACCCGGTTGAACTCAACGGCCCCCACATCTCGAATATCATGTTCGAACGAAATACCTAAACCACCCGGTTTCGGCGAATTCTGGCATCAATACTGAAAACCAACCATTGGAATTGAAGAAGTCGAGGCATAATAATTCGTGGATGAAGAGGAATCGAGGAGGAAAGGAGATGAGATTTTGGCCATAGAAATGTTTGATAGCGGCCGAACGATATAAACAAGGGGTTACTGTAGTAAACATATTTATATATGTATTTCTATTATTTTAATATTATCTTCAATTTTAACGAGCATTTTCAAATGAATTCCAAACAAGACATGCTACCAGATGATTATAATGTTTTATCCATATTCCGAACATAATGGAACGTGTTTCGGAGGCTATTCGATTGTATGTGGAAGATAACTTTTTGAATCGATTTAAAATATTAAATTTTCGATATTTATTTGAATGCGTTTCTCCCTGTACGAACAAACTGTAGTTCCAAAGGCTACGAAATTTGAAATTCGATAATAATTAACTATTACGAATCCAAAGGAACTAGTTTCATCGAATTTAGAGACTACGCCCCGTGTAACATCCCAAATTTTATCAATTTAAATTAGTAATTTGTTTGAGTTTTTGGAATTTAATTTGAAAAAAAATTCAAATCAAATAGATGTTAAATTGTATGAATAAGATTTCAATTTCATTTGAGTTTAAAATTTGGAAAAATATATGTTTTTAAGATCTTTTGAATTTAAATTATATATATATGTGTGTGTGTGTGTGTGTGTGTGTGTATGAGTAGATTTGAATTTGACTTTGAATTTGAATTTCAATTTTAAATAAATGCTTTAATAAAATAATTTGGATTTACAAATATATATATATATATCTGTGTGTGTGTGTGTAATTTATTTAATATGTATTTAATTTCAAAACTTTCTCTTTTAAATTATATTTATTAATATAAAGCAAATATCTTTAAATGGAAAGTGTAAATTTAAATACAATTTAAATAATGTAAAAATATTATTCCAATGGAAATACAAATGTTAAATAAGTAATATGTATAAAAACAAGTGTTAAAATTTAAGTAAGTGGATAAGCAAGTGTAATCCATGTAGAAAGAAAATGAACAAGTGTCATTTTTATTTTTGGAAATTAATAAAAAGAAGATTTAAATCTATAAAAGCTACTTCATCTCCTCCCTCTTACCTCTTTTATTCATCTCCAAAGCCCTATACAAAATTTTAAACCAAAAAGAAAGTGTTACCTGGAAAATCGACCAGGCAACTAAACGTCCGGCCGCACAGAGTTGTACTCGGCATAAGAGGACGCTCGGCATAAGTTTGTACTCGGCATAATTTTGTACTCGGCATAAGTTTGTACTCGGCGTAAGTTTGTACTCGGCAATAAGAGACGTTCGGCAGTCCAAGATTGCACTCGGCATAAGACCGTTTAGCACTTCCCTCTACTCGGCATAACCTTAGCTCGGCATACTCCTCACACGGCAGACCCTTCTTCACTCGGCATGCCGACCGTTCGGCCTATTTCACTCAGCATGCAGGGTGCGCCCTATCTGGACCAAGCTTTCTAGCCATCTGGCCCACCAGGGAAGTCCAACCCACATTCGTCTATAAATAGAGGGGCAGGGGCACAGAAAAAGGGGATCAGATTTCAGAGAACACAGGGGAGACTCTGCCTCATTCAAACCTCATCCAAAAACTTCTACTTTTATTTCACAATTGTATTCGAATACTTAAAAGTGGATTGTATCTGTAATTAAGTTTAAAGTGAAGAAATATAAATGATCAACTTCAAAGTGGACGTAGGCTACAACGCCGAACCACTATAAATTCTGTGTTCTCGTCTCCCGCATTTTAATTTACATTATCTTCTCTGTTTTAATTTATTTTCTTCATTACTCTCTCTACACAATCTCTCTAAACTCTCTAAGGGTGTTAGTGACCAATTTTGGCTCTACATTTTGGTGCTTTCACTGAGAATTGAATTCTCAGGTTGTGAGGATCTACTTTGTAGCTACTGGATTGCTTAAATCCCCCGAAGAAGATATCCATAAGGCATCTGTTGATTCTACTCAGAGTTACAACGAACGACTCTACCATGGGAAGACCACGAACAAGTTCGACCTCCCAAAACGCAGATGCCCGCGAAACTGCTAGTGTTCAACAACTTGGACCTAACGATCAACAAGTAATTCGAGGCATGGGGCCCTCCAGCCAAAACCAAGCGGAGGCTGTTTCACGAGCAGAATTGAATGACTTGATGAAAGAGCTTACGGAAAGAAGAAGGCAACTCGCTGAGCAAATGCAAGTTAATGCTAACCTCATGACCCAACTTGCTCAACAGCAGGATCAGAATGCTGGAGGTAGCCATGTCCCCTAATCTGAAGATGATAACTCAACTTCAGCTGATGAACCACCCAGGCGTAGACGCCGCAAGGATGAAGATGACCAAGCAGGTGCCACTGATCGTTCTACTAGAAATCAAGCCCGTGGAGCGGACCCCAACCTTCCTCCTACCATACAAACTCCGGATTTGACAGCTATGGTCTGACAGTTGATGAGAGAGAATCAAGGTTTGACTAATGAAGATTGGGGAATGTCTAAGAGTCATACTCCCTTCACAGATACCATTCTACAGGATGAATACCCAAGGAAGTTTAACATGCCCACCATGCCCGCCTATGAAGGAAAAACTGACCCTAGACAACATGTAGTGAGGTATGGATGGATGATGGATTCAGCAAGGGCCAACGACGCAACTAAGTGCAGGTGCTTTCCAATAACCCTGTCCAGAATTGCCACCATGTGGTTCACTCGACTTCCTCCACAGTCCATCTCAAACTTCGATGAATTAGCAAGGAAATTCATAGAACAATTCAGGATACACGCCACTCGACCCAAGGATGTGATGTCTTTATCAAGCGTGACCCAAGCTCCTGGAGAATCACTGAAAGCATACTTGCAGAGATTTCATGTTGCCGCTACTGAAGTGAGCAATCCAAACGACCACGCGATTTTGATGGCAGTAATGCGTGGAGTGGATCCAGACTCTGAATTTGGGGACTGAGGAAAGCCACCGGCTACGTCGGAACGTTTCTATTCGAAAGCCCACCAGTTCATAAGGAGAGAAGAAGCTCGGTGGATAAGGAAAGACAAGGCACCAGGGTCCGTTCAGGAGTCTGTAAAGGGAAACATCGCCATGAAAGCAACCGACGATAACGCTGGAAAGACACAGGCCAGCGTCCAAAATAAAACCGGACAGTCTAAGGGACTGGAAGTGGAAATCCTGGAAAGAAGAAAGAAACGGGGAGATGGAAGTCAAGGATCCCAACCTACAACGAATACACTCCACTGAATGCGTCTCTTAAAAACATCTACTTATCGACCTGCAACACTTTTCAATACAGAAAACCACGCCCTAAGGAATCAACAGAGGAGCAAAAGCGGACTGGAATGTACTGCCGTTTTCACGAGTCTTATGGACACAACACAGACGAATGTAGGCACCTCCATGACGCTATTGAGAAATTGATTAGGCAGAAGAAGCTGCAGGAATTCGTTAAAGATACGCCAGAAGGAAGACAAGAGACTTCAGACCCCGGACGTGGCCCAGCTCTACACCAACCGAAGCAACCTACTCGAACTGTGGGAAGGTTGATTATTAACACAATTGCTGGTGGACCTCATCCTGTGGATAAAAGTTGGCAGGAAATGGAGTGATATGCTAATTCCTTGAGACATACAGAGCATGAGTACTGTTCAAATGTGGAGGATGGAGCTCCCGCAAAGCAGCAGCGCACGATGCACGATGATATTATATTCAGGAATAGAGACGCGGATATGGTGGAAGCTCCCACCATCGATCCATTGGTCATATCCGCAACCATCGGACCGGTATTCGTAAGGAGAATCCTAATTGATTGCGGAAGTTCCGTTAACATCATCTTCAAGAAAGCGTATGACCAAATGAAACTGGAGACTAAGGATTTGAAACCATCTAAAGCCCGAATCCATGGCTTTAACGGCGCAGCTACAGACGCAGTAGGATATGTGGAGTTACCAGTTGAACTGGGACAAGTTGAACGCAGGAGAGTGCGAATCCTACCATTCATAGTGCTGGATGTTGATTCACCATACAACGTGTTTTTGGGACGACCAGCCCTCGCAGATTTCAGGGCAGTCTTGGGCCCGTGGTGTCTCACACTAAAATTCTCGACAGACAAAGGAGTTGGCGTAGTGCATGGCGACCAAGCAACCGGACGTGCATGTTACGTGGCTGAGCTGAGAGAGGCCCAGCGCAGAGAAAAGGGGAAAACTGCGGACAGCATCGTCCGCATCTCGAATTTCGATGATTGACAATTAGCGCCCGAACCCTGGCTCGGGCGACATTCTCGGATCGTTGAAGACATAGATCCGAGAGATGACAAAGGGGAACCCAGGGAACCAGACGCAGCACCGGCCGAACTAACAATTGATATTCCAGTTAGCCACAGCGACCCGACGCGAGTTCTTAAAATTGGGTCACAGCTCGATCCCCTAATGGCAGAGAATTTATCTGATTTCCTCCGAGCGAATCTTGATGTCTTCGCTTGGACACACTCTGATATGTGTGGGATTTCCCCTGCAATTGTAAGCCATATGTTGAATATAGACCCGAAACACGTACCTGTGAAGCAAAAAAGGAGAGGCATGGACCCGGAAAGGTCTACAGCTCTCAAAGAGGAGGTGGATAAACTCAAAGCCAATGGGTTTGTCCGCGACGCCCTCTACCTGGAATGGGTGTCCAACCCTGTGTTGGTAAAGAAAGCAAACGGGAAATGGAGAACCTGCGTTGACTATTCTGATTTAAACAAAGCATGCCCGAAGGATAGCTTCCCGCTACCACGAATTGATCAACTGGTCGATTCAACTACAGGGCATGAGTTATTGTCATTTATGGATGCATACTCTGGATACAACCAAATTCCGATGCACATCCCAGACCAAGAACACACCAGCTTCGTCACAAATGTTGGGTTATACTGCTATGTAGTGATGCCTTTCGGACTGAAGAACACCGGAGCAACTTACCAGCGTCTGGTAAATCGAATGTTCAAAGATCAGATTGGGAAAACAATGGAAGTCTATGTGGATGACATGTTCGTGAAGTCACGACAGTCAAACAACCACATCCGAGACTTGGCAGAAATGTTCGGTGTACTAAGGCACTATGGGATGAAGATCAATCCTTCAAAGTGTTCCTTCGGCGTGGCATCAGGGAAGTTCTTGGGATTCATTGTGAATGCACGGGGAATTGAAACTAATCCGGAGAAGATCCAGGCCATCCGAGATATACAGGCACCCAGAACCATAAAACAGGTACAAAGCTTGAACGGAAAAGTAGCTGCGCTCAGTCGATTCATATCCAGAGCCACAGATAAGTGTGTTCCTTTCTTCGATGTCATAAAGAAAGGAAAGAGAAACTTCGAATGGACGACTGATTGCGAGGAAGCATTTCGAGCCCTGGTAAGACACTTGGAAAGTCCTCCAGTGCTGTCAAAACCAGTAGACCACGAGACGTTGTACGTATATTTGGCTGTGTCTCAACACGCTATCAGTGCAGCCCTAGTTCGCGAAGAAGACAAGGTTCAAAGGCCGGTGTACTATGTTAGTAAACGACTGACGGGGGCAGAAAAGAATTATCCAAAGATCGAGAAACTTGCCTATTGCCTGGTGATTGCATCACGCAAGCTTCGTCCCTACTTTCAGGTGCACTCAATCAGTGTTTACACTGACCAACCCTTGCGACAGGTACTCCAACGACCGGAAACTTCCGGTAGGATGCTAAAGTGGAACATCGAGTTAAGCCAGTTTGATATCACCTACCTGCTGCGAAGGACCATCCAAGGGCAAGAACTAGCTGACTTCGTTGCTGAGTTCACCATTCCGGATGAACCAAGTGAAAATCACAAAGTAATCCCTCCTGTCCGATGGAAGATGTTCATTGACGGGGCATCTAACGACCGTTGGTCGGGAGCTGGGATAGTACTAGTAACTCCCGAAAACCGATCGATTTGCTACGCTTTGAAGCTCGAATTTACAGCAACAAATAACGAAGCCGAATACGAAGCACTGATTGCTGGCTTAAGACTTGCCAATGAACTGAGGGTGAAGTCCATCGAAATCTTCTGCGACTCACAGCTGGTGGTATATCAGGTACGGGGAGACTACCAAGCGAAAGGACAGAGACTGGCTCCTTACCTTGCCCGGGTCCGGGAGCTACTAGTAAACTTGGAATATTATGACATTTCGCATGTCCCACGCGAATAGAACAGGGAGGCCGACTCGTTGGCTAAATTCGCGAGTACTGGCGATGCACAGCAGATGGGATTGTTCCCTGTCGAGACTCTGCTTGCACCAAGTATAGACATGATGGAGATAGACCTCGTCTTGGAGACCGAACTCCAAAGGGAATCATGGCTGACCCCGATCAAACAATACTTGCTATACGGGGACTTACCTGAGAAAAGGAGTGAAAGACGCCAAGTCCTTCGTGAGGCTTCGCGTTATGTAATGCAAGACGGGATAATGTATCGGAGGGGATTCTTGACCCCCTTACTTCGGTGCGTGGCCCATGACGAGGTAAAACGGGTGTTGGAAGAAGTCCATGAGAGAGAATGTGGTGATCATACCGGGGGGCAAACTTTGGCGAGAAAAATCCTCCGTTACGGATATTATTGGCCAACTGTAAATCGGGATGCTACAGACTATGCGAGAAGATGCGACAAATGCCAAATATATGCAAAGATTCCGAGAGCTCCGCCAACGGAACTCACACAAATGGTTAGTCCCTGGCCATTTGCAATGTGGGGAATCGACCTAATTGGATCTCTGCCCATAGCCAAAGGAGGCGCGAAATATGCAGTAGTGGCAGTCGATTATTTCACCAAGTGGGCGGAAGCAGAGCCAATGGCCACCATCACCACCAAGAAAGTCATTAATTTCGTTGTACGAAATATCATATGTCGTTTTGGCCTCCCACGGATCATCATAACGGAAAACGGAACTCAATTCGAAAGCAAGGAATTCAAAGAGTTCTGTCAGAGGTATGGCATTGAGAAAAGGTTCGCAGCAGTTGCTCACCCGAAGGCGAACGGGCAAGTAGAAGCCGTCAATAAAATCATCAAGTCCATATTGAAGAAGTGTTTGGAAAAGGCTAGAGGCAAATGGGTGGATGAACTCCCAACGGCGCTTTGGGTCTATAGAACTACCCATAAAACCGCGACTGGCCACACACCATTCGCACTGGCGTACGACACGGAAGCCATCATACCCGTAGAACTCGAAGTTCCGTCACACCGGGTAACCTATTACGATCCTGCGTCAAACCAGGATCTCCTATTGGAATCATTAGACTTCATTGATGAGAAACGCGAAGAAGCCGATTTGAGAGCAGCCTCATACAGGCACCGAGTCGCTAAATATTATAATGGAAAAGTCCAGCCAAGAACCTTTAATGTGGGAGATCTCGTTTTGAAACGAGTCTTTCCGACCCCTTCGCACATGAATCCCGCATGGGAAGGTCCATACGTCATCGAACGGAGGCTTGGAGAAGGAACTTTCAAGCTAACGACCGTCGATGGTGCGACACTCCCCCGAGCATGGAACAGCGAGCATTTGCGGCGTTATTACACAGTCTATTTCCTTTATGCGGTAGTTGCATTTATTTCCAGTATGCTTTATTCTTGGCATGTAATAAGATAATCCAGTTTGTTTTCATCAATAAAGGCTTGAAGCCATCTTTTCCATGAATGACCAATGTCTCTTTGTACGATATTCCTATGATGCGCAATTAAAAATTATGATATCCTGGCTAGCGTACGAACGCTTATAGTAAATGACAAAAAATCTCCAAGTCCCCGGAGCGCGGACTGGAGTACTCCAAGTCCCCGGAGTGCGGACTCGAGTATAAACGATTCAAAATCTCCAAGTCCCCGGAGTGCGGACTGGAGTACTCTAAGTTCCCGGAGTGCGGACTCGAGTATAAACGATTCAAAATCTCCAAGTCCCCGAAGTGCGGACGGGAGTACTCTAAGTCCCCGGAGTGCGGACTCGAGTATAAACGATTCAAAATCTCCAAGTCCCTTGAGTGCGGACTGGAGTACTCTAAGTCCCTGGAGTGCGGACTCGAGTATAAATGATTAAAAATCTCCAAGTCCCCGGAGTGCGGACGGGAGTACTCTAAGTCCCCGGAGTGCGGACTCGAGTATAAACGATTCAAAATCTCCAAGTCCCTGGAGTGCGGACCGGAGTACTCTAAGTCCCCGGAGTGCGGACTCGAGTATAAACGATTCAAAATCTCCAAGTCCCCGGAGTGCGGACTGGAGTACTCTAAGTCCCCGGAGTGCGGACTCGAGTATAAACGATTCAAAATCTCCAAGTACCCGGAGTGCGGACTGGAGTACTCTAAGTCCCCAGAGTGCGGACTCGAGTATAAACGATTCAAAATCTCCAAGTCCCCGGAGTGCGGACTAGAGTACTCTAAGTCCCCGGAGTGCGGACTCGAGCACCACGATTCAAAATCTCCAAGTCCCCAGAGTGCGGACGGGAGTACTCTAAGTCCCCGGAGTGCGCGCTTGAGTATAAACGATTCAAAATCTCCAAGTCCCCGGAGTGCGGACTGGAGTACTCTAAGTCCCCGGAGTGCGGACTCGAGTATAAACAATTAAAAATCTCTAAGTCCCCGGAGTGCGGACAGGAGTACTCTAAGTCCCCGGAGTGCGGACTCGAGTATAAACGATTAAAAATCTCCAAGTCCCCGGAGTGCGGACGGAAGTACTCTAAGTCCCCGGAGTGCGGACTCGAGTATAAACGATTAAAAATCTCCAAGTCCCCGGAGTGCGGACTCGAGCACCACGATTAAAAATCTCCAAGTCCCCGGAGTGCGGACTCGAGTATAAACGATTAAAAATCTCCAAGTCTCCGGAGTGCGGACTGAAGTACTCTAAGTCCCCGGAGTGCGGACTCGAGTATAAACGATTCGAAATCTCCAAGTCCCCGGGGGCACAGGCTAGAGTACTCGATGTCCGGGGTATAGACTTAATTACAAGTAGATCAGACCTCCGAGTTCCTTCAATAGGAACCACGACACAAATAACTTGGATACGTCAAGTCCCCAACATACGGGCTATGAAATATTCCAAGTGATTGAAGCACCAAGTGGGGATTGATCAAATCGATGGAAGCTCCCAAGCCATGTAAAGGCAAACCGAGAAGTCCAAGTTACCCACAATAATTCAGATTTCAATCACAACCATAAAAGAAACTGAATAATAAAAGTCTTTTAAGAAGACACAAGTGAAGATCAAATTTTATTCACGAAAAAAAAAACTTCCCGTTACAAAAAACGCTCCGAAGTCCAGAGCCAACAGCCTATTTGCACAGTCTACAAAAATTAGTACATGACTTAAGCTAGTTCTCGTTGAACGGGGACGACGGTCACTTCTTGTGTTTCTTCGACTTCTTCTCGGACGGTTCCTTCCCAGAGCGCTTACTCTTGGAATCCTTCCCTGACGGAGGGGTGACGACCGAAGACGTAGGGGGAACATCCATGGGCTGGGACTTGCCAGGAAGAATGACCTTCAATGGTTTGTTCAGAGGATCACCCAGGTCCACTTCATGCGGCTCGACCTTAACTGAGATCGTATCTCTTTTCTCTTTCTCGAGTCATTCCTTCATGCTCAAGTCGGATGTGTGCTCAGAGGCGCCTGTGATGTCTACTTCGAAACTCTCCGAGGAAGAGTCAGATTTGCCTTCATCCAGCGCCCCGATTACTTGAGCATCTGGTTTAGGATCTCCGCCGACTTGAGTGGCCTCACTCGCCTTTGTCTCCACCTCCTTGGCGGCATCACTCCTCGGAGAAGGCTCGGGGTCAGAGCGGCCTGCACAAAGTCACAAGAAAACAAGTGTTAGGGCGCGGCAGCTTCTAGAGGAACACAGGAACCCTATAAAACAAAGAGATCGCTTACCGGGCGCTGGTGGGATCTCGGTTGTCAGAGGGGTCTCACCCTCCGGGATGGAGATAGGACATGAACGCCAAGCCCGGGGGCATCCGGGTCGTAGCCAAGATGCCGCTCGAAGGGATCAAGCGTCGGCCGGCTAGCCGGCTGGGTAGGCGCATGAACTGGGGGCATAGCATCGGATGGACCTGAAATCACTTCCTTTCCTTTCCTCGAAGGAAAATCTTTGCTGTAAAAGGCCTTGGCCGCTGATAGGTCTAAGGGTTCTTTTCCCTTCAAGAACTCCTTAATTAAAGCTTCCTCATCGACTTCTTCGGCACCGCTCTCGACCTTCTTGATCTGAATAAAGGTCTCCCATGCCTCGATCAGAGACTCGAGGTAACCATCGCCCAGAAAAGTTAAATCCCTGTGCATGAGGACTCGGGCATTGAACTCGGCGATCAGTGGGTCGAACTCAGTCTTAATTTCCTCCCTACCTTCTTCCCTAGCTGCCTCAAGGCGAGAGTCGATATCGGCAGTCGCTATCTTTTTGCCCTCC
This sequence comes from Allium cepa, assembly GCA_030765085.1. Taxonomy (NCBI): domain Eukaryota; kingdom Viridiplantae; phylum Streptophyta; class Magnoliopsida; order Asparagales; family Amaryllidaceae; genus Allium; species Allium cepa. The sequence continues at coordinate 756,917,799 of CM060932.1, read as the reverse complement.
TCACGGGCTTCATGTTTTAGGGCCTTAACTTTGGAGAGATCGTCCTTTAGTTTCTCCTCTAGGAGTCGGGTGGCGACAATCTCATCGCAATAATGTTGTGCCTCAACCTGGGCAGCCACTTTCTCTTTCCTCTCCACGAGAAGTTGCTCCTCGAGTTCCTTGACCCGATAACTAAGTGTGTCCCGCTCCTTCTGAACGGAGTCTTTCTCCAAAGCTAATGCCCCACACCGTTGAACCGCTTCATCAAGCTCTTTCTTATGAGTTAATTCAAGGAGGGAAACAGCCTTGGCGGTGTCTTTAGTGCTCTGACGAGTAGCTTCAAGCTCGGACTTATAGGCAGCAATTTCTTCATCCTGTGCCTTAATGATATCCCTGTCATGAATAGCTTCAAGCTTTAGGCGGTCAATTTCAAGCTGGCGCTCCATAGAGACTTCATAAAGTTTCTCAGCGAGGTGAACGAACGCGTCATGTTGCACGTAGACGTCGTTGGTACAGGCGATAGCATTTTGTTTAACATCTCCGGGAATAGGATGGATCGCCGGGAGGAACTTTGACCCATCAAAACAAATCTTCGAAAACTTAGCCTTAAGTTCATTCAATCTCTCCGGCACTGTCGGGTCTGTTACATGAGCGGGAGGAGGCGGCTTTAAGAGTTCGCCCTTCCTATGAGAATCTCGGGAGTGCCGGGTAGAAGAAGAGTCAGAGTGTTGGTCCCGGGGAGCATCAGAATGCGACCTCTCGTGGCCACGTTTGTCTTTGCTCCGCTCCTGATGAGATGAGGTCTCCTGGCGGTGCTCGGGCTGATAATAAGTTTTCTTCCGGGATGACGAGTCCCGGGCATGATAATCTCGGTCGCTGTCGCTGTCTCTGTCTCGGCGCTTCCCGAGGCCCGAGTCCCGACCAGACCGGCATAAAGTCGATGAGCCGCGAAGGCGGTCGTATCCATGAGAGCGCCCCATGTCACCTACAATCGAACAATAGCGAATTAGCGAAAGAGCAGAATGGTGAAAGAAAGGTAGATGCAAAGTGAAATGCACGTGTCTGTGTGTGTCCTAGTGTTACCTCCCGACGGACCAGTGGCTTTGCTAACGGGAGTCTTTTCCCCTTGGATCGGGGCCAGGACACTCGCATCGCCCCTGACGGGCGAGCGAAACTTAAACAGCTCCGGATCGTTGAAATCATAGTTGAGCAAGTCTTCGGGAATGGAGAGATTCGATAAGCCCTTCAGAGAACTTTCAACGCGCTGTGGAGAAGCCTCTTTCTCTGGCTAAATAGGCGTAACTTTGGAAGTCCCACCAGCTTTCTCCTTCCTCGACTTGCACGCCAGCTCCTTTTTCCCCTTCGAAGGGGAAGACGACGTTTCAATATCATGAACTTCGGCTGCAGAGCCCAAATCCTCACCTGGCCTTTCGGGTTACTCGCCTGGAATTTCCCCTTCTTCCGGAGCTTCAAGAGAAGGGCGAACGGATGATTCAGGCAGCTTTTTCCCTCTGACGTGTACGGGCTTGGGAAGCGAGGCGCCATCTGGAAGACTAACCCGGCGGCCAGGGGCTAGCAAACCGAACTTTGATAATGACTCATTAGAAATGAGGGCTCGGATATCTCGCTCTTCAGCAGGAAGAGCTCTAATAGCGTCGACAACATCAGAATACCCCCGGCCTTCGGGACGGGAGACGAAATCTGAAAAATAGAACAATGAGTTAGGAGAAGTTCAACCTCAATCGGGAATGGACATCAACTCAGAGAAAAGACTTACTTCCTTCAATCCATTGCCTCGCAAAACCCTGGGGGCAACGCACGTAAAACCACTCCTGTTTGTACAGGGTGAATTTACTACTCCACGCGCTGGTGAAAAGCTGGCACTTCCGATGTGGCTCAAGGAACATGTAAGAGGGGCTGTCTCCCCGTTTCTTGGTCATGTATATGTACCTTATATCGCCAGGGGTTGGAGGCCTAGAGAAGACGGCCATGAAAAGCATGTACGTGCCATAAATGAAAGCGTGACCGTTTGGATGAAGTTGAGACGGGGCAACATCTAGGTACCGCAGCACGTCACGGAGGAATAGGTTGAAAGGTGGCACGCTACCAACCCAGCACATGAATTTGCTACACGCCATATATCCCACTGGGGCAGGTGTGGGCGATCATGCCCCGATGGAACGAGCACATCAGCGAACGGGATGCCATGAATAGAACATATCCGCTTAAGAGCGGCTTCAGTGACTCTTGAAGCTTGTGAGTCAACTAGGTCATCTAGTAAAATAGTCGATTCCAAAGTGTCGGGAGCCCAGTCATGAGCGGGAGAAACTGACGGGTCAGATGCGTCGGGGGCCGTTCGCTTAGAAGACGGCCCAGGCTTGTCAAAAAGTGTAGCCGAACTGGATCTTTTGGACATCTTGAATAAATAGCAGACCCAACCAAGCACCTGTGTGAACTATGCTCGAAAAATAATCGACGTTAGAATTAACAACGCAGATAACACCCCCGTGTGGTGTGTGAACTAGTGCAATCAATCGTGCATAAGCATTTAATATAACGTCAAGCCTAAAAACATCGCTTCCAAAAACCGTCATCGCTGACCTTCTCCGAATGCCTTCCGAATAACGACTACAATAAGACACTGGAAGTAATTGACTGTTTGTGCCAAGTAAAGTTCAGTTATGAAGTTGGGCAATGATTGATTATGTTCGGCATGTTATGTATATTCGACAAATTGAGAGTGTTCGGCATTTTGGCATGACCGGCATTAGTATGTACTCGGCACCTAATTACGCTCGGCATGCTAACTATGTTCGGCGTAAAAGTATGTTTGGCATTTACTGCTTGTTCGGTATATAAGTATGTTCGGCAGTAAGTATGTTCGGCAGTTATGTTGTTCGGCATGAGGATACGTTTGTCCGGTCTAAGTTTGTTCGGCATGATCAATTATGAAATTTGGCAAGGCCACTGTTTGTTCGGCACTAAGGTCTGCTCGGCACTTAGTTTGTTTGGCATTTGTATATGTTCGGCATTGGTTTATACTCGGCTTCTAATTATGTTCGGCATTCAACTATGTCCGGCATGCCAGTTTGTTCGGTTAATTGGTGACTCGGCAAGACTACTATTCGGCCCACGACCATCGTTCGGCCGAACCTCAGTTCGCACTGAGATAATATCGTTCGGCCAAAACACGATTCGGCCGAAACAACGCCCGGCCTACCCACTGATTTGCACATCTTCCTTCTAACCCATCGTTCGGCCGTCGTTGTGCCGGTCGAACTAAGACCATACCGAGTCCTAACACTCGGCATAGCCTTCATACCCTCCTCTCCTCCGCCTTACTCCCTCTCGAATCCAACAAGGCATTCGTACTTGATTCTCTCTCTCCCTACCTCACGTCGCTCAACTTTGAAAACACTCCAAGTAAAAATTCGGATGAACCCATGTGAATCAGTGGGAACTCACCAGGAAAAGGAGTTAGGTAAAGGGATTGTACCTAGTTCGTGGATCGACCTTTAGAAAGGTTTGAGAAGTCCTTGGATTTTGATTGCAAGGGTGGTTCGAAAATTCGGAATTGCAGGAGTAAAAATAAAGAAAGGAAGAAGAAGGAGGCGGTCTTTATAAGGAGGAAGGAGAATTCGAAGAGACTTTGACCGGCTCTACCGGACGAAACGGTTCTACTCGGCACTCGTATCGTTCGGCATCCTTAGCACCCGGTGACAATGCCCTGATCCAGTAGCTCAAAGCACACCCTGTTTGAACACACGGTGTACTTTGGGGGGCAAAATGTTACCTGGAAAATCGACCAGGCAACTAAACGTCCGGCCGCACAGAGTTGTACTCGGCATAAGAGGATGCTCGGCATAAGTTTGTACTCGGCATAAGTTTGTACTCGGCATAAGTTTGTACTCGGCATAAGTTTGTACTCGGCGTAAGCTTGTACTCGGCGTGAGTTTGTACTCGGCGTAAGTTTGTACTCGGAAATAAGAGACGTTCGGCAGTCCAAGATTGCACTCGGCATAAGACCGTTTAGCACTTCCCTCTACTCGGCATAACCTTAGCTCGGCATACTCCTCACACGGCAGACCCTTCTTCACTCGGCATGCCGACCGTTCGGCCTATTTCACTCAGCATGCAGGGTGCATCCTATCTGGACCAAGCTGTCTAGCCATCTGGCCCACCAGGGAAGTCCAACCCACATTCGTCTATAAATAGAAGGGCAGGGGCACAGAAAAAGGGGATCAGATTTCAGAGAACACAGGGGAGACTCTGCCTCATTCAAACCTCATCCAAAAACTTCTACTTTTATTTCACAATTGTATTCGAATACTTAAAAGTGGATTGTATCTGTAATTAAGTTTAAAGTGAAGAAATATAAATGATCAACTTCAAAGTGGACATAGGCTACAACGCCGAACCACTATAAATTCTGTGTTCTCGTCTCCCGCATTTTAATTTACATTATCTTCTCTGTTTTTATTTATTTTCTTCATTACTCTCTCTACACAATCTCTCTAAACTCTCTAAGGGTGTTAGTGACCAATTTTGGCGCTAACAGAAAGAATCATCAGCAACAAGTAATCAAAACAACTAACTTCCTCAACATTGAAACCAAGACAAATTCCAGAAAAAAAAATTGGAAATAACTTTCTCAAAATCTCAAGCCAGAAAAACAATTTCAACTAGAACAACTTCAACTCTTTAACAAACAGTTCAACATCAAAGCAAGATATCAACCTTTAAAAACTTAAGCAAAGCAAGAATCATCTCAGATCTTTGAATTCTAGTCTTCAAGTTTCCAGAATAGAGTTTTTCTTCTCTGTTTTTCAGAAATCTAAGGTGAGTAAACATATATATTAAAAAGGCTTAAGAAAGTAAATCCGCTGCATGTGATTTCAGTGATAAATTTTTGCCTACATGTGTATATACATATGTGAATCCTGTATATATGTATGATTTGATACTATGCATGTTGATTGTGCTTATTCTCCTATGTTTCCAGGCTACAGAGTTAAAAACAAATCAATAATTCGAAAAAACTCTTTATCTATGTGTTATTAGGCTTTAAATTCTAAACAAAATAAGTTTGTGTAAATGTAATTTAGGTTTTAAAAGTAAGTCTAAGTATTTTATGTTTAAAATTTTTCTGGAATCAGTAAAAACTGTAAGATTTTTAAAAATTGACAAAAATTAAGCAATTTAATTTATTGATTCAAGTATACAACTTGAATCATCACTGGAAAACTCGACTTTTAAAACAAAACTCATGAATTTTAGTTTGGATTTGAGGCTGCATTTCTGTGATGACCAGAAATGGGATTTTGAGCAAATTCCGATGACTGGATGGTTTTTGGACATCGTGGCTTTTGACGAAGCTAGGTTGTCGACTGGGAAGGTCGGGAAAAATGGTGGAAGTGGAGTTCGATCGTCGTGGCGTTGGCAGTAGATAAGATTAGGGTTTCAAAACCCAGTTGGGTCGAGGTTGGTTTTAGGGTCGTTCGACGTCCTCGGAGCATCGAGTCAGGTGTGGCGTGGAGGAAAGGTGCTGGAGTCATGGACGAAGGCGTTGGTGAAGTTACGGTGGTTCCAATGGTCGGAATTGGCTTGTCAAGGCAGTTTCTGTAGAGGATGGATTTTTACTTTCGAGTGGAAGGATCGATTTTGATCTGGGAATCGCGTTGTATGTTTGAGGATCAGAATCGATCGTGTGGTCAATCGTCGATGTGTGCGAGGTGTCGTCGGAGGTAGCAGCGGCGTGGTTGAGCTATGCACGTGCACGGCGACATTGATGGTGTTAGGATGTTTGGGATGATGTTTGTCTCGAAGTAGTTCTTGAGTAGGAAGAGGGATTGGCTCGGGGATGAGCTCGTGTTTGTGTGGGTTTTCAAACTGTAGTTTCGTTTAAAACTTAACTTTAAAAAAAAGAAGAGAAACGGAAGAAGGTGAGTAACTCGAGTCAGTCTTGAGTCAAAAGCGGGTCGAACCCGAAGCAAAATTTGTTCTTGTTTTTAGAAGTTTTGAAAAGCTAGTTTTAAAATTTAAATATAAATTGGTTTAAATTATTGGATGATAAATGATTTTAAACTATTTTGATTAAAAAGTTTTATGCTTTGTTAACATAAATTAGAGAAATGATTAAGTATTTTAAAAACTTAAATTTTTTTAAAAGGAAAAAAATAAAATAATTAAGTTTAATCTATTTAAATATGTTACATTATTTTATAAAGTTATTTATAAATAATTTTATTAAAAAGAATAATTAGGATAAAATGTTATTTAAACTAACCTTAACCTTTTAAAGTAACTAATGTGATAAGGATGATTTATTAAACAAGGTTTAAAAGATAATCAAAGTAATTAATAAAGATAAAAAGATTTATCGTTTGATTCATTAAGCAATTAATGATTTGTCAATTAATTACTTAAGAATAATTACTTAATTAATTACTTAATATTAAAGATTAATTAACAAATAATTAAGGATTAATTAACAAATAATTAAGGATTAATTAACAAATAATTAAGGATGATTGATTAGTCCATCTTAATTTCAGATGATTGATTATTGTTGAATGCTTTGCATTAATGAATGTCTCTGATATGTGATTTTGATATAAATTACTTTATGCCGAGCTGTGATATCTGTGATTTGTTTCTATGTGAATGTGAAAACCCATTGGCCTGTAAAATGGCATTTAAATTTTGATGCGACAGGGAGTCAGATTCCAGTTGGTTATTCGAAACCCACATCGAACCTGTGTGTGATAACCCGAATTTTTGGTCATCTGTAATTGGTTAACAAACTGGTTTAATTAATAGAAATACTGAATTGTAAATTTAACAAATGAATCTAATCGTAAATATTATGTTTGGATAAATATTTATTTGATCATATCTTAATATAATCACTTAAAATTGACAAAGTATTCTTTTAAAAATAAGTACTGATGATTGTCTACATAAGTAAATTATTTAAATTAAACAAAATTGTTAATTTCAAACCAATAATATTTATGTGTTATTTTAAGATAATTTATATTTACTTCAAATTGAATTTAGGCTTGTTTAGATATATGTATTTATTTTAAATTAACCTTGAATTGGATTTTTAATGAAATTTAAAGGATTGAATTTGAATTTGAAATTTAAAAAGGGAGTATATCTTAAATATATGTTAAATTGATTTGATCAAAAACATAAGTTAGGTATAAATATATATATATATATATATATAGATCCATATGTATATTTACAAAAATCTAAAGAATACACATAATATTCATGTGAATATTACATAATTACTTATATATATAACTTAAATAAGTTTTAAGAAAAATAGTAATACTTAAACATTAATAAGACAATAGAGAATAACATTTGTAAAATATGAATTAAACATTAAAATAACACTTGTAAACATTATAATACATGTTAAAAACACTTGTAAATTCATAAGTGTAGGTGTAAGCTAACTAAGACATTAAGGAGATAAATGTCATCCTCTTGTAAATTTAATTTAAAATTGAACTTGTAAAATAAGAACAAAAGTTTTTCTTTTCTTTTCTTTTTCTCAACAAAGATTCTTTCTTCATTCTCAACAAAGATGTAAATCAAAAACAAAGAAACAAGCCATTAGATCTGAGGCAAATTAAATCAAATCAGACATTTAAACCTGAAAAAAAGGGAAGAAAAAAATCTGCACACTTCTATTACATACCAGAGAGATGGCTAAACAAAAATCAAAACAATAGTTTAATTCGGAAAACAATTCAACATGTTCATATTACAGACCTAAGAAGCTTTAAGGTTCAAGTTTAAAAGGGGTTTCAGGCATTTGCAAATTTCTGTCCAGAGCAATTCTCTGTTCAACTATATCTAAGGTGAGTAAACTTCGTTTAAAAACAGTTTAAAACCCATGATTTTAACATGATACTTATATGGTTGCTGATGTTATGAATGCATGAATGTTTTTATGTGATGTGCTGATGTCTGAAGCATGCCTGGGAATAAATGATCACCATTTCTGTTAAACTTTGTTTGAGAAATTACTTACTTAAAAACAGATTTGAAAATCTGAGAATATGTTTAAAGGTTGATGATGAATTTTTGAAAGGATATTATGGTTTGTATAAGTTAAAACTGTTGAATATGCGCTTATATGATTTTTGTTTGATGATAATAAACATATATACATTCGTTTAAATGTATTTGTTAATATACTATTTTATTTTCACAGATTAAATAAATATTTGTTGAATAAATTAAATAACACAGAATTTGAATTCAAACAGAAATTTTATTCAAACAAATATTTATTACAATTTTGAATAGTACAAATTCAAGCTCTCACTATTCACTATACAACTTTGATACAAATTCAATTTTACATTTACAGTTGACCCCACTACATATCACTCACACTCGTATTTATCTTCAACTTCAATCCAGTTAGAATCCAGCATCTGAGCAATCTGCAAAAATATACACTAATGCAGTAAAATTGAAAAAGAAATATTTTTGCAATATAAAATTAAATATGGTCTTCGAAATATTGTTTGCCTCAGTTATTTGGGTTGTTCGTCATCATTTAAATTTGAATTCATCATACACGAACAACTTGTGACATACACAGTGTATCACTGTATATGCCACAAGGTCGTGCACACTGATATATACACTTTATTAAATTACAGGGACAGGTGAGCACAGGTCAAACCCAAATACAGGATTCAACTCAGGTGCAACATAAATAAAATCACGACACGAGCACAAGGTCAAACCCGAGTTTTTGAAACTGGGTTCAACACAAGGCTCAATCCAAACTGAAACTCCAGAAATTATACAACAGTGAAGAATAACCAGAGTGATGCAAGTGTCGACCAAGTGACAATGCAAGCAAAGACTCAACAACAGGCAGTCCAGATAAACAAGCAAGTGCAACAGAGAATAGCATCAATGCATAAATGCAACCTGACTCAATATAACCAGATAAACAAGACACAACAGAGTTCAATGCAACACAGTGGCAACTAAACAATGCAAACCAAAATTTACTCCAGAATGCATCAGAGTGCAAAGAGCTCGAGCATGAGATATGGCAACTACATAATGCTCAACTGGAACCATAATGAAGTCATGGTCAAAACATGAATGAACACTTACACTTACAACAATGCAAATCTGATCAAAAGCAGAAGCATTGAAGACCAGCAAATGAAGCAGTTAAAACAAATGTACAAATGCAGAACCACACATATGTAACAGTTTAAAACATCATAACAACAAGTACAGTGTTCCTCAAGGACGAATTCGAGCTAGAAACCAATGAACATGCAGTCAACTCAAGTACATCAACTACAAGATCAACTCGAAGCAATTGACCACAAACAGCAGGCGAGCTCGAAGTAGTGACAGTAAGCAATGTAGCAACATGCAAATAAGACCAACAAAATACACAAACAAGACCAGAACAATCATGCCAAAAGTATGGTTACAGCATCAAGGTGATCAAGGCTAAAATCAAAGATGGCCAGAGACGAAGCTCACAGGGGCCAGAAAGTCAAAGTCGTGACTTTATCCAAAATCAAACAAGTACAAGTTGAACAATTCATGGCCGAAGTCAAATGGATTCGAAACCGTGGTGGCCAAGCAAATTGAACAAGTCACAGTTCAAAACCGTGTTATTCAAGCAATTTGAACAAGTCAGAAATCAATCCCAAGCATCAAAACATAATCAAGCGGCCAAAGCACAGTATTGACAAATTCAAACAAATTTATACGAACGCAATTCAAGGAAATCGAACGCATATATAAACCCACAATCATCATCGGCTAAAGGCATCGAGTTCAAGCAAGCCAAAACGAGCAAAGCAAAAGGAGTAAAGTACATACCGAAATCGCAGACGAACTCGATCCAAATTGAAGAGCCGTGAGCAAATCAAGGAGCATCGAAGCCTACTATTGAACGGTATCGAGCGGCGCTTCAGTTTGACAAGCCCTAATTTGGCAAAGGAACAAAGCCCCAAATTTCGCAGAAGAGCTGAAGCCCTAATTTGAAAAAGAAGATCGGCCGCAAATATTTCACAAGCAAGAGAAGTGGATCGGGTGAAAAAAAAACAAGGTGCCGGCCTTGGTTTTTATAAAAGGGGTTTTGTTAAAGACGGTTTTAGTTTATTAGGGTTAAAATTTTTAAAGCGGGTTTTTTAAGTTTTATTTGAGCAAAAATTAGGGATTCAAGTTTATATTTTAATTTTTGCTCCTGCTTGTATTTTTGAAGTTGTTTTTACTTTTCAAGTCAAAGAATTTGTAAATCACCACCTAGGTTGTAGGTAGTGTCAGATTGTCCAGTTAGAATTAGTTCAGTGAGCAGGGTGTGCGAGTTTGCAAAACTCTATCGGCGGGAGTAGAGTTTGCGAGTAAGCAAAGCTCTATAGGCGGAGAAGGGGGTTCAAGTCTAGTAGAGTGTTTGTGAGCGGGAGCAAGGGTTTGCAAATCTAGTAGAGTGTTTGTAAGCGGGATACTGTTTAATTCTAATAGAAATCTGGGAATGCAGCAGTAGGCAGGGGTTGCCGAAGCTGGGTAAATTTTGTGTGTGATTTACTTTTCAGCATACTTATTTCTGCAGTTTTTTTCTGTGTTTAATTCGAGAAAATTTGCTATAACCCTATTCACCCCCCCCCTCTAGGGTTAATCTAGATCCTACAAAAACATGAGAATGTATGTGGCATTTTCCCGTATAAAACTGCAAATTTGAAAATTTTCCTCTATTAGTTTTATAGACTTATAGATTTGTTGAAAAAATTCATATCTTTCCAGATATATGATGAAAGGCTAAAACTTGTAAATAGAGGATGTTTATAAGCATATAAAATTAATTTTAAAAATAAAATACATAGGTAAATATGAACTGTTATTTATAAATTGTGGAATATCCTGGTCTGAGCAAAAGAATTGTCAAAATTCAATTATTAAGAAATTATGAATCAAGCCTATAATCTTTTTCTCGATTGAAATTCGTGAATTTAGAGATAGGAATTGGAATTTTCAGATTAGAAATAGATGAGAAAGGATGGGTTCATGGTTTGCGACATTTCTGCCAATTTCCAATCATCTATTTTAAGATGAATCTCGGAATTGTGGTCAGTGGTAGTTTTAGTGATGAGATTCATTAGAAAAATAAAATTGGATTTTTCTTGTGATTGGGATGGTCTGGGATCAGAGTTGTAGGGTTTTGTGGGTTGTTTTTGGTAAAGTTGGGAATCGTGGTGATTTCGGCATCAATGGAACTAAAGGCGATCACGATGGTGGTGATCGCGACTTGATGGGGTGAGGCTGCTACGGAAGGGAGGCAGATGGTTCCGGTCTCCTATATTGTCAACGGTGGGTGGTTGTTCATTCGAGTTTGGGTTTCCAGTTGGGTTTGAAATAGTCATTTTCGATTCAAGGAAGAGTAGATGAATCTGGATGATGGAATGGCTTGGCGAAGTCATTATTGATGTGTGGAGGGTACTTAGGTGGTCGGCGTCGAGGAATTCGCCGTGCACCGTGCACACATGTACATCAGATTCTGATGGGTTGATGTCTGCGTGTATCTCGAGTTTTACTCGAGTCTTTCTCGAGATGGTCTCGAAGCAGGTGGGTAGCACGAGATTATAAGGTTTGGTCGGGTTGATGGTCGGGTTGATGCTCGGGAAGATGATGGGTGGGCTCGGGTATTTTTAATGATTTCTCGCATGAGTTTATCGTTTTACAGTAACTCAAAAATTTTATCAGGTGAAAATTAAAGAGAAGAAAGGGAGAGTTAGCGGAGGAATTTGTTGGGCTTCGGCCCATTATTGTGTTGCTGTGCAGAGATGAGATGGGAATCCCTTTAAACTTTTGGTTGCCGAATCCTTTAGGCCCAAGTACCTTTGCATATCTTAAGCAACGTATTTTCAAATTTAAACAAATTCCCAAAGTTTAAAGATGCAAATTTAAGTTGTTGTTTTAAGTGAACGATGGTTGCAGTAAAATAATAGTACAAACTATTTAATGAATTGGGATGGATAATTGATTAATTAATTAGAGATTAATGAATTGGAAATTTGTAATTAATTATTTGTTGATTTAAGATTTATTGACGTAAGTAATTGAAGAAAAGTTATTTAAATGAGTTATTTAGTGTATGTAGTTAAAAAGATAAATTTGTTAGGAGTTAATTAGTTAGTGTAATTAATTAAGGGATTTATTAATTAAGGATAAATTAAAGGGTTAGTTAATTAATGTAATTAATGAAGAATAATTAATTTATAGTAATGGAATAATTAATCAGGGTAATTAATTAAATAATTAATTACTCAGCATATTTAATTAACTTGATAATTTTAGTTAATTAAATTAAGTTTAATTAATTAAAGGTAATCATTTGATGTTGGGTTATGTATAATTACGTAAGGAAATTATGAGGTGCAATTACTTAGTGAAGTAATTAGTGGATCATACTAGATGTAATTACTCGGTGAAGAAATTAGGTAATAATTACTCAGTGTAATTAAAAGATTAATTAATTAAGTCAAGGAGTTGGTTTAATTGATGAAGTAATTAAGGAAAATTAATTCCTGATTGTGATTAATCAAGATTGATTTATGAATGTAATTAATTTAAAGGTTAATTATTATATGAAATTTAAGAATAATTAACTAATGAAGTAATTAGAAGATCTTTGACTAATATAATTAATGGAAGGGATCAATCTTGCTTATTAATTAAATGATGATGAGTTCTTTGAATTGGATATTTCTATTATGAATTGCTTTGTGATATAATATGTTGGATGGACGATGATAATGTGATTATCAATCAATTAGGAATTGTTGTAAAGTGTTACCCGATAATTGAAGTTGAATTGTATTTAATTAGATACCTTGGGTTTAGATGACATGGATTCGAAGAGTCCAGAGTCGGGTATTAGTTAATACCCGAAACCACTTCGATTCTTTATAATTGATTCGTAAAATCAATAGGGTATTATGGAAAGATTTAAATGAATTGAACCATATAATCTAAGTTCTGGCACTTAATTGCTTTGTTAAATAAGTGATGTCTATAGTAATTATGAAGTGGAAATTTGATATACGTGCCCCGGGTTTGTATAAGTTGCATACTTTTGTATTCTATGTTAGATGAGTTTACTCACGCTGGTTTCCAGCCTGACCCGGGTGTTACTTTGATGTAATGCTTGGGTCAGACCGAGTATTATAGATTTTCAGGTAAGGACGTTCTCGAGCTCAGGAGGTCAGCTGGAGGGCTGTAACGTATGGAGAGCTAAAGATATGATATATTATAGTATCTGAAACAGATTGATTTATCTATTCTGTGATTGTAAATCTGTTGTAACTCTGATATATATATATATATATATATATTAAAGTGTAATTTGACAAGTACAGTTTCCTTTGTATAACTATTATTTATGTGATATTATATTTTACCCGCTGCGAATGTGAGATTTTGTGTTTCTTTTCTGTTCTTCTACTTCTATCTTTTTCTTCTTTTATCTAACTATCTGGAATTTTCGGGATCGAAATTTTCGGGTCGTTACATTTGGTATCATAGCAGAAGGTTAACCGACAACCTTGGCTCTGTTGGGATTACTCATTAAGGATAGGGTCAATAGTACCCTAGAATGAGTTGAGTGTGTGTGTGTGTGTGTGTGTGTATATATATATATATATATATATATATATATATATATATATGAGAGAGCGTACTTGTTATTTTCTTATATAAAGATTTTAAATGGTTTTATATAAGATTATATTTTGATATATAAAGCAATATATTTTTCTCTAATAAATATTAAAAGAATTGGTTGTTAAATTATTGGAATTAAATTAAGAAGTAATAGAAATACAACCAAAATGAAATTGAAATTGAATAAAGATAAGTTTGAAGTGGATTCAAGTTAAATTTGAAAATTTGAATTAGAGAAGTATTTCAAAATAAGATGAATTAGAATTGGTTTCAAACCAAAGAAATAGATGGTTATTGTGTTTAATAATGGAATGCTTGTTCTTTAATAAACAATAAAATGTTTTAAGGAAGTAACCATTTGAAAAGGGAATAAATTTGTAAATTAGGAAGGATGTAAATTAAAGTGAGTTTCAAATTGTGAAATTCTGAATTCTAAATTTAAACATTTGAATTGGTTTCAAAATGTTAAAGGAAATTATATTATTCAAACTATTATGAATATGATCTTATTTTAAAATAAGAAATGTTTGAAAATTTAAAGAATTTGTTTTGAATTAAAACCAAAGGTGGTTTAAATTTTTTAAAGTATAACTAGGTATGTAAAAGAAATTAATATGTATACATGTGGATATACATAATATCAAAGGTGGTTGGAAATAAACTCTAAATGGTGAGTTTTGAGTTTGGAATAAGATGTGATACCCAAGGTGATAAGTTTTTGAATTTAATAAGTGGGAAGATTATTTATGTTAAGTTTAAAATTTTAAATGGAAGTTCAAATTGGGTAAGATTGACTGGATTAAGTGAATTGAGTTTAACTTGGGGAAAAGTTAAATGGTTAATTAAAAATGAAAATTCTAGAAATATGAGCCCAGAAATTAAATTGTTTAAAACTTTAAAGGTAAATTGATTTAAAGGAATTAAATCAACATTTGAAGTATTAACTCGAATTTATAATTCGAGATGGTTTAAATTTGAAATTTGAATTAGTTCAAATTGAATTTGATTTGAATTAATTGAAATGGTGATTGAAGATGTATGAGTATAAGATTCAAATGGAAATTTGAATTGGATTGATTTGAATAATTTGAAATTGTAATTAAAGTTTAATAGTTTTAAATTCAAATGGAATTTGAATTGAATTTGGGAGGAAATCAAGATTAATTCAACTTGATTTGGAAATAGAGTTTGAAATTGGGATTAATTCAAATTGGAGTTGAAATGAATTGAAATAGGAACTAGTTCAATTGAAATTTATTTGAATCGGTAGAATTTGAGATCAAGGTTGAATAAAGTTAATTTGGAAAGAAACTTAGATTAATTCAACTTGAATTGGGTTGAATCAATTTCAATAGAAACTGAAGTTATTTAAATTGGAGTTAAGTCAATTTAAATGAAAGTGGAATTTAAATTGAATTGATGAGAATGGAGATTGGAAAGTGAGCAGTTGTGACTCTGGACTATTTTTAATATAAATTGTTTTAAACCTATTTTATAAGCTATTTATTATATATATAAATTTTCTTTTAAAAGCCAAATTAACTTATACTTCTTTTACAATTATTTTTGAAATTGTTTAGCAATTTTCCAACTGTTTTATGAACTAATTACTCTTTTACTATTATTTTGAAATTATTTAAAATTTCTATGACTATTTAACTATTCTCCAATTATTTTACAATTACTGAACTATTTTACAACCATTTTACAAACTATTAATTATTTTCTAACTACTTATCTATTTTTTTTTAAATTTTCAAGCTATTTTCTAAATAAATTGGACAGAGTCTAAACAGTTAAAATCCAATTGAGATAAGAATAATGGTGATAATCCAAATGGATTGAAGCAATTGTGAGTAAGTGAAGGATAATTAAAATGAATGTGAATAGAAATGGAATTGATTTGGCTAATAACAATAAAGATAAATACGTAGGATGTACGTATGTTGTTCTATTTGCATAATGATTTGATCCAGATTCGAGCACAGAATTTCGAGATAGTTACATCGATCCGAGTTGGAATTTTCCACTCGATTTTTGAAGGCGAACCTGGATATGGATTGTTGATTGGTTCTGGATATTCTCTATCATAGTTATGACTATGCAAGGAGAATGACGGTTTAACTAGATCTGTGTCCGCATTAGGAAGTCGGGTGGATAATACTAGTTCGGAAATGAAATTGTGTGATCGAGTGAACGATCAGATTGGTATAGCGTACGGATGATATGTGTACATCATACGGATTTGAATAAAATTGATACTGGGAATTTGTGGATAAGAAATGTGAAATGGTTTTTGAAATGAAAAATATATTTTGTGAAATATCTGATGAAGTAAAGTGGAAAAAGGTTATTTCTATGGTTGAAATTTTGTTTATTGAAGTAAGTGATATGGTAAGTGGTTTTGTAAAGAGTAATCAAATTTGAATATTTGATTTTGAATAAACAAAGTTAAATATATTTGTTTTATAAAATGAAACTCCCCTGTTGAATCCTTTGCCAGAAGAAAAGGATTTTGAAGGTGTTTTGAAGTATAAAAGGAGTTTATACAAGTTTGAAATGATCCAAAGTTTTAAAGGATTTTATATATCTGAATATATTTATAAAAGATCATATGAGGATTTTTGAAAAAGGGTTTTGGGAACCTTTGGATTTGGAAAAGGCTTTTGATTTTTGCGTAAAATCAATATGAGAATTTGGAAAGCCTAGTTTGAGAATTATCGATTTTGGAATAATCGATTTTGTGTAAAGGAGCTTTGTATGAGATCATACTAGGTGTATGATTTAGAGATACTATATGTATATAGTATAAAATGTTTTGATGATGGCTCTGGGGAAAAAGGCGCTCCCTTGAAATGAACTTCTCAGGAGTACCACCGGGTGGTGCTGCCTTGAGCCCCAAGGGGGTTCTAAAGTTGATCCTGTGAGGAGTCCGGACGAAACTAGTTCCTGTGGATTTTGAGTAGAGTATACCATAGCGAAAGTCATGTGTGCCGCTGAGAGCCAACAGTTACATGGACTTTTGCTGCGACGGCAACGTAACCCAGGATGTAAGTGCGATCTATGGTATAACATAGCGAAAGTTGTGTGTGCCGCTGAGAGCCAACAGTTACATGGACTTTTGCTGCGATGGCAACGTAACCCTGGATGTAACTGTGACCATGGATGGGGGTGATGATTTCCAGAGCATTCTCACCAAAGATATTTCTCTATTTTCAAAAATGTTTACAATATTTTCAATAAAATTATTTTCAAAATATTTTCACTGGATGTTGAAAACGAGTCTGCCAAGCACTTGTAGATTTTCAGTCATACGCCTGATCAACGTATGACCGAATTTCTAGGAGAACAAGGATAGACTGGTTGAGACATCGAGTTATAAAACTATTTTTATAAAAACTATTTTGGAAATATTATATAGATTTTAAAGGTGTTTGAAAAATGATCAAAGAATATTTTAACTGTTTTTTTAAATATTTAATAAATTCTGTTTTCGTTCCTCCTTTTCGAGGACGAAAAGATTCTAAGGGGGGAAGAATGTGATAACCCGAATTTTTGGTCATCTGTAATTGATTAACAAACTGGGTTAATTAATAGAAATACTGAATTGTAAATTTAACAAATGAATCTAATCGTAAATATTATGTTTGGATAAATATTTATTTGATCATATCTTAATATAATCACTTAAAATTGACAAAGTATTCTTTTAAAAATAAGTACTGATGATTGTCTACATAAGTAAATTATTTAAATTAAACAAAATTGTTAATTTCAAACCAATAATATTTATGTGTTATTTTAAGATAATTTATATTTACTTCAAATTGAATTTAGGCTTGTTTAAATATATGTATTTATTTTAAATTAACCTTGAATTGGATTTTTAATGAAATTTAAAGGATTGAATTTGAATTTGAAATTTAAAAAGGGAGTATATCTTAAATATATGTTAAATTGATTTGATCAAAAACATAAGTTAGGTATAAGTAAATATATATATATATATATAGATCCATATGTATATTTACAAAAATCTAAAGAATACACATAATATTCATGTGAATATTACATAATTACTTATATATATAACTTAAATAAGTTTTAAGAAAAATAGTAATATTTAAACATTAATAAAACATTAGAAAATAACATTTGTAAAATATGAATTAAACATTAAAATAACACTTGTAAACATTATAATACATGTTAAAAACACTTGTAAATTCATAAGTGTAGGTGTAAGCTAACTAAGACATTAAGGAGACAAATGTCATCCTCTTGTAAATTTAATTTAAAATTAAACTTGTAAAATAAGAACAAAAGTTTTTTTTTTTCTTTTCTTTTTCTCAGCAAAGATTCTTTCTTCATTCTCAACAAAGATGTAAATCAAAAACAAAGAAACAAGCCATTAGATCTGAGGCAAATTAAATCAAATCAGACATTTAAACCTGAAAAAAAAAGGAGAAGAACAAAATCTGCACACTTCTATTACATACCAAAGAGATGGCTGAAACAAAAATCAAAACAATAGTTCAATTCGGCAAACAATTCAACATGTTCATATTACAGACCTGAGAAGCTTTAAGGTTCAAGTTTAAAAGGGGTTTCAGGCATTTGCAAATTTCTGTCCAGAGCAATTCTCTGTTCAACTATATCTAAGGTGAGTAAACTTCGTTTAAAAACAGTTTAAAACCCATGATTTTAACATGATACTTATATGGTTGCTGATGCTATGAATGCATGAATGTTTTTATATGATGTGCTGATGTCTGAAGCATGCCTGGGAATAAATGATCACCATTTCTGTTAAACTTTGTTTGAGAAATTACTTACTTTAAAACAGATTTGAAAATCTGAGAATATGTTTAAAGGTTGATGATGAATTTTTGAAAGGATATTATGGTTTGTATAGGTTAAAACATGAGAATGTATGTGGCATTTTCCTGTATAAAATTGCAAGTTTGAAAATTTTCCTCTGTTAGTTTTATAGACTTATGGATTTGTTGAAAAAATTCATATCTTTCCAGATATATGATGAAAGGCTAAAATTTGTAAATAGAGGATGTTTGTAAGCATATAAACTTAATTTTAAAAATAAAATACATAGGTAAATATGAACTGTTATTTATAAATTGTGGAATATCCTGGTCTGAGCAAAAGAATTGTCAAAATTCAATTGTTAAGAAATTATGAATCAAGCCTATAATCTTATTCTAGATAGAAATTCGTGAATTTAGATATAGGAATTGGAATTTTCAGATTAGAAATAGATGAGAAGGGATGGGTTAATGGTTTGCGACATTTCTGCCAATTTCCAATCATTTGTTTCAAGATGAATCTCGGAATTGTGGTCAGTGGTAGTTTTAGTGATGAGATTCACTAGAAAAATAAAATTGGATTTTTCTTGTGATTGGGATGGTCTGGGATCAGAGTTGTAGGGTTTTGTGGGTTGTTTTTGGTAAAGTTGGGAATCGTGGTGATTTCGGCATCAATGGAACTGCAGGCGATCGCGATGGTGGTGATCGCGACTTGATGGGGTGAGGCTGCTACGGAAGGGAGGCAGATGGTTCCGGTCACCTATATTGTCAACGGTGGGTGGTTGTTCATTCGAGTTTGGGTTTCCAGTTGGGTTTGAAATAGTCATTTTCGATTCAAGGAAGAGTAGATGAATCTGGATGATGGAATGGCTTGGCGAAGTCATTATTGATGTCTGGAGGGTACTTAGGTGGTCGGCGTCGAGGAATTCGCCGTGCACCGTGCACACGTGTACATCAGATTCTGATGGGTTGATGTCTGCGTGTATCTCGAGTTTTACTCGAGTCTTTCTCGAGATGGTCTCGAAGCAGGTGGGTAGCACGAGATTATAAGGTTTGGTCGGGTTGATGGTCGGGTTGATGCTCGGGAAGATGATGGGTGGGCTCGGGTATTTTTAATGATTTCTCGCATGAGTTTATCGTTTTACAGTAACTCAAAAATTTTATCAGGTGAAAATTAAAGAGAAGAAAGGGAGAGTTAGCGGAGGAATTTGTTGGGCTTCGGCCCATTATTGTGTTGCTGTGCAGAGATGAGATGGGAATCCCTTTAAACTTTTGGTTGCCGAATCCTTTAGGCCCAAGTACCTTTGCATATCTTAAGCAACATATTTGCAAATTTAAACAAATTCCCAAAGTTTAAAGATGCAAATTTAAGTTGTTGTTTTAAGTGAACGATGGTTGCAGTAAAATAATAGTACAAACTATTTAATGAATTGGGATGGATAATTGATTAATTAATTAGAGATTAATGAATTGGAAATTTGTAATTAATTATTTGTTGATTTAAGATTTATTGACGTAAGTAATTGAAGAAAAGTTATTTAAATGAGTTATTTAGTGTATGTAGTTAAAAAGATAAATTTGTTAGGAGTTAATTAGTTAGTGTAATTAATTTAGGGATTTATTAATTAAGGATAAATTAAAGGGTTAGTTAATTAATGTAATTAATGAAGAATGCTTAATTTATAGTAATGGAATAATTAATCAGGGTAATTAATTAAATAATTAATTACTCAGCATATTTAATTAACTTGATAATTTTAGTTAATTAAATTAAGTTTAATTAATTAAAGGTAATCATTTGATGTTGGGTTATGTATAATTACGTAAGGAAATTATGAGGTGCAATTACCTAGTGAAGTAATTAGTGGATCATACTAGATGTAATTACTCGGTGAAGAAATTAGGTAATAATTACTCAGTGTAATTAAAAGATTAATTAATTAAGTCAAGGAGTTGGTTTAATTGATGAAGTAATTAAGGAAAATTAATTCCTGATTGTGATTAATCAAGATTGATTTATGAATGTAATTAATTTAAAGGTTAATTATTATATGAAATTTAAGAATAATTAACTAATGAAGTAATTAGAAGATCTTTGACTAATATAATTAATGGAAGGGATCAATCTTGCTTATTAATTAAATGATGATGAGTTCTTTGAATTGGATATTTCTATTATGAATTGCTTTGTGATATAATATGTTGGATGGACGATGATAATGTGATTATCAATCGATTAGGAATTGTTGTAAAGTGTTACCCGATAATTGAAGTTGAATTGTATTTAATTAGATACCTTGGGTTTAGATGACATGGATTCGAAGAGTCCAGAGTCGGGTATTAGTTAATACCCGAAACCACTTCGATTCTTTATAATTGATTCGTAAAATCAATAGGGTATTATGGAAAGATTTAAATGAATTGAACCATATAATCTAAGTTCTGGCACTTAATTGCTTTGTTAAATAAGTGATGTCTATAGTAATTATGAAGTGGAAATTTGATATACGTGCCCCGGGTTTGTATAAGTTGCATACTTTTGTATTCTATGTTAGATGAGTTTACTCACGCTGGTTTCCAGCCTGACCCGGGTGTTACTTTGATGTAATGCTCGGGTCAGACCGAGTATTATAGATTTTCAGGTAAGGACGTTCTCGAGCTCAGGAGGTCAGCTGGAGGGCTGTAACGTATGGAGAGCTAAAGATATGATATATTACAGTATCTGAAACAGATTGATTTATCTGTTCTGTGATTGTAAATCTGTTGTAACTCTGATATATATATACATATATTAAAGTGTAATTTGACAAGTACAGTTTCCTTTGTATAACTATTATTTATGTGATATTATATTTTATCCGCTGCGAATGTGAGATTGTGTGTTTCTTTTCTGTTCTTCTTCTTCTATCTTTTTCTTCTTTTATCTAACTACCTGGAATTTTCGGGATCGAAATTTCTGGGTCGTTACACTGTGAATCTTTGTGAATGACATATCCACATGTTTTTAAATTGAGCGCTTACTATTTGGTTTAGCCGGGAGAGGACCTCTGTGTCATATGACCCATTCCGAATAGTGATACGACGAAATGGATGGCATTTGAAGACGGTGGTGAAGACCGGGTGTCTTCGAGAATGATAGGATAACTTGTCCAATGACACTTCACCGAGTTGCTCCGGTATAGAGATCTCCATATGTAATGGGGAGTCCGATCGGGATTATGGATGCCCGAACTACAAGGGCTTCTTCGAAAGTGCCTTAAGTTCTGTTCGAACCCGAAATAGACTTGTATGGTTGTACGTCTGACATTACACTTTCAGATATAAAGCATATTTCTTTCAAATACATTTCTGTTGGTGGCGGAGAATTTATTCTCTTATCTTAACACCCTTTTCTAAGATGTACGAGCTCAAAGGTTACGTAGTTGAAGGTTATAAGTGATATAATCCCAATTTGGTAGTGTGGCATTCTGAGTACTGCTGATTATTTGTTGATCGAAGCATGGCTTTTGTGAAAAGCGTAGATTTGCGGACGAGACTTCGTCGGACCTCACAACCTGGTAGTGGTCGAAACACGAAAGATGCAGCAAGGTTATTGGGGGTAGCGCCCCTTAGGGTATATGCTTTTCCTTCTGGATAGAAGTGGTATCATGGCATGGAGCCCAGATACTTAACTTATGTTGATATTGCAATTATGTTGCTTTGTGAATGTTGTTGGTGGGGCCCCTGATAAAGGTCGGTTACGACCGGGGGGTGGCATACTTGTGTAGTAGTTACCTAGTTACAGAGGTAACCCGGCCTTGTGTTGATAGCGATCCGGTTAGGTTCTCGGGGCATCCCTCTAGGGGCGTGCCCATGTGGCCCAAGAAGTTCCTTAGCCTGACCATTGTTGGAAATCAAATCACCAATACGAACCCTGTACGGTTTTAGTTGTAGAACCTACCATCTAATATGGTAGCTATAGTAGGCATACTATAATGGTACGTATGATGGCTAAGGTTAATATTATATTTTTGAAATTTTTTTCACACTATGCACTAATAATAATAATATCAAAACAGTTTTCTCGTATTAAGCATATTTGACTATCATAAGGAGAAATCTCCCCCAAGTGTGCGACTGCATTGTTTGTGTGCCGGGAGGCCTTATGGTAGTTTCATTTTCCAAAATCATGTCGGATTTTCTTTTGTAATTTTTTTATTCAACACAATTGTTTTTGTTTACTCACACCAGTCCCATGACTGATCTGGAGTTTATTGTTCCCTTCCTAAACTCTAAGTGCTCATAATTTCCACACGGGCAGCCTAGAAGCAGAATTTCCATTTTTTGGAGCTGGCTTGGAATATTTTGAAGTCTTTTGGTTTGGAAGCTATTGTATTTTGGAAAGCTTTGGTTTGGATATCTTTTGAGAAGTTTGGAGTTTGAAGACCTTATCGAAGTATGTTGGAACCTTTTGAAGACTCTATTTTCGTTCCGTTGTGAAGTTGTTAATACTCTGTTATTATATCAAGTGTAGCACTCTGATGTTAGTGATAATGGTTGTAATCAAACATTGTGATGATGTTGTATCTATATTGTGATCAAAGATAATTCATTTTGTTCCGCTGTTTATATTCATCTAATGTTGTTATAAGCTCCATCCGAACTGGAGTTCGACGTTTGGATCTCCGGCAGTCGAATACAAGTGAGGTATTTGATGTTGATTTTCGAACGCTGGAATTCAGATGTGACAGGGTATCAGAGCTAAAAGTTGAGTAAGAACTTTAGCTATGGAGTATAATACATTAGGTGGCTCATTAGAGATAGGGTGAAGTATACTCTAGAATGAGTATAAACCGAGAGACCAAAACCCTAAATTTTTCTTGGTCTATTTCTTTAAACTGCTTATATTTTCCTAGTATATCTCATCCGTATACCTAAATCAAGTTTTCTTACTAAATACAAATAGTAAGAATGAGCGAGCGAAGAGGGAGAGCTAGGGGACATGGAAATACCACAACTGGTTAAATCCCCAAAACAACAGAAGCAGCTATATCGACTCAAACTCAGCCGAATCTAGCTGATCTACATAAAAGCTTCTAAAGACTTGGTGGTTAGCCGTTCACTGGCAAGGAATCTATTGTTGAAGCCCAAGCCTGGATCAGATCATGTAGAAGAATTTTTAAAGGGCTAAAGTTGGAAGATGATCAAATGTGACTAATAGCTTCTTGGCAACTCCAAGAAGAAACCTAGCCTGGTGGGAGACGGTTACTGTAGATGAACAAGAAGAAGTGTTTACTTGGAGTTGATTTAAAGAAGTATTTGAGAAATGCTATATGCCATCGGCGGGAATTTCCCGAATGTACCAGGAGTTTATGGACTTAAAGCAGGGGAGTTTATCATTTGAGTTGTGCTTAAACTAATTCATTGAATTATCCTATTTCAGTTCGGAATTGGTGAACACACCTCTAAAGAAAAATGAAAGGTTCATTCGTGGGATGAATAAGAAATTCCACGAAAGGATGACAGCACACGTCAAAGAATGTTTTTCAGATTTGATCGATATGGGATATAGATATGCTACCCTGGATATGCAGGAAGTCCCGAGGGAAAGAGGAAACACGAGCGATCAAAATTGGAAAAAAAAAAAGAAAGTTCGGGGGCAAGAAACCATATAAAGGCAAGGAGAAAAAGAACAATCAGGGAAACCCGGCTAGAGATATAACTTATTACAATTTCCAGGAAAAGGGTCATAATTCAAACAACTGAAAGAATCCAAAGAAGCAAGGTAAGAAAGAAGAACTTGTGAAGATTAGTCAGGGAGTTAGAGAATGTTATTCCTGTCACAAGCTCGGACACGTAGTTAAGAATTGCCTGGCAATGAAGCAAGCACAAGTAGCGAATGTCTATGTGATAAAGGACGACCCCTCAACTTCATAGGAAGATAAAGGAAAAGGTGTTCTAGAATGTAACTTTACAATTTATGATAAAGTTGTTAGAGTTTTGTTTGACACGGGTGCTACACATAGCTTTATCTCCCAACAAACCATAAATGAATTGAAACTTAAACCTGATTTTGTCATTGAGCGCATTTGTGTGAAAAATCCAGTTGGTGGCCCTGCAAACCTTTGTCTACGATGTAGAGACATTCCTATCTCGTATTCTTGTTACCAATTCCCTATCAGTCTCTTTGTCCTCGATTTTAATGAATTCAAAATCTTACTCGGAATGGATTGACTAACAAAATACGAAGCCAAATTAGACTATAATAATCGATCGATTTCGATAACAACAAAACTGGGAAATTTTATTGAAATCTCTTGTGAGGGTTCGAGTCCTAAGAGAGATAAACTGATGTATACTTTGGGATATCCTGAACCTAGTTTGAAATCCATACCTATTGTTCGATAATTTCCCGACGTATTTGAAGTGAATTCCTTACCTCCACATAGAGAATTGAATTCAGAATTGACTTAGTACCCAATGCTCGTCCTGTTTTTCACGCAAGCCGCAGGATGGCACCCAGGGAAAGGATTGAACTAGTAAATCAAACTCGAGATTTGCTCGGAAAAGGATTGATACGTCCTAGTGTTTCTGAATGAGGTTCAGTTGTGGTGTTCGTAGCCAAATCTGACGGATCTTTGAGATTGTGCGTGGACTATCGTGATCTCAAGAAATTAACTCTCAAGAATAAATTCCCTTTACCTTGAATCGACGATCTATTTGATCAACTGCACGACACTCATTTCTTTTCAAAGATGGATCTAGCTCAAGGATTCCATCATCTACGATTTGCTGAAGACTGTGTTCACTTGACTTCTTTCAGGGGCCCAGACATTTTCTACGAATGGATTATCATGCCTTTCGGACTAACCAATGCTCCTGCATGGTTCATAGATTTAATGACCCGTGTATTCCGGGAGGTGTTAAATAAGTTTGTTCTTGTGTTTATTACGATATTCTGATCTATTCCAAAACTAAAGTGGAGCATGTTGAGCGTCGTAAAATTTTTTTGGAGATATTAAGGAAGAACATTTTGTGTGCAAAATTTTCTAAATGCCATTTTTGGGTTAAGGAAGTCAGATTTCTCGGGCACATTGTTAATGAATAGGGAATCTCTGTTGATCCGGGCAAGATTTCTGCTATTCTAGACTGAAAGCGAACCACCACTCCAAAAGAAGTTCGAAGTTTTCTGGGTTTAGCGGGATATTATAGGAAGTTTGTCCAAGATTTTTTCAAGTCAGCCAGCCCATTGACTAAGCTAACGATGAAGAATGTTAAATTCGATTGGACTCTAAAATGTGATGAAGCTTTCTGGGAGTTGAAAAGGAGATCAACTACCACTCCCGTTCTTGCTATTATCAATGGGAACCAAGGTTTATCCGTCTATACTGATGCTTGTGGTGATGGTTTGGGTGCGGTGCTAATGCAGAATGAGAAAGTAATTGCCTACGCGAGTAGACAATTACGTCCGCATGAGCAAAATTACCCAACTCACGATCTCGAGTTTCTAGCTGTTATTTTCGCTTTGAAAATCTGGCGACACTATATTCTGGGTAAGAATCTCTTTTAGCTTTACTAAAATTTAAAAGTTTAGCTTAACTTAAAATATTTACTTAATAAGTCCTTCTTTTTCTAGGTGAAAATTTTGAATTATTCACCGACCACAAATCTCTGAAATATCTCTTCACCCATAAAGATTTAAATATGAGGCAACAAGGATGGCTAGAATTCCTAGTGTCATATGCCCTAGATATTCTATATAATTCCGGAAAGGCCAATGTGGTAGCCGATGCCTTAAGTAGGAAACATGCTATTCTTGCTCACCTTGTTGTCACTCCTACACTTCTTGAGAAAGCCGCCAATAGACAAAAAGAAGACAAGTTTCTTCCAGATATTTATAGGAGAATCCTTCGAGGTAAAGATACCAATTCTGATACCAATCATAGTGGAATTACTAGATTGAAAGGCAGGTTGTGTGTCCCAGATATTCCAAAATTAAAGCGTGAAGTTTTAGACGACTGTCACAGATCTAAACTCAGTATCCATCCAGGAATTAATAAGATGTTTAGAGATATCAAAAGAACTTTCCGGTGGAAGACAATGTAAAGGGATATATCTATATATGTGAGTCGCTGTGCTACTTGTCAAAAAATCAAAAGTGATCAGATGAAAATGGCAAGTTTACTCCAGCCTTTG
The DNA here is from genome assembly GCA_030765085.1 of Allium cepa. Classification (NCBI taxonomy): domain Eukaryota; kingdom Viridiplantae; phylum Streptophyta; class Magnoliopsida; order Asparagales; family Amaryllidaceae; genus Allium; species Allium cepa. The sequence continues at coordinate 756,891,094 of CM060932.1, read as the reverse complement.
GAGGTACCCAAGTGGAAATGGGATCAAGTATCGATGGATTTTATCGACGGGTTGCCCCGCACCCGAAAGGGGAATGAAGCAATTTGGGTTATTGTGGACCTTTTGACTAAAACAGCCCATTTCATTCCAGTGAAATCTACCCGTACAGCGGAAAGTTTGGCGGAGCTATATATAAAAGAGATTGTTTGCCTTCACGGTATACCCAGTAGTATAGTGAGTGATCGTGACTCGATCTTCGCTAGTATATTTTGGGAGGCATTTCAAGCCGCATTGGGAGCCAAACCGAACTTCAGCACTGTTTATCACCCGCAGTCTGATGAACAGACAGAGAGGACTAATCGAATCTTAGAAGACCTTTTGCACGCTTGTATTCTCGACTTTGGTGGTTCTTGGGAGGACCATTTACGTCCGGTTGAATTCTCATATAACAATAGCTATCAAGCCAGTATCGAAATGGATCCTTTTGAAGCTATATATGGTCGTTCGTGTTGATCACCGGCATGTTGGATTGAGTCTGGAGATAGACTCGTCCTTGGACCAGATATGATTAAAGAAGCCACAGAGAAAGTTGATTTTATATGAAAGAAATTGAAAACGGTCAAAGTTGTCAGAAGAGTTCTGCTGATCGTAGAAGAAGAGATTTAGAATTTCAAGTTGGAGATTCCGTTTTCTTAAAAGTGCCTCCAATGCATGGTGTATTAAGGTTTGGGAAAACAGGTAAGGTGGCACCGCGATATATTGGTCCTTTCCCTATACTGGAAAGGATCGGTCCTCTGGCATATCGAGTGCAGCTACCTAGATGGTTATATGGCGTACACGATGTATTTCATGTTTCACATCTTCGAAAATATGTGCACGATCCAGATAGTATCATTGAAGAGGCTGCTCAACAGGATTTGGAGATTACACCAAATCTAACAGTTAAAAGAGATCCAATAAAGATTATAGACCGTGATGAAAAGCAATTGAGGAATAAAGTTGTGAAATTAGTTAAAGTGCAGTGGAGCGGTGATTCAAATGACTGTACTTGGGAAACAGAGGACAATATGCAAAAGTCCTATCCCAATTGCAGAGTGGATATTCCAGCTTGATTGGTAAGCCATTTCTCAATCCTTTTTCTGTGTTCTTATATTCTTTGTTATCTTTCTCTTTCTTTCAAATTTTGAGGACGAAATTTTCTTAAGGGGGGAATCTGTAAAATTCCAAATTTTATCAATTTAAATTAGTAATTTGTTTGAATTTTTGGAATTTAATTTGAAAATTAATTTGAAATTTTTTTCAAATCGAATAAAATAAGTGTTAAATTGTATGAATAAGATTTCAATTTCATTAGAGTTCAAAATTTGAAAAAAACAAATGTTTTTAAAATCTTTTGAATTTAAATTATATATATGTGTGTGTGTGTGTATGAGTAGATTTGAATTTGACTTTAACTTGAATTTCGATTTTATATAAATGCTATAGTAAAATAATTTGGATTTATAAATATATATTTAATTTATTTAATATGTATTTAATTTCAAACATTCTCTTTTAAATAATATTTATTGATATAAAGCAAATATCTTTAAATGGAAAGTGTAAATTTAAATACAATTTAAATAATGTAAAAAAATTATTCTAATGAAAATTGTAACAACCCTGTATTTTGTGATTATTTTAATTGTATATTTTCATTATTAAATTAAATTTCCTGATTTAAAAACTATATTTTATTTATTAAAGTGAATAGTTTTGTTATTTTAATATAAATTTTGATTCTATGTAAATTAGAATTCCAAACATGAATAAATAGAATATTTTCCAGAAGTGTGAATTTTGGCCAATATGGTCAAACTTTGACTTTTAAATTTAAAAATTTGAAATTTTGAATTTTGTCTTTTATTATGAAAGTAAATAAAATTTTAAGAATACCGCTTTTCGTTTCATTGAAATTTGATTTATATTGTGAGAGTTATGTCTTTTACAATATTGGATGTAATTTGTTGTATTTAACAAAATTGTTTATTTTAATTTTATATAAATAATATTTTTGTTTGTTATGTCATGTTCTAATTTATATTTACATATGTAACATGATGTTATGTCTATATTTTAGTTTTAAAACATTTTTAAAAGTGTAATTGAAATTTTCAATGTCGGTTGTCTTTTGTTTACGATTTTTAATTTCTAGTTTCAATTAATTAAAGAAATTCTTTATTTATTTTTTTATTTTCTCAAGACCTTATTTTATTTCATTTCTAATTTATTTTGTTCATCATTTATTTTATTTATTTGACTTTTTATTTGTTTTGAAGTGAAATAGAAATTTTTCTAAAGCTAGTGATAATTTATTTGTAATTTTCGAACCCTGTTTCCAATTCTTAAGCAATTTCTTTAATTCTTTTTCTATTTTCTTTACATTTAATTATTTGTTTTTATTTTATTTTATTTTGTTTCAGTTTTTAAATTCATTTACTGAAATTTCATTTGTTTTTGTTTAATTAAAAGAAATGGAAATATGAAGAGACTAAAGCTTTTAACTGATGACCTTTCATTTGCTAGCCTTTTCATTTTCCCTTTATCTTTTCATTTGCTTGCTTTTTTGGCCGTACACTACATTGTTTAGCCGTGATTTTTATCTCACTTTAATATGAAAAAAAATAATTCTTCCTCATCTCTTTTACGGCTAAGAAAATATATGGGTAATGGCCTCTTCTTTTCTCTCCTTTTCTCTTCTTTTTCTATTGTTTTTAAATGTCTTGCCTTGATTTCTCTTGCCATTTTTCTCGGCCACCCCTAGCTAGCCTTGGCCATCACCTCCACCACCTCCTCCTCTTCACCATCAACCACCTACCCCTCTGATGTGACCAGGCCGTACCACCCCATGAGGTAAAACTCCACAAAACATGGCAACATCCCCTTGAAAACATGCATGGCCACCACTAGTTGCAACATACCTTCATCCATCACCACGGCCACCACCTCTTGCCCCCACCACCACCTTACTACCACCACTAAACATCACTTAAGCTTCTGTCCAGATCTAACCTGACCTGTAAATGCCATGGACGAGCCATAGACCCATGTAGCCGACCCCAAAAAGTTCACCAAAACTCCACCTTAGTGCCTTAACTCTTTGTATTCATGTTTTGTAACCTCTACCACTTCCTATTCCTTGTAGCCATGCTTTTTTAGGTCCAAACCTGAGCCAAAAGCATGCCTTGGATGAGCCACATAGCACCTTAGGCCGAGCACATGAGTGTTGAAAGCATGGCAAATCATTGTGTTCATTATGGTCTTTAATTTCAAAGTCTATTTCAACATATTTTGTATTGTATTTATGTTTATACTTGTCTAGTTCTATTGGTTGTTCATAAGATCATCAGCTTGGTTCAAATCCACTTGAGTCTATTATTGTGTCATCGTGATTTTTGGAATCCGTTTGTGTCATTTGAATTGATAACTCCAGCACAAAAAGGTGAGTAATCTCACCTGACATTTGTACTTATGCAAATGTGAATTGACAACAACTGAATGTGTAGAATGTTATATTATGTTATACTTGCCTGCGATTATAAATTATATGATGTTAAACCTGTTTATTATATGTCATGTCATATGTTACTCATATTTGTTGTTAAATGTTCATTTATATCTATTCATCACTACCAGTTCCCTGTTAGTTTAGAAATCACTATGGGTTGAAATGATACATACCCGAACAGACCTTAGAATAGGGAAAAATCGTTATGGGCTGAAATGATAGGTCCGAATGGTTTTTATTTATTTTATTTTTACTTGAGACTGCGGGTTTGAAATGATAGAACGCGGATTTTCTTTGTAAATTGCGGATTAAAATGATATATATCTGTATCACTTGACCTAGGTTAGAAAAATATATACAGGCCTGTGGTTATTTTATAAAGTATTTTGAATATTTTTAAGTATTCCTAAAAGTGTAAATTTATGAAATTTTGATTTAAATTGGGTTTTTAAATGTTTTAATAAAGAAATTTTGATTTTTCTATAAGTTAAAATGTTGAATGATTAAATGATTAAATTGAATTTTTGAAATATAACTTAAATCTGGAAATTTGGACATTGGTTTTTAAAATGACATTTAAGTTATATAAATAAAATTTTAAGTGGTTTAAAAATGTAAATTTATGATAATTTGATTTAAATAGATTTTTAAAGTGTTTTAAATAAAGGACATGATTTTTCTATAAGTGGAAAATGTTAAATAAATAAATGCTTAAGTTGAATTATTGAAATATAACTTAAGTCTGGAAATTTGGGTTTTTGGTTTTAAAAAAATTTGAGTTATATAAATAAATAAAAATGGAAATTAAGTTATATTTGTAAAAATGGTAATAAAATTTAAATGTTAAGTTTATTTATTAAAAATGTGAAGGCCAGAAAATTTACACTTGAATTTATTAAGTAAATTATTAAAATTTGATTTAATTATGAAATGTTACTTTATAAAAATCATAAGTTGAAAGAGTATTTTTAAATGAACATTTTTGAATGTTATAATATGATTTTTGTAATGTTTAAAGGATTTAAATTGAAGTTTATTATTTGCTGGAAATACACTAAAATCTGGAAAATACTTTTAATAGCATTCAGAAATGTTATGGTTTCTGTAAATGAACTAAAAACGTAATAAAAGAGGCTATTACAGCAGTTTTGAAATGGTGTAGTTGCTGTAGTAAATTTAAAAGGCTAAAACTTAATAAAGGCCCATTACAGCAGTTCTGCAAATGCTGTAGTGGTCTGCTATCTTTGTTGAAATTAATAAAAACCTTAAACATGAAACCTGAGCTATTACAACATTTCTGGAAATGTTGTCTTTGCTGTTTTAAACTAAATTTCAACTAAAACTGAGTTTTAACAGCAGTTTTTAAATGCTGTCTTTGCTGAATTAAAATGTTTTCAAGTATAACTTATAATAGCTTTTTCTAAATGCTTTGAAAGGCTGAAATTTTAAATGTTTATAGTTTTTGGCTTAGTAAACGAGCTCAGAATGGTTTGAAACTTTGGAAATTAAATACTTGACTTGAAAAAATAATAACACCACATTTAAATGATTTAAATGAATAAATTTAATTGGAAAATAAACCATTTTAAAAGATGATTTGAATTGAAATAAATGAATGTTATCTTTGAATTTAAAAGGGTATTTAAATTGGATAATTGGATTTGAGTTCAAATAATGATTTGAAAAGGAAGTTTTGAAAGATATGATATTTTGATATACTGAAATGATTTGGAAGTGATTTAATCTTTATTTGATAAAGATTTGGATTTGAAATGATATTATTCTTTTTAAATTTATAACCACGGGTTATAATAACGATTGGTCGGCAAAGAAACCGGGATCGGATATGGGCATACTCTCTGTCGATACCGAAAACTACTTTGACAACCGTGTACGCGGTGGAGATTCCAGAATGAAGTAAGATGGTGGCGACGTTCTTGAGGTATATTACGTGGATCCGACTCCCGTGAGTTGACTTAAGGTGGCTAAAATAGGAGCGATCTCGGGCCAAAAGAGGTAGCTCCTCTGGTCATACGCATTTCTTCGATACCATTCTATTACTTTTGTGATTGATTGGGTGCACCCCTCCCGATTTGGGAATGTGTTCCAAGGTGGGCGTTTGTGGCTGCTACGTTACCACCAGCCCGTGTGCGTAATTAGTATATCTACCCTGACATTGCCTCGTTGTGCCATGTCACCTACCATATCGAGCCTTTACTACGAGTTTGGTTTTCTCCCGTAGCCCATGCGTATCTTCTCGTAGTATCCCGATCAGGAGATATGCAGATATTGGATGGACTACTGGGACTATTACGTGTCTAGGGCTATATGGGTAACCCCATGATGCTATTTTAAAGTAAGTTTATTTTACTATAGACATTATTATAATAGCGCAATACTACTACATAGTAAATAGTTTAACGGATCCTTAGAGGATGGGCGGTCCCAAGCATCCTTTAAGTTACTTGTGCCTTTACTATAGTTCACTTGAGTTAGTTTACATTGTATAAGTATGTATGTCCTGACTCGAGTGTTTGTATTTTTATTTACGCTCGGGTCAGCCTGAGTATTCACAGATTTGGATTCCACTTTCTGGAGATTGAAATCGTGGGAGATTATCTGCTTGTCTAGTTTTATCAATTTCACTTCCAGTTATCCTGTTGATCCAAGTGTTGTATTCAGCTTGTACTTGGTTATCATATTGAGACTTCTGTTGTATCTTATTTAACTCTGATATATTTACATAGTAGCTTCATGAACTACTATTTTTTTTACTTCCGTTGCATTATTATTACTTGTGTCTTGATCTATAATTATTTATTTACTATATAGTCCGAGATTTGCCTAATTTTATTTACAACGTGGTATTTTGAGCAATTCAAGTCCGACATGTGTGGACGCGAATGGTTGAAAAGATCGGCTTATTACATTTGGTATCAGAGCTTTGGCTTTGAGGCAAAACTTAGAATATAAGGTAAATTTATTGACAGAATCATTTTCGTTCGAGTCTGAATCTTTTCCTCTTTGATTCGAATTTCCTTTGAATTTTGGAACGTTCCTTGCGGTTCCAAAATCCATTCTTGTCTCTCACTACTCATCTTCTTTTTATTCTAGAGTATCGCATAATTCCACTTCGAATGATCTTTATAGTGAGTCGGCAGTCTCGCCTATCTCAAATTAAAGCGGTGAAACTCCTTTACAATTAGCATTGATTCACCAGAGATTTATATCTATCCTTGGTTTAGATGCTAATATCTTTTGTTATTTCAAACTCTGTTTCTTGAGATCAAATGTAGATTTACCTCAGAAAATCCACATCGATCTTATTCTTTAAGTCACGGTTGACCCGGTTAAGGTTGCCTGCGATTTTTTTAAGCTTATCAATCTCCCTATTTTGTTAATTAATCATCTTGTCTTTTGTTTTCATACTATCTTCAAAACATTTTGAATTGTACTTGTAAATCTATAATTAATGTTTTGTTTTATATTGTGTTGTTTGAGTTGTTGATGTTGATTTGGGTTTCTGATCGATTCGTCTGACCAACGCTATCGATAGGATTTCCAAAACACTTGAACAGAGCTAACTGACACAATATGTTTTTTTCAAATTTAGTAATGAAACAAATTTTGTAACTATATTATAAACTTTTCTGGATCTTTATTGAATTGGTTGTTAAGAAATAATATTTGATTTTGATTTTAGATATCATTTCTCTTGTTTCATATATAAATAATTGAACTATAAAACATGTTTATAAGTTTATTTGGAAATTTAAAATGAATTTAAAACAAGAATTTGAGAATTTAATTTTCGATGGTTTCAAACTTTGTGTTCAAAGTTTTAAAAGGATATATTATTTAAAGTATTTCGAATAGAATTTTGTTTCCAAAGAATTTTAAAGTTTAAAAATTTATGCTCTTCTCCTTGTCGCTGGAAAATAACTTCAGTGATGACCGCAGCATCATCGACATTTATTTTCGAGTTTCAAAGTGAAGAGACCATTCCGTAGTCTTGATATAGCATTGTTTGGGGAATTTAATAGATTTGAATTTATAAATAAGACTGGATTTATAACTTATGTTGATACATGATTTAAATTTGAATGGATATATATATATAGTACATGTGCATTTATTTATCTCTAAATAGTTTGGAATTTATCGGAAATATAAATTCCTAAATTTTATTTTGAAAGATAATTTCAATTATAGTTTCAAGATTTGGATAAATATTAAAGTTTGAAATGATTGAATTGGAAAGTTTTATTTATATAATACACCATTTCATTTCAATATAACTTACCTTAATTTTTGAAGTTGAATATGTAATTGGATAATATAAATATAAAAGATTTTGTAAATAAAATTTGAGTGATTATAATAAATGTTATACACTTAAATTTTGTTATTAAAAAAAGATTAACAGAGGTAAATAGAATAAAAGGTAAATTGAATAATTTACAACATAAAGGATGTTAAAGGAACTAAGAATAAATTAAAGCAGTTATAATAAGTGTAAGTATATTTAACATAGAGGATAAAAATATATTGAGGGGAATAAATTTAATTTGAAGAACTAAATTTATTGAATACATTATGAGTATAATAAATGATTTTTTGTCAAATCAATGATTTTAAAGATTGTTAAATTAAGAAAATTGGATGATATGATAATGAAATTAGAGATAGTTAAGATTTATTTAACTTGTGTAAAATTAATTATCAATTTAAGTTGAAATTTCCATGTTTTCAAACTTGTTATCTTATTTTGTTTTCCAAACTATCTTTCGGTTGTCCTTATTTTCCTTATCTTGCTACAGACTGGTGTAAGCATTTTTCTATAATCTTTCTGTTTAGAAATCTTTCTATAATCTTTGGTACTCATTTTGAATCTGAGCACTACTTGCCATCCACAGACCGTAGTATCTTTTCGTGCTTGTGTTCTTGATTCTGGAGGATCTTGCGAAGATCAACTCAACCTTGCTAAACTTACCTATAATAATAGTTATCAGGTATAATTTCAATCTTTTGGTCATCTTATCTTAATCTTATTTCTTTTTATCTTTTATGTGCTTTCCCTTACCTCATTCCTTTTCGGGGACGAAAAGTTTTGAGTGGGGGAGAGTGTAACAACCCTGTATTTTGTGATTATTTTAATTGTATATTTTAATTATTTAATTAAATTTCTTGATTTAAAACTTTATTTTATTTAATAAAGTGAATAGTTTTGTTATTTTAAATATAAATTTTCATTCTGTGTAAATTAGAATTCCAAACATGAATAAATAGAATATTTTCCAAAAGTGTGAATTTTGGCCAATATGGTCAAACTTTGACTTTTAAATTTGAAAATTTGAAATTTCGAATTTTATCTTTTATTACGAAAGCAAATAAAATTTTAAGAATACTGCTTTTCGTTTCATTGAAATCTGATATATATTGGGAAAGTTACGTCTTTTACAATATTGGATGTAATTTGTTGTATTTAAAAAAATTGTTTATTTTAATCTTATATAAATAATATTTTTATTTGTTATGTCATGTTATAATTTATATTTACATGTGTAACATGATGTTATGTATATATTTTAGTTTTAAAACATTTTTAAAAGTGTAATTGAAATTTTCAATGTCAGTTGTCTTTTGTTTACGATTTTTAATTTCTAGTTTCAATTAATTAAAGAAATTCTTTATTTTTTTTCTCAAGATCTTATTTTATTTCATTTCTACTTTATTTTGTTCATCATTTATTTTATTTATTTGACTTTTTATTTGTTTTAAAGTGAAATAGAAATTTTTCTAAAGCTAGTGATAATTTATTTGTAATTTTTGAACCCTGTTTCCAATTTTTAAGCCATTTCTTTAATTCTTTTTCTATTTTCTTTAAATTTAATTATTTATTTTTATTTTATTTTACTTTCTTTCAGTTTTTAAATTCATTTACAGAAATTTCATTTGTTTTTATTTAATTAAAAGAAATGGAATTATGAAGAGACTAAAGCTTTTAACTGATGACCTTTCATTTGCTAGCCTTTTCATTTTCCCTTTGTCTTTTCATTTGCTTGCTTTTTTGCCGTACACTACATTGTTTAGCCGTGAGTTTTATCTCACTTCCACATGAAAAAATTTATTCTTCCTAACCTCTTTCACGGCTAAGAAAATATATGGGTAATGGCCTCCTCTTTTCTCTCTTTTTCTCTTCTTTTTCTATTGTTTTTAAATGTTTTGCCTTGATTTCTCTTTCCATTTTGCTCAGCCACCCTTAGCTAGCCTTGGCCATCACCTCCACACCTCCTCCTCTTCACCATCAACCACCTACCCCTCTGATGTGACCAGGCCGTACCACCCCATAAGGCAAAACTCCACAAAACATGGCAACATCCCCTTGAAAACATGCATGACCATCACTAGTTGCAACATACCTTCATCCATCACCACGGCCACCACCTCTAGCCGCCACCACCATCTTTCTACCACCACTACACATCACTTTAGCATCTTTCCAGATCTGACCTGAGCTGTACATGCCATGACCGAGCCATAGACCCATGTATCCGAGCCTAAAAAGTTCACCAAAACTCCACCTTAGTGCCTTAACTCCTTGTATTCATGTTGTGTAACCTCTACTACTTCCTATTCCTTGTAGCCATGCCTTTTTAGGTCCAAACCTAAGCCAAAAGAATGTCTTAGCTGAGCCATATAGCACCCTAGGCCAAGCACATGAGTGTTGAAAGCAAGGCAAATCATTGTGTTCATTATGGTCTCTAATTTCAAAGTTTGTTTCAACATATTTTGTATTGTATTTATTTTTATACTTGTCTTGTTCTATTGGTTGTTCACAAGATCATCAGCTTGGTTCTCGTCCACTTGAGTCTATTGTTGTGTCATCGTGCTTTCTGGAATCCGTTTTGTCATTTGAATTGATAAATCCAGCACAAAAAGGTGAGTAATCTCACCTGACATTTATACTTATGCAAATGTGAATTGACAACAATTGAATGTGTAGAATGTTATATTATGTTATACTTGTCTGTAATTATAAATTATATTATGTTAAACCTGTTTATTATATGTCATGTCATCTTTTACTGATATTTGTTGTTAAACTGTTCATCACTGCCAGTTCCCTGTTAGTTTAGAAATCACTATGGGTTGAAATGATACATACCCGAACGGACTTTAGAATAGGAAAAAATCGTTATGAGATGAAATGATAGGCCTGAACGGTTTTTATTTAATTTATTTTTACTTGGGACTGTGGGTTTGAAATGATAGAACCCGGATTTTCTTTGTAAATTGCGGATTGAAATGATATATATCCGTATCACTTGACCTAGGTTAGAAAACTATATACAGGCCCGTGGTTATTTTATAAAGTATTTTGAATATTATTAAGTATTCTTAAAAGTGTAGATTTATTAAATTTGATTTAAATTGGGTTTTTAAATGTTTTAATAAAGAAATTTTGATTTTTCTATAAGTTAAAATGTTGAATGATTAAATTGAATTTTTGAAATATAACTTAAATCTGGAAATTTGGACTTTGGTTTTTAAAATGACATTTAAGTTATATAAATAAAATTTTAAGTGGTTTGAAAATGTAAATTTATGATAATTTGATTTAAATAGATTTTTAAAGTGTTTTAAATAAAGGATTTATAATTTTTCTATAAGTGGAAAATGTTAAATAAATAAATGGTTAAGTTGAATTATTGAAATATAACTTAAGTCTGGAAATTTGGGTTTTTGGTTTAAAAAGGAAATTTGAGTTATATAAATAAATAAAAATGGAAATTAAGTTATATTTGTGAAAATGGTAATAAAATTTAAGTGTATAGTTTATTTATTGAAAATGTGAAGGATAGAAAATTTACACTTGAATTTATTAAGTAAATTATTGAAATTTGATTTAATTATGAAATGTTACTTTATAAAAATCATAAGTTGAAAGAGTATTTTTAAATGAACATTTTCGAATTTTAAAATATGATTTTTGTAATGTTTAAAGGGTTTAAATTGAAGTTTATTATTTGCTGGAAATACACTAAAATCTGGAAAATACTTTTAGTAGCATTCATAAATGCTATGGTTTCTGTAAATGAACTAAAAACCTAATAAAAGAGGCTATTACAACAGTTCTGAAATGTTGTAGTTGCTGTAGTAAATTTAAAAGGCTAAAACTTAATAAAGGCCTATTACAGTAGTTCTGTAAATGCTGTAGTGGTCTACTGTCTTTGCTGAAATTAATAAAAACCTTAAACTTGAAACCTGAGCTATTACAGCATTTCTCAAAATGTCGTCTTTGCCGTTTTAAACTAAATTTCAACTAAAATTGAGTTTTAACAGCAGTTTTTAAATGCTGTCTTTGCTGAATTAAAATGTTTTCAAGTATAGCTTATAACAGCTTTTTGTAAATGCTGTGAAAGGCTAAAATTTTAAATGTTTATGGTTTTTCACTTAGTAAACGAGCTTAGAATAGTTTGAAACTTTGAAAATTGAATACTTTCTTTGAAAGAATAATAACTTCACTTTTAAATGATTTAAATGAATAAATTTAATTGGAAAATAAATCATTTTAAAAAAAAATTGAATTGAAGTGAATGAATGTTATCTTTGAATTTAAAAGGGAATTTAAATTAGATATTTGGATTTGAATTCAAATAATGATTTGAAAAGGAAGTTTTGAAAGATATGATATTTTGATATAGTGAAATGATTTAATCTTTATTTGATAAAGATTTGGATTTGAAATGATTTTTTTTAAATTTATAATCATGGGTTATAATGATGATTGGTTGGCAAAGAGACCGGGATCTGATATGGGCATACTCTCTGTCGATACCGAAAACCACTTTTACAACTGTGTACGCGGTGGAGATTCCAGAATGAAGTTCTTGAGGTATATTACGTGGATTCGACTCCCGCGAGTTGGCTTAAGGTGGCTAAGATAGGAGCGATCTTAGGCCAAAAGTGGTAGCTCCTCTGGTCGAATGCATTTCTTCGATACCATTCTACTAATTTTGTGATTGACTATGTGCGCCCCTTCGGATTTGGGAATGTGTTCCGAGGTGGGCGTATGTGGCTGCTACGGTACCACCAGCCCGTGTGCGTAATTGGTATGCCTACCCTGGCATTGCCTCGTTATGCTGTGTCATCTACCATATCGAGCCTTTACTATGAGTTTGATTTTCTCCCGTAGCCCATGCGTATCTTCTCGTACTCTCCCGATTAGGAGAATGCAGATATTGGAAGGACCACTGGGACTATTACGTGTCTGGGGCTATATGGGTAATCCCACGATGCTATTTTAAAGTAAGTTTATTTTACTATAGATGCTATTATAATAGCGCAATATTACTACATAATAAATAGTTTAACGGATCCTTAGAGGATGGACGGTCCCAAGCATCCTTTAAGTTACTTGTGCCTTTACTACATTTCACTTGGGTTGGTTTACATTGTATAAGTATGTATGTCCTAACTCGAGTGTTTGTATTTTTATTTATGCTCGGGTCAGTCCGAGTATTCGTAGATTTGGATTCCACTCTCTGGAGATTGGAATCGCTAGAGATTATCTGCTTGTCTAGTTTTATCAATTTCACTTCCAGTTATCCTGTTGATCCTAATGTTGTATTCAGCTTGTACTTGGTTATCATATTGAGACTTTTGGTGTATCTTATTTAACTCTAATATATTTACATAGCAGTTTCATGAACTACCATTTCTTTTACTTTCGCTGCATTATTATTACTCTGTGCTTGTGATCTGTGATTATTTATTTATTGTATATTATGAGATTTGCCAAATTTTATTTACAATGCGGTATTTTGAGCAATTCAAGTCTGAAATGTGTGGATGCGAATGGTTGAAAATATCGGGTTGTTACAAAAATACAAATGTTAGATAAGTAATATGTATAAAGACAAGTGTTAAAATTTAAGTAAGTGGATTAACAAGTGTAATCAATGTAGAAAGAAAATGAACAAGTGTCATTTTTATTTTTGAAAATTAATAAAAAGAAGATTTAAATCTATATAAGCTACTTCACCTCCTCCCTCTTACCTCTTTTGTTGATCTCCAAAGCCCTATACAAATTTTAAACCAAAAAGAAAGAATCATCAGCAACAAGTAATCAAAACAACTAACTTTCTCAATATTGAAACCAAGACCAAATTCCAAAAAAAAAAAAATCTGAAAATAACTTTCTCAAAATCTCAAGCCAGAAAAACAACTTCAACTAGAACAGCTTCAACTCTTCAACAAACAGTTCAACATCAAAGCAAAATATCAATCTTCAACAACTTAAGCAAAGTAAGAATCCTCTCAGATCTTTGAATTCCAGTCTTCAAGTTTCCAGACTAGAGTTCTTCTTCTCTGTTTTTTAGATATCTAAGGTGGGTAAACATATATGTTAAAAAGGCTTAAGAAAATAAATCTGTTGCATGTGATATCAGTGATAAATTTTTGGCTGCATGTGTATATACATATGTGAATCTCTGTATATATGTATGATTTGATATTGTGCATGTTGATTGTGCTTATTCTCCTCTGTTTCTAGATTACAGAGTTAAAAACAAAGCAAAGATTAAAAAAAAACTCTTTATCTATGTGCTATTAGGCTTTAAATTCTAAACAACATAAGTTTGTGTAAATGTAATTTAGGTTTTAAAAATAAGTCTAAGTATTTTATGTTTAAAAAATTTCTGGAATCAGTAAAAACAGTAAGATTTTTAAAAATTGATAAAAATTAAACAATTTAATTTATTGATTCAATTATACAACTTGAATCGTCACTGGAAAACTCGATTTTTAAAACAAAAATCATGAATTTTAGTTTGGATTTGAGGTTGCATTTCTATGTTGACCAGAAATGGGAGTTTGAGCAAATTCCGACGACTGGATGGTTTTTGGATGTCGTGGCTTTCGACGAAGCTAGGTTGTCGACTAGGAACGTCGGGAAAAATGGTGGAAGTGGAGTTCGATCGTCATGGCATTGGCGGTAGATGGGATTAGGGTTTTAAAACCTAGTTGGGTCGAGGATGGTTTTTAGGGTCATTCGTCGTCCTCGGAGCATTGGGTTAGGTGTGGCATGGAGGAAAGGTGCTGGAGTCATGAACGAAGGCATTAGCGAAGTTACGGTGGTTCCGGTGGTCGGAATTGGCTTGTCGTGGCAGTTTCTATTGGGGATGGATTTTCAATTTCAAGTGGAAGGCTCGATTTTGATCTGGGCTTCGCAGCGTATGTTTGAGGGTCGGAATCGATCATGTGGTCGATCGTCGATGTGTGAGAGGTGTCATTGTCGGTAGCGGCGGCGTGGTTGAACTATGCACTTGCACGGCGACATCGACGGTGTCAGGATGTTTGGGATGATGTTTGTATCGAAGTGGTTCTCGAGTAGGAAGAGGGATTGGCTTGGGATGAGCTCGTGTTCATGTGGGTTTTCAAACTGCAATTCCGTTTAAAACTTAAAAAAAAAGAAAAATGGAAGTAGGTGAGTACTTCGAGTCAGGTCTCGAGTCAGAAGCAGGTCGAACCCAAAGCAGAATTTGTGCTTGTTTTTAAAAGTTTTGAAAAGCTAGTTTTAAAATTTAAATATAAATTGGTTTAAATTATTTGATGATAAATGTTTTTAAACAATTTTGATTAAAAATTTTTATGCCTTGTTAACATAAATTTGAGAAATGATTAAGTATTTTAAAACTTAAATTTTTTTTAAAAGAAAATAATAATAATTAAGTTTAATCTATTTAAATATGTTACATCATTTTATAAAGTTATTTATAAATAATTTAATTAAAAAGAATAATTAAGATAAATGTTATTTAAACTAATCTTAACCAAAGGCTTGGAATGAAAATTGGTTTTTTCCCTCCGCGATGGTCATCTTCCCGCTTTTGATTTTTTAATGGCGTCTTCTTCTTTTTCTTCTTCTTCGTTCTCTTTTGACTCCGTTTCTTTTCCTCATCTTTCTTCATCTTTATCATCTTCTTCGGCAACCCTTTCTTCCTCCTCTTCTTCTGTTCTTTCTTCTTCTTCTCTTCTTGCTTCTGCTGGTCCAAATTCTGTGGTATCTTCCTCTATCATTGATTCTTGTATTCCGAAATCAAATTGGTCGAATCTTTTCAAATCTTTGCCTCGTAATGCTGGGTCATATAAGCCTATTCATTTTGATATTTCGCGAGATAAGCCATCTTTGGATCTGCCAGATCTTGTTAAAGTAGAAGGACTGAATTACTGGAACAATCATTTAGTCGGTTTCTTTCTTGATGGTACGCTTTCTTTTCTGACTGTTGTGAATTTTCTTAAAAGGTTTTGGAAACTTAAGGGTGAGGTTGATTTTAAATCGGATGGGTATAATTTTTACTTCAACTTTTCCAATCAAGAAGATAAAGATAATATCCTGAATTCGGACCCTATCTTTATTAGAGGTAGGATGTTCATCATTACAAAATGGGATCCTTCAGTTGGATTATCTCAGGCTCAAGTAAAGAAAGTACCGATTTGGATTCATTTTCATAGGATTCCAATCATCTTGTGGACTTTGGTTGGTATTAATTGGTTGGCATGTCACATTGGGAGATTAATATGCTTTGACAGTAGCACTGAAAAGTTACAAAGGTTTAAGTATGCTAAAGCTTTGGTGGAGATTTCGCCTGATCAAGAATTACCTGAATCTATCCATATTCCTCAACTTGGTAATAATTGTCCAGATGTTCAATTATCCTATGTTTGGAAGCCTAAAATTTGTACTCACTGTAGAATTTTTGGACATGATACTGCAACATGTGAATTTGTTAATTCTGCCAGTGATGATAAGGATAATATACATTCTTTGGAGAAGAATGAAGTTAGGACTAATACTGCTAATTCTATTGATCAAAGTTGGAAGGTTGTGAATAAAAAAAATAAAGGGATTTGGAGGAAAAAAGTCACTTTGAACAATGAAAATATTCAGTTAAATGTTGATGATAAGAGTAGTAAGGAAGCTCCTACAGAAGTAATTCACATTAGTTCTTGCTCAGATGCAAATGACTTGAGGTGTGAGACATCTTCAATTTTTTCCAATCCTTCCTTGACTAAAGTTAGTGTATCTGAATCACCATGTGATGTAAATCTTCTTTCTTCATCTTTATCAATTGAAAATCCTTTTAATGCTTTATCTGATTCGGTTCCAAAGGGTGACTCAACTGTTGTTTCAAACTCTGGTGATTTGGTTGGGGTTGTATCTGATTCAATTTGTGATGCTAATCTTTCTTCTTCATCTATATCACTTGAAAATCCATCCAATATTCTGTCTAATTCTGTCACAAGGGTTGTTTCTACTGTTTCCTTTAACTCTGTATCAACTTCATGTTGTTCTCAATTCAGTTCTAAATCTCCTTCCATGAATATCATAAATCCTTCTCCATATTTGCATCTATCTCCTCCTAGCAATGTTTTACTTCCACCTCCTTCTAGTTCATCTGATAATGCAGTGGTAATGAAGAAGTCTAGTGGAGTAAGTAATTTGGATTCTGTTGATCTTAATAAAGGTAAGGAATACAAGCCTTCTGATGTTCAACCTTTATCTTCTTCAAAGAATAATTCACATCAAAGACACACTAGGAAGAATCCTTCCTCATTGTTCCCTCCCCTTCCTAATAAATGAATAAAATTGCTTTTTGGAATATTAGAGGGGCCAATCTACCCTCTAAACAATTAGAGATTAAGTATTTTATTGAGAGTAATAACATTCATCTAATGTGCATTTCTGAATCTAAACTTGACATTACTTCTACAATTAAGGCTGTTCGTTTGATTGCCCCATCTTGGCTGCATGATAACAATTTCATTGAATCCAATTATGGCAGGTTGCTCACTATGTGGAATCCACTTTTCTTTAAACTTTCCAGAATTAGTGCCTCTGACCAGTTTATTCATTATAACTGTATTCATTTACCTTCCAACATCAATTTTCATCTTACTTCTGTGTATGCTCAAAATTCCCCAGCTCTGAGACAGGTTTTCTTAGATTACCTTCCATCCTTATCTTCAACTGTTCCTTGGATTATTGGTGGGGATTTTAATTGTATGTTTGCTAGTAATCAAAAGAGTGGTGGCTGTCCATTATCTCTTAAGGATATATCTCCTCTTAATAGTGCTTTAATTCAATCCAATCTTTTTCCTGCTAAACATTTTGGTCCTGATTTCACTTGGTCTAATTGTAATAGGAGTGGTAATCCT
Source organism: Allium cepa (assembly GCA_030765085.1). NCBI lineage: Eukaryota > Viridiplantae > Streptophyta > Magnoliopsida > Asparagales > Amaryllidaceae > Allium > Allium cepa. The sequence continues at coordinate 756,873,345 of CM060932.1, read as the reverse complement.
ACATTATGCAAGATTGATCATATTTTCATTAATCTATCTTTTATTCAGCAATGGTCAAAATCTTTCTATAACATTTGTCAACCTTCTTTATCTGATCATAGACCATTAATTTTTCTTTGGGGTCTTGATGATTTTTGTGGAGGGAAACACTCTTTTAAATTTTTTAATTTTTGGACTAAGCAGGTGGAATATTATGATATCTTAAAGCAGGTCTGGAGTATGCAATTTGGAAAGGATCCTCTCACAAACATTATACTTAAGATGAAAGCTTTGAAATTTCAACTGAGAAATTGGTCTTCAGCAAGATTTGGTAAGGATTCTAAACTATCATCTCAAATTAGGAATCAGTTGATTATGGTACAAGAAAAACTCAGTGCTAGACCTTATGATAATATTTTACTTCAATCTGAAATGCAATTAAAGAATGCTCTGGAGCAAATTATCCAAAAAGAAGTATCAGCTCTCAGGCAAAAAATTCACTTGAGATTGGATAAAGAGGCTGATAGGAACACTAAATATTTTCATGATTACTTGAAAGTTAAAAGGAATAGAGAAAGCATTTTTCTGATAAAGGACATGAGTGGAAATTTGGTAGATAATTTTGATGGTATTAATGAAGCCTTTGTGAAGTATTTTACATCCATTTTAGCTCCAGATAATCAATTCATTCCTGACATTAAACCAATCTTTGATATCTCTCTTCCAACATTAAGTACTCTTCAATCTAACTTTCTGATAAGTGCTATTTCAAATAATGAAATTGAAGTTGCAGTTTTTAGTTTAGACAGTGATAGTTGTGGAGGTCCAGATGGTTATAATGCTCATTTTATTCAGCATAGTTGGAAGATAATTGGATATGATATTATCAAGGCTATTCAATATTTTTTTCTAAATAATAGATTACCTAATGGACTTGTTGCCACTGCTATTTCACTTATTCCTAAGACAGTTAATCCATCCTCTGTTAGTGATTTTAGACCAATTTCATGTTGTAATATCATTTATAAAATAATTTCAAAGGTTTTAGCTAATAGATTACAACTAGTTTTGCCATCTATCATCTCAAACAATCAGGCTGCATATGTTAAGGGCAGATCAATAAGTGACAATATTCTCTTAACCCAAGAACTTTTGTATGGGTATGAAAGGAAAAATATTTCTCCAAGGTGCATGTTAAAGCTTGATATTAAAAAGGCATTTGATTCCATTGCTTGGAATTCAATTATAGCAATCATGTCTAGAATGAACTTCCCTAAGCCATTTTTAGCATGGATTTACACTTGTATATCATCACCTATGTTTTCAATTTCTAGAGAGGGAGGTCTATTTGGTTATTTTAAAAATAAACAAGGTGTTAGGCAAGGTGATCCAATTTCTCCATACTTGTTCATAATTGTCATGGAGCTTCTCAATCCCATTTTGATGAATCTGGTTGCTAATGGAAACTTTCAACTTCATCCTAAATGTAAAAGACCTATTATTACCCACCTTCTCTTTGCTGATGACCTTATCATTTTTACTAAACCATCTTACCACAATATTCAGTGTATACTGTCAGCTCTTGAGCTTTTCTACTCTATTACTGGCCTTCTGATTAATCTTCAAAAGTCCAATATATTAGTTGCTGGGTTAGATTCTGGTAAGAAGAATGACATTATTAACTATTCTGGCCTTAAGGAATTACCCAAAAATTCTTTCTATTTGGGCTTGCCTATTTTTCTCTCTAGAGTTACTAAACAAAATTGCTTACCACTTTTTGAGAAGATAATTGAAAGGCTTCAATTATGGCCAAGAGATAAACTGTCTCAAGCTGGAAGATTAACAATCATTCAATCAATTGCAATGGCTATCACAACATATTGGACTAGACATTACATACTTCCTGTCAAGCTTATTAATATGATCTCTAGTGCATTTAATAAGTTTCTTTGGCATGGTGACCCTTTTTCTAGAAAGTTGATTCCTATCTCTTTCTACAAATTATTTGAATCCAAAAGGAAAGGTGGTCTTGGTATTACTAATATTTTTCTTTGGAATAAGGCAGCCATATCAGTATATTTCAACAAAATCTTTGAATCTGATGGGAACTTATGGTCTCAATGGGTCAATAATAATCTTATTGGTAAAAAACATTTCTGGATTATGCCTATTCCACTAAGTTGCAGTTGGAGTTGGAGATGTATTCTCAAACTTAAGAGACTTTCATTCCTCTTATTCAGTGTAACTATGTTTTGATTAAAGATTTATCATTCTGGCACTCACCATGGGCTAAACAAGGTATGATTTTAAGTTTAGTTGTGAATTATGACTTGAGAAGAAGTTCTGGAATTTCTGAACAAGCTAAGGTAGAGGAGTTTATGCATGATGGTAGTATTGTTTTACCATATTCTAGTTCCTTCCAACTTAGGAACTTATGGAATGCTATCACTGATCAGACTTTCATCAATAATGGCAATGCTTTAATTTGGTCAGACAAAGGTAAACAACATTCCATTAAACTGGTGTATAATACTCTCTGTCAAAATGGTCTGCAATTCCCTTGGCATTCAAGAATATGGAATACTGGTAGTAGTGCAAAGGATAATTTACTGTTATGGAAGGTGATGGCTAATGCATTAAATACTAAAGACAAACTTTGTAGAATGGGTATCATATCAGATGACTTATGTGTTCTTTGTAAATCAGAGTCAGAAAGTAACACGCATTTGTTTTTTGATTGTACTTTTGTATTTCAGATATGGTATAGGTTACTTGCTAATGGAGATTATTATAAACCATCACCTGTTAGCTCAGTGGAATGGTTTAATATATTTAAAGCTACAAGGTGGAAAACTCAGAAGACAAGACTGTTGCTTAAATTGCTTAAGAAACTGATACATGCTGTTTGGTCAGAAAGGAATGATAGAATTTTTGGTGTGGGATGCAAGAATGTGGCACAACTTTATAATCAGATACATGGCAAAATTCTCAGAGACTTGAAAGCAAATCTTATTTGATGTTCTTGGTAATTCATAACTGGTAGAGAGCTTATTTCTGGATTGAACTGCAGTAGTGGGTTTCTTCATCTTTCAGTTAGTTTGTATTATTTTTCTATGTGTATATGTTTTGTTTTTAATCAATGTAATGTCTTGTGAGGTTGTTAATGAGTTTTCTGTCTTGATAGGTATTGGCACTGAGGGGTTATTGTCTTGTGATTGTAATTGAGTGATTTCTGAGTGATTTGTGATCTGTTTTTGATCTTGTAATTTGATATAAGTCAATAAAATGAGTTTTACTCTTGCTTTTCAAAAAAAAACTAATCTTAACCTTTTAAAGTAACTAATGTGATAAGGATGATTTATTAAACAAGGTTTAAAAGATAATCAAAGTAATTAATAAAGATAAAGAGATTTATCTTTTGATTCATTAAATAATTAATGATTTGTTAATATAATTACTTAAGAATAATTACTTAATTAATTGCTTAATATTAAAGATTAATTAACAAATAATTAAGGATTAATTAACAAATAATTAAGCATTAATTAATAGATAATTAAAATAATTAATCATCAATTAAGAATAATTGATCATCAATTAAGAATAATTAATGAAAATAATTATGTGATTAATTATAATCACACGATTGGTCCATCTTAATTTCAGATGATTGATTATTGTTGAATGCTTTGCATTGATGAATGTCTCTGATATGTGATTGTGATATAAATTACATTATGTTGAGCTGTGATTTGTTTCTATGTGAATGTGAAAACCCATTAGCCCGTAAAATGGCATTTAAATTTCGATGTGATAGGGAGTCGGATTCTAGTTGGTTATCCGAAATCCATATCGAACCGATGAATCTTTCTGAATGATATATCCACATGTTTTTAAATTGAGCGCTCACTATTCGGTTTAGCCGGGAGAGGACCTTTGTGTCATATAACCCATTCCAAATAGTGATACGACGAAATGGATAGCATTTGAAGACGGTGGTGAAGACCAGGTGTCTTTGAGAACGATAGGATAACCTATCAAATGACTCTCCACTAAGTTGCTCCGGTATGGAGATCTCCATATGTGATGGGGAGTCCGATCGGGATTGTGGATGCCTGAATTGCAAGAGCTTCTTCGGAAGTGCCTTCGGTTCTGTTCGAACCCGAAATAGACTTGTGTGGTTGTATGTCTGACACTACACTTTGAGATATAAAGCAGATTTCTTTCAAATACATTTCTGTTGGGGGCGGAGAATTTATTCTCTTAGCGTAACACCTTTCTCTAAAGACGTACGAGCTCAGAGGTTATGTAGTTGAAGGTTACCGGTGATATACTCCCAATTTGGTAGTGTGGCATGCTGAGTGCTGCTGATCATTTGTTGATCGAAGCATGGATTTTGTGAAAAGAGTAGCTTTGTGGATGAAACTTCGTCGGACCTCACAACCCGGTAATGGTCGAAACAGGAAAGACGCAGCAAGGTTATTGGGGGTAGCGCCCCTTAGGGTATGTGCATTTCCTTCTGGATAGAAGTGGTATCATGCTACGAAGCGCAGATACTTAACTTATGTTGATATTGCAATTATGTTGCTTTGTGATTGTTGTTGTTGGGGCCTCGGATAAAGGTCAGTTACGACCGGGGGGGATGGCATACTCGTGTAGTATTTACCTAGTTACAGAGGTAACCCGACCTTGTGTTGGCAGAGATCCAGTTAGGTTCTCGGGGCATCCCTCCAAATGCGTACCTAGGTTGCTCAGGAAGTTCCTTAACCTGACCATTGTTGGAAATCCAATCACTAATACGAATCCTGTACGGTTTTAATTGCAGAACCTGCCATCCAATATGGTAGCTATAGTAGGCGTACTATAATGGTGCGTATGCTGGCTAAGATTAATATTATATTTTCGAAATGTTTTTCACACTATGCACTATTAATAATAATATCAAAATACTTTTCTCGTATTAAGCATATTTGACTACCATAAGGAGAAATCTCCCCCAAGTGTGTGTGCCGGAAGGCCTTATGGTAGTTTCATTTTCCAAAAGCATACCGGATTTTGTTTTATAAATTTGTTTTTATTCAAAACAACTGTTTTTGTTTACTCATATCAGTTCCATAACTGACCCGGAGTTAATTGTTCACTTCCTAAACTCTGGGTGCCCATAATTTCCACACAGGCAGCCTAGAAGCAGGTTTTCCGTTTTTTGGAGCTCGCTTGGAATCTTTTGTAGTCTTTTGGTTTGGAAGCTATCGTATTTTGGAAAGCTTTGGTTTGAATATCTTTTGAGAAGTTTGGAGTTTGAAGACCTTATCGAAGTATGTTGGAACCTTTTGAAGACTCTATTGTCGTTCCGTTGTGAAGTTATTAATACTCTGTTGTTATATCAAGTGTAGCACTCTGATGTTAATGATAATGGTTGTAATCAAACATTGTGATAATGTTGTATCTGTATTGTGATCATGTAACAACCCACATATTATCGATTTTATATTTAAACATTTTATTTAAATTTTTTATCGTTCATCGGATTTTGGTCCGAAAAGCTAATTTTAGCAAACGGTCGAATTAGGACTCGGGACCCCTTCCATCGAGTTCAAAATGACGTTTGCGACCTTTTTGAGTATAAACTTCGATATGTTTGGAGATAGTAGAATTTTGACCTTTTTCACTTAGGGCTTTGGTTTGGGCTGAACCCATTAGCCACTTACTAACTCGGTCCCAACCCACTCCAACTCTTCATTACTTCATTTCATATTCCTTACACTCAAGCTCAAGCAAAAATGGTGGAAGAGAATGGGAATTAGAAACTCCAAGCCCTAGTCCCTCTTGCTAGCTCAAGTTCTTGCTCCAAAATCAAAGAGAACACATTAGTAAGCATCTCCTTCTTCTTCTCCAACTCATTCTCTCTTTGATTTCAAAAAATTCCTAAACCTAATTTAGGAAATGTTTCTCTTTAAGCTTAGATTGAAGCTTCTTGAGTTGTTATTGAAGAGGAATTGATCTTAGCTTGTTTTTAAAGCTTCTCTTTCATTGATTTGGGTTCAAAGGTGAGATTTTTATCTCACATCTATGCTTATATTTATCTTCAAATGTTAGGTATGAACTCCTAACACTTATTCGTATGCATTTGCTTTTGGTTTGGATTGATTTGGTGAATATTCCAATTTTTGGTGTTTTGAGTTCAATTCCTTAAAATCCTAACTTTGATGTTTGAACATGTTTTTGGTGATGCATCGAGGAGCATATAGGACCGGGTAGTCGATTGGCATAAACCCTTAGCGTCGTTGCTCATGCGAATGCAATTTGATCGAGATCTTGCACCTCATCCAAAATAGGGAAGGGGAGTGCTGGCAACAGGTTCGGCCGACCGAGCCACTGGGCCGGTCGACCGACATGCTACCCAAGCACTTCCTGCCTCTGTTTTGGAAGTGCTGGTTACAGGCTTCGGCCGACCGAGCCCCTGGGCCGGTCGACCGACCTGGTGCCCCTAGCACTTCCAACCCCTGGTTCGGTCAACCAACTCAGGGAGTCCGGTCGACTGACCTGCTCCTATTTACCAACTATGCCTATTTTGCCTAGTTGTCTGAATTTCCAACTTTAATCGATTCGTGTTATTTCCTTATTTGTTGTTATCATTTGTTATGGACTTTGATGACTTATTTTCTTCGGGAATTCTTGGAATATCCATTTCGATGGATTCGGTATCGATTTCTTTGGATTTTCATTCACGTCTTCGAATGTGAATTTTAGTAATTGATTGTTCCTACAATCTCCTTTGTGATTTGTCACTTTAAAAATATAAAGTTTTTCTATACTAGTAGTAAATATCAAAACTCTTTCTTCAAATGATTTCAACACTATTTTATTACAAAGCTCGTTTTCTTAAACCGTTTTCCAATCTATTAGTATATACAAGCCTTTACCTCACTCGTATGAGAAATCTAATTAAACGACTTAGTAAAACGAGTGGTATGAAACGCTTGCGTTTACTTCGTTGGTTAATTCTTGAACTTGTTCGATTGAATCTCTTGTGACAATTTTCTAGTGGAGATCTACAATTTGTTCGTAAATATTTAAGTTAAGCTAGTGGTTATGGGACATGAAGCTAAGCTCATATATTTACTAGCTTACTGTAATCGACACTTCTCTTTGATCATGATGATCATTTTATGTTTTAGACTAGCATTGTGCAATGTATTTTTGATTTGGTTCATCGGATGTCACGCAGTACGACGTCGTTGTTCCCTTTGATTGTGTTTTGGTTCATCGGATGTCACGCTGTACGACGTCGTTGTTTCCTTTGATTGTGTTTTGGTTCATCGGATGTCACGCTGTACGACGTCGTTGTTCCCTTTGATTGTGTTTTGGTTCATCGGATGTCACACTGTACGACGTCGTTGTTCCCTTTGATTGTGTTTTGGTTCATCGGATGTCACGCTGTACGACGTCGTTGTTCCCTTTGATTGTGTTTCTGGATCGTCGGACGTCACGCTGTACGACGTCGATGATCCGAATTATTTGATTTCTAGATTTCTTGTGTTGATTTTTGGAATTCATGTTTCACCCACTTTTATGATTGGCATTGATATGTATGTCATTTATTGTAGCTTGGTGAATGAAATTAGGAGTATGACATTCCTTTTTATCTTTGAGAAGATCTTTGCGATATTGATTAATCTCCTGTTGATTTTCAATTATTTATTTATCACAGCTTGGCATTGTGATTATTATATGTTTAGTCATATCTCTTATTCTATATCATTTCACATGATATTTATAGCTAGACTGATCTGTTTATTATTTTCTTATTAAATAATACTCGGGTCAGACCGAGATGTTACAGGTGCTTCTGCTTGACTTCTCATCCAGGATCATTACTCTGACTTTTGGCTAACTACTTAGATTAATAGTTTATTTTGTTGTATACACTTGAGATATAGACTCATAGTTGTATTCTTTTGTATAGCACGTGTTGCTATTCTTTTGTATTATTGTGGATCTTTTTGACCACTACTCTGATATACACTTTCATGTGTTAGGGTTTTATTCATAACTATTTCCGCCTTTGTAATATGAATTGTCTGTGACTGATTTGTGTTATGTTTATTTCTATATTTGTTTCTGAAGACCTTTATAGCCACCGTGTAGTAGCTTTGTGTTTGTGTCGGTATGTCGGATTTCCTCTTGAGATGAAAAGTTATATTTTTATCTGGCATATCGGTACTCGCACAAAGCAATTATATAGATGGTCGCTACTCAACAGCCTTATTCTCCGGGCTAGTCGACAGCATTACTCCATAATGTTCTTGGCTAGCGTGGGTATAGAGGTGGGGCGTCACAGCTTGGTATCGGAGCCAAACTTCGGAACAATATGGAATGTTATAACAAGGATCATCGTCCTAAGTCCATCTTAGGAGTCGTGCTTTAGGATTTAATTCGAGTCTTTGTACCGATTCATCCTATTTTCCTTATGATTCCTTGTTTATCTATCAAGATTGTTTGATATTCAACTTGGTGAATAACCTTGTTTTTCTTCTTTCTTTCTTTCTAAGGGAAGAGAAATGGTTAGACCAGGTCGTCCCAGCGCCGGTCAATCTAGTGCTACTCCCCAGGATGAAGTACTCATGGGTGGAAGGCCATTCAAAGGATCCGAGAGTGTTATAGAAATTCAAGCTTGGCTCAAATCATGCGATCGCATCTTTTCTCGCATGAACCTTATTGATCTACATCGAGTCCAAGTGGCTTCTAGCATGCTCCAAGAAAGAGCATTAGATTGGTACGAGCTTTTAATTTCTGAAATCGTTGAGGCGGATCTCACTTGGGAGCAATTCCGAGGAAGATTCGAATTGAAATTCGTGTCGGAGGCTGAAAAAGTAACTTTGGCCCGGCGTTTTATTGACCTTGTTCAAGGTGAATCTTCTGTGACAGACTATGTCGCATCTTTCGAATCTCTTTCTAAATACGGGGTTGAGTATATTAATACCCCGATGAAGAAAAATCAGAGATTTTTCTATGGCTTGAATAAGAATCTTAAGAAGCCATTGCTTTTGAAACTTGAGGTTTCATTTGATCAGCTTATTGATATCGCTCTTTGTCTTGAAGAGGCCGATAGAGAAAGCGATATTGAAGTTGTGCGTGCCAAACAGAACTTCAACAACAACATGAAGAGGCCTATTAAATTCGAAGGCCCCAATCCCATCAAGAAAGGGAAGCAACAAACTCCGGTAGCAAAATCTCCTATCTCTAGTCGTGGACGATGCTACAATTGTGGTTCCACGGACCACTATGCAAAGGAGTGCCCGAAACCTCTCTTTTGCCGTTATTGCAAAAGTTCGGGTCATCTTATATCTACATGTCCCATTCTTCAAAGCAGGAGAGAGGGAGAGCTGAATATTGTGCAAGCTCCTGGAAAGACTTCTCGTGGTCAAGGTATTTCTCATTCAATCCTTGATGACATTTGCTTTGTGATTATCTTGTTCGTGTTCTTTTTGATATGGGTTCCATCTCACTATTTTGTATCAAAAGAACTTGTTGATTTTTTTTCTTTAAACATTTTGGGCTTGATGACTTCTTTGAGGATTGTGAATCCGGATGGTAGATCCGCAACAATCAATTTATCTTTATTGATGTCGAAATTATTTTATGTGATTTTTCTGTCTGAGCCGATTTTTACTTAGGCTTCGGAATTTACTTTTGTAAGGATTGGCTTAATTATTATGAGGCCATATCCTTTGTCCCATGTGGACTATTCATCTTTGACATTTTCAATCTGTTAAGCAGATTTCTATTTTTCCTTTATGATTTTTATTCCAACTTGATGGCATCATTTTATTCCTTAAGCCCACTTATAAGGAAAGTGTTATTTCTCTCATTCATGTAGTTTGAGAAATTTTCCGGTATTTTTGAGCTTGTCTTAGGATTATCACCTAAGTAATCTTTTGTGTGGTGCTAAGGTCTTTTCAGTTTGACCTTACCACCGGTTTTCATTTGCTACGAGTTGCGGAAGTCCACTTACCGCATTCCGCACTTGTTATGATTCCTATGAATGAATTATTATGTCATTCAGTTTGTCCAGCTTATTTCATCCATTTTATAAATCGAATATTCTATGAATATTTCGATGAGACCATTCTTGTATTTATTGATTTTGGATGAAAATAGTAATTTAAAATTTTGCAAATCTTTTCCATAAGATTTATTTATAAGTAAAATTGGGTTTTTGTTCTCGAAACGAACGAAGAATATTCTTAAAAGTTTTTAAGAAACATGTTTATTATCTAGAAGACGATTTTGTGATTTTATTGCCTATTGAGTGCTTTAAGAATTTTGGTCGATGCGCTTGATCAACGTTATCGATAGGAATTTTCTAAATGCTTTGATGTGACAATCAAACATAGTAAAATTTTCTAAAAAGATGATTACATAAGTTAATTGTAATTTTGAAAGTTTTAGTTTTTGGGAAAGAAGATTATTTGAAAGAATTCTTTTCCGATACTCCTATTCTTGTGATTCCCGAAGGGAACCAAGACTTTATCTTTTGTACCAATGCATATCGTATTGGTTTGGATGCCATTCTCTTGCAAAAGAGAGCGTGCTATCACTTGTGCTTCTAAATCATTATAGCTTATCGAGACTAGATATGCCACTCATGATCTAGTGCTCGTGGCTATTGTTTTTACTTTTGGAATTTGGCATCATTATATTTGGATAAGAAATTTGTTCTCCACCTCGATCATAAATCTTTGGAATATTTATTTTCTCATAAGGAACTTCATGTTGACTCGAGTTCCTGGCATCTTGTGATCTTGATATTCTTTTTATTCCCGGAAGGGAAATCGTGTTGCCAATGCGCTTTGTATTAAGCAACAAGTGGTTGATTCTTTGATGATATCTGAAGGGAATTATCTTTTTATTAATTTCATCAGAAAGTTTTGATATACTTCGTTTTATTGAGCTTTATCTCATTTTTTTATGGACTAGCGTCCGATGTTCTTTTATGGTGTTCGGTTCATCGGATGTATTGTTATTATACTACATCGATGTTCCGTCTTATCTGGATCAATGGATGTACTATTATTATACTACATCATTGTTCCGGTTTATCGGTTCATTGGACGTACCATTTTTTTTACTACGTCGGTGTTCCGAAATTATTCGGGTTTGGTTCATTGGGCGTACCGTTTTTGTACTACGCTGATGTTCCAAATTATTTGAGTTTCTGGTTTCTCGGGCGTACTGTTATTATACTACGTCGTTGCACTAGCTCAATTTTCTGCTATTCTTGACGTTCTCCACGTCTTTTATCTACGGAAATGCTTTTATGTTTCCGGTTTTTATTTTTGAGCCCAGTGTTTTTGAGGGGATTGAAGTTTCACCAGATTTGATTTATGAGCAACATCCCATTCGCAACATTGCTTCGGGTGTTGAGCGCCTTCGGAATAAAGATGTTCTTCTTGTGAGAGTTCAATGGTTCTCAAATCCTAGGAATTACTCTTGGGAATCTAGGGAATTCATTGAGCGATCCCGTTCTTGCTAACTCTTTCGTGCTCTTTATGGTGAACTTCTTATTTCAATTTTATTTTGTGTTGATATGCTTCCATGGTTGTTACTTCTTATTTTCCTCTTAAGTATTGCGAGGACGCAATTTCTTTAAGGAGGGGAGTCTGTAAAAACCGCATATTATCGATTTTATATTTAAATATTTTATATAAATATTTTATCGTTCGTCGGATTTTGGTCCGAAAAGCTACTTTTAGCAAACGGTCGAATTAGGACTCGAGACCCCTTCCATCGAGTTCAAAATGACGTTTGCGACCTTTTTGAGTATAAACTTTAATATGTTTGGATATAGTAGAATTTTGACCTTTTTCACTTAGGGCTTTGGTTTGGGCTGAACCCATTAGCCACTTACTAACTCAGTCCCAACCCACTCCAACTCTTCATTACTTCATTTCATATTCCTAACACTCAAGCTCAAGCAAAAATGGTGGAAGAGAATGGTAATTAGAAACTTCAAGCCCTAGTCCCTCTTGCTAGCTCAAGTTCTTGCTCCAAAATCAAAGAGAACCCATTAGTAAGCATCTCTTTCTTCTTCTCCAACTCATTCTCTCTTTGATTTCAGAAAATTCCTAAACCTAATTTAGGAAATGTTTCTCTTTTAAGCTTAGATTGAAGCTTCTTGAGTTGTTATTGAAGAGGAATTGATCTTAGCTTGTTTTTAAAGCTTCTCCTTCATTGATTTGGGTTCAAAGGTGAGATTTTTATCTCACATCTATGCTTATATTTATCTTCGAATGTTAGGTATGAACTCCTAACACTTATTCGTGTGCATTTGTTTTTGGTTTGGATTGATTTGGTGAATATTTCAATTTTTGGTGTTTTGAGTTCAATTCGTTAAAAATCCTAACTTTGATATTTGAACATGTTTTTGGTGATGCATCGAGAAGCATATAGGGCCGGGTAGTCGATTAGCATAAACTCTTAGCGTCGTTGCTCGTGCGAATGCAATTTGATCGAGATCTTGCACCTCATCCAAAATAGGGAAGGGGAGTGCTGGCAACAGGTTCGGCCGACCGAGCCACTGGGCCGGTCGACCGACCTGCTACCCAGGCACTTCCTGCCTCTGTTTTGGAAGTGCTGGTTACAGGCTTCGGCCGACCGAGCCCCTGGGCCGGTCGACCGACCTGGTGCCCCTAGCACTTCCAACCCCTGGTTCGGTCAACCGACTCAGGGAGTCCGGTAGACCGACCTGCTCCTATTTACCAACTATGCCTATTTTGCCCAGTTGTCTGAATTTCCAACTTTAATCGATTCGTGTTATTTTCCTATTTGTTGTTATCATTTGTTATGGACTTTGATGACTTATTTTCTTCGGGAATTCTTGGAATATCCATTTCGATGGATTCGGTATCGATTTCTTTGGATTTTCATTCACGTCTTCGAATGTGAATTTTAGTAATTGATTGTTCCTACAATCTTCTTTGTGATTTGTCACTTTAAAAATATAAAGGTTTTCTATACTGGTAGTAAATATCAAAACTCTTTCTTCAAATGATTTCAACACTATTTTATTACAAAGCTCATTTTCTTAAAACGTTTTCCAATCTATTAGTATATACAAGCCTTTACCTCACTCGTATGAGAAATCTAATTAAACGACTTAGTAAAACGAGTGGTATGAAATGCTTGCGTTTACTTCGTTGGTTAATTCTTGGACTTGTTCGATTGAATCTCTTGTGACAATTTTCTAGTGGAGATCTACAATTTGTTCGTAAATATTTAAGTTAAGCTAGTGGTTATGGGACATGAAGCTAAGCTCATATATTTACTAGCTTACTGTAATCGACACTTCTCTTTGATCATGACGATCATTTTATGTTTTAGACTAGCATTGTGCAATGTCGTTTTGATTTGGTTCATCGGATGTCACGCTGTACGACGTCGTTGTTCCCTTTGATTGTGTTTTGGTTCATCGGATGTCACGCTGTACGACGTCGTTGTTCCCTTTGATTGTGTTTTGGTTCATCGGATGTCACGCTGTACGACGTCGATGCTCCGAATTATTTGATTTCTAGATTTCTTGTGTTGATTTCTGGAATTCATGTTTCACCCACTTTTACGATTGGCATTGATATGTATGTCATTTATTGTGGCTTGGTGAATGAAATTAGGAGTATGACATTCCTTTTTATCTTTGAGAAGATCTTTGCGATATTGATTAATCTCTTGTTGATTTTCAATTATTTATTTATCACAGCTTGGCATTGTGATCATTATATGTTTTGTCATATCTCTTATTCTATATCATTTCACCTGATATTTATAGCTAGACTGATCCGTTTATTATTTTCTTATTAAATAATACTCGGGTCAGACCGAGATGTTACAGGTGCTTCTGCTTGACTTCTCATCCAGGATCATTACTCTGACTTTTGGCTAACTACTTAGATTAGTAGTTTATTTTGTTGTATACACTTGAGATATAGACTCATAGTTGTATTCTTTTGTATAGCACGTGTTGCTATTCTTTTGTATTATTGTGGATCTTTTTGACCACTACTCTGATATACACTTTCATGTGTTAGGGTTTTATTCATATCTATTTCCGCCTTTGTGATATGAATTGTCTATGACTGATTTGTGTTATGTTTATTTCTATATTTGTTTCCGAAGACCTTTATAGCCACTGTGTAGTAGCTTTGTGTTTGTGTCGGTATGTCGGATTTCCTCTTGAGATGAAAAGTTATATTTTTATTTGGCATATCGGTACTCGCACAAAGCAATTATACAGATGGTCGCTCCTCAACAACCTTATTCTCCGGGCTAGTCGACAGCATTAATCCGTAATGTTCTTGGCTAGCGTGGATATATAGGTGGGGGCGTCACAGATCAATGGTAATTCATTTTGTTCCACTGTTTATATTCATCTAATGCTGTTATAAGTTCCACCCGAACTGGAGTTCGACGTTTGGATCTCCAGCGGTCGAATACAAGTGAAGTATTTGATTTTGATTTTCGAACGTTGGAATTCAGATCGTGACACCCCGAAAGGCTATTTAATTCGTCGATTAAATCGAACAATTTTCCAAAATCGTCGAAATAATTTAAAATTTCCATTTTAAAACTTTATAACTTAATTATAATTCAAATAGGATTTATATTCATATTAGAAATCATTTCGATTCATTTTAAATCAAAATTAGATTATTTACGTTATTACTATATATTAATTTCACCATTAAATTAATATATATAAATTTTCGGTTTTACACTTATCAACTTTATATTCCATTCACAAGTCCAATATTATAATTCAAATCAAACAAGACTTTAAATAAAACTTAAAAATCATTTTCATGTCCATTTATTTCTCAGATTCACGTATTATACCAAATTTCAAATATCAAATTACTGTTTATCAAAAATCCAATCAACTCGTTATATTTGAAATTCTAACTATTTCACTATTTCTTCCATATTCAAAATCAATTAATAATTCAAATTCAACGTTTAAAATAAATTAAATGTTCCAAAATTAACGACCAAAATTCTAGGTCGTTACATTCACCATAAAAAGAAGATCTTGTGTATTTTATTTAGAAGATGGTTAATTGTATGAAGGAAGAAAAACTGAAAGGATGCAAGTAGAGATGTTACAAAAGAAAAAGAAGGGAATCGTGACCGTTCATTTCATAAAATACTCAAGAGGCTTGTGCGCTTTTGAAACCCAATTCAATAATAACATAGCAGATAAAATGAATGTTTTTGTATTAAAGGAAAAATCACATGTTTATTTATTTGAAATGTATTGTGGCTTGGATATTGATTACAAAAATAATGGATCTTATCTAGTAAGAATTTATAACTCTTGTTTATATATAATAATTTGAATTTACAAAGGAAACAATTGAATATTTCCCATCACGTTTATCTTGTCTGTTTTGAAATTCACCTTTGTAATCAATTGAAATTGATGTAATTGAATAATTTTAATTAATAAGAGAGTGGAAACTAAATTGTAAATAACTAGATGTAAATAAACATAGCTTATATTTTGTGAAAATAAAAGGAAAAGTTTGATTTAATGAACAGAACATTTTTATCAAATAAATGAATATTTCATTTGTGAATATAAGTTTAATTTCATTAAAACAAAGAATAGAATGATTTGGTTAAAGGAACAAACATATGTTTATTTGAACTTGTTTCAGTATACATATTTGATTACAAGAATATGAAAATCATTTATTTAGTAAAGTTATATATTAACCTAGTCTATAAACAACGAATTTATAAACGTGTTTAAATGACTAAAGGAAATAGTTTTTTTTGTTTCTCATCCATTTTAGTTTGTCTGTTTTGAAATTTAACTTTGTAATTAATTCCAACTAATGTAATTGAAATATTTCAATTAAAACGAAAGGAAATGTTGATTGCAATTAATAGATTTAATAAAAAAAGTATGTTTTATGTTAAACAGAAAAGGCGTTTTAATGGAAATAAAAGGTCATTTTGGGAAGACCAAGTTGACCGTTTTCATTTTTAAGGTAAGTATAATTTTATTTAGTGTGTGTTGATAAAAAATTAAATGTGTAAAAAATTGAGTATTATTCGAGTTAATGAAATTAATCTGGTTAAGAAGAATACGTTTCAAAAATTGAATTTCAAAAGGTTGTGCGATGCGCATGGTCGCTTCATTTCTTTTGTTATTAATTATTGCATGTACTTTTTGAAATAGTTACCTCATTATTAATACTTAATCCATTCATTTTTCCTTTTGTTGAATACCTGAAACCAAGCTTTTAGGTTGTATGTAATTCTTGCATCTTATTTCCGGTTGTACAAAATTTTACTTTCCTTTGGTTTGTAAAATTTCTCATTCCTGCGTACATTTCTTTATGCTTTATTAATGCTTGAAGCTTTCAAAAAAATACGTGACATTCATTTTTGTCTCTCCATCTTCATTTCCTTATCATTAAATAACCTACCACTTTATTTATTCTTTTGCATTTTGTTTCTCCTAACATCTTATATTCATTTAGTTCAAACTATTCTTTGCTGAAAGCTATATTCTCATCAGCAAATTGTTTATGTTTTTTAAACTTGTCCCTTTATTTTTTCTTGTCGCCACCTCGTTACCTATGTTTAGATCCCATTTCAAATCTTCCTTTCCTCAAATCATTTTAATGTGAGCTTGCAAATTCAACAGCTCTCATTTTTGCAAATTCAAAAGCTTTCTTTTATGAAACATGAGTTTCAATTTTCATTTTTTCTACACGTCCTACACTCATTTTAGTTTGTTCTTCCACCTTTATCTGAAGCCTCATCTTGAGAAAACATAAGTATTAAACATTGTTTGTTTTATTTAATATGTATTAATTATTATTTCAATAATATTTCTTATAACGTGAATAACTTTTGTATACGAACTCCAATTCACGCATGGTTTCTTCTATTGGACTCGTATTGTAATTCCGGACAATATCAAACTAGTTTGGTTGAATTTGGAGACTACTGAGATTTTGGGCTATTGTTGGGTTTTTTGTTGTCTATAAACCAAGGTGAATGATTAAACCCATTCATACAATACAAAACTTTCTTATGTTCGTTGAATTAAAATTATGAAGTGATAAAAAAAATTTGATTGTTGTCTGGTAATTTGAACTGAATCCAATATCGACTTGAATTGAAAACTAAATTAATATTGAAATTTAGTTGCTAGTTAAACGCTAACAATTGATAACTAGTATACGTTGTGATATATTGGTCGATTTGGATGTTGATTGTAATTGGATGCCTATTAATTGATATGTTGGATGTATGATTGTTTATTTATTTTGACATATCCTTGTTATTACCCTATTTATTATTTGACATCCTATAAATTGTCATTTGGATTATTTGAAATGAAATAATGTACGTATAGCTTGAAATGATATGAACCTATGCCATTTAAATATGGGTTGAAATGATATATATCCATCCATGTAATAAAATTGAAATAACTGATCACTTGGCTGTATGGTAGAAAATTATATACGAACACCGTATTTGGTTAAATTAAGTGGTTTTAAATCTTAAATTTAGACTTGCTTAAACTATATTGTTTTAAGAGAGAATAAAGTTTTGATTTATATAAATTGAATTGTTTTCTAATTCGAGACTTGAAATGTTGAAATTGAAATTGTTCAAATCAAATTGATTAAGGATTTATTTCGTAAAATTGAAATTGAGATATGATTTGAGTTTACTGAAAGTGAATTATTTTAAAGGTTTATATTTTAATTTAAACTTTAAATTTACTTTAATTTAAGTGGTTTAAATTGGTATTTCAAATTTAGGATGTGAAATGGTTATAAACTAAACTGTTTAAAATGAGAATTTGAATTGAAACTTTCAGCCATTTGAATACAACCGTTTAAATTGAATTTGAAGAAGAGTTTGAAATCATTTTGAATTGAGGATGATTTAACGAAATTGAATATGAAGTTGATTTGAATTGGAAGTCAAAAAATTGAGTTCGTTGTGATTCAGAATTGGAACATGAGTCCAAATTGTTGTGAAAGAGAGAAATAATTTTAATATAAACTATTTTAATAATCAAAATTATCTTAATATATAGACTATTTTAATTATTCAAACTACTTTCAATCTTTAAAATATTTAAATTACTCCAAACTATTTTTCAATATTAAAATTATTTTAATTGTCCAAACTATTTTTCAATATTAAAGCTATTTTTATTATCCAAACCATTTTCAACATTCAAACTGTTTTAAAAAGGGAACTATTCAGATTTGAATCATTGATTCAAATACAAATTTTTTGAAATGAAGGGGCAACCTATTTTGAGTTCGATATGATTTTGAAGTGAATATGATATTTTAAAATGAAATATGACTTGTTATTAAAATTTAAAAGAACCAACCAGTTTGTAAAATAACATTTGGTTATTAAAGAGACCGGGCTGGATGAAGTATACTCTTTTCTATTCTATAAGAACCACTTTAATAACCGTGTACAAGGTGGATATTATCCAGAATATAGAGGTTGAATTGGCGACGTTTACTAGAATGAAGAAAGAGAACGATGATGGATGACCTTGACACTTCTGTCAATTTGATATAATTAAAACATGAGCCTATTGTTGGGCGAATTCTCACCCAGAAGCTCTCTAGACCAAGAAGTCATAGTTCTGCACGAGCTCGCAACCTCCACCTCGTCCGACAAACACAAGACTTAATATAAACCTAGAAGTCCATCCTCATTCGGCCCCATGATCTCATTCGGCCCCTTCCATTCGGCATGTCACATCCGGTAGCCGGACCAGCCATACCGGTCCACATTGCTCCACCGAACCAAACCATCGCCCCACTACCGAACTAACTCCCAAACAAGCACCGAACCAACTAGCCACCGGTCCACGTTCACACGTATCACCGGTCCATACCTACCACCGGTACAAGCTCAATGCCGAATGAAGCTCCGCCGAACCAGATGGTTGCCAGTCCAGATTGCTTCAGCCCGGGCCCACCAGCAGTTGTATACCTCCAAGACCCCTGTCCCCTAGCTCATTCTATAAATAGAGGGGCAGGGGTACAACAATGGATGACAAGTTTGAGAGCTCAAGCAAGGAAGGAACTTTCAAACTACTTTCATACACTTGTATACAAAGCATTGTACTTGTAACCTGAAAGAAAGAAGATAATAACATATGAAGTGGACGTAGGCACATTCTGGCCGAACCACTATAAATCTGTGTGTCTTTATATTTCAGCCCCTGCTTTTTCCATATTAATATAACTCATCTAAACCATTGAAAATCACATATAATCAACTAAATAATACGACTTGGAGGTGTTTGTCCATTTTTTGTGCAAACATTTTTGGTGCTTTCACTGAGAATAGAACTCAAGCTTCATTTTCTCCCACTCAACCTTCTTCCTAACAGCATCACTCGTTGCTTAGAAATCATGCCTTCCAAACAGAGGAGGGATGTTAATAAAGGAAAGAACATCGCAACTAGCAGCCTTCCAGATCCAGCAATCACAGATCAGCCCACTTCAACAGCAGTGCCGGATGAAAATCAGGAAAATCCAACTGGTCCCGCAACGGAACAACCAATCACTAGGGCAGATCTGGACAGGGTTGTGGCTGAAGTAACTAACCGCTTCACATCCCAACAAGAAACCTTGGTGGATCAACTCATGTCACGTTTAAGGGATGCTGAAGAGTCCAACCGCAACACTGAATCATGGGGTGAATCCCAATCCGGAGGATCCCGGAGGCAACAAAGGTCTTCACTCTTCGAAGAAGCTATCAACAGGAACAACAATGATAGGGGCCGCGCCCGGACTCAGCCCGAATTCCGACTCGAGGAAGCCCTTGGAACCGAACCCAGCGGGGGAGGCACCAGGCGAGGGTCGGATGTAGCTGAGCCAGTCATGCCACCTGATCATAGAAACCCCGCTGAACGGAGCCGAGCTAGAACCCAGCCCGAAGTTGGCCCCATGGATGTGCTCGAAACAGAACCCCACAGGGGAAGATCAAGGCAGGGGGCAACTGTAGCTGGTCCTAGCGTGCATCCAAGCAGCCAAAGACAACCATTGGATAATGCTAGAAGTGATAGACTGTACCATCCCTACAGGTCATCTGGACGAGATAGATCCCGCAGGGAAGAACCAAGCTCATTCTTGTCCGCTCCAAGTTCTGACGAACGAATGGCACAATTATTCAGAGAATGTATACAACGGGAGCAAAGGGACCGAGGAATAGGCGCTAGGGTCACCAGCCCCTTTACCCGAAATATCGAAACTACCATTACTCCCCGGGAATGGAAAATGCCAACCATGGAGCCTTACAAAGGAACTTCCGACCCCATCGTACATTTACAGAGATACACCCAGCATATGCTCATGAGTGGAGCAACAGAAGGAGTATTATGCAAATGCTTTCCGCTATTCCTAGCAGATCTAGCTACCTCCTGGTTCTGCCATCTACCCCAGGGATCCATCAGCTCATGGGTGATGTTGAAAGAAAGGTTTATTAGCCAGTTCCGCATCCATGTGGAACAACCCAAGGATGCTTATTCTCTATCCAATGTCAAACAGAAATCCGGAGAGACGCTGCAACAATATCTAACGCGGTTCAACGCCGCAGCGGTAGCAGTTCAAGATGCCGATGAAAAACTCACTCTAATGGCCCTCTGTAGTGGTGTACATCCAGACACCAAGTTTGCCAGAAGGTTAACTAAGGAAAAACCAACTACCTTGCCTGATTTCTTCCATGAAGCTGGAAAGTATATGAGACTTGAAGACGCTGCTACAGAAAGGCAATCAGGACAACAAGGTAAGACAGTTCAGGACAAGGTTCCCGCTGCAGCTAAGGACGCTCGAAGAAATGAATCTAGAGACAATGCTAGGGGCAGAAAGGTTGAAAAGCGCCAATATCGACCAGGGCCAAGATTTGACTCCTACACTCCTTTGAATGAAACAATCGAAAACATCTACCTAGCCACTCAGGGCGAACTCGGATACAAGCGCCCCCCGCACAAGAAAGAATCAGATAACGCACTCAAGTCCGGAAAGTTCTGTCGCTTCCACGAATCCCACGGACATGACACCAATGAATGCCACCATCTTCGGGACTTGATCGAAGAACACATTAGAAGAAGAAGACTGGAACGTTATGTGAAAGGTCAGAACAGGACTCCAACTCCTGCCAATGAGAACTCAAAGCAACCCCTCCCAGAAGTAGGCGGAGGGAATCGCAACAATCACAACACCAGTGGCTCTAGTCAAGAGAAGATAGTGGTCCTTACCATCTCAGGAGGACCACACATCGCCGACAGAAGTTGGGCAGAGATGGAAAGGTATGGCGAGTCGCTTAGAAATGCCGAAGGATATGTTAACTCCATTACGGAGGAACGCCACCCGAAACGAAAAGAAAACGATGACATTGTATTCAGTAGGCGTGATTTGGAAGGAAGACAGTACCCACATATGGATCCCATGGTCATCTCTGCCTGGTTCGGTCCAGCTAAAGTTTTTCGGATTCTAATAGACACGGGAAGCTCCGTAAATATCCTGTTCAAACATGCTTTCGACAAAATGAAGTTATCAATGAAGGATGTATCCCCCTGTGACAAACCACTGCACGGTTTCACTGGAGATGCAAAAATGCCCCTCGGGCAACTTGACCTCTTCGTCGAAATAGGAAGTCATCCCCGCTCCGTTGTGCGAAAACAAACGTTCGTACTAATAGAAAACCACTCGGCTTACAACGCCTTCTTAGGAAGACCAGCCTTGTCTGACTTCCAGATTGTATTAGCCCCCTGGTGCCTGAAAATGAAATTTCCAACAGACAACGGAGTAGGAGAAGTAGAAGGAGATCAAGATGCTGCCCGAGACTGCTACGTAACTGAACTTCGCAATAACTGCAGAAAGAATAAAGGAAAAGATGCAGAGACTACTCTCTGCATGAAAAGCTTGGAGGCATAGCAACTAAAGAAAGCCCCTCCTCTTCGATACACAAGCGATCCCTTCAATGAACTAGACCCCAGGGATAAAGAGGAGGAGGCTACCGCCGAGCCTGCAGAGGCTATGGAATTCGTATCGGTAGATAAGCATGATTCAAGTAGACTATTAAAAATCGGATCTCAGCTGAAAACGGAATTGAAGGATCAACTCATTGACTTTCTCCGCCACAACTTAGATGTATTTGCGTGGACCCATGCCGATATGACAGGAATCTCCCCAGACATAGCATGCCACATGTTGAACATCGATCCCACCAAGGTACCAGTAAAGCAGAAAAAGAGGAGCATGGGGGCAGAGCGATCAGCAGCCCTTGATGAGGAAGTAAAAAATCTACTTGCTAATGGCTTCATACGGGAAGCCATCTACCCAGAATGGATCGCTAACCCAGTGCTAGTAAAAAAGGCCAATGGAAAGTGGCGAACATGTATTGACTTCTCCAATCTGAATGACGCTTGCCCGAAAGACTGCTTCCCACTTCCCCGAATTGACCAACTCGTAGACAGCACAGCTGGGCACGAACTCCTATCTTTTATGGATGCATACTCCGGATATAACCAGATCCCCATGCACGCCCCCGATCAGGACCACACTAGCTTCATCACCGACCGCGGATTATATTGTTACAAAGTCATGCCTTTTGGACTCAAAAATGCTGGAGCTACCTATCAACGCCTCGTCAACAAAATGTTCGTAGAATTGATAGGACGAACTATGGAGGTATATGTGGATGACATGTTGGTAAAGTCCAGGAAAGCCAACGACCATGTAAGCCATCTGGACGGTACGTTTCAGGTACTTCGCCGATATGGAATGAAGCTGAATCCTCTTAAGTGCTCCTTCGGAGTATCATCGGGAAAATTCTTAGGATTCATCGTCCACGCCAGAGGAATCGAAGCAAACCCTGAACAAATCCGGGCTTTAAAAGAAATAAGGATACCTTCCACTCGAAAAGAAATGCAGAGCCTAAACGGAAAGGTGGCCGCCCTAAGCAGATTCATTTCCAAGGCAACTGACAAGTGTGTCCCTTTCTTCGAAGCACTCAAGAAAGACAAAGGGAGGTTCGAGTGGACCGACGAATGCTTAAAAGCCTTCCTCAACCTAATCGAACGCCTTCAGAGACCACCAGTACTCTCAACTCCAAATGAAGGTGAAGTGTTATACCTATACCTCGCTGTATCATCTCATGCTCTAAGCGCCGCCTTGGTAAGAGAAGAAGACCGCACACAACGCCCGGTTTACTTTGTAAGTAAGAGATTTACAGGGGCAGAAGCCAGATATCCTAAACTTGAGAAATTAGCATATTGTTTATTGATCGCGTCACGAAAACTGCGACACTACTTCCAGTCTCACTCCATCAGGGTTCTAACCGATCAACCACTAAGACAAGTGCTCCATCGTCCTGACACTTCTGGGCGACTCCTCAAATGGTGCATCGAACTAAGTCAGTATGATATCACCTACCATCCCCGCACCGCTATCAAAGGACAAGCCATGGCTGATTTCATTGCCGAATTCACTACCAACGAAGGTAAGGAACAATCCGAAGTAGCAAAAAACATCAAGTGGAACCTCTTTGTAGACGGAGCATTAAACGAACAAGGCTCGGGGGCAGGTATTGTGATCATCACCCCCAGGGGAAGAAAGTTGTACTATGCACTAAGATTGGAGTTCACGGCCACTAACAACGATGCTGAATATGAAGCAGTAATAGCGGGATTGGAACTGGCCCTAGAAATTGGAATCAATTCCTTATGTATTCATAGTGATTCTCAGCTTATCGTAAACCAGGTACTAGGAGAATTCCAGACTCGAGGAGAACGACTCACAGCATACCTAAAGAAAACCAGACTGCTGCTCGATCGATTGGACCATTATCTAATCAAACACATTCCTCGAGAAGAAAACCAAGAGGCAGATGAACTTGCAAAGCAAGCTAGTATGAAGAACAGCACCATTTCCGGAGCACTAGCAATCTCAAGGCAGCTAGCCCCGAGTTTCGAACAAGAGAATCTGATAACTGCAATCGAAGAAGGAACCTGGATGACTCCTATCCGGAAATATTTGCAAGATGGCATACTACCCGACAGGCGTGACGAAGCCAAGAAGATCTTGAGGAAAGTTCCCCACTACACAATACAAGAAGGCATCCTCTACCGGCGTGGCTTCTCTAGCCCCTTATTAAGATGCGTCGCCGGAAGGGAAGCCAAGGAGATATTAACAAACATCCATCAGGGAGGATGCGGAGATCACACTGGAGGACAAACTTTGGCAAGAAAGATACTCCGATATGGATATTACTGGCCCACACTAAACAAAGATGCCCTAGACTTCGTTAAGAAATGCGACAGATGTCAGAAGTTCGCCAAGATTCCTCGACTGCCCACAAACGAAATTACTCAAATGACTAGCCCTTGGCCCTTTGCTGTATGGGGAATTGACTTAATTGGCGAACTGCCAACGGGCCGAGGCGGAGCCAAATATGCTATAGTGGCAGTCGATTATTTCACCAAATGGGTGGAAGCGGAACCTTTAAATAAAATATCTTCAGCAAAAGTTATCGACTTCTTGATCAAAAACATTCTGTGCAGGTATGGAGTCCCACTCAAGATCGTATCCGACAACGGACTCCAGTTTGACAGCGAAGAATTTGCCGACTGGTGCCAAGAACATGGAATTCATAAAAGCTTCTCATCAGTAGCTTACCCTCAGGCAAACGGACAAGTTGAAGCTGTCAACAAAATTCTCAAAACCCTAATCAAGAAGAAACTTGAAAAGTCAAAAGGCGCTTGGGTGGACGAACTTCCTACGGTCTTATGGGCATACCGCACATCTTTCAGAACATCAACGGGACATACTCCTTTCTCTTTGGCATATGGATCGGAGGCAATGCTCCCAGTTGAGACTATTGTGCCTTCCCACCGTAGGATCCACTACAACCCAGAAGAAAACGAAGAACTCCTCCTCATGTCTTTGGATCTGATCGAGGAAAGGAGAAACGATGCAGCACTTAAAGCAGCAGCTCACAAACAAAAAGTGGCAGCACAATACAATTCCAAAGTCAAGCATCGCAGCTTACAAGAAGGAGATCTTGTCCTCAGGCGAATCTTTCCGCGCCCCGGGGCACTGGACCCCATCTGGGACGGACCATATGTAATTCATAAAGATCTCCACAACGGAGCTTACATTTTGTCAACAGTGGACGGAGAGGTGTTCCAGAGGGCATGGAACATCCGACACCTCCGTTGATACTTTTCTTAACTTGTACTGCCCATATGAAGTGAATTAACAAAGAGAATCAGTGGACGTAGGCATTTCCGTGCCGAACCACTTTAAAAAATCTTGTCTCTTTTTAACTTGTTCCTTTATGTCTTGGCTGCTCGTTAAGTTTTATCCCTTTCTGTTGAACAAAATCCTATGGCATCTCCACTCAAGACGCACCACGGCCTCATCTGGACTAGGCCTAACAGGTACGCTACGATTCTATGCACTCGCCAATGAGACACTTTTGCTCCAGCATCCCTCTGCTGCGGGTTAACTCATTACGCGTCTGCCCTCAAAGCCAACTGTAATGAGCCGATTATAAGTCATCATAAAGGCCGACTATAGCCGATGGCAGCTCATTACGGCGTTCGGCTCGCCGGCAACTGTGAACCTACTTTAAGCCCCAACATAAGGTGTGGCCAGCCAGGGGTAGTTCACGGCCAACGGCACCCACGCTAGCCGGCCTCGGTAAATCGAATAATACCCACGATTACGGACCATAATGGTTCGGGTAGTTACCGTGCGCGATCTCGGCTCCGATGTGTCTTAAGTGCGGCTGTGGTAAAAAAGAAAACTCCCCGCGGAGGCGTAAGATGGGTGACAAATGTCTCCAAGACCCACAGCTAGGGAAAGTGACTACAAAACCCGTTTGCCACGAACTTAAGCACATCGACGGCCTTCCGTGACTGGAAGTTTTACTTTTACTATATTTCCGTTCCATTTAAATATTTTTCTCCTATCCTGTATAACAAACTCTAAAGTACAGGAAACCGAATAGGAAGCATTCACTCATGAGGCTCTAAGCCTGCGTACTGGGTGGCAGGGCGCTCAGCTATACCCGTGAACAGTTACACAAGACACTCAAAGCTACCGCCTGCGAATAAAACATAAAGGGCGGTACTCTCTTCTCTTGTACATAAATGCGTAACTATAGCTTATTCATACACTGACATTGCAAAACGTGAAATTATATTTCAAGCAAAAACTTAACATCAAACACAACTAGAATCACAGGCATATACATAATTATACTTCTCACACGGCACATAAAGATAGCAACAACATTTAAACATGACAAAATCAGCTTATATTATAAGATCACACGAAGTTATTCTTTGCAAATAATTTTATTACAGTTGCATATCAAAGACTAACATAAACAGTGATAAAAAAGAAACAAAAAGATGGCAGATGCATCCACACTCCATCACCAACTCCCCCAGTCTACTTGGCCGCAGGATCAGAGCCCCCAGCATGCGGATCAGAAGTCCCGCCTGTCCAATTCGGAAGAGGAATTCATTAAACGAACAACCAAGTTATGGAAACACGGGAAGAAAAGAAAGGGAAGAAGAATAACTCACCAGCATCCGCCGCTTGATCCTCATCATCCAACTGCACGCCCGCTTCCTCTGCAGCAAGCAGCCGCATCCCCTCTTTCACCGCCGCTTGCTCCTCCTTTGAGAACTGAGCAGTAACCGCATTCAAGTTGAAAGCCTCTCCGCCTTCCTTACCCGCGTTCACCCTGGCCTCCTCTAAAGCCTGGAGATACACCTTGGCCATGACCCGAGGGTAATCGTCCATCCAAGACAAGCCGCCCTCCTTCCAAGTGTGGAAGTACATATCCTGCAGCATCTCATCCATCATCCCCTCGTTTTCCTCAAACTCCCTCACCCGGGCCTCGGAAGCTTGCAACTTGGCGACGGCGACGTCCCTCTCTGATTGGTATCTCAAGCAGTCAGCCTGGAGTGACCTCCTCATTTCCTCCTCCTTCAACTTGAGGGACCTCCTCATCTCCTCCATCTCCTCCTTCAACTCGGCCTGAGCCATCTCCGCAGCCTCGAGCCTCCCTGACAACTCCTCTACCCGCTCGAGATCCGCATTTCGAACCTCATCCACCGTTGCGATAGCTATGTTAATCCGTTCCCTGCAAGCGACCTCCATCTTCCGTAATTCCGCCCTACTGGCCTTCTCCATGGTCTCTTTCAGCCGCTTGGAGGCTTCCTCATGCTGGGAAATCTGGATGGCTTGGTCGGCGAGCTGCTTGGCCTGATCGGCAACCTTTAACCTCAACCGAATGTTAGCACTCCCGATCTCTTCCCCGGCCTTGACCAACTTAGCATGATGCTCCATTAACTTCTTGGTCTCTGCGGCCACCCGGTCGATATTAGCCTTGGCCTCATCCCCCATGGTGACTACCCGTGTAGTAAGTAAATCAAGATCTAAAGATTTGGCCTCGTCCAGCACTCTTACCATGGGGTTGCGGGGAAGGAGGTGCTCGCCCGTGGTCTCATTGAATGAAATGTCCCGAAAGCTTGGGTCTAAATCAGGATGACCGGCAAAAGGGTCACGAGGCACGGGGCGAGGCACATCGGGATGCCTTATACGAATGACAGTAGGACTCTTGGAAGGAGGAGGAGGGGGGCCGGGCTCCGTGCTCTCCTCCGTAGTATCACGAGGAGGCTGAGTAGGAGGCTGCGAACCAGGGGACGACTCAAATAAGGAACGGCTCCGCTTCCTTTTCTGAATGCCCTCTTCGATGACCCCAAGAAGAGGGCGGTAACTGACTACATCCCCAGTGCGATCAGTAGAAGGTTTCGCGGAAGCTCTCCTCGACTTAAATTGTTCAAGGCGGTGTCGAACATCCGACGTTTTAACTGCCTGGCCTGCCCCTGGAATAAAGAACAAGTGTTATGAACATACAATAATCCACAGTTCAAAAAATGTGCTAAGTTAAAAAGAAAGAAAAGTGGGAAGACACATCTATTATACAAACCCGGCGGAGGAGTGGGATACTGCAATAAGTCCTGGATCTCACCCCAGGACGGAAGTGAACCGTAAAAAATTTCTAAGTCCCTATCGAAAATGGAATCGGCAGAAGACAAAAGCTCACCTTGCATCGCCGGAATCACCCTAGCTGAGGAACACTTAGAGGATGGGTCAGTGCCAGCCACAGCTTTGCCGGTTTCCTTTGCCTTCTCCGTTCCCTTCTCCGTTTCCGACTCTCCCTCCGACTCTCCGAAGGCCCGACGGAGAGCCTCATCCAGTTCGAGGTCTTGTTCAGAGGTTAGAGCAGCAACACCACTACCACCTTGACCGTCGCCATCTCCTCCACCCTCCGACCCTTCTCCAACTTCGCCTCCTTCCTCCTCTTCTACACCTTCCTCCTCCGGGACAGTCGGGCAAGTACTTGGAGAAGGGCCATCGGACTTCTTCAGTTTCTTCCCCCCGACCACGGGACGCTCTGCGAAAGGCTCCCTCTTACCGCTCTTTACCGTAGCCCCCTCCTTAGCTTTAGCAGCCCTCTCCTCGGCCGTATCCCTTTGCTTAACCACGGACTGGTGCGGTAAGATCAAATTATACTCCAAGAGGGTTGCGTTCCTGATCAAGAAAGAGGCCGACCGGTCCCGTGCCGGAATAGCCTTTAGTTCAGCAGCCATTCGCACTAAGGAATCGTCCTCCACGACTGCAATACCACCTGTCGCTAGCCAGAAATAGAAGCATGTCAGAAAAAACACTACAGTCAAAACACATGAAAAATATAAATGAAATCAATCTTACAGCCGGAAGTGAAAAGGCGGAAAGAAACAGCATCGTCCTTGACGAAGAACCACTCTTTCTTGAACATAGTAAACTTGGAATACAAGTCCAGGACTGGTTTGAAGGGCACGGCCGCTTCCAGGCTTATATACGGAGACCCCTTCTTATAGCCTCTCAGGTTGTACAAATATCGAATTTCCCGGTTAGAAGGAGGACGCCCGTACCTCCTCTGGAAGATAACAAAGAGGCTCACCAGGATGGCGTAAGAGTTAGGCTGAAGCTGGAAGGGAGCCACCTTCAAATATGTGGTGAAGCTTACTATCCAAGCATTGATAGGGGGGATAGCACCGCACATACAATGGTATCTGCTAAAAGCAAAGTAGCCCTCGGGAGGATTATATGGCATCACTCCATCTCCCGGCAGCAGCATAAGAGCCCTATCTATCCCGAAGGAACGGGATATGACGTCAAGTTGCTCCTCCTTTAGGGAGCTAGGAAAGCAATCAGGGGGAGAGATCAAAAGTTCCTGTGGACCATATCCGTCCACTAGAGACCTCGGAATAGGTCGGTGTTGCCCGGATCCTGGTTGGACTGGGGGCAAGGAAGAAGAAGGCTCTCCTGTGCCTCTAGACTTCTTTCTGTCTGATCGTGTTTCCGCTTTGCGAGACATTTTCTGCAGCACAAGAAAGACTTGAGATTAGAATAAGAAGTATAGAAACACAAACAAGCAAGTATATAAGGCAAGCGTGTAAAGAAGTCTAAGATTCCGCTCAAGGTTCAAGTATGAAGTCTCATTCGGCACTAGAGCCATAAGTCTCATTCGGCACTAGAGTCATAAGTCTCATTCGGCACTAAAGTCATAAGTCTCATTCTGCACTAGAGTCATGAGTCCATTCGGCACTGAAAGCACATCCGGCATACATATCATTCGGCATTTAGGCCCAAGTCTCGTTCGGTACGACAATACCCTTCGTGTGCATTCGGCAATTGAGTTCATCCGGTAATAACAAACCATTCGGCAAAAGGATACATACCTGGTTCGGTATAAGCTTGGTTCGGCAGAAGGTTCGCTCGACTAAGAATTGATTCGGTTCTCTTTGGTTCGGTAAGGGAAAACCAAGGGGGGTACGGCCTCTATATATAGGCGAACTCAGGGCCGCCGAACCAACTGGTTCGGTCTACCGGATAAGAATAAACATACCGAACCAACAAAATGCCGAATGAAACCAAAAGCCGGATGTGCACGACCGGACCAACACAAAACCGAATGAACTCTCTCTCTACCAACAACAACCAGGGACTAAGGGCATGCCGGGCGCCTCACTCAGATAAGTACCGAACTCTAGAACTAACTAATAAAATAAGGATTATGGTAGCGATGAATAAGTCGTGAAACTCTCACTAACATGGATTAATCGTTTACACGTGTACGCGACCACGAATGGTCCATAGGCACGCTCTGAATGGTTATTAACCCTATCGTCGTGGGGATTTACACTTTGACACGCCTTTTTAAACTCATAGGTGAAACAGATATTTGATTCTAATAGTTACGAAATGGCTAAGCTACTTACACATGTACGGGATTGCGAACGATCCCTAAGCATGCTCTGAGCTGGCGATAAACCGTCTTGACAAACAATCCAGGGACCCACTCTGACATAAACCTGGCATCGATGATACTAAGCCCCCTCGGGGCTCACTCTCTCGTCCCGAACGGCACAGTTCACTTCATCTCAAATATTTCGATCATGAACGATCGTTATTTGGAATCACACTAAAACTGTAAATTCCTTTGCAGGACATCAACGGAATACGAACGTCCAATCCCTGGCATTATACAGCTAGTCTTCCAACCACAGGGAAACAAAGCGCGACACGTGCAAGCACGTGCCCCACTTTGGGGGGCAAATGTTGGGCGAATTCTCACCCAGAAGATCTCTAGACCAAGAAGTCATAGTTCTGCACGAGCTCGCAACCTCCACCTCGTCCGACAAACACAAGACTTAATATAAACCTAGAAGTCCATCCTCATTCGGCCCCATGATCTCATTCGGCCCCTTCCATTCGGCATGTCACATCCGGTAGCCGGACCAGCCATACCGGTCCACATTGCTCCACCGAACCAAACCATCGCCCCACTACCGAACTAACTCCCAAACAAGCACCGAACCAACTAGCCACCGGTCCACGTTCACACGTATCACCGGTCCATACCTACCACCGGTCCAAGCTCAATGCCGAATGAAGCTCCGCCGAACCAGATGGTTGCCAGTCCAGATTGCTTCAGCCCGGGCCCACCAGCAGCTGTATACCTCCAAGACCCCTGTCCCCTAGCTCATTCTATAAATAGAGGGGCAGGGGTACAACAATGGCAGACAAGTTTGAGAGCTCAAGCAAGGAAGGAACTTTCAAACTACTTTCATACACTTGTATACAAAGCATTGTACTTGTAACCTGAAAGAAAGAAGATAATAACATATGAAGTGGACGTAGGCACATTCTGGCCGAACCACTATAAATCTGTGTGTCTTTATATTTCAGCCCCTGCTTTTTCCATATTAATATAACTCATCTAAACCATTGAAAATCACATATAATCAACTAAATAATACGACTTGGAGGTGTTTGTCCATTTTTTGTGCAAACACCTATGTCTGGCCAAAGGGTTAGCTAACTTTAGGGGCCCTCAACCCTTCATATTATTATATTGATTTTTGACTTTATCAGTGCACATTTATTTGATTTTGGGGATGGTGGACTCGGTCGGCAATCGTTGCTACGATGTGTTATGACCAGCCAGAAAGGTAAACTGGTAGAATCCTACCTTGGGCATTGCCTCACGTGCCTTGTCATACTTTTATCCTAGTATGCAACCACTATGATTTTATTTTAGTGTTGTCTTATCACAGCGCCTCCTTGGCTAATGACGTTACTGGTCTTGCAACTAAGGCAAACTGTAGGACAATGCTTTAAAATGTATTAATGGGGATCAATGTAAAGCCTTAACGCTATTTTAATATTTTACTTTACTGATACACACTACATATATACCGTATCTTATTATAAATAGATAGTTTAATGGATCCTTAGGAGATGGAAAATCCCATAATATATCTTAAGTTACTACACTTATGTTGTATAGTTGATAGGAGATGAAAATCCCATAAACATCTCTGAAGCTATTACACTCATATTTATTTTTTATTGATTGAATTTACATAAGAACTTTAAGTTTTGACTCGAGTGTTCTATCTTTTCATTACGCTTGGGTCAGCCTGAGTATTTCAGCATTTGAAGGCACTATTCCTTAAAGATGCAGATGGAGTTTTCTAGACCTTATTTAATATTATTATTCCACTGCATTATTTTGGTATATATGTTGATTTTACTCTAATTATGTTGTAAAAATTGAAATCAAATATGTATTGTAAAACAACTTTATGAACTATTTATTTGATTATTATACTTTGACATTCCGCTATGAGATTCTATGTATTGCTTTCCTTCTTTTCTCTTATATTTCTTTTTAAATCCAATTGATAATCTTCCCTTTTGAATGGTTTGAGTTAGACATGTGTGGTTTATTGTCGAATTTAATTGTTTAAAAAGGTATATTTAGCATAGTTGGTATCAGAGCTTTGGTTAAGAGATACCTTAGACCGTGGAGGGATAAACTCATTAAGAGATAGGGTAATGGAATGTCCTATTATGAGTTGAGTGTATATATACGAGAGTGCGTACTTGTTAGTGCTATGAAAATGTTTTGTATTGTGTTAATTTAATCTGTTTAGTATTTATGAATTTCTACAATGGCCCCTTTTCCCATACTCTTTGAATCGACAATAAACCACACATGTCCAACTCAAATTGCACGAACAAGCGGATCATTAAGGGTAGAAAGAAAATAAAGACAGAATAGAATCTCACACGAATGCAATAACATATTTTTTTCAATAATAATCTTTATAGTGAAAATTTTTTAATATATATATATCAGAGTCTAACGTAGATTCATCCTGGATAGTTATAATACTTGCCCTTACAGATGCTGACAAACAACAAAACAAATGCAATAGGTATAACGGATAATAGAATATGTCCATACGATGATGAAGATCTCCAACTCACCTCTAGAAACTCTAAGCGTCTTCAGCTAACCCTGAAACTACTTGGATCTGACTCGAGTATTAAAAATACTTGGATCAGGCTTCATAAACTAGCGTGAGATACTTGAAATTTTGAATGTATAGCTCATGACGATGTCACTTGAAAAGAAGGGTATCTCATAACCACGTCCATGCATAAATACGACCATGTTTTTACCTTATGATAACCAAAACACTTTTATTACCAAAATAATTTGATATTATCTTTAATGACATTCTTTTTGGAAAACATCTTTCAAATAAGGTATCAATACCTGGACTAAGTCTAAGGAAATATATCCGGATTAGGTCAAACAGAATATACCGAACGCAAAATATAATACCAAAAGGGGTAGATGAATTGTTCGCAAAGCATTACAGCTATTTTGGAATACAATCAAAACAGTAAAGCTCGTATTGGAATTGGATTTCCAACATGATATGGAGCCTCAATAACCACGCATAGCAACTGAAACCCAATGGTTTTTCATGCAAGGACCCACACACCATTAATCCTCATATTGCCACACTTCTTGATATCTAATGGCTTCTTAGGCAAGGACTCACACGCTACTATATCATACAATAAGAGTCCCATCTGGACACCTTGGTGATCTAGATCAAACGTGCCCAGTCAACTTGAGGGATCATATGCCACCCTCGTCATACTAAGCCCGAAATATGTAACGTAGTTCCTGTATCAATTCCAAGATGTGAGGCCTGGGAGTGAGGTTACGCTCAACTTAGACAAAGGCACGCTTTTCTTACAAAGCCACGCTTTTCATAACAGGTTCTACTTTGAATGCCATATTTCTATTCCTTAATCAGTATTTGACTTCTACGAACATACAACCTCTGAGCTTATACGTCTCAGAGAATGGTGTTAAGCTAAGAGAAGTTGCTTTCTCCTCCACCAAACACATGTACGTTTGTAAAAGTCAACTTTTGTGACTCCGTAATACAATGTTAGACACTCATCCATGAAAGTTCATTTTGGGATTGAAAATAACCGAAGGCACTTCTCCTACATCCATTAGTAGCGAGTAGACCTTCCAATCCGAAGGTTTAAAAGTATGATAGGACCGCTGCTATAATAAATGTCTCTATATTGGGAGCAACCCAGAGAATGTCAACATGCAGTCCTTCCACTATGAAGATCGAAGGTCTTCAATAATCATCATCTTCGACAAGTCTTCACTTCCGAATGTATACATTGGTTCAAAATGGTTTTCAGATAGGAGTTACCCAAATCCAACCTGGTTCCTTCGAATCAAATTATCGATAAAAGATGTTTAGTTCATATATGGATATCAATCATGAATCAATTACTTCATCTTTTATTTAAATCAAATACCTTTCTTAGATATATTATTTTCAATTTATTCCTTTTTCTTTTCAAGAGTATATGGAATCATTTAGCCTTATTTATCAAATCATTTGGTTTATTTGAACCTTTCTTAAATCCTGGAATAATTCTAAATCATTTTCTCTTCTACTTAGGAAAACTTTTCCAAACCATTATTTTAATCTTAATCAAAGATTTCTTATATTCAAGTTACAACTTTTAAATAGGGAAAATATTACCAAATCATTCATTAAATCTTAATCAAAGATTTCTTTCTTAACTTCAAATTATATTCTTGCAAATCGAAGATTTTCATAATAGAGCACTACTGCTACCCCGATATGGTAAATTTCACCTCGAGGGACTAATGGAAAGTAATCCTACATCATGATCTTCATCATCAATGATCATTTTCTTCAATATATTTTATTTCAAAAATTAGTTTGAAGGATTTTTCGGATAGGAATCATCTAAATCCGATCCCAGTTTTTCAGATAGGAATCACCTAAATTTGATCCTGGTTCCTTCGTACAACCATCGATAAAAAATGATTATTGGAATATTTGAAGATTGATCTAGGCATTTCCTTTTATCAACTATCTTCAATAGACATAAATCTTTGTAAAATATTCTTCTAGTGAATATGAAATCGTTATAGCCTTTCTTTGAAATTTATCGAATAATTTGGTTTATTTAAACCTTTTTGAACTTGGAACAATTCTGTTTTATTTCGCCTTTTATTTAGGAAATCTTTAATATAAATTTTAGAGTGTATGGGCTTTCCCTTCAATATATTCCCTCACTCTTCTAAAAATAAAGAAGGTCAGGTAAGTTCAGGACACTAGTCACTCCATCTCTAACCTTAGTTACACACCTTGTTTTACTCACAAGCGGGACAAATGTACTAGTCATTTCCGCATACTCAATTATTAATCTTCATTTTAGAAATGATTCATTAAACTTCCAAATCATTATTTATAACCTAAATTATTCTTTTAGAAAGATTTGAAAAATGTTGTTGAGTTTAAATCCATAATTCATAAGTTATTTAAAAAGTGTTGTAAAAGGTTGCAAAAAGTGTTGCAAAAAGGAAAATTCTTCAAAATGACTTTTATATCATTTAGAAATCCATCCTTTCAACTTAAATTACTTTTAAAACATTTTAAAAGATTTTTAGAATTTTTTTCATTTCTTTAAACATTTTAATATAATCATTGTTTGAGAAATCCCATTTGGATTTCGAATTGCAAAACCACTATGTTTTTATAAAATTGTTTTGGACATATTTCAAAATCTACTTAATGAAATCTTGATTTTCTTTCTTTATTGGAAAACTATGAATATACTAGTCCGGAAAATTCTTATCTCGAAAGATTCCGAGCTATATTCCACTTTGTATTATTATTAACTTTTTTGGTGTGAAATCGCGAACTACCTTTAAGCGATGCGCCTGGTTTTGACTTGTTTTTCAATTTCTTTTCAAACTTCACTGAAATTCTTTTAAATGTTTATAAAACATTTATAAATCATTTCAAAATTATTTTAAACAATATTTCCATATTTCAGACTCATTTTCCATTTCATTTCATATTGTAATATTATATTATTATAATATCATTTTCGACCTTGTTAATATCATTTAAAGACTAAATCACTACATACACATATTATTATGGATTTAATTTCCATTAAATTTAATTTGATTAATCACTAACCATTACTTTTATTATTTATCAAACCAAGTTATCAACCATTTCACAACCATAATATCAACAAGTTACCATCCAATATTGAACATATTATTTTCTAATTTAATATATGTATTATCAATTTAAGTTTTATTAAAATAAAACTAAGATTTGAGTACTCACCTTTAACCAAATCGATTAACTTCCCACTAACATTCTTACCAACAATACTTCACTTAAACTTCAACTAATCAACTTCTACTCCATTCCTTTTACTTTATGCTATCGACCGCTTCTTTCAAACTCTTGAAAATCCAACAGAGCTTCCATAGAAGCTTGAATTTGCTCCTAGCTTCTTGAAATGAAATAGGCGGCACATCCTTCTCTTTCTCTTGCTTCGGAATTCCCGAACTTGCTCCTTTCTTTATTTTGGGGCTTGGCTTAGGCTAAGTGGGCTCAGCCTTGGCTTTTGGGTGGTGATGTGCTTGGTTTCAAAGGGTGATTGAGGGAGGCCATGAGTTAGGAGGGGAAAAAGGAGGAGATTGCGCTAGCTTTGAGGTGGAATACTTTATTTTTTTCTTTACTTTTTTTCCTAATTTTTTTTTAATTATTTTCCTCTAGCATGGAAACCACTAGAGAAGCTTTTAGAAAGCTTGAGAAAGGAAGAAAAGGACGTAGAAATGTGTGAAAGAAAGTGAAAAAATATGGTGCTATTAATAGTTGAAGTTTACTTCCAAAATTACCTTACTACCCTTAAACCAAATGACAAAAATACCCTCCATATCAAATCATATTTTGTCTCTTTTAAGTACAATAAAACATTCTTTCCAATGCACGATTAAACATGTATTTAATGTAGATTTGATATGAAAAGGAAGTGTATAAATATGATGTGAAGTTTATGTTTAAGTGACATTCATTAATGGTGATTAGATGTTTAAGTAAATATAATGTTAAATTTAATTCTGTTGTTGGTCAAATCAAATCTTACTTAACATATCAAATCAAAGGATTTTCTAACTTTATTTTACAAAAGTAAATCATTTTTGTCCTTTTGTGCTGACTTTTTCTTAATTTATTTGAGAAGTTTCTAACCTTATTTAGTAAAAGTAAGCTTGATTAACTATTGTTAATTACTTCCTATCCTATATGTTATAATGTTTATAAGAATATATCATAAAGGTGCAACGACGTTCCGATAATTTTAAATCGACAAAACATTGATTTCCGATAAAATTTACAGTCCCATTTTGACGCTTTAGTTAAACTGTTTATTTATGTAATCCAAATTTGAAAGCCAATTTGTACAATGCTATTTAGAAATGTAAACACTTGTAAATTAGTTAAAATAATTTATTTAAAGATTCAAACTTGCTTTTTTGAAATCAGGATTTTGTCACTTTATATGTTATATTTGGAGGCTGTCAAATTCTGGTCGTTACAATTTCGGTTGATACATAGGACGCTATGGCATCAATAGAGATTTTTAAACACTTGAACAAGGTAGACCGATGCAATATTGTTTTTGAAATTGGTAAATGAAATGATTTTACCTAAAACTATTACTTTATATACAAAAAAAAATTAATAAATTTTCATAATTTGATATTGTTAATCTGTTGTGTTGTTTGTTAGAAAATAATAATATCCGATTACTGTCATTTATTGTTTTGGTTAGTCAAGGTTCTTAAGACTATTGACTATTGTATGTTATAAGAAAATATAATTTTATAAA
Organism: Allium cepa; assembly: GCA_030765085.1. Taxonomy (NCBI): domain Eukaryota; kingdom Viridiplantae; phylum Streptophyta; class Magnoliopsida; order Asparagales; family Amaryllidaceae; genus Allium; species Allium cepa. Next base: position 756,835,615 of record CM060932.1, on the reverse strand, counting down.
TCTGATTTATAAAATATGATTTACCAATAAAATATAATTTAAATTGAAAATAACGTAATTAACTAAATTTTTCATGAAATTTAAACAATTAAAATATAGTTGTGAAAATTTGATATTTGGAAACGTCTGTTTTAATATAGCGAGTTGTAGATTTTCATCTGAAAATATGAAGGATTGTTCAATTGTGAATTTTCAATTTTAAAATTTAAAATCAGTTAAATTTGATGAAATAAAATATTTTGAAATCCGAATATTTTTACATAATAGAATATCATTTTGTAAGTGAGACATCATATTTCGTTTCACCAAATTCCGACTGCTCTAGCTCCTTTCGTTTTATTCTCGGTGTTTTAGCAAGAATTTTGACAGCGAAATTCGTGTTTTGATAGGATAGTCGTATCTCTTTTATCCATGTACCATTTTGTTCGCATCGACGTGCTGACCTCTATAATATTTTCAATCCTGTATTTCGGCATCCGGTGCATGGTAAAATCTGCGAAACGTTTCATCATATCGGCACCTATTTCAGGCCTTTTGGGTTCTCGGTGTCCTTTTATTTGCTCAACGAGGGAAAACAAGTGGACATTTGCATTTATTATTTTCAGAATGGTCACTTGGCATTCTATGTTCCCACCATTTCAATTTACTTCCGGTTCGTTGCCAGGTGCCATTCATTCTCTCTTTTATCTCTCACTTTTATTCTGAAAAAAAATATAAAATATAAAAGCATTTGTATATCTATTTCCTACAACCGTGCCCACTCGTCCTAATTGAAACCATTTCCACCTGCTCCTATATATTTTGGTAAAATCTCCTCTCCATGTTCGAACTACCGCCATTCACTTCTCCCCGTCCATCATCCACGTCCTACCTAAGCCAATAGCCGACCACAACCTAACCGACCACAAACCAGAGCAACAGCAAACGCAAGTGCCCCTCACGCCTTACCCCTACCTTTCCACGCTCGCAACCCATAACCCATTCGCTTTGCCAATGAAGCAACCCGAGCCCAAGCCATTCTCCACCTAGCTCAACCCCTTCGCGTAGCAGCCCATTACATCGCTGTTCTAACCACCGAAAGTCACAACAGTTCAGCCCGCCACAACCATCCGAGCAACTGACCTCGTCCACCACAACTTACTTGCATCACCACCACAACTCACCTTTGATCCATTCCCCTACTGCTCTGGTATCAAATATAGCGGATGCTGACAGTGACTTGGTTGCACCTCTGATATTGGTGAGCACTCTTTATCTCCACTTTTAGCCGCTGCCCTAATGCATCAAGATAAGTTGATAAATCCATTGGCTGGGTATTGAGTGATAATATTGGTTGTGGTAATGGATTTGGGGCTGTTGGGTCCCCTTGTAAGTTGCGCACATAAGCTATTTGTGATATTGCACATATAAACTCCACTAATCCTTCTATCTTGAATCCAATCCTTCTCACAGCCTACTCCTTCTCTAAAAGAAAAAAAACATGAGAGGTATATGTATATGAAAAAACATATATGTATGTGATTCTTGAATTCAAGTCCTACAACCTTCTTTTGCTTTATAGAAAAAAGGTATATGTATGTGTGTGTATGTTTTGTTCCATCAAATCTCAAGTTTGTTTTGATTTGTTTTTCATCGATTCCAAGCTATCAACTTGCTTTGTCCATCATGTTTGTGTCGCTTTGCTTTGCTTTGGAAATTGTTGTTCGGATTGGTCAATTTCCTAGTTCGTGATTCAATACGTAGCTCACTTCAATGTCAAATTTCTCTAGCTTCAAAAGGTGAGCAATCATTCATGATTAACATTCTTATATTTAGTAAATTGATTTCACATGAAACGACGTTTGAAATATGTTGTTAAATTTGAATTGCAAGTTATTTAATTATTGAATATGATATGTTAATACTTAAAAATGTTTAGCTATGACATATGACACCATAACCTATTATATATATTTAATTTAACTTGTAAATTATGATCTATGCTTGTTATTGATATGTATGTCATTTTACATTATTATTCCATTGTTCTTACATTGCAAGTTTCCCTATTAGTTTAGGAAATCCATAGGGTTGAAATGATACATACCCGAGCGATCTTGTAGATTAGGGAAAATCGTTATGAGTTTAAATGATGAACCCAAGCGATTTTATTGATTTTGAATTTTTGAGATTACGGGTTGAAATGTTATATACCCATAAATTTAAATTATTACGGACTGAAATGATAAATATCTGTATCACTTGACCACAGGATAGAATATTATATACAGACACTATTGGTTTATTTTTCAAAAAAAATAATTTATAAAGTTTTGAAAGGAAATATATGGGTTTTGATAAAAATTGATTTTTAGAATACAATATAAAGATTATATTTTAATATGTATAAAATTTAGATTTTTAAATTATATGTTTTCCAAATTTGAAAATTATAAGTTAAGTCTTAAAATGTAAATTATAAAATTTTACTTATAACTTTATTATTAAAAATTATATTAAGTACGATTTATACATAGATTTAATAATAATAAGATTTAGTTTAATAATAAATATATAACAAAAATTAATAAAAATTTAATCTAACTAATACATATATAAAATATATTTTAAATACTTATTTACAATTTATATTAATATTTTAAAATAATTTTTTAATAATTTTTATATATTTATAATATGTTTAAATATTTATTTAAAATTTATATTAATATCTTTTTAAATAGATTTTTCAATAATTTTCATAAATTGAGGTTGTAAAGATAAATTAAAGTTGACTTGAAATTTAAATTGGTTAATAATTAAATTTAAATATAAATTAATTTGGAACTTATTGATTTTGAGATTTAAATATATGTTTCTATAACTTGATAACTTGACAATGATTAAAGAGGATTAAATAGATATTTTAAATTGAAATAAAACTGAATCTGAATGTTTAATTTTGATTTAAATTTGTAATTTGAGATTTTATTTATATATTTAACTAAAGGTGGTTGCATGAATAATTTAAATTTAAATAAAATTGAAATTGAATATTTAATTCTGATTTAAATTTGTAATATGGAATTTTATTTAAATGTTATTAAAAATGATTAAGTGAATATTTTCTAATCTAAATAAATTAAAGCTGAAATGTGAAATATAAATGAAGTTATCAAATTGAGTTATTGTAAATATTTGAATATTTAACTTTAAAACATATTGAATGTGATTAAATTTGTAGTTCAAACCAAGATTTGAAATTGGTATACATTAAAAATAGTTTTAATGAGAATTTTAATTTGATCTTTAACCTTTTCTTTGAAATGGTTAAAGTAAGATTGATTTAAATTGAATTTTGGAATCAAAGTTGATTTGAATTGATTTGTAAATTGGAAGAAACAATTGTAAATTGAAACTATTTTCGGTATAAACTCTTTTAAATATATAATCTATTTTAGTATGTGAACTATAGCATTGTTATGATTTTTGGTAATGAAATTGATTTAAAGTGATATGATTTCGAAAGTGATGGTAACAACCCTAGTTTTGGAGATTATCTGTTAATATTAAAATATAATGGTAGTTACAATTTAACATTGTGAATAAATAGAAGATTTTTAAATTGTATTGGGAATAAACAATAAAATTTTGGAATTGAAAATGAGAAAAATAAAGTTTGAAACTTTATTTTATTTATTTGGATTAATAATGATTGGAAAATTGGTTTTATTTGGAGAAAATGCAATAATTGTATTAATTATTGCCAATTACTTCTTTTAATAATTTTTAAAAGAAGAATGTGATTTTTAAAGGTTGTTTATCTAAATAAATAGATGGAAATTGGTTTTAAAATGTGTTTTAATTGTAAATTTGAGTTTAAGATGGTTTATAATATATTTCTAAGTAAGAAAATAAGTTTTATGGAAATTTAAAAAGTTAAAAATGTAGATTTTTACATTTATTTGGTGAAAATTGTGTATTATTGTGAAATAAAGAATTTTAATAATAAAAATGTTTCAAAGGTAAAAAAGTAATCTTTTTATACGAGGAAAACAATTTATTTCGTGTGTGTGTAAGTTTAAAATTTTATTTGTGCGAAAACTTGAAAGAAAATGGCATTTGTTATTTACATATGGGTGCGTGTGTGTGTGTCTTTGCGTGTGTGTAGTGCATTTTAGTTTAAGTATGAATTAAAACCTAGACTTGTTCATTTCTTTTATTCATTTAGGGTCCATGCCCCGTTATAGTCTTTACCAAGTGAGAAAAGAAGAAACTTACTTCTTGTACGTTCATAATGCAGCTTCTCTTCTTCTTCCTTCCTAAAACAAAAACAGTAAAAGAAAAGCTCCATTTTCTTCCAACCAAGCTTTCAAATTCAAATCTTTTTCAAATAAACTGCTATCTTATTAAATCTGATATGAAACTAAAAGTTAATCTCACTCCAAACCTCACTATTTCATCAAAATTATTATTTGTGAAGAGGGTTTTTTCCAATTTACTGTGTATTTCCTGTTGCGTGTCTGTATATTGAAGTTTTACAGGTTTTTGAAGTCGTTTCCTCCTAAAAGCTTCAATCTTTCTTCAAGTTATCAAGGTTCGATCTCCTCTACAGCAAGGTGAATTTGTTAACTCATATCTCTAGCAAATCGAAGTGGCAAATTGCTTGATTCTATGAAAAAAAGTTACTATAATCGGTTTCTGTTTATAATTTTCTTCCCTGTGAAAACAGTTTTATGTTGCTTCTTTGAATGGCTGTAACTTGTGATTCTGGCAACGAAATGCTGCTGGATTTCTTTCATTTGGTAGCTTAGATGTTTTATTACATGCATGCCAAATTTCGTAGCATTTCATCTTCATTTGCTATGTTAAATGTTCACCTGAAAATCAGTTCGTCGCATGAAATTGTTTGGAAGAAAATTCGCATGGGAAGGCCGCATAGGTTGACCGCGATTATCTTTCAGGAATTTGAACTCTTGGTAGTTCAATCTTTTAGATTTAAATTGCTAGTGTTATTATTTGAGATTTGCCTTTTTGTAATATTATATGAGATTTGTCTTTTGGCATTTATTTGAGTTTTAAATCTCCTATTTGGAAATATATTTGCCTTATGGCGTGTTTTGAGATGAGATCTCTTTAAATATGTTTTGAGTTGCAATATGGCAGGTTTGGGATTTTTCCTAATCTATCTTTGATGTTTGAGAAACGCCGATGATATGAGGCATGCTTCTATTTGGAGTTGTTATAGAGTTTTATCTCTTTTTAGATACGCATGCTTTGTGATAACTTATGCCACATAAATAACCTTACATACTTGGCTATGTCTCTTGGAGTAACCATACCATACTTATGCTCGTGCTTACACTTATTATTGTTTCTTCTTGTTTAAGAAGAACATCACCTTTATCTTATGCTTATGTTATAGTATATTCTTTTAAACTAATTTGTTTAGATAGACTGACCCGTATATTTTACACACGGGCGAGACTAAGTTTTTTCAGGTTAAACATTTACCTTTGGCCTTAGCTTTGCCTTGAAGCTTCCACATGGATATCTTTTTATCATCTTCTTTAGTTATGGTCTTTTGGGAGTTGTATCTTGAGATGTATATTTATCGAATTGTGTTTATAGAGTGGTCGTCAAACCACTTCGATGTATCATTTGTACTGTATTGAGATGTATCATTGTATATGTGTATATGCATATCTTTTCGCTGTTCTGTGGTTGACGTTCATTTAGTTATTGTATTTTTTTCTGATAGATCCGTTAGCCACCTATAGTTTTGTATTAAGTATTTATTGGATATGTCGATCCACTTGAGTTAGAACAATAATAATAGAGCATTTATCGACGTATTCAATAGATATTTAAGACAAGGCTATAGATGATTGCTCTTAACTAGCCTATTGTCCGCATTAGCAGACAGTATTACCCAGTAATACTGTAATATTCCTGATTTTAAGGCCAAATTAATTTAATAATTAATTTGATCTTTGGAATTAAACTTTGAGATATTTGATAATTATAAAATTTTGAATTAAATTGTGAGATTAATTGGTAAAATTTATTTGACTTTCTCCAAAAACCAATTAAAATGTGGGTTTTATAAATAAATTGTGAAAATAACAATTAATAAAAGCTTTAAAATTTATATATATATGTATATAAATGGATTTTTAAATTGAATCTGGAATTTGAAATTTAAGAATAAATATTCTGAGAAATAAAATGGATTTATGAATTTTATAAACTAGTAGAGATTTCATTTCTATTATATATACATGTATGTAAATATATACATTGTGATTGGGAAGATAGGATTTAAGATCAATATAAGAATTATCTTCTTAAAGATGTATAAATAGTTATAAAAGGAAATATAAATAGAAAATAATATATAGATATTTGAATTTGATTTAATGAAATGGATTTTAAAAGTTGTTTGAAGTTAAACCTTTATTCTAAAGACTTATATACATATATAATCTATATATGTGTTTATTATTAAAATATATAATCTATATATGTGTTTATTATTAAAATACAACTAAACTTAGAAACCAGTTTATTTAAAAGTTATGATTCGTACAGCGACTTGAATTTAAGATTTAAAACAAGAACGAATATAAAATATTTACCTTTTGGAATTTAATAGACCATATTGTGAATAAAATGTAATTTTGAAATTAAACATATATATATATATATATATGTATTGGAAATAAAAAAAAATTGATTTAATAAATAAATTTACAAAAGCTCTATAAAGTAAGAAATATTTACAAATGTATAGAAATCAAGAATAGAGTTTTAAAACTCACCAATATGTGTACATATCTTTTGAAAAAAATACAAATTTACAAAATAATTTGGATTAAGGAGTTAAATATGATTTGTGTGCGTGTGTGTGTGTATATATATATATATATTAAACATTAAAGATAGAATTCATAAATCAATAAAAAACATGATTTGTAAATTTATTAAAGTTAAGGTTTAAACCATAGTTTACAAATAAAATTTTGTACAAGGATATAAACATAATATGGGTTGTTTTGAACAAGTGTAAACCAATCATAAGAAATTGAACAAGTGTAATAACTTTGTCACGCAAATGAACAAGTGGCAAGGCTATTTTCTTTTTGAATAATAATATAAACAAATAAAGTATGAGAGAAAATAATCAAGCCAGTAAAAAGAAAATCGAAACTGTCTTCAGTCAAAAAACTTGATAATTAAAACCAGAGTGAAAAATCAAAGAAGCAAATTATCTCAGCAATCAAACTAAAAGTTTCAAAACCCGAAGCAAAGTTTTCAAGATTCAGAACTGAATCATTTCAGATCTAAAGCATGCGAATACAATCAAGTTACAAGATTAAAGCAAAGCAATCAAAGCAACAGTTTTGCAAAATTTTCAAAACCTGGGAAACTTTCAGCTTCAAGTTCTTAACCTAGAAACAAAATAAAAAGCTTTAGGTTGCAAATGCAGACGAAAACCAAAGTAAAGTCTAAAGTCTGGAAATCGAATACAAAGTTCAACTCAGATGAATCTAAAAGTAAAATCAAACTTGGAGGTATAGACCAAAAATCCAAAGCAGTTTCAAAACTCAAATACAGGCTCTGCTTCATCTCTCGGGTAATTCAAGTAAACCCACAATTAAAATCTAAAGTTAAAATCTAAAGCAATTAAAACCATAATTAACTTTATTATTTTCAATCTGAGGAAATGATAATCAAAATAAAGATCAAACAACATGCAACAACAAGATGACAGAGCAAATTTCCAGATTTTTTTGAAGCTCTGTTTTCTGCTTTCAAACCAAACTTAGGTAAGCAGAGCCCTAAATCCTGGTTTATTTCTTAGTGTTTAGATTTGTCTTTGATGTATGATATGAATTATGCTCGAATGATTTTGTGAATATGCTTGCATGTCTCTGTGTATATATGACTGTATGTGTGTGTGTGTGTCTATATATGTATATATTTGTCAATGTTATTATCACAGACTCAAGAATTTCAAAACAAAAACCCTATTTTCTATTAGGATCTATTTTAAACTTCAATTTCTGAAGAGTAAATGTTTGAAATAAAGTTACATCATTTTTAAAAATGATTTCGAGTTAAATGATTGAGTATTCATCCCTGAAATGGGATTTTACAGTGGGACTTTTGAATTTGGAAAAAATTGGAACATCTCAATCTAATGATTGGAATCTAAGATCAGATTAGTTATCGAAAATCATGAATTTAGGTGTAACAATTATGATTTTTAATTTGGTAAATTTCGAGAATTGGTAAGATGAACGTGTAATCGGTTTGGACGAATTCCTGGTGATCAACGACGAATTAAGGCTCGTGATTTGGCATGAAGGAGTCCGGGGTGTCAGGCGTCGCTGGAAAAATATAGGTGTATTTTTCTGATGGCTGTGGTGGTCGTGAATTGGCATAGTAGGGTTTTACGGTCATTTTGATTTTCGATAGTTTTTGAGGGGTTTGTGTCGTCGTGGGAAGGTCGGACTGGATCACAAGGTAGGGAATCGATGGAGGGGACGTCGACGCGTCTCTGGGTGGTTTCCGGTGGCAAGTAATGGACCGAGGTGGTGATGCGGTTGATTTTTGGATGATCGATTTTTGTTGCTGGGTTCGTTTGAATTGCTCATTTTCGATTTGTTTGGATTTTGAGTTTTTTGAGTAGCTTGGTGGATCGAGGGGATCAACGGCGACTTGAGAACGTCGATGAAGTACATCGGTGGGTCACCAACGATGTGTACACGTGCACGTTGCATGGTGTAACGTTGATGTGTCTGGTTGTGGCTGTTAAATTGAAGAAGAAGAAGGAGACTCGGGTATTTGCTTGGGTTCGAGCACGTGAAATCGATGGATTGTCTCGAAGAAAATTTGAATTAAGGTTGCTCAGAAAAAATGATGATTTGGCTTGGGTAAATCATGGTGGGATCGGGTTTTTGTTATATCCAGATTTTAAATTAAAAGAGGAAAAATATATAACCAGAGTTTCAAAGTGAAATGTTAAACAAGTTTTAAATAAATTTCAAAGTTTAAAATTTGAAAGTTAAATGTTTTTAAAGGGAAATTGTTTTGATATTGGAAAATTTCACATTAGTTAATTTATTAATTAATAAGTTTTTTTGGAAATATAGCGATGTGGTATTAAACTTTAATTAAGAAGTTAGTTTAAAAGATTAAGATTTTTATAGTTGTAATTAAATTAAAGGTGTAAGTTAATGGGTTAATAAATTTATTATTAAAGGTTAGATTAATTAATGATTAAAGTTGATTTATCAAGTGATTAGGGATAATCACTTATTGTAATTAACTTAGGGTAATTAACTAAATGGTAACTGGTTAAGGATAATTTAATGATAATTGATTGACGGTTAATTTAATTAATGTGATTAATTATGGAATAATTAATAAATTAAGGATGATTAATTAGAAGGGTAAGTAATTAATTTTATTAATTAGTATTAAATGATAAGTTTGGGTAAATAATTCATCGGTAATTAATTTAATTGAAAATTAAATTGAATTAATTAAGGATTAACACATTTAATTAATCCTGCTCATAAATAATTATTGAATGCTTGAATTGCTTATGAATGGTTGTATAGTATGAGATGCCTTGAATTGATTATCCTATCTGATCTGTGATATTCTGATTTGTGCTGTAAATTGTGATGTAATTTATTCATATGTGATGTAATTTATTTCATTCGTGATGTAATTTATTTATCTGTGAATCTGTGTATATGGATAAGCGCTATTGGAATATACCGCTTATCGATATTGATATGATTGAATTTGTGATGATTGATATTGTTGCACTATTGTGTGAAACCCCTGGACTACACCTTACACACACAAATATGGATTGCACGTGGAAATCGGTTAAGTCACAGATTTTTTTATAATTTTAAAGATTGAATCCAAAATAGATTTTGAATTGGGATAGAAAGCTTTTGAAAATGAGTTTAAAAAATAAAAGTTATTTTGAATAGCTTAATAAAATTTTGAAATTTAAATAATTTAATTTAAATTTGAATTCAATATTTGAAATTGAATTCAATGATTTGGAAATTAAGGTTTAAAAAGATTATACAAGTTGTAAAGGTGTTTATATGGGTTTTTAACCATTTAAAAAATATTGTTTGGAATTTAAATTTAAACCCAAGTTTTATACTTGAATGACTTTAACTTATGTAAAATGTAATCAGTTTTTCCCAAAATGAAAACTATATGTTTCAAATAATAATAGCTTTCATATAAGAAAAGAATTTTCGATGTGTATCCAAAGATTTCAAGTTTTAAATTAGAATGTGAATTGTTTTGAAAGCTGTAAATTAATCTTTGTGAAAGATAATTGAATTTTGTTTTGGGAATTATGAATTGAGTCTTTTATTTAAATGAGTGGATGATTTAATCCAATTTGAAATTGTTTTGAAAGCTATAATTGAATCTTTGTGAAAGGTGGGTGAACTTTGTGAAATGAATCTTTTTATTTAAAAAGATTTGAAATGGTAATTTGTTTTAAACCATTTAAAGAAAGGTTTTGGATAATAAGTTGTGACTTAACTGAAATCCCATATCCATATGTTTTTGAATATTGCGCTCATTATTCGGTTTAGCCGGGAGAGGACCTTGTGTCATATAACCCATTCTGAATAATGATATGGCGTTATGAATAGCATTTGAAGACCGATGGTGAAGACCGGGTATTTTCAAGAACGAAAGGATAACCCGTCGATTGTCTCTGCATTGAGTCGCGCCGGTATAGAGATTCCCTAAGTGATGGGAAGTCCGATCGGGATTGTGAATACCTGGATTGCAAGGGCTTCTTTGGAAGTGCCTTCAGTTCTGTTCGAACCCGGAACATACTTGCATGGATGTGTGTCTGACATTACACTTTGAGATGTAAAGCTGGTTTCTATCAAGTACATTTCTGTTTGGTGGCGGAGATCTATTCTCTTAGCTTAACACCCTTCTCTGAGACGTACGAGCTCAAAGGTTATGTAGTTGATGGTTACTGGTGATACATTTCCAATATGGTAATGTGGCGTACGAAGTGCTGCTGATCATTTGTTGATCAAAGCATGGCTTTGTGAAAAAGCATAGCTTTGTGGACGAGACCTCATCAAGCCTCACAACCCGGTAATGGTCGAAACAGGAAAGATGCGGCAAGGTTTCAGAGGTAGCTCCCCTAGGGTATGTCCATTCCTTCGGGAAAAGGGTGGTATCATGGTATGGAGCCCAGATACTTACTCATGTGGACACTATATATTATTACTGTGTGATGTTGTTGGCGTAGAGGATCCTCGGATAAAGGTCGCAAACGACCGGGGGTGGCATATCTTAGGTTTTACCCCCGGGAAGAGGGTAGACCGGCCTAGTGTTGGCAGAGAGCCGGGTAGGTTCTCGGGGCGTCCCTCCAGAGGCATTCCCATGTGGCAATAGGAAGTTCCTTAGCCTGACCATTTGTTGGAAATCCAATCATCCAATACGCGCCTTGTATGGTTTTAGTTATATAACCTGCCATCTGCTTATGGTGGCGCCCCACTGTTTGGATGGTAGCTATAGTAGGCATAGTTCGAAATGTCTATGCTGGCTAAGATTAATATTATACTTTCGAAATGTTTTCTACTATGCACTAACAATAATATCAAAATGGTTTTCGAGTATCAAGCGTTTTTGACTATCATAAGGAGAAATCTCCTCCAATTCTGTGTTTGCATGGTGTGTGTGGCGGGAAGCCTTATGGTAGTTTCATTTTCCAAAAAAGCATTGCGGATTTGAACTTTAAAAGATTTTGTTGTTTGTTTTAAAAGATAAAATGTTTGTTTGCTCATACCAGTCCCATGACTGACCTAGAGTTTATTGTTCCCTTCCTAAACTCTGGGTGCCCATAATTTTTCACACGGGCAGTCTCGAGTTTGGTTTTTCAGATAGTCGAATAGTAGATATCAATTTGGAAGCTTTCAGCTTTCTCTTTGGTAGCCTTTGAAGCGCTTTGGATTTGTGGATCGAATTTGCTACACTTCAGCATTCACGGCCGACCTTGCTTAGCTTTGTGCAATGTGATGAGGGTTCGAGCTAGCTTTGGATTGAAGATGGAGTTTTTTGGAGTTTGGCATTGAAGACATTGTCCTTCCGCTGTTGTTGTCTCTATTATAGTCTTGTGTCTATCTTGGATATATTGATAGTCATTTGTATTTGATATTCAGTTATATCAGATATTGTATCAAATATTGTATATCAAATGTATTATTCATTTTCTTCCGCTGTGTTGTTATACTTAATGTGTTATAAGCTTCGGCACGATTAAAATTTAAACGGTTGAATCTGCGGCATTCAAGTACAAGTGAGGTACGGGTGTCGATTTTCGTACGCTGAAATTTGGACCGTGACATCTTAGTCTCAGAGCTGAAGGTTGAAACTTTAGCTCAGGAGTATAACACATTAGGTAACTCATTAGAGATAGGGTGAAGTTTACCCTAGAATGAGTATATCCCTAAGATATCTGTCCGTGTGCCTCAGTAATTCTCCTACTATCCACTGATAGTGAGTATGAGTGCAAGAAGAGGACGAGATAGGGGACAAGAAATACCACTACAAATGGTCAATGCCCTGTAACAACAACGGAAATAAACTGTCTCTATCAATCTCCTTTGATTCGTCTTTTAAATTCTTTGATGATTCCTGGCAGCTCCAGGAAGAGCTTTGATATATTTGCATGGGACACAAACTCCAGATGGGTCAGAATTGTTTGTTTGGATGAATTGTTTGCTTTGGTTACTATGGTTGATAGACGTGCTTTGGTTTCTATACTAAAAAGTTTTGGATTTATATCCACATATCTATCTTCTTATTTTGGGTCTAGATATATACTACGAACAGTTAGTTATCCCTTCGAACTAACCAATGCCCATGTATATTTCGTAGATCTGGATGACCACGAGTATCTTGTAAAGAGTTATATAGATTCGTTCTTGTATCTATTATTGATATTCTGATTCGGTAAGCCAAATACAGATTAGATAATCAGCTTGATTTGTGAGTCGATTCTCTATCTTTTTGTATCTATTCATTCTTTGTTGTCTCCCTGGCAAATTTCGGGGACGAAATTTTCTTAAGGGGGGAATCTGTAACATTCCTGATTTTAAGGCCAAATTAGTTTAATAATTAATTTGATCTTTGGAATTAAACTTTGAGATATTTGATAATTAATATAAAATTTTGAATTTAATGAGATTAATTGGTAAAATTTATTTGAGTTTCTCCAAAAACCAATTAAAATGTGGGTTTTATAAATAAATTGTGAAAATAGCAATTAATACAAGTTTTAAAATTTATATATGTGTATATAAATGGATTTTTAAATTGAATCTGGAATTTGAAATACAAGAATAAATATTCTGAGAAATAAATTGGATTTAAGAATTTTATAAACTAGTAGAGATTTTATTTCTATTATATATACATGTATGTAAATATATACATTGTGATTGGGAAGATAGGATTTAAGACCAATATAAGAATTATTTTCTTAAAGATGTACAAATAGTTATAAAGGAAATATAAATAGAAAATAATATAAAGAAATTTGAGTTTGATTTTATGAAATGGATTTTAAAACTTGTTTGAAGTTAAACCTTTATTCTAAAGACTTATATACATATATAATATACATATATGTTTATTATTAAAACACAACTAAAATTTGAAACCAATTTCTTTAAAAGTTATGATTTGTACAACGACTTGAATTTAAGATTTAAAACAAGAATGAATATAAAATATTTACCTTTTGGAATTTAATAGAATATACTGTGAATAAAATGTGATTTTGAAATTAAACTTATATATATATATGTGTGTGTATTGGAAATAAAAAAATTGATTTAATAAATAGATTTACAAAAGCTTTATAAACTAAATATATATATATATATATATATATGTATGTATGTATAGAAATCAAGAATAGAAGTTTTAAAACTCACCTATATGTGTACATATCTTTTGAAAAAAGCAAATTTATAAAATAATTTGAATTAAGGAGTTATTTATGATTTGTGTGTATATATATATATTAAACATTAAAGATAGAATTCATAAATCAATAAAAAACATGATTTGTAAATTTATTAAAGTTAAGGTTTAAACCATAGTTTACAAATAAAATTTTGTACAAGGATATAAACATAAAATGGGTTGTTTTGAACAAGTGTAAACCATGCATAAAAAATTGAACAAGTGTAATAACTTTGGCATGCAAATGAACAAGTGGCAAGGCTGTTTTCTTTTTTAATAATATAAAGCAATAAAGTATGAGAGAAAATAATCAAGCCAGTAAAAAGAAAATCGAAACTGTCTTCAGTCAAAAAACTTGATAATTAAAACCAGAGTGAAAAATCAAAGAAGCAAATTATCTCAGCAATCAAACTACAAGTTTAAAAACCAGAAGCAAAGTTTTCAAGATTCAGACTTGAAGCATTTTAGATCCGAAGCTTGCGTATACAATCAAGTTACAAGATTAAAGTAAAGCAATCAAAGCAACAATTATGCAAAATTTTCAAAACGTGGGAAACATTCAGCTTCAAGTTCTCAACCTAGAAACAAAATAAAAAGCTTTAGGTTGGAAATGCAGATCAAAACCTAAGTAAAGTCTAAAGTTTGGAAATCGAATACAAGGTTCAACTCAGATGAATCTAAAAGTAAAATCAAACTTGGAGGTATAGACCAAAAATCCAAAGCAGTTTCAAAACTCAAATACAGGCTCTGCTTCATCTCTCAGGTAATTCAAGTAAACCCATAATTAAAATCTAAAGTTAAAATCTAAAGCAATTAAAACTATAATTAACTTTAGTATTTTCAATCTGAGGAAATGATAATCAAAATAAAGATCAAACAACATGCAACAACAAGATGGCAGAGCAAATTTCCAGATTTTTTTCAAGCTCTGTTTTCTGCTTTCAAACCAAACTCAGGTGAGCAGACCCCTAAATCCTGGTTTATTTCTTAGTGTTTAGATTTATCTTTGATGTATGATATGAATTATGCTCGAATGATTGTGTGAATATGCTAGCATGTCTCTGTGTATATATGACTGTATGTGTGTGTGTGTGTGTGTATTTGTCAATGTTATTGTCACAGACTCAAAAAAAATCCCTATTTGCTATTAGGATCTATTTTAAACTTCAATTTCTGAAGAGTAAATGTATGAAATAAAGTTACATCATTTATAAAAATGATTTCGAGTTAAACGATTGAGTATTCATCCCTGAAATGGGATTTTACAGTGGGACTTTTGAATTTGGAAAAAATTGGAACATCTCGATTTAATGATTGGAATCTAAGATCAGATTAGTTATCGAAAATCATGAAATTAGGTGTAACAATTATGATTTTTAATTTGATAAATATCGATAATTAGTAAGGTGAACGTGGAATGGGTTTGGACGAATTCCTGGTGATCCACGACGAATTAAGGCTCGTGATTTAGCATGAAGAAGGCCAGGGTGTCAGGCGTCGTTGGAAAAATATAGGTGTATTTTTCTGATGGCTGTGGTGGTCGTGAATTGGCGTAGTAGGGTTTTACGGTCATTTTGATTTCCGACAGTTTTTTAGGGGTTTGAGTCGCCGTGGGAAGGCCGGACTGGATCGCAAAGTGGGGAATCGATGGAGGGGACGTCGACGCATCTCTTGGTGGTTTCCGGTGGCGAGTAACGGACCGAGGTGGTGATGCGGTTTATTTTTTGGATGATCGATTTTTGTTGTTGGGTTCGTTCGAATTGCTCATTTTCGATTTGTTTGGATTTTGAGTTTTCTAGGTAGCTTGGTGGATCGAGGGGATCAACGGCGACTTGAGAATGTCGATGAAGTACGTCGGTGGGTCACCAACGACGTGTACACGTGCACATTGCACGAAGTAACGTTGATGTGTTTTTTTGTGGCTGTTAAAATGAAGAAGAAGAAGGCGACTCGGGTATTTGCTTGGGTTCGAGCACGTGAAATCGATGGATTGTCTCGAAGAAAATTTGAATTAAGGTTTCTAAAAAAAATGATGATATGGCTCGGGTAAATCATGGTGGGATCGGGTTTTTGTTATATCCAGATTTTAAATGAAAAGAGGAAAAATATATAACTAGAGTTTCAAAGTGAAATGTTAAACAAGTTTTAAACAAATTTCCAAGTTTAAAATTTGAAGGCTAAATTGTTTTGAAGGGAAATTGTTTTGATGTTGGAAAATTTCACATTAGTTAATTTATTAAATAATAAGTGTTTTTGGAAATATAACGATGTGGTATTAAACTTTAATTAAGAAGTTAGTTTAAAAGATTAAGATTTTTATAGTTGTAATTAAATTAATGGTGTAAGTTAATGGGTTAGTAAATTTATTATTAAAGGTTAGATTAACTGATGATTAAAGTTGATTTATTAAGTGATTAGGGATAATCACTTATTGTAATTAATTTAGGATAATTAATTAAATAGTAACTGATTAAGGATAATTTAATGATAATTGATTAACGGTTAATTTAATTAATGTGATTAATTATGGAATAATTAATAAATCAAGGATGATTAATTAGAAGGGTAATTAATTAATTTTATTAATTAATATTAAATGATAAATTTAGGTAAATAATTCATAAGTAATTAATTTAATTGAAAATTAAATTAATTAAGGATTAACACATTTAATTAATCCTGCTTATAAATAATTATTGAATGCTTGAATTGCTTATGAATGGTTGTATAGTATGAGACGCCTTGAATTGATTATCCTATCTGATCTATGATATTCTGATTTGTGCTGTAAACTGTGATGTAATTTATTCATATATGATGTAATTTATTCATTCAAGATGTAACTTATTTATCTGTGAATCTATGTATATGGATAAGCGTTATTGGAATATACCGCTTATCGATATTGATATGATTGAATCTGTGATGATTGATGTTGTTGCACTATTGTGTGAAACCCCTGGACTACACCTTACACACACAAATATGGATTGCACGGGGAAATCAGTTAAGTCACAGATTTTTTTATAATTTTAAAGATTGAAACCAAAATAGTTTTTGAATTGGGATTGAAAGCTTTTGAAAATGAGTTTCAAAAAATAAAAGTTATTTTGAATAGCTTAATAAAGTTTTGAAATTTAAATAATTTGATTTAAATTTGAATTCAATATTTTAAATTGAATTCAATGATTTGGAAATTATGTATTAAAAAGATTATACAAGTTGTAAAGGTGTTTATATGGGTTTTCAACCATATAAAAAATATTGTTTGGAATTTAAATTTAAACCTAAGTTTTATACTTGAATGACTTTAAATTATGTAAAATGTAATCAGTTTTTCCCAAAACGAAAACTATTTGTTTCAAATAATAATTGCTTTCATATAAGGAAAGAATTTCCGATGTGTATCCAAAGATTTCAAGTTTTAAATGAGAATGTGAATTGTTTTGAAAGCTATAAATTAATCTTTGTGGAAGATAATTGAATTTTGTTTTGGGAATTATGAATTGTGTCTTTTATTTAAATGAGTGGATGAGTTAATCCAATTTGAAATTGTTTTGAAAGCTATAGTTGAATCTTTGTGAAAGGTGGGTGAACTTTGTGAAATGAATCTTTTTATTTAAAAAGATTTGAAATGGTAAATTTTTTTAAACCATTTAAAGAAAGGTTTTGGATAATAAGTTGTGACTTAACTGAAATCCCATATCCATATGTTTTTAAATATTGTGCTCTTTATTCGGTTTAGCCGGGAGAGGACCTTGTGTCATATAACCCATTCCAAATAATGATACGGCGTTATGAATAGCATTTGAAGACCAATGGTGAAGACCGGGTATTTTCAAGAATGAATGGATAACCCCGATTGCCTCTGCATTGAGTCGCGCCGGTATAGAGATTCCCTAAGTGATGGGAAGTCCGATCGGGAATGTGAATACCCGGATTGTAAGGAATTCTTCAGAAGTGCCTTCGGTTCTGTTTGAACCCGGAACAGACTTGTATGTATGTGTGTCTGACATTACACTTTGAGATGTAAAGATGGTTTCTATCAAGTACATTTCTGTTTGGTGGCGGAGATTTATTCTCTTAGCTTAACACCCTTCTCTGAGACGTACGAGCTCAATGGTTATGTAGTTGATGGTTACTAGTGATACATTCCCAATTTGGTAATATGGCATACGAAGTGCTGCTGATCATTTGTTGATCAAAGCATGGTTTTGTGAAAAAGCGTAGCTTTGTGGACGAGACCTCATCAAGCCTCACAACCCGGTAATGGTCGAAACAGGAAAGATGCGGCAAGGTTTCAGGCCAGCTCCCCTAGGTTATGTCCATTCCTTCTTGAAAAGGGTGGTATCATGGTATGGAGCCCAGATACTTACTCATGTGGACACTGCATATTATTAATGTGTGATGTTGTTGGTGTAGAGGATCCTCGGATAAAGGTCGCAAACGACCAGGGGTGGCATATCTTAGGTTTTACCCCCGGGAAAGGGGTAGAACGGCCTTGTGTTGGTAGAGAGCTAGGTAGGTTCTCGGGACGTCCCTTCAGAGGCGTTCCCATGTGGCAATAGGAAGTTCCTTAGCCTGACCATTTGTTGGAAATCCAATCATCTAATACTCGCCTTGTATGGTTTTAGTTTTATAACCTGCCATCTGCTTATGGTGGCACCCCACTGTTTGGATGGTAGTTATAGTAGGCATAGTTCGAAATGTCTATGCTGGCTAAGATTAATATTATACTTTCAAAATGTTTTCCACTATGCACTAATAATAATATCAAAATGGTTTTCGCGTATCAAACATTTTTGACTTTGATAAGGAGAAATCTCCTCTAATTCTGCGTTTGCATGGTGTGTGTGACGGGAGGCCTTATGGTAGTTTCATTTTCCAAAAATGCATTGCGGATTTGAACTTTAAAAGCTTTTATTGTTTGTTTTAAAAGATAAAATGTTTTTGTTTGTTCACACCAGTCTCATGACTGACCTAGAGTTTATTGTTCCCTTTCTAAACTCTAGGTACCCACAATTTCCAAATGGACAGTCTAGAGTTTGGTTTTTCAGATAGTCAGATAGTAGATATCGATTTGGTAGCTTTCAGCGTTCTCTTTGGTAGCCTTCGAAGCCCTTTGGATTTGTGGATTGAATTTGCTACACTTCAACATTCGCGGCTGACCTTGCTTAGCTTTGTGCAAGGTGATGGGGGTTCGAGCTAGCTTTGGATTGAAGATGGAGTTTTTTGGAGTTTGGCATTGAAGACATTGTCTTTCCGCTGCTGTTGTCTCTGTTATAGTCTTGTGTCTATCTTGGATATATTGATAGTCATTTGTATTTGATATTTAGTTGTATCGGATATTGGATCAAATGTTGTATATCAAATGCATCATTCATTTTCTTCCGCTGTGTTGTTCTACTTAATGTGTTATAAGCTCCGGCATGAGTCAAATTTCAACGGTTGTATCTACGGCATTCAAGTACAAGTGAGGTATGGGTGTCGATTTTCGAACGGTGAAATTTTTACCGTGATATCTTGGTATCAGAGCTGAAGGTTGAAACTTTAGCTCAGGAGTATAACACATTAGGTAACTCATTAGAGACCGGGTGAAGTATACCCTAGAATGAGTATATCCCTAAGATATCTGTCCGTGTGTCTCAGTAAATTCTCTTACTATCCACTGATAGTGAGTATGAGTGCAAGAAGAGGACGAGATAGAAGGTAGGGAAATACCACCACAAATGGTCAATGCCCTGTAACAACAATGGAAATAAACTGTCTCTATCAATCTCCTTTGGTTCGTCTTTTAAATTCTTTGATGATTCCTGCCAGCTCCAGAGAGAAGCTGTCATATATTTGTATGAGACACAAACTCCAGATGGGTCAGAATTGTTTATTTGGATGAATTGTTTACTTTGGTTGCTATGGTTGATAGATATGCTTTGTTTCTATACTAAAAAGTTTTAGATTTATATCCACATATCTGTCTGCTCTTTTGAGTCCAGATATATACTACAAACGGTTAGTTATCCCTTCGAACTAATCAATGCCCATGTATATTTCGTAGATCTGGATGACCACGAGTATCTTGTAAAGAGTTAAATAGATTCGTTCTTGTATCTATTATTTATATTCTGATTTGGTAAGCCAAATACAGAATAGATAATCGGCTTGATTTGTGAGTCGATTCTCTATCTTTGTGTATCTATTCATTCTTTGTTGTCTCCCTAGAAAATTTCAAGGACGAAACTTTCTTAAGAGGGGAACCTGTAACATTCCTGATTTTAGGGTCAAATTAACTTAATAATTAATTTGATCTTTGGAATTAAACTTTGAGATATTTGATAATTAATTTAAAATTTTGAATTAAATTGTGAGATTAATTGGTAAAATTTATTTGAGTTTCCCAAAAAACTAATTAAAATGTGGGTTTTATAAATAAATTGTGAAAATAGGAATCAATAAAAGCTTTAAAATTTATATATATGTATATAAGTGGATTTTTAAATTGAATCTGGAATTTGAAATTCAAGAATAAATATTCTGAAAAATAAATTGAATTTAAGAATTTTATAAACTGGTAGAGATTTGATTGCTATTATATATACATGTATGTAAATGTATACATTGTGATTAGGAAGATAGGATTTAAGATCAATATAAGAATTATTTTCTTAAAGATGTATAAATAGTTATAAAAGGAAATATAAACAGATAATAATACAAAGATATTTGAATTTGATTTTATGAAATGGATTTTAAAAGTTGTTTGAAGTTAAACCTTCATTCTAAAGACTTATATACATATATAATCTATATATGTGTTTATTATTAAAACATAACTAAACTTTGAAACCAATTTCTTTAAAAGTTATGATTTGTACAACGACTTGAATTTAAGATTTAAAACAAGAATGAATATTAAATATTTACCTTTTGGAATTTAATAGAATATATTGCGAATAAAATGTGATTTTGAAATTAAACATATATATGTATGTATTGGAAATAAAAAAATTGATTTAATAAATAGATTTACAAAAGCTTTATAAACTAAGAAATATATATATATATATATATATATATATATATATATGTATGTATGTATGTATGTATAGAAATCAAGAATAGAAGTTTTAAAACTCACATATATGTGTACATATCTTTTGAAAAAAGCAAATTTACAAAATAATTTGAATTAAGGAGTTAAATAAGATTTGTGTGTATATATATATATATATATTAAACATTAAAGACAGAATTCATAAATCAATAAAAAACATGATTTGTAAATTTATTAAAGTTAAGGTTTAAACCATAGTTTACAAATAAAATTTTGTACAATGATATAAACATAAAATGGGTTGTTTTGAACAAGTGTAAACCATGCATAAGAAATTGAACATGTGTAATAACTTTGGCATGCAAATGAAAAAGTGGCAATGCTGTTTTCTTTTTGAATAATAATATAAACAAATAAAGTATGAGAGAAAATAATCAAGCCAGTAAAAAGAAAATCAAAACCGTCTTCAGTCAAAAATACTGATAATTAAAACGAGAGTGAAAAATCAAAGAAGCAAATTATCTCATCAATCAAACTAAAAGTTTCAAAACCCAAAGCAAAGTTTTCAAGATTCAGAACTGAATCATTTCAGATCTAAAGCATGCGAATACAATCAAGTTACAAGATTAAAGTAAAGCAATCAAAGCAACAGTTTTGCAAAATTTTCAAAACCTGAGAAACTTTCAGCTTCAAGTTCTCAACCTGGAAACAAAATAAAAAGCTTTAGGTTGCAAATGCAGACGAAAACCAAAGTAAAGTCTAAAGTTTGGAAATCGAATACAAAGTTCAACTCAGATGAATCTAAAAGTAAAATCAAACTTGGAGGTATAGACCAAAAATCCAAAGCAGTTTCAAAACTCAAATACAGGCTCTGCTTCATCTCTCGGGTAATTCAAGTAAACCCACAATTAAAATTTAAAGTTAAAATCTGAAGCAATTAAAACCATAATTAACTTTAGTATTTTCAATCTGAGGAAATGATAATCAAAATAAAGATCAAACAACATGCAACAACAAGATGGCAGAGCAAATTCTAGATTTTTATGCAAGCTCTGTTTCTGCTTTCGAACCAAACTCAGGTGAGCAGACCCCTAAATCCTTGTTTATTTCTTAGTGTCTAGATTTGTCTTTGATGTATGATATGAATTATGCTCGAATGATTGTGTGAATATGCCCGCATGTCTCTGTGTATATATGACTGTGTGTGTGTGTGTGTATTTGTCACTGTTATTATCACAGACTCAAAAACAAAATCCCTATTTGCTATTAGGATCTATTTTAAACTTCAATTTCTGAAGAGTAAATGTTTGAAATAAAGTTATATCATTTATAAAAATGATTTCGAGTTAAACGATTGAGTATTCATCCCTAAAATGGGATTTTGCAGTGGGACTTTTGAATTTGGAAAAAATTGGAACATCTCGATTTAATGATTGGAATCTAAGATCAGATTAGTTATCGAAAATCATGAAATTAGGTGTAACAATTATGATTTTTAATTTGATAAATATCGATAATTAGTAAGGTGAACGTGGAATGGGTTTGGACGAATTCCTGGTGATCCACGACGAATTAAGGCTCGTGATTTAGCATGAAGAAGGCCAGGGTGTCAGGCGTCGTTGGAAAAATATAGGTGTATTTTTCTGATGGCTGTGGTGGTCGTGAATTGGCGTAGTAGGGTTTTACGGTCATTTTGATTTCCGACAGTTTTTTAGGGGTTTGAGTCGCCGTGGGAAGGCCGGACTGGATCGCAAAGTGGGGAATCGATGGAGGGGACGTCGACGTATCTCTTGGTGGTTTCCGGTGGCGAGTAACGGACCGAGGTGGTGATGAGGTTTATTTTTTGGATGATCGATTTTTGTTGTTGGGTTCGTTCGAATTGCTCATTTTCGATTTGTTTGGATTTTGAGTTTTCTGGGTAGCTTGGTGGATCGAGGGGATCAACGGCGACTTGAGAATGTCGATGAAGTACGTCGGTGGGTCACTAATAACGTGTACACGTGCACGTTGCATGGTGTAATGTTGATGTGTTTGGTTGTGGATGTTAAAATAAAGAAGAAGAAGGCGACTCAGGTATTTGCTTGGGTTCGAGCACGTGAAATCGATGGATTGTCTCGAAGAAAATTTGAATTAAGGTTGCTTAGAAAAAAAATGATGATTTGGCTCTGGTAAATCATGGTGGGATCGGGTTTTTGTTATATCCAGATTTTAAATGAATAGAGGAAAAATATAAAACCAGAGTTTCAAAGTGAAATGTTAAACAAGTTTTAAACAAATTTCCAAGTTTAAAATTTGAAAGCTAAGTGTTTTTAAAAGGAAATTGTTTTGATATTGGAAAATTTCACATTAGTTAATTTATTAATTAATAAGTGTTTTTGGAAATATAACGATGTGGTATTAAACTTTAATTAAACAGTTAGTTTAAAAGATTAAGATTTTTATAGTTGTAATTAAATTAAAAGGTGTAATTAATGGGTTAATAAATTTATTAATAAAGGTTAGATTAATTAATGATTAAAGTTGATTTATCAAGTGACTTGGGATAATCACTTATTGTAATTAATTTAGGATAATTAATTAAATGGTAACTGATTAAGGATAATGTAATCATAATTGATTAACGGTTAATTTAATTAATGTGATTAATTATGGAATAATTAATAAATCAAGGATGATTAATTAGAAGGGTAATTAATTAATTTTATTAATTAATATGAAATGATAAATTTGGGTAAATAATTCATAAGTAATTAATTTAGTTGAAAATTAAATTGAATTAATTAAGGATTAACACATTTAATTAATCCTGCTTATAAATAATTATTGAATGCTTGAATTGCTTATGAATGGTTTTATAGTATGAGATGCCTTGAATTGATTATCCTATCTGATCTGTGATATTCTGATTTGTGCTGTAAATTGTGATGTAATTTATTCATATGAGATGTAATTTATTCATTCATGATGTAACTTATTTATCCGTGGATCTGTGTATATGGATAAGCGTTATTGGAATATACCGCTTATCGATATTGATATGATTGAATCTGTGATGATTGATGCTGTTACACTATTGTGTGAAACCCTGGACTACACCTTACACACATAAATATGGATTGCATGAGGAAATCGTTTAAGTCACAGATTGTTTTATAATTTTAAAGATTGGATCCAAAATAGTTTTTGAATTGGGATTGAAAGCTTTTGAAAACGAGTTTCAGAAATAAAATTTATTTTGAATAACTTAATAAACCTTTGAAATTTATATAATTTGATTTAAATTTGAATTCAATATTTGAAATTGAATTCAATGATTTGGAAATTATGGTTTAAAAAGATTATACAAGTTGTAAAGGTGTTTATATGGGTTTTTAACCATTTAAAAAATATTGTTTGGAATTTAAATTTAAACCCAAGTTTTATACTTAAATGACTTTAACTTATGTAAAATGTAATCAGTTTTTCCTAAAACGAAAACATTTGTTCCAAATAATAATAGCTTTCATATAAGGAAAGAATTTCCGATGTGTATCCAAAGATTTCAAAGTTTAAATGAAAATGTGAATTGTTTTGAAAGCTATAAATTAATCTTTGTGAAAGATAATTGAATTTTATTTTGGGAATTATGAATTGAGTCTTTTATTTAAATGAGTGGATGAGTTAATCCAATTTGAAATTGTTTTGAAAGCTATAATTGAATCTTTGTGAAAGGTGGGTGAACTTTGTGAAATGAATCTTCTTATTTAAAAAGATTTGAAATGGTAATTTGTTTTAAACCACTTAAAGAAAGGTTTTGGATAATAAGTTGTGACTTAACTGAAATCCCATATCCATATATTTTTAAATATTGCGCTCATTATTCGGTTTAGCCGGGAGAGGACCTTGTGTCATATAACCCATTTTGAATAATGATACGACGTTATGGATAGCATTTGAAGACCGGTGGTGAAGACCGGGTATTTTCTAGAACGAAAGGATAACTCGTCGATTGTCTCTCCACTGAGTCGCGCCGATATAGAGATTCCCTATGTGATGGGAAGTCCAATCGGGATTGTGAATACCCGGATTGCAAGGGCTTCTTCGGAAGTGCTTTCGGTTCTGTTCGTACCCGGAACAGATTTGTATGGATGAGTGTCTGACATTACACTTTGAGATGTAAAGCTGGTTTCTATCAAGTACATTTCTGTTTGGCGGCGTAGATTTATCTCTTAGCTTAACACCCTTCTCTGAGACGTATGAGCTTAGAGGTTATGTAGTTGATGGTTACTAGTGATACATTCCTAATTTAGTAATGTGGTATACGAAGTGCTGCTGATCATTTGTTGATCAAAACATGGCTTTGTGAAAAAGCGTAGCTCTTTGGATGAGACCTCATCGAGCCTCACAACCCGGTAATGGTCGAAACATGGAAGATGCGACAAGGTTTCAGGGGTAGCTCCTCTAGGGTATGTCCATTCCTTCTGGAAAAGGATGGTATCATGGTATGGAGCCCAGATACTTACATATGTGGACAATGTATATTATTACTGTGTGATGTTGTTGGTGTAGAGGATCTTCAAATAAAGGTCGCAAACGACCGAGGGTGGCATATCTCGATGAGCTATGAGTCATGGAGGATAGCATTACTCTTATTGCATTCCATACCCGTTATGAGTCTTGTGAGTGGTTCATCATACAATTCGGAATAATGAACACTCCTGTCTATTCCATCAATCTTGAGATCAAGTATTCTAGGAATACCTCGATGAGCTCTATTTGTGTTCCTTGGTTTTGTGAATAAGTAATAAATTGTGCTTTCAATTTTTTTTTAAAAAAATTGAGATATGTTTCTAAGAGAAATTGGATTTTTTTGGGAAAAAGAATAATATTTTGAGTATTATATATGAGATATTTCTTTTTAAAGAAAATGAATCTTTGTGTTGGGTCGTCCGTCTAGTGCTTTAAGAATTCTGATCGATACGTTTGGCCAACGTTATCGATATGAATTTCCTAAACGCTGTGATGAGACAGTTAGACACGACAAATTGAGTTTTAATAAGTAAACTTTGGAAATAATTAATATGGTGGAATATTAATTTTTATTTTACTTTAAATGTTTAACGAAACCATTGAACTATAGTAAGTGTTGGAGGAGTGGCAAGGCATGATCAACTTTGCAGCCAATCGATGGGGTCATTCACTATAAATCAATGGCGAGGCAATACCCTTATATTATTTGAAATTTGAGAAATTGAATACGGTAATTTGGGTAAGTAAAAGTGAATAGCTCTTATTAAGGGGATGTATTAATTAGAAGAAAATATCATTTGATGCTTTGATTAATAAAATGATGTATTTAAGTAAAACAATATACTTTGGTCTGAAAATTAAAATATTACTTGAATATTTTAGTGTAAGTTATTAATGATGACTATAAAAATTTGCTTTGGCACTTATTTATTTGTGTAATAGTAGAGGATAAATATACAACTCTATCTTAAGAGAAAATAAAGAAGTGTTAGTTTAGAACATTTAGTATAAATTTGTGAGCTAGTTTTTGTTTTAAACTTAATTGGTATTAAAACTTGTGGGTTTGAAATTACAAAATTCTTTTGAAAACAAGTTTGAATTAACTATCAACTTTAATTAGTTTTATGTTGATAATTAGATCGAAATTTAATTTTTATGAAAAGGGGAAATGTGAGTTTGGATTGTTTTGATGAATGAACAATTCATGTAGTATAATCATTTTGAATTGTGAGAATAATTTTGAACTTTATACATACATACATACATACATACATATATATATATATATATTCCAAAAATTTATTTTGGTGGATAATCAATAGTCATCACTTGATAATGGAAGAGATTAGTTATCTCGTCCAAAATGAGTTTTCATAGTTAATAGTTTTTAAAGCTAGATTTTGGAAAGTAATGAAAATATTTCCACTTAATTAATTGTTTTTTATGATTACATAAGTTGATCATAATTTTGTATTTCTTAGCTTTCTGGGAAAAAATAAAATCATTTAATAAATGATTTAGCAATAAGCTTGTTTGAAAATGTAGTTTGAGAGTAAAATGGTTTGGGAAAATTTCAAATTTTAAATTGATTTAAAAGCTAAATTTATTTTTTGAAAAATGCTGTACTAAAATAGCGATAACTTGAGATTCATATTTCCAAATGTGTAACAACCCGAAATTTTCGAACCCGAAAATTCCAGATAGTTATGAAAAAGAAGAAAGAGAAAGAAGAAGAAGAACAGAAACACCAAACATCTCACATTCGCAGCAGATAAAATATAATGATAAATAATAATTGCTTACAAAGAATTCTATATCTGTCGATTACATTAATATACATCAGAGTTTTACATATATACAGTCACTGAATATATATACAATTATCATGACTCAACTTAACAATAATATAATACAACGGAAATACTCTATGCGCTATTGCCATCCAGCTCGCCCCTGAGCTCCAGAATGTACGTACCTGAAAATCTGTAATACTCGATCCGACTCGAGCATTACATCATAGTAACACCCGGGTTAGGCTGGAAACCGGCGTGAGTAAACTCAACTAATAAGGGATACCAAAGCAGACAACTTATATAAAACCCGGATAACTCATTCCAATTCCCAGGCCACAATTTTTGTTATAGCCATCACAAATTCCACACATCCATTTCCTAAGTACCAAACTTAGATAAAATAATCCAATTCACTTAAATCATTTTATTCCAACCTATTGATTCCACACATCAATTTGTTTTTAATCCGAAGTGGTTTCGGGTATTTCCTAATACCCGACCCCGGTCTCCTCGGATCTCATGTCATCCTAATCGCAAATTATCCAAATGAAATTCACAACATTTCATATCAACGATATCAACTCAATCAAAATATCCCATACCATTCAATCATCCATAAGCAAAGCTTAATCACATACAAATTAATTCAATTGATTTTAATGGAACTTTCTAACCACATTCACTTAGATTATTAATTAATTCCAAATCAATTAATTAATCAACCCCTTTATATCCATTCATCTTGATTAACAACCCTGGGTTAATTATCTTCCAATTCCATTCACTTAATTCTCTTTAATTAATTTCACGATATTAATTATTCTTACCAAATCAATGAGTAATCTTTAATTTCTTCACAAATTAATCAACTATAATCAATTACGTTAATTCTTAATTACTTATATTAATTGACTTCTCATAAGTCACTTATTATGAATTAATTAATCTCAATTAATTAAATCTTTAATTACTTCATTAATTATATAAATTAATGATTTCCAATTATATTTTTAATTTGTTCTAATCTAAATCAATTACTTTAATCCAATCCAATATTAATCATTCTCGACTAACCTCGTCCTGTAATTATCTAACTCCTTTTATTTACTTCATTAAATAAATTAATTATATCTTGATTAACTATTTAATTAATCTCTTGAGTTATTTCACAAAATAATTATATTTTATTTATTACTTAAGTAACTACTTATTAAACCGCCGACTGGTTATTCTAATTTCATTAAACTTCATTACTTAACTTAATCCTTAATCAATTAATTCGACCCCTATTTACTTTTTGCGTTTAAAACAATTTAAACCCCAATACTTTGAGTCAAACAACAATTTACTTGGGAACCATCCAACAAACCAAAGTCACCAAATCATCAATTCTCAACACACATCAAATCAATTCAAGCATTCAAACAATCATTTAAATTTGACTATTGAAATTTAATAACTACTCAACTGAGTGAGATTTACTCACCTTTGCTTTTATTTGCAAATCCACTTCAAACTCAAGTTGATCACTTGATTAGTGACCTTGAATAAACATTTATATGGTTTATTAATAATTTGAATAATAAAATTATCAATTACCGTTTAATACAATTTGAACAATAAATTTTCCTTTAAAATTTTAATTAGCTAATTAATTATATTTAATCGAATGATTTATTTTAAACGAACTAAAATTTTAAACTAACAGTTTCCTTCATCAATTTATTTCTAGCCACCAAATAATTAAATGAGTTAATTTAGAACAACTTAATTATCAAACCCATTCTTTTCTTTTAAAAATAAACTAGTAGAATAAAATATTTTTATTTTGTTGAAACTACGTATATGCTTGAAAATCTATATAAATTCAGATTCCAACTTTATATAGGCATATATATATATTACAGCAAATACAAAAATTAAATTTCTACAGTTAATATATTTATTTATTTATATTTTCTTTTCAAATTCTTTGTCTAAACTCTACAGCATTAAAATTCATACATATATGTTTCTTTGTTATCCTAACCGACTTATAAAATTAACAGAAAAGAGAAAGAATTCTATACCTAACGAAGAACAGACCCAAACATCTCCTCCAGAACAACATCAAAACCAACTCCTCGTAGCTCGAGACTGCTCTGTCCATGTGTGATGCTTCCCACGCCTCTACTTTCAGATCTCATCCCCTTGCCATCTCGCGCGAACGCGACCTCAACACCCCACTGTTCCGACCTCAATTTGTCTTCGCGCGAGCGCACGCCTCTGCCTCCTTGAAATCACCTCAGAAATCGGTCCCCCCTCGAACGACAATCACTGCGTGAAGCTCCCCCAGGTCGCGATTATTCCTGCGCTGCTCGGCAACAACTGCGAGACCGAAAGCTAAGGGATCTAGCATGATAGCAATGGCGATTTATTTAGTGGCCATGGAAGGTCGAGGCGGCGGCGGCGGATGCGGGGGCCATGATGGTGGAGGAGCGAAGGGCTTGGTTGGGAATTTAATGTACTGTGATGGATAGATTTGGAATAGCGAAGTGATGGGGAATTTTGTTTTCTGCTTGAAGATTAGAGAATTAAGAGGGGAACGGGAGGAAATATATGAGGGTGGAAAGCTTCTTGAGCACGACATTGAAAAAGAAAAATATCTAGCTAATTAAAATTTTAATTATATTATAAACTTACAAAACGCCTCGTTAAGCATAACGCGAAATTCCAAACCCCGAATCAGACTTGCCGACAGGTGTTTATAAGGTTTTACCCGCATTCCGAACTCAATGGAATGTGTTCCAGAAGCTAATTCGATTATATGAACGAGTTACGAAAGAAAACGATCAATTCTAGTTTAAATCGATTTAAAAGTTTCTAAGCGTTTTGAGTTGCCAGGGTCAAACGACAACTCCGATTGCTACGAAATTTGAAATTTGATAATAACTAATTATTACGGATCCAATGGAACTGGTTTCATCAAATTCCAAGACGGTGCCTCGGAAGGCTATCTTTAAATGTCAATTTAAACGATATAATATTAAAATTGAACAAAACACTTCCAAACTCAATTTCAACACCTTCATTACCATCGGTGTTATCAATATAAATTCTATAAGCCTTCAAAATATTTTTAACAGGCTTAAAATTACAGATTCAACATTTTACCCAATTTCAAATTATATAATTAAATATTTAAACTATATAATTCAATGATTTAATTATCAAGTAGACATTGATATCTTGAATTCAAATTAAAACAAAATTTTAAATGTTAAAAATCAATTTAATTATTCCATTTGGAATTGTTAAAATTTCTGGGTCGTCACATTCCTCCCCCCTTAAAAGAATTTCGTCCCCGAAATTACTATTTAGGGAGAATGATCCAATACCCGTTTACTTTTTCCCAAACCCACAATTCAACATCCTATCAACTATCCTTTATTAAAGACCCACTATTACCTTAGCCAACTTCCCAAAACCTTCTATAGTTTCAAACAATACCCCCTTTTCTCAATCATCTAAATTTCAATTTAAAACCAAATTTTGAATTATCACAATTTCTCAAAAATTTTCTAACTCTCTAAATTTTCGAAATTTTTTGCCAGCGTCTCCTTTGCGCGGCTAGCTCGGTACAACTACAAAATGCCTCTACGGGCTCCCAATTTCCAAAAAGAAAACAGAAAGCCAAGTGGCTAGATCAAAAACCCAATCTAGTTCATACAGAAATTAAAATACATACCTTTTTGTCGGGCAATTCACATTAATCTTTTGGAATCAAATCCAATTTTCTTTTCCCCTTTTTATACCTGCATATCTTACTTAAAAATAATATCCAATCGTAACATTTCCAATCATTTTATACATTTCCTCATATATGTTTCATATCTATTTCAAAATTAGTTTTCCCATTCCATATGAATTCAATTTGTCTTCACTTCTGAGTATTAAATTTTATCTTTCATTTATAACTGACTCATATTAGTTTCATCTACTGATTTACATTAAATTCCAATTTGAAATCGTTTTGTTGTTCCCAAAAATTTTCAAACTCCCAAAATTTTCAGAAAATTTTGGCAGAGTCTCCTTTGTACGGAGGAGCTTTTGCAATACGACAAGAGATATAAATATGTATACATCGACCCACACGGTCGGAAAAAGCAAAAACAGTTCATATTTCCGATTTTATTGCATAGGCGTACCTTATTTAGCATTTTAAGCAAGTAGCGTATTAATTTTAGCAAATAGCGCAATCCAAATCCAGCCAAACGGCCTTCAGGTACCTGTACTTACTCAATTTAAATATGTAAGTACTACATATATGAAGTTTATAACATTTCTCTTACTTAAACAACTATAACACTTCAATTCTAAAAGAAATGCATTCAAAATAACTTCCACAAGCAATTTATATGTTTTCAATCCTAATCCAATTGCTTTCAACCAATTCATAAGCCATTTATTCAATTTTAATGGTTTGCATCTCAATTTCTTACATCCAATTGATTTTTAATCCAAACAAGCTCATATTCACTTCAATTAATTTTAAAACCAATTTATTTAATCTCTATCAACTCATAGAAATTTAATTACTTTTGTTTGCGCCTAACTACAACCATTTTATGCAATTTCGACGATATTCGTTTAATAGAGTATCTATTTCGGTTTGTACTACTTTAAATTAATTTCAACCCATTTTGCACTTAATTCCATTTCTTTTCTAAATTATTTACGAACCATTGATTGCATTCATTTTATCTCAGCCTTGGATTCATCCAAAACAATTTATTAGGCTTTGCTCCTTCAAACTTATAAATTAATGACCATTTCCAACTTAATTTAATCCAAGCTTCCATTGATTTAAGAAATTTTTACTTCATATTTATTCATCTCATAACTTAAGTCCATTCTGACAATCCAATTCTAACTAAAACCTTTATTTAATTTCCATTCAATCAAACTTCATCCATTTATTATTTAATTCAATTAACCAATTTATCCACCCCATTTTAAATTTTAAATTCACCTTCTTAACTTATTTCGAATTTATTTAATTAATATAAGGTCATTCTCAATTTATTTCTATTCACTTGGGTTTTGTTTTGCAACCCAAACCATTTCTATTATAATCACTTCTCTTATATCCAATTTACTTGCAAATTTTATTAAATATTATTCAAATCACCCTTGATGTGACGACCCGAAATTTTAAGCAATATCAATTTAATAATCTTTGATAATAATTAAATTGATTTGATCATTTACATTATAAATTGACAAGTTAAATTTATTTTAAAGATTAATAATAATAATTTGTTAATATCTATTAATATTTTTCTTTGCAATATGATTAGGTAAGATAAATTCTTTTGAAAATTTATAATAATTTGATTTGGAATATTTAGTTTGGTAAATAAGAAGTTTTTAATGTAATAAAACTTTATATTCAAATTGTAATATATATGAATGTATATATATTGTGATTTGATAATTGTTTTAAAATTTAATATGGAAATTAACAAATTTAATGTTAAAATGTTTTTCTATTTGAAATGTGTATATATATTTGTATATATATTTGAAATAGGAAAATTGTTAATTTGAATTTAATAAGAGTTTTCAAACTTGAATATATTTAGTTTTGAAATTTGAAATGATAATTTGATTTAATGTCTTTGAAATGATATTTGAAATTTAAATTTTAAATAATAAAGTTAATTTCTTATTTTATAAACATATATTTTAGCTTTTTTTTAATAAGATAAAATTGTTTTAAAAATTTATATAAGGAGTTAAACTAAGTTTCTCAATTTATGAACAAATGATAAAATTAAATTGATTAAAATACAAGTTATTTAAAAATGCCTATATGAATTTGTTTTTAAGATAATGAAAGCCTAAAGTTTATTTTTATAAGATGGAAGCATTTTATAATTTTCTAACATTACATAAATGTATGTATGTAGCTTAAATAGATCATTAATAAGGAAATAACATTTAAAATATTAATTAAATATTAAAAACATTTGTTAAACATTAATTTAACAATAATAACACTTATAAAAACACTTGTAAACATTATAGGATATGTAAGGACATTTGTAAATAAGAGAGCATAGGTGTAAGGAAATTAGATCATACAAGGGACAAGTGGCAACTCTATTGATAACTTAATTTAAAATTTAAAATTTGTAAAATATGAAGAAGGAATTTACTTTTAATTTTCAGCTAAGAAATCACTTTCTTCTTTCAAACAAAAATACAAATATAAAAATATGAAAACAAGAAGCAGGAAGTTAATTTTGGAATTCAATCTGTGAAACATGGAAAATTCAAATCAGAGGCTAATGCAAGTTCATCTTCAAGAACAATCAGTAATCAAGCATCAGGATGTAAAACATAAACATGCAAATATGGAGCATCAGCAGATTAAAATTCAAACATGCAGATGAATTCAAAAGCCTGGAATAGCTTCTGTTTTCTAGAAAATTTACAGGTGAGTAAATGCAGATTTTTAAAAACAGATTTAAAAGTGGTATTAATTTGTTTATATGAATGAATAATATAATGTTATTGGAAAGAATTTAAATTGTATTGGATGCATGTTTGATTCATGATTTTTGAATGGCTGTATACTGATGCCTAGCGTCTGTAAAAGAACAGGTTTTAAATTTTATAAATAAAATTCAATAACTTGTTCTTGAATTCGAATTCGAACTTGGATTGTAAATAGAAGTTGTTTGAATTTAAGTAAACTATCATCTAGAAACAATTACCAGTTTTTAAAGTGAATAAATGATTCTAAATACTTGAATTTACAGTAAAATATAAATTTGGGTCAGAAATTCATGAATTCAATTTTTAATTTTGGATTCATAATTGAATTGCAAATGGAAAATGATGATTTTTAGTACTTGAATCACAATTTTTAATATGGGAATTAGTGAGCATTTTGGGATTTACTGATTTGGGGTTTTAGGCCAAATCACGGCAACCCTCGGTGAACTGAGTCTTGCCGTTGGTCATGAAGGTGGAGGGGGCTCCAGTGTTCATGCGAAAAATGCTTCATGAATTTTTAATTGAGCGAGATGGCCGATAATCGAGGAGTTAGGGTTTATTTACCTGTTTTTGGCCGATGTGTTCATCGTGGTTTCACAGTGTCGTGGGGATACCGAAGGTTGTCGCGAGCATTGCCGAAGGTCCAAAGGATTGTGGGGAAGCTACGGTGGTGGTGACGTTGTCTCCAGTGAGGGGAATGGCCGACGGTGGTTGGATTTGAGGTTAGGACTTTCGAACGGTTTTGGGTTCGAAGGTCATTTTTTCGATTCTCATTCAAATTGATGTTCTGGGTGGTGCGATGGGTAATGGGGGTTGAGTGCGACTTGTGGGTAGCCGGCGTGGAGTTCGCCAGCGACCATCCGCGTCGTGCACGTTTACGTGCACGTTCGTGTATTTCTGTTTTGGGGTTCTAGGGAGAAGAAGATGGAGGCCCGAAGATTGCATCGTGTTTTGTTGTATGGGACTCGAAGCAGGAAGAAAGGTGGAGAGCTCGGGGGGGTTGCTTGTTTTACTCGGGGAAGACTCGGGTTTGGATGGGGATTTGCTCGGGTTTTGTCGCGTGTAATTCTGTGTTTACTCGAGTATGTTGGGTAGGATTATGTTTGGGTGCAAACAGTTATAAAAGTTTTAAAAATTAACAGCAAGGTTTCTATAAAGTTTTTAAAACAAGAGTTAAACAAGTTTGTTTATAAAACTAAATTGTTTTAAAGTTGGTTAAACAAAGTTTTATATATATATATAAAATATGGAAGTTTAAAATAAAATTAGTGTAATTTTGAATTAAGTTGTATTGCTTTTATTTAGTAACTATGGAAAGTTTTAAAGATTTAAAAAGGTTTAATTTGAATATTTAAAATTGTTTAATCATAGTTGACTTTTAAAACAATTTATTTTTAAATAAGGATTAATGGTTAAAGTTTAGAAATCAATTATAATTTAAGAAATTATAAGTTTTGATTATTTAAAGATAATTAAATTTGTAAAGATAATTGAG